>CM053140.1:94442200-95800533 GCA_028571685.1 Heterohyrax brucei | reverse complement strand
AGGAACCAGGGATGTCATTGCTGATGCCAGATGGATCTTGGCTGAAATCAAAGAATACCAGGAAGATGTTTACCTGTATACTATTGACCATGCAACAGCATTTGACTACCTGAATCTTAAATTACAGATGACTTTGAGAAGAATGGAAATTCCAGAGCACTTAACTGTGCTCATGAGGAACCTGTACATAGATCAAGAGGAAGTTGTTTGAACAGAAAAACAGAACACTACACAGCCTAAAGTCAGGAAAAGTGTTCATCAGAGCTGTATTCTTTCATCATACATATTTAGTCTGTAAACTGAGCAAGTTAATTTGAGAAGCTGGACTATATGAAGAACAGTGTATCGGAATTGGAGGAAGACTCATTAGCAACCTGGGTTGTGAAGATGACACAGCCTTGCTGGCTCAAAGTGCATAGAGCTTGAAGCACTTACTGATGAAGATCAAAGATCACAGCCTTAAGTATGGGTCGCACCTCAACATCAAGAAAATAAACATCCTCACATCTGAACCAGTAAGCAGCATCATGATAAGCAGAGAAAAGATTGAAGTTGTCAAGGATTTCATTTTAGTTGGATCCATGATCAACATCCATGGAAGGAGAAGTCAAGAAATCAAATAGGCATTGCACCAGGCAAATATGCTGCAAAAGACCGCTTTAAAGTGTTCAAAAGCAAAGATGTCGCCTTGAAGACTAAGCTGCACCTGAACCAAGCCATCATATTTTCAATGGTGTTAAATACATTTGAAAGCTGGACAATTAATAAGGAAGAGTGAAGAAGAACTGACACCTTTGAACTGTGGGGTTGGAGAAGAATACAGAATATACCAGGAACTACCAAAGAAAGGAAAACTTGTCTTGGAAGATGTACGGTCAGAATTCTCCTTAGATGCAAGGTTGGTGAGATTATGTTTACCATAGTTTGGTCATGTTGTCAGGAGGGATCAGTCCCTGAAGAAGGACATCATGCTTGGTAAAGGAGAGGGCTAGCACGGAAGAGGATGACCTTCAATGAGATAGACTGACACAGTGACTGCAACAGTGGTCGTAACAATGATTTTGAGGATGGCACAGGATCAGGCAGTGTTCCATTCTGTTGTACGTAGGATCCCTATGAATCAGATATAACAAAAGCAAGCAACAAGTGTTACCAGAATAGAAACATCGCACATAGGTGGCTTCAACTGATAGAAATGTTTTTTTCTCACAATGTAAGAGGCTACAAGTCTCGGTTTTCTGAGTGTCCACTGTAGGGGGAGGCTTTCCCTCTGTCTTCTCTGGAGAAAGTTGTTTGTCTCTGAGTTTCTGCTTCTAGGGGATCTTCATGTGGCTTGGTGTCTCCTTCCCACATCTCTGCTTACAGGATTGCTTGTGTAATGTCTCTGATAACTCAAAAGAGATTGACTCAAAACATACCCTACATTCATCCTTTCTCATTCACATAACAAAGACAATCGATTCTCAAATTATAAACACATGTATAGAGTTTAGAATTTAAGGTATTTTTGAGTGACACAATTCAACTCATAACATTGAGCAAGATATTTTGAGTCTTTTTTCTCACTTTTCGTACCTGAAAAATGGGATTATAGGTAGCTGTCTTTACAGTCTTTACATGGTTTTCTCAAGGTTCAAAAAAATTTATATGTGATACCACGGTATAAATAGTAGATAGTTTTTAGCTGTCGTTGAGCTGGCTCTGACTCATGATGAGCCCATTAAACCTTGCCCAGTCCTGTGCTATCTTCATGTTTAAGTCCATTGCTGTAACTGGTGAGCCCTTTGAGTGCCTTCTAACATGAAAGGCTCTGCTGGGATCCATGGGGCTTACATTTCCTAATTTGGGGGAGTGGATCTCCAACTGTTTCTTCTTAGTTCTGTTTTGGTTTGGAAGTTCTGCTGAAACCTCTCCTTCATGGGTGACCCTACTGGTATCTTCAATACTGTGGCACAGCCTCCAGCATTACAGCAGAACACAAGCCCATACCATATGACAAACCCAAAATAGATAGATCTATAGTTACACACACATACACTCACACACACGAGAGATGATGATGATAATTAAACACGTAACAGTAATAACGTCTTAACAAAAACAATTTACTGAAAGTGTGCTACATCCAGGCGTAGTGATAGGCATAGTCTGAAACTGAAGATACACAGGGGCTGGCAATTGTAATAAAAGATGTTAAACGTCCATATAGGTATGTGATCAACATACTGTAGGGGCTCGGAAGGGGAGTCTACAGAGTGAACTATAGAAGACGTCACAGAGGAGATACAGGTGTGAGAGGTCTGGAAGAACGGGCAGCTTGCCGAGAGGAAAGGAAGAGGACAGTGCAGGTAATCAGAACAATGTGTGGACTAGACGGATTTAGGAAATGATGGGGTTCTGGAGTGACTGGGTCAAAGTCTACACCCAATGTGACATTCAGCTGGCAACAAAGTAGAGACTAGGCCGCAGATCTCTGATTTGCTCAACTTACATGAAGATTTATTATTCGTGTCACAATGGTTTTAAAAGGCTACTTTTATCAAATTTATCCCAAAATGAATCTTTTCCCAAATACTCTTTAAGTCCCTTTCCAGAGAATATATAAACTACTGAAATTTAGTATGCTTTATGAACCAAAAGAGCTATGAAATTCATTTATAATTAACTCTTTTTAAAAGAAAAAATATTTCATGAATCACACAAATACCATGTAATTATCACTGTGAGGTCATTTCCTTGTACAGAGGAGAATAAACTTAAGGGCCCTATCAGCTCCACTCAATTCATTAAAATTTGTCTTTGATTCTTAGGAAACACCCTAAGGTTTTTCCTCACTCCAAATTGCCTACTAAATTTATTCCTTAAATTAGCCTCGGATCTCATATTTATTAAAATGTCTGAGAAAACCACTGTTGCCACATTATTTGGAAGCTTTCATTCATGAGCTTAAAAAAATAAAAAATCCCCAAGTCAACAACAGCTAAAAGGTGATCATGTTACTCATTATTGCTGCATTAATAGAGCCTTTTTATGTCTCATTATTTTTTGTAGTTGGGACAAGTGTTTTTTTGCATAACAAAGCCCTGCATTTTGGATGCTTACTAATTAAAATAAGAGTGGTGTGTCCCACTGTCCCTTATTGTTTCAGATAAAAAGTGTGAGATATCATTGAAAACAGTGACTACCAATTTTGAATTCTTTTATTGAAACTTGGAATTATTTTTTTCTGTATGGACTCTATATAGCTATTCCTTATAGATTCAGATGGGTTCACTTTGGCAGAGAAAGTTAACAGCTTCTAAAAAATGCAAGACATTACAGGATTGATACAGGCTCTTTCAGCAAGCTCTAGGCTTCCCTCGGTGTACTGAAAGACAAATATCATTTAGACGATAGACAGATAGGTAAGTAGATAGGTAGGTAGGTAGGTAGATGGATAGAGACAGAGAAAGACAAAGAGAGAGAGAGATAATCTTTATGAATGTTGCTATTCCTTGTGGTTCCTCCCTTGTTCATATTCTCATATCACTTTGACAGGTTTGTGGGTCATTTCATCTACTTTCATAATTGTAATTAAAATCTCTACGCTGATTAGATTTCAATGTCTACCTTTAGCTCCCAACCTTTTCTGTTAGCTTACAAAGTTTCCGTGTACAAAACTTTGTATTTTCATCTGAATATCTCCAAAGCGTGTCTGTCTTACCACGCTGAAAACTAAACTCACCTTTGCTGTCCTTTACCTAACTTGCCCTTCAGCCTGTATTGCAGTGTTTGCTTAACCACCTCCAAACCAGAGACCTGGCATCTCTCCTCCACTGACCAATTTTTAGGTCTTGGAGATGGCAATAACCTAAACGTTAAAAAAAAATGTTACTTGTCTTTATCCTGACTACTATTACATCAGTCAAACCCTTGCTATACCATGTTTTGATTACTGTAACACCCTCGTAAATAATGACCGTTTTCCTGCTTCTGTTCTTTCCCTTTTCACAGTTATGGACGTTCCTGGGTAGTGTAAGTGATTAACACGCTCAGCTTAGCTCAGCTGTTCAGCAAAGCATTAGCGATTCATGTCCACCCAGAGGCAATGCAGAAGGAAGGCCTGGTGATCTACTTCCAAAAAAAGGCCATGAAAAACCCTATGAAGCCCCATTCTTCTCTGGCACACATGGGGTGGCCAGAAGTTGGGGTCAAAATGGTAACAACTGCTTTTCACAGTTATGCTTCACGCAGCTGTAGCAATGCACTTTCTAAAACGAAAATAGAAACGTGTCTTTTAGTTGCTTAAAACTTTTCAATGGTTTCATCTTGTCCCTAATAAAGATAAATCATACAGCTCAGCATGGCCTACAGAGGCTATTCTAGTCTGGCCAATTATCTCTTAATGCCTAGTTCTGGTTACTCCCCCTTCGCACTGGAAGATTCAGTCACACTGAACTGTTGGTATTACCCTGCATTTGCTGTACTTATTATTATTATTTTTTTTTTGCCTCAATGACTTCAAGTGTTCTTCATGCTTGAAACATACTTTCCCATCTTTCCACTTGTCATACTCCTTTTTCTTTAGAGGTCAGTTTAAGGGTCATTTCATTTTAGATGTTTTCTCTTACCACTGGAGAGAATCAATTTCCTCTTTTTTCTGTGCCCACATCATTTCTTGTACTTCACTATCATACCTGCCAAATTGATTTTTTTAGAATTTATTTACATGTTTGTGACCCTCCTTACACACCATATTTCTAGCACTCTAATCAGTGTCTGCCCCAAAGTAAAAAAATAAAATCCATTGCTGTTGAGTCGATTCTGGCCCACAATAACCCAGCAGGAATTCCAAGGAATGGCTGGTGGACAGAAACTGCTGACTTTTTGATTAGCAACAGAGTTCTTAGCCACTGTGCTGCCAGGGCTTCGACACAGAATAGGAGCTGAGTTAATACTGGTTCCCTAGTTAAATGGATTTCTTCAAGGAACCCAGTGACAGCTAGGGCACATGTAATTTTCTAGCCCTTATCCTCATTTTGGACAAGTCCTGATGGCGGTTTAAACCCACCAGCGGCTCTCTGAAAATTCTGTAGGTCAGTTTTGGTCTATCTTAGACGATCTCTGTAGTTAGAATCTACGTGATGGCAACTGGTTTTGTTTTGGGTTTTGTCTTTATTCCACCACAAGGATTGAATTCCTACCAGGACAACTGCAGGGATATCCACATTCTTTACGAAACACTCCATCTATGATTGACAGAGGTACTGTCTGGCCTTGTGACCATAAGACATTGACATAGGAGGGCAACAGTCCAACACCAATAGATTTCAATGGCTCGGTTATTCACCTCTGAATTCCCCAATTGCCTAAGGACACATCACTGGGAAAGGTTGGAGCTGAGATTCAAATCTAGTCCAGTCTGACCTGTGCCAAGCTCACACAGCTCTTTTGTCCACTTTCTCCTCCAACATGAGTTAAATGCTGGGCCTGCATTTTTGTTACTGCAATCATGGAGCCTTTGTAACTAATCTCTTTTGATCAAATATGAGCACATGAATGTTGGTCAAATCAAACAACAATTTGCAGTCTAAATTCCTACTTAATAAAGAAATCTTTCTCTCAAAGAAACAACAAGTATTCAAAGAAATAACTTTCCTACAGCATATAGTCAATTTGCATTGCCAAATAGAACATTTAGCCATTTAGTGTAAAACACATGCCTTCAGATTATTTCACTGTTTTCTTCAAGCAGGGGCCTGGTGTCTGGTAGAGAGTACTTATGTTACATTTGCATAGTTAAGTACATATATCCAGATGATTCTCCACAAAGCAAAGGAGTTAGGGGCTTGAAAACTTCATTAAAATTTCTGCCACCATCAACTGAGGTCTTCTAGTGGAGATCTCAGGATGTACCCCTTTTTATTCTTGTGTTGCCAGTGAGACTCAACTTAGTGAGCTCCATCGTGGCTATCACTGGTGGTGGCCGGGCACCTGCTGTCACCGGACAGGGAGAGCAGTGGAAGCTGCATATAGGTGGGCATGTAAATTTATACGAGAATGTACATTTTCACTCAATCATATCAAATAAAAAAATAAAAAAATAAAAAAATAAATTTCTGCCACCCGTATAACAGAAATATTAGAAGTACTGATATTACTTTATAAGAAAAATTCTTGTTGATGAGGCTTTAAATAAAAAAAATTTACAATAATCCAGAACAAATGAGTGGATAATAACAATAACATAATAACAACAGCAATAATAGTCCTAATAAAAATAGTAACAATAACAATAAAATGAAAATACCAATAATAATAACATGACTGAAAACCAAAAAAACAAATCTGTTGCTGGTGAGTTGATTCCAACTAATCATGTTTCTTATTTGCCAAGCTTAGTTCTAAACTTATGTGTGTGTGTGTGTGTGTGTTTGCGTATTTACTGTTGTTTTTGTTAGGTGCTGTTGATCTGGATCTGACACACAGCTACCCTATGTACCACCAAATGACACACTGCCCAGTTTCGTTTTATCCCCACAGTTGGTACTATGTTTGAGCCTATTGTTAGAGTCACTATGCCAGTCAATCTCAGTGAGGGTCTTCCTCTTTTTTGACGACCCTCTACTTTACCAAACATGATGTCCATCTCTAGGGAGTGGTCCTTCCCGATACCATGTCCAAAGCATTTGAGATTAAGTATCACTATCCTTGCTTTCAAGGAATACTCTGGCTGTATTTCTTCCAAGTATATGTATGTACAGCCAAAAACCAAACATTGCCATCAGGTTGATTGTGATTCATAGCAGCCCTATAGAACAGAGAACTACCCTGTAAGGTTTCTAAGGAGAGCCTAGGGAGTTCAAACTGCTGATGTTTTTTGTGGTTAGCAGCTGTAGCTCTTAATCAGTATACCACCAGGGTTTTGTATATGTAGATATATATGTATATACAGTATTATATACTTATTTATTTTAATCTTCACACTGACACTTTGAGACAGATACATTTATGATCTCTTTCTACAGAAAAGGCCACTGAGATACAAAGATTAAGTAACTTGTCTACAGTCACATAACAGTAAGCAATAGAGCTGAGATTGAAATCCAGGCAGTCTGGTTTCAAAGTCTGTGCTCCTAGCAACCAGAATGCAATGTCTATGCAGATGATAAACTAATGAATCATAAATATGAATGTTATATTGTAAAATGCATACATACATATGTGTGTGCATGTACTCAGTTCACATCTCAAGGTATCATCAACATAAATTCGTATATACATAGATACATATCTATATACATGCACAAGGTACAGAGACACATTACATTCACATGTGTTATATGCACATATATAGGGAAGTAGAGACATGCATGTTTATATGTGCCCATGTCCACAGATATGAAAATATGCAATATGTAGTAAATACAAACTATAAATATAGCAACAAGTTTAGTGACTTTTTCTAGAAAAATCCAACAGGATCCCCAAATTTAACAATATGAAAATGGAGATTTTTTTTCTCGCAATTATATTTCACAAATGTTTTCCAGAAATATTGTTTAATCACTTCGGGGAAGCAGAACTTTCTCAGACTGCAGCCAAGTAAAACTTTTGAAAATTGTTTTTGTAATGTTTATCCAGTGAGATCATATTTTCATTGCCCTGATGAAATACAGGTGCAAAATCTAAATTCATCAGCCCCCCCGTCGTGCAGTTTCCAGCCTAGTTCCTTTCTTAGCATGCTGAAAACTTCCACCTCTTTTTCTTCTACCTCTGTCCTTCACCCCACAAATTATTAGACTTATCTGAGTTTGAATACTATCTATGAAAAAGGAAATCAGAAGGAAAATAGTATTTACCAAATGTCTACTGTGTGTCAGTAACTTTAACAAGCATTATTTTATTTATGTGACTCCAGCCCTTTAAGGAGTATGATTTATTTTTACATGAAGTCCCAGTAGCACAAGGGTTAAGAGACAGCTGCTAACCTGACGACTGGTGGTTTGAACTAGCCTATCCACTCCCAGGAGAAAGAGCCGGTGGCATGCTGCTCTACAGATTACAACCTAGGAAACCCTATGGGGGCAGCTGTGCTCTGTCACACAGTGTTACTAGGAGTAAAAATCAACCAGACAGTACCTAACAACAGCAACATTGTTTTTGCACAAGGGAATACTTGGACCCAGAGAAGTTAAGCCAAATTAATCAACAACACAGATGTGTTAAATGGTGAAGCTAGGGACTTGTGAGTTTCTCATGTTTTAATAACAAAAGAAGAAGATCGTATAGTAAGCCTTTACAGTAAGAGATCTTACTGCACTGAAATTATATGTTTACTACATGCTCCAGAAGGAAAATAAATGATTTCTTATTCATCATTGAACCTATAGCTATGTACGTATTGTTAGCCAAAAACAAGCACTGGATAGCTGTTTTTCTTTTTTAAAATGACTTGAGGAACGACAGGCTTTAAGGGCTAATGTATGCCAAATGTTTTAATATCCTCATTGTACACCTTCTCTCATGTAAGTCTCCAGGTAGCCCCTAACACTGCGTTGGAGGAAACTGCAGCCTGGAAAGGTAGAACGGTTTACCCAAGGTTGCCCAATGAACTTGGAAGTGATCGTTTGGAATCAGTACTCTTTGCACACCACAGGAAACAACTCTTTGTTACTGGTACACTGTTGCTTAGATAATTTGAACTGAACAAGTTTGAACCAACCAGAAAACAAAACTAGACATCATTCTTGCATCTGAATGTCAGCACCTGTTCACAGACCAGATGGAAAGAACGTTCACTCCTAATAGTGCTAGGAGGTTAAGGCATCATATTTGTTTCTGAAAGCAGGGTGGCAGCACCCTCTAGCCTGGAGCTCATGCTCTCATGCTGAGTGCCAGATCTGCCAACCATAAACTGGAAGGGTAACAGCCTCTGCTGGGGATTCAGACCCACGTATCCCTGTGTGGAAGATAAAATCTTTTTTGCTTCTTAATTCAATCACATACCCAACTGGCAATCTTGCATATCAAAATGGGAATCCTGGGAGGCTGTTGGAATATGCAGATTAACAGAAGCTAATTAGCATTAACTTGCAGCCATCCTGAACTGATTGGCAGCACAGCTGTGGGGACCCAACAAGCCATGCTGAGTTGCATGTTTGTCAGGCCACCTGCCACTTGGCAAATCCAAAATAGTGCAAACCACCACACCATAATAACTCAGTGACCTTAGTTTGGGAGGAGTCGAGAGCAGACGTATTTGGAGCACGCCATAATTAGTAGTGCCTTCACCTGACATACTTTCAACAATAGGCTTCATGGCAGTACCTTCCTCATCTGACACACTGATGTCTTAATTGAGACTGACAGCTTCTTCCTGAGGCTACCGATCCTCCGTGAAGGCTGCAGTCCTACCCACCATCTCTGCAGCCAGCCATAGCTGCAGGCATTGAGACCCTGGTAGGATTCCACTCTAGCCTCCAAAGTCCTGGCTCCTGTTTGTTTTTTTTTAAAATCAAAAATACATTTTAGGAATTAGCAAAAGGGAAGTAACACTGGGCATAGAGAACAGAGCAACCAAAGGGATCTGGATGTGTTATTTTGTGTAAGTTATTGAACTTACTAAATTGGAGCTTGCTCATCTGAATTGTGTCAAATTATACAGTTATTCTGATGACTAAAGGAGATGATGTATATAAAGCCTTCGCACAAATTTGGGGTTAAAAAGTGACACTGCTTTCTCATAGTAATAATAAACAGAAAGCATGGAGAATGGGGGTAGGGGGGTGACAAATTCTAAATTTTATGACATTCCAAAGGAAAACATTATAATGCATTTATGAACTGAATCACTATTGCTTTTATTTGATACATTTTCAAACTACACTATAAACATTTATTTCATCTTTCCCAAATATCCACCTTGTAGACAAGGAAAGCAAACTTTAGCTTTGTAGGACTTGCAGTTGTTAGTACAAATCTAAATTTCCTCTGACTTTTAGTGAGCGTTTTAGCGATTGGATAACTTCACTGTGGCAGGAATCCTTAGTCACTTTTCACACTATCGTTCCGCTTGTTTGTAATACCTGCTACCTTTACACTTGGCTTGTGAAGTCTTGAAAGTATATTACACTTAGAACGGATGAAACACCAGTTTCTAAGATGGCTAAGTAGATTTCAGCTTGCGTGTTTCTGCCTACCGATTAGTAATGGCAGCTAGAACAGTGGCTGGAGTTGGCTTTGAAGCCACATTGTAGCTCATCAGGAAAAGATAATGTAATGAGTGAGGATAGGATCAATGAACCACGAATCAAGCAAATTCTGTTTATTCTCTACATTGTTATTAACCATTGATTACTTTCTCAAAGTAGGTTTGGATCAGATGGTGGCAGGCAGAGAGAGCGTGAAGGCCCTGTACCACCAACCAACAGGAAAATCTAGCATCATGCAGAGATACAGGGCTGGGGAGTCTCTTACTAGCACAGTTGAAGAAGGGCACCAGGAACAATAAAAACATGTTTTTAAAGCTTCTGAAATGTTTTAGGAATTCTAACACATACAATCAGAGTCAGTCATATGACAGATTTTAAAAAAAAAAAAAGAAAGGACTTCCTGCCAATATGGAACGGTGGACAGAAGCACCATGCTGTTCCTCCACAGCAAAGACCTGAAAAACTAGGTAAAACACAGACAAACGGCAATCTTGGATCCCGAAGTGTCAAATGAAGAGATAAAAGGCGAAACTCTAAATGGAAAAAGAAGCCCACAGAAAACAGAGTGTGATAAAAGACATGAGCAGAAGTCCAGGACCAGCTAACTGTTGGAGACTGGCAGACAGGGAGCTGGGGAAAGCAGCGTCGTGGAAACCCGAGGGGGCGTCAAAGCATCCAGTCCCCAGTTTGCGACGTGCTTTCCCGGGCCCTGTCACCTCCATGAAGCTCTGCCTCCGTTGCCTTGCAGTAAGCGGTGGTAGCTCCGTACAGCCCCGGTGCAGCTTGGGTTTGCCCTGCCCACACCGGGAGTCAGGGCACAGGGGGTACTCAAACGGGACGTCAGGGAGCTCCCAGCAAGACCCAGATCTCGTCGTAACCGCGGATCTGTACTTTCCTATCCCTTACCTTTCTCCCCTCAGCCTCCTTTGTTTCCACTGGCCGTATTCTCTTGGCCAGGAGGAAATTCCTTCAGCCTCAGAACAGTTGGATTCACCTCGCCCGCAAAGGCTGGCTCTCTGAGAGCCCTTTGTCTGTAGCTGGTTGCTTTTCCCCGTTTCTTCTGGTTTCTTCAGGGCCTCCTACCGCCTCTGCCTCCTGTCTCTCAAACACCTGGCTCCATGTACCATCTTTCTCTTCTTGAGAGGCTGTGAAGCACCCGTCAGCTGGGGAAAGCACTCCCCTGGCCCATGACACCACACTGGTGGGATCCCTGTCACTTTTTTTGTTTGTTTGTTTTGATTTACTTTGTTGTGTTGCATTTTGTCTGTTGGTTTTCTTTTTGTTTGCACTGCCCGGGAGGCCTGTCTAGCCAGGCTGTACTGCACGGCTTCAGACCCACTTCCCCAGTACCAGTAGTAGTGTTGGTGAGATCCCTGAGGGCGCTTCTTTTTTCCTTCTTTTCTTTTTTACTTTCTGTTTTTCTTCATTTCTCAGCTCTCATTTCTCTGTTCTTACCTCTTTTATCTGTCTCCTGAATACCTGGTGCTGTGGGATCTATACTCCTTCTAGCCAGGCTACACTGCACAGCCTGGGAGATAGTTTTTCCAGTCCTTGGAGCTGTACCAGTGGGGCCCTCTGAGACACTTACTCCTCCCACTCCCTCAATTTATCTAGTAATTATTTTTCTGTTTAGCTTTTTATTTTCCGTTTTTGTTTTTCTCCATTTCTTGATTTCTCATCCCTCCACTCTAGTGACCAGCTCACTTAGCACTCTTTTTGTTGCCTGCTATTGGCTCCTGTTTCTCTCTCTTCTCTTTCCTCTCTCCCATGCCCGTCTTAGCTCACACGTCGTAGCCTCTGCTGTCTTTCCTGCCTACCTGAACTTTTCACTGAACATCACACCCTCAAGCAGCGTAGGCACGGCTTACTGGAAACTGACCGACACTGATTTCTGGCACCCTTGTCTGCTTAGTATGTGTCACAAACAACCTATCAGCTGGATCTGCCCTGCTGCACCATAACTGAGCAACTGGCCCTGTCCATTGAACAAGAAGGTGAAAAGTATTGTGACCACAGAGAAGCAAACAACAAAGAACTCACAGTCCACCTGCTCTAACATAAGCAAATAAAATGAGAGCTCGATGAAATAAACAATAAACAAAGAAAATTGCTGAATGTCCCGAAGATACCAGAAAATATCAAAACTTATTAGAGACCACAATAGGATGTTTCTGGTAGGCATCTAAAATAAAATACCAGCTAATTTTCTAACAGAGAAAAGGCATCACTGGAACTACTTGACAGGAAGCTCAAATCTCTAATATTCAGAGCTATCTAAGAATTGAAGGAAAAAGCAGATAAAAATGATGAAAAGACAAATAATCCAATTAGAAAATGAGGAAAAGAAATGAATAGACACTTCGCAAAAGCTGACATTAAGCTGCTAATAGCCACAAGGTAATACTTGTGATATCTAGCCATTAGAGAACGTAAACTGAAATCACAATGAGGTATCATCTCGCCCTGGCATTACTGTGAAGAAAAAAAATAACAGGAAATAACAAAAGTTGGAGAGGCTGTGGGGATATCAAAACTCTTATACACTGCTGGTGGGAATACAAAATGATTAACCATTTTGGAAAATAATATGATACTTCCTTAGAAAGCAAAAAACAGAAACATTACATGCTCTAGCAATCCTACACCTAGAAATATATCCTAGAGAAATAAGAGTCATCACATGAATAGAAATGTGCACACCTTTGTTTATTGTGGAATTGTTCACAATAGCATAAAGATGGAATCAATTTAGATGCCCATCAACAGATGAATGGATAAACAAACTGTGGTGCATACACCCAATGGAATATTATGCAATAATAAAGAACAATGATGAATCTGTGAATTATAACATTGAAGAAACTGGAGAGTATTATGCTGAGTGAAATAATCACAAAAAGAAACATATTGTATGAGACACTGCTGTAAAAACTAGTGAAAAGGTTTACAAACAAAAATTAACAGTCTTTGATGGTTATGAGGGAGGGAAGCAGTGGGGATGTGAAACAACTAAATAGATGATAGATAAGCGGTAACCTTTGTGAAGCATAAAACAACAGAGAATATTAGGGCAGTTGGTACAACTTGTACGTGGTAAGGTCGTGGAAGGTGCGCAGACATGTCCAGCCTTCCTGGGGGACCAAATTGCTGGGCTGAGGGCTATGGGGACAATGATCTCTGGGAATATTTAGCTCAGTTGGGATAACTTTGTTTATAAAGAAAATGTTCTACGTTCTACTTTGATGATTAGTGTCTGGCGCCTTAAAAATCTGTGAGTGGCCATTTAGGAAACTCCACTGGTCTACCTCTTTAGAAGCAAGGAATAATGGAGAACACTGAAGATACAAGGGAAGGACGAGCGCAAAGGACTGACTAGTAGACTATATCTACACTGCACTACAACCACTGAATGCCTTGAAGAAGTCTGCTAATTCCCGAAAACAAAAGGTAGAAGCAAGAAATTGTGAAGCCTAGGAGACTGCTTACTTTACGCAGCAAAAAAATATCACTTAGGATGAACTCTAGGATTTTAAAGTCTTTTTAGGTACTTGCATGATTTTTCTGAGCCATATATTTTGTTTTTGAAAAGCTTTGCTCACGGAAGAAAAAAGGTATGAAGCTTACCATTGGGCATTTGGTTTGATGTCAGTTACAAATCTGGTTAAGCAAGTCTTCTCTGGAACGCTATATCTACGAGACCCCCTTTTAGGACCTGGTGCTGAATCTGTGGGAATGCCATGAAACATAAGACATGCTGGGGTAAGAGGGCTTCAGGATGAGAGACTCAGAGAGGCTAGGGCTAAATGCTGCATTAGAAAAAAATAATATTAGCAGTTATTAAATGCTAAGTGCCTGACCTAACATTTTCCCCTTACTTCTCACAGGAACCCTGGGAGACAGTGCAGTCATCCACATTTCAGGGAGGAGGAACTAAGCGCTGAGAAGAGATGTGACTACTGGAGGCCCGGTACCTAAGTGTGAGCCTTGACTCTATAACAAGCTAGATGCTGCCTGAAACACTGGATTCTATTAAGAAGAGTTCACTTGGCTCTCTGCCCTTAGCTTTTGGAGTAGAGACAATGCAGCTTGCACGGTATACTGAAATTAATTGGACGTGGTTCCTGTTCTTGAGTTTTTAATCATGAGTGAATGGGGCTAGTAGGTGTGGATGTTGGAGGTGCAGATAGGCAAACGGTCAACCATACAGAATGAAATGAGTTATAACTTTAAAAATTACCAAAACTCAAAGAAATTGAAACATAAGATTTATTCTGAGCAGTTATTATATATTTACACTGGTAGACCATTCTGATTAAAAAAACAGGTGAAATGACTGGAAGTAGACTAGTTACAGTGAAGCTTATAAAGAGAAGGGGAAGGAGAAAAATAGAAGATTAGTCATTGGTTAATCTTAACATGATTGACTGAACCCTGCCCGCATCCTTGTACTGAAATCAACTGATACCATGTCTCTGGCTCAGGTCTGCAGCCATGGTACCTCTTGAAATTTAAATTAAGTAAACCTGGTTTTAACAAGAAAGAAAAGACTAGCAACTTGGGGTAGAAAAAGAGTCTCTTATGGTATTAATTTTGGGTCAGGAATTATTATTTATTTTTTTACAGCTAATGTTTGGTTTCATGGGTAAGAAAAATCTTAAAATCAAAGTCAGATGTCTGTTATTCTCTTTGACATGGATGCACATGAGAAGAGCCTACACTCACACAGGTAAGCTCATAAAAGGCATCAATGGGGCAAAAGGAAGGACATTCAGTACAAATTATCAGAAGTCCTTTGAGTCAAAACTCCCAATCTGGTTCTTGGCTTGGAATTCAGATTTCTGAACCCTCCTAGAAGATGCCTCGTTGAGATCCCCCTTATTAACACGAGGTCTGCCAATTAAGTTCATAAACTCATCCTAGAAAAAGTGCTACATAACTCATTGCTAAATATCATTGTGGTCACCTTCAAAACACTGCCCTTGGGAAGTTATGCACAGATGCCAGCACCCAGTCAATGCTGCCTAGCAATTTTGGAGCTCTTTTTCTGAAATGGCCTTCAGAGCTGTTACCATATTACCCTTGATGTCCCGAATAAAATGTCTTCCTTTCAATATTCCCTTTATCTCTGGGTAGAGAAAAAAAATCACTGTGGGTCAGATTAGGTCAGTGGTAGGGTATTCCAAAACATTTATTTTCTGTCTAAAAACTCCCTCAGAGACAGTGCTGTGTGAGCTGGTCTATTGTCGTGATGCAAGAGCCGTGAGTTTTTGGTGAAAAGTTCAGATCGTTCTTGTCTAACATTTTCATGTAGCTTTTTCAGCACTTCCAAGTAGTAAGCTTGGTTAACTATTTGTCCAGTTGGTACAAATTCATAATGAAAAATCCCCCTGATATCAAAAAGGTTAGCCATATCATTTTGAGTCTTGATTTGGACTGACAACATTTTTGCTTGTGGAGAGTTGGCTGACTTCCATTGTGCACTTTGACAGTTTGTTTCAGGGTTGTATTGGTACTCATATGTTTTACCACCAGGGATAACACAGCCCAATACATCATCTTGCCTCTACAAAAGGTCTTGGCAAACGTCGGATCTCCTTTGCTTTTGTTCATCACGAGCTCCTTTAGGACCATTATTGCACACATCTTTCTCATGCCAAGATTTTCAGGTAAGATTTTCTTGTTCTTCTGTCAGTGTTTAACTGGTCTGATATGGTTATCATAGTCAGCCAGAAGTTTTGATGCACAATTTGACAAATTCTTGCAGTGTTTTTGTCAGATCTGCTTGCTGCTTACTGCCTGGACCTGTCTTCATTAGTGATGCTTTCTCTCCCCTCAGAAAAGCATTTAATCCATTTGTGCACTGCCATTTTCTTCATGGCATTATCCTCATAAACATGGACTAACATGGCCCTGATTTCACTTCCACTCTTGTCAAGTTTAACAAGAAATGGAATGTTTGTTCATTGCTCTAATTCAAGCTCCAACATTCTCACAGAAGCACATAAAAATATGCAACAACAGTAATGAACAACACTCAGCAAGACGCTGACACATGTTGACACCAACACAGCTGTGAGACAGTGATATACCAAGGCTATAAAACCTTACTGAGTTGTTTGTCCAGTGCTGCCAACAGGAGCACATAGTGCAACTTCACAAACTTATTGTCAGACCTCTCAGGTTTCTGACTTCTTTCCATTAAGCTGTCTCCCGATTTATCCACTGAAGTTGGTACCTGGGTGTTTATGTTTGATAGTGATGTACTATGTCCTTGATCTTGTATTTCTGACTGCCCAAATTAACAACTTGATGTTTGTTAATTCCTAATGTTATTAATTATACCTAATCAGCAGTTTGAATCTACTAGCCTCTCCTTAGAAACCCTATGGGGCTGTTCTACTCTGTCCTATAGTGTTGTTACAAATCAGAAGTGACTCAGTGACAACAGGTTTGGTGTTTTGCTTTTTGCAGTTAATTTCTAAAGATGATCTGGAGCTCAGCACAGTTTTATTCAGTCTTTTGTAATCCAGGCATTCTACAGAGGGAGCATAAAGGAAGAATGGTCCCAAAGGTTTGGAGAGTATGGTGCTTTGATTTTGAAAACATTTTTACCTTTTAGTTTTTTTTTACCAGTTTTACTATGTATAATTTACATTTGATGGTATCAACCAATTTTAACTGTGCATTTGAATGACTTTTGGAAATTTTGATGATTTGTGCAACTATTAAAACACTCTAAATTGAGAATATTTTTTCTTTTTTTTACTGTAAGTGAAAGTGTACAATCCAAATTAAATTTGCATGCCTGCCTATCTGTCACTCCTTCTGCTCTCCTTGCCAGCCAACAGCACCCTCCTCCTTTTGGTTCTATATATGTCGTATTCTCTTAACAAATCTCCTGTCCCCTCCTCCCCACTCTCTCCTCTCCCTTCTAGTAAGAGGCCGGTAGGACAGCATCCTATAGATTTATAGAACCATGAAGTACACATACCATATGGCCACACTTTATCACTGTGTCCAGTCCATTCCTGTCCAAAGAGTTGACTTCAGTAATGTTTTCTGGTCAGGGGAAGCAGTAGGTTTAGAGGGCATGCTCCCGGGGAACCCCCAGGCCACCGGAACATCAATTGTGGTCTTTTAGTGGAGTTCTTGAGCTGCAACCTCTCTTTTTCTCCTGTTGCCACTGGGACTAAACACTGTGTGCCCCGTCAAGCCTGTCTTTGGTGGTAGTCAGGCACCATCTGGTTCTTCTGGTGACATGTTGATACAGTCACCCATTCACATGGATACTTCTGTCTCCTGGGCTCTTTTTCCCTCATTTCTTTGTTGTTCTTAGTGATCATCTGTTCTGAATGAGTTGGGACCATTTGGTGTACCTCAGATGGCAGCTTATTAGCTTTTAAGAACCTAGAGGCCACTCACCTATATGGGGTGCAGAAGACTCTCTTAGCGATAGGCTAGTTATGCCACTTGCCCTCAACATCCCCAGAAAGCCTGGTTCCCAGACTCTTGCCCCTGCTATTCTATCCTTGCAATATTGGGTTAAGATTAGAAGAGTTTTCAGTTTATGTTGAAGTCCAGTTAAGTTGATCTTTCTACTGTGTGCTGTCATTGCTTTCACCCAACCAAATTTCTGTCAAATATCTAAGCTATGACCAACCCTCTCCCTTCCTCCCCATGCTTGCAGCCACTGGAGTGTTTTCTTCCATACATAAGTCTATTTTTAAGTCTTTATATCAGGGGTCTCATACAGTATTTGTTTCTTTTGCCAATGATTGATTTTATTCAGCATAATGTCTTCCAGTTGAAACCGGGTTATGAGATGCTTCCTAAAATTGTCATTGTTCTTTATCATTGCACAGTGTTCCATTGAGTATATGTACAATAGTTTGTTTAGCCAGTCTTCTGCTAATGGGCATTTAGATTGATTCCATCTGTTTTCTATTGTGGACTATGCTGTAATAAACATTCATGTGCATGTATCTGTTCATGCGACTGCCCTTGATTCTGTAGGGTATATTCCAGGCAGTGGGATTACAGGATCAAATGGTATATCCATTTCCAGCTTTTTAAGGAAGTGCCAAATTGCTTTCCGTAGAGGTTGTACCATTTTGGTATCCCATCAGGAATGTAGGAGAGTTCCCACCTCTGCATAGCTTCTCTAGTGTTTGTTGTTTTGTAGTTTTTGGATTATGGCCAACCTTGTTGCAGTGAGATGGTATCTCATTACAGTTTGGATTTGGATTTCTCTAATAGCTAATGATTGTATTTCCTCATGTGTTTTGGCTGCTTGCATGTCCTCTTTGGTGAAGAGTCTGTCCATCTCCTTTGCCCATCCCTTAATTGGGTTATTTATCTCTTTCTTGTTGATATTTTTGAGCACCTTGTAGATTATAGAGATCAGACATCGGTGTGGTCTTTTAAATCTTTTGATAAAGTTTTTGGATGAGCAAATGTGTTTGATTCTTAGCAGTTCTCATTTATCTATTTTGTCTTCTGTTGATCATGTTTTGTTTGTTAGATTTTGAAGTCTGTCTAAGCTGTGTATTAAAACTACCATTGTGGACCCTATTTCTTCTTGCATGATCTTTATTGTTTTAGATTTGATATTTAGGTGTCTCATCCAATTTGAGTTAGTTTTTGTGTGAGGTGTCAGATATTGGTTTTGTTTCAGTTTTTTGCAAACGGTTTTGCCAATACCATTTGTTAAAGAGACTGTTTTTACCCCAGTTTACAATCTTAGGGCCTTTGCTGTATATCAAATGTTTGTAAGAGGATGGTGGCACCTCTGGAGTTTCAATTCTGTTCCATTGGCCTATATGACTGTTTTTTGTACCAGTGCCAGGCTGTTTTGACTACCATGGCAAGTTACAATATGTTCTAAGCTTGGGTGGTGGGAGGACTCCCACTGTGTTCCTCTTCTTCAGTAGTGATTTACTAACCAGTGGTTTTTTTTCTTTCCAAACAAAGTTGATGATTTGTTTCCTCATCTCATTAAAAAGTGTCACTGGAATTTGTATTGGGATTGCGCTGTACATGTAGATTACTTTGGGTAAAATAGACATTTTCACAATGTTAAGTTTTCCTATCCACCAGCAAGATAGATTTCTCCATTTATGTAATTCTCTCTTGGTTTCTTTCAGTAAGGCCTTGTAGTTCTGTTTGTATAGGCCGCTTATTTCTCTAGTTAGATTTCTTCCTAGGTATTTTATCTTCTCGGTGGCTACAGTAAATGGTATTGATTTGGCGATTTCTTCTTCGATGATCTCTTTGATGGTATAAAGGAATCCTACTGATTTTACTTATTTTTATTTTTTATCTTAATATTTTGCTGAACTCTTCTATTAGTTCCAGTAGCTTACTTATGGATTCTTTAGGATTGTTTGTATATACAATCATATCATCTGCGAATAGGGAGATTTTTACTTCTTTGCCGATGCAGATGCCCCTTACTTCTCTGCTTGTCTGATTGTTCTGGCTAGAACTTCTAGTACAATGTTGAATAGAAGTGGTGAGAGTGGACATCCTTCTCCCATTCCAGTTCTCAAGGGGAATTCTTTCAGTCTCTCTCCATTCAGGATCGTAGAGGTGGTTGGCTTTGCATAGATGCCCCTAACTGTGTTAAGGAATTTGCCTTCCATTCCTGTTGGACTTTATCAAATCCCTTTTCTGAATCAGTTGACAAAATCAGGTGATTCTTATCTTTTGTGTTATTTATATGGTTGATCACATTAATTGGTTTTCTGACATTGAACCAGCTTTGCATTCCTAGTATGAATTCAACTTGGACATGATGAGTTAGTTTTTTGGTATGTTGTTGAATTCTACTGGCTAACATTTTGTTGAAGATTTTTTTTATTTTATTATGATTGAATGAAAATCTACATTCCCATATAAATTTATGTGCCCACCTATATGCGGCTCCCACTGGTTTCCTTGCCCAGTGACAGCACACTCTTCCTCTCCACTCCATACATGTCTTATCCTCCAAACAATCTCCTATGCTCTCTCTTCACCCACTCTCCAGCCTCTAGTAAGAGGGCATCAGGATGACATCCTATAGATGCATAGAACTGTAAAGTGCACACATGATATGCTCAATCTGTGTCACTAAGTCCAATCCATTCCTGTCTGAAGAGTTGACCTCCACTATAATTTATGGACAGGGGCAGCATCAGGGCCGGGGACCATGATCACAGGGGAACTCCAAGGCCCCTAGACCATAAACTGCAGTCTTTTAGTGAAGATCTCAGGGTGTACCCCTTTATTTTGTTTTATTTTATTTTTATTATCATTGAATGAAAATGTGCATTCCCATAGAAATTTATATGCCCATCTATATGCAGCTCCAGCTGCTCTCCCTGCCTGGTGTCAACACACTCTTCCTCTCTGCTCCATACAAGTCTTCTGCTCCCAACAATCTCCTATCCCCTCCTTTCCACCCACTCCCTTTCCTCCAGTAAGCAGTCTGCAAGACGACGTCCTATAGATGCACAGAACCATAAAGCGCACACATGATATAATCAGTCTGTGTCACCAAGTCCAATCCATTCCTGTCCAAGAGTTGACCTCCATTATGATTTATGGACAGGGGCAGCATCAGGGCAAGGGGCAATGCTCCCAGGGGAACTCCAAAACCCGTGGACCATCAGTAGCACTCCTTTAATGGAGATCTCAGGGTGCACTTCTTTTTATTCTTGTGTTGCCAGTGTGACTCAACTTGGTGAGCTCCATCATGGCTATCACTGGTGGTGGCCAGGCACCATCCACTTCTTCTTGTTACAGATTAATGTAGTCACCCACTCACATGAGTCTGCCTGCCTTGTGAGCTCTCTTTCCCCCATGTCATTTTCATCCTTGGTGACTATCTATTCCTGCTAAGTTCAGACCATTTGCTGTACCCCCAGATGGCAGCTTGGCAGCTTTTAAGACCCCAGATGCCACTCACCAATGTGGAGTGTGCACCCCTTTTTATTCTTGTGTTGCTAGTGAGACTCAACTTTGTGAGGTCTGTCACGGCTATCACTAGTGGTGGCTGGGCACCATCCGGTTGTTCTGGTCACAAGTTAGTGCACTCACCTGTTGACATGGATCTGTCTGTCTTCTCGGTTTTCTTTCCCACATGTTGTTTTAATCCTTGGTGATCATCTGTTCCTGCTGAGTTGGGACCATTTGCTGTACCCTCAGATGGCAGCTTAGCAGGTTATAAGACCCCAGACTCCACTCCCCAATGTGGGGTGCAGAAGGCTCTCTTAGCTAAATGTTAGTTGTGCCAGTTGGCCTCAGTTTCCCCTCAAAGCATGGTCCCTGGCCTCCCACTCCAGCTACTCTGTCTTTGCAATATTGGGTTATGATAAGAAGAATAATTATGTTATGTTGAAGTCCAGTTAATATTGATCTTCTTTCTAATGTGTGCTGTCACAGATTTCACCCAACCAAATTTCTATCAACTATCTAATCTAAACCCTCCCCTCTCCCCCTCTCTCCCTCCACACACTTGCAGCCTTCAAAGAGTCTTTTCTTCCACGCATGGGTCTGTTTTTAAGTTCTTATCATAGGGGTCTCGTACAATATTTGCCCTTTTGTCTCCGACTACCTTCACTCAGCATAATGTCCTCCATTTGAAACCAGGTTATGAGATGTTTCCTAAAATCATCGTTGTTCTTTATCCTTGCAAATGTTCCGTTGAGTATATATACCATAGTTTACCTGTCCATTCCTCTGTTGTTGGGCATCTGGGTTGATTCCATCTTGTTGCTGTTGTGGACTGTGCTGCAATAAACATTTGTGTGCATGTATCAGTTGGTGTGAATGGCCTGGATTCTGTAGTACATATTCCAAGCAGTGGAATTACTAGGTCAAATGGTATGTCTATGTCTATTTTTTTAAGGGAGGGACAGATTGCTTTCCAAAGAAGTTGTACCATTTTGCAATCCCACCAACAGTGTAGGAGAGTTCCAATTTCTCCACAGCCTCTCCAGAATTAGTTGTTTTGTGTTTTTTGGATCATGGCCAACCTTGATGGGGTGATAGGTATCTCACTGTAGTTTTGATTTGAATTTCTTTAATAACTAATGATCGTGAGCATGTCCACATGTGATTTTTGGCTGCCTGGATCTCCTCTTTAGAGAAGTGTCTATCTCATTTGCCCATCACTTAATTCGATGATTTATCTTTTTCTTATTGATATTTTGTAGTACCTTATAAATTATGGCGATCAGGCATCAGTCTGACATAGAGTTGCCAAAATTTTTTCCCATTCTGTAGGTGGTCTTTTAATTCTATTAAAAAAGTCTTAGGTTGGGCAAAACTGTTTGATTCTCAATAGTTCCCATTTTTCTATTTTCTCTTGTGTTGTCTATGGTTTGTTTGACAGATTTTGAAGTTTGTCTAAGTTGTGTTTCAAAACTTCCATTGTTGTTCCTACTTTTTCTTGGGTGAGCTTTATCATTTTAGATTTGACATTTAGGTCTTTGGTCTAATACTGATCTTATTTCTAATGTGTGCTGTCACAGATTTTACCCAACCAAATTTATATCACCTATCTAATCTAAACCCCCCCTTGTCCTCCCTCCCTCCCCACCCTTGCAGCCATCAAAGAGTATTTTCTTCTAAGCATGAGTCTGTTTTGAAGTTCTAATCATAAGGGTCTTATACAATATTTGTCCTTTTGTCGCTGACTACTTGCACTCAGCATAATGTCCTCCAATTGAAACCAGGTTATGTTTCCTAAAATCATCATTGTTCTTTATCATTGCATTGTGTTCTGTTGAGTATATAGACCGCAGTCTACCTATGCATTCTCCTGTTGTTGGGCATTTGGGTTGATTCCATCTTTTTGCTATTGTGGAATGTGCTACAATAAACATTCATGTGCACATATCAGTTGGTGTGAATGGCCTTGATTCCGTTACTTTGCTAAACTCCTCTATTAGTTCCATGGTTTACTTATGGATTCCTTTTGATTTTCTGTATAAACAATCATATTATACGCACATAGGGAGATTTTTACTTCTTCATTGCTGGTACGGATGCGCTTTCTTTCTTTGCCTTGACTAATTACTCTGGCTAGAACTTCTAGCCCAGTGTTGAATAAAAGTGGTGAGAATGGGCATCTTGTCTAGTTCCCGTTATTGAAGGAAATTCTTTCAATCTTTCACCATTCAGGATAATGAAGGCAGTTGGCTTTGGGTAGCTGCTACTGAATGCATTGAGGAATGTCCCCTGTATTCCTATTTTTGTGAAAGTTTTAAGCATGAATGGGTGTTGAACTTTGTCAAATGCCTTTTCTGCATCAATTGACAAAATCAAGCAATTCTTATCTTTTGTGTTATTAATGTGGTTGATTATATTAATTGTTTTTCTGATGTTGAACCAAGCTTGCATCCCTGGAATGAAACAAACTTGGTCACAATGAATTATTTTTTTATGCTGTTGAATTCTATTGACTAGGATTTTGTTGAAGATTTTTGCATCTAGGTTCTTGAGTGATATTGGTCTGTAATTTTCTTTTTTTGTGGGATCTTTCCCTGGCTTTGGTATCAGGATTATGCTGGCTTCATAGAATGAATTTGGAAATATTCCATCCCTTTCTATGATGTGAAATAGTCTCAATAGTATTGGAGTTAACTCTTCTCTAAAAGTTTGATAGAATTCTCCGCTGAAGCCATCTGGGTCAGGACTTTTTTTGGTTGGTAGATTTTTGATGATTTTTTTCAGTCTCTTCCTTTGTGATAGATTTGTTAAGTTGATCTACTTCTCCTTTTGATAATCTTGGTGAGTGACATGGATCTAGAAATTTGTCCATTTCCCCTAGGTTTTCAAACCTGTTAGAGTACAACCTTTCCTAGTATTCTGTTACAATGTTTTTTATTTCGGCTGTGTCTGTTGTAATGACTCCCATCTCGTTTCTTAATTGTGTTATTTGCATCTTCTGCTGTTTTTCTTTTGTAAGTTTAGCTAATGGTTTATAAATTTTGTTGATCTTTTTGAAGAACCAGCTTTTGGTTTTGTTAATTTTTTCAATTGCTTTTCTATTCTCTAGTTCATTTATTTCTGTTCTAATCCTTATAATCTGTTTTCTGCTGGTGTTTGGGGGGGTTCTTCTGTTGCTGTCTTTCTACTTTATCAAGCTGTAATGTTAATTCTTTATATTGGGCCCTTTCTTCTTTCTGGATGTGTGCAGATATAGAGATAAATTGACCTCTGAGCACTGCTTTTGCTGTATTCCTTAGATTCTGGTAGGATGTGTTTTCATTCTTATTTGGTTCCATAAATATCTTTATTTTGCTCTTAATTTCTTCTGTAACCCAAGGCTTTTTGAGCAAAGTGCTGTTCAGTTTCCATACATTTGAATTTCTACCTATGAATTTTCTGTTATTAATTTCATCTTTTACAGCTCTATGGTCCAAGAAGATACTTTGCAGTAAGCCAGTGGTTTGGATTTTATAGAGAATTGCTTTATGACCTAACACATGGTCTATTCTGGAGAATGTTTCATGTGTATTGGAGAAGAAGGTGTACTCACCTGCTGATTGATGAAAAGATCTATATATGTCAATAAGGTCAAGTTGCTCGATTGTTGCAATAAGATTTTTTGTATCTCTACTGAGTGTTTTTCTGGATGATCTATCTATAACTGCAAGGGGAGTGTTGAAGTCTCAAACTATTACTGTGGAATGATTTATCTCATTTTTCAGTGTTGTCAGTATTTGTTCAATGTATTTAGGTGCTCTGGTATTGGGTGCATAAATATTTAATATTGTTAAGTCCTGCTTGGATACTTGTGTTCTCTGTATAATAAATCTTTTGTACTCTACCTCTGATAGATTCAGAAAGTTTCTTCATCTGGAAAAATTTTTGAATATTTTGAGAATTTTCTGGAGCATTTGAAGTCTATTTCTTTAAACGACTAATTATGGTCTGCTGCCTGAGTGCCATCTAGAGACTGTTTATTTCTCTGGTATTGGATCTAAGAGAATTTTGGTCACCAGCTGTCTCTAATACTGTAGTGATTTGCCCTGGGTGGACTATCTGGGGCTGAAGGCTCTGCTTATTGGGTGGCAAAGAGGCTGCCCTACTGATGGAGAAACTGGGGGCTGTCAGCCAACCCTACAATGTGGGTCAGAGAAGGGTGGGAGGAAAAGATGCTAGGCCTCTCAACAGACAGGTCTGCAGGCAAGTACATAGGCCTCTCAGCCTTAAACATAAACTTCACTTCTATGCATGGAACTGCCCAGGTGTTGCACTAGGAGCTGTCCAACCTGCTGGCCTGAACAGGCAGTCAGGAGCAGCAGACTCTGCCTTCCAGCTGATAATGAAAGTACATTACTGGCCTTTCGAGGAAGATGCTGTGAAGATGCCCTGATACTGCGAAACAGCAGAAATGAAGGTCAAATGGCTTCTGGCTCATTTTTGAGAGGGGAAGATTGGTCTGATACTGGTGCCTAGTGAAATATGCTGGGTCTTAGGGCTCCCCAAATGTTCAGTGCTCCGTACCAATATCATCCAGGCCATAGTTCTCAGAGGGAAATGAGGAGATGTGTGTTTACTCCACCATCTTTTAATGGTCCTCGTCAGAAATAGTTTGTTCATATCTTTAAGTCTAATGTGAATTTCCTGTAGGCAGCATATGGATGGGTTGTGTCTTTTGATCCAAGATGTCACTCAACATCTCTTTGCTGGAACTTTCAGTCGATTCACATTCAATGTGATTATTGATAGGTATGTGTTCAGTGCTGCCATTGTGATATGTTTACTTTTGTATTGATGTTTTCTCTATTGTTCTTATCAGTCTGTTCTGGACATTCTTCTTTGTGAGTTGATTTTTTACCTTTTTCAGGGTTGGTTTCAGGGTTGCTGAGACTCCTGTATTATATTTCTTGATTTGATATGTTGTATCTTTGTTATGCTTTACGGCTGCCCCTATAATCTCCCTTAATAAACTATGTATAAACCCAATTTCAATTACTACCATTCTTATCAACTTCCTCTCCATCTGTAAGGGCTATAGCAACTGTAGTACATCCCTCTTTTTAATATGACAACATCGTATGTTTCATGATATCACTGGGTTATTTCTCTCACTATTACAGCTTTGATTGGGTTTGGAGCCTTCCCTAACTGAGTAGGATTACAGGTGATGTGTCCTGTATTTGCTTCTAAAACATAAAGTTAGTGATTCTGTTCTTCTAAGCCAAGAGATTCTTTGAGTATTTATTGTAAGTTTGGTTTGGTTTTTACAAAGTCTCTGAGTTTCTGTTTATCTGCAAATGCCTTCATTTCATTTTCATATTTGAAAGATAGTTTTGCAGGATATATAATTCTTGGTTGGAAGTTCTCCTTCTTCAAGGCTTTCAATGTGTCATTCCACTGTGTCCATGCCAGTATTGTTTTTGCTGAGAAATCCAATGAAATCTTTCAGGGTTTCCCTCTGAATGTTAGCTTTGCTTTGAGTCTTGCTGCCTTTAAGAGTTTCTGCTTATGTTTCATTTTGTTAAGCTTGATTATAATATGTCTTGCAGTCTTTCTTTTGAGATCTATATTGAGTGGTATCTTGGACATCTATATTCTTTTCTTTACTAATTTCTGGGAAGTTTTCTGTCAGCAGCTCAGCAACAATGCTCTCTGTTCTCAGGTGTCTCACCTTGTTCAGGAACTCCAATTAATTGTAGATTGTTCTTCTTAATATAGTCCCACATGCTTCTTCATTTTTCTTGTTTCTTTTTTCTGATTTCTCCTCATAGATGCTCGAGTCAGTAGCTCTGTCTTCCAAATCAGAGAGTCTATTTTCCATCTGTTCCATTCTGTTTTCTTGACTTTGAATGGAAGTTTCTATGTCTTTGATTTTCTTCTGGATCTGGTGGATTTCAGAGCACTCGTGTTCCATCAGATCAAACATCTTGCTTAATTTTTAATTTTGCTCTGCTGCATTTTACATAAAGTCTCAGTGGGCTCTATTTATAATCTTTTTGTATTCTTCTTCTGATAGTTTCAGAAAAGCTGCTTCTGGTAAGTTCTGAGGTGGTTTCTTTTTGGGTCCTTCTGAAGCCATGAGTGATTTCTTGGTGATGCTTCTCTCCAGAGTTTGTTGCTTTTTGATTGGCATGTGAGGCTGAGAGAGATGCTATGAGGATGGACTGCAGTTGTTTTTCTATGCCATCTTAAAATGAAAGGTGAAAAGTATCTGACAACTTCCAAAGTCAGTCAGGTTTTTAGGTGTATAAGTCTCTCTTCTCAGCTGACAAAGTCAGCATCTCTATATCGAACCCCGGATGTTATACACTAGCTCAAAATACAGAAAGGCTACTGCCCTGCTTGCTTCTGTTGTTAAGCCCAGCTGTAGGCAACACTGTGTAGAATACTGCTTTTCTGCCAGAAAAGTGCTCTCCTCCACACAGGTCCTGCCTCCCAGCCCAGGAATTAGGTCTACCTGAGGCTTCCATGTGGGTATCTCCATTTCCCAATGGAACAAGATGGTGCCCTGCACAAGCTTGCCACCTGGCTGGCTCCAGGCTAATCTATGGCAGAGGCGGAAAGAGAGGTCAAAGGTGCCTAGATGCACAGAGTCCAGGCTCTCAAAATATGACAATTTTGTGTGCTGATGCCACCATCATTTCGTCTGAAATTAGCATCTAGCCAAGTCCCACCCACCGGCTAAGACAGAGAAAAAAAATTAAAATAGTGAGTTACCTTCAGTCCATGCAAGCCTGCATTTGCCAAGAGTGGGGTCAGCAAAAGAGGATGTTTTCCATTCAGTGGTATGAAGTCCAAATTAACAGACCTATGCCGAGTCCTAGGGCTCACTAGGTGTCCAGAAGGCTCCGTTTAATTATCATTTCAGGTCTCGCTTTCCAGAGGGATTCAGGGAGACATGTGTTTAGTCCACCATCTTGACTCTGCCCCAACAATGTTAAGTCTTGTTGAAGATTTTTGCATCTACGTTCACAAGTGATATTGGTCTGTAGTTTCCTTTTTATTTGTCAGATCGTTTCCTGGCTTTGTTATGAGGGTTCTGCTGGCTTCATAGAATGAACTTGGGAGTATTCCTTCCCTTTCTATACTATAAAATACTCTCAGTAGTATGGTAATTAACTCTTCTCTAAGTTTGGTGGAATTCTCTGTGACTGCATCTGGGCTAGCACTTTTTTGGTTGGTAGTTTTTTGATGACTTTTTCAATCTCTTTCTTTGGGATGGTTTTACTAAGTTGTTCTACCTCACCTTATCATAATTTTGGTAGTTGATATGAATCTAAAAATTTGTCCATTTCCTCTCAGTTTTCAAATCTGTTACAGTACAGTCTTTCATAGTATTCTGTTATAATACTCTTGATTTCAGTTGTGTCTGTTGTGACATCTCCCATCTCATTTCTTATTCAGGTTATTTGTTTCCTCTCCTATTTTTCTTTTGTAGCTTTAACCAATGGTTTGTCAATTTTCCTGATCTTTTTTTTTTTAAAGCCAGCTTTTGTTAATTTTTTCTATTGTTCTATTTTCTAATTAATTTAGTTCTGCTCTAATCTTTATTATCTGTTTTCTTCTGGTGCCTGAGGTGTTCCTTTGTTGCTCTCTTTCTACTTGTTGAAACTGTAGGGTTAATTCTTTGGTTTTGTCCTTTGTTACTTCCAGATGTGTGCATTTATGGAGACAAAGTCACCTCTGAGCGCTGCTTTTGTTGCATCCAATAGGTTCCAGTAGGATGTGTTTTTGTTCTCATTAGAATCCATAAACTTCTTTATTTAGTCCTTGATTTCTTCTATAACCCATGGGTTTTTAAGCAAGGTGTTCAATTTCCATGAGTTCAAATTTCTATCTATGTTTTTTTCTGTTATCGATTTCAACTTTTATGGCTTTATGATCTGAGAAGATGTTTTGCAATAATTCAATGGTTTGTATTTTGTTGACACTTACTTTACGTCCTAACATTTTGTCTATTTTGGAAAATGTTCCCATGTGCATTGGAGAAGAAGGTATACTTATCTGTTGATGGACAAAATGTTCGTAAATGTCAATGAGGTCTAGTTGGTTATTTGCCACAATAAGATCTTCTGTGTCTTTACTGAGCTTTTTCTGGATTATCTGTCCATTACTGAAAGTAGAGTGTTGAAGTTTCCACTATTATTGTGGAGTGATCTATCTCATTTTTCAATATAGTCAGTGTTTGATGTATTTAGATGCTATGGTGTTGGGTGCATAAATATTCAGTATTGTTAAGTTCTGCATGTCTATTGAACTTTCCGCAATAGATACTGACCATCCTTGTCCACGATAGTGGGTTTTATATTAACATCTATTTTATCTAAGATTAGTAATTTTCAGCTTGTTCATATTTTTGAGTCTAAGATGTGTTTCTTGTTGTAAGCAACGTATAGACAGGTCATATCTTTTGAGCCAGGATGCCACTTGTTGTCTCTATTGAAGTGCTTAGTCCATTTACATTCAGTGTAATTATTGATAGGTATGTGTGTAGTACCGTCATTTTGATGTATTCATTTTGTGTTGGTGTTTTCTATGTTGCTCTTAATATTCTGTTTTGGCTCATTCTTCTTTATGTGTTGACTTTTCATCTTTTTCAGTGTTGGTTTTGTGTTTGTTGAGACCCCTGTCTTACATTTCTTGTTTTGATATGTTACATTGTTATTTTGTCCTTTGTGGCTACTGCTATAATCCCTCTTAATATTCTTAGTTTAAACCCAATTTTAACTTCTGCATATTTTTTAATTTCCTCTCCATCTCAAAGGACTATAACTACTGTAGTATATACTCGTTTTTAGCGTGATGGTGTCACAGTTTTTGTGATATGATCATTGGTTCTCTTCTTTTAATATTGTAGCTTTGATTGAGTTTTTTTACTTCCCTGACTGAGTAGGTTTCTGGATACTGTATCATGTATCGCCTCCTCAAATATACACTTAATGATTTTGCCTTTCTAAGCAAAGAGCTCCTTTCATTATTTCTTGTACTTTTGGTTTGGTTTTTACAAAGTCTCTAAGCTTCTGTTTACCTGTGAATGTCTTAATTTCATCTTGGTATTTGACAGACAGTTTTGCAGGATATATAATTTTTGGCTGTAAGTTTTTCTCCTTCAAGGCTTTGAATGTGTTATCACACTGCCCCCCTTGCCAACATCATTTCTGCCAAGAAGTCAGATGAAAGCCTACAGGGCTTCACTATAAATGTTAGCTTTGCTTTGAGCTTTGCTTCCTTTGGGAGCCTCTGTTTATATTTCATTTTATTAAGCTTGATTATAATATGCTTTGGTGTCTTTCTTTTGAGGTCTAGTTTTTGTGGCATTCAATACATGTCTTAAATATCTGTGTTCTTTTCTTTTGTAATTTCAGAGAAGTTTTCTGTCAGCAACTCAACAACAAGCCTCTCTGTGTTTTCATCTATCCCTCTCTGTTCAGAAACTCTGATTAGTCATAGATTATTCATTTTAATAGAGTCCCACACATTTCTTAAGTCTTCTTCATTTTTCTTATTTCTTTTCTCTGATTTCTCCTTATAACTGTGGATGTCAGTTGCTCTGTCCTCAAGGTCACTAAGTCAGACTTCCATGTCCTCAGTGCTGGTCTTTTGGCTTTGGATTGAATTGTCTAATTCTATAATTTTGTTATTTATCTGTTGGATTTCAAGTTGTTGATGTTCCATTAGTACAAATAGCTTGCTTAATTTTTCATTTTGCTCGGCTGCATTTTGTTTGCTTTGTCATCTGGGAAGTTTTCTGATTCTTTATTTTGGGAGTTTTCCAGAGCCATAGTGGACTTTTTCTTTAAATGATTAGCAGTGCTTTGCTGCCTTTGGGCCATCTAGAGGCTGTTTGATTTATCTGGTGTTATCTCAACAGGACCTGGGATGTAGTTCTAAGACAGGAATTGGTCACCAGCCACCTCAGTGTACTCTAATGACTGGACCCAGTGGACTCTCTGAGGTGGCATGCTTTGCTTCCTGGCTAGCAAAGACAGCACCCTACTTCTGGAGTCACTGGGGGCCATCAACCAACTGTATGATGTGGGTCAGTAAAGGCTGGAAAAGATGCCACTGGGTCACTCAGCAGTTGTTTTTCCAGGCAGTCTTATTTTAGAAAGCCGGGAGTTGTCTAATAGCTGCTGAAATCAGTCAGGCTGTCAGGTGTGGCAGACCCTGCCCCACCTTCTGGCTGACAATGCAAGTACCTCTTTGGTTGTACCCAGATGCTATGATGTAGTTAAAAGTAGGGAGGTGTTACAGCCTTGCTGCCATCCTCAACTGGGTTCTGCCCATAAGTTGACACTGTGCTAAACACAGCCATTCTGGTGGAAAAGCACTTTCCAGACAGCACTGCCTCTCAGCTTGGGAATTAACCCCTGCTATGTCCTCTGGTTGGGTGACTCTTCCCCCAAGCTGACTAAGGTGGTGTGCCAGCCAAGCTGCCCTTCTTGTCACACAACAGCAGAATCTACAGTGGAGCTTATAAAAGAGAGGGTGGAGGGGTAATGGTGCCCTCAGTCAGCAGCCAGGCTCTCAAAATGTGGCTATCCCATTCACTGTCTCTCTGATGAGCTATACGCTGTTTAGTTTAGCACTGCAGTTCAGCATATTTGCCAGCTGATTCCTATCCCCCACCAACTGGATAACAAAGAAGGTGTCAGTACTTGCCGTCCACCCAAGCAGTGAGTCAGTAGGAGTGGGGCTAAGGGTGTGCTGCTTCATGTTAAGGAGAGGTAGTTTCCTATTTAATGGCACGTAGTCCAATCTGACAACACTATGACGTATCCTAGGGCTCCCTGGGTGTCCAGAGTGTTCCATTCAGTTATCAATCCAGGACTTAGTTCTCAGAGGTAATTGAGGAAACATGTGTCTAGTCTGCCATCTTGGCCCCCTAAATTGAAAACAGTTTCATCTTCTCCCCCTTCTGCCTGCCCCCTCCTGATCCTCCACCAAAAAAGAAAGAAAACCCCTTATGTCTATTTGCAGTCATTCTCGATTCTCATCTTCTGGCCAGACAACCACTAACTTGTTTCCTGTCTACTTAGCTTTGCCTTTCTGGCTATTTCATATAAATGCAATTATATGTATACATATATGTATATGTATATGTATATGCATATGCATATGTATATGTATATGTATATGTATATGCATATGTATATGTATATGTATATGTATATGTATGTGTATATATATAACATACATATTGGTCTGACTTCTTTTAATGAGCATAATATTTTTGAGGCTCATTCATGTTATAGAATGTATCAGTACTTTGACCTTTCATTAATTGCCAGATAGTATTGAATTTTGTTGATATACTGTATTATGTTTTTCCATCATTGATGGACATTTGGGTTGTTTCCATTCATTGGCTTTTATGAATAACGTTGTTACAAACATTTGTGTACAAGCCTTTGTATGGACCTATGTTTTTGTTTCTCATGTATCATTGGATGGAATTACTAGGTCATATGATAAATAAGTGCTTACAATTGAGGTTGTCAAAACTTTGCCCAAGGTGGCTGTACTGTTTACCTGCCAAGCTTCAGTTTCTCCACATCCACATCAATACCTGTTTTTGGTTGTCTCTTTGATTATATCCATGCTATATATTTTGAGGCAGTACATCTTTATGGCTTTAATTTACATTTTACTAATGCCCGGTGATGCTGAGTATCTCCTCATGGGCTTATTGGCTATTCACATGTTTTCTTTGTGAAAGATCTATTCAATTATTTTGCCCATTTTTAATTGTTTTTTTTTTTATTGAGTTGTAAGTTTGCTTTCTACACCCTAGATAGAAATCCATTATAGTATGTACAATTTGCAAATATTTCGTCCTAGTTTGTGACATTTTTTTCTCACTTTCTTGGTGGTGTGTTTGGGAGCAGATTTTAATATGAAATCCAACTAATTTTTTTTCTTTTATCCCTTGAACTTCTGGAGTCTTATCTAAGAAATCTTTGCCCACACTAAATCACTGCTGTTGAGTCAAGTCTGAGTCATAGTGATCCTACTGGACAGAGTAGAACTGCCCCATAGGATTTCCAATGTTGTAAGTCTTCATTTAAACAGATTTCCACATCTTTCTGCTGTGGAGTCTCTGGTGATTCTGACCCACTCACTTTTTCAATTGGCAGCCAAGCACTTTAACCACTGTGCCATGAGAACTCCTTTGCTTATATTAGGTCGTGAAAATTTACTTCTATGTTTTCTCTTAAGAGTTACATAGCTTTAGCTCTTGCATTTGGTTCTCGATCCATTTTGAGTTTATTTTTGTATGTGGTGTGAGGTAAATGGAAAGTTTCATGCTTTAGCATGTATTTATTCAATTGCCCTGTGATTGTATGCCCAAAGGACTATCTTTTTCTCATTGAATTATCTTGACATCCTTGCTGAAAATCATAATTCACTTAGTCATAATTAAGTGAAGTTGTAACGTGATTTTCCCCCCCTAAGTTGTCTCATTTTGCATTTATTTCCAATAAAAATTCTGAAAAATTTAAATAAAACATTTTGGAGAATTTATAACCCAAACCAAGCTCATTGCTGCTGAGTCAATTCCAACTTCTGGTGACTCTATAGGACACAGTAGAAATGCCCTATAGGTTGTCCAAGGAGAGTTTAGGATACTGGACAATTTTCTCTGATAAACTGGCAAAAATCACATTCAAATAAATTATGTGGAGGCCCAGAAATCACCTGTATGTTCTGTAAGTTCCTTCCTTCATTGGCGTATGTTTTCTCCAGGGTTATTTTAGTGCTATCTAAACTCTCTCTCACACAGTCGTGTGTCAGAGACCCTCTTTCTCTTGCTACTCTTTTCTTCATTTATCAGGTTATGAAAATATTCCACACATCTCCTTGTCAATTGCCCAATAGTTGGACAGATACAACATTTCTTTAATCACTTTTTGATCACATTGCCAAAACCCCAATGCAGGATGAATTTTCCTATGTCCAAATATTATTTGTTCTGTGATTAAATTGGTAGGGTAAGTAGTGTCATCTCTGATGGTGCCTAATTCTTATTCTTGATTCTACAGTACAGCTTAGGATTTGGAGAGTAATACAGTGCCTATGTATGTATGACATTTTGTTTTATTGATTTGTTTGATTTACTGGAAAAATCAAGATAACATCTTATGAGATTTTAAGGCCAAATAAATAATGAGGAATAACAAAACAACAACAAATGCTTATAGTCTTTTTAAAAAATATTTATTGTGCTTTAAGCAACAGTTTACAGTCCAAACCAATTTGCCAGATAAAACCCTACACCCACACAGCTGTGCAAATCTAGCTGCTCTCCCCACCCCGTGACAGTACACTGCTTCTTTCCACCCTGTATGCCCTGTATTCATTGAAACAACCTTCCCTATCTACTGTTTTATCTCACCTCTGAACAGGAGCTGCCCAGACAAACTCATGTATGTATTTAAGCCAAGAAGAACACTCTTCAACCAGCATCACTCTATGTGTTATAGTCCAGGCCAACCTTTCTCTGAAGAGTTGGCTTCAGTACAGGGTTCAGCTCTGGTCTAACAGAGAGTCTGGGTGGCATGTCTTCAGGAGACCTTTAAGTCTGTTGAACAATAACATCTGGTCTTTTAATAGAGTTCTAGTTCTGTACACCTATTCTTCTCTTGCTACTTCAGGCAGTAGTCATCTCTGTCAGAATAGTCATTGGTGGTGGCCAGGCACTATTTAATTCTTCAGGTCTCATGCTGAGGAAGTCCCTGGATCATGTGGCTCTGTCTGTCTCTGGAGCTCCTGTCCTTGATGTCTGTCATTCATATCTGCTCCAGGAGGATGGAAACCAGCTGATGCTTCTTACATGGCTGCTTGCTAGCTTTTAAGACCCCAGATGCCACTCACCATAGTGAGATGCAGAACATTTTCTTAAAACAACTTTCTTACGCCTATTAACCTAGATCTCCCCTGAAACCATGGTCACAAGACCCCTACTCCTCCTACTCTGTCCTTGAAAATGTTGGTTTTTATTTATGAAACCTCTTAGCTTTGGGTACAGTCTAGTTGTACTAACCTTTCTTCTACTGAGTACTGTTAGTCCTTTCCCCTAGTAGAATGCCTGTCTAATCTATGAATATCCCTTTCCCTTCATCCCCACTGTTTTAGTCAGCTAGGGTTTCTCTAACAGAAATACCACAGAGAGGATGGCTTTAAGAAAGAAAGATTTATTCTTACACAGTCCAGAAGGGTACAAGTCTGAATTGAGGGTTTCCACTCCAGAGGAAGGTTTTCCCCATGGTCAGCTCTGGAGGGAAGTCCAATATTGCATCAGTCTTTGTCCAGGGAATATCTTGGCACAGGAACCTCAGGTCTGGAGGATGTGCTCTTCTCTCGGTGCTGCTTTCTTGATGATGTGAGGTTCCCAATTCTCTGTTTGCTTCCCTTTCTTTTTATCTCTTGCAGGATGAAAGGATTAAGGGTGGGGCAAGTCATACTCCAGGGAAACTCCCTTTACAGTGGAGCAGGGAGGTGATCTTATAAAGGGATTTACAGTCCCACCCTAATTCTTTAACATACAGCATAGGAAAATCACACAATCATAAAACACTGGGAATCGTGGCCCAGTCACATGGCTACCCATATTTTTGGAGGAACACAATTCAATCTGTGACACCCACACTTGTAACCATCAAAGATTATTTTCTTCTGTGCTTAAATCTTTTCTTAAGTTCTTATAATATTGGTCTCATAAAATATTTGTCCTTTTGGAACTAATTTCACTCAGTTTAATGTCTTCCAGATTACTCCATGTGGGTTTCCTAAAATCATGGTTGTTATTTATCTTTCCATAGTACTCCATTGTGTGAATATACTGTAGTTTGTTTATCCATTTATCTGTTTGATGGTTGCCTAGGCTGAGTGTATCTTTGTGCTGTGTGGACAATGCTGCAATAAACACTGGTTGTGCATATATTTATTTATGTGATAGCCTATATTTCTCTAGGATATACTCCAGGAAGTGGGACTGTTGGATTACGTGGTATTTCTAACTTTTTAAGAAAGTACTGAATCAATTTTGAAAATGGTTTTACCATTTTACATTCCCACCAGCAGTGTAGAAGCATTCCAATCTCTTCATAACTTCTCCTACATTTATTGTTTTGTGTTGTTTGAATTAATACCAGCCTTGTTGGGTGAGATGGTGTCTCACTGTAGTTTTGGCTTGAATTTCCTAATGGCAAATGATCCTAAACATTTTCTTACGTATCTGCTAACACCTGCATGTATTCTTTGGTGAAGTATGTGTTCATATCCTTTACCCATTTTTTAAATTGAGTTATTTTTCTTTTTCTTGTTAAGGCTTTTAAGTACCTTGTAGATTATGGAGACTAGATGCTGATCAGATTCATGGTAGCCAAATTATTTTTTCTGGTCTGTGAGTTGACTATTGACTCTTTTGGTGAAGTCTTTGGATGAACATAGTACTGATTTTTAGGAACTCCCAGTTATCTATTTTCTTTTCTGGTGTTTGTGCATTGTTAGTAAATATTCTGTAGTCTGTTTATGCTGTGTACTAGGGCTCCCAGCATTGTCCATATTTTTAATTCCTCGATCTTTATTGTTTTAGATTTTGTATTTAGGTCTCTGGTCCATTTTGAGTTAGTTTTTGTACATGGTATAAGATATGGATCTTGTTTTAATTTTTTGCAAGTGGGTATCCAGTTTATTTATTAATAAGTAAATAATGTTGGCATAATTTTCCCCAGTTTATGGACTTTAGACCTTCATCAAATATCAGCTACTTTTGGGTGGATGATATTATGTCTGAATTCTTAGTTCTGTTCCATTGGTTTGTGTGTCTGTTTTTGTACCTGCACCAGGCTGTTCTGACTACCATGGCAGTGTAATGAGTTCTAAAGTCAGGTTGTGTGAGGCCTCCCTATCTGTTCTTCTTCAGTAATGCTTTACTTATTCTAGGTTTCTTCCTTTCCCATATGAAGTTGGTGATTTGTTTCTCCATCCCATTAAAAAATGTTATTGAAATTTATCTAAGATTGCATTGTATCTAAGATTGCTTTGGGTAGAATAGATACTTTCACAATATTAAGTCTTCCTATCCATAAGTAAGGTAGGTTTCTCCTCGCAGTTCTCTGGTTTCTTGCAGTAGAGTCTTATAATTTTCTTGTACAGGTCTTTTATGCCTCTGGTTAGACTTATTCCTAAGTAAATAGTCTTCCAGTAAGGATATCCTATTTTTGACAGCACACATAAGCCGTATTTGGGAAGCTATAGTGGCCATATTTACCACTTTTTTAAAAATTAGTTTTGACAAATAGCCAGGAAAAGTTACACAATTCCACAACACGTTTACATTATTAAAGTTTATTGTCAAAAAAGGTGTTTTGTTCACCAAACATTATGTGTAGTGTCAAATTTACAATACACATAATCACCCCACTGTGAGAACAACATTTAACCAAAAAATTTGAGACAACCAGGTCTGTTGCCAATCAGACAACACCTATGTGTCAACAAACTGCATGTTCCAACAAAAACATCACTGCTATTTATCAGAGAGTGTGTGAGACTCCATCCTAATCAATTTTTCACCAAGCACAAGAACTAGACCTTTCGTCAACAACAATTTTGCAAGTTTTACATCTGGACGTGAAGCTTTACCCTTAGAAAATTATTTTAACTCAAGAACAAAAGTCCAGCAACCATAGATTGTGCCATACATTTGCAGACTGGCTCTGAAGCAAGTGAAAGTTGACTCTGCTTTTGGATGAAAAACCACTTTCAGTGATGAGGCCCATTTTTGGATGAGTGGTTCTATTAACAAAACTGTCTCATTTGAGGGGATGAGAATCCAGTGGAGATTCAAGAACATCCACTTCATCCCCCCCAAAGTTACCATTTGGTGTGGATTTAGGTCTGGCAGAATCACAGGCCCTTGCTTTCCCCAAGATAAACAAGGAGGGCCTGTGACTGTCAATGGCGAAAGACATTGGATTTTGACAACTGATTATTTTTGGCCACATTTGGAAGGTATGGACCTTGCAAACTTGTGGCTTCAACAAAATGGCACTATGTGCCATATTGTACATGAAACAATCAATCAACCTATTGAAGGAGAAGTTTGAAGTCTTCATCATCCCACATGGTAGTGATGTTAGTTGGCCACTAAGGTTGTGTGATTTTAATGCCTTTAGATTACTTTTTACAGGGCTATGTTAAATCTTGGGTTTATGCCAAGCAACCACAAACAATTGATGATCTAAGGAACAACAATATTACACCCACCATTTGTGAAATTCAGCCCACTTTATGTGAAACTGTCATAGAAAATTGGACATCCTGAGGGCTACCACCAAACAAAGCCACAGTGCCTGTATACCTGAAGTTCTTTTCCATAAGTGATGCCATAGAATGTACTTTGAAACAAGAAAACAACTGAAATTATATCATTTACACAACTTATTTTATTCAAGTTCAAAGATAGAACACTCTTGTTAGAGGATCCTTTATTTTATCATCTTGGGGACTTAGTGTAAATGGTATTGACTTGGAAACTGTCTCTTCGATGTTCTTTTGCTGCTGTAAAGTAATCCAGCTGATTTAAGTATTTTTTTTTTTGTTTTTATATCCTGATACTTTGCTGAAGGCTGCTATTAGTTAGCACAGTTTCTTTGAGAATTCTTTGGGGTTTCCTGTGTATGAGGTCACATCCTCTGCAGATAGCAATATTTTGACTTCTTGCTTATCATAGTGGATGCTGTTTATTTAATTGTGTTGCCTGATTGCTCTGGTTAAAACCTCAAGCACAGTGTTGAACAATAGTGGTGGACAATGGGCATCCTTGTCTGTTTCCCATTCTCAAGGGGAATATTTTCGTAGTCTCTCAATTTAGAATGATGTTGACTATTGACTTCGCATTCATGCATCTTATTAAGTTGAGGGATTACCCTTCTGCTCCTATTTTGCTTAGAATTTTTAACATGGGTGGTGTTGGACTTCGTCAAATGTCTTTTCTGTATAAACTGATGAAATCAAGTGGTTCTTGTCTTGTGTTTTATATGGCTGATTATATTTTTTTCTAATGTTGAATGATCCCTGCATTCCAGGAATGAATTCCACATGGTCATGGTAAATTATTTTTTGTTATATTATTGAATTATATCGGCTGGAATTTTGCCATGGATTTTGCATCTAAGTTCGTTAGAAGTATTTGTGTGTGCTTTTCCTTTTTTTTGTGTTGTCATTAATTATCTGGTTTTGACATTAGGGTTATGTTGGCTTCTTAGAATGAATATGGGAGTTTTACATCCTTTTTGATGCTCCAAAATATCTTTAGTAATAACGGTGCTAAGCATTTTCTAAACGTTTAGTAGAATTTTTTGTGAAGTCAGCAGGGCTAAGGGCTTTTTCTAGTTGAGAGATTTTAATTACGTTTTTAATCTCTTCTTTATGATTGATTTATTTTATCTACTTTTGTTCATGTTAGTTTAGGTAGGCAGTATGTTTTTTGGAAATTTATCCATTGCCTCTAGGCTTTTGAATTTATTAGAGTACAGTTTTTCCCAGTATTATGTTATGATTCTTTTAATTTCAGTTGGGTCTGTTGTGATACTGCCCATCTCATTTCTTATTCAAGTTATTTGCTTCCTCTTCTGTTTTTCTTTTGTCACTTTGGCCAATACTTTACTAATCTTGTTGGTCGTTTCAAAAAACCAGTTTTTGGTCTTGTCAATTGTTTTTGTATTCTTTAATTCATTTATTTCTTCCTTAATTTTATTGTTTTTTCTTCTGTTGCTTAAGGGATTCTTTTGTTGCTCTCTTTCTACTTGTTTGACTTGTAGTGTTAATTGTTTGATTTGGTCCCCTCTCTTCTTTCTGGGTCTGTGCGTGTATCAAAATAAACTGACATCTGAGCACTGCTTTTTCTGTGTCCCGTAAGATCAGGTTAGACAAGTTTTCATTTTCATTTGATCCTAAGAATTTATTTATTCCATTCTTGAGTTCTTCTGTACCCCAGTTGTTGCTCAGTTTTCTTGTGTTTGCTTTTGTCCCCCTTATTTTTTCTATAATTGTTTTCTACTTTTATGCCTTCATGATCTGAAAAGATGCCATGCTATATTTCAGTATGTTGAAGTTTGTTGAGGATTGCTTTGTGGCCTAATATGTGGTCAATTCTGGAGAATGTTCCCTGTGCTCTGGAAAAGAAAGTATACTTGGCTGCTGTTGGAGTGTTCTGTATATATCTACGTGGTGAAATTGGTTGATTGTGGCATGTAGCTCTTTTGTGTCTTTACTGTGTTTTTTTCTAGATGTTCTGTCGTTTTCTGAGAGTGGTGTGTGGAAGTCTCCTGCTATTGTTGTGGAGCTCTCTATTTCTGTTTCCAATGCATTTAGTGTTTTCTTTTCTTTTTTTAATACATCTTGAAGACATGTCATTAGTTGAGTAGATATTTAATATGGTTAAGTCCTCCTGGAGTACTGATCCTTTAATTGTTATGTAATGTCTTTTCTTAGCCAGTGTGGTAGATTTTACTTTCAAGTCTATTTTATCAGAGATTAATACTGCCAATCATGCTGTCTTTTGAATGTTGTTACCTTGATGTGTTCTTTCCCATCTTTTGAGTTTTAGTTTCTTCATATTTTGAGTCTCACATGTGTCTCTTGTGAGCAGCATATAGAAGAGTCATATATTTTTATCCATTTTGCATGCTTTGTCTCTTTATTGGAAACCTTAGTGGCTTAGTGGGCTAGGTACTACGTCTGCTAACAAAAGGTCAGCAGTTCAAATCTGCCAGGTGCTCCTTGACAATTCTGTGGGGCAGTTCTACTCTCACCTCCAGAGTTGCTGTGAGTTGGACCCAACTTGATGGCAGTGGGTTTGGATTTGGTCTCTTCATTACTGCATTTAATCCATTTACATTCAGTGTGATTATTAATAAGTGTGAATTTCGTGCTGTCACTGGTTGCCTTTTTGTGTGTGTGTATTGTAAACAATTCCTTTGTTCTGTTACATTTTCTGTGCTAAATCTTTTTCTTTATGTGTCTTCATGTTTTCCAGTGTTTGGTGGTTTTCTATTTGGTAAGACTTCATGCTTTTCTTTTCTTCCTTCTTTACTTCCTTCCTGTCTCTCTTTCTCTTTCTTTCTGTCTCTCTCTCTTTCCCTCCCTCCCTCCCTTACTCCCTTTCTACCTTCCTAACAGTTTTCTTTGTGGTTACTTTAATATTTATCCTTCTTTTCTAAATTTAAACCAGTCTTTAATTTCTTTATATCACCTTGACTTCCTCTCCATACGAAAGATCTATGGCTACATTTTCTTTTCAGTTGTTTTTTGTTATAATCTTTACATAATGGCATCTCTATTTCCCTATTTGTTTTATTTTTGTTATTCCTCTGTTTAGGTTTATATTCAGTTGCTCTGTTCTGTTTTCTATTCTTGGATTGTTAACTTGATGTTATTGGTTTTCTATCTAAAGGACCCCTTTTAGCCTTTTTAGTGTTTCTTGTAATTTTGTTTGGTTTTTGCAAATTCCCTAGATTTCTTTATCTTGAAATATCTTAATTTTGCCACCATATTTGAGGGACAATTTTGCTGAATATATAATTATTGATTGGCAATTTTTTTCTTCAAGGCTTTGTATATCTTCTTCCATTTCCTTCTTATCTGCATGGTTTCTGCTGAGTAGTTTGAGCTTAGTCTTGTTGATTTTCTATTGTGGGTTATTTGTCATTTATCCCTAACCACTTTTAAAATTGTCTTCTTCTAATTAGTTTGGCATATTTCATTACAATATGGTTTGGTATCTTTCTTTTGGGATCTACCTGTGTGGAGTCCTATGAGCATCTTGGATATATATCTTCTCATCTTTCACGATATCAGGGAAGTTTTCTGTCATCAAATCTTGAACAATTCTCTCTGTATTTTCTGTTATTCACTCCTCTTGTATTACTCCAGTCACTCTTGGATTATTCCTCTATGTATAGTCTCACATAATTGTTAGTGTTTCTTGGTTCTTTGTAATTCCTTTATCTGATTTTTCATCAAACATGTTGTTGTCATGTACTTTATCTTCAGTTTCTCTAATTTGGCCTTCTGTTGCCTCAGCTGTGCTTCTTTGACTTTCTAGGAAGTAGTCTAATTGTTTAATTTTATTATTAGTTTTCTGAATTTCTAATTGTTGCTACTCTGTGCTTACTTGCAGCATATTCAATCTGTCTTTATGCTCTGCTGCATTTTGCCTCACCTCCGTCCTGATCTCTTAACAAGCTCTAAATAATACCAGGAAGTTCTCTTCCTTTGAAAAATCTGAATTTTTGTTTTTATAGCTTTCTGAAGCCATAGTGGTCTGCCTCTTTAAGTGATTTGATATGGACTGTTGTTTCTGATCCTTCAGCAAATTGCTAGATTTAGTTTTTTTATGTTTGCTTTCAGTGTACTAGGTTCTTGTTTTATTTTGTTTTGAGATATCCAGATAGGCTAGTTGTGTGTGGCAGTTTGGTTATTGGTGCCTTTGAAGCTCTAACATCCAGTCACCAGATGGTTAGAGCTGTTAGTAGACATGAGAGCCCAAGAGTCTTTTACTTTGCTTGTATAGATTCACTTCAGGTGTCTAAGTGGTCAGCCACCAAGTAAATGGGGCAGGCTCTCACCTATTGTCATTGATGGGCAGTTGTGATTGCTGTAGGCATAGGTATCAGAATGCAGCCACTGAGAAAGGTTGGGGGCTAACAGCTGTGTCTGAGTGTTTGTGAAGGTGACATGTCCCCTTATATCTGAATCTAGGCCAAGGAATAATTTCTGGCCTGAATTTCCTGCTTAGGGGAGTCAGTAGACTTTTGTGTTTCTTTCTCCATTCTCCTTGTTTATCAAATTGTTCCCTCTCCAAGTTTGGGAAGATGGCTCAGGGAAAGCTTAAGGCTCAGCTAATAACATCAGACTCCAGAGCTGGGCAGTTAATAACACTGGACTCCAGAGCTAGGCACAGTACAGAGAAGGGTGAGGGAAGTGCTAGGGGAAGAGACAGAAATACATCCTGATGGAAAGATTTACGTCTGCGTGCAGTATGTTACCTGCAATGACTTAGCATTTCATGATCTCATGCTGTTCCTCACTAGTTCTCACTAGTTGAGTTGTTCCTCACTAGTGGATTCTCCAACCAGTTTTTCTGCTTGGGAGGACATTCTCCAACCACCACACTCAGCTCATCATACTGGCCACAGCCATTTCCTAGAGGATCTGGTCAGGCAAATCTTACTTTCTTTTTTGTATTGCTAAGTCTGGGTTCTCAAATTTCCTTTTGATGTTCAGGCTTCTAGGATGTCATATGTAATGGATTCATTTGTTCTTTTGGGTTGTTGTTAGAGGAATCAGAGAAAGTGTGTGACTACTCTGCCATCTTGGCCTCGCCTCCCTTATCTTAGTGATCTATTATGAAGTGTTTTATCCAGGGTTGAGAACATTTTGGGATTTTAGCAGGAGTAGCTTTAGAACTCCATAGACCTAAAATATATATGATATATAACAGTTAAGTCCATGAACTTAATTGTTGTAAGTGCTATGTACGTCATTGTTGAATATCACTATGGTCACTTTTGAAGCACTACCCTTGGAAAGTTATGTGTCAATGCCAGCACCTAGTTTACCCTTCAAAGCAGTTTTGGAACTCTTTCTGGAATGGCCATTATGCGTGGTGGAAAGGTGATAAGTTTGTGAACTTAACTGTGTAGTTGTCTGTGAGGGAGTTTTAGCCAATCAACAAATAGCTGTATTGGAACACCCACCCTACTCACCTGATCTGGATCCCAGTGATGTTTTTCTTTACCCTAAGATAAAGGAAATATTGAAAGGAAGACGTTTTGATAACATTCAAGAAATCAAGGGTAATACAAGATGGCTCTGATGGTCATTTCAGACAAAGAGTTCCAAAATTGCTTTGAAGGGTGGACTAGGCACTGACATGGGTGCATAGCTTCCCAAATAGAATACTTTGAAGGTAACCATAGTGATATTCAGCAACAAGCTGTGTAGCACCTTTTCTAGGATGAGTTCACAAACTTAAATGTCCGTCCTCATATAAACTAGACCATGTAGTACATGTTACTTTAGCACTGAATCCCGAGCAGCCTAGCATGTTGTCTGACACAGATTTGTGCTTAAATATAAGTCAATTTGCTTTCACATTCATCATTCAGTTTGTTCTTTTCTTTACTTTTTACATCTTAGCTGAAAAGTTTCCAGATATTTCTGAGCTGATCAGGTTTAACTACTGATAAATATAACTGTTCCTAAGTATTATTAGACGGCAGATGCCTGCTTTCTTCCCACTTGGTGAACTGATCGTTCTTAACACACAGAAAACAACTTAAGGCCTTTTTTGGATTCTGACATTTGCACCACGTGGTCAGGAGCTCACTCATAACAGATATCTTTGGTTAACTTCATTCTTCAAAGGTGCCCTACCCCTATAAGTGGATGTCAGACAAGTAGTTTGACTGGATGGTACAAAGATATTCAAGTATAAGTACTGCAAGATGTTTTTTTATTCATTAATATTTTGGAAAATAAATATGAAACACCTATCACATGTCTGAGCCCTGGTGGTATAGTGGTTAACAGCTGAGCTGTTAACCAGAAGGTCAGCAGTTCAAATCTATCAGCTGCTTCCTGGAAACCCATGGGCAGTTCTGCTCTGTCTTATAGGGTTGATACAAATTTGAATTGAGTCGATAGCAATAGCTTTGTTTTTGTTTACCACATGTCAATCCCTGTATTGGGTATTGGAGATAAAAAAGAAGAAGACGCAGACTCTGTCCTCAAGAAGCTTACAATGAACTTGGCAGGGGAAACATACAGGCTCTGAGATGTCGTGCTGCATGCTCTATTAGAGGAATGAATAACATGCTCTGGGAAGCAGAGAAGCCAGTGAATGTTGCCTGGGGGTTGGAGAAGTGTTTATATGGTTGGTCTGCATACTCTTTCATCTCTGGAAGCCCTGAGGACAATTTTTACACATACTCATTTGGCAAGATAATATTTGTAAAATATTTTACTGTCCTCAGATCATAAGGGAAACTATTCATACGGCATAGCAGGACATGATGCACCAGTCTAACACTGGATTAATATGTTCAAAGCATTCACAGCCATCACTATAACAACCTAGGGAAATTCTAATTATTTTGTGCCAATGGATGTATATTGAGTCCTTTTGGGCAAACAATTGGTTATCCAGTCAAGAAAGTCTTTCCTTTAATTTGCTAGTTATAAGAAGTTCTTTCCTATTACTCTCTTCTTTTTCTGTCTGTCCCCATCCCATTTTCCTCTCCTCTCACCTTCAAATATTTTTTGAGCACTTGCTGTGCTTTTAGACTCTGTACTAGGTACCAAGCATATGAAGATGACTAAAACAACCTAGCAGGGCAGACAAAGAAATCAACTCACTTCCTTATGGCATAGGCTGTAATAGAAGTTTGTATAATATACTGGGGATGCGGTAAGAAACAGTAATTAATTCTGCCTCAGGGGAATCCAGCAAGGCTTCAAAGAGGTGGTGCTATTCGAATAGGATCTTGACAGGCACACATTCTCTGTTTCTTACATAAAGTCTTACTTATGATCTCATTAATTTCTAGACAATGGTAGCAATCTTGGCAATTATGAATTAGACCTTTATAGGAATAATGTTATAAATTCTAAGTTGAAATTCCCTTCGGGGAAATCTTGTGCCATAAATTGTGAGATTGGCCATGAAAATAGGTGAAAGGTATGCAAATCTACAGAATATTAAATAGTAAAATTGTACAGTTAATGTAATAAGTATTTCATGAATGTTTATTTGAAGTACTTTTCTTTGTAAACTGGGTTGTCTGAGGTTCCTTAAAAAAAGTTTGATAAAGTTTAAATTATCATTTTTTGGTGTTCAATGTCCTTTAAAATGTAAAGGATCGTTAAAGTAGATCATTCTTACTTATAATTCAAGGTGCTTTCCTGATACAAAAATTTTTTAAAAGGCAGTTCTAACAAAAGGACAATTTCCACAACAGTCACATAAAGGTACGCAATCTGTTCATTTAACTCCAAAGAACACTGTCATGGATTGAACTGTGTTCCCCCAACTCATGTGTATCAGTTTGGCTAGGCCATGATTCCTGGTATCATGTGGTTTTTCCCATATGTTATAAATCCTGCATCTGTGGTGCTAATGGGGGAGAATCGGCACCAGTTGTGTTAGTGAGGCAGGACTCAATCTGCAAGCTTGGATTGTGTTGAGGTAATCTGTTGCCACACAAAAGAGCAAAATGAGTGGCGAGATTTAGGAACCTCATACTACCAAGAAAGAAGCAGCAGCAGGAGGAGAGCATGTCTGTTGGACTGGAGGTACCTGTGGAGAAGTTCCCAGTCTGTGGGAAGAAGGCTGACAAAGAAAGCCTTCCTTTGGAACTGATGCCCTGAATTTAGACTTTTAGTTAACTTTTCTGTGAGAAGATAAATTTTGCTTTGTTAAAACCATCCCACTTGTAGTGTTTTTTGTTACAACAGCACTAGATTGACTAAGACAGAATTTGATTCTGAGAGAGTGGGGTGTTACTCTAACAGATACTTAAAATGTGGAAGTGGTTTTGAAACAGAATGGATAGAGGAGCAGCAATAGCAGAGAACCTGCAGCAGGAGCAAAAAGCAGCAGCAGAACCAGAAGAGTGCAGTGAGATAGCACTGGAGCCAACCTGGTGAGTAAGAGCACTGAGTGCCTGTGTGCAGGAGTCTTCCTGGTGGAGTGGGGTACCTCCAGGCACTTATTGGTGAAGCTACAGAGTTTTGGAACCCTTGCCCCAGCAGGGTAGATGCAGGCTTGATGCCTGGACCAACAGGTGATAGGAAGCGGAAGGAGCAGAGATAAGGAGCACAAGGAGCTGAACTGCCTCAATCTCAAAAGGTGTGTTCATGACCTCATGGGTTTTGAAAGGTAGAACTATGACCACTGATGTTTTCAAAGATGGAGTAGCAACTCAGACAGACTAAGAATGGTGTACCTAAAGCTGAGGGAGAAGAGTTATTATCCCGGTGAGCCTGGAATGTGGAGTGATAGGTCAGGGCCAAGGAGCCTCCACTTAGAATCTGGAGACTGTAGCCAATACCTAAGTCTGGAGAGCAGGGCCATTGTGTAAAATGTCTCAGAAAAAGCCCCCAGGGCTAATGAAATATGTTCTGCTGACTTGCTTGGTGCTCATTATTGTCCTTACTTTCTCTGCAGTTTCTGTCATTTGTAACAAAGATGTCAAACTTGTGCCTGTTCTACCATTGTACCTTTGGAAGCTGATAGTTTGTATTGCATATCTCACAGATAAAGAGGAATTTTTGGATTTCAGACATAAAGTTAAGACTCCTACTGTGATATGATGGTGTGAATGTTTCGCATGTTGCAAGTATGTGATTTTTAAGGGGCCAAAGGGTGGAATATCATGGATTTAATTGTGTCCCCCCCAAATGTGTTTAGTCTGCCATCTTAACTCTGCCCCCCCCCCCAAATGTCTATCAGTTTGGCTGGGCTATGATTACTGCTACTGTGTGATTTTTTCCCCCATATTTTGTAAATCCTGCTTCTATGGTGTTAATGAGGGAGAACGGGCACCAGTTGTGCTAGTGAAGCAGGACTCAATCTACTAGCTTGGACTGTGTTGAAGCAACCTCCTGGGATATGAAAGAGAGAAGGCAGCAGGGATGTGGTTACCTTATGCCACCAAGAAAGCAGGGTCAGGAGGAGAACACACTATTTGAAGTGGGGGTCCCTGAGCAAAGTAACTCCTTGTCTCTGTGGGAAGAAGACTGAGAAAGAAAGCCTTCTCCTGAAGCCTAATGCCCTGAATTTGGACTTTTAGCCTACTTTTCTGTGACAGAACAAATTTCTCTTAGTTAAGTTACCCATAGAGACTCTATAGCATAGAACTACTTGCAGAATCTATACCCTGCAGTGACAAACTGCCCCATACGGTTTGCAAGGAGTGCCTGGTAGATTTCAACCACTTGTCTTTATAGCTGTGCTCTTAATCACTATGCCACCAGGGTTTTCCATAAGTACAAATTTTGATCATTATTGAGATCATATTGATGATAAGCAAAATCCCAAAAACAAGAAGCACAAATTGAGTAATTCTCGGTAAGATTTTTCCCTTAATAGTATCTGGAGGAAGCAGAGAAGCTGTGCAAAGTTTGCTTTTTAAAATTATTCTCTAATTGTGTTCTGTGTCTGCTTAGTTACGTATTTTGATTGTTTTATATTGCAGGGCATTTTATCCTCAATAAGTTCCATGTAAAAGATACAGACACTTTCAAGCTAAAGTTGAATCTATATGTACACACAAACAGAAACATATGCGTGTGTAAATATGTTGGTGCTGCTGAGTTGCTTCTGACTCAGTGACCCCACCAGTGACTGCCCTGACAGGGAATACAACAAAGAGCTCCTGACAAAGAGAAAAAAATGGGGTGCAGAACTCAAACTCTATTAAAAAGACTAGACTTGAAGGCCTAATAGACTGGATGATCTTTGGAATACATGGCCCCCAATACTGTCTGCTAGCCCAGAACTAAGACCAATTCTTCACGCAAAGATGAGTCTGGACAAGACATAAAATGATACTGTCGAAGAGTGTGCTTCTTGGCTTTGGTAGATACATATGACTAACCGGGCAGCTACTGTCCTGAGAAGAGTGGGCAGAGGGGGGCAGGAGCTGATTGAATGCACACAGGAAACACAGTGCAGAAACGAAAAGTGTGCTGTCATTTCTGTGTTCGTTCTAAAAACTGACTTTTCTCGTTGTTGTGAGTTTCATTTTTTTCTGCTTCCTGACAAGTCTGGTAATTTTCGGTTGAATGTTTGGCATTGCATTTTATATTGCTGAATGTCTGGATTTTATTGTCTTAAGAAATGTGCTGATTTGCTTAAGATAGCAAAAAGGGACTTGCAGATTGTCTTAATTATTTGGTGATTTGTTTTTAACATCTCTTAGTACAAACAGAGGTGCCTTTAGGCTAGCTTAGACATACTTTAAGAGCAAATTTCACAGATTCTCAACTGAATGCTATGGGTGGATAATGTGCTCTCTATACATAGACTGCTCAGAATTGTATCATATCCTAACTTTGTGTGAACTCTGATAGTTGTTTGATTTACCTCTTCTTGTTAGCTATTCTTTTTCTGATAGTTGTTCTTTATCCTGGCTCCTGAGGTCTTACCTATGCTTACAACATTTTGTATTTAACAAATGACTTGAGGGGAGATTTTTTGTTTATTTGTTTGTTTGCATATTCCAACGTTTTGTATTCTGCATATTACAACATTTTGTATTCAACAAATGACTCAAAGGGAGTTTTTTTTTTTCCTGCATATATCATTCTACTCTTCTACTCTGTCTCACAAATGCCAGCTACTTTTGCCTTTCTCTGAAGCTTCTGTGTCTTCAGTGTAGTGGTATCACTTCTACTGCCACAAGAATCACTATGAGTTGGAATCAACTTGAAGGCACTAAAAAGATTATAGCATGGAATATCAGATTACACAACATATTACAGAAGTGTTGTTTGTTCAGTGTCATTCTGAAGGTTGATGGCTGGTCTCTTTCTAAAACACTTCCATTCAGTCCATGGTGGAATTCTTTTGTTCTGTACAATTACAAGTTTGAAAATCTTTTCATGGAATTCACTAGAAAATTTAGCTTCGTTGCTCAGAAATGAGTACAAAATCACTTAGCCTTTATTTCATATGTTTACTGTGTACCTTTCTTTTGCCAGTTGACCTGCGTACGGTGATTATAAAAGACACAAGGATGCTCAGTGACAAATACCGTACAGTCACGGAAGAGTAATAAATTTAAAAAACTAAAAAAATGCTTAATTATAATTGTGATGTTGTTTTTAGGTGCCATTGAGTCAACTTCAGCTGATAGCAATCCCCTACTACAAAGGAGAACTGCTGCACATGGTTTTCCCGGCTATCATCTTTACAGGGACAGGTGGCTAAGTCTTTCTCCTTCAGAGCCACTGAGTGAGTCTGAACCACTAAACTATTAATAGCTGAGCACTTAACTGTGATGTCTCTGGAGCTCTGTGGAAGAAAACCATAGGATATTGTTGGTAAATTATAATAGGAGAATTTGACCATTTAAGCCAGGTTCATACTTTGTTGGCTTTTCTTAAAATTGTCTATGATAGTCCCCAGAAGCACGTTCCTATTCCACAGGTTGGAAGTGTCTGAGAATAACCACAGGCTACAATTAATAAAGCATCCTTCATGTTATTAATTATATCCTAAAACCATGCATGTCAGCCATAAATAATTTCAAAATAATAGCTGTCTGCAATCATGTTAAGCATCTCCATGGAAAGACCTGGAACATCAACATAGTTTCCTGTGTTATTTTGGTGCCCTTTGCTGTGGACTATCTTGAGAAGTGTGTTTACTTAGTGAGTGCTGGAAGATGGAGATAGCGCTTCTCCCTAAAGCAAACTGTGGATTGGCATATAGCTTCAAAAGGTAAAGATATTCTTTTTGTTACGGATTGAATTATTTTGAAGGTCTAATCCCTATACTGTTGAAAGTGAGCTTGTTTAGAGAAACAGGGTTCATCTGTGCAGATATTGTAAGCTAAATTAAGGAAATAAGACTGGATCTTAATCCTAATATGAGGTCCTAATCTTAACTCTTTCTGAGTGGCCGCAGATAAAAGACATAGACGAGAAAACAGAGTCATACAGAGGGCAAGCTGATTCCGTGACTAGCGTAAACTGTTACTGTACTTAGTTGGTAACTGAAGCACTGGAGAATCAAGTTTACCAAGAGACATCTCAGAAAAATAGACCTATACATTTTTGACAATTCAGTCATTAAAAATCCTATGCAGCACAATTCTTATACATGTGGGTTTCTCATGAGGCAGACTCAGTTTGCCAGCATCTGGTTCTGGCAGAAGGGGAAGATGGCATGTGATGATTTGTCTACAAATGAAGAAACACCAAGAACTGCCAGGAGCCAATGGAAACTAGAAATGAGTCATGGGTAGTTTCTTTTCAAAGTCCTTAGAAGGAGTTGGCACAGCCAGTACTCATATTTGGACTTCTAGCCTCTAAAACTGTAAGGCAATAAATTTGTGTTCTTTAATGTCACCCATCTGAGGTATTTTATTTCAGCAGCCCAAGTAAACTAAAACATTCCCTCTAGAGCAAAGGGCAGACATGCTTACTATCCAGTATAATAAAGACAATATCTTTCCCAGAGAAAGGGCAGGTACATTTATAGCTCAGGGTTCTTCTCCTGTGACACAACTCATTGCATAGTCTGGTGACATTTAGCACTCTTTGTGTCACAATGTAGGTAGTGGGGTTGGGGAACTGTGGTAGAAAAATTGCTGGTACTGTGGCTACTGCTATTATTGTGAGCAACAAACTAATCTTTGCCTTCTGCTGACTACCAAAGCCCATAAAATAGTGGCAGGCTTCCTTGGTAGCTTGCAAGTACAGTAAAATATTAGACTTTTCAAAAGTTTTCCATGGTAGCTAATGGGCAAAAGGGAACAAGAGTTCATTTTGGGTATCTGTGCACGTGCATGTTTGCTCTAAGACGGCAAACCAAAGTGTATGTGGGTCTACTTTTTTAAGTCTAGCTTGAGATAATCAGCTGTTTTTTGAAAGAATTCATGATTCCTGTTTAGGGACTGGCTATTTGTTTTAGTAAAAAGGATAATAATTAAAATGCATGTAATCTACTGAGCTTGTATCACATCCCTAGCAACTGCTAAGCATCTCACATACATCACTCCTTTTAATCGTTGGAGAAGACTGTCAAGCAGGCACTGGAAAACTCATGCTTTTGAAAACACCTACCATCTCAGAGGTGCTCTTTGGCCATTCTATTCCCTATCCTCATGGTCACCTACAGCTCTTACCTTCTTCAGGGACAGTAGCTCTGCCTTTAGAATTGGGTCAGTTAGAAATCAAAGTTGAAACTACATGAGTCCTTGTTCCTTCAAATACTGTGGCACTCTGGAGGGAGACTTCATCCCGTCAGCATGCACAGAGACTGAAAAGTCACTCCTTGCCAAGATATACAACATTATTTAACTCCATCCCTAGTGGAAGCCAATATTCTCTTCTCTCTGGAAACCCTGGTAGCATAGTGGTTAAGTGTGACAGCTGCTAAACCAAAAAGTCAGCAGTTCAAATCTAGCAGACACTTTTTGGAAACTCTGTGCAGTAGTTCTGCTCTGTCCTTTAGGGTCACTGTGAGTCAGAATAGACTGGACAGCAATGGGTTTTTTTGGTTTGTTTGTTCATTTTGTATCCCTAGTGACCTCAGGCCAAAGTTTAAGTCTACACTATCCCACCCTAGTGACTTCAGGCCAGGGCTTAAGTCTGCATTGTCCCAGTTAAACCGTAAGTCTTCTTTCCCAAAACTCATTCCTTGTGGTTCCAGCAGACTAGAAGAATCATTCCAAGGATAAGTATGTTTTTGAACCCACTTTCTTGATTATGAATGTGAATATCACTGATGAATATATTTTTTAAAAAATCAAACCCACTGTTGTTGAGTTGTTTCCAACTCATAGCAAACCTGAAGGACAGAGCAGAACTGTTCCGCAGAGTTTCCAAGGAGTACCTAGTGGATTCAAACTACTAAACTTTTGGTTAGCAGCTATAGCAGTTTTAACCACCATGCCACCAGAGTTTCCATTAATGAACATAAGTACTTCTAAATCTTTTTTAAAGTAACCTGTTGGACAGACTCTGTGACTGGGCCAGAGGGTAGGGCAAAGGGAAAAAGAAGCAGGGAGGGAATAGAATCACCACTAGAAAGAGGGTAAAATAAAACACACACACACACACACACACACACGCACACGCAAAACTTATCCATTCACCTAAATAATGACAAAAGTAGAAACAAGGGCAAAGCCAAACTAAAAAAGATACTGTTTGGTACAACATCCTCTCACTGGTTTCTTCTCTTAGCGATTTAATATAAGGCCAATTTTTTGTTCTTGAATTGCCCTTTGACAAATTGGTTTTAATCTCTTCTTGGACAGAAATTGTGTTTTATTTATATATCCATATAACGTCAAACAATATGTAACACTTATAAGTACTCAATAATTTTTTGTATGATTATTAAGTAAATGAATTTATAGAGTTTAATTATCCATGATACTCCTCAACTTTATGACTACAAAGGAGAATTATTCAAATATCAAAATTGGGAGGAAATTTATGGGTTTTCTTTTTTCTTTTTTTCGTAAGACAAGCCAACAAATGATCACTGTAGATTTAATGTAATATTACCAAATGAAAAATGTGTGTCTTGGGAGTAGCTTCTGTTCTTTGAGACTATCCTCCCATTAATACTAATTTTTCTTCTGGCAACAACCCCTTTACTGATTTGAAGTGCAAATTCTTTACACAAGTAACAGAATAGTACTGAAAAGAAAAGTCAAAATCTGGTTTCCAAATCACCCTGCCTCTTGAAGCTATACCAGTGTGGGTCTTTCTGCAGAACTGGAAAACTTTTCGTTGGGTGGAAGAAGTGTCAAGGAGACACTGAAGATCGCAATTTATTTCAGGACAGATTAAATAACTCATAGTTGAAAATGTGGAAGATAAAACTTCTGTCTCTCATTGTCCCACAAATTAGAAATTTCCTTTAATCCTGCCTTCTAGTGTAGGAAGAAAATACTTATTATATAATCTAGAAGTATTTCAAAAATGACTATCATTCTCAAAGTCATCTTACTTCATAAAATCTCCTAATTGGAAGGGATGAAAGATTGCATAGCTAAAATACGCATTCAAAATAGAACCTCTTGCTATGGTACACTGTCTATTTTTCACTCTTGTGGCAGGGAGCTCACTACTGCCCAAGATACCTACACAGGAGATTTAGTTGCAGTAAAATTCTTTCTTGTGTTGAGCTAAAATCCTATTTTGCTATTATCGTCAAATATCAATGTATTTTTATTTTTCACTCATTTATTTATGTATTAATATGTGCAGTCATAAGCATTTTCTAGGAGCCCATTGAAGGCACAAATGATTAACTGTTCAATTACTAACCAAAACATCTACAGTCTGAATCCATACAGGGTTTCCTTAGAAAAAAGGTCTGGCAATCTGCTTCTGAAAGGTCACAGTTTTGAATGCTTTATAGAGTGCAGTTTTACTTGAAAGAACCTTTTTTTTAAACTATTTTCTGATCTAGGAACAGAAACTGGGGATGCAAAAATGAAAAGCCTGTGTCCTTTGACAAGTTTGTATCTTTTGCATCTTTTCAAAGACCTTTGTAAAGTCTTTGCTCTCAAAAATTTTATGGTTTATATGAATAAGAAATAATACAAAAAATTACAACACAAAGAAAAATTGCTTTGATATTGGCATATACAAAGTAGAGTGAGAACTTTAGAAGAGTTTCTCAATTAGCTGTGGGAGTCAGAGAAGGCATCGTAAAGTAGACAATATTGTTAATTGACATATAAAGAATGAGTTGCACCGTAGTCAGGGAAACAGCATGTTCCAAGGCCATAATCTTAGGAAAGATCATGCTATTTCCTGGAGCATAGTCTGTATGTACGTATGGATATGCAAGTGTGTGTGTGCTGGAGTAGGAAAGAGGAGTTAGAAGTAGAGAGTTGCAGAAGTAGTGTGACATAAGGCTGGACCCAGCTGTAGGAGCAGAGTTTTCAGGTGAGTGTATTCTTTACCCTGTAGGAGTCATTGAATACCATTAGGCAAAAAGAAGTAGCATAATCAGATTTTCAAGGAAAAAAATCATTTTAACAATGCTATACAGAATAAATCAGTGTGAATGAGACCAGATAGATAAGAGAGCAAACAGATGCAGTTCTAGAGTAGCTGCTCACTTGATTATTCCAACCAGTTTGAAAGACAGCTACCTGGCCAACTGACTGGAAGAGATCCATATTTCTGCCCATTCCAGAGAAAGGTGATCTAACAGAATGCAGAAATTGTCAAATAATATCATGACTATCACACAAGTAATCATTGCTCATGTTAAACAACAGTCAAGAAATCAAAATGTGTATTTCATTGGACAAACCTGTTGCTAGAGAACTGTTTAAGAGCTAAAGAGTAAAGTTGTCACTTTGAGGATTAAGGTGCATTTGACCCAAGTCATGGCATTTTCAATAGCCTTATATGCATGCAAGAACTGGGCCATGTATAAGAATCGATGACTTTGAGTTATGGTGTTAGTGAAGAATATTGAATAGATCATGCATGGACTGCCAAAAGAATGAACAAATCCATCTCGGGAGAGGTACAGCTAGAATGGTCCTTGGAAGTAAGGATGGTGAGACTTTGTCTAATGTTTTTTAGACATATTACCAGGAGGAGGCAGTCCCTGGAAAAGGACATCATGCTTGGTAAAGTAGATAGTCAGTAAAAGAAAGGAACATCCTCCCTCAACATGATGGGTTGATACAGTGGCTGCAAAGATGGGCTCAAGCACAGGAACAGTTGTGAGGATGACACAGGACTGAGCAGTGTTTTGTTCTGTTGTTCATAGTGTTGCTGTGAGTCAAAACTGACTTGAGAGCACCTAACAACAACAACAACAAAGAAGTAAACAGCTCAAGATAATTGTTTCAACTTGAAAAGGTGAGGAGGAGAGAGGTTTGAGAAGTATCTAGAAGATATTATTGATAAGACCTAGTGACTGATAGTTTTTGAAGGACAAGGGAGATGACAAAAATACATGACTTTGGGCTTTGCGACTCAGAGCTTTACTACTCAGGAAGCAGTGGTAACACGGGCGTCATCTGGGAGCTCGTTAGAAACGTAGGCCCTCAGGTCTTGCTCGCGACTTTACGACACATAATCTGCATTTTAAATGGATCCCCAGATGACGCCTCCGCACACTTAAGTTTGAGAAACACTGACTAAGGTGGAAGGTGTGCAGCAATGCACCTTGGATTGCAGCACAAAACCGAGGAGAAATTCATTTTTGCGTGGGTTGTTCAGGGCAGGAAAGGAGAGAAGTTAACTTCAATTCAGTCGTATTACAGAGTCTGAGCCATGTGTGAAAGATTCAGTGAAAAATCTATTGTCCGCAAGGTTTTAGAATTCAGAAGAGATAATTCAGCAACTATCAGAGCATAGGAAATAACGGAAATTATGCAATTAAAGGCAGTTGCCCCCAAATATAGGCAGATTAGCAACTATTGGTCTTTTGATGTTGATGTCACATTCCTAATCCCTGGAAAGGTAGAATATCCTCAATCTGAGTCATTTGAGAATATATCTGTGTTAACTAGTCACCAATGATGGCCACAAACAATCTTTCCCATCTAATATGTGCATGCTGCTTGTCTTGTCAAGAGATGTGCTAATTATCGTCTTTGTGCATCTGTACTGACTTTGAGACTGGTTTTGACAGAAAGAAGGCCTCGGATGTGACATACTGAAACTACTAAACACAGGTCTTGGAAGGACTTTCTTTCTCTCAGAAGTCCAAACAGTTTGGAAGGCCACATGAAAGAGATCTGAGGTATAGCATTTAACATCCCCAGTTGAGTTCCCAGCCGACAGCCATCACAAATACCAGATATGTGAGTAATCCCTCTGAGATGGTCCGGTCCAGACAAGGTCCAGATGACAGCAGCCCCAGCCAACTTTACATGGATCAGAAGAACTGCCTAGCTGAACTATTCATACACATAATGACGAGATGTAATACAGGGACTGTAGTTTTAAGCAGTTGAGTATTAGAGTGGTTTGTTACATAGCAACAGAAAACGGAAATTAGGTTATACCCCTCACAATCCTTTAAGCAGCCTTATAGTTGGATAGTTGGTTTAAAACAGAGCAGATTCCAGTTTATAAATTACTAAAAGCCTGGAATTAATGGTCCGATGGCCTGGAGGACCCCCTGGGAGCATGGCCCCTAGCGCTGCTGCTGTGCCTGACCAGAAAACACTACTGAGGTTAACTCATTGGACAATAATGGACTGGACTTGGGGACGCAGTGTGAACACATGGTGTGTGTATTTCATGGTCCTATGTGTTTATAGGAGGTTGTCCTACTGATCTTTTACTAGATGGGAGAGAAGAGGGTGGGGAAGAGGGAATAGGGGCTTGTTAGGATACTAGAAGTATAGAATGAAAAGGAGTGTGCTTTCACAGGGCAAGGAGAACAAAAGAAGCTGTAGATAAGCAGGCATGCAAAATTGATTTGGATCATACACTTTCACTGAATCGCAACTTAAAAAAAATTAATGAAAACAAGCTTACTACATGTCAGTAAGTGTAGTGGCTGCTAACCACAGATTGACAGTTCAGATCCAAGGGGTGTTCCTTGGAAACTCTGTGGGGCAGTTCTACTCTGACTCATATGGCTGCTACGAATCAGAACTGACTGCACATCAATGGGCTTGCTTTTTTTGGGTTTATGATGGATGAAGAGAAAATTAATTAAATTACCAATACTCATTACTAAAAATAAATGCCCTGGAACAAATATTTGGGGATCTGTTGATGTAGTTAGGCTTTTAGTTGATTTTATTGCTTAGTTGTCTCTTTTCTCCTCACCTCTACATTCCTGTTGCTGTTGCTTTAGTTAAGTTCCTCATCATCTGTTATGTAGAGTACTGTTAGGATCTTTAAACCCTCGACTTTGTTAATTCAACCATCTCCCCTAACACTGCCAGAATGTTCTATCTAAAAATTTATTTGAACAAAAATTTCGATGTTGTATCATTGATTATAAAATGAGATAATTAACTCATTCACTTGTTCACTTATGTTCCTTATAAAGACATGATCTTAATTTTCTACTCCAATTCTCCTCCAAGAGCACTTTATTCCTCTCAGAGTATTTTTTTCTTTTTTCTCTGTATTTTATTATTATTATTATTTTGGCTCTCTTCACTCTGGAATATCTTCTGTTCCCCATACATCTAGCATCTATTACCAATTCTGTATTGTGTTTTTCTCAGTTTTACTGCACTTTCCCTCTCATTCTACTTTCATAAGGTAATTTTACTCATCTGTCAAAGTTCAGATCAAATGCTCCTCCTTGGAAGAAGTCAGAATTAATGACTCACTACTCTTGATTTTAGTTTTTTTTTTAAGCCACTTTAAGCAGCTGAAGAGTCCTGCATGGTGCAAACAGTTAACACATTTAATTACTAACCAAAAGTTTGTGGGTTTGAATTCATCCAGAGGTGCCTTGGAAGAAAATTCTAAAGATCTACTTCTGAAAAACAATGGAGCACAGTTCTACTCTGACACATGTTGGATCACCATGAATCAGAACTGACTTGAGGAAAACTGCTATGATGTATTAATCAACTGGAAATAACTTACTATGCATGTCCTACATTAAGCGCTTTATGTAGTGTGTATTTTAACACAAAAAACAAAGAAATAGCAAAAAAAATTATTTAAAAATATAAGGAGTTGTTACCGTTTCTATCTTCTGTATAAGAAAACTGAGACCCAGGGAATTATGCAACTTGCCCAAGGTCATGAAGTCTTAGAACCAGAATTCTGTCCATGCTTATCTCATCCAGATAGATAGAATTTCAAGTGCCAAATTGTCTTTTTTTCTTTTTTTAAGTAAAACATATTTTAGCCCCATTTGTAGCCCTGCCAAGCCAAGTGCCGTTGATTCAGATCCGACTCATGGTGACCCTAGTAGCCCTACTAGTCATTAAATATTTGTATTTTCCATTGCTTCTTTGCTAGGTCATTGTCTATACTGATATAGTTTATTCTAAGATAGTGAGCAGTATACCATTTTAAAGGAGTTTTTGTATGTCCTGCATGGTTTGAGGTGCCAAAGGCGAGAGAAAGGAAAACTTGTGCCCTGCTGTTCATTACCTTAAAGCTGAGAAGACAGTTGTTACTACTACTCTACCAGGATTAGTTGTTGTTATGTGCCATCAAGTCAATGCTAACTCGTAGAGACTCTACGTACAACAAAACATTGCCCTGTCCTGCAGTAGTCTCATGATCATTATTATGCTTCAGCCTTTTGTTGAAGACACTGTGTCAATTCATCTCCTTTAGAATCTTCCTGTTTTTCTGACACTTTACCAAGTATGATGTCCTTCTTCAGGGGCTGATCCTTCCTGATAACGTGCCTAAAGTATGTGAGACATAGTCTTGATATCCTTGTTTCTAAAGAGCATTCTGGCTGTATTTCTTCCAAGGAAGATTTGTTTGTCCTTCTGGCACACGATGGTATATTCAGTATTCTTCACCAACGCAACAGTTTGATTCTTCTTTGGTCCTTCTTATTCAGTGTTCAGCTTTCACATGCAGAGGAAGTGATTGAAGATACCATGTCTGGGTCATATTCACCTTAGCCCTCAAGATAACAGTTTTGTTTTTTAACCTCACCAGTATGGTTGGAGTTAAAAAAAAACAAAAAATGCTCTGACAAATCTCATTTTTCCTGTTAATCACTCTCTATCCAAGAATGTCTATCATACAGTTTCTATTCCTTTCATGTTGATGGGGACCAGTGTTCTCAAAGTTGATAGGCATTGGGGCAGCAAGTGTTACCCAAGAAAGAAGGGTACAAAAGTACTTACTGCATGGTAAAGTCTAATAATAGACAACTTTTTCACTTTGCACTCACTGTATTAACACTCAGGATGAGCTCATTGTTTTGGCTATTAAAATTCTGCTACTCCAATAGTACCTTGATGGAGTATCAGTGGGATGTCTCATGAATCCACAGAGAGTCCAAGAACTGTGTATTCAAAGTATTTTGAATTGAACAGTTGCATGGTTTCCTATAAAAGGAATGAAAAATTAAAGAGGAATTGCATTGTACTCATTATCAAAAAGCATGTTTCAAGACCTATCCTGAAGAATAAGACTGTCAGTGACAGGTTAATAACCATAATTTTAAGGAAGACCAGTTAATATGACTTTCATTCATGTTTACCCACTAAGGGCTAATATCAAAGATGAAGGAATTGAAGAGTCTTATCACCTTCTACAGTTTGAAATTGATAAAACATGCAATCATCACACACTTATAATTACTGATGATCTGAATGCACAAGTTAGAAAAAAAGAAGGATCAGTAGTTGGAAAATATGGCCTTGGTAAAAGAAATGATGCCAAAAATCACATGATAAGATTTTGCAAGACCAAAGCCTTTTTTCAAGAACATAAACAATAACTATACAATAAACATACAAAAATCAAATTGACTACTTTTGTGGAAAGAGACAATAGAGAAGTTCAACATCATTAGTCAGAACAAGGCCAGGAGTGGACTGTGGAACAGACAATCAATTGTTCACATGAAAGTTCAAGTTGAAGCTGAAGAAAATTTAAACAAGTCTGTGAGAATCAAAGTACAGCCTTAAGTTTATTCTGCCTGAATTTGGCGACCACCTCAAGAACAGATCTGACACAGTGAACACTAGTGAAGATTTGAGGGACAACATCAAAGACATCATACATAAAGAAAACAAAAGGTAATTAAAAAGAAAGTCCCAAGTGGATGTATGCCAAGACACTCTGAAATTTGCTCTTGAACACAGAGTAGCTAAAGCAAATAGAAGATATAATGAAGCAAAAGTCTGAATGATTTCACAGGGCAGCTTAAGAAGACAAACTCAAGTAGTATAATGAAGTGTACAATGACTTGGAGTTAGAAAACTAGAAAGGAAGAACACACTTGGCACTTCTCAAACTGAAAGTTATTGAAGAAAAATTCCAGCTTCAAGTTGTATTACTGAAGGAGTCTGTGGGCAAAATATTGAATCATACTAGAAACATTTTCAAAAGAAGGGGGAAGAAGTACATAGAGTCAGTGTTCTAAAAAGCATTGGCCGATGTTCAACCATTTCACAAAGTAGCATGTAATCAAGAACTAATGGTACTGAAGGTAGAAGTTCAAACTGCACTAAAGGCAGTGATTTAAAATTAAAAGGCTCCAAGAATTGATGGAATGCCAAATGAGATGTTTCAAGAGGCAGATGCAACACTGGGAGTGCTCACTGATCTATGCCAAGATATTTAGAAGGCCAAATGACTTCAAGAGATCTCTATATATGCCCATTCCAAAGAAAGGTGATCCAACAGAATATGAAAATTATTAAACAATAACATTAATATCACACTCATTTAAAATTTTACTGAAGATAATTCAAACATGATTTCAGTAGTACACCAAAGAGAACTTCCAGAAATTCAAGCCAGGTTCAGGAGAAGGCATGAAATGAAGGATATCATTCCTGATGTCAGATGAATCCTGGCTGAAAAGCAAAGAATACCAGAAAGATGTTTCTCTGGGTTTTATTGACTGTGTAAAGGAATTTGACTACATGGATAATAACAAATTATGGGTAACATTGTGAAGAATGGGAATTTCAGACAATTATGTTCTTACTGAACCTGTTCTCACTGAACCTATACATAGACCCAGAGGCAGATTTTTCAGAAAGTACAAGGCCAAACTGTGTGGTTTAAAATCAGAAAAGGTGTATTGTATCCTTTTATCATCTTTATTCAATTTCTATGCTGAACAAATAATATGAGAATCTGGACCATGTGAAGAAGAATGGGACGTTAGGATTGGAAGAAGACTCATTAATGGCCTGCAAAATGCAGAGAACATAACTTGGCTTGCTGAAAGTGATAAGGACTTGAAACATTTACTTATGAAGGTCAAAGGCTATAACCTTCATACTTGATTACAATTAAATATAAAGGAAGCAAAAATCCTCATAAGTGATCCAATAAGCAACATCATCATAAATAAACTACTGAAATTGTTGAGGATTTCATTTTACTTGGATCCATAATCAACACCCATGAAAAGAGCAGTGAAGAAATCAAATGATGTATTACATTGTGCAAATTTGCTTCAAATGCCCTCTTTAAAATGTTGCAAAGATGTCACTTTGAGCCTGAAGTTGCTTCTGACCAAAGTCAAGTTATTTTCAATTGCTTCTTATGCATGGAAGGACTGGACAATGAATCAGAAGTCCAAAGAAGAAGAATCTATGACTTTGAATTATAATGTTGGCAAAGAATATTGAATATATGGACTGCAGAAGAACAAACAAATCTGTCTTGGAAGAAGTACAGCCAGATATCTCCTTAGAAGCAAAAGTGGCAAGACTTTATCCCACATACTTTGGACATGTTATTGAGAGGTATCAGGCCCTGGGAAAGGGCATCAGCTTTGTAAAACAGAGTGTCACCAAAAAAGATGACTGTCAAGAAGAGAGACTGACACAGTGTCGGCAATAACAGCCTCAAGCATAACAATGATTGTGAGGATAGTGCAGAACTAGCCAGTGTTTGCTTCCGTTGCACATAGGGTTACTATGAGTTGAAGCTGAGTAGATGGCATCTAACAACAGTCTTAGAGAATTGAAAAAAAATTTCATGACATGACTGCCTTCCCCTCTTTCTACCTCATGCCCTACTACTTTTTCTTAGTCCTTTTGGCCATGCTTCACCTCTCACTTCATGCTTTAGCAAATGCTGAGACATTGTGGCCGGTTAAGCCTTTATATATTTCAGGTTTTCTGTTGTTGGCTTGGTTGGCATACTTATCACCAATCTTCAAGTCTTGGTTGACTCAACGACTGTTTCTCTGAGAATTGTTTCTCACATTCCACTTTAATTTAGCCTTTTTTATTTTTCTACCTTACCATTAAACCTTAAAATGACCATCAGACTATACTGTATTGACTATCTTCTGTTTCCAATTAACACTCCTTGAAGGCAGGAAACTTGTAGTCTTGTGTCCAACCACATATATGTCGTCAGTCCCATAAGATTTTTGCTGAGTTCAGAAACCTCAGAAAAATGAGATGTAGCTGACATAACAGCTTCCCACATACAGAATGTGTATCTCATGTCCCTTGTATACAAAGAGATTACTACTACCAGGTGTATAATGGTATCAAACCTAAAACCTGTTGCCTCCGAGTCCATTCTGACTCATAGGGACCCTATAGAACAACATAGAGCTCCCCCATAGTATTTTCAAGGAGGGAGCAGCTGGTAGATTAGTAGCTGGACTCTTAACCACTGCACCACCAGAGCTCCATATAATGCTACAGTACATATATAACAATTTCATTATTTTATTTTTTTTCTCTTTATTTATTGGATAGTGGATGTTTTCAGTCTCGGAATGCATACTTATTAACTGAGTATACTTAGTTTTTTTGTTTGATAATATGGATTTTGGGAAATATGATCTGTTACTTATCCACTGCTGATCAGTACATTCCGACTCATAGCGATGCTATAGGACAGAGTAGAACTGCCCCATAGCATTTCTGAGGAAAGGCTGGTAGATTCAAGCTGCCAACTTTCTCAATGGCAGAATATATACAAAGTCTTGAAGAAAAAAAAATGCCAGCCAAGAATTATATATCCAGTGGAACTGACTCTCAAATGTGATAACAAAATTAGGACATTCCAGATAAACAGAAGTTTAGAAAACTTGCAAAAACTAAATCCAAATCACAAGAAATATTAAAGGGAGTCCTTTGGTTAGAAAATCAGTAACATCAGATAACAACCCAAGACTAGAATTCAAGACAGAGCAAGCAGATATCAACCCAGATAAGGAAATCACAAAAATAAAATCAAAGTTAAAAAAATGAAAACAGGAAACAGAGATGTAATTATGTAAAAGATGACAACATCATAACAAAAAGAGGTATGGAAAAATGGAGTTATCTATGCTTTATATGGGGAGGAAGTCAAGACAGTACAAAGAAATTTAAGAAAGGTTTTAATGTAGAAAACTACGGGTAAATATTAATTTAACCACAAAGGAAACTAACAGTCCTGCCAACCAAAATAAAAAACATGAAGTTTCAGCAAATACAAAGCTAACAACAATGAAAAAGTAAGAAAACACATAAAGAAAAATGACTCAGCACAGAAAATTAAGTGTCACCAAAACAGTGTCAATGATGCACAAAAGACATCAAGATGACAGCACTGAATCCCTGCCTATTAATATTTAATGCTGCATGTAAATGGATTAAATGCACCAAGAATGGCAAAATAAGAAAACAAAATCAGCCTATATGCTGCCTGCAAGAGACACACCTTAGACTTAAAGAGTGAAATAAATAAAAACCCAAAAGATGGAAAACAATACATCAAGCCATTGACATTCAAAATCCAGGATTGACAATGTTAATTTCTGATAAAATAGGCTTTAAAGTAGAATCTACCACAATGGAGAAGGAAGGAGAGTATAAAATGATTAAATGGTCAATATTCCAGGAGGATACAACCATATTAAATATTTAAACATACCCAGTGATAAGGCTCCTAAATATGTAAAAAGCAACATTAGAAGGGAAAAGATTGCCCCACAATAATAGGAAGAAATTTTAACATATCACTTTTAGTGAAGGACAGAATATCCAAAAAGAAGCCCAATAAAGACACAGAAGATTTAAATGACAGAATCAACCAACTTGATCTCATAAATGTATACAGAATGCTCCACCCAGCAGTAGTCAAGTATACTTTCTTTTTTGGCTCACCTAGAACATTCTCCCAAATAGATCACTAACTAGGCCATAAAGAAAATTTAAAAAATCCAAGGTATCAAAATATTGCAAAGCATCTTTTCAGACTGTAAAGCCATAAGAGGAGAAATCAGAAATGGAAAAAGCGAAGAAAAGAAAATTGAACATATGAGAGCTGAACACCATACTCAAGAATTATTGGGTTGTCAGAAGAAATCAAGGACAGCAGACTCAAATGAGAATGAAAACACATCCAGCAAGAACTTTTGGGGACACAGCAAAGGCAGTGCTCAGTGGTCAATTTATTTCTGTAAGTGCACTGTCATGGATTGAATTGTATCCTCTCCAAAATAAATGTAGCCACGTGGCTGAGCCATGATTCCCAGTATCTTGTGACTGTCCTCCATTTTGTGGTCTTCCTATGCTGTATGTTAAAGGAGTAGAGTGGGACTGTAAATCCCTTCACAGGATCACCTCCCTGCTCTGCTGTAAGGGGAGCTTCCCTAGAGTATGGCTTGCCCCACCCTTAATCTTTTCAGCCTCCAAGAGATAAAAGGAAAGGGAAGCAGGCTGAGAATTGGGAACCTCACACCACCAACAAAGCTATACCGGGAGAAGAGTGCATCCTTCAGACCCGAGGTTCCTGCACCAAGATGCTCCCTGGACAAAGACGGATGCAATACTGGACTTTTCTCCAGCGCCAACAAGGGGAAAGCCTTCCCCCAGAACAGACACCCTGAATATGGACTTGTAGCCTACCAGACTGTGTAAGAATAAATCTTCCTTTGTTAAAGCCATCCACTCTGTGGTATTTCTGTTACAGCAGCCTTAGCTGACTAAAACATGTACACATCCCAAAATGAAGAAAAAGTCCAAAGCAAAGCATTAACACTACAACTCAGACAAGTAGAAGAAGAGCAACAAAAGAAGCCCTTGGACACCAGATGAAAGCAAACAATAAAAATTAGAGCAACTAAATGAAATAGAGAATTGAAAAACAATTGAGAGTTAACAAGACCAAAAGCTGGCTCTTTGAAGATCAAAAAAAATGATAAATCACAAGAAAAACAGGAAAGTAAGTAAGCAAATAAGAAATGAGATGAGATATAACACAACAGACCCCCCCAAAATATAAAAAATCGTAACAAGTCATAACAGAATACTATAAAAAATGATGTTGTTTAACAAATTTGAAAACCTAGAGGAAATGGATGGATTTCTAGAAACACACTACCTAAACTAACACAAACACAGGTAGAACAATTAAGTCATAACAAAAGAAGAGGTTGACAAGGTAAGTGGGAAGAGAGGAGGGAAAAGGAGACTGTTGGGAGGATGAGACATGTATGGAGCAGAGAGGAATAGTGTGCTGTCACCGGGCAGGGAGAGCAGTGGAAGCTGCATGTAGGTGGGCATGTAAATTTATATGGGAATGTACGTTTTCAATCAGTCATATTAAAAAAAAAAAAAACTTCAACAGATCTCCCCACTTTCTAGTTAGTAGAAGCCACCAATGAGGCAAGTGGTGCTGTGGTGTCAACAATATGTAGTATGATGGTATAACAATAGTAGTGACATAAATGATTTATTGCAGCTGCCTTTCTATTCGGTTACATTGGGAACCTTTGGTTTCCCAAATATGACACAGAAAAACCAAAACAAACACATCAGTGATCCCTACCTATCACACAGGAAAGACATAATTATGCTTGCAATCCTTATTTTATGGAAATTATGGGGAGAAAAGGCAAAAGTTTGGAAAACTGGTACATCCTAAAGGAACTAACCCACTTTGAGGCTAAATGCATTAGAATTGGAATGCCACCTTACATCTGAGGTCTAGAGGCACAGAAACTGTCTTGTATACAGTGAAACCAATGGTAATGCCACAGAGTACCTGTACTATCTATGTCTTAAACAACCATAACTAATGCCTATGTTACTATCTTACGTACCTACTGTGCTTTCTATTATATTTTAATGTGACTTTCTCTACTCAAAAAATTTGCCGTGTAACACTGTGTGCTTTGACTTGCAAGCAGCAGCATCCAATTTCATGTACTGTATCTCTTGAGTGCTTTATTATTGTCTCTGTGTTTAATTTTCTTCCAGAAGTATTACCATGAAGTGTATCATGATTCCCAAATGCAGCAAAACAGTGCTAGCAATAGTAACAGCAAGAGGCAATGAAAAGCACTGATTTGGAAGTGAAACAAAAGTTATTAAACAACAAGAAAGTGGAAAGTCAGCGAATGCTATTGCTACTGAATGCTGTTGCATCCAAACCACATGATGTCCTGTTTCACGGGAAATACTGTGGCATTAAGTGACATTAGGTGACACGTAACTGTATGTATTTTTGTATTCTATAGCTATCTATTTCATCAGTTTTGTGGATTCTGATTTCAGGTTGGCATGGGTTCATATCCCAGTTCTACCATTTAACAAGCTATGGGATACTGAGCAGGTTATATGTCCCTGTAGATTCCATGTGTGTCTCCAACTAGTGCTACATATTTGCATCTCCTGCTGAAGATGCTAACTTCTGGGATAATGCTGAGTTGCTGGAAATTAAGTCACCTGTACATTCTGGCTAATCTGAGCAAGTAGAAGAAGTTCAGTTATGAGAAGCAACTCTTTCCTTTAGGTCCACAAAGCCTAGAAGATTCTAGAAAACTAAATAAGAATATCAATAGGAAAGAGATGATTGACAGTGAAAACACTGGTAAGTGGCCAAAACATGGCACAAAGGAAGAAATGCTCAGCTCTGGAGCTGTCAGAGGCACTTTGCTATTGCAGTCTTGGAAAATCATTTTACCTCCTTGAGGCACAGAATAAGATCAGCATTTTTCTAGTCATCCTTGCTCCATTTCCACTGCCTGGTCATGTCTAATTCTTCTGTGTTTTCTCTTTGTTTTCCTAATCTGTTCTTCCAAACTTCTATCAGTGGGGTGGATGTCTCATAATTTTCCAGTAAATTCCTTTTTTGCTAAAGTTGGGGGGTGGGGATATGCAAAACAAAATCGGGATCCTAGTGGAGCTGTCTCATTTCCCTGAAAAGTTCATAACATAAACCAAAATAACCAAGCCTGCTGCCATCGAGTCAATCCCTACACACAGCGACACTGCAGGTCACAGTAGAACTGCCCATAGGCATTCTAAGAAGCAGCTGGTAGATTTGAACTGCCAACATTTTGATTAGGAGCTGAGCTCTAACTGCTTTGCCATTGCATTCCTTGGAAGATCCGGGGATTTATTTCAATGAACTTTGTGTAAATCATCCTTTAAGACTTTTCATCTTTCAGACTATTTTCTCTCCCTGCCTTCTCTGTACCACATACATGCTTCTTTTTTTGAAGGTAACAAACTCTTCTGCAGTGCTTTGCTTGCATGTCTGGGGCCTGATTTAACTCTACTTACCATGAGAAACCATATGCTATATTAATCATCCATATACTTCCAGCTCTATGAAGTTCCTCTAATACAGTAGGTCAGTAATAAAAAAAATAATAATGAATGAGGCAGAAATTGCATAGTGCAGTGAGTTGGGGCTGAAGACCCTGCTGGATTCTCTTCACCTCCCCATTTCCCTTTCCCCCTCAAGCTTTCTGGACTGCAGACGTTCTTTTTGAAGTCCATCACCACAGTCAACTTTTGCACCATGGCTAATAAATTAGCATCACTTTGAAAACAAAAGTGATTCCATTTTACACTTGGAATGTGATCTGAGATTTAGAAAGGGCAGGAGTGTTACCGGCCCTGAGGCCTGGAAAGCCTCTTGGTGTTTTATTAGGTAACTGTTTCTGTTTTTACTGGATTTGCTGGTCACGATCCAGCCTCTGGGAATGTACACAGGCCTCAGGAGATATAAGAAACCAGCCTGCTTGCTGTTACCTAGACACCAAGTAACTTCCTAACAGGAGGTATCTACTGTTGAAATTTGAAGCATCTATGATGAGGACTGTGGGCATGGACTTCTCAAAGCAAAAGGGCAAGCAGAATGAGGTTAGTGTTCACGATTTCCTTGTGGGAAATTTCTAGAATTGAAGGTAATGCAAAGATTTACTTCTTGTGATGACTTTTACCATAAAACGTGTATTTCACAGAACCAGTCGAAAAATTAATTCTCTTTTTAGTAATTACATGAGAGTCAGGAAAGCAGCACTTGGGTGGTAGAGGTGGGAGGGACTTAAAATTACAGTCATGGTGGTGTTACTTCAGATATTCACTGGGCTTCTTTTCCATGAAATGTCCTGTTATGTTGGAAACCAGGGAAGTTCTGTGTTCTGAACATGTTGTACAACAACAGCATTAAGCAGATTTGGGTTAACTGTTAACCCAGAACTAAAACCGTTTCCTCAGACCGCTCTTCAGTCCAAGACTAGACTGGATTATAAATCATTGCACAGTACTCATGAAGAGTGTGCTTCTTAGTGGGAGCAGATCCGCAAGAACAAATGAGTGACTCCCACTTAGAGGCAGACAGGAAGGCAGGAATGCACAGGAGCTGGTTGGACGGACATGGGAAGCCCAGAGTGGAAAGAAGGATTGTGCTTTTACATTATAGGGATTGGGATTGCAGCTAGTTTTAAGCTTTCACCTAAAACCCAATTTAAAAAAAAGAAAAAGATTCTATCTACCTTTCATGAATAGGTGACCCCAAATAGGATTGTAATCTTTTTGAGCTTCTTTTTCCTGAGTTGCAAATATCACGAATGTTGATGGTTGTTCTAGTCATTTACCTACCTATCTATGCTGTTGTAAGATGGAGAGTCCAACACTTGATAAAGTATTTGGTAAGCAAGAATATATTATCAAAACTGAACAGATTATAAGACTATAATGGGAGACAGGCAAGACTATTTTTCTCCTTTCTCTCCTAATTGTCTTCTACATTCCTTCTAGAAAACGGTTTAACCTTAAAGGGAGGCTACAGAAATTATGGAGCAGAGAAACAAGTCCAAGCTTAGGTAGCAGACAAATTTCAGCTCAAATTTATCTGCTCTGTTCACACAGACAAATCTTGCTTCGAATTTATCTTCTCTGAACCTCAATTCTCCCATTTGTAAATGGAGATGATAATACCTTAACAGGGTTCTTGTGAGTATTACATAAAATAATAGAATGACATTGTGCTTAGAACGTTGAAGGTACTAGGTTTTAGCTTCTCTTTTTTTATTTTTAAACTTTTAGGATTTTAAGGTGAGTAGGACAAGAGCCAAGCCAAGAAGATTGATTAAAAATATAAGAAATTCTGCTACATGCTCCCTATGGTCTCTGTTTTATAGGAATTTTTCTAACTAATCTTAACTGTTACTGGTAACTTGGAGATACCGAGAAGAGTTCAAGTGAGAAATCAGAAATGTGGCCCACCCCAAAAGATTAATCTGTAAGACAAAAATAGTGAGCTCAACAGTAGATTAGAACAAAGATGCACAGTCACCTAAAAGGGATATGATAACTCTACCACAAATGGCCATAAGTCTAACCTAATTAAATATATTTATACAGTTAAAAAAAGTACCCTTCAAGTTCACAGGACACTGGTCAGGCAAGTGGCAAAAAGGGAAAAAGGAATTATGTAAGTGGCCAGTGAAAAAGCCCATACAAATATTGTCCTTCTGATGGTTATTTTTATGAGTTAACTTGTCTAGCCTTTGAAGTCCAATTGTTTGATCAACCAGGAGTCTGGATGTTGCTCTTCTGTGGGTATTTTGTAGATGTCATTAACATTTACAATTGGGTTGACTTTAACTAAAGGTGATTATACTTGATAATGTTGGTAAACCTCATACAATCAACTGAAAGTCTTTAGAGTAAAAATTGAGGTTTCCTAGGAAGAAAGAGTTTGGCTTCAATATTAACACAGAAATCCTGCTCACTGATCGAATGGATTTTGAACTTGCCAGCACTTATGGCTAATCCCTTTAACAGAAAAAGTCCCAATTTCATTCCTTCTCTGTGTCTTTACCTATCTTTGTCTTTCTTTCTCTAGACACACACTCACACACACATTTTTTTTTCACTCTAGAGACCACAACTGATAAAATCTCTCATAAAAAGTCTTGTCAAGCAGACTGCAAGTATTACAATTGCCCAACTGGCAAGGTCACCCTCAAGGTGGTGAGGGCTGTGTTAGTCTAACAGGAGGAAGCTTAGTATAGTGATTAGTAGCACTGCAGTTTTAAGACCTAGCTATAAATCTTGGCCCTGACATTATCAGCAAAGTAATCTTCAGTTTTCTAATCTGCAAAATGGGGATAATGTAATAAGCAACTCATGAGGCTGTTGTAGAAGTCAATGACACCAAAACCCACTGCGTCAGTCAATTAGAACTCATAGTGACTATAACTTACTTAGCATAAATGTGCTTAAAAAGCAAAATGAAAATGAAAAACAAACTACTTATTGCCATCAAATCATTTTCAACTCATAACGACACTATAGACAGAGTAGAATTGCCCCGTAGGGTTCCCAAGGAGCAGTCGATGGATTTGGAACTTTTGGTTAGCAGCCTGATCTCTTAACCATAGTGCTTGGCATCTAGAAAATATTCAGTAAATATTAGCCTTTTTTAGTATTATTACAGCCTGTTTATATTAAACACTGGTATCATTCAGTCAAATATCCTGGAACTGATTGCCAGCTTTTTCAGACTTCCTCAGGCTGATTGGCCTGTATACAAAATATAATGCAATAATTATTATCGTAGTACATATGAAAGTTACACTTCTCATTGAGAATTGAAAATTTGGCACTCTAGTTTACATACCATTTTCTTCAAGGCTGAGTAACTTCAGTCCACTCCTGAGGTAATACATGCAGTAGTACCAGGATGACAAAAATGAGATTTCTGAATCTATCTGGTTCAGATTTGTATCTACGTTGAATTCACCTTGAGAAATACCTTTCATCCAGCCTTCTAGAAGTCAGCAAACTCTCAGCTTCTAAATACACCTCAACAAATCCATGTGTTCCTCAGCGAGCACTTCAGAAGAGGGAGGCTTCATGGGATCACTATATCCCACCTGGTAGGTTTAAGAATTGTATTACATCACTTGGTTAGATTAAGTTCTAAGGAACAATTTCGCAAACTTTAACAGGCATCAGAAGAATGCTAGATGGCTTATTAAATCTTAAATTTCTGGACTCAACCCGCAGGATTTCTAATTAAGTAGGTCAATATAGGGTGGGCCCAATAATTTGAATTTCCAAGAAGTTCTCAGGAGATACTGGTAGGTCAAAGATTGCTTTTTGAGAACCACTGCTCTAAAATTGCTTAGAATACCTATGTTTAAGAACAACCATTTTTAATGTGCAAACATTTGTTGAATGTTTACCACAGTCTGATACGGTGTTGAATTCTAGATATACAAGAATAAGCACTTACCAGGAGACAGATAAATAAACCAGAATATCAATGACTGAAGAAATTAAATTGGCAAGCCAATTAAACTAACTCGTTTGACTGATCACTCCTCTGAAGGAGAATTTATGTGGGAATTCAATCACTTTGAGTAGCTTATTTGGTAATTCTAGTATTAGAGATAAGATATTAAATAATATTAATGGGGAGGGCTTTAGTAGGCAAGGAGTGCTCCCATGTCTCTATCAGCTTCTCTAATTGTCACTCCATCTCCTTCCTTGCTTAACTCCCAGTAGAGGATTTTAATATCATTAGTCAGATTGGGTCCTTTTTGTGGGTGCTGTGTGATAAAAGATTGTGTATGTGTGGCTTTCTTTTCTGTTTCTGACTTTCCGTTCCTTGGATCTGAATAAAACAAACCAAGGTGTGGCTTCTTTAAGACATATTCTGCTATCTTGATTTTGCAGTAAGAGGGGAGAAAGAATTTTGTTGCTTCTTAGACTATAACAAATGCTCCAACTCGGGATCTCCAGAGCTTTACACTGGGTGTTATTGAGAATCAGACTAATTCATCATGATGTAGTACTTTATTTCATCTGTTTTTATTTCTTCAAATGCCTCAGGAGCCCTATGGGTGATTGTCAGGTAACATTGCAAGCATTTCTATGTGCTTGAAACAAATGAGAGTTCTGTTGTTTCCCCTAGGGTGACCATGAGCTGCAACTGATGTAACAGCAACTAGTTTGTTTTTTTGGATTAGACAAATGACATATCCCGGAAAAACATAAAAGGCATGACAAGTGATCACTAGGCCATATCACAAGCCATGCTGAAGAAAATACTCTATCAGATTCTTGCTGTCTGGTGAAAATAACACTAGACTCTGGACATTACCACCTTATAGCTGTATTTTTCTCGTGCATGTGATCAGAGAAGGAACATTAAAATAAGAGTGGGCTTTTCCACAGTGGATAAAGAACTCAGAAGAGGTCGATTTAAGAAACAAACAAACAAATGAAAATCTCCTACTGTGTTCTAAGCTGTGAGCTTCCATTATAATGGATGTCCTTTTTATTAGACCACAAACAGAAATGGGAACTTTGAAGACACCCAAAGATTCCAAAGCTTGGAATGGTGTTTAACACTTGTAGTTCAATGGGGCCATAACCATTTTTTGTTTGGTTGTTTTTAATAAATGTATAAAACTTGTCCCCCAAAAGATACATATCCAAAAAAGTTTTTATGAACTGTCAGGAGATTTTCTGAAACATTTAGACTACTGGCCTAATTTAAAACAAAACAAACTTAAAACAAATGTTAAATACTTTACCTTGTTTAAATGTTCTGTCTAACTCAACTGGTATGTAATTGGCTGTAAGTCATTTGACCCCATAAGAATACAGGGCAATAGGAATGTTCACTGAAGTACTGTTTACAGTAATTACAAGGTGGAACTAACTTACATGTCCATCAGCAAATGAATGGATAAACAAAATGTGATATATACACATAATACAGTATTACATTTCTATAAAGATAAATGAAGCCCTGATACATGCTACAACATAGATAAACTCTGGAAACATTATGCTAAGTAAATCAGTCACAAAAATACAAATATCATATGATTTCACTTAGTATGAAATTGCTAGAACAGGCAAATACAGAGATCAGAGTTTAATAGCAGTTACCAGTGTCAAAGAAGAGGGGGAAATGAAAGAATCATTGTTTGGGGATTATTAAGCTTCTGTTTACAATGGTAGAAGATCTGGCGAAGGATTGGTGATAGCCATACATGATCAAAGTAAATGGTGTCACTGAATTGTACATATGAAAAATATCAAATGTGCAAATGTTGTTACCTGTATTTTTACAATAACAGACACACATACACATAGATAGTAGTACCATGTTTTTAGTGTAATATAAAGGTTAAACAGCTTCATGAAAGGTATAAAACATGGTCCTGGACATTACTGAAGTAGTCAGCCTTTGATAATAATTATACCTGAATATAAAGGAAACACTAATTCTTACAACTGAAACAATAAGCAGTATCATGATAAATGGTGAAGAAACTGAAGTTGTCAAGTATTTCATTGTTTTTGGATCAACAGTCAGTGCGATGGAAGTAAGAAATCAAATAACATATTGCTGCAAAAGCCTTCCTCAGAATGTTAACTCTACGATTTTATTGTTAATCTGCTGAATTTCAGATTGTTGTTGCACTATCAATTCTTGTAAGGTATTTAATTTTTCATATTGTTCTGCTACACTTTGTCTAATCTCCATCCTAAGCTCTTGAAGGGTTCTATACATAACTGTTCGGTATTCTACCTTTGATAATTGAAGGGAGGCTTCTTCATCTGGGAAATGTTTTGATTTTTATTTTGGGAGTTTTCTGGAGCCATGGTGATCTGCTTCTTTAAAATGTTTAGAAGCAGTCTTTGAGCCATCAGAAATCTGTTGTGATTTATTTGTCAGGTTATTGCAATCTAACATGTATATATGTACTTTCATTTGGTTTTGACTATCCAAGTAATCTAGTCATTGGAGCTAGAGTGATTACTGAAGCCTTAAGAATTCTGATGTCCTGTGACCTGATGGTTGGAGTGATGACTTCCCTGAGAGATGTTGCAGACACGCTGGCTCCTCTGAGCCAGCGGAACTCTTCTTGCAGCCCACCATTTGTTTCCCACCCTAGGTCCGGGAGAAAAGCTCAGGGCACATACATAAGATACACCACAGATAGTGCTGTTGAATTTAGAGTTGGATATAGAGCAGAGAAGGTAGGGGAAAAAGTCAAGGTATAGGGGATACAGTCAGTGAACAGGAAAGGTTCGAGTCACAAAAGTTGATGAGCACTTAGCTTGTGATGCTGCAATAGGTGTAGCAATCTGAAGCTTGAAAGAGCCTGTGGAACTTGTCTTCTACCCCACCCTTCTTTGCCTCCCTGAGTCTGGAAGAAAAGCTCAGAGCGTACCAGATTCCAGCCTGAGGTGTAAAACAGAAGGTAGGTGAGAAAGGATGGAGATAGGGAGAGAAATCAGCCATGTAGGAAAGGACTGAGCCCCAAAGGATCATGAGCACTTATCCTGAGATGAGATCCTTGTGTGGAATTCACCTGGGGCTCTGAAGATACCGGGATCCACCCACAACTCAGGGAAGCCAGTGAGGTTTCTTCTATCCTTCCTCTTGTTTCCGTCTCCAACTCCAGGAGAAAAACTCAGGGCACACACATACAATCCCATTTCTGGTCCAGATAGTCCAGCAGAATTTAGCCTCCAGCATAGCTCAGAGAAGGTGGGGAGGTACTGCTGCTCTTGTCTGCTAGCTACCACCATGTTCTCTAGACGTGACAGCAAAGCATTAGGATAGAAGATAAACATAACTAAATCATTAAGATTCCTTTACATCAGCAGAGATCATCAAAGAAGAAATCAGCAAATCAATACCATTTACTACAGCCCCCAAGAAGATAAAATACCTAGGAATAAATCTAACTAGAGACATAAGAGACCTATCCAGAGAGAACTACAAGGCCTGACTGCAAGAAATGAAAAGAGACTTATATAAATAAAGAAATCTACCCTGCTCATAGAAGAAGACTTAGCATTGTTAAAATGTCTATTTTACCCAAAGTGATTTAAATACAGAACACAATCCCAATACAAATTGCAGAGTCTTTTTCTTAACGAGGAGAAACAAACCACCAACTTTCGAAAGGGAAGAAACCCTGAATAAGTAAAACGCTACTGAAGAAGAGGAACACAGTGGGAAGCCTCACACTACCTAACCCTAGAATCTATTACACTGCCATGGCAGTCAAAACAGTCTGGTACTGGTACAAAGAGACATATTGACCAATGGAACACAGCAAAGACCCTAGAGATGCCACCATCCTCTTATGAAGAGTACTATAAAAATAGTCTCTTTAACAAATGGTGCTGGCAAAATTGGATATCTATCTGCAAAAAAACTGAAACAAGACCCATGTCTCACACCTTACACAAAACTAACTGAAAATGGATCAAAGACCTAGATATCAAACCTGAAATGAGAAATATCAAACAAGAAAAAAGTAGGGTCAACAACAGAAGTTCTAATACACAGCTTAGACAGACTTGGAAAACTGACAGAGCACAATCAACAGAAGAGAAAATAGATACATGCAAATTACAAAGAATCACTTTGTTCATCCAAAGACTTTATCAAAAGAATGAAAAGATTACTTACAAAATGGGAGAAAATATTTAGCAACTACATGTCAGACTGACGTCTGATCTCCATAATCTACAAAGTACTGCAAAATATCTACAAGAAAAAGTTAGATAACACAATTAAGTGATGGGCAAAGGAGAAGGACAGACACTTCACCAAAGAGGACATCCAGGCAGCCAAAAGACACTTATGGAAATGCTCAATATTGTTAGCTATCAGAGAAATCCAAATCAAAAGTAAAATGAGATACCATCTCTCCCCAACAAGGTTGCCATGATTTATGAAACACAAAACAACAAATACTAGAGAGGCTGCTGGTAGGATTGCAAACTGGTACAACCTCTTTAGAAAGCAATTTGGCACTTCTTAAACACCTGGAAATAGATATACCATTTGATCCAGTAATCCCATTGCTCAGACTATAACCTACGAAACAAAGGCTGTCAACGCAAACAGATAGCCAAGCCAAGTGCCATTGAGTCGGATACGACTAATTTTAATTGCAGTGCAGTCCACAATAGCAAAAAGATGGAATAAACCTAGATGACCATCAACAGATGAATGAGTTAACAAACTATGCTCCATATACTCAATGGAACACTATGCAATGATAAAAAACAATGACTTTTTAGGAAACATTTCATAATCTGGTTTCAATTGAATGACATTAGCTGAGTGAAATTAGTCAGTGGCAAAGGGACAAATATTGAATGAGACCTCTGCTATAAGGATTTAAAAAGAGACTTATATACAGAAGAAAAAACTCTTTGATGGCTACAAGGATGGGAAGGGATGGAGAGGGTTGGTCATAGATTAAGTAGTTGATAGAAATTTGGTTAGGTGAAAGAAGTGACAGCACACAGTAGAAAGCAGATTAACTTAACTGGACTTCACCATAAACTGAGAGCTCTTTTAATCTCAACCGAATACTGTGATGATAGAGTAGCAGGGATGGGGACTGGGGACCATTCTGTCCAGGGACATTGAAGCCAGTTGGCATAACTTGCCTATTGCAAAAAGAGTCTTCTACATCCCATATTGGTGAATGAAGTCTGGGGTCTTAAAAGCTAACAAGCTGCCATCTGAGGTACTCAAATGGTCCCAACTCATCTGGAACAGATGATCACCAAGAACAACAAAGATACAAGGAAAAAAGAGCTCAGGAGACAGAAGTACTCATGTTAATGGGGGACGACTATGTCAGCACATGACCAAAGAACTAGATGGTGCCCGGCCACCACCAAGACAGCCACGATGGGCACGCAAGATGGAGTTCCTGAGACAACATGAGTAAAAGAGGGTTGCAGCTCAAGAACTCTACTAAAAGACCACAGCAGCATGGCAGATCCCCTGAGAGCACGGTACTTAGACCTGCTGCCTCCCCTGCCTGGAAAATACTGCTGAGGTCAACACTTCAGACAAAAATGGACTAGACTCAGGGACAAAATGTGACCATATGGTGTGACCATATGTGGTCACAAGATATATGGACAAAATGTGACCATATATGGTATGTGTACTTTATGGTTCTATGCATTTATAGGATACTGCCCTACTAGTCTCTTTCTAGATGGGAGAGAAGAGAGTATTTATGAGGGACAAGAGCTTGTTGAGAGTATATTATAAGTATAATGGAAAGCAGAGGTGTACTGTCACTTTTGACAGGGAGAGCAGAAGGAGCTGCAGACAGACCTCCAAAATTGATCTGGATTATATACTTTCACTTAATCACAATAAAAAAAGGAGAGAGAGAGAGATCAATCACTGAAGAAAGACACTGTCTATCACGTTTGATAAAGTAGAGGGTCAGTGAGAAAAAAGGAGATCCACAAGGAGATGGACTGACACCTTGGCTGCAACAGCGGGTTCAGACATAGCAATGATTGTGTGGATAGCACAGGACCAGGCTTTGCTATACATAAAGTCAGAGGTGACTTGATGGTACCTAACAGCACTGAACTGAATCCCCCTTAAAAAGTGTTGTATTTTGGCTGGCCCATGGTTCCTGGTATTGGGTGATGTTCCTTTATGCTGTAAAAAGCTGCCTCTGTTGTGTTAATGAGGTAGGATGGGTGGCAATTGTGTTGGTGGGGTAGAACTTAACTTTATACCCCATGATATAAAGGAAAAGAAGGCAAGCATAGATTTGGGGACCTCAAACCACCAAGAAAGTAGTGCTGGGAGTAGAGTGAATCCTTTGGAAAGGACTCTGGTGTCCCTGCACTGCAGCAGCTTCTAATCCAAGGGAAGATTGCTGACACACTGAATTTGGACTTGCAGTGTATTGGACTGTGACAAAATAAAATTTCTATCTTTAAAACCATCCACTTGTGGCACTTCTGTTAAAGCAGCACTGGAGGACTAAGTTATGTGGGTTAGAATATAATCTTGCTAATGCTGCCATAAATTTTTCAACAGAACTAATATTAGTTCTTGGAAATACATGAACCCTCTTTATAAACAGCAACATGCTCCGTAATACAGTTGTTTGATTACATTCTATACTGCTTTGTTTCACTGTGGTTCAAAAGAGTCAGAGACACTCTAGCTTTACAGACTTAGTTAATTCCCAGAATTTTCAGCCATCTCTTATAGTGGATGGGATATGATTCATCAAATACATACTCATTGAGGGTTCATTCAGTGCCAGACACTGTGCAAGATCCTTGTAGTGTTGTGATAGAATAATGAAAAGAGAGTAGAGTTTGGAACTGATGCATAGAAATTCTGATTCGATCTCGGGAATGTACTGGTTTTGATCATAAATAAGTATTGAGTATCTGTCTTTGAACATGTTATATATCAGGTTTTTGAAGTTTCCTGATCTGAAGGAATATTAGTATCATTTATTTTTCTGATCTTGTTCTCACAATTTGGAAGGATCTCAATTTACCTGAAGTGAGAATTTACTTCTACCTATCTGGTGGTGGTGTTGAGAAACTCTTTCTCAGTTATTTTACTATTTTTCTCACTTCCCTTCCGTGTACTTATTTCAGGGCACAGTAAGAACTGTTTCCTGTTATAATAAGAAAAAAATCTTTTGCCAAGAAATTAGCTCTGAAGTGCTTGGCACAGCAAAGTAACAGAGAGAAAAATGAATGGTTGCTGCAATTATAAATGGGTTAACATTCCACTGTACTCAAGAAGAATAGAGTTCAGGCAAGACTGCAAGAAGAGACGGGGTAGGGGTTGTATAACTGACTCCATTCAAACATGGGAAAAAACCCTTCTAAGAATTACTACAGAATGAAACACCTGCCGCCCAATTCTTCACATGAAAGCTTGGCAGAAGTACAGTTGGTAATTTGGAACAACTTTTGTATTCCATGTTAAAGTAACTGAGCAAGAGAACTATAGAAATGAAACCCTGATAAAAGACTTTTATAACTCCACCTGCTATTCTAAACCAATGAAACAGAAGTCAGAGGTAAGAGCTCATCTTTTCCATCTTGTACCTGCAAAATATGCTTTTATTAGGCATCAAGATTTAGTTTGGACACTCAAAGAATTACAAAAACTTGGCTGCGAACTTGACCCTTCAGAGCTCTGTGTTTCTCTTAGCTATTGGCAAAGTAATTCCAAACTGTTGGCTCAGATTCTCCCCAGATTCTGGGACAATTATTTTTTCCCCCTCCTTCTTTTCTATGTATCATTTCCACATATCCCTGTTTCTTTATTTTCTTTTTTCCTCCTCCTTTGACTGTAGTATAATTTTATTCAATAAAATTTACAGGGGGTGGCGTCAAGATGGTAGACTAAACACAAGTCCCCCTAAATCCTTCTGGAAAACAAGACCCAAATTGACAATTAAATGGAGCATACTGGGCACCTAGTGAGTCCTAGGACATGGCCAGCCAGCCAAAGCCAAGTGCCGTCGAGTCGGATTTGGACTTAACACCACTGAAAGGAAAATCTCTCTTTTGCTGTGCCCCTCTCTTGGTTGAGTGTTGGCTTTCACAGACAGAAGGTAACTTGCCATTTTTACTTTCTTTTCTCTGTCTTAGCTGGCAGGTGGAGCAGGGACTTGACTAGCAGCTAATTTCAGATGTGCTGCTGGTGGGATGGGCAGGCAAAATTGACATTTTTTGAGACCCCTGCTTTGGACTCTGTGCATTTTGGCACCTTTGGTCTCTCTATCCACATCCACCACTGAGTAGCCTGTACCAAGGTAGGCAGGGAGCTTGTGCGAGACACCATCTTGTTCCACTGGAAGGAGAATATACCCATACAGAGGCCTCAATGGGACCTAATTCCTAGGCTGGGAGGCAGCGCCTGCCAAGAGAAGAGTGCTTTTTCTGGTAGAAAAGCAGGTTTCTTCACAGTGTCGCCTATGGCAGTGGCCTGACAGCAGAGGCCAGCAGAGGAGTAGCCTTTCTGTATTTTGAACTAGTTTGTAACATCTGGGGTTGATAATGGAAGTGTTTACTTTGTTAGCTGGGAAGAGGGACCTGTACACCTGCAAACCTGACTGACTTTGGAAGATGTCAGATACTGTTTTCCTTTATTTTAAGACGGCCAAGAGAAACAACTGTGGTCAATCCTCACAGCATCTCTCCCAGCCTCTGTTGACTCACATGATGCCCCAAAAGCAACAAACTCTGGATAAAAGCATAACAAAGAAATCACTCAAGGCTTCAGAAGGCCCCTAAAAGAAACCACCTCAGAACTTCCCAGACAAGAAACCTTTTTGAAATTACTGGAAGGTGAGTACAAAAGGATTATATAGAGAGTGCTCTGGATCTTATACAAAATGCAACAGTGAAAAATGAAAAATTAAGCAAGCTGTTCAGTCTGATGGAACACCAGTGCTCTGAAATCCAACAGATCAAGAACAAAATCAAAGAGGTAGAAACTTCAATTCAAAGCCAATAAAATAGAAAGGAACACATGGAAAAGAGAGTTTCTGACTTAGAGGAGAGGTCTACTGCCTCCAATATCGATGAGGAGAAATCAGAAAAAAGAAACAAGAAAAATGAAGAAGGATTAAGAGGCATGTGGCACTCTATTAAGAGGAACAAACTATGATTAATTGGAGCTCCTGAACAGGGTGAGACACCTGAGAACACAGAGTATTGTTGCTGAGCTGCTAACAGAAACTTCCCAGAAATTATGAAAGAAGGGAATATAGATATCCAAGATACCACTTAATATAGATCTCAAAAGAAAGACTCCAAGACATGTGTAATAAAGCTTCCATTGTTGTTTCTACTTTTTCTTGGATGAGCTTTATCATTTTAGATTTGATAGCTAGGTCTTTTATCCAGTTTGAGTTGGTTTTTATATGAGGTGTCAGATATGAGTCTTGTTTCAGTTTATTGCAGACAGATATCCAATTTTGCCAGCACCAATTGTTGAAGAGATTGTTTTTAACCCAATTTAATGTCTTAGGGCCTTGGTTGAATATCAACTCTTCATAGGAAGATGGTGTCATCTTCGGGGTCTCAGTTGTGATCCGTTGATCTGTCTCTTTTTGTACCAGTACCAGGCTGTTTTGACTACTGTGGCAGTGTAATAGATTTTAACATCAAGTAGTAAGAGGCCTCCCAGTGTATTCTTCTGCTTCAGTAGTTCTTTACTTGTCTGGGGCTTCTTCTCTTTCCAAACAAAGTTGGTGCTTTGTTTCTCCATCTCATTAAAAAAGGTCACTAGAATTTGTATTTGGATTGCACTATGTAAGTAGATTGTTTTGGGTAAAATAGACATTTTCACAATGTTAAGTCTTCCTATTCACAAGCAGGGTAGGTTTCTCCATTTATGTAAGTCTCTCTTAGTTTTTTGTAGTAAGGGTTAGTAGTTCTCTTTGTAAAGGTCTGTTATTTCTCTGGTTAAATCTATTCCTAGGTACTTTGTCTTCTCAGGGGCTATAGTAAGTGGTATTGACTTGGTGATTTCTTCCTTAATAATCTTGTTGTTGGTGTAAAGGACTCCTACTGATTTACTTGTGTTTCTCTTGTATCCTGAGAGTTTGCTGAACTTTTCTATCAGTTTGAGTAGTTTCCTTATGGATTCTTTAGGATTCTCTGTGTACACAATCATATCATCTGCAAATAGGGAGATTTTTATTTCTTCTTTGCTGATGCAGGTGCCATTTATTTCTTGGTCTTGTTTAATTGCCCTAGCTAGAACTTCTAGTACAACGTTGAACAGGGGAAGTGAGAGTGGACATTCTTGTCTAGTTCCTTTTCTCAAGGGAAATTGTTTCAGTCTCTCTCCATTCAGGATGGTGTAGGCAGTTGGCTTTGTATAAATGATCCTTATTGCATTGACGAATCTGCTATCTAGTCCTATTTTGCTGAGAGTTTTTAGCATGAATGGGTGGGTGTCGGACTTTATCAAATGCCTTTTCTGCACAAACAGGCAAAATCAGGTGATTCTTGTCTTTTGTGTTATTTATGTGGTTGATCACATTAATTGTGTTTCTAATGTTGAACCAGCCTTGCATCTGTGGTATGAATCCAACTTTGTCATGATGGATTATTTTTGATATGTTGTGTATTCTATTGGCAAGAATTTTGTTGAAGATTTTTGCATCTAGATTCATGAGTGATATCGGTCTGTGGCGCTCCTTTTTTCTTGGGTCTTTCCCTGATTTTGGCATCAGGGTTATGCTGGCTTCATAGAATGAATTTAGGAGTATTCCACCACTTCCTATACTGTGAAATAGTATTGAAGATAACTCTTCTCTAAAAGCTTGGTAGAATTCTGCAGTGAAGTCATCCAGACCCGGACTTCTTTTTGGTTGGCAGTTTTTGGATGAGTCTTTCAGTCTCTTCCTTTGTGAGGGGTTTATTAAGTTGTTCTGCTTCACCTTGTGATAATTTGGGTAGGTGACATGAATCAAGGAATTTGCTTGTTTTCTCTAAGTTTTCAAATTTTTAGAGTACAGTCTTTCAGCAGAAGAGAAAATAGATATATGGGAACTACTGAGAATCAAACACTTTTGCTCATCCAAGACTTTGTTAATAGAATTAGAAGGCCACCTACAGAATGGGAAAAAATATTTGCAACTATATGTCAGACTGATGCCTGATCTCCATAATCTGTAAGCCAAGCCAAGGTACTACAAAATATCAATAAGAAAAAGATAAATCATCCAATTAAGTGATGGGCAAAGGAGATGGACAGACACTTCTCTAAAGAGGAGATCCAGGCAGCTAAAAAACACACGTGGACACGTTCACAATCATCAGCTATTTAAAGAAATTCAAATTAAAATGATAATGAGATACCATCTTACCCCAACAAGGTTGGCCATGATCTAAAAAACACAAAACAACAAATTCTCGAAAGGCTGTGGAGAAACTGGAACTCTCCTACACTGTTGGTGGGATAGCAAAATGGTGTAACGTCTTTGGAAAGCATTCTAATGCCCCCTTAAAAAATTGGATATAGATATACCATTTGACCCAGTAATTCCACTGCTTGGAATATATCCTACAGGACCAAGGCCATTCACACCAACTGATACGTGCACATGAATGTTTATCGCAGCATAGTGCACAACAGCAAAAAGATGGAATCAACCCAGATGCCCAACAACAGAGGAATGGATAGGTAAACTATGATATATATACTCAGTGGAACACCATGCAATGATAAAGAACAATGATGATTTTAGGAATCATCTCATAACCTGGTTTCAATTGGAGGACATTATGTTGAGTGAAAGTAGTCAGTGACAGAAGGACAAATATTGTATGAGACCCCGGCTATAAGAACTTAAAAACAGACTCATGCATAGAAGAAAAGACTCTTTGATGTCTGCAAGGGTGGGGAGGGAGCGGGGGGAAGATTCAGATTAGATAGTTGATAGAAATTTGGTTGGGTAAAATTGGCAACAGCACACATTAGAAAGAAGATCAATAATAACTGGGCTTCAACACAATTTGAGTACTCTTCCCATCTTAACCCAATATTGCAAGGACAGAGTAGCTGGGGTGGAGGGCCGGGGACCATGCTTTCAGGGGAAATCAAGGCCAATTGGCACAACTAGTGTTTTGCTAAGACAGCCTTCTGCACCCCACTTTGGTGAGTGGTGTCTGGGGTCTTAAAAGCTGAGAAGCTGCCATCTGAGGTTATAGCAAATGATAGCAAATGATCCTTCCTCAACAGGACCAGGCTACTGGATCACGAAGGACCAAAAGGACATGGGGGAAAGAGAACCCAGAAGACAGAGAGACCCATGTGAGCAGGTGATTTTATCAACTTGTGCCTGGCCACCACCAGAGATAGCCGTAATGGAGCTCACCAAGTTGAGTCTCACTGGCAACACAAGAATAAAACAGAGTGCACCTTGAGATCTCTGCTAAAAGATCACAACTGATGGTCCAGGGGCCTCGACGTTCGCCTAAGAGCATGGCTCCTTGCCCTGATGCTGCCTCTGTCCATAAATCATAATGGAGGTCAACTCTTCAGATAGGAATGGTTTGGACTTGGTGACACAGAGTGAGCATATCATGTGTGCACTTTATGGTTCTTCACGTCCATAGGATGTCGTCCTGCTTACCTCTTACTGGAGGTGGGGGAGGGGGTGGAGACGAGGGGATAGGAGATTGTTTGTAAGATAAGACATGTATGAAGAGGAGAGGAAGAGTGTGCTGTCACCGGGCAGGGAGTGCAGTGGGAGCTGCATATAGGTGGGCATATAAATTTATATGGGAATGTACATTTTCATTCTATCATAATATAAGTAAATAAATAAATAAAATGTACAGTATCTGATGGATAGTTCAATGTATTTTAATTAATGCTATCAACTGTGTATCCCACACTCCATCATGCTATAAAACACTTTCATAATCCTGGATAGCTCTCTTGTGTCTTCTCTAATTCTATGCCAGTTGCTCCAAAACAATTAACTTTACTAGTACTATAAATTTAGATAAATGGAACTGTATACCGTGTGGCTTATATCTGGCTTGTATTAATTTGGAATTCATCTGTATTGTTGTGTGTTATTGTTAATAATTTTAATTATTGTTAATAATTTTTTCCATTTTATTGCTGAGCAGTTTTACACTGTGTCAATGTACAACAATATATTTATTGTTTTTATTGTTGATCAGATTTGGATATTTTTAGGTTTTAGGATATTATGAATATAGCTAATATGAACGTTCCCTAAATGTATTTGTTTATTGATGCTATTGTAAATATTATTTATAATTTTGTTTTGCAAATGATTTTTGCTAGTGTGTATATATGCATGTATGTATATGTACAAATAATGGATATTTTGTATTCTGAAATCATACTATATTGACTTATTAGCAGTCATTTTGTAGATTCTTCAGGATTTTCTATGTAAACAATTATATTGTCTGTGAATGAAGGTAGTTTTACTTCTTTCATTCTAATATGTACTCCTTTTATTTCGTTTTCTTGCCTTGTTACAATGGTTATAACTTTCAGCACAATATTGAATAGGAAGAGTAAAGGAAGATACATTTGTCATGTTATAAATCTCAGGAAAACAGTGATTCAGTCTTTCTTCATTAAGTGTGGTATTAGTTGTCTCTTATAGACATCATTTATCAGGTTTAGGAAGCTTACATCTATTCTTAAGTTTGCTAAAAGTTTTTGTCATAAATTAGGCTAAATCTGATCAAATCCTGGATTTGCATCTGTTGGGGTAATCATAATTTTCTCCTATATTCTTAACATTGTGATTTACAATAATTGATTCAAATTTTAAAATTAACCACACATTCCTGGAATGAACCTCACTTCTTGTTCATAAGGTATTAAGTTATTTCTATTTTTATCAATTCAATTTGCTAATATTTTACTTCGTCATAGCTTTTTGTGGCTGTGTTAATGAAGGATATTGATCTCTAGTTTTCTTTCCTTGTAATAAAGTTGCCTGAATTTAATATTGAGTTTATGATATCCAGATAAAATGATTGTAGAATATTCACAATTTCATTTTTTTTTAGTTAATGAAGTTGTTTAAGATCAGTATAACTTATTCTTGAAGAATTTGATAGAGTGCAATATTGAGACCATCTAAAATTGGTATTTGCCTTGTGGGAAAATTTTGGGTAGTCACTTCAACTTAGCTAGGCTATTTTAATCTTCCACATTGTGTACAGGTTTGGGTCATTTGATTCTTTGCAGGAAAGTCTACGTGATTTCCAAAGTTTTAATCATGGTTCTCTAGATAAACAGAACCAGTGAAACAGAGAGAGAGAGACTGAGTTCCATCAAGAAGTTGAGTCACACTATTGTAGAGAGGTTACAAATCTAAAACTTGTAGGTCAGGCAATGGGCTAGAGAATCTCACAGACTTGTGTCCCAAGCTGTGTCTATAGGTTAGTTGATGACAAGAATTAAGAGAAAATTCTGCCAAATTATTTATTTCTAGTTTGAGGCAGAACATATCCTAAGGTAACTGTATTTTTGCTCTTAAGGTGGTCGTCAACTGATTTACTGGTTACTTTACATTAGCTTACATTATGGAGAGTAATCTGCTTTACCTAAGGCTAAGTGATTTAACCACAAATAACTGCTCTGTAACAGAACTATATTACTCTATCACCAAACAGTTGAAATAATAACTTACTCAAGTTGATACACAAAATTAGACATCACAGTTTGTTGGAATAACAGTGTTCAATTTATTGTTGTTTATAGCTGTCATTGAGTCAACTCCAACTGTTGGTGATTGTATGTATAATAAAAGGACATAGTGCCACTATGCTCAAATCATTGATGTGTTTGTGCCCATTGTTGCAGCTATTGGGTCAGTCAGTCTCATGAAGGATTATCTTCATTTTTGTTGACTTTCTTGTTTACCAAATATGATGTCCTTCTCTAGTGAAACAATACACAATCACAAGCACTGCCATGCCAATCCTCTTCGGCATGCTGCTATTAAAAAAAAAAATAGCATAGCATGCTTATGAAAATATCTCTCAGGTGGAATGCACCACTGACAAATGCAGAAGTGGGTATTATTTGCACAAAAATATGGCAACCCTTTGGGTTTACTACTTTATTCTTCATTTTATTATAAATGGCTTTGTTCATATATTACTCCTGCACTATCTTTTACTTTATGGAATCTTGGTGGAGTAGTGTTTAAGTAGTCAGTTTCTAACCAGAAGTCTGTAGTTTGAACCTGTATAAGGGAAAGATATGATGCACTTGGCTGGCTTGGCATGACAGTCTGCTTCTGTAAAGATTGGTCTTGGAGACCCTATGCAGCAATGCTACTCCATATTATAGAACTACTATGAGCTGGAATTGATTCAGTAGCAATGGGTGTATGTATGTGTGTGTGTGTGTATGTGCATATTTCTTACACTGGTTTTAATTTGTTGTTGTTTTACATATTTGCATTTACTTTTTTATTTTTGAAATTCTATCCTAGTTGCTCTAAGTAGATTTTTAGGCAACTGATTATAGACCTTTCTTGTTTTCTAGTGTAAGATTTAAAGACATAGCTTTCTCTCTAAATAACTTTTTACTATTCCTACAAATTTGGATATTTTGTGTTTTGGTTATCATTGACTTCAAAATGCTTTCCAAATTTGGTGAGATTTTCTTTCTTTGACTTGTAAATAATTTAGAAGTGATTTGAGACTGTTCATAAAACCAGTATAAATAAATTTTAAAAGGTTGAAATAATATGGAGGATGTTCTCTGATAAAAATGGGATTAAACTAAGAATAAATAACAAATATTTGTATTTGTTTTATTAAGTACTAAAGAATGAGTTTTGAAATCTCCAATTATAATTATGGATTAATTTATCATTTTTAATTTTTCCTTCAAATATTTTGAAGCTCTGTTATTAGGTGCATGTATGTTTAAGATGTAACGTTCTTTTTATTAATTGACTCTTTTATCATAATAAAATATTTCCCTTTATCCAGGATAATACTTCTTGTCCTTACATCTCTTTTGCCTGTGTTATCTATCTGGCCAATCCATCTTTCTTTTAATTCGTGTTTGCATGACACTTTTTTTTCTATTCTTTTAACTTGTTTGTGGTTTTGCATTCAAAGTTAATTTATTAAAGACAATATTTACAAAGGTGTTGCTTTTCATCTAGTTTGAAAATATCCATTTAATTATATTAAATAAAATTACTGGTCTAATTGGATTTGAATTTAATATGATGATGATTAGTCCCATCTCCTTTTTTTTCTTCTTCTATTCCTGTCTTCTTTTGCCAAGCCAAGTGCCACTGAGTGTTCTTTTAGGATTAATTAATTAAATATAGCTTAGCATTTCATTTATCTCCACTATTGGCTGTTTTAGCTACACATTCTTTGTTTTATTTTAGTTGTTTTTCTAGAGTTTCTAATGTATCAATTTACACATATAATCATTTGCACTACTGTATAAACTTTACTTTTGTAATTATTATAATTCCATCATATTTAATTATATAATTATTTAATTTTTGCTTTATATGGTCACTAAAATTTTAAAGGGTCCTGGTAGAACAGTGGTTAAACACTCAGCTGCTAACTGAGTGGACAATGGTTAAAGCCCACCTACTGCTCGGCAGGAGTAAAATGTAGTAATTTGTTTCCATAAAGATTACATGCTTGAAAACCCTATGGTGCAGTTCTCTCTTCTATACGGTTTCTGTGAGCTGGAAATGTCTTGACTCTATGGTACAATGACAATCTTTTAAAAGTTATAAATAAGAATGGTATTTTTTATATTTACCCACATATTTTACCCATTTTTAGTGTTCCTTTTGTGTAAAACTGAGTTTCTAACTTACTATCTCTCAGCCTGCGTAACTTTTGTTGTACTGATCTCCAGGTGATGGGTTTTTCTCAGTTTTTACAGGACTGAAAAAGTTTTAACTCCACTTTATTTTTTGAAGTGTGTAAACCTACTCTTAGGTCTGGGACCTTGAGAACCACATCTTGAAGTTCAGTCTTGGTCCAGCTGCTTTAATGACAGTTTCTTAGCTCCGTACGACTAATGTGTAACACATATTAGAGAAACTTACACTCTCTTCAATAGACAAAACCCATGCTGGCCTTTATCACGTTTATTATTTGACTTAGTCTTTGTAGCTTTGCTCAAGTTGTGGAATGCTATTAGCTAGTTATTTCCAATACAGAACGTTATTCACTATATATTCATGCCTTGATCAGAAAAACATCTTGAGTTTATAATATGCCAAATGGATTGGCATATTGAATATTGGCATATTGAATGGATTCCTAAAGCACTCTATAACAAATAGTCATCTTGACAAAAACAAACAAAGAAACACAAACACACCATTAAACTAGAAAATATTTCTAGGGGCTAGTTCCAAGTATGCCCAATTATAAGCTTTGGGTTAGTGCCTGAACATGTTTGAACCTTGGTTTGTTTACTGTTTGCTCTTCTGTAAAAGGAGGGTAACAATGCCTGCTTTACAAGGTTGTTGTGAAACTAAGGGCATATGAAAGTGCCAAACACACTACCTAAACTCAATCAATCATGGCTGAATTTGAATAATTCACATGAACATGATGTGAGAATGCCAGAGGTGTTACTTACTTAGAAGGTGTCAAAATGAATTAAAGCACATTGAGTAGACTTCTACTCAGACACAAATAACCATTTGAAATTTGCAATGGCCAGAGGGCAACCAAAAATGATTTGAAAATGCTAGCTTTAAGTAAAACTTCTGGTAGCACAGGAATATAAAGAAATTAGGCTGGGGGAAATTTGAATAGTGTCTGATCTAACTCAATTGTATTTCATTGAATGACATTTTATTAGAGTTTCTTCTAAGTACTAAATTCTAATAATTCAGAAGTGATGTATAAAATGTATTCCATCAAGGAACCCATAGTACAATGACAAACAAGCTGAAAGACATTTAGTAGAGCAGTATGTAGCAGTTTGGCTAAGTGTGCAGACTGTAGCACTACGATATCTGATTTAGAAATTTTACTCTTTTTCTTATTAGCTGTATGATGCTTGACAAACTGCTTTCCTTTTCTATAAGTATTTGCCAAGGTAATACGAGATACTTCTACAGACAAGTATCAGGAGTTTAAAACAATAGAAATTTACTTCTTGGTCATAATAATGTTCAAATGATGTTGTGGGTCATGTGGGAAACTGTGCCTCTCACTGTCATTCAGAGGCCTAGACTGAAAAATGACCAACATGGATGACAGACGGTGGAAGATCCCCCAGAATTTTTATGGGTCAGGATAAGAAATGAAAAATTTCACATTTATTCATAGTCCGTTGGTAAGAATTATAAGCGATGTCAGAACATGTAGTCAAGATGTGTACATACACAGAAAGGGAAATAAGTTTAGTGAACACCTAACCAATCTTTGCTATACCATGTCTCGTTTTCTCTGATGTAAAATCAAGATAACAGTAGTTACCATATCAAAGAACTACTACAAGAGATCAAGGAAATAAGGCACATAAATTGATTAGCTCAGTGCCTGACTCTTGGAAAGTGTTTGTTAAATGTTTGCTGTTACTAACCTAAGTGCTATTAAAAAAGGAAACGGTAGATTCAGCAAATACGCAAAGGATGATACAATCAATTTGAACTGAGATGTCAGGTAAGACTAAAAAGGAGTTAATGATGCTGTAGGAAGCCCTGGTGGTGCAGTATTTAAGAGGTCAACTGCTAAGCAAAAGATCTGCAGTTTGAACCTACCAGCTATTCATGGGAGAAAGATGCAGCAGTCTAGTTCCATAAAGGTTGTGCCTTCACAAACATTATGTCCTGTCCTATAGGCTCACTATGAGTCAGAATCATGTTTGAGTGGATGAGGCTGTGGTTGAGACTTGTAATGATTTTCTCAAATTGTCAGATAGAAAATATAAGACCTCATCATCCAGGAATATATTTTCAGGGTTGGTTGCTTCTCACAAATCACCTCTTTCCCTGTGGGACCTTCCTCCTGAATCTTGACTCCAGTTTCATCACAGGATGAAGGGAGAAAAAACAAAAAACAAACAAAAAAAAACACAACTAAAACAAACAAAAAACAGCTCATGTTGAGAAGAGATTTACACATGGGGATCAAATTTTAGTCCTTGTGGACACACTGAATTCACTTTTGTTGATATCCAACTTACAATATATGTGTAACAGGTGAAATATTTTTAAGTCACAGTCTTTTCTATTTTTATTTTTTTAATTATGATTGAATGAAAATGTACATTCCCATACAAATCTGCATACTCACATATATGCAACTCCCACTGCTCTCCCTGCTCTGTGATAGCACACACCTCCTCTCTGCTCCATACATGTCCTATTCTCCCAACAGTCTCTTATCCCCTCCTTTCCACCCACTCCCTTTCCTCCAGGAAGAGGTCAGCAGGATGACATTCTATAGATGCATAGAACCGTAAGATTTCCACAAGATACAGTCACTCTGTGTTGTCACGTCCACTCCAGTACTGTTCGAAAAGTTGACCTTTATTATGATTTATGGACAGGGGCAGAATAAGGGTCAGGGGCCATGCTCCTGTAGCCCCTGGACCGTCAGTTGCGGTCTTTTATTGGAGATCTCAGGGTACACCCCTATTTATTCTCTTGCTGCCAGTGAGAATCAACTTTATGAGCTCCATTGTGGCTATCACTGGTGGTGGTTGGGTACCATCTGGTTCTTCTGGTCATGAATCAAGGTAGAGACCCACTCACATGGGTCTCTCTGTCTTCTGGGTGCTCTTTTCCGCATGTCTTTCTTCTCGGTGATCATCCATTCCTGTTGAGTAGGGACCAGTTGCTGTACCTTCAGGTGACAGCTTGGCAGCTTTTAAGAGCCCAGACACCTTTCACTGATGTGGAGTACAGAGAGTCCTCATTAGCAAAACGCTAGCTGTGCCAAGTGGCCTCAATTTCACCTGAGAGCAAGGTCCCTGGCCCCCAACCCCAGCTACTCTGCCCTCTCAATATTGGCTTAAGATGGGAGAAATAATCAAATTGTGTTGAAGTCCAGTTGTTATTGATCTTCTTTCTAATGTGTGCTGTCACTGATTACTGATTTCACCCAACCAAATTTCTATTAACTATCTAATCTAAACCTTCCCTCCCTCCCTCCCCACACGTGCAGCTCTCAAAAAGTCTTTTCTTCTATACATGAGTCTGTTTTTAAGTTCTTATGGTAGGGGTCTCATACAACATTTGTCCTTTTGCCGCTGACTTTTTTCACTCAGCATAATGTCTTCCAGTTGAAACCAGGTTAAGAAATGTGTTCTGCAATCACTGTTGTTGTTTATCACTGCATAGTGTTCCATTAAGTATATATACCATAGTTTACATATCCATTCCTCTGTTGTTGGGCATCTGGGTTGATTCCACCTTTTTGCTACTGTGGACTGTGCTGCGATGAACATTCGTGTGCATGTATCAGTTGGTGTGAATGGCCTTGATTCCATGGGATATATTCCGAGAAGTGGAATTACTGGGTCAAATGGTATATCTATATCCATTTTTCTAAGGGGGCACCAGAATGCTTTCCAAAGAGGTCGCACCATTTTGAAGCCCCACCAACAGTGTAGGAGAGTTTCGATCTCCCCATGGCCTCTCCAGCATTTGTTGCTTTGTGTTTTTTGGATCATGGCCAACCTTGTTGAGGTGAAATGATATCTCATTGTTATTTTGATTTGAATTTCTTTAACAGCTAGTGATCGTGAGCATGTCTGCATGTGATTTTTGGCTGCCTGGATCTCCTCTTTAGAGGAGTATCTGTCCATCTCCTTTGCCCATTGCTTAATTGGGTGATTTATCTTTCTCTTATTGATATTTTGTAGTATGTTATAGATCATGGAGACCAGGCATCAGTCTGACATACAGTTGCCAAACATTTTTCCCATTCTGTCAGTGGCCTTTTAATTCTATTAATAAAATCTTTGGATGAGCAAAAGTGATTGATTCTCAGTAGTTCCCATTTGTCTATTTTTTCTTCTGACTATTGTGGTTTGTTTGACAGATTTTAAAGTCTGTCTGTATTGTGTATTAAAGCTTCCATTGTTGCTCCTACTTTTTCTTGGATGAGCTTTATCATTTTAGATTTGATATTTAGGTCTTTTATCCAGTTTGAGTTGGTTTTTGTATAAGGTATAAGATATGGGTCTTGTTAGTGCAGATGGATATCTAATGTTGCCAGCACCATTTGTTGAAGAGATTGTTTTTACCCCAGTTTAATGTCTACGCCCTTTGTCAAATATCAGCTGTTCATATGCAGATGATGTCATCTCTGGGGTCTTGATTCTATTCCGCTCACCTATCTGTCTGTTTTTGTACCGGTACTAGGCTGTTTTGACTACTGTGGCAGTGTAATAGGTTCTAAGGTTGGGTAATGAGAGGCCTCCCAGTGTGTTCTTCTTCTTTAGTAATGCTTTACTTATCCAGAGCTTCTTCCCTTTCCAGACAATGTTGGTAATTTGTTCTTCCATCTTATTAAAAAAATGTCACTGGAACTTGTATGGGGATTGCATTATGTAAGTAGATTGCTTTGGGTAAAATAGACATTTTCACAATGTTAAGTTTTCTTATCCACAAGCAGGGTGGATTTCTCCATTTATGCAAGTCTCTCTTAGTTTCTTGTAGTAAGGGTTTGTAGTTCTCTTTATAAAGGTCTGTTATTTCTCTGGTTAAATTTACTCCTAAGTACTTTATCTTCTTAGGAGATGTAGTAAATTGTATTGACTTGGTGATTTCTTCCTTAATAATCTCATTGTTGGTATAAAGGACTCCTACTGATTTACTTGTGTTTCTCTTGTATCCTGAGTGTGCCGAACTCTTCTATCAGTTTGAGTAGTTTCCTTACGGATTCTTTAGGATTCTCTGTGTATACAATCATATCATCTGCAAATAGGGAGATTTTTAATTCTTTGCTGATACAGATGCCTTTTGTTCCTCGGTCTTGTCTAATTGCTCTGGCTAGAACTACTAGTACAACGTTGAATAGGAGAGGTGAGAGTGGGCATTCTTGTCTAGTTTCTGTTCTCAAGGGAAACTCTTTCAGTCTCTCTCCATTCGGGATGATGTAGGCAGCTGGCTTTGTATAAATGGCTCATATTGCATTGAGGAATTGTTTGTCTATTCCTATTTTTTGCTGAGAGTTATTAGCATGAATGGGTGTTGGACTTTATCAAATGCCTTTCTGCATCAACAGACAAGATTAGGTGATTCTTGTCTTTTGTGATATTTATGTGGTTAATCATATTAATTGTTTTTCTGCTGTTGAACCAGCCTTGCATCCCTGGTATGAATCCAACTTGATCATGATGAATTATTTTTTTTGATATGTTGTTGTCTTTTACTAGCAAGAATTTTGTTAAAGATTTTTGCATCTAGATCCATGAGTGACATCAGTCTGTAGTTTTCCTTTTTTACTGAGTCTTTCTCTGGCTTGGGTATCAGGGTTATGCTGGCTTAATAGAATGAATTTGAGAGTATTCCATCCCTTGCTATACTGTGAAATCATCTCAGTAGTATTGGAGATAACTCTTCTCTAAAAGCATGGTAGAATTCTGAAATGAAACCATCTGGGCACGGCCTTTTTTTGGTTGGCAGTTTCTGGATGAGTTTTTCAGTCTCTGCCTTTGTGAGGGGTTTATTAAGCTGTTCTGCATCACCTTGTGATAATTTGGGTAGGTGATATGAATCAAGGAATTTGTCCATTTCCTCTAGGTTTTCAAATCTGTTAGAATACAGTCTTTCATAGTATTCAGCTATGATATTTTTGATTTCTGTTGGCTTTGTTGTGACAACTGCTCTATCATTTCTTATTTGGGTTATTTGTTTCTTTTCCTGTTTTTCTTTAGTAAGTTTACAGTTTGTCAATTTTGTTGATCTTTTCATAAAACCAGCTTTTGGTCTTTTCAGTTTTTTCAATTATTCTTCTATTCTCTAATTCATTTAGTTCTTCTCTGATCTTTATGATCTGTTTTCATCTGGTGCCTGAGGGGTTCCTCTGTTCTCTCTTTACTGCAGGGTCAGTTCTTTGATTTGGTTTCTTTTTTCCTTCCAGATGTGTGCCTTTATGGAGACGAACTGACCTCTTTGCACTGCTTTGGCTGTATTCCATAGGTTCTGGTAGGAAGTGTTTTCATTTTCATTGGAATCCATAGATTTCTTTATTTCATCCTTGACTTCTATAACCCATGGTTGTTTGAGCAAGATGTTGTTCAGTTTCCATGAGTTCCCCTTTCTATCTGTGTTTTTCCTGTTATTTGTTTCAACTTTTATGGCTTTATGATGTGAGAAGATGCTTTGCATTAATTCAGTGGTATGGATTTTGTTAAGAACTGCTTTATGTCCTAACACATGGCATATTCTGATAAATGCTCCATATGTACTGGTGAAGAAGGTTGTCCGCTGATGGCGATAAGGTCTTCTGTTTCTTTTCTGAGCTTTAATTTTCAGTTTGTTCATATCTTTGTCTAAGGTGAGTTTCTTGTAGGCAACATATAGATGGGTCATGTCTTTTGATCCAAGATGTCACTCAATGTCTCTCTAATGGAGCATTCAGTCCATTCACATTCAATGTAATTATTGATAGGTACATATTCAGCGCTGCCATTGTGGTATGTTTATTTTTCTGTTGATGTTTTCTTTGTTGTTCTTATTAATCTGATTTCCAATCTTCTTCTTTGTGAGTTGACTTTTCACCTTTTTGTGGTTGCTGAGACTCCTGTATTACATTTCTTGATATGGTATGTTGCTTCTTTATGGTGCTTTACGGCTGCCCTATGATCCCCCTTAATAAACTATATATAAACCCAATTTTGATTGCTACCAGTCTTGTCAACTTTCTCTCCATCTAGAAGGACTATAACAACTCTAGCACATCCCTCTATTTTAATATGATGATATCATAGTTTACATGATATGATCACTAGATCGTTTCTTTCACTATTATAGCTTTGATGGTGTTTGAAGCCTTCCCTAACTGAGTAGGATTCTCGATAAGTTGTCCTCCTAAAATACAAAGTTAGTGTTTTGTTCTTCCAAGCCAAGAGATTCTTTCAGTATTTCTTGTAGCTTTGGTTTGCTTTTTACAAAGTCTTTGAGCTTCTGTTTATCTGTGAATGTCTTAATTTCATTTTCATAACTGAAAGATAGTTTTGCAGGATATATAATTCTTGGTTGGAAGTTCTCCTTCAAGGATTTGAATGTGTCATGCCACTGTCTCTGTGTCAGCATCATTTTTGCTGAGAAATCTGATGAAAGCCTACAGGGTTTCTGTCTGAATGTTAGCTTTGCTTTGAGTCTTGTTGCCTTAAAAATTTCTTCTATGTTTCATTTTTCTAAGCTTGATTATAATATGCCTTGGAATCTTTCTTTTGAGATCTATATTGAGTGGTGTTCAATATGTATCTTGGATATCTATATTCTCTTCTTTCATAATTCCTGGGAAGTTTTCTGTCAGCAGCTCAGCAATAATACTCTCTTTATTATCAGGTGTCTTACCCTGTTCAGGAACTCCAATTAATCGTAGATTGTTCAATAGAGTTCCACATGCTTCTTAATGCTTCTTCATTTTTCTTGTTTCTTTTTTTCTGATTTCTCCTCATAGATGCTGGAGTAAGTAGCTCTGTCTTCCAAGTCAGAAATTCTCTTTTCCATTTGTTCCATTCTGTTTTCTCGGCTTTGAATGAAGTTTCTATGTCTTTGATTTTGTTCTTGGTCTGTTGGATTTCTGAGTACTGATGTTCCATCCGCTCAAATAGCTTGCTTAATTTTTCATTTTGCTCAGCTGCATTTTGCATAAGGTCTAGAAGGGCTCTCTATATAATCCTTTTGTATTCACCTTCTGATAGTTTAAGAAAACCTTTTTCATCTAGGAAGTTCTGAGGTGGTTTCTTTTGGGGTTCTTCTGATGCCATGGGTGATTTCCAGGTTACCATCTTCTCCAAAGTTTGTTGCTTTTTGGGCTTCATGTGGGTCAATAGAGGCTAAGAGAGATGCTATGAATGTGGAACACAGTTATTTCTCTAGGCCATCTCAAAATGAGAAGTAAAAGGTATTTGACGACTTCCAAATTCAGTCAGGTTTTTAGGTATATATGTCCCTCTTCCCAGCTGGCAAAGTAAGCACCGCTTTATTGAACCCCAGATGTTATAAACTACCTCAAAATACAGAAAGGCTACTCACCTGCTGGCCTCTGCTGTTGGGTCCCAGTTGTAGGCGATACTGTGTAGAATTCTCCTTTTCTGCTGGAAAAGTGGTCTATTCTGGGTAGGCACTGCCTCCCAGCCCAGGAATTAGGTCCAGCTGAGACTTCCATATGGATGACTCTGCCTCCCAGCAAAAGAAGACGGCATCTCACACAAGCTCACCAGTTGGCCAGGACCAGGCTCCTGATGGAAAGAGAGGCCAAGAGTGCCGAAATGCCTAGAGTCCACAGCCTCAGCCACTGGGCCCCTGCCCCTGCCAACTCTGTGAAAAACCCTGCTTCCCTGCTGGAAAAGCACTCTTCCCCTGTCAGGTGCCACCTCCTAGCCTAGGAACCAAGACTGGCTGGGAGCTCTGCCTGGGTTTCTCCGTTTCCCTGTGGATCAAGATGGTGTCCCTCACAAGCACATCTGTATGGCTACTACATGGTGGAGGTGGAATGGTAGGCCAGCGGAGCCAAGGCGTATATAGTCCAAAGCCAGGCTCTCAGAACCTGGCAATTACACTTGCCGGTCCCACCAGCAGTGCGTCCAAGAACAGCAGTTAGTCAAGTTCTAGCTCTGCCTGCAGGCCAAGACAGAGGAAAAATATCAAAATGGTGAGTTACCTTCGGTCTGTGCAAGCCTGTGCTCACTGAGAGTGGGTTCAGTGAAAGAGAGGAGGTTTTGCATTCCGTGGTATGAAGTCCAATTTAACAGCCTTATACCACATCCTAGGGCTCACTAGGTATCCAGAAGGCTCCATTTAATTATCATTTCAGGTCTTGGTTTCCAGAGGGATTTAGGGAGACGTGTGTTTGGTCTGCCATCTTGACTGCACCCCAAGCCACAGTCTTGTGTATGCAAAAATTGTATTACACTTCATTTTTCAAGAAACTTCAGTAAACTTAATCACTGTTTCGATGTTCCATTGTACCATTTGACAGAAAATGCAATCTCCATCTTTGTTATTGTTGATTAGTGCCATCAAGTCCATTCGAACTCATAATGACTCCATGTGATGCTGTAGAACTTCTGCCTACGGTTTTCTAGGCTGTAGACTTTAATGAACAAGGTGCCCTACTGGAATAGTGGTCAAGTGCTCAACCACTAACTAAAAGACTTAACTTACCAGCCACTAAACACCTGGCAATTTACTCTCATTAAGATAACAGACTAAGAAGCCTTATTGGCATCACAAAACAAAAAACCAAATCGAGTTTGTATATAGAGGAAAAAGATTCTGTGTTGAGCTCAAAGTCGGGGAAAAAGAAATTAACAAATTTTACAGGGAAAAGTAGTGCTTAAAATGGGCACTGAAATAAATTTGGTTCCCTCTTTCGGAGGGATGGCAGAAAAGACATTTGTGTTATAACTAGATGAAAGGTTGTGAGAAAACACATGTGTTTGGTCAGGTTCTTGAGAGACACAAACAAACCAAAAATCTCATTGCTGTTGAGCAGATTCTGATTCATAGTGACCTGTAGGACAGAGTAGAATTGTCTCATAGGGTCCCAAAGGAGCTACTGGTAGATTTGAATTGCCAGTCTTTTAGTTAGCAGCTGAACTCTTAACTGTGATACAGGAAAGCAAATAAATAGAGAGAGAGAGAAAGGTTTTTAATAAGGAAATGGCTCATGTGGTGGTAGTGGCTGGAATATGGATCTGGCTAGAGGTTTCCCTTGATTCACTGTGTTCTTGTTGTTGTTAAGTGCTGTCAAGTCAATTCTAACTTACGGCGACTCTACATGATACAGAGTGAAACACTGCTACTCTGTCATTCTCAAGATTGTTTACTTGAACCCATTATTGCAGCCACTGTGTCAAGCTATCTTGTTGCGAGTCTTCCTCTTTATCACTGGTTTTCTAATTTATCTAGCATGATGTCCTTCTTTCTAGGGACTGATGGCTCTTGACAACATGTCCAAAGTATGTTAAGACAAAGTCTCAGCATTCTCGCCTCTTAGGAGCATTTTAATTGTACCTTTTCTGACTCGACAGCACTTGGCTGGCCTTCCAAGAAAAATCTGTTCGTTCTTTTGACAGTCTGTGGTGTATTCAATATTCTTCTCCAGTACCACAATTCAAAGGTGTCAGGTCTTCAGGTTTTCTTACTCATTTTCTGGCTTTCACACGTATGCGATGCAATCGAAAATACCATGCCTTGGGTCAGATGTACCTTAGTCTTCAAAGTGACATCTTGCTTTTCAACGCTTTTAAGAGGTCTTTTTATTTCCAGCAGATTTGCCCAGTGTATTGTGTGTTTTTATTTGACTGCTGACTTTTTTCTCCGTTTGTCATAATGTTGCTTATTGGTCCAGCTGTAAGGCTTTTTGTTTTCTTTGTGTCAAGGCACAATCCATACTGAAGGCTGTGGTCTTTGGTCTCCATCAGTAAATATTTCAGGTCCTCTTCACTTACAGCAAGCCAGGTTGTGTCATCTGCATAGCACAGGCTGTTAATAAGTCTTCCTCCAATCCTGATGCCTCATGCTTCTTCATATAGTCCAGCTTTTCAGATTATTGCTCAGCATACAGATTGAATACGGATGGTGAAAGGATGCAACCATGATGCACATCTTGCCAGCCAGAGGGGTTGGAAAACCCCAGATTGGCAGGTCAGAGAATGGCTCTGGCTCACAGAGTGCAAAGACCAAGGAATCCCAAAGTTGCCAGGCAAGACAGTAGGTAAGTTGCTAGCTCAAAACCGAAGAACATGAGATTAGACAAACAGGAGCCAGCTTCAAAATCTAGAGGAAGCAAAACCCCATCAGAAAGTCCACTCATATTTGATACAGGCCACACCTTTATGGAAACTCTTTCAACTGATATGCTACTCGCAGCAGATCCCATAATACAAGTGATCACATTACATCAAATCTCATTACGGAAATGATCGCATTATTTACTGCCAAACTATATCATAACTGCCAAGCCACTGAGAATTGTGGCCCACCTCTAGTTAGGTTCAAATTTACAGAACAGGGATAGTGCTGAGCAGTTAGAAGCACAGAATATAGTTTGAGGTAGATATCAGTCTTCACTTCCTGGCTACCTAGAAATGTGTGACTCACCACCCCAGGTCCTGGGTTCCAGATGTAACTTCCCAAACGAAGTTCATGAACCAGGGCCACTCACCTGCCTCACTCTTCCAGCCTAGCTTTCTCCTCTGATCCAGTGATATTTGGCTTGTTTTCTACTCTCATTTCCAGTTAGTGACCTCATTCTGCTTCCTGGCAATACTTCTTCTCATTCTCTGTAAGATTGGCTGGGTGCTCCTTCCCCTCATACACACAGTTAACATTGGCTTCTGCTTCTCCACCTCAGCTTTTCTATGCCTATGGGGATTGTTAAATCTGGCACGAATCTTGGCTTTAGTCCTCACTAACAGTATATACTGTCCAAGTCACTTTGAGCCCTGAATCCAACCATAGTGCCATAGTAATTTACTAGTAGGTATTATTGCTGGTAATGATATATTTGTTTACTACTAATAAATGGTATTTATGTACAACTAAATATCATTTAAAGCTAGAATAAACAGTTTGTCTCAGCAACTCTCCTTCCCATTTTAGTAAATGCCTAGTCTCAGCACCTTTCTAGGGTGCCTGTGCTGAGCTTCCCTTGGCTTTCTATCATGTTGTCTCCACAGATCTGATTTAAGGCAACATAATCAGTTGCTGTCCATGTAACTCTAATTGTGGTGACCCTATATTTGTCAGAGTAGAACTGTGATCCATACGGTTTTCAGTGACTGATTTTTCAGTAGTAGATCACCAGGACTTTCTTCCCAGGTACTTCTGAATGGATTCAAACCTCCAACCTTTCAGCTAGCAGCCATGTGAATTAACCTTTTGCATAACCCACCTCATGAGAATCTCAGGCTTCTTCTACACTTTTTCCATTCAGTTTTTGTCTCCCACATTTTGTATGGTGCTATTATTTTATCATCTCCATGACTTCCTGGCTTTGAAAAGCCTTGCTGGTATTCTATAGTGAGTTTTACTGAAATATCACAGTGACCATAACAGTTACACCCCATAGATATGATCATTTGAGATCTTAAATTAAAGTTACTATGACTTCTTTGCTTCTACACCATCAGCACTCAGTTGATAATAAAATGTATTTGTTGAAATTGCATGTGATTAAATTGAACATATGCCTACCCACTGGTGTATTAACTAAATCAGGTTTTATTTTTATCAGCAATAAGAAGCCTAGGCAAGAGCTGTCAGAAACTAGTGACAATATTGAAGTGAATGACCAAGGACCTCATAACATGTACCTTTCCTTGTTACAGATACAGTATGAGAACAAATGAGGAACACCACGGTCAAAAGGCATGTATCAGATGAGTCCGTCTCCTTTTATCAGAAAAGCAGTGGCTTTACCAGGGGTCCTCCACTGGTGGGCTAATTCCTTTTGTATATATCTCATCGATATAGGCTATATACATGAGAAGCTCAAACTCCAAAAAAGAATGCAAGAGGGTGTGGTTTTAACTCACTGGGTTGTTGTCCTTCCAAAAATTACAGTTTAAAGAAGAGGAAACTCACAATAAAGTCAGAAGCTTGCAGTGTTTGCCATACCTCAGCATACAAGTTTTATTTCTTAAATATTTCTTCTCCCATGTGTTAGTCAGTGTTTCATACTGTGAGGGTGTCTGTGTTGCTGTGACATTGGGAAGCTGTCCCACGGTATTTAACTATCGGCAGGGTCACCCATAGTGTACAGGTTTCAGCTGAGCTTCCAGAATAAGACAAACTAGTAAGAAAGAGTAGGTGGTCTACTTCTGAAAAGAATTAGTCACTGAAAGCTTTAGGAAGAACAGTGGAATACTGTCTCATATAGTGCCGGAAGATGAGCCCCTTAGGTTGGAAGGCACTCAAAAGATGACTGGGAAAGTGCTACCTCCTTGAAGCAGAGTCTACTTTAACAAGGTGGATGGAGTCAAACTTTGGGGACCTTCATTTGCTGATGTGGCACAACTCAGAAAGAGAAGGAATAGTTGCAAAAATTCAATAATAATTGAAAGCATGAGTCTAGGAACATTAAAAATCACAAAAAATGAAACACGTAAAATCAATATTCTGGATACTAGTGAACTGAAATGGACTGGTATTGGTTATTTTGAATCAGGCAATCATATGTCCTGCTACACTGGGAGTGACAACTTCAAGATAAATAATATTGCACTTAAAATAAAAAAAAACATTTCAAGATTTATCCTGAAGCACAAACCTGTCAGTGATAGGATAACATCCACATGCCTAAAGGAAGACTAGTTTAATACAACTGCTATTCAAATCTACACATCAACCACAAAGGCCAAAGATGAAGAAATTAAAGATTTTTACCAGTTTCTGCAGCCTGAAATTCACTGAACATGCAGTTAGGATGCTGGCAATTCTGATGATTGGAATGAGAATGCGGGAACAAAGAAGAAGGATTGACAATTGGGAAACATGGCCTTGGTGAGAGAAATGATGCTAGAGTTTGTGTGATTGAAATTTTCAAGTCCAATGACTTCTCCATTGCCAGTACATTTTTTTTCACCAACATTAATGGTGACTATACACATGGAACTTTCCAGGTAAAATACACAGGAATCAGATAGACTACATATATGGAAAAAGGTGAAGGAATAGCTTAATGTCATCAGTCAGAACATGGTCAGGAGCTGGCTGTGGATCAGACCATCAATTTTTCTTATGCAAATTCAAGGTGATATTGAAGAAAGTTAGAAAAAGTCCATGAAAACCAAAGTATGACCTTGAATATATCCCACTTAAAATTAGAGCCTATCTCAAGAACAAATTTGATCTGTTGAATACCAGTGACAGAAGACCAGATGAGTTGTAGAATGACATCAAGGACATCATACACAAAGAAGCAGGGGGCCATTAAAAGGACAAGGGAGAAAGAAAAGGCCTAAGGTATGCCAGAAGAGACTCTGAAACTTGCTTTTGAATTTGAGTACCTAAGGCAAAAGGAAAAACAGATGATGTAAAAGGGCTAAACCGATTTCAAAGAGGAGCTCAAGGAGACAAAGGACTATGATGACATATGCAAAGATCTGCCAATAGAAAACCAAAAGAAGGCACTCAGTGTTTTCAAGATGTAAGACCTGAAGAAAAAATTCAAGTCTTGAGTTGCAATGTGAAGCACTTTACAGGAGGAAAAATAGTAAACAACGCAGGGAGCATCAAAAGAAGATGGAAGGAATACAGAGTTACTATATCAAAAAGAATTGGCTGACTCTCAGCCTTGTCAGCAGGTAATACATGATCAGGAACCTGTGGTGCTGAAAGAAGAGTCCAAGCTGAACTAAATGCGCTGGCCCAAAACAAGGCTCTGGGAATTGATAGAACGCCAATTGAAATGTTTCAATAAGCAGACAAAGCACTGGAATTACTCACTCATCTACGCCAAGAAATTTGAAAAGCGTCTAGCTGGACAACTGAGTGGAAGAGATCCGTGTTCACTCCTATTCTCTAGAAAGTGATCCAACCAAATGTGGAAATTGTCAAACAATATCACAAGCAAGCAAAATTTTACTGAAGACCATTCAAAAGCAGCGGTAGCAGTATATAGACAGGGAACCACCAGAAAATCAAGCTGGATTCAGAAGATGTGGAATCAGGGATATCATTACTGATGTCACATGGATGCTGGCTGAAGGCAGAGGATTCCAGAAAGATGTTGACCTTTATTTTATTGACTATGCAAAGACCTTCAGCTGTGTGGATCATAAAAAATTATAGGTAACATTTTACAGAATTAATTGAGCTCATGAGGAATCTATGCATGGATCAAAAGGCAGTCTTTGGAATAGAACAAGGAGACACTCCAAGATTTCAAGTCAGGGCTGTATCCTTTCACTATACCTATTCAATCTGTATGTTCAGCAGATAATTCTAGAAGCTGAACTGTATGAAGAAGAACAGGGCATCAGTATTATTGTGTTACACAGATGATCCAACCTTGTTTGCTGAAAGTGAAGGGGACTTACTAAACTAGATCAAAGACATAGCCTTCAGTATGGATTATACCTTGACACAAAGAAAACAAACGTCCTCACAACTGGAACAATAGGCAATATCATGATAAACACAAAATGTTGAGATTGTCAAGGATTTTATTTTATTTGGATCCTCAATCAGTACTCAGGAAAGCAGTCAAGAAATCTTTGCATTGGCTAAATCAACTGCAAGAAATCTCTTTAAAATACTAAAAAGTGAAAATATCACCTTAAGGTCTAAGATGCTCCCAACCCTGGCCATGATTTTTTCATTTGTTTCATATACATGTGAAAGCTTGACAGTGAAAAAGGAAGACTGAAGAACTGACATGTTTGAACTGCAGTATTGGTGAAGAATATTAAACACACCATGGACTGCCAAAAGAATGCACAAACAGGTCTTGAAAGAGGTACAACCAGAATGTTCCTTAGAAGCAAAGATCGTGGGACTGCATCTCACATACTTTGGACATGTTATCAGGAGGCATCATTCCCTGAAGAAGGACATCATACTTGGTGAAATAGAAGATCAGCACAAAAGAGGAAGACCCTCAGTGAGATGGACTGACTTAACGTCTTCAGTGTTTGGCTTGAGCATGATGACAATTGTGAGGATGGCACAGGCCTGGACAGTGTTTCATTCTGTTCTGCGTGGGGTTCCTATGAGTTGGAATGGACTCAGTGACACCCACCAGTAACAAACATTTAATTCATTACCTCTTCTTCTTTCCTATTTTCCTTACTTCTTGTCTGGATGATTACAATTGCTTTCTAATTGAATACCTTCTGTTTCATCTTTACTGTTTTAAAATTCATTTTCTACCATCTTAGTTATCTAGTACTGCTATAACAAAAATACAACAAGTGGATGGCTTTTAACAAACAGAAATTTATTCTCTTAGAGGTTATGAGGCTACAGTCCAAATTCAGGCTACTGGTTCCAGGGGAAGGTTTTCTGTCTCCTCTAGGAGAAGTTCTTTTCGTCAACATTCCCTTGTCTACGAGCTCTTCGGCTCAGGGACTCTAGGTTCTAAGGATACGATGCTCCTAGCTCTGACTTCTTGGTGGTAGGAAGTCCTTGGAGAATAAATTATGATGTTGGACTTTTACTCACTCTGAATCCTGCACTTGGCTTCTAGCTCTTGAAATCTGAGGTAGCGATTGCCTGCTGATCTTGAGGTTCATCGTGTCAACAGCCTGTGGGCCAGTGGACTATTGTCTTACGTGCTGATCCTGGCTTCATCAGCCTCTGCAGCTATGTGAGTCAGGATAAGCTTCTAGCCTGAACTATGGACCTGAGACTTTATAGCCTCTGCACTTAGCTGTGTGAGCTATTTCCCTGATATAAACCTCTCCCTCTGTCTCTTTATATACATATAAGCATTTGTTTGCTTGTTTGCTCTGGATCTTACATCTGGCCCATATCGTCTGACCTCTGGTTCTTGTCAGGACTTGATTCAGTGGCCTGCCGTCTGACCTGCCAGTGGGGTCATCAGCTATGTGAGTTAGGCAAAGCCTCCACTCTGACACCTGACTCACAGACTTGAGATTTGCCATCCTTTACAACGATATGGGCCATTTCCTTCAGATTCGTAACTGTCTATCCATGTGCATATATGTACATATGTGTATATGTATGTGTGTGTATCTATATCTATCTGTCTACTGGTTTTCCTCCCCTAGACGACTCACACTAAGACAAGATTTAACATGCTACTCCCCTGTATAAAATCTTCAGTGGCTTCTTAGCATCTACAACGTAAGATTCATGATTCTCCGCATGTCATCCAAAGTCCTTAATATTTTGGTCATAAGTATTTTTCATGTTCAAGGAGCCCTAGTGGTACAATGGTTAAGCACAGGGCTGCTAAATAAAAGAAAGGTCAGTGATGCTTCTAACTCACTGAAAGATTGCCATTGGTGTTGTTAGGTGCCATTGAATTGTTTCCAAGTCACAGCAATCTAATGTATACAGAAGGAAGTGCAGCCAGGTTCTGTGCTATCCTTAAAATCACCACTATGTTTTAGCACATCATAGTAGCCATTATGTCAATCCATTTTCTTGAAGGTCTTCCTCTCTCTTGCTGACCCTCTGCTTTAGTAAGCATGATGTCTTTTTCCAGAGACTAGTCCCTCCAGGTAATATGTCCAAATTACATGAGAAGAAATCTCACCATCCTTGCTTCTAAGGAAGATTCGGACTCCTTACTTCTTCCAAGACAGATTTGTTCATTCTTACTCCAGTCCGTGGTATATTCAAAATTCAAGGGCATCGGTTTTCCTATCTACATTATTCTTTGTCCAGTTTTAGCATGTGTGTGAGGTGATTGAAAATATCATGACTTGGGTCATGTGCACATTAGTCTTCAAGGTGACATCTTTACTTTTTAACATTTTAAGAAGTTCTTTTGCAGCAGATTTTCCCAGGGTAGTATTTCTTGACTGTTGCTTCCGTGGGCATCAATTGTGAAACCAATGCAAAAGAAACCCTTCATAACTTCAGTATTGTCTCCATTTATCATGCTGTTGATTGTCAGCTCATCTGTGAGGATTTTAATTTTCTTTCTGAAGCCTGTCTTCGCTCTTCTCTGGTAAGTGCTTCAAGTTCTTTTCTCTTTTGGGAAGCAACGTTATAGCAGTTGTATATAGCATGTTCCTCCAGTTCTGGTGCTATGTTATTTTTAGATAGTCCACCTTCTTGGATTACTTGCTCAGCACACAGACTGAGTAAATATGTTGAAAGGACACAACCTTGATGCTCACGTTTTCTGATTTTCAACCATGGAGTATCTTCTTGCTCTGTTTGAATAACTGTCTCTTAGTATATAGACATGTTCCTCACAAGCACAATCAAGAGTTCTAGAATTCCATTCTTTGCAACATTACTCAATTTGTTATGACCCAAAGATTACACCCTAGAAAACCTTTTGGGAAAATATATTCTGTTCTATAGAGTCTTTGTGTGTTTGTGTGTCAAAATTAGCTTCACAGCATACAGCAATGAAACAACTCCTTCTGGCTCATCTTCTACACCTTTCTTCCCTAACCTGTGCTTCACGCTCATTTATCTAGCAGTAGTGGGAATTCCTGCTTCACCTCTCTCTGATGGGCTACACAATTTGTGAGGCCAGGACAAAATGAATATATAAGGCTCCTTGTTCAAAAATTAGAGCCCTCGTGGCATAGCGGTTAAGAGCTTGACTGTTAATCAAAATATTGGTGACTTCAATCCACCAGCTGTTCTTTGGAAACCCTGTGGGGCCGTTCAGCTCTGCCCTATAGGATCGCTATGAGTTGGCGTCAATTCTATAGCTATGGTTTTGATTTTCTTTTCTGTTAAAAACTCTATTTTTTTTTAAAGACAGTAACAGAAGAGAAGAAAGCCAAACACAGACCTTCTAAGCACTAGGCCCTGAGCAACTGTACAGGATCTGTTCCCCTTAAGCTGGCCCTGTTCCTGTGTACCAAGCTGCCTGCATTAGAACGGTTGGTTTGCCTGTCTGTCCCTCCTACTGGAAGAAGTTTCCTAAGTAACTGAGTCATAGTTGTCCCTGTGTTCCCAATGCCTGGTGAGTAACTGCCATGCATCCAGTAGAGAATAAGAATGTATTTACCAGAACAATGGCATATATATATATAGAAAATAGAGTATTTTATTTTTCATGCCAACTACACCCTTCTCCTCCTGTATTTTACTAAGTACTCCAAGCTCAAGATTTTTTTTTTTTTTTCCCACAACAACATGGAAAAAATGGAAACCCTGGTGGAGTAGTAGTTAAGTGCTACAGTTACTAACCCAGGAGGTCGACAGTTCAAACCCACCAAGGCCTCTTTGGGCACTCTCTGGGGCAGTTCTGTTGTGTTCTATAGGGTTGGAGTTGGAATTGACTTGATAGCAATGAGTTTGGTTTTACTGGTCTGGAAAAGAATTACTATAGGATACTTAGAAAAATACCTGGCCTTGGGCAGCAGTCTGAGGTTGGCAAAAACTGTAGAATCCACTTTGTGTAAAAATACCACAACCTGGTTTATCTTTTACACCCTCCTTAACAAATAAGTAAGAGAACATTTTCAAAGGATTGCATCAGTAATCTTCTTTCCCACTACCCTCCAATTTTGGTGGCAGTAGCAGAGCCAATTAAAAGTCAGTTTCTTGCATAGAGATTACTCTCTGTGGGCATTGTTCAAGTAGTTTTGACTAGTCAGGCCTGTGGACTGTTTTAGCAGCATGTAGGGAACTTTGCACATTCTTTAGGCCTGGTTTCATGGCAAACAGGGTAGGTACCGAATAAGTGCTTCTAGGAAATGAAAATAGATTGTGAAAAACAGTGCAAATTGCAGGAATTGAATAAGCTGGTAACAGCAGGACTGTAATGGGCAAGAGAGGAAGAAAATTGCAGGAATGAGAGCCCTGCAGAGACGTGTACATGACTGTGCAGCTGCAAACCGGTCACTTGTTTGAGTTTTCCTTTGTCTGCTCTGTTAGCGTTGTGGTGCCACTGCCCACTAGCTAGCTGATCTTGGGACAATGGCTCAACTTTCATAATTTCTTAAATTCCTGAAGCAGAGACAATAATACTGTTGTTAGTTGCTACTGACTTGGTTTTCACTCATCGCAGCCTGATGTGTAACAGAGTGAAACATTCTCCAGTTCTTGTCATCTTCATGATGGTTGATATAAGGTCTGAAAATTAAGTCTGCAAACTTGGTTGTTCTAAGTGCTATATAATTCATTGCTGAATATCACTATGGTCACCTTCAAAGTACTCCCCTTGAGAAACTATGCACTGATGCCAGTGATCAGTCCACGCTTCAAAACAATTTTGGAACTCGTTTTGGAACGGCTACTGCGTGTGGTGGCACAGTGGCAAGTTCATGAATTTAATTGTCTGTCTATGATGGACTTTTTAGCCAGTAAACAAATAACTGTCTTGGAACACCCTCCCTAATCACCTGATCTGGCCCCCAGTGACTTTTTGTTTTACCCAAAGATAAAGGAAATATTGAAAGGAAGACATTTTGATTTGATGACATTCAGAGTGTCATGGGTAATATGAGGATAGCTCTGATGGCCATTCCAGAAACAGAGTTCCAAAATTGCTTTGAAGGGTGGACCAGGCACTGGCATCAGTGCATAGCTTCCTAATGGGAGTACTTTGAAGATGACCATGGTGATATTCAGCAATGAGGTAGGTAAGCATGAGGTATCTAGGATGAGATCATGAACTTCACTAGCAGTCCTTGTATGTCTGAGCCACTGTTGTGGCTATAGCATTGTGCCTTTCAAACTAGGTGTTTCATCTTTTGGCACTATAGCATGCAAAGATCTGTGATTATCCACAAGATTTTCATTGAGTTTTGGAGGTAGATCGGCAGGCCTTTTCCCTAGTCTGAGTCTGGAAGTTCTACTGAAATGTGTCCACCATGGATACCTTGCAAATTTTAACACACCAGCAGCATGGCTTCCAGAATCATAGCAACATGCAAGCCACCATCATACAACAAACTGACAAGTGGTGAACACAATATCATACAATACAAAGAGATGGCATTAGTAAGAAAAAGCCAAACTACATAGTATTATCTAAAATATAGAAAGTATTTAGTAAAAGTTCTCATGTTTTACACAGTTCTCTTAATTATCTAGTGCAGTGGATGGCTTAACAAAGAAAAACTTATCTTCTCACTGTCTAGGAGGCTAAAAGTACAAATTCAGAGCATTAGCTCCAGGGGAAAGCTTTCTGTTTGTCATTCTAGTGGAAGGTCCTTAGCATCTATCTTACCCTAGGTTTGAGAGCTTCTCAGAGAGGGGACCCTGTGTCCAAAGGACATGCTCTACTCTTACTTGGTGGTAATGAGCTCTCTCACCTCTCTGTTTGATTTTCTCTTTTATATCTCAAAAGGGATTGACTTAAGGTACAACCTAATCCCATAGGTTGAGTCCTGCCTCATCAGCTAACTGCTTCTAATCCTGCCTCATTAACATCACAGAGGCTGGGATTTATGGCACATAGGATAATCACGTCTGGTCACAAAATAGAGGATAATTACACAGTGCTAGGAATCACGGCCTAACCAAATTGACACATACTTTCAGGGGACACAATTCAGTGCAGACTAACACCGAAACTACAAGTTTCCTGAGGCAAGTGACAGTCTTTCATTTATTTTTCAACTTCCATCTGCTAGGATTTCTAATTGTGGATCCTCTTCCAACATGGCTGGGGTCTCTCTGTTTGTACACGTCCTGAGGTGCATTCTACATTCTCATCCGAGTGAAGGAGGGTTAGTAATTGTGGACAGAGGTTTAAAGATAAAGAAATGTGCATCCTCCAACTTAACTGTATCACCTCCACTGCAAGATTTATCAGAAGAGATACTAATGAAATGTGTACGTCTGTCTTCATGTTAATTTACTACAGATGATGAAACACCAAATGCAACCCATTGCAATCAAGTAGTTTCCAACTCATAGCAGCTCTATACAGATAAAAAATTTAGTGGCTTGAAACAACATAAGCTTTTTTTTTTTTATGGTTCTGTAGTTCAGATGGAAACTCTGGTGGTGTAATGGTTAAGTGCTACAGTGGCTAATCAAAAGTGCAGCTAGTTTGAATCCACCAGACACTCCTTGGAAACTCTATGAGACAGTTCTGCTATGTCCTATAGGGTTGCTGGAGACAGAATTTACTTGATGGCAATGGGTTTGGTTTGATTTGGGTAGTTCAGAAGTCTAAAATGAGTTTCACTGGGATAAAGCCAATCTGTTAACAGAGCTGCATTCGTTTCTACAGGCTCTCCAGAGAATCCACTTCTTTCACCTTTCCAGCTTCTAGAGACTACCTCTGTTCCTTGGCTTGTGGTTCCTTCAATCTTCAAAGCCAGAAAAGTTGCATATCTCTGCCTCCCTTTTATAGTCACGCCTTCATCTCTGACACTGTTTCTTCTCTTTTCCATTTAAGGATACTTGTTATGATACTGGGACCACCTGAATAATTGAGCATAATCTCTCTATTTTAAAATCATTTAATTAACAACTTAAATCCCATCAGAAACTTTTATTCCCCTTTGTCATGTAATCTAACATATTCATAGGTTTCAAGTATTAGAATGCAGACATTTTTGGGAGCCATTGTTCTGCTTATCATAATCTCCCCCATTTATCTGGGAATTCTTTCATGGGAAAGATTGTTTAATTATTCTTTTCATTTTCAGTATCTAGCATAGTTCCTGGAACACAGTAGAAGACATTTAATATTGCATCTAAGGAGATGCATGCACAACATTTTTTAAAAAAGTGCAGTAGTACAAGAGCAGAGTATTAAAAAATTAACCAGACTAAGATGGATTGATGAACAAATATTGATTCTGAGATATCTATAGTGCAAATACAGCAAAATGTTAATTTTAAATTTAAGTGGAGGGTATATTAGTATTCACAGTAAACATGTTTTGACCTTCTCTGTATGCTTGACAGTTTTAAAAGTAAAGTCCTGGATAAAAAGTTAATCCAGGCCTCACTGTACTATAGCCAAGCCAGCCAAGTGCTGTCGAGTCATTGTACTATACTTCCTCCATAAATATTTGCTGGAGATGGATAAATTTAATGGAAATCTGTTTGCCAGTTACTTCTGAGATGAAGAAGAAGATCAGGACAGCCTGCAATCTGTCCTTTTTTTTTATGTTTTGAATGCTCCAATCCTTTGCTGGAAGGCGTTGTGCGATATGATCAACACTCCATTCCAAGGTGCTTATGCGCTGAAGGAGTGGTTGCTGCAACAAGCTTGCTGATTAGAAGCCTGTGCAGCTATTCCCAGCAATCTATGCTATTGTTGAACATGGGCTGCAAAGCAGCAGGTGCCTTGTTGTCTAAGGAAGTCTTGTGGGAGACTGCTGGTTACTGTGTGTTACCGGGGATGGGCTTTATCCAGTTATGTATATGATGCTCAGATGGAAAGAGAATAAGTGGGAGGCTGGTTCAGTGATTTTCTAGTCCAATTGTAAAGATTAAATTATATGGTCTGTCTATGGCCATGGCTAAATAAAAGTAAATTATTTGGCAGGAGATAAGCCAGTGATCACTAAGCCATTTAACTGGCATTGTTTGAGCTCCTACTCTGGGCTAGGCCCTGATTTATCTACTGTAATGTATATAGAGAGAAACTAATGGCAGGCATTGGTAAGGGTCACTCTAATCTCTAGGAGGTCTCACAGCCTACAGTTCTATCTATCCCCCATTCCTTAAGGAGAGGAGCTTTATTCTAGGTCAAGGACGAAATAGATATTTTAAGGATGCACAATACAGTCACCATAGACAGCAGTGTACTTTCAGATAGATGCATAGTTAAATTTATATCCACCTCATGACTGTCTCAGACTAAGGTCATGGTAAGTTGAGATCTGGGAATGGAATTGTAGGAACTGCCTTTATCCTTAGAAGATTGTGACAAGGGGAGTTTCAGAAGGAGGAATACCCAGAGTGGATGGTTTGAATCAGTTATTCTCTAAACATTGGGGGAGAGGTTTAAAAAAGCAATTAAGAGGCCTCAGTCATTGTACTCAGTGTTATAGAGTAGAAAACCACATAGAGATTTGGGGTTGAAGATGAGCATAGGATAACAAAGTGAGCATTTTTCTTGAATGTCCCTTATACGATTATACATTCCTCAGAGACATAAACTACAGTCTCTGTAGAGAGAAACATCTTGCCAATAATCAGGATCTCTAATTTCTAGCCATTTTTTTCTCAGGAGGCATATCTTATAGTTAGCTCACAGAGCTTAAGTTTTAAAAGGGAAGATAAGATGTGAACCCCTATAAACACTGATCATGTCAAATACCTGATATAGTATTAATAATAAATATTATGCCACTTTCTGTCCACATTCCCAGTTTTTGAACCATTCAGATCAGCAACTATTTTTTTATCCATCTTTTTTATTCTTAGTACCTAGGACAGTGGTATCTGAAAAATACTTTTGAATGCATTAAAGAAAAAGGCAGAGAAATAGACCATTCTACCAAGGTGCAGAAAATGCTAGAGTATTTAAAAGGATAAAGACATTGCTTCCAGCTGAAGAAATGGAATCACTTCAAAGAGAGAAAGTGGGCTTGGAGTGTCTTACAACAGAAGAGATGGCATTTGCAAAAAGAGGAGGAAGCGTGAGGCACGAAAGCAGGAGTAGAAGAAGCATAAAAAAAGCAGATCGCAAAAAGGAGATGGCTTGTCTAAAAATAAAATGTAATAATTTAAATATTGGTAGATAATCTCATGTCCACCTAAGGCCTTTGAGTTTATTTTTGTAGGTATCAAAGAGCTATTAAGGCTCTGAGAGGAGACACTAATGTGGCCAGAGCGAAACCTCCAGAGGAATGGTTTCCATGTTCAGGTTTCCAAACTGAGGGTGATTGACATCAGAAATGACCTCACCATTGACAGTCCCAACAGGATAACCCTATCTTGCATATACTGCATCAGCCTTTAAATTCATATGTGATACTCAGAGTTACAGGGAGTAGGCATTCCTTACATCACCGTTCATACAAAGGTTACTTTTGGGTCAGCTACTACCCAAGCAATTTATCAACCCAGGGTCAAATGGAATCCATTGCAGGAGGAAACAGTAGCTCAGGAACCTCCTTAAATTTACCACTGGATTTATTTCCAATTCCTCTGTAATCTCTTCCTCAGAGCAGTAAATTCTGAGCTCACAGGGCTTTGTATTTAATTCCAGTATTTTGATTGTGAGAGCTTTTAAGGCATGTGGACTTGGCTATTGCAGAGTAAAATGCATCCCCATTAATCAGAACTGGACTGAGTCATGTTACACAAACCACAGATTTCTACAAGAAAATTAAAAGGCAATATCATTTCACTTCTCCTAGATGTTTTCTCATGATTCAGAAGGAGAATTGGGACACTCTATACTGTGTTCAGTGACTCTGCCAAAAATATATCACCCAGAGACACGACAAATGAATGTATAGAGAGAAATTGCTCAGAAGAGGTTAGTCATAAATCACAGAATGAGCTGGAACCCAGGGTTCTTTTTGTTGTGTGGCTTAAAATGTGAACCATTATTGGCGACTTCTAGAAAAGCAATTTGATTTTTGTACTAGTTTCATTAGAAGGTTATGGGAAATAAGAAAGTATAATTTTCCTAGGTGAAACCAAAGGCAAGATATAAAATTTTCCAGTGATTCAAAGACTATACAAAGTACTTTGAAAAGTAGAATGGAGTTTGTTACATAAAGTTAAATGAAGTGGTTTCTGGAATAGTGAATATTCATCTTGAAAATTTAGGAATCTAAGATACGGTGATGGACTGCTTTGGGTCGAAAATGTACCATAATCAACCGAATTGATGCAACGGCAGCACTCACAGGACTTTTCTGTTGGGGTCCTATGATTCCTCCACAGGAACTACTCTTAAAAAACTCCTCTCTGTATTTTTAAGGAAACTGTTTTCTGATGCCCTGAGTGATTGTTGAAACAATCATTTGTGAATTTCTAAGAGCTTCTGCTTGCTTTAAAAACAGTACAGTAAAAGCTGGGAAACTATAGCACTAAGAAAAAAAGACCTCCTTCTCTAATAGAAGTGCCAAGCATTTTGATGAAACTGCAGATGTTCTTCACACAAAACAGATGATTAAAAATTATCTCACATATAAAATTTCTGTCATGTCAGTTATCTTTTTGGATAAAACTAAAACATTTCCTTTTGCTTGGGAGCCCAGTGATTGGGATTGTTAATTTTATTTTCAGAAAAGCTGTAAAGAGGTTTGGAGAATAGTGGATTGGTTCAATTATCAACCCCAACAAATAATCCCTTAGCAGTCTGGCAGGGGTTAGTTGAGGAGGCCTGAGCCACTGAATGTGATTACCAAGGTGTTATAATTTCTCAGTTGCTTATTATTTAGTTAGTATTTGCAGTGATTCAGAACAGTAATTATTTGTTTATGATTCTGTAGAATTGGAAATTTGGTCGGGGCTCAGCTGAGTAGTTCTTCTGCAGGTTATGTTTTACCTCATTTGTGTTGTTGTGGACAGCTAGAGGGCTGCCTGGGAACTCACTGATCCCAGATGACCTTGTATGTCTAGACTTGTCTAGAGCAGCAGGGTAACCGAAGCATTTGCTTCTAGCTTGCGTTAGGCCATCGCTGGCTTCTTTCCATGGTGACTGGATTCCAAAAAAAAGAGAGACAGAGGTCAGACTCCAGTGAGCAAATACTTTTCAAACTTCTGCTTTCATCATGTTCACTAATGTCCAATTGGTGGAAGTAAGTCACATAGTCAAGTCCATATTCAATGTGTGGAAAAATAGACTCCAAACCATGTAGTGTTGCTTTTCCTCTTTGTACTTTTACTTAAAATAGTATTAGCAATCTTGACTCACAAGCTCCTGAATGAAGCAGCTGAAAAATATTGTGTGTAAGTTTTGGCCAATCTATCATATCCAAATTATCTTTAATGATATAGTCTCGGGGGTGGATATTTATCCTAGAATTATTACTTGCTAGCGGTAGGATTTTAGGCATGTTCCCTGGCCTCTCTGTTATCTCAGTTTCCTCATTGTGTCATGGACTGAGAATAGTGTGTACCTCATAGATTTATTTTGAGAATGATGTGAGTTAAGTGTTGAAACAGTACCTGGGACACTCTGTGTTCTCAATAAATATTAGTTATTATAATTTTTTGTAACCTGTGGGATAATGGTTAAGTGCTATGGCTATTAGCCAAAAAGTCGATAGTTTGAATCAGTCAATTCTTGGAAACCCTGTGAAACAGTTCTATTCTGTCCTGTCTGGTCACTTTGAATGGAATCAACTTGATGGCAATGGGTTTTTGGCTTTTGATATTATAATCTGTAGTTTTGTGCCTCCTTATTAATTTTGTATTGTTCCTGTAACAAATTACCACAAACTAAGTGGTTTAAAATAATGTAAATTTATTATTGTGCAGCTCTGGAGGTCAGAAGTTGAAAATAGGTTTCAGGAGGCTGAACTCAAGGTATTAGAAGTAGTTTATTTCATCTGGAAACCATGGTGGTAGAGTGATTAAGTGTCAAGTATGCTAACCAAAGGTCAGCAGTTTGAATCCACCAAGCATTCCTTGGAAATTCTATGGTGTAGTTCTTCTCTGTCCTATAGGGTCATCACAAGTTGGAATCAACTCAGTGGCAGCAGGTTTGGTTTTTTGGTTTTCATTCCATCTGGAGGTTTTCTAAGCCCCAAACCAAACTCACTGCCGTCAAGTTGAGTCAAACTCATAGCAACCCTAGGGGTCAGGGTAGAACTGCCCCATAGAGTTTTGAAGGGGCACCTGGCAGATTTGAACTATTGACCTTTTGGTTAGCAGATGTAGCACTTAACCTGCTACACCACCAGGGTGGCTTTAGAGGAGATTAATTTCTATACTTTTTATACATTGTAGAATTTGTCCATGTTCCTTGACTTGTTACCCTCTTCTTGCATCTTTAAAGCCAGTAATGACCAATGGAGACTTTGTCACCTTGTGTTACTCTGATCTGTGCTTCTGTAGTTATGTCTCCTCCTCTGGTTCTCTTTATTCCTTCCTTCACTTCTAAGGAATTTGGAATTACCTCAGGCCCACCTGGATATCATATGATAATTTTTCAATCTCAAGACAGTAACTGAATTACATCTACCTTGATATGATGACATGGACACCTTTTGGGGGAGAGCATTGTTCTATCATCATTATCTGGAATATCACTCACCCTAGAACCTGTATCATTAGTCTGGGAAGAGAAACTTAGTGAGAAGAAGCCATGCTTAACATGGCTCTTGTCTTGGATTGAATTGTGTCCCCCCCAAATATGTGTCAACTTGGTTAGGTTGTGATTCTCAGTATTGTGTGATTGGCCACCATTTCGTCATCTAATGTGATTTTTCTATGTCATAAATCTTATCATTATAATATTAGTGAGATAGATTAGTGGGGCTTACGTTGGTAAGATCTACAGAATTTAATTGTATCTCTAGCCAACCCCTTTTGATATGAAACAGAATCAATCAGAGAGATAGGAGGACCTCATATCACAAGGAAATCAGGACCTAGAGGGGATCACATTCTTTGGACTTGAGGTCCTCATGCAGAGAAGCTCCTAGACAAGAAAATTTTGATGACAAGGATATTTCTCCAGAGCTGACAAAGAAAGAAAGACTTCCACTAGAGCTGGTACCCTGAATTTGGACTTTTAGCCTACTAATGCAACTATTTGTTGAAGCTATTCACTTGTGATATTTCTGTTATACAGCACCAGACGACTAGGGTAACTCTGCAGAAAGTTCTGGTACCAATTTTTGGTTTTAAAGGCCTTTAAGAGGCAGGGACAAAATGGCAGTCTAGACACATGTTTCCTGAATGCCATCTGAGAACTAAGGCCTACATTAATAATCAAATGGAGCACTCTAGACACCCAGGAAGCACTAGGATATGGCATAGGATTGTCAGACTGGACTGCATGCCACTAAAGGGGAAGCTACCTTTCTCTGACAAGGCAGCACATGCTGAGCCCCACTCCTGCTGACTCACTGCTTGGGCAAACTACAGCAACTGATACCATCTTTGTTGTCTGTGAGGCAGGGGATGGGCATGAGCCAGCAGATATGCTGAACTGTAGTGCTAAAGTAAACAGCGTATGGTGTAGCAGAGAGACAGTATGTGGGATAGCCACATTCAGAGCCTGACTGCTGACTGAGGTCACCACAGCCCTTCCACCCACTGTTTCATGGTGGCAAGGGCAGCTTGGCCAGGATGCCATCTTGGTTGGCTGAGATACAGTGTCACCCAACTGGAGGATACAGCAGGTGTTAATTCCCAAGCTGAGAAGTACTGCTAGTCCAGAAAGCACTTTTCCAGCAGAAAGGCTGTGGAGGACAGATTTACCTTACAGGAGCGGCCTGGCTGAGGATGGCAGCAAGGCCATAACCCCTTCCTAATTGAACTATGTCATACCATCTGGGGACAGGTGAAGTGGCGCTTCCATTGTCAGCCAGAAGATAGGGCCTGCCACACCTTACAGCCTGATTTCAGCAACTGTTGATAAGTTCCCACCTTCTTAAAATAAGACTGCCTAGAGAAACAAATGATGAGAGGCCCAGCAACATCTCTTCCAGCCTTTACTAACCCACATCATAGGGTCAGTTGATGGCCCCCCAGTGAATTTGTAAGTAAGGACCCAGCTTTGCAGCCAAGAGGTGGAACCTGCCACCCCAGGTAGTCCACTTGGGCCAGTCATTGGAGTACACAGAGATGGCTGGTGACCAACTCCCTTCTCAGAACTATGCCACAGCTCCCACTAAGGTAACACCAGAACCTCTAGATGGCCTGAAGGCAACAAACTATTCCTGCCCATTTAAAGAAACAGTCCACCATGGCTCCAGAAAACTCCCCAAATAAAGAAAAACTTACCAGATGAAGAAGACTTTCTAAAAGTGTAGGAGATCAAGTACAGAAGAATCATATAGAGAGCCCTCCTAGACATTAAACAAAATGCAGCAGTGCAAAATGAAAAATTAAGCAAGCTATTTGAACTGATGGAACAATAACAATCTGAAATGAAGCGATAAGTAACAAAATTACAGAACTAGACAATTCAATCTAAAGGCAAAGAGCAGAATTGAGGGGACAGAAGTCAGACTTAGTGATCTTGAGGATAGAGCAAGTGATGCTAGCATTTATGAGGAGAAATTAGAGAAAAGAAATAAGAGAAAAAGAAAGAAGCATTAATAAAAATGTGGGGCTCTGTTAACAGGAATAATCAACAACTAATTGGAGTTCCTGAACAGGGTGGGATAGCTAAAAACAGGGAGAGTATTGCTGTTGAGCTGCTGACAGAAAATTTCCCTGAAATTATGAAAGAACATAGATATTGAAGGCATGTACCAAATGCCACAAAAACTAGACCCTACAAGAAAGAAACCAAGACATATTACAAGCTTAATAAAATGAAACACAAACAGATTGTCTTAAAGACAGTGAGGCTCAAAGCAAAGCTAACATTCAGAGGGAAGCTCTGTAGGCTTTAGTCTGATTTCTCAGCAGATACAACATTGACAAGGATGCAGTGGGATGGCACATTCAAAGCCTTGAGAGAGAAAAACTTTCAACCAAGAATTATATACCTTGCAAAGCTTTCTCTCAAATATGAAGATGAAATTAAGAGTTTTGCAGATAAACAGGAGCTTAGAGACTTTGTAAAAACTACACCAAAACTACAAGAAATACTGAAAGAAGCTCTTTGCTTAGAAAAACAAAACCATTAAGCGTACATTGAAGGAGTCAATGCAGTACACAGCATTCGGAATCCTACTCATTACAGAAGTCATGAAACTCCATCAAAGCTACAATATTAAAAGAAAGGAACCAGTGATCATATCATGAAAACTATGACACTATTACACTAAAGAGAGAGATATACTGCAGTAGTTATAGTCCTTTCAGATGGAGAGGAAGTTAAAAAGATACTCAGAATATTAAAGGGGATTATAGGGGCTTCCACAAAGCATGATAACAATGCAACATATCAAAACAAGAAACATAATACAGGAGTCTGAATAAACACAAAACCAGCACTGAAAAAGATGAAAAGTCAACCTATAAAGAAAATTGACCCAGAATAGAATATTAAGAACAACATAGAAAACACCAACACAAAAATGAATGCATCAAAATGATAGCACTAAACACATATCTATCAACAATTACCTTGAATGTAAATGGACTGAATGCTCCAATAGAGAGACATGTGATGTCCTGGATCAAAAGACATAGCTGTCTATACATTACAAGAAACACACCTTAGACTTAAAAATATGAACAAATTGAAAATTAGAGGATGGAATGGTATATACCAAGTGAACAATATACAAAGAAGAGCAGATGTGACAATACTAATCCCAGATAAAATAGATTTTAGTGTAAAATCCATTGTCATGGACAAGGATGGTCACTATTGCTGAAAGGTTCAATACACAAACAGGACTTAGTAATATTAAATATTTATGCACCCAATACGAGAGCATCTAAATACACTTAACAAACACTGACAACATTAAAAAATGAAATAGAGCATTCCACAATAATAGTGGAAGACTTTAACACTCCACCTGCATTAGCAGACTGATCATCCAGACAAAGCTCGGTAAAGACATAAAAGATCTTATTGTGGCAAATAACCAACTAGACTTCATCAACATATACAGAATTTTTTTTATCCATCAACAGATAAGTATACCTTCTTCTCCAATGCACACGGAACATTTTCTAGAATAGACCATGTGTTAGGACATAAAGCAAGTCTCAATAAAATCCAAGCCATTGAATTGTTGCGAAGCATCTTCTTGGACCATAAAGTCACAAAAGTTGCAATCAATAGCAGAAAAAACATAGGTAGAAATTTGAACTCATAGAAACTGAACAACACCCATGGGTTATAGAAGAAATCAAGGACCAAGTAAAGAGTTTATGGATTCAAATGGGAATGAAAACACATCCTACCAGAACCCATGGGATACAGCAAAAGTAGTGCCCAGAGGTCAATTTGTCTCTATAAATACACACATCTCAAATGAAGAAAGGACCCAAACCAAACAGTTAGCCTCACAGTTTGCTTAACTAGAGAGAGAACAACAGAGGAATCTCTTAGGAACCAGAAAAAAAACAGATAATAATGATTAGAGCAGAACTAAATGAATTAGAGAATAGGAGAACAATTGAAAAAAATGATGAAACTGAAACCTGTTTTTCTTAAAAGATCAACAAAATTGATAAACCATTGGCTAAATTACAAAAGAAAAACAGGAGAGGAAATAAATAAGTCGAATAAGTGAGATGGGAGAGGTCACAACAGACCCAGCTGAAGTCAAAAGTATCATAACAGAATAGAACAAATGACTGTACTCTAATACATTTGAAAACCTAGAGGAAATAGACAAATTTCTAGATTCATATCACCTACCAAAATTATCACAAGGAGAAGTAGAAAAACTTAATAAACCTGTCACAAAGCAAGAGATTGAAAAAGTCATCAAAAAATTTTACCAACCCAAAAAAGTCCTGGCCCACGTGGCTTCACCAGAGAATTCTACCAAACTTTTAGAGACGTTAACTCCAACACTACTGAAACTATTTCACATCATAGAAAGGGATGGAATATTCCCAAATTCATTCTATGAAGCCAGTAAAACCCTGATATGAAAGCCAGGGAAAATATCTCACTAAAAAAGAAAATTACAGACCAGCATCACTCATGAACCTAGATGCAAAAGTTTTCAACAAAATCCTTGATAGTAGAATGCAACATATCAAAAAAATAATTCATCATGACCAAGTTGCTTTCATACCAGGGATGTGAGCCTGGTTCAACAACAGAAAAACAATTAATGTGATCAACCACATAAATAACACAAAAGACAAGAATCCCCTGATTTTGTACATTGATGCAGAAAAGGCAGTTGATAAAGTCCAACACCCATTCATGATAAAAACTTTCAGCAAAATAGGAATGGAAGGCAAATTCCTCAAAGCAATAAGGGGCATCTACACAAGGGCAACCACCTCCTTCATCCTGAATGGAGAGAGACTGAAAGAATTTCCCTTGAGAATGGGAAATGGACAAGTATGCCCTCTCTCACCAATTCTGTTCAACATTGTGCTAGAAGTTCTGGCCAGAGCAATTAGACAAGACAAAGAAATAAGGGGCATCTGCATTGGCAAAGAAGAAGTAAAAAGCTCCCTATTTCCAGATGATACGATTGTATATTCAGAGAACCCCAAAGAATTCATAAGTAAACTACTCAAACTAATAGAGGAGTTCAGCAAAGCATCAGGACATAAGATAAACAGAAGGAAATCAGTAGGATTCCTTTATACTAACAAAGAGATCATTAAAGAAGAAATCACCTGAACAATACCATTTACTACAGCCACCAAGAAGATAAAATGTAAATCTAACCAGAGAAATAAGAGACCTATACAGAGAAAATTACAAGACCTTACTGCAAGAAACCGAAAGAGACTTACTTAAGTGGGGAAACCTACCCTGCTCGTGTATAGGAAGGCTTAACATTGTGAAAACGTCTATTTTACTTAAAGTGATCTACATATAGAATATAATCCTGATACAAATTTCAGAGTCATTTTTTAATGAGATGGAGAAACAAGTCATCAGATGTGTTTGGAAGGAGAAGAAATTCCAGATAAGTAAAGCACTACTGAAGAGAAACACAGTGGGAAGCCTCACACTACCCAATCTTAAACCTGTTACATTGCTACAGTGGTCAAAAGAGCCTGTTACTGGTACAAAAAGAGACATGTAGACCAATGGAACAGAGTGGAGACACCAGAGATGCCATCATCCTTTTATGAACAGTTGTTATTCAACAAAGGCCTTAAGACTTTAATCTGGGGTAAAATAGTCTCTTTAAACAAATGATGTTGGCAAAATTAGATATCCATCTGCAAAAAATTAAAACAAGACCTGTATCTCACACCGTACACAGAAAGTAGCTCAAATTGGATCAAAAACCTTAATATCAAACCTGAAATGATAAAGCTCATGCAAGAAAAAATGAGGTCAATAATGGAAGTTTGAATAAACAGCTTAGATAGACTTCAAAATCTGACAAAACATGATCAACAGAAAATAAAATAAATAAACAGAACTATTAAGAATCAAACACTTTTGCTCATTCAAAGACTTTATCAAAAGGATTAGAAGACCACCTGCAGAATGGGAAAAAATATCTGGCAACTGCATGTCAGACTGACGTCTGATCTCTGTATTCTACAAGATACCACAAAATATCAACAAGGAAAAGGTAAATAACCCAATTAAGTGATGGACAAAAGAGATGGACAGCCACTTCATTAAAGGGAACATACAGGCAGAAAAAGACACATGAGAAAGTGCTCATGAACATTAGCTATTAGAGAAATCCAAATCAAAAGTACAATGAGATACCATCTCATCCCAACAAATTTGGCTATAATACAAAACCCACAAAACAAGAAATGCTGAAGAGGCTGTGGAGAGACTGCCACTCTCCTACCCTGCTGGTGGGATTGCAAAATGGTACAACCTCTATGGAAAGCAATTTGGCACTTCCTTAAAAAGCTGGAAATAGATACACTATTTGATCCAGAATATATCCTACAGAATCAAGGACAGTCATATGAGCAGATACATGCATACAATTGTTTATTATAGCACAGTCCACAATAGCAAAAAGATAGAATCAACCTAGATGCCCAACAACAGATGAATGGATAAACAAACTATGGTACATATACTCAGTGGAACACTATGCAATGATAAAGAACATGATGATTTTAGGAAGCATCTCATAACCTGATTTAAATCGGAATACATTACGCTGAGTGAAATCAGTCAGTGGCAAAAGGACAAGTATTGTATGAGACCCCTGCTATAAGGATTTTAAGAAAGACTTACGTACAGAAGAAAAGCCTCTTTGACAACTGCGAGAGTGGGGAAGGAGGGAGAGAGTTGGTCATAAGTTACATAGTTTATAGAAATTTAGTTGTGTGAAAACAGTGACAGTACACATTAGTTAGAAGATCAACTTAACTGGACTTCAAGATAAACTGAAAACTCTTCTAATCTTAACTCAATATTGCAAGGATAGAGTCTCCCGGGGTGGAGGTCTGGGAACCATGCTCTCAGGGGACACTGAGGCCAGTTGGTATAACTAGCCTATTGCTAAGACAGTCTTCAGCACCCCATATTGGTGAGTGACCTCTGGGGTCTTAAAAGCCAGCAAGCTGCCATCTGAGGTACAGCAAATGGTCCCAAGTCATCTGGAATAGATGATCACCAAGAACAACAAAGACACGAGAGGAAAAGAGCCAGAAGAAGAAAAGCCAGAAGAACCCATATGAATGCGAGGCTGTATCAATATGTGACCAGGAGAACTGGATGTTGCCCAGCCACCACCAAAGACAGGCATGATGGGGCACACAGTGTTGAGTCCCAGTGGCAACATGGGAAGAAGGGGGTGCACCTCAGGAACTCCACTAGAAGACTGCAACTGATGGTCCCCCAGCCTGGGGGTTCCCCTGGGAGCATGGCCCCTAGACCTCCTGCTGCCCCCTGACCAGAAAGCATTGTTGAGGTCAACTTTTCAGACAGGAATGGTCTGTATGTGGGGATACAATGTGACCATAAAGTATGTGTACTTTATGGTTCCATGCATCTATAGGATGCTGTCCTACTGGCCTTTTACTAGAAAGGAGAGGAGTGGGTGGGGAGGAGGAGACAGGAGACAGTTAAGAGGATACAATATATGTACAATTAAAAGGAGCAATGTGCTGTCACTGGGCAAAGAGAGAAGGATCTGCAGACAGGAGATATGCAAATGTAATTTGATTTGTATACTTTCACTCAATCAATAAAATATTTTTTAAAAAAGACATTTGAAATTGTGTCTGCACTCCATAAACTCCTGAGACAGAGAATAGACATTTTGAGTGATGAGTCAAAAATCATTATCAACGACTTATCTATTAGAGTAGTGTATTTAACAAATACCGTATATTTAACAAATCCTATTTTCTTTCTCTAGCTTTCAGCTATATAATACTTCTGCCCTCTTTGCCTCTGAGAGTAGCCATAGGACAAATGATCAGTAATGAAATAAAAGTGGCAGGTATCTGTGTCACATCTGAGCTGAAGAAGTTAAAGTCATGTGTACTTTCTTTGTGGTAATTTCCTTGTTGGGTGGTTGCACATATACATTCTCTAGAGGATTCTGAGACCCTAGGGAATGTCTGGGACAAAAAAAAAAAAAAAAAAAGGAAGGATCCTGGGTTCCTGAGTGACTGTGACATACAGAGCCCCCATATCCACCTTAGTTTCTTTAAAACCATGGAGAGCTGAGCCTGCTTTTTCTGAAGGTTGCTTTTTCATGAATAATACAAACAATTCCACAAACTTTGGTGTGCAGAAAGACCCATACTCTCCTTCGCTCCCACCTTCTATTACAGCAGATGTGGTTTCCTTCTCACAAATGCAAATGCAGACTGTCGATACTTTCCTAGATTATAATGTAATTTTGATTAAGGTGGTAGTTATAGAAGTTACCCTATTTTTGGCCAGTATAAGGTTCGTAGCATCAAAGAATTTAAAGAGCCTCAGGTATGCTAATGATCATCTGGTAATCTTGAACAGATGAGGAGACTTGGGCTCACTGACTTTCAGTGATTTTTCTGAAATTTTCCAGAGAAATTCAGGAGTGGAATCAGGACTAGAATCAAATGTAGCACTGAGATTAGCACTCAGCATAGAATTTGGTTTACCAGGGGTTCTGTGAGTTGTTGTCAAATAAATGAATACGTTAATGATGCACTCATCCTTCAATGTCCAGCTCAATGCCACTTTCTCCATAAAGCCTGTCTGAAAATCTCTCATTTCAAATTAATATCCTTTTCCTCTCTTCTCTTGAAAGATGGTATTGATCTTCAATATAGCATTTAATGAAATCTGCCTGATATGTTAATTAGCATGCATCTAACTCTTGTGAGTGACAAATAGATTTTATTTGTTGTGCCAAGTTAGATTGATTGGTAGTGGCTGCCTAAATCATAAGATTAAAATGGAGTATAAGACCTAATCCAGCTCAGCGGAAAAGAATACCACTGATTGGTGATGTCTGTCATACTAAAAGGAGTAGAAAACAATGAAAAGAATTCTGTGTGTTTACTAATCCTTATATATTGTCTGGTGGTGTAGTGTTTAAGAGATATGCCTGCTAACCAAAAGGTCTGCAGTTTGAATCCATCAGGCACTCCTTGAAAACCAGATGAGGCAGTTCTATCCTGTCTTTTATAGGGTTGCTGTGAGTTGAAATTGACTTGACAGCTACAGGTTTGTCTATTGTCTAGCCTAATAAGAACTTATATAAGACGAAGACACAATGGCTTTTTTTCTCTTTATGTTCTACTTGGTACTGAGAAAATTATCATGTATATAATAAATACCCAGTGAAGTAAACTGAAATTAAATTCATACAAAGGAATCTAAATGTCTCTTAAAATCTGGACCTCCCATTTACCATTCCCTTACTAATTTTTCTTCTTCCTATATATTCAGAAGACATTTTTGTGTGGTGTTCTGAGTCTCTGTGATTAATTTACATTTAACAATAAATCCTTAAGAAATACTCATTAACTCTCTCTTTTCTGGTCTTTGTATCAGATAAGTATATTCAGGTTGGTATATCTCTCCTACAGGAATACAATAGAATTAGGATCTGGACAATTAACATATTGTGTCAACTAGGATGTTGCCTGCCAAGCAATAGCAAATTAGCAAACTGACCAATTTATGCATTTAAAGCTGCATTTATTTTTAAAGAAAAGAAAAGAAGTGGATACAGACATAGAAGCTAAAAATACCGACTAACGTTGATTTAATCTCAAATGAAGGAAAGCCTTTCAAAGAGAAACAAAACAAAATCTGGAGAACTAACAATAGGTATTATTTGATTTTTTTTTTTTTAAACAGGCTAGATAGGCTTGTAATCTAGTGTCTAATTTATACGCCTTCCTGGAAAAGATGCAAATTGTTGGCCAGGGTTTTCCCTCTAAATAGTTATTTTACAAAGAAAGGAACTAACTTGCAGGCCCAGGGCTGTGAGTAAAACATGCTATGGTAATGTAAAGCATATAATGACTCACTACTTAAAAACAAGGGTAGAAGAAGCTGGAATGTATTATTCCAGGTGTTCAAGAATTTTAAATGGTGCTTAAGCACTGAAATTTAACTGGTATATCTTCTTCTGAAGATTAGATCTACATGCTCACTCTTATAACACAACTTTTGTTCTCAAGGCACTTAAGAAAATGGCATTGAGATTTGGTACTCCATTTTCAATTCTCTACTGTGAGTCAGAATCAACTCAGTGGCACTGAGTTCGGGTTTGGTTTTCAGTTTATTGAACATCTTCCACTGTGGACATTTCCACAGGGTTTCCAGGGAATGGTTGGTGGATTTGAACTGCCCACATTTTGGTTAGTAGCCAAGCTCTTAACCGCTGTGCCACCAAGGCTCCAGATGCTGCATAGGCATCTCAAACTTACTGGACAGCATGAACTCGTCCCTTCAGGAAATCTATCCCTTCTTGTCTGTCAGCAACTACCACTAAGACAGGCATCAAATATTTGCAGGAATAAAAATCAGACTTATGGTCAAGGTCAATGCTCACCTGTTTGAAAAGGAATTGAACATTTTAGTAGGGCTAGAATTGTGTGTGTATATCTGTGTATATGAATATACATTGGCGTGTTGGCTGGCTTGGCGTATTGTTGTCGTTGCTAGGTAAAGTCAAGCTGGCTACAACTCGTAGTGATCCTATGTAGCATCAAATGAAATACTGCATAATCATGTGCTGTGCTCAAAATTGTTATGCTTGAGTCCATTGTTGCAAACACTGTATCAGTCCATGTTCTGGAGGGCCTTCCTCATTTCTGCTGACACTCTATTTACCAGAGTGGTGTCTTTCTCCACAAACTGTCCTCTCTTGACAACATGTCCAAAGTATGTGGGATATAGTCTTTCCATCCTTGCTTCTAAGGTACATTCTGTTTATACTTTTTCTGAGACCAGTTTGTTTGTTATTTTGGCAGACCATGGTAGATTCAATATTCTTCCCCAACACCACAATTCAAAGGTGTTGATTCTTCTTTGGTCTGCCTTATTCATTGTCCAGCTTCCACATGTGCATGATGCAATTGAAAATATCATGGCTTGGGTCAGGTGTACCTGTCTTCAAAGTGATATTTTTGCTTTTCAACACTTTAGCGAGGTCTTTTGCAGCCGATTTTCCCAGTGTAACACATCTTTTGATTTCTTGACTGCTGCTTCCATTAATGTTGATTGTGGATCCAAGTGAAAGCAAATCCATGACAACCTCTATCTTTTCTCCATTTTTCATGATGTTGTTTACTGGTCCAGTTGCAAAGATCTTTTTCTTTATGTTGCGGAGTAGTCCATACTGAAATCTGTGGTCCTCAATCATCATTAATAAATAGTTTATGTCCTCTTGACCTTCAATATGCAGGGTCATGTTATCAGTATAACACAGTTGTTAATGAGTCTTCTTTCAATCCTGATGCCCCATTCTTCTTCATATAGTCCAGATTCTTGTATTATTTGCTAAGAACATAGACTAATAGTTACGGTGAAAGGATACAACATTTCTTGGAATGGTGAAAGTTATGGTGAAATGACAAACAATTTTCCTGATTTTAAACCATGTAGTAACCCACTGAGGTATCTGAATTACTGCCCTTTGGTCTATGTACAAGTTCCTCATGAGCACAGTTAAGTATTCTAGAATTCCCATTTTTTGTAATGTTATCCATAATTTCTTATGATCTACACAGTTGAATGCCTTTGCACAGTCAATAAAACACTGGTAAATACCCTTCCAGTATCCTGTGCTTTGAGCCAGGGTCCATACGACAGCAGCAATGAGATCCCTGGTTCCACCTCCTATTCTGAATCCACCTGAATTTCCAAGAGTTCCCTGTTTTTGGATGATGTTCAGCAAAATTTTACATGTATGTGACCCTGGCCCCTAGAGTCACCATGAGTCAGATCTGACTCGACGGCACTTGGCTTGGCTGGTGATACTAATAATATTGTTCAATAATTTCTGTATCCTTCTAAATCACCTTTCTTTGAAATAGGCATAAATATGAATCTCTTCAAGTTCGTTGAACATGTAACTGTCTTCCAGACTTCTTGTATTCCGAATTTTTGTCAGTTTGTCATGCTGGGGGGGTCTGCATGTTGCTGTGATTCTGTAAGCTATGCGGCCAGTACTCACATACCAGCAACGTCACCCCTGGTAGACAGGTTTCAGCTGAGCTTCCAGACTAACATAGACTAGGAAGAAGGACCCAACAGTCTACTTCTAAAAAGAATTTGCCAGTTATAGTCTTATAAATAGCAGCAGAACATTGTCTGATGTAGTACAGGAAGATAAGCCACCCAGGTTAGAAGGTACTCAAAAGATGACCAGGGAAGAGCTGCCTCCTCAAAGTACAGTAACCCTTAATGATGTGGATGGAATCAGGCTTATGTGGCCTTCGTTTGCTCATGTGGCACAACAAAATGAGAACAAACAGTTACAAACAACCATTATTAATCAGAACATGGAATATATGAAGTATGCTTCTAGGAAAAATGGATATTGTAAAAAATGAAACAGAACATATAAACACCTATATCCTAGATATTCGAGAGTTGAAATGGGCTGGTATTGGTCATTTTTGATTAGAGAATCGTATGTTCTACCATGTTGGGAATGACAGCTTGAAGAATGGCTTTGCGTTCATTATCAAAAAGAACAGGTCAAGATCTATCCTGAAGCACAAATCTGTTATTCATAGGATAATACCTGTATGTCTACAAGGAAAACCAGTTACTACAACTATTATTACAATCTGCACAACAACCACTAAGGTCAAAGATGAAGAAATTGAAGATTTTTTTCAACTTCTGCAGTCTGAAATTGATTAAACGTGCAATCAGTATGCATTGATAATTACTGGTGATTGGAATGCACAAGCTGGAAACAAAGAGGAATTGCTAGTTGGAAAATATAACCTTGGTGATAGAAATGATGCCGGAGATCACACAACAGAGTTTTGTGAGACCAACAACTTCTTCAACATAAATGGTGACAATACTGTGGACCTCATCAGATCGAATACACAGGAATCATATTGATTACATTTGTGGAAAGAGAGGAAGGAAAGTCTCAGTGTAACCAGAGAGGACCCAGGGGCCAATGAATAGACTACCTGCTGCTCTCATATCAGTTCAAGTTGAAACTGAAAAAAATGGAACAAGTCAATGACAGCCAAAGTATAGTCTTGAGTATATCCCACCTGAGTTTAGAGACCATCGCAAGAGTAGATACAATGCACTGAACACTAATAACTGGAGACCAGACAAGCCATGGAATGAAACCAAGGACATCATGCATGAAGAAAGCAAGAGATCATGAAAAAGACATGAAGGAAATATGAAACCTAAATAAATGTCAGAAGAGACTCTGAAACTTGCTCTTGAACAACAAGCAGCTCAAGTAAAGGAAGAACTGATGAAGTAAAAGGAATGAACAGAAGATTTCAACAGGCAGGTTGAATAGACAAGGCAACGACATGTGTGAAGTGCTGGAGATAGAAAGCCAAAGGGAAGAACATGCTACGCCATTTCCAAGATGAAAGAACTGAAGGAAAAGTTTAAGCCTCTAGTTACAGCAGTGAAGAATTGCACGGGGAAAATACTAAACAACTCAGGAAGCCTCAAAAGAAGATAGAAGGAATATACAGTCACTATACCAAAAATAACTGGTTCACATTTAACCATTTCAAGAGGTGACATGATCAGGAACCTGTAGTTCTGAAAGAAGAAATCCAAGCTGCACTGGAGACATCGGCAGAAAACAAGGCACCAGGAACTGACAAAATACCAGTTGAGACATTTGAACAAATAGATGTAGTACTGGAAGTACTGGTGGTGTGTGTTGGGGAATAGTAATAACAAACTACTCATGAATCAATTTCTTGCTTTTGAGTGCATTTTCCATCCATTGTCCTTATATGATTTCAAGAGTTAAGTTTTCGGTAAAAGACAAGCAAACAAAAATGTTCCTCAAATCTTACAACTATTGCAGGTGCAAGTTATATAGGCTTGTCTGGAGCCATGTGCTAATAAATAATTTGCATTTCATTGAGGTGTTCCAGATTGTAGTACATCTTTTTCAGGCATCTGCAGTACAGATAAGAATTAGTTGGAGATCTACAGTATTTGAGTCCTAGTGAGGTAACTTTCTGATGCATCCTAAGCAACAAAGACATTTTTCTAAGTCAATGCATATAATATTTTTGGAGCATTCCTTCTCTTGCAGGCTTAGCACATGGTCCAGGATATAATCTCTGTCTTTATCAATTAAAATTATCTGAGAGAGATGTAGAAAAATGAAGACACAATATGAAAAATGCTGTGAGAGACACGTATGTAAATTATTATGGAAACATAGGTAAGAAAGCAGTTAATTCTGCCTAGAAGAAAAGTTATAATTTCCAGGAAAAATGAATCAGAATGTGTAAAGACACAGTGTCTAGAAATCTCAGGGAGGCCCACATGCGGTGGTGGGGTACTTGGGGCAAGTTAGTGAGTGTAGAGAGATTGGTTAAAGATTAAGAAATGATAAATTAACAGAGCAAGGTTGGTATTAGAAACACTGATGTCATAGTGGTTAGTGCTACTGCTGCTAACTGAAAGGTTGGCATTTCAAATCCACCAAGTACTACTGGGAAACTCTAAGGGGGCAGTTCTACACTATCCTATAGGGTTGCTATGAGTGGGAATCAACAGCAAAGAGGTTTTTTTTTCCTTTTTTTTAAGATTGGTTTCTTTTGTGTGTGAGCTTTAGCTTTATTCTGCAATGTTGAAAATATTGTCATAGGTATAGAAGTCTTCGACAATTTTTATGTAGCAAATGATGTGGCCAAGTCTCTTTTTTAGAAAGATAATATAACTGGCATACTGAGCATGTACACGGGGACTGCATAGCAGATTCATTTATTAAACTGTGAAATGATGAGGGCCCAGTCAATGGCAGTGATGGCTAGTTGTAGGAACAGGATTGATGTGAAAACAGTTTCAGTGGTATCGTTGTGAAGGCTTGGTAACTGACTGGCCATGAGAAAGATATCAAGGATAGCTGAGATTTTTAATGTGGACAACTGGGTTAATGGAGATAGTAGAATCCATATAACAACATAGACAAATATGTAAAGTTTGGGAAAGGAGATAATGGTTTTGTATGTATCAAATTTGATGAGCTTTTGATATATTCTTAGCACAAATATTGAATGGTGAGCAGGAAATAGGAATTGGGAAACATGGAAACAGGTTAGGACTCAGGACATACATTTAGCATATAGATGATCAGCATAGTACCAGTACTAGCTGCTTTCGAGTTGATTATGACTCAGGGCAACTCAACAGGTATCAGAACAGAGCTGTGCTCCACCAGGTATTCAATGACTTGGTTTTTGAAAGTAGATAATAGGCGTTTCTTCCGAAGTACCTCTGTGTAGACACCAACTTCCAACCTTCTAGTTAGCAGCCATGTGATAAATTAACTTTTGCACTACCCAGTGATAGCCTTATAGGTAAAGAGAAGAACCTTGAAAAGTATCGAGTGATTTGGTTCAGCCAGAGAGTATCTGAGATGGGCAGCACCCTGGGGCAGAACCGTGAGAAACACAGCTTTTCAAGTAGACATGCTCTCCCTACCTCTCGTAATCTCTTCTCTTTGCCTTGAATTCCACTCCTGGCTTTTTTCGTCTCTCCCTCGCATCTTGAATTTCACTTAACACTTTATTTTAAGATAGGCTGTAACTACCTTTTAAAATTCTACAAAGAGGCTCTTTCCCTGCCTCTTGTGAAAAGGCTGATGAGCTCTTATGTGGTGGGTTTGGAACAGGACTTATGCTGAATCATGATTTCCACGCAGGCACAGTTTAAATGGGCCATATCCACAGGCAGCACCGTTAAAGCTACGCAAATGGTGCCAGGTACGAAGAAGTGCATAGTGGGAACACACAAATGGGGATTCATTGGTTTGCTGAACATGAAACACAGTCATCAGGCAGCTCTGCCATCTGCTCAGATATCTTGTCCTCAAAGCCATCCCTACACTGGAGAACAAAGAAGTGGAGGCAGTTGCTGATTGTTCCTAAACAAAAGACAGCGTTTTAGGACAGCCAAGGGGAGAGGATGCCCTTCAGCAAATAGCTGGGGCTTTCCCTACCCCCTCTCACTTGATTCTCAGCGAACTCCATTTGCCTGCAGGGAACACCAACGGAAGGGAGTCTACACAAACGAGGAGTGGGGGCCTGCTCAGGAGAAGTAACTTTGGAGATTCCAAGTCAATCAAGGGAAAGCACAAATAATACTCACATTAATCCAGTATTTCATTATAAACCCTTCTCAAGAGATCAGAATACTTCATGGCATTGCACCAACTGGTTATTAACCTGCATTCCAAAATGTCTTATGGTTTGGGTTGGAAAGAAGCTGGTGCTCTTTGCAAAAGGATAAGTATTTTGAAGAAAAGCCAAATCCCAAATCTAAAGCGAGCAAACATTCACTCCTTCCTAATGGAACTGGTTGAGTGCACAGAGGCAACAGAGCTGAGGAATGGTATTTTATGTGCCTCTTGCCAAAACCTACAGGCTTTTATTTTTCTCATTTATTTTTAAATCACGTTCTCCAAATTTACCCCATAGTTCAGATTGCCAAAACCCTTAAGTTCTAGCGGTCTGCTTTCCTTTTCTTGCACTCCTCTAAAACATATTGCAACATCTGATCTAATGCCAAAGATGGGCCATGGAGTGAAATTTGGAAATTGAGCCACTCAGTAGTTTGTACCCAGAAGGAAAGGGGACACTACATAATTCTTACAATGTTGCCTAGCCAGGCTATTTCATCTGGTTGTTGCAGAATTTCTGTACTTCCTGAGAAATACATAAAAGTATGAAGGACAAAGAATAAAGTAGCCTCCAAAAAACCCACCCTAAATTCTACTATCCTGTGTTATTCACCGTTGCTGTTTTGTTGTATTTTCTCACAGTCAATTTTAATTGTGTTTCTAATGTGATTTAGATATATTGGAAACACCGGTTGCGTGGTGGTTAGGTACTACATCTGCTAACGAAAAGGTCGACAGTTCAAATCCACCAGGCACTCCTTGGAAATACTATGGGGCAGTTCTACTCTGTCCTATAGGGTCACTATGAATCAGAATCGGCTCGACAGCTCTGGGTTTGGTTTGGTTTCTACTTATTCATTCTTTTTCATATTTCAAAATGCTAATCTAGTTATTTGCTTTTCATTCTCATTAAAGCCTATGATTTTAGTATCCCATTTTACAGATGATCAAAGAAACAAATTCAGATAGATTAGGAGAGGTATATGATATCACACAGTTAACAGATAATTTAATCAGAATGTGAGCACATAGCCACAATTGTGTGTCCAGAACTCTTCTCTCTGCAAACAGAGCTTCATAACCTTGCATACATGAGGTGGTTGTTTTTGTTATTCGCTGCTGTCAAGTCGAAAACTCATGAAGACTCCATGAAGAAAAGAATGTGCTCACTCGTGATCCCTCACACCTGAAAGGACAGAATTCTGTCACTAAACCACCACTGTCTTCTCTCATGGTTAAACAGCCGAAATTTCAAGTAGTGTATTAATTAACAATGAGACCTGAATAGTTTGGTAGTCACAGGTGCTTGAGTTTCAGAAACAGTGCTTTGGCTTCCTTAACCTCGAGTGACTTTGTTGCCGAGTTTATTCCAGCTTTCTTAAAAGGTAAACCAGCTTGCTCAGACTCTGAATTCCCTCCCCAGGAGTTGCCGAAAATGTTTTCTCTGGAGGATTTTGATGCAAACTGAATGTGAGTTTCACACTTGTGGGCATTAAGATTAGCTGTATAAAGTCATAACTTGATGAGCTGTAATTTGCACAACTTTAATTTTAGATCTTCTTGATTATTTATTCAATCAGTTAATATTGCTTGACCTGTTTTGATAATTTGATCTTTGTGGTTGTTTGTTTGATGAACATGTGTTTTCTTAATATGATCCTAAAAATGGATTTGAAAACCATAAATAGAATTTACTTGTTTATTTTTCTAAGTAAAAGTGCTTCCAGACCAAGACATGATGTCCTGTTCCAAGTTCCAGTCAAGTCCACAGTCAAGTAACTAAGATACAACTCTATAGTAGCTGAATTTGATAACGGGAAATTCAGAACCGCCCCACCATGTCACGTATCGTGCATGTATTTTTCAGAAAAAAAAAAAAGCTGATTACCTATTTCCTCCCTGGAATGTCACAGGAGTCCTCATCATTACTCATTAGAATTGCTGAAAACCACTGATGAGGCCATAAGTATCTTCAAACACTTTTCCTGTTCTGGCTCAAAGTTTCTCCACAAAGTTCTCAGCTGTAGCTGAAATGTGCCTTTCATCATTCGGTACCTAATTTGTTGCTACTAGAAAAGGTCACATCTCTCAATAACAAACTCTGTTTTGGACAGGAGACATTGAAAAAGGTATATTGTGGTACTTTACCTTCTTGCTTTGTTGCCATTATGAATCTGCAAACTAGATTAGGTATTGCTCCAGAATCATTAGTTCATTCACATCCTGCTGCAGGTGAAATAACTCAAACTCATAGCTGTGGCTTGTAATCGTTTTGTCTCACCTTTTAAATTTGACTTAACTTAGCTCTATGACCCAGATATTAGCATATGTTTATATGTAAAAATTGCATATAGAAGTTAAAAACAAAGGTTAATTTGTTTGAGTATATAAATAAGAAATTTTATTGTAAAACATTTGACAAATATACAAAAATAAAGTATTCAATAATCTTGGCATTCATAAAAATATCTAACATTTTGGTACATTTATTTTTAGTTTTGCATGCATATACATGTGTGTTTAAAACATTTACCATGTCTAAAACGTTTTATATCCTGATTTTTCACATAATAGTATCATATAAGCATTCTTTATATCTTTAAAATGTAAACATTATAGATGACTCCATCGCATGCATAATTAACTATTATTTTCTTTTTATTGGGCTACTAACCAAAAGGTTGACAGTTCAAACCCGCCAAGTGTTTGCTCCTTGGAAATCCTATGGGGCAGTTCTACTCTGTCCTGCATGGTCACTATGAGTTGGAATCAATTTGACAGCAATGGATTTAGGTATTTTTGTTGTCGTTGTTTGTTTGTTAAGCTTTTTTGGATACATAAGGTTTTGTTAATTTAGAACTAAATATAGGACCTATTGGTTGTTAATCAGATTTGTTTGTACCAATGGAAAGTCAGAAGAGTCACTGGGATAGCAAAAATATAAAAACATAGCTACTAAATTAAAAGACTCCTTTTGTTTTGTTTTATGTTGTTTGGGTTATTGTCCCTGTTAGAAGAAAATGATTAAAAGTGGATTTCATATCAAAACTATCCTGGTTTCTGACCTTAGTTCCTCAATGTATTAGTTATGTAGCCTTGGATGAATTATTAAAGTTTTATAAGTATCAGAATCCTTTTCTACAAAATGGAGTTAATAGTACTTATAAGATAGAGGTATTATGTTGATTAGTGAGGTAATACATACAACAGCTCTTCTTGTTATGAGTGGTAGACAAGACAAGTACAAAAGCAATACAAAACAGTCACAAGTGCTCAAATGGGCAGTCTTATGGGATCCAACAGGAGAGACATCTAATTCAGAAAGGAAGGGGAGGGGGCAGGGGGCAGTTTAGAAAAGTCTACTTGATAAACAAGTGGTGTTAGCCAGGAAGAATAGAGGAATTAGTGTTTTCCAGAGGGCTGAAGTCAAGAAACAGTTTTATATCTAGGGGATTTAGGAAAGAAGTAAAGATAAGAAGGCAATAAGGGTAGCTGCCCTAATCACTTTAAAGGTAGAATAGGTACTTTGGGCATAGACGTGGGGTGGGAGGCATCACAAGATTGAATAATCTGTGAGCGTCAGAAGAGAGATTTAATAGCTACGTATAGCCTACATAAAGGAGCGACTTTGAGCCCTTTTCACTGGCTCCTATAGAAAAGTAGAATGTATTCACCTATGGTCCTAAAACGCAAATATAACTATTTTTATACTACAGTTTGGAGATATTTTTGTATACATGATTGTTTACATGACTGTGATCATTCTGTGAGTGTAATCCAGAATCCTTTTTTCCAATTCCATGTTATAACTAAAAATATCTTCTCATTTAGCTATAAACCTTTAAGAAATTTTTTAATAATTTGATAGTAACCAATTACAGAGATTCAGCATAATCCTGTTTAACTTCTAATTCTGTTACATTTTTTTCCTAGTATAAGTAATGTTATAGGGACATTTTTTTAACCTTTATCATGAAGCCCTTCAGTTAGATACTAAGGACTCAACTGTGTTCATGGCAACAGAGATTGTACCCTTGTAACCAATGCCTTTGGATTGATACAGTGGCTGCAGCAATGGGCTTACGTACAAACACTGTTGTGGACTTGGTGCAAGACTGGGCAATGTTTTGTTCTGTTGTGCACAGTGTTGCTGTGAGTTGGAATGACTTGGTGACACTTAACCACCACCAGTGCCTTTAGGGCTCTGCCTCACATACCCTCTGTCATATCTTTCTACCTGTGGCTGAACCAGTCCATTCTGTGAACACTTCAGCTCACTTCTCACTAACAGTATCTCACCTTAAATGTGCTGCACACCTTTGGTTATCTACCCAGAACTCTTTTAATGCTGGGACAAAGGTAGATGTTTTTGTTTTGGCCTGTGCACTTCTGAAGCTCAGAAGTATAAACAAGTTTTACTTCCAAGGGGCAGTCCCTCACTAAAGGGGGGAATACAGGTTGATGTTTTAACAAATGCTTCCACTACCTGTGGATAGAAACCTTAGGTTAGCATTTCGTATGTGTCTCAAAACTAGCAGAATTGGGCCCCCGTGTCCTCAGCACTACCCTTTATGTTGCAGCTGTAGTTTGACTTTTCTTCTTCCCTTTTCTCTCTCTCTGTAGCCCCTCATTTCTGCTCCCTGGAATCGCTTTCCTGCACACAAGTGCTGTCAAGCTCCATTTTCAGGGAAAACCAAACTACAGCGAAGATTTTTATGTATCATAAAAAACAGAATAAAATTGCTTCCAAGGTGTTAATTAATCCTCGTAACTCAACTCAAGTAAAACCTGACTTATTAGGTTCTTAACTTCTTCTTAGGATTGATGTGTGTGTGTGTGTGTGTGTGTGTGTGTGTGTGTATACATATATATCTGGAGAGACAAGAGAGAAAGAGAGAGGTGTCGTTTAGAGAGAAAGAGAGAGAGAGGTGGCATTTAGTTTACTACAACTCACGTACAACACAACAAAACTTTTCCCGACATCCTCATGAGTGCCATCATCCTCACCATCACTGGTATATTGAAATCCATTGTTGTGGCTGTTGCACCAACCCACACCTTGCCCTTGCTGGTCTGCTCCATCACCAGTCGTTTGGTCTTCCTCCTGCAATTGATCTCTACTGATGATCTGTCCAAAGCAAGTGAGTCAGACAGTGTTCTGCTGTGATCCATAAGATTTTTATCAGGTAATTTTTGAAAAGTCTTTTTTCTCAGTCTGTCTTAACTCTGGAAGTCCTGCTTGAATCTGTCCATCATGGGTAACTCCAATGGTATTTGAAATACCAGTGCAAAATTTTTAGCATCACAGAAATATGCAAGCTACCATCGTACTGCAAACTGACAGATGGGTGATGTTCTTCTTATGGTAGAGCTTCTAGATGAAGACAATATTTTGAATAATATCTGGCTTTGAATACCACGTTGTCCCACCGAAGTGCCAACATTCACAGTTTGTTCACTACAAGTTGAGTTGTGTCAAGGCTCTAAAGGCAATAACCTCTGGAATGGGAAATACATTAGAAATTCCTCTCTGCTGGTAGCCAATGCCTGTATAATGTCTGTGACTGTATGCCCAGAGTCCAATGCCTGGAGGGAAAAAAGCATGGTGTTTTTGCAAGCATGATGTTACAGCAACCTGACCTATCATGTTTTGAATTCCTAATCACACCTTCTACTTATAGCTTTTCATTAATTCTAGAGGCCAGAACCCCACAGAATGCCCAGCACAGCTGCCTGGGTCTTTCTCTTCTCCCATACGCTCCAGATGATTCCAAGTGCTCCTTCTGGTCAACGTTCTGATTCTGGGATCCCTGGCAGTATTTCCTCTACACTTTTCTAATCTAGGATTTCTGCTCACTCCTAACTCAAGATTCTCCTCTGTTCCTCACACCAGTTTATTTGTAACTATATAAACTATGTTTACCTGTTTGGTTTACCTATATGAGCTATGTTACCTAAGCACAAAGCTGGCATTATATAATTAAAAAAAACTTGTAGGATGCAGAACAGACGAAACTAGAAGAGAGGTATGGCTTGGGGTAAAAAATGAAGTTGGGGAGAGCCCAGCTGTAGAGGTTCTTGAATCCCAGACACGGAGACCTTAGGTACACAATTATTACATGGGTGTCAGGCCTTATTTACCAACACTCCTTTAGTTTAGGGTCAAGAAGCATAAGTGCTATTTGATAAAACCCCAGAACCAGACCCATTGCCACTGAATCAATTCTGACTCATAGTGACCCTATAGAACAGAATAGAACTGCCCCATAGCACTTCCAAGGAGTAATTGGTGGGTTTGAACTGCCGACTTTTGGTTAGCAGTCTGAACTCCTAACCACTGTGCCAGCAGGGATCCATCTTGCTAGGGTTGCCCAAATGTCCTGGGTTAGGACAAGTTTTAGAGGCTAACTATAAGTTATCTATCTTGTGCTTTACATTCTGCAGAATAAAAGGCAATGAATAGCTCAATTCTCATTGTGGTGCACAAAGTGAATAACCTCAGTTTCTTTACTAGTCTGTCGATTATCTATTTAAGACTTGCTCAGGGGAATATAAAGTAGCTACATTCTTCACCGAGAAGTCTCTCATGTGATGTTACTTTCTTTACTTCAGGCGTGTGTGTCCTTGCTGGATTCTAACCACAATGAATTATTCATCATCAGAATTTAAAACTGTCCCCTTTATCTAGAAACCCAACTCTCGGTTTGTATACACTGTAAAATCTATTTATGTACTTTAGAGACAATGGTGATACTTATTCTTCCAAAGTTACATGGAGCCTATACCATTCATCACAAGCTTGCAAATGTATTTACTTTTCACCTTGATTCTTTTGTATATGATTCTCTCCAGCTGCCATTGAGTAATGAGCTGGGATGGAAGGGGACAATTTAGATTGTCATTCTATACTAAGTAATCCCCCAATCCCAAACCTATGATGTTCTCTGATGCCGGTGGAATTCTGACTATCACTGATTCATTTATTCAGCATATATTTACTGAACATTCTACCATACAGAATACATCAGTGACTACAATAAATGTGGCCCCTATTCTCAAGATACCAATTCTAGGATATAGAACTTTCGGTTTAGGAGTCAAATCACGGCAGCAGGTAGAAAATGGGAGGGGGTTGGAGACATCATTAAACTTGGGAACGTAAACAAAGTAGCTTATCCTCCTACACACATGGTCAAGTGTTTGACAAGTGCCACAGAGTTTTAGGTAGAACATGCCAAAGAGGAAGAATGTAGTTTCTTATCATGGTGACCTTAGGCAGTCACTTTATCACTCTGTGTTTCATTTTGTGTTAAGTGTAAAATGAGGAAAATAATCATTCCTATCTTGCAGAGTTCTGAATGTTAAATGATTAAACACATGTAACACACTCATATTTGTCTGCCAGTTTGTGGTACTGTAGGGCTTGTATGTTGCTGTGATGCTGGAAATTCTTCCGCCAGTGTTTAGACACCGGCAAGGTCACCCATGGCAGACAGGTTTCAGCTGAGCTTCCAGACTGAGACAGACTAGGAAGAAGGACCTGAAGTCTGCTTCTGCAACTAGCCAGTGAAAACCTTACGAATAGTGGCAGAACACTGTCAGATACAGGGCCAGAAAGTGAGCCCCCCGGGTTGGAAGGCACTCAGAGGACGACTGGGGAGAGCTGCCTCCTCAAAGTAGAGTCAGCCTTAAGGACACGTGTTTTAGTTGTCTGGTACTGCTCTAACAGACATATCACAAGGGGATGACTTTAAAATGATGCATTTTATTTGTCATTGTCCAGTAAGTTAAAAGTCCAAATTCAGGGTGTGAGCTCTGGGGAAAAGCTTTCTGTGTCACCACTGGAGGAAGGTGCTTGTATCAGTCTTCTCCTGGACTGGAGATTCTGAGGCACAGGGACACTGGTCCTTTCCAAAGGACATGCTAAACTCCTGACACTGCTTTCTGGTGGTATGAGATTCCCAGATGTGTCTGTTAGCTTCTCTCTTTAATATCTTAAGGGACCGCCTCAAGGTGCAAAACAGACTTACCCCTTAGATCTTGCTCAACCAACAGATTGTCGCACATCCACCCTCATTAACATCATAAAGGCAGGAATTCCAACATGGAGGAATATCACAAAATGACACTTGGAGGAACACAATTCAATCCATGACATCCCACTCCTTGTTCTCTAAAAAATTACGTCTTTGTAGCATGTAAAACGTATTCATCCCACCATATCTAAAGCCTTAAAGTTTAAGTCCAAAATCTTGAGATTCCTCTTTAACTGTGAAATTTTAAACACAAGTTCTTCTGGTCTTTTATTGACATAGACCGTTTTGTGTGGCCCTTTCTGTATCTCATGCTCATATTTTCCTCATGTCTTTACTGTTCTTCATTCTCTTTTGCTCCAGGTAGGTTGAGACCAATCATAGCTTCTTAGATGGCTGCTTGCAGCTTTTAAGACCCTGGATGCCACTCACCAAAGTAGGATGCATAACTTTTCTCAATAACGTTTGTTATGCCAATTGACCTACATGTCTCCTGAAGCCGTAGTTACCAGGCCCTTGTGTAAAAGGAGCACGTCAGAGTTAACAATTCTCAGAGTTTACTACAGTCTCCCAAATGGTTTTGGCTCATGGCACTCTTAGTTTCTCTGTCATTTTTTTAAAAGCCAAAAGAAATACCCAACAATTCTGCTTATTAAATAGTTAGTTAAAACAACAATTTTTTCCATCCTAACTTCTTAGTAGCCATTTAAAAAGTAATACATATATACTGGGAAAACAAACAAACACTTTTGTAACATTATTTCCGTACAATCACAATTGCTAACTAATGGAAATTGTGTGCCCTTGAGGGCTGAATAAGTTCTCGAACTTTGAAATGAGACTAGCAAACATTTTCATTCCCTGTTTCACATTGATTTTCCCATGGTGATTGGTTTTTAATCAAACTCCTATTTATCTGTTTTCAAAATACAACGGTGGAAAAAAACCAAAAACACCAAATCCACTGCCATCGAGTCAAGTCGTGTCTGACTGATGGCCACCTAGAGGTCATAGTACAAGGGCCCCTTACAGTTTCCAATGAGCGTCAGGGGGATTTGAACTGCTGACCTTTTGGTTAGCAGATGTAGCACTTAACCCGCTACGTCACCACAGTTTCCAATGGCAGAAAAAGTGAGTACAAAAGCCTTGGATGATTTGTTATTATGCCATAATGCACACAAAATATATATTATTTATCAATTTATTGTAAGAAGCATGGGAAAAATTAAATAGATATACATTTTTCTGTTAATAATGATTATCTCTAGAGAAATTAACATTATACATTGCAAGTATTGTTTTTTCTGTGTTTTTCAACATTTTTCAAACAGGCAGTGATGTAATGTGTTTTGATTTATAGAGTTTGTGTAAAGCACTCTACTGTTTTCACATCTGGCATAAAAATTTGAGATAAAAATATATCTCAAATTATATATATATATCTCAAAATATATCTCAAATTTTTGTGATTGTTTTCAGAAATAATGCTAATTTTTATTTAATAATTTTTGTATGTCAAGTACCTTGCTACTTGCTTTCATATACTGTTATTTACTTCTCACAACTGTCCCAGAAAGTAGTATCTTACATCTTAAACAAGGAAATGGAGATACAATTCAAAACTCTTGGAATCTTGTCTGATAACATGAAAGGTTTAAAACCGAAAATAAAGCTAATCACAAAAGATCATGTGTTACATGTACATGTGGTGCCTTTCTGACCATGGGTCTATACATCTTCCAGAATGATTTGTCAGTTGACAGTCTCACAAGTGATTGACCAGTTTACTACTTGGATAAGCATTCTGCAAGTGATTGGTCAGCTTACTATGTGCGTGAGAGACTTGCAAATCTACCAAATAGGATTGGTTGGATTCCTACTCATCCAAGGGTCTGGTCAGTTTATGAAAGCCACACCCGAAACTTGACAAGGACTGTCCTTATATAGTGGTTCATCTCAGGGTTTTTGAGGGAATTCCTAATTGATAATAGCCTTCAGAAGTTGTCCAGTCTAAAAAGAGAGAGAAAATATAAAAACAGAGAAATTATTACAAATAACAAAGTATTAAATTAAATGTCTGGTAAAAGCAAAAGGAGTGAAAAGTTAAAGACAGTATAATATGCCCAGAGTGCATGATATTGGTGACTTCAGCTTTCAAAATGGCAGTAATAACTATTCGAATTACAAAATTCAATAGGATGAGAGAAAAAACAATAGTAGTGGTGTAGATTTTTCTGTATGTGTATGTGTGTTGGGGGTGGTGGTATTGGATGGATAGGAAATACCTGCTAACATATATTTTGGGATGATAAAAATATTCTAACAATAGATTGTACTGATGGTTGCACAACTCTGAATATGTTAAACTTCACTTAATTGTGTACTATAAATGGGTGTGTTTTATGATATACTGGTTGTATCTCTATAAAGCTGTTAAAAAACAAAAACAAGCTCTCCACTGTTTAAGCCTGAAGGATAACTTTATCAGTTTGAAACAAACTTGTCACAACTTAACAAAAAAATTATTTTCAGAAGAATTTCAGGATATGTTTAAGGTAATAAGCTCTACATAGGAAAAGTACTTTTATTCCTTTCATTTATGTTTTTTAAAATTGTGTTTCAAGTGAAAATTTGTAATTTGATTGTTTCTTTTGCAAAAATGTGCATGCTTTGTCATGTGACCCTACCTGTTCTCACTCTGTGACAGTGTACTCCTCCCCTTTACCCAAACATTCCATGTCCATTCAACCAGCTCTTGTCCACTATTCTTGTTTCTCCTTTCGACAGGAGCTGCCCAGATAGTCTCCTGTATCTGCTTAAGTCAAGAAGCACACTCTTCACTACTGTCTTTTCATGTTTTACAGAAAAGTTCAATTTTATCTGAGGAGTTGCCTTCTCGAATGGTTTCAGTTTGGGGCTACCAGAGTCCAGGAGGCATGTCTTTCAGGGACCCTCCAGTCTGTCAGACCATCAAGTCTGATCTTTTCACTACAGTTTGAAGTCTGCACTCCATATTTCTCCTACTCCATCAGGACTCTTTATTGAGTTCTCAATACGGACAGTCTTTGGTAGTAGCTGGGGACCCTCTATCTAGTTCTTCTGGTCTTATGTTGACATAGACTCTGGTTTATGTGACCCTTCCTTGTGCTTGTATTTTCCTCATATCTTTAGTGTTCTTCATTCTCTTTTGTTCCAGGTACGCTGAGACCAATTGTAGCTTTTCAGGTGGCTGCTTACAGCTTTTAAGACCCCAGATGCCACACGCCAAAGTGCGATGCATAACATTTTCTCAATAAAATTTGTTATGACAATTAACCTAGATGTCTCCTGAAGCCATGGTTACCAGGCTCTTGACCCTAAATCTCTGTTCCTTGAGTCTGACTGTATTTAGAAAACATCTTAGCTTTTGGTTTAGTCCAGTTGTACTTATTTCTCCTCTATTGTATCTTGTCTCTGCCTTCGCCTAAAATAATTCTTCTCTAGTATCAAATTTTTAAAACCTATTTCCCTCCCTACCCACCACTGTAGCCATTGAAGACTGTTTTCTTCTGTGTTTAAAACTTAATTCCACATAATAGCGGTCTAATACAATATTTGTCCTCTTGCAATTAATTTCACTCAGCATAATGTTTTCCAGATGACACTATGTTACAAGATGTTTCCCAAGATTATAACTCTTCTTCATTATTGCACAGTATTCTATTGTGTGAATGCATCATAATTTGTTTATCCATTCACATGGTGATGAGCACCTAGATTGATTCCACTTTTTGCTATTGTTGGCAGTGCTGCAATAAACATTGGTGTTCACGTTTCTATTCCTGTCACAGTCTTTATTTCTCTAGGATATATTCCAAGAAATGGGATTGCTGGATTGTATGGCGTTTCTATTTCTAGCTTTTTAAGAAAGTGTTAAATCAATTTCCAAAGTGGTTGTACTGTTTTACATTCCTACCAGCAGTGCGTAAGTGTGCCGGTCTCTCCACAGCCTATCCAATACTATTTTGTGTTTTTTGGAACAGTACCAACTTTGTTGGGGTGAGATGGCATCCTGTTGTAGTTTTGATTTGGATTTCTCTAATGGCTAATGATTGTGAGCATTTCCTCATACATCTGTTAGTCACCTGACTGTCTTCTTTGGTGAAGCAACTGTTTATATCTTTTGCCGATTTTTTAATTGGGTTGTTTGTCTTTTTGTTGTTGATGTTTGGCAGTGTCTTGTAGATTTTAGAGAATAGAAACTAGTCAGATTTTTCATAGCAAAAGTTATTTTCCCAATCTGTAGGTTATCCCTTTACTGTTTTGGTGATCTTTGTATGTCCACAAGTGCTTCATTTTCAGGAGTTCCCAGTTATCTATTTTTTCTTCTGATGTTTGTGCATTGTTAGTAATGCTTTCTGCTCTGTTTATGCCTTGTATTAGTGATCTCAGTATTGTCCTTGTTTTTTCTACATGATCTTTGTTGCTTGAGATTTTATATTTAAGTCTTTGATCCATTTTAAGTTTTCATGCATGGTGTGAGATATAGGTCAGTTTCACTGCTTTTTTGGATGGATCTCTGTTATACCAACACCATGTGTTAAAGAGATTCTCTTTTCCCAGTTTATGGACTTTGAGCATTTGTTAAATATCAGCTGCTTATAGGCAGATGATTTTATGTCTAGATTCTCAGTTCTGTTCCATTGGTCTATACATCCGTTGTTGTGCCAGTGCCAGGCTGTTTGTACTACATTGGCAGTATAACAGGTTCTGAAGTCAGGAAGTGTGAGGCCTCTCACTTTGTTCTTCTTCATTAATACTTTGCTTATACGATGTTTCTTTTCCTTTTCCATGTGAAGTTAGTAATTGGTTTCTCCATCTTACTAAAAAATGCTGTGGGAATTAGGATCGAGATTGCCTTGTAAATTTATTTATACTTTGCTTTTGCTAGAACTGTAATTTTCATAATTGTCATGGAGTGAATTGTGTACTCCCCAAAATATATGTGGTAATTTATGTGGGCCGGGATCCCCTGTATTCTATGATCATCTTCCATTTTGTGATTTTCCTATGTTGTATGTTAAAGGATTAGGGTAGTACTGTAAATCCCTTCATAAGATCACCTCCCTGCTCCAATGTAAAGGGATTTTTCCCTGGAGTGTGGCTTGCCCACCCTTAATCCTTTCATGCTACAAGAGGTAAAAGGAAAGGAAAGCAAGTAGAGATTTGGGAACCACACACCATCAAGAAAGCAGCACTGGGAAAAGAACATGTCCTTCAGACCTGAGGTTCTTGCCCCAAGATGCTCCCTTAACAAAGACTGATGGAACACAAGGAGTTTCCTCCAGAGCCAACAAGGGGGAAAGCCATCCCCTGGAGCAGATATCCTGAATTTGGACTTGTAGCCTACTGGACTGTGTAAGAATAAATCTTCCTTTGTTAAAGCCATCCACTCTGTGGTATTTCTGTTAGAGCAACACTAGCTAACTAAAACAATGTTGAGTCTTTCTATCAATGAGTGCACTAGGTTTCTCTACTTAAATCTCTTGGTTTCTTGCAGTAGTGTCTTGTAGTTTTCTTTGTATGATTCTTCGAAGTTTCTTGTTAGATTTATTTCTAAGTATTTTATCTTTTTTATGATTGAATGAAAATGTACATTCCCATATACATTTGCATGCCCACCTATATGCAGCTCCCACTGCTCTCCTTGCCCTGTGAAAGCACACTCTTCCTCTCTGCTCCATATATGTCCTATCCTCCCAACAGTCTCCTATCCCCTCCTGTCCACTGACTCCCCTTCCTCCAGCAAGGGGTCAGCAGGATGACATCTTATAGATGCACAACCATAAAATTCCCACAAGATACCATCACTCTGTGTTGCCAAGTCCAATTCATTGCTGTCTGAAAAGTTGACCTTCGTTATGATTTATGGACAGGGGCAGCATCAGGGTCGGGAGCCATGCTCCCAGGGGAACCCTGAAGCACCGGACCATGTATTGTGGTCTTTTATTGAAGATCTCAGAGTGTACCCCTTTTTATTCTCTTGCTGCCAGTGAGACTCCACTCTGTGAGCTCCATCGTGGCTATCACTGGTGGTAGCCAAGCACCATCTGGTTCCTCTGGTCACAAGTTGATGTAGAGCCCCACTCACACTCTGTCTTCTAGGTTCTCTTTTCGCCATGTCATTCTTCTTCTTGGTGATCATCTGTTCTTGTTGAGTTCGGACCATTTGCTGTACCTTCAGATGGCAGCTAGGCAGCTTTTAAGACCCCACATGCCACTCCCTGATGAGAGGTACAGAGAGTCCTCATTAGCAAGATGCTAGCTGTGACAACTGGCCTTGATTTCGCTGGAGGGCATGGTCCCAAGCCCCCCACCCCAGCTACTCTGTCCGTGAAATATTGGGTTAAGATGGAAGGAGTACTGAAATTGTGTTGAAGTCCAGTTATAATTGATCTTCTTTCTCATGTGTGTTGTCACAGATTTCACCCAACCAAATTTCTGTTAACTATCTATTCTAAACTGTGCCCCCCTCAGCCTCTCTCCCACCCTACCCTTGCAGCCATTGAAGAGTCTTGTCATCTGTGTATGAGTCTGTTTTAAAGTTCTTATAGTACAGATCTCATACAATATTTCCCCTTTTCTCTCTGACTTCTTTCACTCAGCATAATGTCCTCCAGTTGAAACCAGGTTAAGAGATGTTTCGTGCTATCGTCGTTCTTTATTATTGCATAGTGTTCCATTGAGTACATATACCATAGTTTACCTATCCATTCCTCTGTCGTTAGGCATTTGGGTTGATTCCATCTTTTTGTTATTGTGGACTGTGCTGCAATGAACATTCGTGTGCATATATCAGTTGGTGTGAATGGCCTTGATTCTGTAGGATATATTCCTAGCAGTGGAATTACTGGATCAAATGGTATATCTATATCCATTTTTTTAAGGAAGCTCCAGATTGCTTTCCAAAGAGGTTGCACCATTTTGCAATCACACCAACAGTATAGGAGAGTTCCAATCTCCCCACAGCCTCTCCAGCATTTGTTGTTTTGCATTTTTGGGATCACGGCCAACCTTGTTGGAGTGAGATGATATCTCATTGTGGTTTTGATTTGAATTTCTTTAATAGCTAATGATTGTGAGCATATCCGCATGTATTTTTCGACTACCTGGATCTCCTCTTTAGTGAATTGTCCATCTCCTTTGCCCATGGCATAATTGGATGATTTATCTTTTTCTTAGTGATATTTTGTAACACCTTATAGATTATGGAGATCAGGCATCAGTCTGACATAGAGTTGCCAAATATTTTTTTCCCATGCTGTAGGTGGCCTTTTAATTCTATTAAAAAAGTCTTTGGATGAGCAAAAGTGGTTGATTCCTAGTGGTTCCTATTTATGTATTTTCTCTTCTGATGATTGTAGTTCGTTTGACAGATTTTGAAGTCTGTCTATGTTGTGTATTAAAGCTTCCATTGTTGTTCCTGCTTTCTCTTGGATGAGCTTCATCGTTTTAGATTTGATATTTAGGTCTTTTATCCAGTTTGAGTTGGTTTTTGTATAAGGTGTAAGATATGGGTCTTGTTTTAATTTAGCGCAGATGGATATCCAATTTGGCCAGCACCATTTGTTGAAGAGATTGTTTTTACCCCAGTTTAATGACTTAGGGCCTTTGTTGAATATCAACTGTACATAGGCAGATGATGTCATATCTGGGGTCTTGATTCTGTTCCACTGATCTGTCTGTTTTAGTACCAGTACCAGGCTATTTTGCCTACTGTGGCAGTGTAATAGATTCTAAAGTCGGGTAATGAGAGGCCTCCCAGTGTGTTCTTCTTCTTTAGAAATGCTTTACTTATCCGGGGCTTCTTCCCTTTCCAGACAAAGTTGGTAATTTGTTCCTCCATCTCATTAAAAAATGTCACTGGAATTTGTATTGGCATTGCATTACATAAGTAGATTGCTTTGGGTAAAATAGACATTTTCACAATGTCAAATCTTCCTATCCATGAGCAGGGTAGGTTTCTCCATTCATGTAAGTCTCTCTTAGTTTCTTGAGTAAGGGTTTGCAGTTCTCTTTGTAAAAGTCTGTTATTTCTTTGGTTAAATTTACTCCTTGGTACTTTATCTTCTTAGGAGCTATAGTAAATGGTATTGACTTGGTGATTTCTTTCTTAATAATCTCATTGTTGATATAAAGGAATCCTACTGATTCACTTATGTTTCTCTTGTATCCTAACACTTTTTCAAACTATTCTATCAGTTTGAGTAGATTCCTTATAGATTCTTTGCATATACAATCATATCATCTGCAAATAGGGAGATTTTTAGTTCCTTGCTGATGGAGATGCTCTTTGTTTCTTGGTCTTGTCTAATTGCTATAGCTAGACCTTCTAGTACAATGTTGAATAGGAGAGGTGAGAGTGGGCATCCTTGTCTAGTTCCTGTTCTCAAGGGAAACTCTTTCAGTCTGTCTCCATTCAGGATGATGTAGGCAGTTGGCTTTGTATCAATGGCCCTTAATGCACTGGGGAATTGGCAGTCTATTCCTATTTTGCTGAGAGTTATTAGCATGAATGGGTGTTGGAGTTTATCAAATACTTTTCTGCATCAATAGACAAGGTCATGTGATTCTTGTCTTTTGTGATATTTATGTGGTTGATCATATTAGTTGTTTTTCTGATGTTGAACCAGTCTTGCATCCCTGGTATGAATCCAGTAGGGTCATGAGGGATTATTTTTTTGATATGTTGTTGCATTTTATTGGCAAGTATTTTGTTTTAGATTTTTGCATCTAGATTCATGAGTGATATTGGTCTGTAGTTGTCCTTTTTGGTTGGGTCTCTCCCTGGCTTCGGTATCAGGGTTATACTGACTTCATAGAATAAATTTGGGAGTATTTCATCCCTTTCTATACTGTGAAATAGTCTCAGTAGTATTGGAGATAACGCTTCTCTAAAAGCTTGGTAGAATTCTCTGGTGAAGCTATCTAAGCCTTGTTTTTGTTTTGTTTTGGTTTTGGTTGGCAGTTTTTTGATGACTTTTTGAATCTCTTCTTTGTAATGGGTTTATTATGCTATTCTGCTTCAACTTATGATAATTTTGGTAGGTGATATCAATCAGGAATTTGTCCATTTCCTGTAGATTTTCAAATTTTTTAGAATATAGTCTTTCATAGTACTTAGTTATGATATTTTTGATTTCTGTTGGATCTGTTGTGACAACTCCCCTCTCATTTCTGATTTGGGTTATTTGTTTCCTTTTCTTTTTTCTTTAGTAAGTTTAGCCAATGGGTTGTCAATTTTGTTGATCTTGTCAAAAAGCCGGCTATTGGTCTTTTCAATTTTTTCAATTGTTCTTCTATTATCTAATTCATTTAGTTCTACTCTCATCTTTATGATCTGTTTTCTTCTGGTGCCTGAGGGGTTCCTCTCTTGTTCTCTCTACTTGTTCAAGCTGTAGGGTCAGTTCTTTGTTTTGATTTATTTCTTCCTTCCAGATGTGTGCATTTATGGAGATAAACTGACCTGAGAACTGCTTTGGCTGTATCCCATAGGTTCTGGTAGGAAGTATTTTTGTTCTCGTTGGAATCCATAAATTTCTTTATTTCATCCTTGATTTCTTTTATAACCCATTTTTTTTTAAGCAAGATGTTGTTCAGTTTACATGAGTTCCACTTCCTATGTTTTTTCTGCTACTGATTTCAATTTTTATGGCTTTTATGATCTGAGAAGATGCTTTGCATTAATTCAATAGTATGGATTTTGTTGAGAATTGCTTTATGTCCTAACACATGGTCTATTCTGGAGAATGTTCCATACGCATTGGAGAAGAAGATGTAGTTGTCCACTGATGGATAGAAAGTTCTGTATATGTCAGTGAGGTCTAGTTGGTTAATTGTGGCCATAAGGTCTTCTGTGTCTTTACCGAGCTTTTTTTCTAGATGATCTGTCCAATATTGAGAGTTGAGTGTTGAAGTCTCCTACTATTATTGTGGAATGATCTATCTCTTTTTTGAGAGTAGTCAGTGTTTCTTTGACATATTTAGGTGCTCTAATGTTAGGTGCATAAATATTTAACATAGTTAAGTCCTGCTTGTGTAGTGAACTCTTCAGCCATAAATACTGTCCATCCTTGTCTAAGATGGTGGACTTTACATTAAAATTGATTTTGTCTGAGATTAGAATTGCCCTACCTGCTCTTCTTTGTTCATTGTTAGCTTGATATATATTCTTCTATCCTATAATTTTCAGTTTGTTCCTATCTTTAAGTCTAAGGTGTGTTTCTTGTAGGCAACATATAAATGGGTCATGTCTTTTGATCCAAGATGTCATTTGATGTCTCTTTATTAGAGCATTCAGTGCATTCACATTCAATGTAATTATTTATAGGTACATGTTCAGTGCTGCCATTGATACATGTTTATTTTTGTGTTGATGTTTTCTCAGTTGTTCTTATTAACCCTCTTTGTAATTTGACTTTTTACATTTTTCACAGTTGGTTTTGTGGTTGTTAAGACCCTTGTATTACATTTCTTAACAAGGTATGTTGCTTTTATATTGTGCTTTATGGCTGCCCCTATGATCCCACTTAATATACTATGTATAAACCCAAGTTGCCAGTCTTGTCAACTTCCTCTCCATCTGGAAGGACTGTAATGACTGTAGTACATCCCTCTTTTTAATATGGTGATATCATAGTTTACATGATATGATCACCAGATCATTTCTTTCACTATTATAGCTTTGATTCAGTTTGGAACCTTCCCTAACTAGTAGGATTCTGGATGTGCCCTTCTAAAATATAAAGTTGGTTGTTTTGTTCTTCGAAGCCAAGAGATTCTTTCAATATTTCTTGTAGCTTTGGTTTGATTTTTACAAAGTCTCTGTTTATCTGGGAATGTCTTCATTTCATTTTCATATTTGAAAGACAGTTTTGCAGGATATATAATTCTTGGTTGGAGGTTCTTCTCTTTCAGTGTTTCGAATATGTCATGCGACTGTCTCTGTGCCAGCATAGTTTCTGCTGAGAAATCTGACAAAAGCCTACAGGGTTTCCCTCTGAATGTTAGCTTTGCTTTGAGTCTTGCTGCCTTTAAGAGTTTCTGCTTATGTTTCATTTGGTTGAGCTTGATTATAATATGTCCTGGAGTCTTTCGATTGAGATCTATATCGAGTGGTGTTGAATACATATCTTGGATATCTATATTGTCTTCTTTCATAATTTCTGGGAAGTTTTCTGTCAGCAGCTCAGCAACAATACTGTCTTTGTTCTCAGGTGTCTCGCCCTGTTCAGGAACTCCAATTAATTGTAAATTGTTCTTCTTAATAGAGTTCCACATGCTGCTTAATACGTCTTCATTTTTCTTGTTTCTTTTTTCTGATGTCTCCTTATAGATGCTGGAGTCAGTAACTCTGTCTTTCAAATCAGAAATTCTGTTTTCCATTTGTTCTATTCTGTTTTCTTGGCTTTGAAGTTTCTGTCTTTGATTCTGTTCTTGATCTCTTGGATTTCAAACTACTGATATTCCATCGGATCGAACAGCTTGTCTAATTTTTTTTTTAATTTTTATTTAACATAACTGAGTGAAAATGTACATTCACATATAAATTTACATGCCCTCCATATGCAGCTTCCACTACTCTCCCTGTCCAGTGACAGCACACTATTCCTCTCTGCTCCATACATGTCTCATCCTCCCAACAGTCTCCTTTCCCCTCCTGTCCGTCCACTCTCCTTCCTCCAGCCAGAGGTCAGCAAGATGATATCCTATAGATGTATAGAACCATAAAGTGCTTCCAATATATGGTCACTCTGCCTTGCCAAGTCCAATCCATTCCGGTCCAAGGAGTGGATCTTTGTTATAATTTATGGGAAAGGGCAGCATCAGGGCAGGGGGCCATGCTCTCAGAGGAACCCCAAAACCGCTGGACCATCAATTGAGGTCTTTTAGTGGAGATCTCATGATGCACCTCTTTATTCTTGTGTTGCCAGTGAGACTCCTCTCTGTGAGCTCCATCGTGGCTATCACTGGTAGTGGCTGGTCACCATCCGGTTCTTCCGGTCCCAAGTCGATGTAGGCACCGACTCTTGTGGGTCTCTCCGTCTTCTCGGTTGTCTTTACCACATGCCATTTTGGTCCTCGGTGAGCATCCATTCCTGTTGAAGTGGGACCATTTGCTGTGTCCTCGGATGGCAGCTTCGCAGCTTTTAAGACCCCAGACGCCACTCATCAATGTGGGGTGCAGAGAGCTCTCTTAGCAAAACACTAGTTGTGCCAATTGGCTTGGAATTCACCTAAGATCATGGTCCCCCACCCCCCGCCCCAGCTACTCTATCTTTGCAGTATTGAGTTAAGATGGAAGGAGTACTCAAGTTATGCTGAAGTCCACTTAATGTTGTTCTTGTTCCTAATGTGTGCTGTCACCGCTTTCTCCCAACTAGATTTCTAGTAACTATCTAAACTAAACCCTCCCCCCGACCCTCCCCTCCCTTGCAGCTGTCAAAGAGTCTTTTCTTCTATACACAAGTCTGTTTTGGAGATCTTATTGTAGAGGTCTCATACAGTATTTGTCCTTTTGTCGCTGACTACTTTCACTCAACATAATGTCTTCCAGTTGAAACCAGGTTAGGAGATGTTTCCTGGAATCATCATTATTCTTTATCATTGCGTAGTGCTCCATTGAGTATATGTACCACAGTTTACCAATCCACTCTTCTATGGGCATCTGGGTTGATTCCATTGTTTTGCTATCGTGGACTGTGCTGCGATAGACATTCCGGTGCATGTGTCTCTTGGTGTGAAAGGCCTTGAATCTGTAGGATATATTCCAAGTAGTGGAATTACTGGGTCGAATGGTATATCAATATCCATTTTGTTAAGGAAGCACCAGATTGCCTTCCAAAAAGGCTGGACCATTTTGCAACCCCACCAACAGTGTAGGAGGGTTCCACTTTCTCCACAGCCTCTCCAGCATTTGTTGTTTTGTGTTTTCTGGATCATGGCCAATCTTGTTGAGGTGAGATGGTATCTCATTGTTGTCTTGATTTGAATTTCTTTAATAACTAAAGATCGTGAACATGTCCGTATGTGTTTTTTGGCTGCCTGGATCTCCTCTTTAGTGAAGTGTCTGTCCATCTCCTTTGCCCATCGCTTAATTGGATGGTTTATCTTCTTCTTCTTGATATTTTGTAGTATCTTATAGATTATGGAGATCAGGCATCGGTCTGACATAGAGTTGCCAAATATTTTTTCCCATTCTGTGGGTATTCTTTTAATTCTATTAATAAAGTCTTTGGATGAGCAAAAGTGTTTGATTCTTAATAGTTCCCATTTATCTATTTTCTCTTCTGTTGATTGAGGTTTCTTTGACAGATTTTGGAGTCTGTCTTCATTGTGTATTAAAACTTCCATTGTTGTTCCTACCTTTTCTTGGATGAGCTTTATCGTTTTAGGTTTGATATTTAGGTCTTTTATCCAGTTGGAGTCGGTTTTTGTATAACGTGTAAGATGTGGATCTTGATTCAGTTTATTGCAGATGGATAACCAATTTTGCCAGCACCATTTGTTGAAGATACTGTTTTTACCCCAGTTTAATGTCTTAGGGCCTTTGTCGAATATCAACTGTTCATAAGCAGATGGAGTCATCTCTGGGGTCTCAATTCTGTTCCATTGATCGATCTGTCTGTTCTTGTACCAGTACCAGGCTGTTTTGACCACTGTGGCAGTGTAGTATGTTCTAAGGTCGGGTAATGAGAGGCCTCCCAGTGTGTTCTTCTTCTTTAGTAGTACCTTACTTATCCGGGGCTTCTTGCCTTTCCAAACAAAATTGGTGATTTGTTTCTCCATCTCATTAAAAAATGATGTGGAACTTGTATTGGGATTGCATTATATAAATAAATTGCTTTGGGTAAAATAGACATTTTCATAATGTTAAGTCTTCCTATCCATGAGCAGGGTAGGATTTTCCATTTATCTAAGTCTCTCTTAGTTTCTTGTAGTAAGGGCTTGTAGTTCTCTTTGTAAAGGTCTACTGTTTCTCTGGTTAGATTAATTGCTAGATACTTTATCTTCTTAGGGGCTATCATAAATGGTATTGACTTAATAATTTCCTCCTTAACAGTCTCGTTGATGGTATAAAGGAAACCTACTGATTTACTTATGTTTATCTTGTATCCTGAGACTTTGCTGAACTCTTCTGTCAATTTGAGTAGCTTACTTATAGATTCCTTGGGGTTCTCTGCATATACAATCATATCATCTGCGAACAGGGAAATTTTAACTTCCTCTTTGCCAATGCAGATGCCCTTTATTTCTTGGTCTTGTCTAATTGCTCTGGCTAGAACTTCTAGCACAATGTTGAATAGGAGAGGTGACAGTGGGCATCCTTGTCTAGTTCCTGATCTCAGGGGAAAGTCTTTCAGTCTCTCTCCATTCAGGATGATGTGGGCAATTGGCTTTGTATAAATGGCCCTTATTGTGTTCAGGAATTTGCCGTCTATGCCCATTTTGCTAAGAGTTTTTAGCATGAATTGGTGTTGGACTTTATCAAATGCTTTTTCGGCATCAATGGACAAAATCAGGTGATCTTTGTCTTTTGTGTTATTTATGTGGTTAATCACATTAATTGTTTTCCTGATGTTGAACCAGCCTTGCATCACTGGTATGAATCCCACTTGGTCATGATGGATTATTTTCTTGATATGTTGTTGTATTCTGTTGGCAAGAATTTTGTTGAAGATTTTTGCATGTAGGTTCATGAGTGATATCAGTCTGTAGTTCTGTCTTTGTTGGATCTTTCCCTGGCTTAGGTATCAGGGTTATGCTAGCTTCAGAGAATGAGTTTGGAAATACTCCATCCCTTTATATACTGTGAAATAGTCTCAGTAGTATTGGGGATAACTCTCCTATAAATGCTTGGTAGAATTCTGCCGTGAAGCCACCTGGGCCCGGACTTTTTTTTGGTTGGCAGTGTTTTGATGACCTTTTCAATCTCTTCCTTTTTGATGGGTTTATTAAGTTGTTCTGCTTCACGTTGTGATAATTTGGGTAGGTGGTATGAGTCAAGGAATTGGTCCATTTCCCCTAGATTTTCAAATTTGTTTAGAGTACAGCCTTTCATAGTATTCTGTTATGATATTTTTGATTTGTGTTGCATCTGTGGTGACAACTCCCCTCTCTTTTCTAATTTGGATTATTTGTTTCCTTTCCTGCTTTTCTTTAGTAAGTTTAGCCAGTGATTTATCAATTTTGTTGATCTTTTCAAAAAACCAGCTTTTGGTCTTTTCAATTTTTTCAATTGTTTTTCTATTCTCTAATTCATTTAGCTCTGCTCTAATCTTTATGATCTCATTTCTTCCAGTGCCTGAGGGGTTCCTCTGTTGTTCTCGTTCTACTTGTTCAAGCTGTAGAGTTAGTTCCTTGATTTGGTTTCTTTCTTCCTTCCAGATGTGTGCATTTATGGAGATAAACAGACCTCTGAGCACTGCTTTGGCTGTATCCCATAGGTTCTGGTAGAAAGTGTTTTCGTTCTCATTGGAATCTATGAATTTCTTTAATTTATCCTTGATTTCCTCTATAACCCATGTTTTTTCTTGAGCAAGATGTTGTTCAGTTTCCAAGAGTTCCGCTTTCTATCTATGCTTTTTCTGCTATTGATTTCAACTTTGATGGCTTTATGATCTGAGAAGATGCTTGGCAGTAATTCAATGGTATGGATTTTGTTGAGCATTGCATTATTGCCTATCACGTGGTCAATTCTGGAGAATGTTCCATGTGCACTGGAGAAGAAGGTGTAGTTGTCTGCTGATGGGTGGAAAGTTCTGTATATGTCAGTGAGGTTTAGTTGGTTAATTGTGTCAATGAGGTCTTCCGTATCCTTACTGAGCTTTTTTCTAGATGATCTGTCTAGTAATGAGAGTGGAGTGTTAAAGTCTCCCACTATTATTGTGGAGTCATCTAACTCTCTTTAGAGTGTAGTCAGTGTTTCTTCAACATATTTAGGTGCTCTGACATTAGGTGCATAAATATTTAATATAGTTAAGTCTTGCTTGTGTGCTGAACCTTTCAGCAATAAATAGTGTCCATCTTTGTCCATGATGGTGGATTTGACATTAAAATTGATTTTGTCTGGGATTAGAATTGCCACCCCTGCTCTTCTTTGTTCATTGTTAGCTTGATATATATTCTTCCATCCTTTAATTTTCAGTTTGTTCCTGTCTTTAGGTCTCAAGTGAGTTTCTCATAGACAACACATGGATGGGTTGTGTCTTTTGATCCAAGATGACACTCGGTGTCTCTTTACTGGAGCATTCAGTCCATTCACATTCAATGTAATTATTGATAGCTATGTGTTCACTGCTGCCATTGTGATATGTTTATTTTTATGTTGATGTTTTCTCTGTTGTTCTTATTAGTCTGTTCTGGGACACTCTTTTTTGTGAGTTGATTTTTCACCTTTTTCAGAGCTGGTTTTATAGTTGTTGACACTCGTGTGTTAGATTTCTTGAAATGGTATGATACATCTTTGTTGTGCTTTACAGCTGCCCCTATGAACCCCCTTAATAAACTATTTATAAACCCAACTTTAATTACTAGCAGTCTTGTCATCTTCCTCTCCATCTGGAATGACTATAACGACTGTAGTACATACCTCTTTTTATTATGATGACACCATAGTTTTCATGATGATCACTAGATTGCTTCTTTCCAAATCAAAGCTGTGATTTACTTTGGAGCCTTCCCTAAATTAGTAGAGTATTGAGTAGTGTGTCATTCTAATATATACAGTTAGTGGTTTCGTTCTTCTGAGCCAAAGCCAAGGACTTCTTTCATTATTTCTTGTAGTTTGGGTTTGGGTTTTACAAAGTCTCTGAGTTTCTGTTTATCTGGGAATGTCTTAATTTCATTTTCATATTTGAAAGATAGTTTTGCAGGATATACAATTCTTGGTTGGAAGTTCTTCTCCTTCAAGGCTTTGAATGTGTCGTGCCACTGTCTCCGTGCCAGCATGGTTTCTGCTGAGAAATCTGAAAAGAGCCGACAGGGTTTCCCTCTGAATGTTAGCTTTGCCTTTAGTCTTGCTGCCTTTAAGAGTTGCTGCTTATGTTACATTTTGTTAAGCTTGATTATAATATGTCTTGGAGTCTTTCTTTTGAGATCTATATTGAGTGGCGTACAATATGCATCTGAGATGTCTATATTCTCTTCCTTCATGATTTCTGGGAAGTTTTCTTTCAGCAGCTCAGCAACCATACTCTCTGTGTTCTCAGATGTCTCACCCTGTTCAGGGACTCCAATTAATTGAAGGTTGTTCCTCTTAATAGAGTCCCACATGCTTCTTAATGTTTCTTCATTTTTCTTGTTTCTTTTTTCTGATTTTTGCTCATAGACGCTGGCATCAGTAGCTCTGTCTTCCAAGTCAGAAATTCTTTTTTCCATTTGTTCCATTCTATTTTCTTGTCTTTGCATGGAAGTTTCTATGTCTTTGATTTTCTTCTTGATCTGTTGGATTTCAGAGTACTGGTGTTCCATCAGATCGAACAACTTGCTCAATTTTTCATTTTGTTCTGCTGCATTTTGTATAAGGTCTAGAAGGGTTCTGTATATAATCAATTTGTATTCACTTCCTGATGCTTTCATAAAAGTTTCTTCATCTGGAAAACTCCTTGGTTGCTTTGTTTGGGAGCCTTCTGAAGCCATGAATGATTGCTTGTATGTCACAATTGTCTGTTGCTTTTTGGGTCCCATGTGAGTATATAGAGGCTGGAAGAGGTACTGTGAGGATGGATTGCAAATGTTTCTCTAGGCTGTCTTCAAATGTAAAGCAAAAGGTACTTGACCAGTTCACAAGTCAGTTAGGTTTTCAGGTGTAGAGGTCCCTCTTCTCATCTGACAAAGTAAGCACCACTATATCCAACCCCAGATGATAACAAACTAGTTCAGAATACAGCAATGCTACTGCCCTGGTGGCCTCTGCTGACAGGGCCTAGCCTTAGCCAACACTGCGTCGAATACTGGTTTTGTGATAGAAAAGCACTCTCCTGCGGGCAGGCTCTGGCTCCCAAGCTAAGAATTAGGTCCAGCTGTGGCCACCGTACCCAAGATGGCATCCTCCACACAGACAGCAGACAGAGGGGCCAAAGGTGCCGAGAGGTTGTGATTCCTCTGTTTCTGTTGCAAGGCCCCCAAAGCAGGCAGCACTGTGCAAAATCACTACTCTTCTGACGGAGAAGCGCTGTCCCGTTTGCAGGTGCTGGCTCCCAGGCTAAGAACAAGGTCCTGCTAAAATCTGGGTACCAACATGGCGCCCCGCACCCTGACTGTGGAGCTCCGCACAAACCCCACTGAGGCAGCTCCAATACGAAAGGCTCAAAGTGTCTAGATTAACAGAGTCCCGAGCCTGGCTCTCAGAATATGGGAGTTTCGTCGGCCTATCCCCCCAGCAGCGTGTCTGAGTCTAGCCGCCAGGCAAGACCCAGCTCCGCCCGCCAGCTGAGACAGAGGGGAAAAAAAAGTCAAAATGGTGCATTTACCTTCCGTCCGTGAGAGCCCGAGCTAGCCAGGAGCGGGAGTCAGTGAAAGAGAGGAGGTTTTTTGCTGAGTGGTATGAAGTCCCAATTAACAGCTCTGTGCCGTGTCCTGAGGCTGATTAGGTGATCAGAAGGCTCTGTTTGATTGTCAGTTCAGGTCTTGGTTTCCAGAGGGATATAAGGAGACGTGTGCTTAGTCCACCATCTTGACTCCCTTTACCCCAGCTTGCCTAATTCTTCATTTTGCTCTGCTGCATTTTGCATAGTGTCTAGAAGCTCTCTCTATATAATCCTTTTGTATTCACCTTCTGATAGGTTCAAAAAAGCTTCATCTGAGAGGTTCTCAGGTGGTTTCTGTTGGGGGCCTTCTGATGCCATGAGTGATTTCCAGGTTACCATCTTCTTCAATATTTGTTGCTTTTTGGGTTTCATGTGGGTCAATAGAGGCTGGGAGAGATGCTGTGAAGATGGACCACAGTTGTTTCTCTAGCTGTCTTAAAATAAAAAGTAAAAAGTATTTGACTACTTCCAAAGTCAGTCCGGTTTTCATGTCCGTCTTCCCAGCTGGCAAAGTAAGCACCTCTATATCGAACCCAGATGTTATAAACTAGCTCAAAATACAGAAAGGCTACTGTCCTGCTGCCGTGTGCTCTTGGGCCCCAGTTGTAGGCAATACTGTGTAAAATTTTGCTTTTCTGCCGGAAAAGGGTCTCTTCTGGGTAGGCACTGCCTCTCAGCCCAGGAACTAGGTCCAGCTGAGGCTTCTGTATGGATGACTCCACCTCCCAGAAAAACTAAATGGCAACCCATACAAGTTCACCAGCTTACCCGGACCAGGCTCCCAGAGGAAAGAGAGGCCAAGAGTGCCGAAATGCCCAGAGTCCACAACCTCTGCTGCAGGGCCTAAGCCTTAGGTGACACTGTGCAAATCACCGCCTCCCTCCTGGAAAAGCACTCTCCCCCCAATAGGCTCCACCTCACAGCCTAGTTCTGTCCCCTCAACAGGCTCCATCTCACACCAAGTTCAGCTGGGGCCTCTTCCTGTGTGTCTCCATTTCCCAGTGGATCAAGATGGTGTCCTGCACAAGCATGTCTGTATGGCTACCACATGTCAGAGGCAGAAAGATAGGCCAGAGGAGCCAAGGTGTATAGAGTCTAAGGCCAGGCTCTCAGAACCTGGCAATTACACTTGCCGGTCCCACCAGCAGTGCGTCTGAGACCAGCAGCAAGTCAAGTCCCAGCTTTGCTTGCTAGCCAAGATAGAGGGAAAAAAAAGTCAAAAAGGTGGGTTACCTTTGGTCTCTGCAAGCCTGGGCTCACTGACAGTGGGGTCAGTGAAAGAGAGGAGGTTTTGTATTCATTGGTGTAAAGTTCAAATTAACAACCCTATGCCACATTCCAGGGCTCACTAGGTGTCCAGAAGGCTCTGTTTAATTATCATTTCAGGTCTTGGTTTCCAGAGGGATTTAGGGAGACTTGCGTTTAGTCCACCAACTTGACTCCACCCCCACTTCTCCGTATTTTATCTTCTTGGGAGCTATTATAAATGGCATTGATTTGGTGATTTCCAATCTGAGATTCTCTTTATTGGTGGAAGAATCCTTTCTATTCCTATCTTACTGAGAGTTTTTAACATGAGTGGATGCTGGACTTTGTCAAATGCCTTTTCTGCATCAACTGATAAAATCAAGTGGTTCTTGTCTTTTATTTATGTGGTTGATTACATTGATTGTTTTTCTAATGATGAACCACACCTGCATCCCTGGTACGAATTACACTTGGTCACGTTAAATTATTTTTTTGATATATTGTTGCATTCTATTGACTACAGTTTTATTGAAGATTTTTGCATCTAGGTTCATGAAGGATATTGATCTGTAATTTTCCTTTTTTGTGCCATCCTTAACTATTTTTTTAAATCAAGATTACGCTACCGTCGTAGAATGAATTTGGGAATGTTCCATCCTTCTCTATGCTGTGAATTACTTTTAGTAATAGTGGTGTTAACTGTTTTCTGAAAGCTTATAGAATTCTCCAGTGAAACTGCTAGGGCCAAAGCTTTTTTTCTTAGTTGAGAGTTTTTTAGTTAATTAGCTTTTCAATCTCTCCTTTTGTTATTGTTTTATTTAATTGTTCTACATCTTTTATGTTGGTTTAGGGAGGTGATGCATTTCTAGGAATTGATCTGTTTTGTCTAGGTTCTCAGATTTGTTAAGTGTATAGCTCTTCACAGTATTCTGTTATGACTTTTTAAAATTTCAGTTGGTTCTGTTATGATATCACCCATTTCTTTTCTTATCTGGATAATTTGGTTCCTTGTCTATTTTTGTTTTGTCAATGTGGTCAGTGTTTTATTAATTTTGTGGCTGTTTTCAGAGAACTAACTTTTGGTCTTATTAACTCTTTAGGTTATTTTTTATTGTCTGACACATTTTGTTCTACTCTAACTTTTTTTTTATTTGCTTTCTTGTGGTGTCCAAGGGGTTCTTTTGCTGCTCTTTTTCTACTTGTTCCAGTTGTAGTGCTAATGCTTTGATTTGGGCCGTTTCTTCTTTTTGGATGTGTGTACTTATTGAAATAAATTTACCTCTGAGAACTGCCTTTGCCATGTCCCAAATATTCTGTTTTTCTTCTCCTTTAATTCTGTAAATGTCTTTATTCTGCCCTCGATTTCTTCTATAACCCTGTAGTTTTCAAGTAAGGTGTTGTTCAGTTACCATGTGGTTGACTTTTTTCCTTTGTTTTTTCAGTTTTTGATTTCTAATTTCATGGCTTTATGGTCTGAAAAGATGTTTGTAATATCTTGTTGATTTGGATTTTGTAAAGGCTTGCTTTATTGTCTCATATGTAGTTTATTCTGGAGAATGTTTCATTTGCATTGGAGAAGAATGTATACCCGGCTGCTGTTGGATAGAATGTTCTGTATATTTTTATGAAGTCAAATTAGTTGATTGTAGCATTTAGATCTCTCATGTCTTTATTGAGCTTCTTTCTGGAAGTTCTGTCTTTCACCAGAATCAGTATGTTAAAATCTCTGACTATTATTGTGGAGCCATCTTTTTTGTTTTTCATTGATTTTAGAGTTTGTCTTATGTATTTAGGAGACTGCTACTCTGTTCAGTAGGGTCAGTATGAACAGGAATCAACCTGACATCAATGGGTTTGGTTTTTTGGTTTTTATCATTGGGGATGTAAATGTTTAGTATTCTTGTGTCTTCTTGGTGTATTGATCCGTTAGTCATTATATAGTGTCCTTCCTTTTCATCGTGGTCGATTTTACTTGAAAGTCTAGAATATCCGAAATATATATTGGTACTCCTCCCCTCTCTCTTTTACTTTAATGTTGTTTCCTTTATATATATATTTCCATTCTCTGAGTTTTTGATTGTTTGTATCTTTAAGTTTAATGTGAGTCTCTTGTAGGCAGCATACGTATGGATGATTTTTTTTTTAATCTATTTGGCAACTTAGCCTGTGTTGGTGCATTTAATCCATTTATATTTAGTGTAATTTCTTATAGGTATGGGTTTCGTACTATCATTTTGATGGCTTTTTTAGCACATTGTTAATAGTTTCTTTGTTCCACTTAATTTTGTCTGCTGAGTCATTTTTCCTTTGTACATTTTCTTTCAATATTTTTTTATTGTTGTTGATTTTGCATTTCATGTTTTCTATTTTAATGTATATGATTGTCAGTTTCCTTTGTGGTTACCTTAATATCTATCCCTTTATTTCTAAACTTAAACCCTTCTTCAATTTCTTTGTCTCTTCTTGACTTCCTCTCCACATGAAAGATTTAGGACTTTTTTTTTAGTCCTTTTTTTTGTTTATAATATCATTTTTTACATACAGCTCTTGACATCTCTTTTTCTCTGTTTTCAGTGTTTTAGTTATAATTTATTTTTGTGATTTTCATAACAGGGTTGATATCTGTTCGCTCTTTCCTACATTCAAGTCATGTGTTGTTATCTAATGCCATTGATTTTCTGACTGAAGGAGGCTTTTTAGTATTTCTAGTAATTTTAGCTTGGTTTTTGAAAATTCCCCAGATTTTTCTTTATCTGAAAATGTCCTAATTTCACCACCATTTTTGAGATGCAGTTTTACTGGATGTATAATCTTTGGCTGGTAGTTTTTTCCTTTGATACTTTGTATGTCTTCCTGTTATCCTCTTACCTGCATGGTTTCTGCTGAGTAGTCCAACCTTATTGACTCTCCTTTAAAAATTATTTTTTATTTATCCCTAGCCACATTTAACATACTCATTTTTAGTTTTGGCGAGTTTGATTATAATATATTTTGGCAACTTTCTTTTAGGGTCTACCTTGTGTGGAGTTCAATGGAGTTCTTGGATTGATATCATCTCATATTTCATGATATCAGGGAAATTTTCTGTTAACAAATATTCAACAATCTCTCTGTATTTTCTGTGGTCTCTCACTGTTCTGGTACTCCAATAACTTGCATGTATTCCTCCTAATAGAGTTCCACACGTTTCTTAGTGTTTCTTCCTTTTTTAAAATTCTTTTATCTGATTTTTTTCTAAAATATATTGGTGTCAAGTGCATTATCTTCAGTCTCACTAATTCTGCATTCCAATTCCTCAGTTCTGTTCCTTTGACTTTCTATTGAGTTGTCTGATTCTGTAATTTTATTATTAATCATCTGAATTTCTTATTGCTATCTCTTTATGTTTTCTTTCAGCCTACTTATCTTGTATTAATTGTTTGAATTCTACTCTCAGTAATTCCCAATAGTTCTCTTCACCTGGAAAATTCCCTCATTCTTTGTTTTGGGAACTTTCTGAAGCTGTTGTGGTCTGCCTCTTCAAATGATTTGCTGTTGATGGTTGTCTCTGAGCCCCAAGAAGCTTCTTGTTTTGTTTGGTTCAAAATGTCAGTGTAGGCTAGTTATGTGAGTTAGTTTGACTATTGAACTTTTGAGGCTCTAACATCCTAAAACCAAATGGTTAGACTTGTTACTAGATAGGTGTCTATTTACTTTCCTTGTAGCATTCAACCTGGGTGCTCAGGTAGTTGGTCACCAAGTGTGTGATGGAAGATTTCTCCTGCAGTCCGCAATGGGCGGGGGTAACTGGCATAGACACAAGTATCTGGCTGCATGAGATGAGAAATGTAGCATGCTGGCAGCCATCAATGAATGCCCGTGAGGAAAGACTGTCCCTTTATGCCTGAATGTAGGCAAAGTAACTGTTTCTATCCTGAGTTCACAGCTTTGGGGACCTGCAGATTATTTGGGTTATTTATTTTCTCCCTCTGTTTGTTAAATTGTTCCCTTTCTTCATCTGGAAGAATGGCTTAGAGAACTTCTTAGGAGTCCTACTTGTGGACCAGGTGATGGCTTCAGACTGTGGAGCTGGGTGCAATGTACAGAAGGAAGAAAGATGTACTGTGAAAAGGGAGAGAGGTTTATTCCAAAGAAAAGACTTAGATACTTGCCTGGTAGAGTGGATGCAATCTCCTTAGCTTTTGACAATCAGATGCCATTTTTCACTGATTCAGGAGGTGTGAGTAGGCTCTCTGCTGCTTGATCTCTTCCACTGAGGAAGACACTTTCTGAAAACCCCTGCTCCACTCGCCAAGCTCCAGAGACCAAACTCTGTTTACCTGCTAGATGCCAATTCCTGTCAGGTAAGATCTGGCCAATCCTAGCTATTTTGGGGCTTAATCATCCTTCCCTGTTGCTCAGTCTGATTTCTGAGCTTTCCCTTTGATGTTCAGGGTTCCCAGAATGTCATATACAAGGTCTGACAGTTAACTACACAAACTTAATTGTTCTATGTGCTGCATACTTCATTGCTGAATATCACTACAGTTACCTTTGACATACTCCCCTTGGGAAGCTATACAGCAACATCAGACCCTAATCTACCCTTCAAAGCGATTTTTGAACTCTTTCTGGAATGGCCATTGTGCACAGTGGCATGCTAGCATGTTTGCAAGGTTAATGGCTTAGCTGTCTGTGAGAGAATTTTTAGCCAGTAAACAAATAACTGTACTGGAACAGCCTCCCTACTCACGTGAGCTGCCGCCTAATGACATTTTGTTTACCCAATGATAAAAGAAATATTGAAAGGAAGACATGTTGGTGTCATTCAGGACATCAACAGTAACACAACAACAGCTCTGATGGCCATTCCAGAAAAAGAGATCCAAAATTGCTTTGAAAGATGGGCTAGGTGCTGGCATCAGTGGATACCTTCCCAAGGGAGTACTTTGAAGGTGACCATAGTGATATTCAGCAGTGAAGTATGTAGTACTTTTTCTAGGATGAATTCACAAACTTAAATGGCAGTCCTTGCATAATTAATTCTTTTCTTTTTTGGTCTTTGTTGTTAGAGGGATCACAGGAAACATCCAGCTACTCTACCATCTTATCCTGTACTAAGGAGAAGTACTTCTTTTAGGGTTGTTTGTTCTTTTTTGCTAACTATCTTGTTATTGTTAAGTACCTTTTAGTTGCTTCTGACTTATAGTGACCATGTGTACAACAGAAGGAAGTACTACCTAGACCTGAGCCAGCCTCACAGTTATTATGAATGAAATGATTTTGGCAGCCACCATATCAATCCATCTTGTTTGAGGGTCTTCCTCTTTTTCCCCTCACCCTCCACTTTACCTAGCATGGTGTCTTTCTCCAGGGCTTGATCCTCCTGATAACATGTGCAAAATATGTGCAATGATGCCTTACCATTCATGCTTCTAAACAGCATTCTGGCTGTACTTTTTCTAAGAAAAGTTTGTCTATTCTTCAGTTGTTACACTCAACATTCCTTACTAATTTCTCTTATAGTTCAAAGGTATCAACTCTTCTTCAATAATACTTATTTCATTATCCAGATTTTGTATGCCTATGAGGTGACTGAAAACACCATGGCTTGTATTAGGTACACCTTAGTCCTTAAACTGACATCTTTGCTTTTCTTTTCTAGAATATTTGCCCAGTGTAATTCATTGATTTCTTACCTAGTGTTTCATGGTTATTGATTAAGCATCCAAGTAGAATAAAATCCTTGACAACTTTAATATTTTCTCTAATTCTCTCTCTCTCTCTTTTTAAAATAGATTTTATTGTGACTTAGTGACAAGTATATAATCAATATGAATTTTCCATATAACACTTGGAACTCACACTACTATTCTACTCTACCTGCTCTCGTGTTGGTTATTAGTCCACTTGTGAGGGCTTTTGTTTTTTTTTGTTGAGGTGTAATCCATACTGAAGGCTGTGGGCTTTGATCTTCATAAGTAAGTGCTTCAAGTCATCTTTTCTTTCAGCAAGCAAGGTTGTGTCATCTGTGTATTACAGATTATTATTGAGTCGTCAGTCCGGATGACCCATTCTTCATATACTTCAGCTTTTCAGACTTTTTTCTTAGCATAGAAATTGAATACTGCCTCATGGGCACAATTAACCAAAGCAATTCCATGGCCACCAACTAAACTTCAACTCAGAGAAGGACTTGTAGGACATAGTAGAACTACCCCATAGGGTTTACAAGGAAGAGCTGGTGGATTCAAATTCCTGAACTTTTGCTTAGCAGCCTAGCTTTTGGCCACCATACCAGCAGGGCTCCCTGGTTACAGTTGAGTGTCTGGAATTGCAGTTCTTTGAAATGCTATCCACAGTCTGTTATGATCCACATGGTTGAATGCTTTTCCATAGTCATTGAAACACAGAAAAACATCTTTCTAGTATTGTCTGCTTTCAGCCATGATTCATCAACAATGACATGCCTTGTTCCATGTCCTCTTCTGAATCTGTCTTGAACTTCTGGCAGTTTCTTGTCAATGTACTGCTACAACTGTTTTTCAACGATCTTTAGCAAAATTTTACTTGTGTGTAATATTAATGATATTGTTCAATAGTTGCCACATTCTATTAGAGATTTTTCTTTGGAATGGACCAAATATGACTATCTTCTTGTCAGGTAGCTAGGTAACTGAGTTCCAAATTGCTTGATGTAGATGAGTGAGCGCTTCTGGTGCCATATCAATTTGTGGAAACATCTCAATTGGTGTTCTGTCAATTTCGGGAACCTTGTTTTCTCCTAATACCTTTAGTGAAGTTTGGACATCATCCTTCAATACCATTGGCTCCTGATTATATGTTACCTCCTGAAATGGTTAAATGTTGACCAGTTCTTATTCTAAAAGTTACTTTGTTAATCCCTTTCATCTTCTTTTGATACCTCCTACATCTTTTACATTTTCTCTGTGGAACCTACAATATAGTACCTTGAAACCTGAATTTTTCTTCAGTTCTTTAAGATTAAAAAATGATGCCTGTGTTCTTTCCTTTTGGTTTTGTAACTCCAGGTGTTTGCGTATTTCGTTATCACATTTTTCTTTGTCTCCTTTAACTATCCTTTGGTGTCATCTGTTCTCTTTTACCTCATCATTTCTTTCTTCCACTTTAGCTATGGTATGCTCATGAACAACTTTCGGAGTCTCTTCTAATATCCATTCTGTTCTTTCTTTCCTCTTTTAAATGATCTCTTATTTTTGTCATGTATTATGTCTCTGATGGCATTCTGCAACTTGTCTGGTCTTTGGCAACTAATGTTGAATGCATCAAATCTGTTCTTGAAATTGTCTCTTAATTAAGGTGAAATATACTGAAGGTTGTACTTTGGCTCTCATGGACTTGTTCTAATTTTCTGCAACTTGAAATTGAACTTGCATATGAATAATTGATGAGCTGTTCTGTACTCTTATTCTCATTGATGATATTGCACTTCTCCATCTTCTCTTTCCAGATGTGTAGTCGCTATGATTCATGAGTATTACAACTGGCAAGGTACAGGAGTATAGTCACCGTTTATGTTGTTGGAAAAAGGTATTTGCAATGAAGAAGTTGTTGGTCTTGGAATGTTTCTTTATTGTGCTTAAATGAAGGTTTGCAGAGGATATTAGTTTCTCATTAAAGAGTATACACATTGTTTTGTGACACTAGTTGCCAACTCCATGACATGTCAACACCCCACCCTTCATGCCCTTGTTCGTCAAGATTTATAAGACTGACTGGGCAGCTCCTGTCCAGAGTTGAGTTGAGAGGGCAGGAGCTAGCAGAATGGACATGGGAAGTACAGAGTATCACAGTGTGAGAAGAACAGCTAGAGTTACATAGTAATGTGTATGTAAGTTTTTGTATGACAAATTGAACTGGATTGTAAACTTTTACTTAAAGCACAGTAATTTTTTTTTTAAAGATTTCTAGCCCTTCATGACTTCTTGTCCTTGAACTTGGGCTGCTGTGTTCATCTAGTCTCATTTACATGGTGGAGCTATATGTATATGACATCCAACAAGAAAGTCTGCAAACTCAATTGTTTTAAGTGCTACACACCTCATTGCTGAATATTGCTACCAAACAAACCAGTCAGCTTCAAAGTACTCACCTTGGATAGCCATGTGCCAATTCCAGCACGGAGTCCACACTTAAGAGTAACTTTGTAACTCTTTTTGGAATGGCTATTGTGCATGGTGGCAAAGTGACAAGTTCACCAACTTAACTGCACAGCTGTCTGTGAGGGAGTTTTTATCCAGCAAATAAATAACTGTGTTGGAATACCTCCCATACTCACTTGATGTGGCGCACAGTGACTTTTTTCTTTACCTAAAGGTAAAGGAGATATTGAAAGGAAAACATTTTGATGAAGTTCAGGACATCAAGGGTAATATGATAACACATCTGATGGCCATTCCAGAAAAAGAGTTTGAAAATTGCTCTGAAGGGTGGAATAGGCACTGCATCAGAGCATAGCTACCCAAGGGGAGTGTTTCACAGGTGAACATAGTGAGTGATATTCAGTAACAAGGCATGTCGCACTTTTTCTGGGATGAGTTCACAAACTTAATTGTCAGTCCTGGTATTATTGTTTGATTTTTAGGCCTCTCTAGTTTTTGGCTGAATGATAAAACTCAGGAGTGATTTCATTACTGAATTAAAAGATTTTCCAGGGGTCATATTCTTAGGGCTTCTTTAGTCTCTGTCACACCAATATGTCTGGTCCTTTTTTTTTTTTTTTGCAAGTTAACATTTTGTTCTACATTTTTCTCTAACACTGTCTGGGCTTCTCTATTGTGATCCCTGTCAAAGCAATTGATGGTGGTAGCTGGGTACCATCTAGTTGTGCTAGACTCATTCTGGTGGAAAATGTATTTATTTATTTATTTTTTAATCTGTGTTAATTGCACACCATGTAGTTGTGCCAAACTCAGTCTGGTGGAAACTGTATTATTTTTGTTTTTTTAAATCTGTATTAATTGGGAATATTGGTCTGTAATTTTCTTTTCTGTGATGCCTTTTCCTGCTTTCTTTATTGGTGTTACGCTGGTCTTGCAAAATTCTATGTTTCGATACCTGGCACTGCTTCTATCACTGGGACCATGTTTTCCAATAATCCATCCTTATTTGCTTCCAAGTTTTGCCTTCCAAGCACCAGTAATTATCAATGCAACTTGATTGTATGTTGGGTCAGTTTCAGACTAAAGAAGCTGGTAAAAATACTCAGTTTCTTCATCTTTGACCTCAGTAGCTGGTGCATAAATTTGAATAAAAGTCATATCAAGTGGTCTTCTTCATAAAGTTATAGATACTATCCTGTTACTGAGAGTATTGTATTTTAGAACAGATCCTGAAGTGTTCTTTCTGACTGTTAACCCATACCATTCATCTTCAAATGGTCATGCACACTGTAGTAAACTATATGATTGTTTGACTCACAACGGCCAGGACAAGTCCATTTCAGCTTACTAATGCCTAGAATATTGCAGTTTTCATATTTTCCATTTCATTTTTGACAACTTTCAATTTTTCTAGATTCAAACTTCATAATTCCACATTCCATTTTATTAGTGGGTGTTTGCAGCTGTTTCTGTTCATTTTGAGTGATGCTACCTCAGCAAATGAAAGTCTTGAAAGCTTGACTCCCTTCACATCTTTAAGGTCAACTTTACTTTGAGGAGGCAGCTCTTCTGCAGTCATTTTATGAGTGCCTTTTGACTTAAGGGGCTCATCTTCTGGCAGTATATCAGACAGTGTTCTGCTGCTATTCATAAGGTTTTCACTCTATTTGTTTCTTTGTTTGTTTTTAACCCAGAAGTAGAATACCAGATCCCTCCTCCTGGTATGTCTTAGTCTGGAAGCTTTGCTGGAATGTGTCTACCAACGGTGACCCTGCTGGTATTTGAAATACTAGTGGCAACATTTCCAGTTTCATAGCAACACGCAAACTACCGCAGTATGGCAAATGAACAGACATGTGATGGAAAAGTATCTTAGCACCTCCTAAAAAATATAGTTAGAATCTGGAATACTAAGAGTGAAGCACAGCCAGGAGCAGGATGTTATTCAAAGTCAATGCATCCCATACTATCAAGAGTCCTTATACAGAATGCCCACTCGACAAATGTTTGAACAATTGAAAGTGTATCAGACACATTCAATAATGATGGTCTACTCCTGGGAAGAATAAACCTTTCATTGAATGACAGGTATGTGTTTCTTATGATGATTTCAAAACAGCATATTATCCCTTTGTGATTTTAATCTATCTGAGCTCCAAGTAAGTTATTGAGAATCCTCTTTGTCATTACTATTTAATTACCATGAACTTCTAATCCAGTCCAGAAATTCCTCACTGCTCACATTTCTTTCCACTTCAGAATGCGTATCTAATAGCAACCAATTACTTTTCCTATTTTCTCACTTGGAGTCAGTTTTGAGAGCTGGGAATTGCTATCTTGCAAAATCGGTAACATCTGGGACACACGGCAGATGAATGAGGGGTGTTTAGTGGGCTGGCTGGATTTCCTGCATGCTAAGGTCCTTTTCCTTTTCAGGAATTGTTAAAGGACATTTGCGTGTACTGCCTCCTGTGACTTCTGAAATCTCTTACCCACACTCATCCTTTTTCTCTGAAGAGAGGAAAACAAGTTTTGTGTTTCACAGGGTGAATGGCTTGATGGAACCATTCCAGCCTTGTGAAAGTTTCCATTTCAAACACGTGAAAAATAATTCTGAAGGAACTACCCCAGCTCTGCTTTGCTTCCAGGTATGGCTTTGATTTTCACCTTGGCATACATCTGCCCCTCACTGTTTTAATGGTCTTCCAAGAATTTGAGCTCAGTGCCGGAACACTAGTGGTTTTTTAGCTTTGCCCATAATGGAGCTAATGCTTGAGTTCATACATCAAAAGATTAGAAACCACATTCATCCTTGTACTCCTTCTTAAGCTACATGGAAATAAGTCTTCTATCATGTTCTGAAACACAATTTTGTACTTGTAAAATAAGACCACAATGGAAACGTATTGGCTGATTCTGAAACAACAAGAAGAGAAAAGATTCTCTTAAATTTATCAATTTGTTTTGGATGATTTTTTTCTTACTTTTTCTTTGTTTGTACATTTTTGTTTCTGTTTTTGCTTTTGTCTATGTTCATTGGCTCAACCGCTGTCTTAATACATCTGCAATTGCCAGACAGGGCAAGTTCAAGGGTGAAAAGGATGGTTTTGTTTAGAGGAAACTAATTTTGTTGTTGTTGAACAGCCTCTCTGCTCTTTCAGCAGGAAACAAAAGTGTCATTATCTGGTTTAAGGAGCTTCTGATAAATTATTCATAGCACTAGTGACAATTTTGAATCTTCCTGGGAATGCAACAACTTATTTTTCTTTTTTGAAAAGAAGAAACTATTTCTGTAAGCATTTTTGAAACACCTGTATGCTTGAGGCAGTCAGGTGTGATGTATTTCTGACATTTATCCCTTTCCCACATTCTCTGGGCTATGGGTTTAAAATAGAATCCTCCAGGCATTTGGGCCTTGCTTAGTATGGCAGACATAAATTTTTAAATGAATTCACTAGTTCGAGAGAGAGGAAACTCACCTATAAGTTACTTAGGACATCTCAGATCCCATAATATCTAAATTGCTAGTTACAGGTGAACAAGACTTTGAAAATACAGAAATCTTGGGAGCTTAGATAATATTAATAAAGGGACTGAACTACTAAGGTGAAACTCAACTAACAGTCTTTAGTGAGGTATTTAAAAAAAGGTGCAGTTGATGTTGACTCATTGTGACCTCGTGCATGTCAGAATAGAACTGTGGTCCATAAGGTTTTCAATGGATAATTTTTTCAAGCAGGTCATTGGTCCCTTCTTCTAAGGCAGTTCTGGGTGAATGCACACTTCCAGTCTTTTGGTTAGCAGCCAACAGATCAACTGTTTGCACCATTTAGGTAGGGCATAGTCCGTGCTAGGAAACCCTGGTGGCTTAGTGGTTAAGTGCTACATCTGCTAACCAAAATGTGGGCAATTTGAATCTGCCAGGTGCTCCCTGGAAACTCTATACAGCAGTTCTATCCTGTCATACAGGGTCACTATGAGTCAGAATCAACTCAACGACAGTCGGTTTGTTTGGTTTCAGTCTATGCTAAGTGCTTGGTGCAATGATCTCATTTAATCTTCACCAAGATCCCACTTTGCTAATGAGGAAACTGAGGCTTAAAAGACTAAGCAACTTCTTTCACAGCCATATAGCTAGGAAGTAAGTAACCATACTCCTATATGCTTACTATGCAGCCACTGGGTGCCATATGTTGAGAATTTACAGGCAAGTAGTCATCACTCCTGCCCTCAGACAGTTTACATTTTGAAGCCATAGCCTTTGATTATACCACTTGTTGACTGGGTATCAATTGAGTGCCTACTGATATATTGACTCTAAAGAAATAATGTTTGGGGCATGACCTCTGACACAGTGTCTGAATAACAGAATAGGATATTTAAAATTTTCATGTTTTCGTGCTGTTTATGGAAGCCAAGCCAAGCCAAGCCAAGTGCCATCGAGTCGGGAAGAAAGAGTTAAAAAAAAAAAAAAAAAGGAGCCAGCTCTCAATAAAAAGGGAAGCTACTGAAACTAAAGAAATTACTGACTTGGGAATTTTCCTCTGCAGGAAAATTAGGCCATGTCCAGATAACATGGACATTCTTAGTTTTTGGCGGCCTTTGCTTAAAAAAAATCCTTTCTTGGACTGGAGAACTGTAAACAGGGAAGCTGGAGGGCACTATTGTTGCTAAATACCTGGCAGTTAGTCAGCAAGGGTCAGGGAACTCACAGGAATCCCTTCTCTCTGCATGGCATATCTGCAAGGTGGATTAATTCAGAAACAAGGCACGGACGTGTGTGAAGATGTGGTTTAGTAAACTCTCCTCCTCACTCTTTCACATGCCAAGTGGGTAAACTAGAGGGGGAAAAAAAAAAAAAAAACACTGCCATCCGGTCAATTCCAATTCATAGTGATGCTATAGAACAGAACAGAACTAACTGCCCCATAGTGTTCCCCAGGAGTGCCTAATGGATTTGAACTGCTGACTTTTGGTTAGCAGCTGTAGCTCTTAACCATTTCACCACCAGAGTGGGTTAAGTGGCTGAAGATGTCAATATTAAGTCTATTCAGGCAGCGTATGATTTTTCTAACAAGTAATTTTGGGGGTAGAAAAACTATTGGGGAACTCATTTTGCATGATTCTGAATTGTTTCTGACATACAGTAGCAGTAAGTGGCTACCTTTCCTCACTGCTAACCAGTTTTAGGTTGCAGTTTGCAGCTCTGACTTTTTCATTACTTTTCTTAGAAATAAAAGGAGGTGCAAGATGTTGGTCTTTTCTTTGTATTCTCTACTGTGCTGGCATGTCATTAGTCAAACCACATTTTTAAACAGGGTATAAAAAATTTGAAGGAAAATGTTTCCCTCTGTCCCCAAGGAAGACAGAAAAAAGGGAGATAAACAAGTTAGAAGCCATTGTCTAATAAACCACAAAGGGCAGTTACAGGGCAGGCAAATTTCCTTTAACTCAAAGATAGTGTGCTTTGACTTGAAATTTTCCTTGTAAGGCTAGGTCTGTAGAAGGAAATTAGTTCAATTCATCAGACTTGGACCACTCAGTCTGTGTTGAAGCCTTTACAAGGTAACAAATGTATCAAACAGATACACTAGGTTATACTACAATAACACACAGTACTCAAATCGCAAGAAATTAAAGCCAAAATGTTTGTATGATAACACACTCAAGCTACATGTCCAACAGGGGTTGACAGCAGATCATTGCCCATTGCAGACAGTCACGATCCAGGCAGAAGAAAGCTTTGTTTCCAAACGTGCTTCCATAATCACTTGGCAGGAAAAGGAGCTGTGGTGAATCAATAACATTGGTTCTTAAGGCTTCTGCTTACAGGTGACATTCATCACTACTTTTATTGCTTGGACAGAGGAAGCTACCTCCAATGTCAAGGGATAGGAATGTAGAATTCTACCACATTCTTGGCAGATCCAGAAACATTTGGGGAACAACTGAGGACTACCATTGTAGGCAAACCTAGTAATGCTATCCTATGTGTAAAATTTACATTAGCTATAGGATGACCGTAGGGGAATATAGGTACTTCCTCCTCACCTCTAGAAGAAGAAGATCTGAAGCTTTTGGGGTGGGGAAGCACAAACAATGGATACATTGTACAGTTTATTTGCTTTAGGAAAATCACTAATGAAATCCTCAATTTCTTTCTTGTTTTGCTAAAATATGTTGTACAGTTACAATATAGATAAGAACTGTACTAGAGATTTATTTGAATTGTTTTGTTTAATTCCTTTAAAAGTTTTATGTACTAATTTTATTTATATGTCTTAGCATCACTATGTAATCTCTGGTGGTGCAAACAGTTAATTCACTTGGCTGTTAACCGAAAGACTAGAGGTTTGAGTTCACTCAGAGGTATCATGAAAGAAAGGTCTGGCAGACTGCTTCCAAAAACATCAGCCATTGAACCTGTTGAGCACAGATGGATTTCGATATACAATGGGTTGTAATGAATTGGAATCTAATTAGAATCTACTTCTCTTGTTGTTGTTTGTTTACTTTTAAGAATCATTTTGAACTCATAGAAGGAACCCTAATGGTGCAGTGGTTAAACTGCATGGCACTGCTATCCAAAAGGTCAGTGGTTTGAATTACTAGCCACCCATGGGCATAAGATGTAACTGTCTGCTTCCATAAAGATTACAGTCTTGGAAACATTATAGGGAAGAAAGTTCTACTCTGTCCTGTAGGATCACTATGAGTAGGAATCAACTTGGTAGAAACTTTTGAGGGGGTGTATTTGCAGATTTCTAATATATTAAGTTACTCAGTTTCGATGTGCCAATGTTCCCACATTAATCCAGTATGCATGATATCAGGCTGACTCCTGTGTAATTTTTTCAGTCACTTTCATTGATACATAGGTTATATACAACACAATGTGTCCATTTTAAGTGGCCAATTCAGTGAATTTTGTCAGATGTATACACCCATGTACCCTGATCACAATCAAGAACATGACCTAAAAATTGCCTTGTGTCCCTTACCAGACAATTGCTCCAACTTGCCTCTTATTGAGGAAGAAATTGAACATCCAAAAAACCAAAATGTTCAATCATTCATTTACCTACTCCAAATTAATTCAAGAATCTGTTTGCCAGATCCTAGGTGAGTTTCTGGTGATGATGAGGTGAAAAGACTCAACTTCTGCCTTCAAGAACCTTACTGTCTACTTGAAAGACAATCATAAACTTAAAGATTTCTAGTTCTGTCAATGCAGATTGAACTAATGCAACTAGAAGACACTGGAAATTCTAGGTAGAATAAATGACACCAACTAAAATCAAGTTTAGAATAAATTACTAAACATGTATTCTATTAAAAATTTATGACAGAGAAACGTATCCTGTCCAACTAATATTGGTTTTATATGCTTCTTTCATGGTGCCGTTTCAATGTGCATTCAATGTATGTCACCTTCTTTGGGTAACTTTCCCCAGAAACTTCTTCTTGTGTGTTACCTTCATGTATTTCCACCGGAGTAATCATCATGTTGTTGTTAGGTGACATCAAGTCAGTTTTTGATTCACAGCCCCATAGTGTCCTGGAGTGGCTGGTAGAATCATACTGCTCACCTTTTGGTTAGTTTCATGTTCTGTTGTAATTATTAGCCTCCGGATTCTTACAAAGAGAGGCTGTGTTTTTAATCTATGTACCACAAACAAGGTTGGATTATCAATATTTGTTGAGTATATAAATTGAATGAATTAATATGTGAATGTTAGTATAGTACATCATCCTTTAGGGAGTGTTGTCACACATATGATTTTTTGATTTCAGAAACTTTTCAACCAAGCAGAAAAGTTAGTCAATAGACTAAGACAGATAAGCTCAAAGTGTCATAACTAATATCATTATTGAGTCTGATAATTGAGTGGACTCTTAGGTCAGAAGACTTGAGTTAGGAGTCCAGTCCCGAAACTGAGTGTTATCTTGACTTCGTTTCTTAATATCGTTAAACCTCCGTTTTTTCATCTAAAAATGGAAACAAGACAGGGTTATTGATAAGGCAGGCTTGTTGTGAAGATGGATTTACATGAAGACATCACTATACATTAATGCTCAGTTCTCAGGGAAAATTCCTTTCTACTTTTAGAAACTGTAGTCCAAACGCTCCATTTCCAGAAAAGTAAGCATTTTGGACAAGTCTTTCCAACTTCAAGAAATGTTGTATGAAATATACATTGAAGAGTGACCTTATGCCTCAAAAGACAATTGCTTTAAAAAACTGGGTTTATGGCCCTATAACTTAGTAAACACCATACTACCACTAGGCAAAGAATAAGCAGGGCTTGAACATTTCCCATCTCATGGGCAAAAGGCCCGCCTCCCCAACTTCTCCAGTTTTATCGGCTGGATGAAAGGTTCAACAGTTCTTCATTTCTTCCAGCCAAGGCTGACAAGTACTTCACCTGCCTTCACTGCTTTCAGAAATAATTAGGTGTTGAAAGCTCTGACTAGAAGGATTAGAGATATGAATAACAATTTGACAGATCAAATCAAATACATTCTGATTTGATTACATTACTGAGTCAATTATTATTTCTTGTCACATTAATTATGGCAAGAGTTATAAAACGTGTCTTCCAATAATTCCTTAAATAAATCATAATGGCCATATCCTCATGGTGAATCTGTATAACATCAAGGATACATATTTGTGCTGACAGTGGAAGGACTAGAAGGAGGGATGATTTTCATTAATTTATTTATTGAATATTTATTAAGTACCCATGCCATGACAGGCATTGGACTTAGTTATAGGTATTGGTGATGCAAAACTAGAAGGATTCAGCGCCTGCTACCCTCAGGGATGGTTCTGAGTTCAGAAGATGAATCAGACAAATCCATTTTAGGAGGTAAGAGGAAAGTGAAAGGCACAATACAAGAGTGGATAGAGGTGTAATTCTGATGGTGTGTTCAGAGAAGTCACAGAGGATTTTCTGTTTGATTCGCAGTGTTATCTGTCATCAGTTCTACCTAGAACATGAAGAAGAACTTAAAAACAGACAAGAAATCTGTTTTGAAAAGCAATGTTTGTCTGGTGGGTGTCTAACAGCAGAAAGAGGAGAGTTTCCAGTTACAGTTGAAAGAGGCTATGCAAATATTTTGGTGACTAGAACAATCGCTAGTGAAATAAATGACCCAGGAACATACTAAAATGATATATCATGGCCCAGAGAACAGTTACATGATCACTCCTCTCCCAACAATTACACAAAGCTTTTAAATGAGAATAAGGGGTGCTCATTTGCGTTGGTGGATATGTGTACTCTTATCTGTATATTTGACTTTCGGTATAGTGAACGGGGGTGAGCAGGTGCATCAGAATAGGTAGAACTGACAGACTTTGCATGTCGTGGATTGAATTGTGTCTCCCCAAAAACATGTATTGCAATTTGGCTGGGCCATGATTCTCAGTATTATATAATTACTGTCCATTTTGTGATTTTCCTATGCTGTAAATCCTAATCTCTGCCTGTGGCTAATAGATTGGATTATGTTAAAAAGGATTAGAGTGGGGCTGTAACACCCTTCCTAAAGTCACCTCCCTGCTCCAATATAAAGGGAGTTTCCCTGGAGTGTGGCTGGTACTACCTTTTATCCTACAACAGACAGAAGCAAAGGGAAACAAGGAGAGAGTTAGGAACCTGATAACCATCAAGAAAGCTGCATCAAGAACAGAAGGGGTCCTTTAGACCTATGGTTCCTGTGCCAAGATAATTTCAAACCAAAGAAAGACTGATGCAACACAAAGATCTTCTTTCAGAGCTAGCTGAGAGACAGTGTGTTCTCCTAGAGCTGGTACCCTGAACTGGGACTTCCAGCCTACTGGACTGTGTGAGAATGAACTTTTCTTTGCTAAAGCTGTCCACTTGTGTCATTTCTATTAGAGCAGTACCAGATGACTAAGTTTTTCCTAGTGCTTGTTATGCTTTCTTTCCCTGCAACTTCTGTTTCTAATGGAAATATATAGCTTGTGTCTGACTATTCTACCGTTGTACTTTGGAGCCAGATAACTTGTGTTCTTAATTTCATAGATGTAGAAGAATTTTTGGATTTGGGGCTTGGAACTGATTTGAAACTTTTGTTATTATACGGGATAAAAATGTTTTTGCTATAACTTTTGTTATAATGAGATGAATGTGTTTTCCGTGTTTCAAAGATATGATTTTTGAGGAAGCCAAAGGGATGGATTAAGTTGTGTCCCCCCCAAAATGTATGTAGCAATTTGACTAGACCATGATTCCCAGTATTGTGTGATTGCCCTCCATTTTGTGATTTTTCTATGCTGTAAATCCTAATCTCTGCGTGTGGTTAACGGGTCAATTATGTTAAAAAGGATTAGTATAGTACTATAATGCCCTTCTTAAGGTGTTAAACTTTGCAAAATGCTTAAATGCTTTACAGTGCCTGTTACAGGCATGCTAGCTCTGGTCCCTGGAGTGTGGTTTGCTCCACCTTCTATCCTATAAGAGATAAAAGGAAAGGGAAGCAAATGGAGAGTTGGGGACCTTATGCCATCAAGAAAGCAGCACAGAGAGTAGAATGCATCCTTTGGGCCTGAGGTTCCTGTGCCAAGGTGCCTTCAAACCAAAGCATGAGGCTGCAACACAGGACATTCCTCCAGAGAGTGTTTCCTGGAACTAGCATCCTGAATTTGGACTTCTAGCCTACTGGACTATGCAAGAATAAACTTTACTTTGTTAAAGCCATCCATTACCAGCATTTCTGTTAGGGCAGTACCAGATGCCCATGACACTGGTTATGAGCCAAGTACATTGCTAAGCACAATCTGCTGCCTCAACTCACCCAACCTTCACATTTTGCAGATAAGAAAACAGAATTCGAGGGTCAGATTAACCCAAGAACATACTAAGAGTATATGGCAGCATTAACACTCAAACTTTGTTATTTCTGATTTCACAGAAAATTCCTTAGTGATTATGGAGCTGCTTAAAACATTAGCACCATTTTCATCAAGGTGGGTCAGAGAAGTAGGTGACTTGCTTTGGCTAATAAACCAACTTAGTTTCAGGTTTGGATCTTGGACGGATTCTCAGCATGCAAGCTGCCTCCAAATAACTTTATTCTCTTTTCAACTATGTATGAAGCCACAGCATGTGGTCCTGGGCATACTGTAGCCCAAACGTATGTAGTATAAAGTGAGCCAGGCAGAGTAGACTCAAAGATTTTTGAGAAGAATGAACTATCTAGAAGCTTTACAAGAATTGAACACAATGCCAAATTCCAGACAGTAGCTTCACTTTTTTTATAATGACAAAAAATGGGAGAAACACAGAGAGGGAAATAATTAAACATTCCGGTAACAATTAAAAAGAGAATATCTACAACCGTAGCTAGCATGCCTGTTATAGGCATTGTAAAGCATAAGCATTTTACAGGGTTTAACACATTTAATCTCCATTGTTATAAAAACCAAACTCCACTACTGTAGAGCTGACGCCAACTCATAGCAACCCTACAGGAATAGTATAACTGCTCCATAGTGTTTCTAAGGAGTATCTGGCAGATTTGAACTCCTGACCTTCTGGGTTTATAGCCATAGCACTTAACCACTACACCACCAGGGTTTCTTCCATTGTTATATAACTCTGTAAAGTAGGTTCCATTATGATTCTCATCCTACAGAAATGGAACCTGAGGAGCAAAGAGGGTGACCTAGCCCTAGGTCACAAAACTGAAAAGTGACAGATACAGCATCCAAACCCAGTCAGCCTAGCTCAATAGCTCATGCTCTTAGGTACTTTACCAGTATTTTCCTATTTAACATTAGATGTTACCACACAAAATAGTTTTATTATAATTTTTCAGATGAAGAAAATGAGGCTTAGAGTAGGAAAATGCATGAAGGCCCACCTAGAGTAAGTGGCAGTGGTAGAATTTTAAACTCATGACCCTGGGTTTCCTTTGGGAACTAGAAGCCTGCCAGATCAGAAATACATGAAATAGACTTGTACAGCAACAAGATTTTCATGGGGTCCATATGACAAGCTAGAGACACAAAAGTTGGCTTCAAAGGCTCTTGATTTCAATCATGGAGTAAGTCCCGTCCAGCTTCCAAATTACCCTTACCCACACCCAGTTGTCTGCCATAGGGTTGATTTTGACTCATAGTGACTCTATAGGACACAGTAGAACTGCCAAATAAAGTTTCCACGGAGTGCCTAGTGGATTTCAATGGCCAACCATAAGGTTGGTAGTTGTAGCTCTTTATCACGATGCCACCAAGGTTTCCACATTATCCTGAGCTCAAACCTACCATGTCATAGCAGCTTCACACCCACCAGCTGATTAGAACTAAAATTGGTCTTACTTCTTTTAAGATTAGAGGCAGCTGTAGTGCAAATACTATAATCTAGAGCCTGAAAAGTATAATCTCTAGAATGTATTGCATGAGTTTTAAATCCTAGTTCTCCTCATTTCTATGCATGATCTTGGGTAAATTATCTTTTCTACACTTACTGAAGAAGACAATATTAGAAGCTTCCTTTTAGGGTTACAGAAACCCTGGTGGCATAGTGATTAAGTGCTACAACTGCTAATTAAAAGGTCTGCAATTCAAGTCTGCCAGGTGCTCCTTGGAAACTCTACAGAGCAGTTCTACTCTATCCTATAAGGTCACTATGAGTCAGAATCAACTCAACAGTAGTAGGTTTGATTTGGTTTTAGTTTTTAAGATTGCTGTGAAGATTGAGAAAGATGTAGCTGTCTGTTGCCTTAAAGGTCAAATTAAGCCTATTGTCTTTGAGTTGATTTCAACTTGTAACAACTATACAGGACAGAGTATGACAATCCAGCAGGATTTCTCAGAAGTGGCTGGTGGATTCTAACTGCTGACCATTTGGTTAGCAGCTGAACTCTTAACCACTGTGTCATCATACCTACTACAGCCTCAGAAACCCTAGAGGGGCATCTCTACTCTGTCCTAAAGAATTGTTATGATTTGGAATTGACTTGACAGTAGTGACTCTAAGAAAACTGAATGTGTTAATCTATGTAATATATTTAAATGAAAGCCAGGACCAAAGTTAGTGTTCCACCACTTTTGATTTTTGCATCAGGGAATCCCTCATAGTGGGGTACATATTTCCTGGTGTCTGTCTTAAATAAAGGTGGAGCCCTACTTTTAGCTATGATCTCAAACCCTGTTCTGACCCTCAAACCACTTGCAGAATCATCATTCCAAGCCTAGCCCTTTTTGTTACTCTCCCAAATCTTGCTTGCTATTTCTCTAGGCCATCGGTTGGGACACTGTGTCACACAAAAGGCACTATCTGATATCATGATAGAGGCATTCTCAAAAATCTGTACAGATACATAATCTTCAAGGATATGACAATAGGGGAAGTCAGAGCCTGAGTTTTCGTTGTGTATCAGGTAGTACGGCTGCTTCTTATTGTATCTACTCAAATAAGATTCTTAACCTGAGTCAATACCATCACACCTCTGCTCTTACGTGAATTCTTCCCCTTTTTGTAGCACCTTCCTGAAGGTTGCTTTCTATTAAATGTGTGTGCCATCAAGTCAGTTCTGCTCAGCCCAATGCTATATACAACAGGATGAAACCCTGCCAGACCCCGAGCTGTCCTCACCGTCATTGTGCTTGAGCCAATTGTTGCAGCCATGTTTTCAATCCATCTCCTTGAGGGTTTTCCTCATTCTTGCTCACCCTCTACTTTACCAGGCATGATCTCCTTATCCAGATATTGACCCCTTCTGACATCAAAGGATGTGAAATAAAAATTGCTATTATGCTTCTGAAAAGCATTCTGGCTGTAACTTTCACTAAGACAGGTATGTTTATTTTTTTTGGCAGTCTATTGCATATTTAATATTCTTCACCAACTCCATAATTCAAAGGTGTTAATTCTCCTTCCACCTCCCTTATTCATTGTCCAGCTGTAGCATGTAAATGAGGTGACTGAAAACCCTATGGCTTGGGGCAAGTGTACCTTAGTCCTTAAAGGTATTGTCTGCTGTCTCACACTTTAAAAGGTCTGTCTTGGGTGTGAATTCTTAAATGCTGTTGATCGTAGATCCAAATAAAACGAAAACCTTGACAACTTCACTTTTTTCTCCATTTATCATGATGTTGCTTATTGGTCCAGTTGTGAGGATACTTGTTTTCTGTATGTTGAGGTCTAACGCACACAGAAGGCTGTGCCCTTTGATCTTCATCAGTGAGTGCTTCAAGTCCCTTTCACTTTCAGCAAGTTGTGTCATCTGCTAATCACAGGTTGTTAACAAGTCTTCTCCAGTCCATATGCCCTGTTCCTGTCCATGTAGTCTAGATTTTCTGATTATTTGCTGAGCATACAGACTGAATAAGTATGCTAAAAGGATATATACCTGACACATGCCTTTCTGACTTTAAATCACACAATGTATCCCCTTGTTCTGTTCAATGACTGTCTCTTGACCTATGTAATTGTTCCTCATGAGCACAATTAAGTGTTCTGAAATTCTCATCCTCTGCAATGTTATCCATAATTTGTTGTGATTCATATGGTCAAATGCCTTTGCATAGTCAATAAAACGCAGTCTGGAGTTCTCTGCTTTCAGCCAGGATCCATCTGACATCAGCAATGATATCCCTGGTTCATTGTCCTTCTGTGAATTTGGCTTGACTTTCTGGCAGCCCTGTCAACATACTGCTGCAATGGCATTTGATCCTCAGCAAAATTTCAGTTACATGTGATATGAATCACATTATTTGATGATTTCTATCACCTTTCTTTGGAATGGGTACAAATCTCTTCCAGTCAGTTGGCCAGGTTGCTGTCTTCTAGATTTCTTGGCATAGATGAGTGAACACTTCCAGTGGTGGATTCATTTGCTGAAACATCTCAGTTGGTGTTCTGGTTGGTTTCCGGAGCCTTGTTTGTCACCAGTGCCTTTGGTGTAGCTTGGACCTCTTCCTTCAGTACCATCAGTTCCTGATTATACGCTACCTCCTGAAATGGGTGAATGTTAACCACTTCTTTTGGTGTAGCTGCTCTGAATACCTCTGTCTTCTTTCAATGCTTTCTATGTTATTTAGTATTTTCCCCATGCAATCCTTGAATATTGCTACTTGAGGCTTTAATTTTTTTCTTCAATTCTTTCAGCTCAAGAAACGCCAAGTGTGTTCTTTCTTTTTGATAATCTATGTCCACACCTTTGCACATCATTTTTAACACTTTGTCTTCTTGAGCTACCCTTTGAAATTATCTTTTTACCTCTTTTTACATCATCATTTCTTCCTTTTGCTTTAGCTACTCAGTGTTCAAGAGCAAGTTTCAGTTGCTTCTGACAGCTATTCTGGTCTTTTCTTTCTTGCCTATGTTCTAAATGATCTATTGCTTTGTTTGGAATCCCTGGTGGCATAAAAGGCGATGCATCTGCTAACCAAAATCTCAGCAGTTCAAATCTGCCAGGTGCTCCTTGGAAACTCCATGAGGCAGTTCTACTCTGACGTATAGTGTTGCTATGATTTGGAATTGACTCGGTGGCTATGAGTTTGGTTTCTTGCTTTCTCCGTGTATGATGTCTTTGATGTCATTTCACAACTTGCCTAGTTTTCAGTCATTGGTGTACAATAAGTCAAATGTATTCCTGAGATGGTATCTAAATTTAAGTGGTACATATTCAAGGTTGTACTTTGGATCTTGTGAACTTGTTCTAATTTTCTTCAGCTTCAACTTGAACTGAGTATGGGAAATTGATGGTTTGTTTAGCAGTCAGCCCCCAGTCTTATTCTAACTGATGATATTAAGCTTCTGTATCATCTCCACAGATGAAGTCAGTTTCATTCCTGTTTATTCCGTCTGGCTAGGTCCACATGTAGAGCTGCTGTTTATGTTGTTGAAAAAAAAATGTTTGCAATGTAAAAGTTGTTGGTCTTGCAAAATTCTGTCATGTGATCTCCCAACAGCATTTCTATCACAAAGGTTTATTTTCCAACTCCCAATCCTTCTTTGTTTCCAGCTTTCATACACTAGTCACCTGTGATTATCAGTGCTTCCTGACTGCAAGTCTGATCAATCCCACACTGCAGAAATTAGTTAGTATCTTCAGTTTCTTCCTCTTTGACCTTAGTGGTTGCTGTGTAAAATTGATCATACTAACTGATCTTACTTGTGGATGTATGTATGTTATCCTGTCATGGGCAATTTCTGCTTCAGGATAGATCTTGAAATGCAATCACATTCCTGTTCAAGTTGTCATTCCTGGCATAATACACCAGATGATTAGCTGATTCAGAGTGGTCAATGCCGGTCCCTTTCAGTTCAGTGAGGCCTAGAATATTGTGATTTTTATATGTTTTATTTAATTTTTTACAACTTCTAATTTTTCTTGATTTACACTTCATCCATTCCATGTTCTGATTATTAATGGATATTTGCAGATGTTTCTTCTCACTTTGAGTTGTGCCACATCAGCAAATGAAAGTCTTGACTCCATCCATGCTGTTAAGATAAAGTCTACTTTGAGGATGTAGTCTTCCCTAGCTATCTTTTGAGTTCCTTTCAACGTGAAGGACTCATCTTCCAGGACTAAATGAGACAATGCTCCACAGCTACTCAAAAGGTTTGTGCTGCCTAATTCATTTCTGAAGCAGAACTTCAGATCCTTTACCCTAGTCTGTCTTAGTCTGGAAGTTCAGCTGAAACCTATTCTCCATGAATGACACTGCAAATATCTGAATACTGGTGCTATTCAGGTGACCAGTATTAGGATAGCTTCTAGCATCACAGCAACACACAAGCCCCCCCCCCCCCCCCAGTATGACAAACTGACAGATTTGTGAGGGAAATTTGTATGAGTTAACATATTAGTGATAGGTATTGATGACCAGCCACAGACAGCCCAGAAGAAGATTTTTCATGTTCTCTCTTACCCAATACTTTGGATGAAACATTTCCATCTCTGGGTGAGATTATAAAAAGCATGAACCTGAGGAGATGGTTTATGTAAGTAACATATTGGGTAAAGATAGAATTTTAATGGGAACTAAATTACTGTCTAATTCTAGATCTGATTTTCTGTGCTTGTGCTTGCCAGTGGTTTCTAGGACTAAGTAATTTCTTTTATAAAATATAATTGCCAAATCTTCTGATCTGAAGTCAGGATAGGAGTCAAAACAATGTCTCAAGATCCTGTCTAATTCTAAGATATTTTATTATGGAACTGATAGTTTTATATTTTGTGATTTTTTTTTTTTTATTGGCTGCTATCAACCAAACCCAGTAATGAATCCAACATTGTATAGCCAGTGCTCACTCACTTTTTAGCATTTACATAATTGGTCCCTAACAGAGTTCATTTTGCTCTGATTCTCCAAGTTTTGTACACTAATTTTGTATTTTGCCAGAAGTTGAAGATCTATCTAATGCTCTGTACTCAAGGGGAAGGCAGAGCTTCCTATATATAGTAGCTGAGATAATTTGGTCCAAATGTTTGATGCCACAGGCAAAATACCCGAAGATTGTTCACTTGAAAATTATGGCTCCTTTTCAGGATTGTACATTGCATTATTTGTTTTATGGACATTTCTGTATGCATTGCACCAACAGTAATTACTGAACTAATAAGTCAGCGTGTTACCAAGATGTTTTGCCATTATAATTACAGCCACATGTTGTTGTCCTTCCTCAAATAGTCCAGACTTAATTGCATCATTTTTCAGGAGAATTTATGTGCTGCAGCTTAATTCAAAATTAGTACATGAATAAATGAAGTGCAAACTATTTTCTACACTGATTCACATGCAGAATAAATGTTCTAGAGAAGAGAGTGGCCAAGCTTTCATGTTCCCAGTTGTGCTTGGTAATTCCTGTGACAAACCACCAGTGACAACTTAAAGGGAAAGAAGAGTGACAAAATGCAAAGGAATCTGCATGGATATGAAAAAAGAATGTTGTGCCAGATTCTAGGGGTACAGGTTCGAGTCCTGTCATTTGTCATCTGACCCTTGGGTGCTATTTCCTGTTGCTGAGACTCAGTTTTCTCAGCAGAAACATTGCAAGTTGCCTGGGTAATTTCAGGTTCTCTCTGTTGGAATTGACTCAACAGCAAAAGATTTGGTTTTCTGTTTTCTCACTGCTAGCTCTCTTACCTAATGTTTTACTTCTGCTAGATAGTACTGGGAAAGTAATAGTAAAAAAAAAAAAAAGAAATTACTAAAGCCAAACCAAACCAACCCATTGCTGTTGAGTTGATTCCAAATTATAATGAACCTATAGGATAGTACAATTGCCCAATAGGGTTTCCAAGGACAGGCTGATAGAGTCAAACAGCCATCCTTTTGGTTTGGTGAGTAATTAACCACTCTGTCATAAAGCACCAGTGAAAGCACACCCATCTTTAAAATGATTATTATCCTTTCCCAAGCTATAAATAAATTAGTGCAATACGTAAGATGGACATGAAAACATACCATCTAAAATCTGCATTGTATGAGTCATCTCTATTTATGACAATAGCCCATATAATTTCTTCTTTATACTTCATTACTTTCTGCTTTCCTACTTCTACCTTTTCCTTTTCTTTTTGCCAATAAAACTGAACTTGCACTTATGGCTATACATACATTGCTATCCTGAACTTTGAAATTTGAGTTCGCATTGCTGGTAGCTTTCTATGTAAGTGTTGACAAGAGGTCATCTCACAGCCTCTACTCTGCAAAGTAAGATCCTTGGCAACACAATTAGTCAAGTATGTGGCTACTGCCCCAAAAATGTCAGAGGTCTGAACCTGCCTCCCGAGGAAGATGTGGCAGTCTATGTCTGTAAAGATTACAGCCTTGAAAATCCTATGCAGCAGCTCGCTGTCCTGTAGGTCTCTATGAGCCGGAATCAACTCAATGACATTGGGTTTACTCTGTAAACATAGATTCAATAGCTTGTGACTTCAAGCTCTAATATTTTTAACCAGAGAGAGACTTCCCCTTTCTTCAACAGACCATTCAGAGCAACAGATAGCTGTTGAATGAGGCAGTTCATGCTCAAGAACTCCTGTTAATCACTAAACACACACACACACACACACACACACACACACACACACACACACACACACACACACACACACACACACACACACACTTTCCTGCAAAGAAGCTGACTGAGCTGGAGAGAGACTTTTCTCCTAGCAAGTTCCCTGGGTACTGCAAACCATTTCCATTTCACTGCTAACCTAAAGGGTGGTGGTTTGAACCATATTGTGGTCCTGCCAAAGAAAAGCCTACTGACCTGCTTCCATAAAGATTATAGCCAAGAAATCCCCGTGGAATAGTTCTGCGCTATATAATACATGGGGTTGCCATGAATCAGAAGCCATTTGACAATAATTTCTTTTTTCTTTTTTTTTTTTTTGTCATCAGAGCAAGGAGTACAAGATAAGAATGGGAAGAAAGAAGTAATTATCAAAAGGAGTATGCTTTAGAGGGCCTTGAACTATGTTCTACTTCTGCCCAGTTCAGGCAAGTCTCTAAAACATGGTTACATCGTCTGTATATTAGAGATAATCCTACTTGCATAATTAAAATGAATAACATATAAACATATAAAGTATCATATGAGGCCACTAAAATATGTTGGCTTCATATATCCTCAGAGGCAAGACAAAAGTGTATGTAGTTGGCGATAAGAGAATTGCAGGTGGTGAGAAATGCATCTATAAACTTGCAGAAGTAGCAAAACAAGGTACACTCTGTGATTCCAATGTGAAACTGAAGTTTCATGCAAAGGAAAAGAAAGAAGTATAGAATGGCCAATGGGACTAGATCTCTAAGGGTGCTGAGTATCAAGCAGTCAAACTTGGCTTTACACTGGTTCTAGTTCTATAAGGAGGGATTAAGTAACAGAATCTTGAATATAACACCAAAGAGTTCTCAGTATCTCTAACAACCCATAAAACATATTTGTGCAACAAAAATCACACCTGCATTAAGACACTTCTTCCATCTGAAATATAGTTATCTTCATGGAAAAGATATCATTCTATGATGTCTATGATGTAGGCAATCCTCTTTTTAGAGACAGAGCCCTGTATCATGTACTCGAACAATTGTAGGAGACACTGAGAGCCTTTGGCCTATGGAACTATATGACTTCTAGTATGGAGTAGACTGACAGCTGACTAGGTTTGTCCATTCTGTCTTTTGGAAAATGTATTCCAGTGGGCTCTTAAATTTCAGTAAATGTGTTAGGCATTGAAGGCACAAGAAATTAAAAGATAGATGCCTTGAAATCAATGAACAGAGAGGCTGGATTAAAGATAGTCAATAGCAATTTAATGCACAAGTATTAGTTTCAAGCAATCCTATGTTGAGAAGAATCCTTAGTCTGCATCTTGTCTCTGAAGAAAAGATATCTTTACTGGTCAGAGCTGTATCCCCTAAGCTCAGGTAGGAGAAGCAATGGCTTGCATGGTCAGTATCTGACATCAGTGGTTCTCAACCATGGACAACTCTGTCCCCTAGAGAACATTTGGCAATGACTGGAAATATTTTTGATTGTTACCACTGAAGGGTTCCACTGGCATCAGGTGAACAGAGGCCAGGAATATTGCTAAATACTGTACAACACATAGTAAAGTCTCTACAATAAAGAACTATTGAGCTCAAAATGTCAGTAGTACTGAAGTTGAGTAACTGATCTAAATAAATTTTAGCCACTGGCTACTGTGGAAGATAAAAGGTAGTGCTCCAGCAATAGCACTAGATAAGAAATAGATGTAAAAATGAGAATGTGATCCCGAGAAAGTGAAAAAGTAAGAAAACTTTCTACTGGGTTAGAAGTGGAGAAGCTAAGAGAAGAGTCAACGACAAGTCTAAGAATTACAAGTTGAATGACAAAGAATGGTGGTGTCATTACTAGCAATGTTGAAGGTGAAGCAGGTGGTTATGGGGCAGAAGAAGTAGTGGATTTGTTCTGGATGCGTGGGTTGATGACAGGGCAATGAGATAGACACACTCAGATGTCAGTGACAGGGAAGACAGTTAGGGCCACTCAAGATGCCAAAAAGTGGAAGGCACTAGAACTGAACTTGAAGATGTAGAAATGCGTTGCTCCTGTAGACAGACAGTTTGCATAAGCCACATGCAATGATCAGAAAAGCCTAATGGGCTGTGGATTTGGTGGTTAAAGAAGCGGGATATTCTCTACTCCCCACCCTCCTGCCTCACAGAACCACAGCATCTTATCCTTTGCTACACCCACATTTGCTCCCTTCCAGGCTAAATTCCTTTGAAGTTAATAGGTACAATGGATGAGAGACGTGGGGAAGGAGTGGAATCCATTCCACACTTCTTCAATTTCCATTAAATTACACGGGTCTTGAAAGATAAAAGAGAAAGGTCTAAGGGCAAAACACATTTTAGGTTTTATTGAACCACATTTTAGGTTTCCTAATCCACGGTTTGAGAGTTCTATTCATTCAGCCAGAACCTGTGAAGCAGATCCTTACAAGCCTGGAAGCAGTCTTGTGAATCTGGGACCCTCAAGAGCACGGTCAGAGACTGGAAGTCTCCTTCACCACAGAGGGGTAGGGGAGTTGCCTTTTATAGATGTTTTCATTTTTACAAAATTAGAATTTTACCATTGACAAACTAGAAGTAAATTTGTCTTTTTTTTCCCTTCTTTCTTCCTTTTATATTCCCACCTTCAATAAACACTTATTATGTGCTGGCTGTAGGACATTTCTCTAGGCCTCAGTAACAGAAAGATGACTTTATTTTATAGTAATCAAAGCAATTTTGCATTTTGAGGTACAGGATTGAAATATTCTAAATGTTCTTTACCTTTAAAATTATCAATATACACCAGATACACTGTTGGAAACAATCAAACAGTATCTAAAATTTGGTGATAGCATAAAGAAAATAATCTGTTTAGGGCTTGTGCATATAGGTGTATATAATTTGTAAAATGGATCTGATTTAAAATTTGGGCTCATTAGCTAAGTGATGTCCATTCCTTCATCTGTCAAAAAATGGTAGGAATGCCTACCTTACAGAAGTGTTATTATCAAAATAAAACAATGAAAACATCAAGATGCAGGACACAATTAATTCAGTAAATATTAGTGATGTGTATGCATTTTAAATTTTAGAGTCTCAGTTGATAATTCTTTAATTTATAAGTAAATAATGGGATGCCTGATATGCAGATGTTTAAGCAAGAAAATTAAACAGATGATTAAAAACTACTTCTTGAACTGAATTATAACGGTTGATATGTATGTTAACAGGTGGTTAATTGCCATTTCCTGCTGGAAGAATGTGTTCCCAGGAGCAGTCTGCTCCAGCAGATTCCCAAGCCTGCACAGATGGAACCTCTCCTTGAACACCTAATGTAGAGGTGCCGAGTGCATGTTTTGGCAATCTGAGCCCCAAGTGGCCCAGCATTTCCGGTGAGATTCAGAGCCAGAACTTCTCTCAAAAAACCAACCATTTTAACTAAAGTTGGAGCTTGTGCTGACCTCAAGGAGAGAGCCAATGTTCATTTGGCAGTTGGAGCACACAGCCAGATAGAGCACAAAGGCTATCTATGACCCCGTTCATAAATGGGCATCAACCATGGCAGCTTTGCTCTACCAGGGAGCATCCTGTTGTACCTCACTTGGTTTGCCTTTATCGGGACAACTCATCTGCCCACTGGAGCTGTGAATATTGGTTGCTAACAGCCCAGAGCTGTTTCTTTTTCTGGCAAACTGTCCTCGACATCCAAGAAGTTATTTCCTTTTCTCTTCCCTTGAAGGCAAACTGCAGAAAATTAATGATGGTTTGTAGAAGTCTAGCCCTTCGCTTGATGCCCCCAGAGCTCCCTATAGGATCAGGCTGAAATTAGTCACTGGCTGAGACCATTTTTTAGCTTCGCACCTCCCCTTTACCCTATCCTGATTTTCACGCTCTTCTTCTCCTGAGAATACACTTTTCAATAAATCACTGCACAATAAATCTGAATCTCCGTTTCAGAGCCTTCTTCTAGAGAACCCAATCTAAGATGTTATTATTAGTTATTGTTAGCTATTGTTGAGTCATCCCAGGCTCTTGATAACCCGTGCACAAGGGACTCAAGCCATTGTGATCTGTAGAGATTTTGTGGATTGATACTTTTAGAAGTAAAATACCAGGCCTTTCTTCCTAGTCTATCTTAGCCTGGAGGCACTGCAGAAACCTGTTCAGCTTCACAGCAATACATAAGCATTGTATCACATAGCTTTGAATTGTTTCATGGATAACCTAGCAAATAGTGCCTCTGATTATCAGTTTATTCCATGGACAAAAATGAGATAAGAGGATCTATCTCAAAGTATGGCTATGAGTGATGAAAGTTTGAAAAGTGTTCAGCATTTAGCATGTTCTAGTGAGCTGTTACTAAGTGATGCTGAGTCATTTCAGACTCATAGTGACCTCATGTACAACAGAAAGAAACAGTGCCCGGTCCCATGTCATCCTAACTATCATTATTATTCATAAGCCCATTGTTGAAGTCTCTGTGTCGTTCCATCTCATTGAGAGTCTTTGTCTTTTTCCCTTACCCTCTACTTTACTAAACATGTTATCCTTCTCCAGAGTCTAGCCCCTCCTGATAACATGTCCGAAGTAAGCAAGATGAAGTTTCACTATTCTTGCTTCTAAAAAGGATTCTAGCCATAATTCTTACAGCACAGCACCTTGTGAAAAACAAGAAATGCCAGTGGTGGCTGTATACCAGCAGAGTCACTCATGGTGGACAGGTTTCAGCTGAGCTTCCAGACTAAGACAAGAAAGAAGGACCCATCAATCTACTTCCAAAAAGAAATAGCCAGTGAAAACTGTATGAATAGCAGCAGAACATTGTCAGATATGGTGCCAGGAAATGGGCCCCCCAGGTTAGAAGGCATTCAGGAGACAACTGGTTAGAGCTGCCTACTCAAAGTAGATTCAGCCTTAACGATGTGGATGGCATAAAGCCTTCGGGATCTTCATTTGCTGAGGTGGCACAACTCAAAATGAGAAGAAACAGCTGCAAATGTTTATTAACAATCAACACATGGAATGTATGAATTTGAATCTAGGAAAACTGGAAATTGTCAGAAATGAAATGGAATGCATAAGCATCAGTATCCTAGGCATTAGTAAGCTGAAATGGACCAGTTTTGGCCTTTTGAGTCTGACAGTCATATAGTCTACTATACTGGAAATGAAAACTTGAAGAGGAACAGTGTTATGTTTATCATCAAAAAGAACATTTCAAGCTCTGTCCTCAAGTACAATGCTGTGAATGATAGGATAATATCCCTATGCCTACACTAAGGCTAAAGAAGAAGGTTTTTACCACCTTCTATAGTCCAAAATTAATTGAACATGCAATCAGGATTCATTAATAATTACTGGTGATTGGAATGCAAAAGCTGGATACAAAGAAGAAGGATGAGTAGTTAGAAAATACAGCCTTGGTGATAGAAATGATGATGGAGATGGCATGATAACATTTTGCAAGACTGATGACCTCTTCATTGCAAATACCATTTTAAATAACACAAATGACAAATGGTGACTATACACACAGACCTCACCAGGTGGCATACACGAGAACCAAATCAGCTACATCTATGGAGAAAGATGATGGAAAACTCTCTATCAGTAGTCAGGACAAGACCAGGTGCTGACTGCAGCACAGATCATCAATTGTTCATATGGAAATTCAAATTGAAAGTGAAGAAAATTAAAATAAGCCCACACGAGCAACAGTATGACACTGAGTATATCCCACCTGAGTTTAGAGACCTTCTCAGGAACAGATATGATATGTTGGACACTGATCAATAGCACTGGGTTTTGAGTTTCAAATGATAGAAGACCAGATGAATTGTGAAATGACATCGAAGACATTATCCATGAAGAAAGCAAGATGTCATCCAAAAGACAGGAAAAAAATTAAAACTTGCTCCCAAATGTCAAGCAGCTAAAGCCGAAGGAAGAAATGATGAAGTAAAAGAACTGAACAGAAGATTTCAAAGGGCAGCTCGAGAAGACAAAATAAAGTATTATAATGACAGTGCAAAGAGCTGTAAGTAGAAAAGCAAAAGAGAAGAACATGTTCTGCGTTTCTCAAGCTGAAGGAACTGGAGAAAACTGAAGCCTCAAATTGCAATAGTGAAGGATTCTATAGGAAAATATTAAATAACTCAGGGAGCATCAGAAGAAGATGGAAGGAATATACAGAGTCATTATACCAGCAAGAACTGCTAAATGTTCAGCCGTTTGAAGAGATAGCATATGATCAGGAACCAATGCTACTGAAGCAAGAAATTGAAGATGCATTGAAAGCACCAGCAAAACACAAGGCTCCAGGAATTGATGCAGTATCAGTTGACATATTTAAAAAACAGGGGCAACACTGGAAGTGATCATTTGTATATGCCAAGAAATGTAGCAGACAGCTACTTGGCCAACTGACTACAAAAGATCCATATTTATGTCCATTCCAGAGAAAGATGATCTAACCTATGTAGAAGTTACTGAACAATATCATTCATACCACATACAAATAAATATTACGCTAAAGATCATTCAAAAGTGACTGAACAGTAGATTGACGAGGAACTGCCATAAATTCAAGCGAAGTCCAGAAGAGGATATGGAACCAGGGATATCATGGCTGATGGCAGGTGGATCTTCGCTGAAAACACAGAATACCAGAAAGATGTTTACCTGTGTTTCATTGACTATGGAAAGATATTCAGCTGTGTGGATCATACAAATTATGGCAAACACTGCAGAGAACGGGAATTCCAGAACACTTAATTATGCTCTTAATGAATCTGTTCATGGATCAAGGGGAAGTTGTGTGTACAGAACAAGGGGACACTGCATGGTTTAAAGTCAGGAAAGGTGTGCATCTGGGTTATATCCTTTCACCATACCTTTTCAATCTGTATGCACAGCAAATAATCCAAGAAACCGGATCACATTAAGAAGGATGAGGCATCAAGATTAGAGAAAAGACTCATTGAAACCACCCTACCTGCTGAAGTGAAGAGGATTTGAAACACTTACTGATGAAGATCAAGGACCACAGCCTTCAGTATGGTTTGCATCTCAACATCAAGAAAACAAAATTCCTCACAACTGCACCAGTAAGCAAAATTGTGATAAGGGGAGAAAGGATTGAGGTTGTCAAGAATTTCATTTGACTGGTTTCCAGGATCAATATCCACGGAAATAGCAGTCAAGAAATCAAAAGATGCACTTCATTGGGAAAATCTGCAAAGGACCTCTTTAAAGTGTTGAAAAGTAAAGATATTACCTTGAAGACTAAGGCGAGCCTGACCTAAGCCGTGTTATTTTCAGCCACATCATATGCATGTGAAAGTTGGACAGTGAACAAGGAAAACAGAAGAAGAATTGATGCCTTTGAGTTGTACTAGAGAATATTGAATGAACCATGGACTGTCAAAAGAACTAATAGATCTTTTCTGGAAGAAGTGCAACCAGAGTGCTCCTTGGAAGCAAAGATGACAAAGAATATGTCTTCTCTACTTTAGACATGTTGTCAGGAGGGATCAGTCCGTGGAGAAGCACACCATACTTGGCAGAGTGGAGGATCAGCGAAAAAGAGGAAGATCCTGGACAAGATTGGATTTACACAATGGCTGGAGCAACAGACTTACGCTTTTAGCATAAAAACTACTGTGGACATGGTGCAAAACTGGGCAGAGTCTTGTTGTGTTGTGCATAGGGTCGCTATGAGTCAGAGCCGACTCAACAGCACCTGACAACAACTGTGCACTCTATGGTAGGAATTACATTTGGCCTGGAGAGGGACCATTCCAAGGTAGATCAAAAACAGTCATGAATGAGATGCATCATACTACCACATCTTTCTCCGGCAGTACAGTTGGTGAGTTTGAACTTCTGGATCTTTCAGTTAGCAGCCAAGTGTTTTAACTACTGCACCACCTGGTCTTCTTACCACATTCTTTGGGGATGTGGGGAATCAGTGTGAACATTTCGTGTTTGCGCACAGTCAGAACTAACAGCCTTTACAAGAGGATGATTATCAGATGGTAAGATATCCTAGAGAAGGATTTAAGAGAGTTCTCTCTCTGGAGCTAGTTGTTTACATTTCAGAGGAGGATAAAACCAGGAGCCGTTTGTTTACATTCCAAAAGGTTGTAACAAGGAACAGATCTTTCCCAGACAAAATCTGTTTGTGTTAAAGAAGAAAGGTTTCTCTCCCCTTCTGAAAAAAAGAGCAGCCGCTTACAGCAGTTCCTTTTACAAGTTCCCGGGTTCATAGTTCTGGGGTTCCTCACTCTGCATGTGCAGTATGAATCTGCCCTCAGCACTTCGCCCTGAGGGGCAGGAAGGGAAGTGGGGACAGCATAGTTATTGCTGTCAGTAATAATAAGCCTGATTTTTCATTCATAAACCTAATGCTTGTTTGAAAATAAGGTAAATAAGTACAGATAAATTAAAAATTTATCAGTGGTGTAAGTTATTAGAGAGAAAAATCTCAGACAAGCAGGCTGTTAAAATAAGTCACGGAGGACAGATTTGAGTTTATCAGGCAGATGTGAGGCAGAACATTATAGGAAGAGGAAGTGAAGTGTGTGAAAAAATGGATATATGAGAATAAAATGTGGGATATAGCAAGTATATAAGCATTTCAAATGTTCATCATTTAGGGTCTACTTCCACTCCCAAATATACACAGGCCAACTTCTTTTTCTTCTAGAAAAGCAGTAGTGTTTTCCCATTAGTACTGTCTCAGTGATATCCTGTTTTGCCCACTGCCGTCAAGTTGATTCTGACTCATAGCGACCCTATATGTCAGAACAGAACCACTGCATAGAGTTTTCAGGAGTGCCTGGCAAATTTAAACTGCCAGTCTTTTAGTTAGCAGATGCAGTATTTAACCGCTACAGTATTTAACCAGGGTTTCCGGTATCCTGTTTCAGGATAAGATAAGCTTCAAGATAAGCTACATATTCCTAAATGTCAAAACAATGTAAATTGAAATAGAGAAGATGTGATTGTTCAGGAGCACTAACGCTAGCAAGATATCAGCCTGAACACATGAGTAGATAGAATATGTTGGTCCATAACACCCCAATAGAGAAAAATATGCCTGAGATCGGTCAGGGCACAAGGAATGAGCGAACCCCATTGATACTAATTGCATTTTTCTCCATCCCAGCCTTAATCTTAGGTGCTCAGGGCTAGCGGTTGCTCAGGGAATATTTCTATTGTTAAGAGGCTTGAGTTGTTCAATAACATGTTTGGAATGTTTTCTCAAGTCCACTTTAAATGAAAACCACTAACTTAATGACATAAGAAGACAGCCTTAACTCTTTGAACAACATCATTTTGGGAAGTATGCAAATAAACATACAGAGTTACAATGTTGGCAGGCACAGTCATAGAGACACCAGAAGAAATGTCTATTACCTATAATAATAGTAATAAACCCACTGCTATTGAGTTGGGTTCGACTTGTAGTCACCCTATAGGTCAGAGCAGACCTGCCTCATAGAGTTGCCAAGGAGTGCCTGGTGGATCTGAACTGCCAGCCTTTTGGTTAGCAGACACAGGACTTAATCCGCTACACTGCCAGGATTTCCAATAGTAATAGTAACTCCTTATATCTGACTAGTACTCTTGGTATAAAAATTTTGTCACAAACATGGTCTCATTGGGTCCTTCCACAGTCCTTTTTTGATGAAAGCATTATGGAACTTTGAGAAAAGTAGGGTTTTCGCAATGGGAAAGACCTGGGTTAAAATCCTTGCTTTTCCATCTATCTTCTTAAACAGGTTTCTTAAGCTCCTGGAACTCAATTTCCTTGTTCATAAAGATGGGAAAACAAATAAGTACAACTATGCCCGACTCGACAGCACTTGGCTTTGGCATGCTTAAAAAAATAACATAGCACACTTATGAAAATACCTCAAAGATAGAGGGCATGGTTGACAAACAAAAGTAAACTTCATTGCTTTTGAGTTAATTCCAACCCATAGAGACCCTATAGGACAGAGTAGAATTGTACCACACAATTTCTAAGAAATTCGTGGTAGATTTGAATTGCTGACCTTTTTGGTTAGCAGTCGTAGCACTTAATTATGCCACCACCAGGATTTTCACATATTATTTGTGTCAAAATATAGTACCTTGTAGAGTTAGTTAGAAGATTAGACCTCAGACTAGGAAATCACCCAGCAAAGGCTGGCAGAGTAGTTCCTTGGCAAATTATGAATTTGATTAGGTGCAGAAAATTTGTTATAGTTCTCTCTCTCTCTCTTTTATTCATGCAGAGAAAGCAAAAACTTAAAAATGTTGTGAACAATTCTAAGGTCACCAAATAGAAAATAAATTTCAAATGCATCTTCCATATCCTTGAGACCTGTCTCAGTCATCTAATGTTGCTATAACAGAAAAATAACATAAGTGGATGGCTTTAGCAAAGAGAATTTTATTTCCTAACAGTCAAGCAAGCTAAAAGCTCCTCAAATTCAGGGCATCATCTCCAGGGAAAGGCTTTCTGTCTGTGTCAGCTCTGGAGAAAGGTCCTTGTCCCCAATCTTCCCCTGGCTGAAGAGCTTCTTAGGTTTAGGGACCCTGGATTCAAAGGCCACGCTCTGTTCCCAGCACTGCTTTCTTGGTGATGTGAGGTCACCCCCTCTCTGTTCACTCCTTTTCATTTTATCTCTTGAGAGATAAAAGATAGTGCAAGCCACACCACAGAGAAACTCCCTTTATGTTGGATCAAGGGTATGACTTGGGGAACAGTGCTACTATCTTACTCTAATCCCCTTTAACATAAAATTGCAATCACAGAATGGAGAACAACTATGTAACAGTGGGAATCATGGCCCAGCCAAATTGATACACACATTTTGAGGGATATAATTGAATTCAAGAGAAGACCAATACTGTAGGTTGTCCTGGTTGTGTCTGTTTTTCAGATTATCTCATTTGGGGGCAAATAATGTGAAGTTGCAAAATGGACCTATGGAAATTTGAATAAAAGCCCCCTAAAGATTTCCCTGGTGGAGTAGTGGTTAAGTATGATGGCTGCTAACCAGAAGATTGGCAGTTTGAATCCACTAGGTGCTCCTTGGAAACTCTATGGAGAAGTTCTGTTCTGTCCTATAGGGTTACCATGAGTAGGAATCAACTTGACAGCACTGCGTAAATATTTCCAGGAGGTTAAGAATTCAACTGCTTGCCAAAGGTTGGCAGTTTGAATCTACCAGTTGCTCCTTGGAAACTCTATGAGACAGCTCTACCCTGTCCTGTAAGGTCACTATGAGTCATGGTTGACTTGATGCAAAGGTTTTCTTTCATCCTTTGTTTTTAGATGTCCAAGAAACCCTGGTGGCACAGTGGTTTAGTGGTTGACTGCTAACCAAAATGTTGGCAGTTTGAATTCACCAGACGCTCCTTGGAAACACTGAAGGGGCAGTTCTACTCTGTCCTGTAGGGTCACTACGAGTCAGAATCAACTCAGAGGCAAAGGAACTGGTTTGGTTTAAAAATGTCCAAGAAGCCTTGGTGGAGCAATGGTTAAGAGCTCAGCTGCTAACCAAAAGTTCAACATCTTGAACGATAACAGTTATGCCTTGAAAACCCCATGAGGCAGTTCTGCTCTGTCCTATAGGGTTGTTATTAATCAGAATTGACTTTACAGCAACAGTTCTCTCTCTCTCTATTTTTCTATCTATCTATTCTATCTATCTGTCTATACACAGTTGGTAAAGCTGTCCATGACTTAATTCCCTTTAAAGATGTTACTTCATCTGACCAAAAAGATTTTTCAGGTGTTAGTAAATTCAGGATCTTGAGTAGGAGACATTATTCTGGATTACCCAGTAGGTCCAATAAAATCTCAAGGGTCTGCTTAAGAGGGAAGCAGGAGGTCAGAAAGGAGAGAAGATGCTACGCTTGTTAAATTGAAGGTGGAGAAAGGGGCCACAAACCAAGGAATGTAGGTAGCCTTTAGAAGATGGAAAAGGATAGGAAATACATTTTTTCCTAGAGTCTCCACAAGGAACACTACCTCTTTGACCCATTGTAGACTTTGGACTTCTGTAACTATAAAATAATAAATTTGTATTGTTTTAAGCCACTGTGTTTGTAGGACTCTGTTAGAGAAAAACTAATGTAAAACCTAATAAAAACTTTCAACCAAAGAAGTAGTGGGGAGAAGTAAATCTTCTGAAATCAATCTTCACATGTATTAACACTGATGCTGTTTTCAAATTAAATACCTGATATTATAACATTTTAACATAATTCCAAGAAAATAGCATTGCATTAAAAAACAAACAAACAAACAAACTGGCATTGGGTTGATTCTGACTCTACAGGACAGAACAGAACTGCTCCAATAAAGCTTCCAAAGAGCATCTGGTGGATTTGAACTGCCAGCCTTTTGGTTAGCAGCTACAGCACCGAACCACTACATCACTGGCCTTTTCAACAGAAGACTCTGATTTCCCTCAACTATGAAGTAAGCACAGTAACAATAGATGTTAGAAAATTAAATGAGGTAGTGTAAGTTAAGACATTTTGTGAAATATAACATACTATTGTTATGTATTGAATTATGTCTCCCAAAATATATGTTTATGTCCCAAGCCTTATACCTGTGAATATTCCCCTCTTTGGAAATAGGGGTTTCATTTGTTATTTTCATAAAGTCATACCAGTGTAGGATAGTCCCTGAATCTGATCTCTCATGAATAGTGTCTTACAAAAAGAGAAACAGACACAGAGAGACAGACACACAGATGCAGTGTGAAGGTAAATGCAATGGGTAAATCTACTACCCATTGCTGTTAATTCACTTCTGAATCATAGTGACACTATAGGACAGAGTAGAACAGCCCCCATAGAGTTTAGGAGTGCCTGATGTTTTTGAACAGCCAACTGTAGCAACTAACCACTGTGGCAACCAGGGTTTCTGATACATCTGCTGGCAGCTGAAAAATTCCAAGGAATTCCCAGGGCTACTAACAAGGAAAGATCTTCTCCAGAATCAATAGCCTGATTTGTGGTCCTTACCCTCAAATTGTGGGACAATAAATTCATATATTCCTACTCTTTAAAGCCATATACTTCTGGCATTCTTTTTTTAATAGTAGCACTAGGAAACTAAGACAATTTTATTAAAGCCAGCCATTACTACACATGTGAAGCAGTTAGCGAAATGTTCAATATTAGTCATCTAGCTAGTTCAGCTGTAAGTTAGAAGATGTCTAAAGAGTTTGAGAAATGAAGTTATATCAAAGGGAAATTTTAGTTGCCAAACGGATGTTTTATGGTATTTCTTCTTTGTTTTTCAACTAGGAAATCAAAGCATGTGTGTCTCCAGATATACTGAAGTGATTATTAGTAAAATCATATGTTCTCACAATTGGAATGAACTTTAAAGGATGTCATATCCAGGTCATGGGCCCATGTGAACATCTCCTGGTCTGTAGTCTAGACAAAACATTTACTGGGGAAACAGGACATTTAATTTGCATAGAATGTTTGGATGTCTATTCCTGCTCACTCACAGTGACTAACTTGAATCCCACAACAACCCTTTGAAGTAGATTGGGGCCTTATCAGTAACCTTTTTATAAAAATAAGATGTGCAAGCAGAGACAGTAAAACTTTTTCCTAACAGTCAACACGATTTGCTGGAGTCTTTTTAGGACATTTCTGGGAGAGTCCTTTCGAGGCCTAGTTGAACTGTATTTCATGGAACCCTAAGGTTTATAAAGAAGAGCTGGATATTGTGTCTGGGGAGTTAGTGATTAGCAAAACAGGCATAGCCCTTGCCATCATGGAATTCATGGCCTAGTGTGGAAGTCAGATTATTAAGTAAATGCAATATTGTGTACCTTTGCAAGTGAGTAGAACTAGTACATTGACTATGTGGGATCAGGTAGGTCAGAAAAGCTTTCATTACTGAAATTTTGTCTGCATATTTTTTAGATTACATGGCCTTTCCTGGATGATAATTAACTTGCTGTATTATCTAGGACTGACTTAGCTGTGAACCTCTTTCAACTTTCCTCCTTCCTCATACGAGTGTTCCTCAGTCTTGAAAGCTGAATAAATGTTACAATCAAGCATGAATAAACATAATTTTGTTTAAATTCATGAATTCTGAAAAGCTTTCTTTCATAAGGAGGGTTCCTGAGGTTTACAAATCCTTGTTGGTAGTGAAGAAACCCTGGTGGTACACTGGTTAAGTGCTACATCTGTAAACCTGAAGGTCAGCAGTTCACACCAACCAGGCACCACTTGGAAACTCTACGGGACAATTGTACTCTGTCCTAAAGGGTCTCTATGAGTCAGAATCGACTCTTTAGCAATGTGTTTAGTGATGGTGAATACCTTGAAACTTGAACTTCTTTTTTTTTTTGTAGTTGTTAAGAGGTTTATTGCAAGAAACTGGTGATTGTGTAAGCCAATTCCCTGTGATTTTCTTTTTTTAAATTTTTTTTTTATTATGACTGAATGAAAGTGTACATTCCCATATAAATTTACATGCCCACCTATATGCAGCTTCCACTGCTCTCCCTGCCCGGTGACAGCACACTATTCCTCTCTGCTCCACACATGTCTCATCCTCCCAACTGTCTCCTTTCCCCTCCACTCTCCTTCCTCCAGCCATAGGTCAGCAAGAGGACATCCTATAGATGCATAGAACCATAAAGTGCATCCAACATATCGTCACTCTGCATTGCCAAGTCCAATCCATTCATGTCCCAAGAGTGAACCTTTGTTATGATTTATGGGCAAGGACAGCATCAGGGCCAGGGGCTATGCTTCCAGGGGAACCCCGAAACCGCTGGACCATCAATTGTGATCTTTTAGTGGAGATCTCAGGGTGCATTCCTTTTTATTCTTGTGTTGTCAGCGAGACTCAACTTAGTGAACTCCATCATGGCTATCACTGGTGGTAGCTGGGCACCATCCAGTTCTTCCAGTCCCAGGTCGATGTAGGCACCCACTCATGTGGGTCTCTCTCTCTTCTGGGTTGTCTTTACCTCATGACATTTTGGTCCTTGGTGATCATCAATTCCTGCTGAGTTGGGACCATTTGCTGTGCCCTTGGATGGCAGCTTGGCAGCTTTTAAGACCCCAGATGCCACTCACCAATGTGGAGTGCAGAAAGCCCTCTTAGCAAAACGCTAGTTGTGCCAATTGGCCTCGATTTCACCTAAGAGCATGGTCTCCTGCCCCTGCCCCAGCTACTCTATCCTTGCAATATTGGGTTAAGATGGAAGGAGTACTCAAGTTATGCTGAAATCCGCTTAATGTTGTTCTTGTTTCTAATGTGTGCTATTACCGATTTTACCCAACCAAATTTCTACCAACTATCTAATCTAAACCCTCCCCCCTCGCCCTATCTCCCTCCCCTGTCTTGCAGCCATCAAAGAGTCTTTTCTTCTATATAAAAGTCTGTTTTTGAGATCTTATTGTAGGGGTCTCATACAGTATTTGTCCTTTTGTTGCCAACTACTTTCACTCAACATAATATCTTCAAGTTGAAACCAGGTTATGAGATGTTTCCTGGAACCATCATTATTCTTTATCATTGAATAGTGCTCCATTGAGCATATATACAATAGTTTACCTGCCTATTCCTCTGTTTTTGGTCATCTGTTGGTCATCTGGGTTGATTCCATCTTTTTGCTATCATGGATTGTGCTGTGATAAACATTCTTGTGCATGTGTCTGTTGGTGTGAAAGGCCTTGATTCTGTATGATATATTCCAAGTAGAAGAATTACTGGGTCAAATGGTATATCTAGATCCATTTTTTTAAGGAAGTGCCAGATTGCTTTCCAAAGAGGCTGGACTATTTTGCAACCCCACCAACAGTGTAGGAGAGTTCCACTTTCTCCATAGCCTCTCCAGCATTTGTTGTTTTGTGTTTTTTGGATCATGGCCAACTTGTTGGGGTGAGATGGTATCTGATTGTAGTCTCGATTTGAATTTCTTTAATAACTAAAGATCGTGAACATGTCATCATGTGTTTTTTGGCTGCCTGGATCTCCTCTTTAGAGAAATGTCTGTCCATCTCCTTTGCTCATTGCTTAATTGGATGATTTATCTTCTTCTTATTGATATTTTGTAGTACCTTATAGATTATGGGGATCAGGGGTCAGTCTGACATAGAGTTGCCAGATATTTTTCCCATTCTGTAGATGGCCTTTTAATTCTATTAATAAAGTCTTTGGATGAGCCAAAGTGTTTGATTTTTAATAGTTCTCATTTATCTATTTTTTCTTCTGTTGATTGTAGTTTGTTTGACAGATTTTAAAGCCTGTCTACGTTGTCTATTAAAACTTCCATTGTTGTTCCTACCTTTTCTTGGATGAGCTTTATCGTTTTAAGTTTGTTATTTAGGTCTTTTATCCAGTTGGAGTTGGTTTTTGCATAAGGTGTAAGATACAGATCTTGTTTCACTTTATTGCAGATGGATATCCAATTTTGCCAGCACCATTTGTTGAAGATACTGTTTTTACCCCAGTTTAATGACTTAGGGCCTTTATCAAATATCGATTGTTCATAGGCAGACGGTGTCATCTCTGGGGTCTCAGTTCTGTTCCATTGATCGATCTATCTGTTCTTGTACCAGTACCAGGCTGTTTTGACCACTGTGGCAGTGTAGTATGTTCTAAGGTTAGGTAATGAGAGGCCTCCCAGTGTGTTCTTCTTCTTTAGTAGTACCTTACTTATCCGGAGCCTCTTCCCTTTCCAAACAAAATTGGTGATTTGAAACTTGAACTTCTTGAAATGACCAAGTCATATAAAGTCAAATTCGTTTCTGGAATAGATGAAGAGAAGGAGTAGGACACTTTATTTTCCTAAAAAAAAAAGAAAGAAAACAGTTTTCCGTCTTGATGAATTACTACTTTATATAAGATCATGTTATGTCAAAGAGATTACAAAAGTGATTAATTCCACAGGGTCTGAGCCAGAATTATTATTTCAATTAGAATTAGCAGCAGATTCTAGAGAAACTAAATATTTTTTAAGTATATTTCAGAACCTGGAACAGTGGTTCATTCTTGTAGGGTATCTGTGTGTGTGTGTGTATGTGTGTGATTTCCTTCAACACTGAGAAGACTAAGTGCCTTGCTCCAGTGATATGCTTTGTCATGTTGCACTAGAGAAAATGGATTTTCAGAACATCATTCTGAAGACTTTTCTGGAATTGGGACTTGGATATCAATCACTCAGCTCCATCTCTCCACATCTTTCTCTGAGCGATGCTTCTATTTAGGTAAAACTGAACAGTAAAGCATAGAGGCTTTAGTTCTAGATCAAAATCCATTTAGAATATTGACTAGGAAAAGATTTTTAAAAAATGAGAGAAAAGATAGAGACAGAAGGTGGTGAATTTATGATTTGGAATAAAGGAATTATATGGTGAAATTATTGCCTTTGAGACCACCTTTGGTATTCCAATTATCCAATCCAAAGGTTTTCTCTAAGACCTCAATCAGTACATTGATTTTAACCTTGAGTATCTCTTTCCTTCTTTACATTCCTCCTTCAGCTTTCAGAGAATTATGTTCTCCCTGGGCCCTCTCCCACCGTTGTGTTTGCTACTTCTTTGTCTCTTCTAAGAAATGATTATTTTCTCTCTTCTCCAGCTCTAAATCTGGTCTTTGGTGCTTAAATAATTTCTCCTATTCTTGTGGTTAAATGTAATGAAGTGTCACAGTAGTTGGGTTTAAATATTGGCTTTAAAACTTATTGATTGTGAAAATGTCGTGAATTTCTAATGTTTTCTCATCTGTAAAATGAGACAAGCTTTTCTTAAAGCATTACTATGAGGATTAAATGAGATAGTGCATTTAAAACTCTTTGGACAACGCCAAGCACATCCAAGCATGAAGAAAAGAATTATCACCACTGTCATCATTTTCTTCTCTGGTGTGTTGTCACCACCTATAACGCTAACCAATAGCCATGGTTCTCTCTCATTTTCATCTGTCAGCAGAAGTTCTCTCTGACATTTTTGAATCCACAAACCTAATTCCAAACTCACTTTTTCCTTCAGAAACAGTGACTGAGGTCTAATTCCCAGGTATTTAGGCTCACAATGACTGGATCCATATAATAACTAATTGAGAATTTGATTCTAATGGTATCCAAATAAATTGGAATATAGATGGGTAGTGAGGGAATGAAAATTTGATGGAATAGGAAGAATTGAAACCACAGGGAGTAACAATGGATAGATAGGTGGTGTTTCTGTTATAAGGGAATTGCTACACGCACGTGCTGACTGAATTGGAACCCTTGTCAAAGCACGATGTAGGCTCAGTGTCAGATCTCTCACCAGTAACTTTTCCCATGTTATCGGGTTGCTATGAACTGGAATCGACTTGGGAGCACTGGGCTTGTTCTTATTTTTGGCTTAAGGTGACTGACCTCGTTTGGAATCACAATCTAGGGACACGTCATAATTTTTTAAATTTCTGATTATTGGACTTGATTATTCTTCTTCACCCAAGCTTTCAATAGTGAGCTCAGTGACATAAACACTGATACTTAGATTTTTTCTCCCTTTCTAGTATTTTGTTATGCTTTAAGTGAAAGCTTGCAATACAAGTCAATTTGTCATACAAAAACTTAACACACGTATTGCTATATAACTCTAATTGCTCTCCCTACGCTGTGACAACACACTTCTCCTTTCCACCCCATTTTCCCCACATCTATTCAACCAGTTCCTGTCCCCCTCTCCTCTCTCAAATTGCCCATAGACAGGAGCTGCCCAGTTAGTTTCATATATCTACTTAATCCAAGAAGCACATTCCTTGCCTATAACATTTTATGTCTTATAGTCCAGTCCAATCTTTGTCTGAAGAGTTGGCTTTGGGAATGATTTCAATTCTGGGCTAACAGAGTTCAGGGCTGTATCTTCAGCAGACTCTCTAGTCTTGCAGACCAACAAATCTCATCTTTTTAGTAGATTTCAAGTTCTGCATACCATTTTTCTCCCACTGTGTCAGAGACTCTTTGCTGCTGATGCTCAACTTTTATTACAGCCAGGACATTAATACTCTAGCCATTTAGTTACTCATTTATTTTTAACTTTACATGTTTGCTTTTATTGACCCAATTGTCTTAAAATCATAAATTCTAGTGTACTTTATATTTCCATTACTTCAACTCCATTGACTAATTTGTGTATTAGATATGTAACTTCTCAAAATTTTACTGAATCATTGCAAGGGTGTATGTAGAACGTCTCCTCATTGGAGAATAAGTTGCTAATACGATGTTCCATTATTTTTTTACACTTTTATATTTCTTCGAATCAAGGATATATTCCTGTGAAACCATCAAAATCAAGAGATTATCATTGATAAATTACTACCATTATTTCTAGAGTACATTCAGTTTTCATCAGGTATCCCAAAGAAACCCTCACGGCAAAATGATATAGTTTAGAATCAGAAGTTATTTTTGTTCTCGTGTCTCTTAGTCTTCTTGAATCTGGGACAGTTCTTTACTCCTCCTTTAACTTTGACACTTTTGAGGATTACAGACAACTCTTTTGTAGACAGTCTATGAGTTGGGGTGTCTCTAATATTTCTTTGTGTTTAGATTGAAGGTTTTTCATCTTTGTCAAGAATATCATGAAGTGACACTGTGTTTTGGCCAGTATGTCATGACAAGATAGATTACGGGGTGTGGGTTTGATTTGTACAAAACTGATGATGTTCACTTCAAGTGCTTGATTAAAATGGGGTTTGCCATGTGTTTACCTTCATATTCCAATATTTATGCTTTGTTACTAAAATCCATATTTATGTGTTGTTACTAAGTTATTAAAATTAACAAATATTTGGCAAAAGGGACTTTTGAACTATATAGAGCATATACCCAATTCCTTTATATATATAGGTATAGCTTATATACATAAGTATAGTTTATATGTACATATACACACATACACTTATATATAACTTTGTATACATAGTTGAGCCTATCGCTGAGTATATAGTTATACATATGTACACATATAATGAATTCAAGACTCTCGTTCTTTTTCAGTAGATTATAATCCATTGCTCTCATTATTTATTTTCATGCTCAAAGTGTTCCTGACTGAGCCAAGGGAAGCTTGTTGTTCTCTGTTTTTTTTTCTTTTAACACATCCTTGTAATTCTAGGCATAGTTCCTTACTGTCTGGTCTAACAGGATAGAATCATCTTGTACTTCCTATGACTCTGCTCTAGATTACTCTCCCTGCCCAGTTTTCTGTAATGGAGAATAGCGATTAGGAATCAGTATTTGTTTATTGTATGTGTACTTATTACCCGTTGCCATAAAGTCAGTTCTGACACATGGCAACTCTGTTAACATAGTGGTTAAGTGCTATGGCTGCTAATCAAAAGGTCTGCAGTTCAAACCCTGCAGGCACTCCTTGGTAACTCTATGGGGCAGTTCTACTCTGTCCTCTAGGGTCGCTATGTGCGTCTACTGACGAGAGAATGTATATAGGAGCCCTGCTTGTACAGTGGTTAACAGCTCAGCTGATAACCAAAATGTTGACAGAACTCTTGGAAACTCTAAGAGGCAGTTCTGTTCTGTCCTATAGGGTCTCTATGATTGGAATTGGCTCAACAGCAAGAGGCTTAGAGTATGTATAGTTAGTATATAGAAAATTCATGGCTGCTGAGTTGATTCAAGCTCATAACAACGCTATATGACAGAACTACTACATAGAGTTTCCAAGGAGCGTCTGACAGACTTCAACTGCCAATGTTTTGCTTAGCAGTTGTAGCACTGAGTCAATTTCAGCTTATAGTGACCCTATTGGACACAACTGAACTGCCCTGTAGGGTTTCCAAGACTGTAATCTTTCTAGAAGCACACTGCCACATCTATCTCCCGTCGAACACCTGGTAGGTTTGAACAGCTGACCTTTCAGTTAGCAGCAAAGCACTTAACCCCTGTGTCATGAGGGCTCCATATATACATCACTGTTGTTCTTGTCAGATGTCTTCAATGGTTCCTCACTCACAGTGATGCTGTGTGCGATAGAATGAAATACGACTTGACCCTGAGCCATCCTCACAATTGTTGCTATCAGTGAACCCACTGTCATAGCCACTGTGTCAATCCATCTTCTTGGGGGTCTTCCATGTTTTAGCACTGACCCTCTACCTTACCGAGTGTCCTAGGATGTGTTCTCTAGAAGACAAAAACCAATAAAACATATAAATACCTATACAGAGATTTGTATAAAGAAAGTAAATCACACAGTTATTAGAGGCTGAAACATCTCAGATCTGTGGGTCAGGCTGGAAGTTTTTCCTTATTCCTGTAACCACAGGGCCTAGTGAACCCAAGACTGGCAGGTTAGATAATAGGGCTCTGCTCTGAGGCTTCATAGCCCATGAAATCCCAAGATCAGCAGGCAAGACTGCAGGTAAGCTGCTAGTTAGAGTCCTAAGAACCAGAGGTCAGACCAAGAGGAGCCAGAAGCAAGATACAAAACAAGCAAAAACCCAGGAGCCTAGTTGGAAAGTCTATTAAAATATTCAGTGCAGGTTACATAACCAACGAAACTCCTTATCAACTGATTGGCTGTCTATGGCAGATCCCACCCACTGTTTTGGCTTTAGCTCTTCCTTGTTTGCTACACCTTATATTTTCATAAGCTTCATTTTTTATAAAGTCCCTTTTATTTACTGCCCAGAATATTTTTATGTGTTTGGAGCAGAAACAAAAGTTTCCTACATCGGTGTGGTATGAGATGTTGAATATAATGGCATTAGAGCCCAAATCAGAAGAACGGGTGCAGAGTTCGGTAGATTAAAGGGGACAAAATAGGGTTCCAGGAAGATTTGAGATCAAAAGGGAGTACGTGCGGGCATAATTATGACTGAAGTAAAGACTGAAAGGAAGAGTGTGGTCAGGATCTAGACTACACAGAGCCTTTATCTTTAACCTAGAGGCAAAGACCCGATATGAATGTTTTGAAGACTGCTTACCTGTTATCTTTCGAAAGGAATGGGCTGACTCTAGAAAAAGACTCTACAGTGAGGTTGTACTTTGTTCTATTAGGTTTTATCAAACCAGTTAATTTTGAACAACATAAAACTCTAACATCACAGCTAGGCAGACATTTCCAGTGCCCGATATCCCACCCTTTGTCCTTACTTCTACTTTCTGCTTCCTGACCCCACTTGCCTTCTGTGGCTCAAATTGCTGACTCTTTAGTGCCCTCCTAAATGAATTCCCAGTGCTGATAAAACCATTTAAGCCAGTGTTACTTCTGACATCTCAAACAAAACCTGTTTCCCAAACCCACATTCTCATTCTAATTTGGGCATCTATCAAGTTCTATTACATTGAGATAAAATTTCCTTCAATGTATTTCAGCTCAACAGACAGAGCTGGAAGATGGGTAACATTTTCTATCAATTCAGGGATCTCAATCCATCACTTACAGTTTTAATATTATATAAAGCTTATTTCCTTCAAGATACTCCAAGAATGGTGTTCATTATTTTCCTTTAATGGAAACTTCAAATCACTGATGCTGGCTTTGCAAAGAATCTTTCTCTCTTTGGTTTTTAGTCAGAAGGGCTGAAAACTCACTCATAGCAAAGCATGGATCATGAGTATGTTTCTTCTCACCAAGGACAAATTTAATTAACTGGTATCTACAAATACTACATTACATGGTTAAAATGTTTGCATGTTAACTGTAGCTCATGAATATAACTAATTATAGAAGTATTTTTTGAAGAGAGATAAATAGAATATTGACCAAATATATAGCATTTCACCTGTGTCCGTATGTTAAAGTTATCGGTGGAAATTTGATAAGAGTTTCAGAATAAGAAGAAAACTCTGGAGCAGCATATAAACACTTTAAGAATCATGGACAACTAGTTGAACTTCCTTTCATGGAGGATGTATGGTGCAATGAAAACAGCACCAACTATAAAGTCCAAGAATATAATTAAAGTCTCAGAATCTGGTTTCCTAGTCTTGGCTACCAGTTGTGATTTTCAGTTATTTTTACTGGTTTTTGCAGCCCAAACCATTTTACCTTTTGCTTTATAGTTGTTGTTCTTCTTATTTTTGAACTCATAGAGATCCCATATGACAGAGTAGAATTGCCCCACAGTATTTTCTAAGCTGTGATGTTTACAGAAGTGGCTAGCCAGGTCTTCCATGGAGCCACTGGGGCAGTCTGAACAGTCAATCCTTTGGTTAGCAGCTGAATTAAATTTAACCTGGTTCCTGCGGGGTCAGCAGCTATGTCAATATGTGCTCTTTCAGACATACGTGTCACTCTCTACCCCTTTTGGATACTATGGCAGAGATTTTGGCTTGGCTAAGCAGGACTTGCAGTTGAACAGATTTCCGTAGAGCCAGTTCTGTCTCACGGCAGCCTCATGTCTGTGAGAGTAGAACAGTGCTCCATGATGTCTAAATGGCTGCTTTTTCAGTAGACAACCAAGTCTTTTCAGCCTGTTGGTTAGCAGCTGAGCACGTTGTTTGTACCCGTCAGAAACTGCGGCAGAATCTAGTCCCTGACCATGACTCCTTTACCTTCCTACATACAGATGGTCACGGAAAGGTTCAAACAGCATTTACACAAGCTTTCCACTCCTGTCATAGGGCCCTGTACACTTCTGCTGCTGCTTTCTGCACCCGTCTTCAAAAAGGAGAAGACAAAAACAAGCCAGTTACTGAGACGGCAACACGGAGGAGTGGCAGAGTCAGAAAAAGAACTGCTTCGACTGTGCCAAGCGTTTGCTCCTGCTGCCAACTTGGTTTTGTATGGAGACAGTCTGTGCAGCAGACTACGGCCCCCCTCACGTACCACATCTGCCCGGGGCTCTTTCCCAGTATAGCTGCCTGCTCTCCATCCCACCCCTGAGGATGTCACTTCCCGATTCCTCTTCCAGCCCTCACGACAGTTTCTTGTCAATTGACTCTCCCCCACAAGTCTTTTTTGACAAATCTCAGAGATGCAACAGCTGGTCACCCTTCAAGACTTCCACATGTCTCTGCTGCCACTTACACAGACTTTTTTTTTCTTTCTTATTGATTTTTTTTTTCTCCCATCTTTTCTGTTTTGTAGGGATCAACTAAAGGTTTACATTGTCTTAGACTGCTCAGTTCTCTCTATTTAAAGATCCTACCTTGTGGCGGCTTCTGTTTTTCTGTGCATATGGATCTTCCAATTATGAAATTATAAGTAACAACCATAGATATTAACTTGTCTCTATTTACATACTGTTTCATTTCTAGAAGTATTTCTACAGGCTCACATATTACAACTTCTCCTTGAGGTAGGCACCTGCAACAGGGACTGATTTTTAAACTCTTTATGAGAGAATAAGACATTCAAAATAATCATTATAACATATATTTAATGAAATGAAACTTGGTGATGCAAATGTTTGGCTGCTAAACCTAAGGTTGGTGATTCAAACCTACCTGGGAGCACAGAGGGAGAATCTGGCCATCTGACCTTGTAAAGATGACAGCATAGAAAATACTGTTCAACTCTGTCACATGGGGTTGCTATGAGTCTGAGTCTACCTGAGAGTAGCTAACAACAACAAAGAAAAAATAATTAGCCATACAGCTACCAGCCCACTTACAACACAGGACTTGATTACAGTTCCTGAGCCTGCATAGAACCTGTTCTCCCTTTTTGTATCCTCTCTCCCTTCCACTCTCAAAGGTCAAGGCCATTTGGGCCTTCTCTTTATGATTCTCTTTCTTTTCTTTTAGTTTTAGCACACAGCATGTATTCCTAAGTAATATAGCACTTAGAGCCCTCGTGGCTCAGCAGTTAAGAGCTCAACTACTAATCAAAAGACTGACAGTTCAAATCCACCAGCTGCTCCTTTGAAATCCAATGGAGCAGTTCTCCTTTGTCCTGTAGAGTTGCTGTGGATCAGAATCAACTTGATGGCAACAAGTTTGGTTCTTGAATGTTTGAAAGAGGGAATGACATCGTTTTTCTCTTCTTTTATTGTGCAGTTTGGTATGATGTACACCAGTCACTGGTAGCAACTGAGTACTTGAAAAGTGACTAGCCCAAGTTAAGACATCCAGTAAGCACACTAGATTTGGAAGATTTAAGGCAGGAATATGTAGAATACATAATGAGTATTTTTATATTAACTATATAGTGAAATGACAACATTGTAGCTATATTAGGTTAAGTGCAATATATTATTAAAGCTAATGTCACTTTCTTTTTATGTTTTTAATATGGCTACTGGAAACGTAACAACTAAATACATACACCACTCATATTTATGACTCGTATCATATTTGTCTTGGATAGTGTTACTTTAGAACTTGTATTTCTTTCTTATTATACTCTTTATGTGATTCACCCGAGTTGATGTCTGTAGCAGTAGTCACTTCATTTGTTATTTCTACTTTATTTCTCCATTATGTTGGTGGTAGATTATTTGTATTTTTCCTGTATTTTCCAAGTTAAGAAACAGTGCTGCTAGAGTAGGTGAGAGTTATCCTTTGATACTATTAGGTTTTAAGTGTATTTCTGTTCATCTTACTAGGTATGCCGAACTGTTTCCTAAAGTAGTAGTACCATTTTTATTCAGCCCAACAGTGCAGGAGAATCTCCATGTTCAATACCAGGAATTGGCAAACATTTTCTGTAAATCTTTTCTGTAACTGTTGTAGATTTTACAGCCAAGAAGCAAAATTGAGCAACTATTCTCACTGAAATGCTAATAGTGTTTTTAAGTTTTGCATTTAAAAATCTAAAACCATTCATACTTGCTTCATAAGCTGTACAAACGCATGGAGCAGACTGGATTTGGTCCACAGACTGGAATTTGCTAACACCTGCTCTACATGCTTACTAGGACCCGGCATTGTAAAACTTCTGTTTTGACCAATCTAAGGGATGATAAGTGGTGTGTCACTATGGTTTTAATTGTTGAAAAAGAGCATTCTTCCATTGATCAGTTGGCATATATTGTTTCCTTTTCTAGGAAATGCTTAATTCTGTTGCTCATTTAAAAATGTTAACTTATTTGTTGTTTTCATCGAGAATGCACACATTAGAACCTATATCAATTCAATAATTTCTACATGTACAATTCAATGACACTGATTACACTTTTCAACTTGTGCATTCGTTCTCACCTCCTCTGAACTGTCTAACCCCTGTTAATAGGGATTCACTGAAATTCTGTTGGCACGGTGGTTAAGAGTCACAGCTGCTAACCAAAACATCAGCAGATAAGGTGTTAAGATTATCTTAGGGCAATTGCTTCAGGGTTTTCAGCCTCAGTGATTCCTGAAAATTTGGATTCCCAGACAGCTTGAAATACTGTTCTGCAGTTTCTACTTTTTGATCAGGAATTTTATATATAAAATCTTTGATATAAATGTTTGTTAATGGTAGCTGGAACCTGGTGGTCTAGTGGTTAAATGCTATGTCTGCTAATCAAATGGCTGGCAGTTCAAATCCACCAGACACTCTATGGAATCTCTATGAGGCAAGTTCTACTCTGCCCTATAGGGTTGCTATAAGTCAAAATCAACTAGATGGCACTGGATTTATATTTTTTGTTTGTTTGTTTTGATTCAGGCACCACTTGTTTCATTGGGTCTCCTGGAAAAGGAGGCAGTTGTTCATGGATGCAATCAGCCCAACATTCCATTTCCTCTTCCTCTTTCTGACTCTATCGCCCATGTTATTGTAGGATAGGATTGAGGAAAGACTAGAAATATATTTTAAGATCACACAGGAAGGAACAGAGCAACAACCATGCTATTTCTCTAATTATGATATCTCTTGTGCTTTTAATTTAAAAAATGAAAAAGAGACAAAAATCATGAACAGCTTTATTAATAATGATGTACACTTTTACCTAATACTGTTGTTCCTTTAACAAGTTTCTGTCTTCTTGGCTTCTAATAGATTTCATGTTTCTTTAGATAGATAGCAACTTTTTAGTGACATGATGTTTGCTTTATGATCATCAAATTTTGAGGATTGTGTAGCTGATGTCTTCAACGCCAAATCTGAAGAGTATGATAGATCTATTCTCTCCTTCTTCCTAATCAAAAGAATCTGGTTTTATATAGACAATACTTAGCCCAACTAGAAACTCTTATTGTTTTATTTATTTATTATGATTGAATGAAAATGTATATTCCCATATAAATTTGCATGCTCACCTATATGCAGCTTCCACTGCTTTACCTGCATGGTAACAGCGCACTCTTCCTCTCTGCTCCATATATGTCCTATCCTCTCAACAGTCTCATATCTTCTCTTCTCCATCCATTCCCCTTCCTCCAGTGTGAGGTCAACAGGATGACATCCTATAGATGCCTAGAGTCATAAAGTGCCCACAAAATATGGTCACTCTGTATTGCCAAGTCCAATCTATTGATGTCCGAAAAGTTGACCTTCGTATGATTTGTGGAGAGGGCAGTATCACGGCCAGAGGCCATGCTCCCAGGGGAACCCCGAAGCCCCTGGACCAACAACTGTGGCCTTTTAGTAGCGATCTCAGGGTGCACCCCTATTTGTTCTTGTGTTGCCAATGAGATTCAACTTTGTGAGCTCCATTGTGACTATCACTGGTGGTGGCTGGGCACTTTCTGATTCCTCCGGTCACAAGTTGATGTAGACACCCACTCACTTGGATCTCTCTGTCTTCTGGATTCTCTTTCCCCATGTTGTGATGGACCTTGGTTATCATCCATTATCATCCATTCCTGCTAAGTTGGGAGCATTTGCTGTACCCTCAGATGGCAGTTTTTAAGACCCCAGATGCCACTCACCGATGTGGGCTGCAGAGAGTCCTCATTAGCAAAACACTACTTGTGCCAGTTGACCTCGATTTCCCTGAGAGCACGGTCCCTGGCCCCCCTCCCTAGCTATTCTGTCCTTGCAATATTGGGTTAAGATGGGAGGAGTATTCAGGTTATGTTGAAGTCCAGTTAATACTGATCTTGTTACTCATGTGTGCTGTCACCAATTTCACCCAACCAAATTTCTAAAAACTATCTAATCTAAACCCACCCCCCTTGCCCTCCACCCACTCCACCCTTGCGGCTGTCAAAGAGTCTTTTCTGTTATGCGTGAGTCTGCTTTTAAGTTCTTATTGTAGGAGTCTCATACAATATTTGTCCTTCTGTTGCCAACTACTTTCACTCAGCATAGTGTCCTCCATTTGAAAGCAGGTTAAGAGATGTTTCTTGCTATCATTGTTGTTCTTTATCACTGCATAGTATTCCATATACTATAGTTTACCTATCCATTCCTCAGTTGTTGGGCATCTGGGTTGATTCCATCTTTTTGCTATTGTGGATTGTACTGCAATGAACATCCATGTGCATGTATCAGTTGGTGTGAATGGCCTTGATTCTGTAGGATATATTCCAAGCAGTGGAATTACTGGGTCAAATGATATATCTATATCCATTATTTTAAGGTAGCTCCAGATTGCTTTCCAAAGAGGTTGTACCATTTTGCAATTCCATCAACGGTGTAGGAGAGTTCCAACCTCCCCACAGCCTCTCCAGCATTTAGTGTTTTTTGTTTTTTGGATCATGGCCAACCTATTGGGGTGAGATTGTATCTCATCATGGTTTCGATTTGAATTTCTTTCATAGCTAACGATCGTGAGCGTGTCTGCATGTGTTTTTTTTGGCTCCAACTAGAAATGCTTGATTTCTCAGTCTGCCTTGAAGCTTGTAATGGTTGTGTGACATATGTGGACCCTTATTAAATGAACTTTCTGGAAAGTTATAATTAACTCTGATAAGAAGAAGTAAATTTTGCTTGTACCTGCTACTTTGTCTTCTAACTTGCCTGAATTTAATCAGATTCAGTGCCCAAAATTAAAATAGTCATTTTGTGAATATGTTAGTTGTTAGGTGCCACTGAGTTTGTTTCAACTTATAGCAACACTATGAACAACAGAAAAAAACACTGTCCAGTCTTGTACCATGTCCACAGTCATTTTTGGGCTTAAGCCCATTGTCGCAGCCACTGTGTCCATCAGTCTTGTCAAGGATCTTCCTCTTTTTCGCTAACCTTCCACTCTACCAAGCATGATGTCCTTCTTCAGGCTCTGATCCTTCCTGGCAACATGTCAAAGTATGTAAGGTGCAGTCTTTCCATCTTTGCTTCCAAGGAGAATTCTGGTTCTACTTCTTCCAAAACAGATCTGTTTGTTCTTTTGTCGGTCCATGGTCCATTCAACATTCTTCAACACCATGATTCAAAGGCATCAATTCTTGTTTTGTCTTCTTTGTTCTTTGTCCAGCTTTCACATCTGAAAATACCGTGGCTTGGGTCAGGCGCATTTTAGTCTTCAAGGTGACATCTTTCCTTCTGAATACTTTAAAGAGGTCCTTTGCAGCAGGTATTCCCAATGCAATACATCTTTTGATTTCTTGACTGCTGCTCCCAAGGATATTGATTGTGTCCACACAGTAAAATGCTTTTGCGTAGTCAATGAAACACAAGTAAACATCTTTCTGATATTCTCTGCTTTCAACCAAGATCCATCTGACATCAGCGATGATATCCCCGGTTCAATGTCCTCTTCTGAATTCACCTTGAATTTCTGGCAGCTCTTTGTCAATATACTGTTGTAATCACTTTGAATGATCTTGAGCAAAATTTTGCTTGTGTGTGATATTCAAGATATTGTTCGGTAATTTCTGCATTTGGTTGGATCACCTTTCTTTGGAATGAGTGTAAATATGGATCTCTTCCAGCCAGTTCGCCATGTACTTATCTCTCAAATTTCTTGGCATAGATGTGTGAGCAGTTCTAGTGCTGCATCTGTTTGTTGAAATACCTCAATTGATATTCCATCAATTCCTGGAGCCTTGCTTTTTGCCAATGACTGCAATGCAGCTTTGATGTCTTCCTTCAGTACCATTGTTTCCTCATCATAATCTACCTCTTCAAATGGCTGAACATCGACTTGTTCTTCCTGGTGTAACAACTCTGTGTATTTCTTACATCTTCTTTTGATGTTTCCTGAGTTGTTTAATAGTTTCCCCGTAGAATCCTTCACTATTGCAACTCAAGGCTCGAATTTTTTTCTTCAGTTCTTTCAGCTTGAGAAATGCAGAATGTGTTCTTCCCTTCTGGTTTTCCATTTCCAGCTCTTAGCACATGTCATTATAATACTTTCTTTTGCCTTCTCAAGTTGCTCTTTGGAATCTTCTATTTACGTCTTTTACTTCACCATTCCTTCCCTTGGATTTAGCTGTTTGATGTTCGAGAGCAAGTTTCAGAGTCTCTTCTGACGTTCAGTTTGGTCTTTTCTTTCTTCCCTGTCTTTTTAATGACCTATTGCTCTCCTCATGGATGATATCTTTGATGTCATTCCACAGTTTGTCAAGTCTTTGGTCATTAGTGGTGAACACTTCAGATTTGTTCCTTAGATGGCCTTTAAACTCGGGAGAATGTACTCAAGGTCATACCTTGGACATGTTCTAATTTTCTTCAGTTCCAGTTTGAATTTGCACATGAGTAGTTGATGATCTGTGCCACAGTCAGCACCTAGTCTTGTTTGGACTGCTGATATGGAGCTATTCCATTGTCCTTTTTCACAGATGTAGTCAATTTAGTTTCTGTATATTCCATCTGGTGAGGTCCATGTGTATTGTTGCCATTTGTGTTGGTTAAAAAAGGTATTTGCAATGAAAAATTTGTTGGTCTTGCAAAATTCTATCATGTGATCTCTGGCATTATTTCTATCACAAAGGCCATATTTTCCAATTGCTAATCCTTCTTCTTTGTTACCAACTTTTGCATTCCATTCACCAGTAATGATTAGTAACTATCCCTGTGTTTAAATGATCGGTTCTTGATGACTTCTTTGAGCACCTGGACCAAACTTGGACAACTCTACTTGCCTTATTTCTACACAAAAATAAAATCTATTTTTATTTGAATAAGTTACTGTAATAAATTTCTACTAATACAACTAAATCCAATCTTAATTCATGAGGGCAAAACAAATGAGTTTATAGAAGGACTTTTACATTTGAATTATTTTTAGTGAATTACTTTTGATAAAAGACAAAAACAAAAAGCCATGTCAAGTGCCATCGAGTCAGATCTCATTCATGGCGACCCATGAAAACAAAAAGAAACAAACAAAAAATCATGAATTCCAGAGAAGAAATGTTAAGGAAATCTCACAGACAAACAAAAGTATTTCTAAGGAATTTTTATGTATTGCAGGAAAACTTTTCCAGTTTTTATCAAATACATATAATACTGGAAAATTTAAACTCCTAAGCTATTACATAAGAACTCAGTTATTTAGTCCTTTGTTTTCACTTACGTTTCCAATGAAATAAAGTTGACTGCAATAAGAATGTCCCTAGAAGCTGGAAAAGGGCAACAGTTCACCATCTAAGTCACAGAAGGAGATTAACATGGTGTCGGAGGAAAAATACGGGATTCAGAAGTTCAATACATACAACTGGTTTCCTATCTTGGCATTGCCATTTATTAGCGCTTTGGTCTTAAACTTTCTGAGCTTCTTTTTTTTTTTTATGATTAAGTGAAAGCATACAATCCAAGTCAATTTTGCATACCCACCTCTCTACAGCTCTATCTACTTTCCCACCCTGTGACAACACACTCCTCCTTTACATTCTTTACTACTACTGTCCTCCCAATGAATGCTTGTCTTCTCCACTCTCTCCTGCTGCCACTAGAAAGAAACTAGTAGCACAGCCTTCTATAAATCATATGAAGCCACAAGGGACACTCGCTACAAGCTCACTCTGTGTCTTCACTTCTAGTCCATTGTTAGCCTGAAGAGTTGATCTCAGTACTGGTTTTAGGTCTAGAGCAGCAGCAAGTCTAAAGGTCATGTTCCCAGGGACCCTCCAGGTTGTCAGACCATCAGTACTGGTCTTTTAGTAGAGCCCTTGATCTGCACACATCTTTTCCTGTGGTACATTGGGGACTCTATCCTGTCTTCCCTATCAAGGCTGTCTTTGGTGGTAACCAGGCACCGTCTTGTGCTTCTGGTCTCATGCTGATGTAGTCTCCCAATCATATAGGTCTTTCTGTCTCCTGTGCTCATTTTTTCTCGTGTCTTTGATGGTCTTGGTTGTCGTCTGTTCCAGGTGGATTGGGAACAACTGATGTTCTTTAGATGGCAACTTGCTGGCTGTTAAGACCCCAGACACCACTTACCAATATGGGGTGCAGAGCACTCTTAGAAAAAGTCTAGTTATGCTGATTGACCTTGGTGTCCACTGAAACATGGTCCACAGGTCCCAGTCCCTGCTGCTCTAGCCTTTGAAATGTTAGGATGAATTTAGAAAATCTTTTAGTTTATGATGTAGTCAGTTAATGCCGACCTGCCTTCTACTGAGTTCTGTCGCAACCTTCACCTAACTGAATTTTTATTGACTATCTAATCTATGACCAATCCTCTCCCTCCTCCTCATGCCTGTAGCCACCAAAGAGTCTTTTCTTCTGTGCACGAGTCCCTTTTTAAGTCTTTGTAATAGTGGTCTCATAAAATACTTGTCCTTTTACAGCTGATTGATTTCACTCAGCATAATGTCTTCTAGGTAATACCAGGTTATGAGGTGCTTCCTAAAATGATCATTTTCTTTATCATTGCATAATGTTCCATTGTGTATATAAACCATAGTTTATTGATCCATTCATCTGTCGATGAGCACCTAGGTTGAATCCATCTTTTTGCTATTGTAGACTGTGCTGCAGTAAATGTTTGTTGCATTAATCTGTCCCTGTGACAGCCCTTATTTCTGTAGCATTGGGATTGCTGGATCATATGGTATTTCTATGTATAGATTTTTAAGTGCCAAATTGCGTTCCAAAGAGGCTGTACCGTCATGCATTCCCACTAGCAGTCCAGGAGTGTTCAAATCTCTCCACAGCCTCTCCATCATTTGTTGTTTTGTGACTTTTGGATTGTTAGGGTGAGATGGTATCTCATTGTAGGTTTTTTTTTTTTGTGTGTGTGTGTGTGATTAATTGAAAGCCAAGCCAAGTGCCATCGAGTCAAAGTATACAATCTAAATTAAATTTGCATGCCAGCCTATCTACAGCTTTTTCTCTCTTTGCCTGGTGACAGCACACTCCTTCTTTTCATTCTTTACATGTTGTATCTTCTTAACAACCTCCTGTCTCCACCTCTCCGTCCTTTTGTATTATTTACATGGTTGATCATATTGTTTTTCTGATGTTGAACCAGCCTTGCATCCCTGGTGTGAATCCAACTTGGTCATGATGAATTAGTTTTTTGATACATTGTTGAATTCTGTTGGAAAGGATTTTGTTGAAGATTTTTGCATCTAGGTTCATGAATGATATTGTTCTATAATTTTTTTTTTTTTTAAGTGGGACCTTTCGCTGTCTTTGGTATCATGGTTTTGCTGGCTTCATAGGATGAATTGCATTGGAGTTAAATCTCTAAAAGTTTGGTAGAATTCTCTGGTGAAGCCATGTGGGGCAGGGCTTTTTTTAGTTGATAGTTTTTTGATGACTTTTTCAATCTCCCTTTGCAATGGGTGTATTATGTTTTTTTACTTCCCCTTGGGTTAATTTTGGCAGGTGATATGAATCTAGACATTTGTACATTTCCTCTAGGGTGCAGTTCTTCATAATATTGTGTTATGATACTTCTGATTTCAGTTGGGTCTGTTGTTACATCTCCCACTTATTTCTTATTGGGGTTATTTGTTTCCTCTACTGTTTTTCTTTTGTAAGTTTAGCCAGTGGTTTATCAGTTTTGCTGACCCTTCCAAAAGACTAGCTTTTGGTTTTGTTAATTTTTCAATTGTTTTTCTATTCTCTAATTCATATAGTTTTGCTCTAATCTTCACTATCCATTTTCTTCCAGTGCACGAGTGATTCCTCTGTTGCTGTCTTTCTACCTGTTCAAGCTTTAGGGTTAATTCTTTGGTCTGGGTCCTTTCCTCCTTCTGGATGTGTGCACTTATGGAGATAAATTGACCTCTCAGCACTGCTTTAGCTGTATGCCATAGATTCTGGTAGGATGTGTTTTCATTGTCATTGGATTCCATACATTTCTTTATTTCATCCTCAATTTCTTCCATAACCCACGAATTTTTGAGCAATCTCTGTTCAGTTCCCATGAGTTCTAATTTTTACCTGTTTTTTCTGCTTTTGATTTCAACCTTTTTAGCTTTACAGTCTGAGAAGATGGTTTGTAATAATTCAATGGTTTGGATTTTGTTGTGATTTGCTTTATGTCCTAACATATGGTCTATTCTGGAAGATGTGTATTGGAGAAGAAGGTGTACTTATCTGCTGATGGATAAAAAGTCCTGTATATGTTGATGAGGTCTAGTTGGTTAATTGTCTCAATAACATCTTCTGTGTCTTTACTGAGCTTTTCTCTGGATGATTTGTCCAATATTGAGAGTGGAGTGTTGAAGTCTCCATTTATTTTTGTGGAGTGCTCTATCTCATTTTTCAATGTTGTCAGTGTTTGATGTATTTAGATGCTGTCATATTGAGTGGTACATATTTAATATTGTTAAGTCCTGCTTGTATGTTGAACCTTTCAGCAATAGTGACCATTTTTGTCTGTGATGGTGGATTTTACATTAAAATCTGTTTCATCTGAGATTAGTATTCCTGCACTTGCTCTTCTGTGTATGTTGTTAGCTTGGTATATATTAGTCACGTCTTTAATTTTCAGTTTGTTCATATCTTTGAGTCTAAGGTGTGTTTCTTTTAAACAACATACAGATGGGTTGCGTCTTTTGATCCACAATGTCACCCGCTGTCTCTTTATTGGAGCATTCAGTCCATTTACATTCAGTCATTTTGATGTATTTATTTTTGTGTTGATGTTTTCTATGTTGCTCTTAATATTCTGTTATGGGTCATTCTTTATGGGTTGGTTTTTCATCCTTTTCAGTGTTGGTTTTGTGTTTGTTGAGACTACTGTCTTACATTTCTTGTCTTGATATGTTGCATTCTTATTACGCTTTGCAGCAACCCCAGAATCCCCCTAAATATTCTAAGTTGTTTTAACTTCTGTATATCTTTTAATTTACTCTCCATCTGAAAGGACTATAACTACAGTACTATATCCCTTTTTTTAGTGTGATGGTGTCATAGTTTTCAGGAGACGTCCACTGGTTCCTTTCTTTTAATGTTATAGCTTTAATTGAGTTGTATGACTTCCCTACATGGGTAGGATTCTGGATGCTGTGTCTTACATTGCCTCCTTAAATATACACTTAATGGTTTTGTTTTCTAAGCAAAGAGCTTCTTTCAGTAATTCTTATAGTTCTGATTTGGTTTTTACAAAGTCTCTGAGCTTCTGTTTATCTGTGAATGTCTTAATTTCATGTTCATATTTAAGATACAATTTTGCAGAATAGATAATTCTTGTCTGTGATGGTGGATTTTACATTAAAATCTGTTTCATCTGAGATTAGTATTGCTGCACTTGCTCTTCTGTGTATGTTGTTAGCTTGGTATATATTAGTCACGCCTTTAATTTTCAGTTTGTTCATATCTTTGAGTCTAAGGTGTGTTTCTTTTAAACAACATACAGATGTGTCATTGCACTGTCCTCTTGCCAGTACCGTTTCTGCCGATAAGTCAAGCAAAAGGCTATAGGGCTTCCCTCTGAATGTCAGCATTGCTTTGAGCCTAGCCTCATTTTATTAAGCTTGATTATAATATATTTTGTTGTCTTTATTTTGGGGTCTACTTTTTGTGCTGTTTGATATACATCTTGGAAGTCTATGTTCTTTCCTTCATACTTTCAGGGAAGTTTTCTGTAAGCAACTTAACAACAAAACTCTCTGTGTTTTCAGCTACCCCTCCCTGTTCAAGAACTCCAATTGTTCATAGATTATTCCTCTTATTAGAATCCCACATATTTCTTAACACTTCTTCATTTTTCTTATTTCTTTTCTCTGATTTCTCCTCATAAACGCTGGTATCAGTTCCTCTGTCCTCAAGGTCACTAAGTCTGACTTCTACCTCCTCAATTCTGCTCTCTGGATTTTAACTTTAATTGTCTAATTCTGTAATTTCATTGTTGATCTGCTGAATTTCACATCATTGATGTTCTATCAGTTCAAACGGCCTGCTTAGTTTTTCATTTTGCTCTGCTGCATTTTGTTTAATTTCTAAGGGGGCTGTCTATATAATTTGTAGTCAACCTTTGATATTTTCAGAAAGGCTTCTGCATCTGGGAAGTTTTTTGATTCTTTGTTTTGGGAGTTTTCTGGAGCCAAGGTGGACTGTTTCTTTAAATGCTTAGTAATGGATTATTTATTTTGTGACATCTAGAGGCTGTTCAGTTTCTATGGTGGTATCTCAACAGGAGCTGAGGCATAGTTTTGAGAATGAGTTGGTCACCAGCTGCCTCTGTGTACTCTAGTGACTGGTCCCAGTGGACTCTCTGTGGTGGCAGGCTCTGTCTCCTGGCTGGCAAAGATGAAGCCCTACTTATGGGGTCACTGGAGGGCTGTCAGCCCCAACCCCACAATGTGGGTCAGTGAAGACTGGCGGAGATGCTGCCAGGCCACTCAGTAGTTATTTCTCCATGCAGTCTTATTTTAAAAAGCTGGTAGCTGTTCACCAGCTACCAAAATCAGCCAGGCTGTCAGGTGTGACAGGCCCCACATTCCACTTGACAATGGAAGCATCTCTTCAGCTGTCCCTAGATGATGTGGCATAGTTCAAGTAGAGGGAGCTTATGGCCTTGCTGCCATCCTCAGCCAGGCCCCACTCTTAAAGTAACACTGTCCTAAACACAGCCTTAGTGCTGGAAAAGTGCCTTCCAAACTGGCATTCCTTCTCAGTTTGGGAATTAGTCCCCCATGAGTCCTCCAATTAGGTGACTCCACCTCCCAGCCAACCAGTATGGCATCCTGGTCAAGCTGTCATTCCCACCATGAAACAGTAAAGTTGGTGATGCAGCTCAGAAAAGAGAGGGTAGGGGGCAGTGGTACCCTCAGTCAGCAGCCAAGCTTTCAAAATGTGGCTATGCCACACACTGTCTCTCTGCTGCATTATACATGGTTTACTTTAGCACTACACTTCAGCGTATTTGCCAGCTCATGCCCACCCCCAACCTCCCAGATAACAATGAAGGCATCAGTACCTGCAGTCCACCGAAGTGGCGAGTCAGCAGGAGCTGGACTCATTGTACGCTGTCTCATGTTGGAGAGAGGTAGTTTCCAGTTTAGTGGTATGTAGTCCAATCTGACAACACTGTGCTATATCCTAGGGTTCCCTGGGTGTCTGAAGTGCTCCATTCAATTATCATTCCAGACCTTAGTCCTCAGAGAGAATTGGGGAGACATGATCTAGTCCACCATCTTGGCCCCACCTGTCTCATCATAGTTTGGACTTGAATTTTTCTAATAGCTAATGATCATGAGCATTTCCTATTGTGTCTTTTGGCTGCCTGAATGTGTCCTTTGGTGAAGTGTTTGTCCATGTCTTTTGCCCATTGTTTAATTGCATTATTTATATTTTTCTTGCTGATATTTTGCTGAGCCTTGTGGATTATTGAAATTAGACATCGATCTAATATGTAGCTGCCAAATGTTTTTTTTTCCCATTCTGTAGGTGATCACTCTCTTGATAAAGTCTTTGGATGAGTATAAGTGTTTGATTTTTATTAGTTTCATTTATATATTTTTCTCTGCTTTTGTGTATTGTTGGTAAGAATTTATAGTTTGTTTAAGTTGTGTGTTAGAACTTATATTGTCACCCTATTTTTTCTTCTATAATCTTTATTGTTTTAGCTTTGATATTTAGGTCTTTGATCTATTTTGATTTAGTTTCTGTGTAAGGAGTCAGATATGAGTCTTGTTTCAGTTTTCAACTGATGGGTGTCTGATTTTGCAAACATCATTTGTTAAAGAGATTGTTTTTATGCTGTTCACAGGAGAATTGTGGTATTTCAGGATTCTCTATTCTGTTCTGTTGGTCTACATATGTCTTTTTCTACCAGTACCAGACTGTTTTGACTACTGTGTCAGTATAATAGTTTCTAAGGTTGGGTAGTGTGAAGCCTCCCATTGTGTTCCTCCTCTTTAGTAGTGTCTTACTTATCCAGGGTTTCTTCCCTTTCCAAAGTTGGTGATTTGGTTCTCCATCTAATTAAAAAATGGCATTGGAATGTGTATTGCAATTGCATTATATATGTAGATTGCTTTGGGTAAGAATAGATATTTTCACAGTATTACGTCTTCCTATCCATGAGCAAGGTATGTTTCTACACTTACGTGGTTTTGGTTTCTTGTAGTAGAGTCTTATAATTTTCTCTGTGTATGTCTCTAACATGTCTGGTTAGATTTATCCTTAGATATTTTATCTTCTTTGGGACTATAGTAAATGTTGATTTGGTGATTTCTTGCTTGATGTTCTCTTTTTGGTGTAAAGGAATCCTACTGATTTACTTGTATTTATCTTATATCCTGACACGTTGCTGAACTTTTCTATTATTTCCAGTAGTTTATTTATGGATTCTTCAGGGTTTTCTGTGTATGCAATCATTTCATTTGCAAATAAGGATACTTTTACTTCTTTACTGATGCAAATGCGCTTTATTTCTTCATCTTGTCTGATTGCTGTAGCCAGAACCTCTAGCACAATGTTCAGTTGAAGTGGTGACAGGGAGCATTCTTGTCTAGTTCCTGTTCTCAGGCAGAATTCTTTCAGTCACTCTCCTTTCAGGATGATGTTGTCAGTTTTCCATAGACACCCTTTATTGTGTTGAGGAATTTCCCTTATGTTCCTATTTTGCTGAGAGTTTTTAACGTCAAAGGGTATTAGACTTTGTCAAATACCTTTTTTCAATCAATTTTTAGAATCAAATAATTCTTGTCCTTTGTGTTATTTATGTGGTCGATCACATTAATTATTTTTCTTATGTTGAACCAATCCTGCATCCCTGGTATAAAACCTACGTTGTCATGACGAGTTTTTTTTTTTTTTGATATGTTGTTGAATTATGTTGGCTAGGATTTTGTTAAGTATGTTTGCCTGGTCTGTGATTTTCTTTTTTGTGTGGGGTCTTTATCCAGTGTTGGTATCAGGGTTATGGTGGCTTCATAGAAAGAATTTGGAGTGTTCCATCCTTTTCTATGTTGTGGAATAGCTTCAACAATATTGAAATTAACTTCTCTCTAGAAGTTTGGTACAAGTCTCTGATGATGCCATCTGGACCAGGACTTTTATGGTTGGTAGTTTTTGATAACTTTTTCAATCTCTTCTTTCATGGTGTATCTATTAAGTTGTTTTACTTCTTTTTGTGATAATGTTGGTAGGTGATGAAATCTAGAAATTTTTCCATTTCGTCTAGGTTTTCAAATCTGATGGAGTACAACTTTTCATAGTATTCTGTTATGATACTTTTAATTTTGGTTAGTTCTGTTGTGACAACTCCTGTCTCATTTCTTGTTTGGGTTATTTGTTTCCTCTCTTGGTTTTCTTTTGTAAATTTAGCCAGTGGTTTATCAGTGTTGTTGGTGTTTTCAAAAAAAAAAACAGCTTTTGGTTTTGTTAATTTGTTTTCCTGTTCTCTAATTATTTAGTTCTGTTCTAATCTTTATTATCCATTTTATTCTGGTGTCTGAGAAGTTCTTTTGTTCTCTGTCTGCTTGTTCAAGTTGTAGAGCTAATTCCTTGGTTTGAGCTCTTTCTTCATTCTGGATGTGTGAATTAATAGAGATAAATTAACTTCTGAGCACTGCTTTTGCTGTATCCCATAGGTTCTGGTGTGATGTGTTTTCATTTGATTCCATGTATTTCTTTACTGCACCCTTGATTTATTCTATAACCTATGAATTTTTGAGCAAGATCTTGTTCAGTTTCCATGAGTTCAAATTTGTACCCACATCTTTTCTGCTACTGATTTTAACTTTGATGGTGTCGTGGCCTGAGAAGACGCCTTGCAATAATTCAGTGGTTTGGATTTTGTTGAGACTTGCTTTATGGGCTAATATGTGGTCTACAACGGAGAATGTTCCATGTGTGTTTAAAAAGAAGGCTTACTTACCTTTTGTCAGGTAAAAAGTTCTGTATGTGTCTGTGAGATTGAGTTGGTTCACTGTCACAATAAGATCTTTGTGTATCTTTATTTTTTTCATGGGTGATCTGTCCCTTACTGAAGGTGGAGTGTTGAAGTGTCCTACTATTATTGTGATCTATCTCATTTTTCAATGTCGTCATCATTTGTTTGATGTATTTAGATGCTCTGATATTGGGTGCATAAATATTTAATATTGTTATCCTTATGTATTGAACTCTTAAGCAATAAATAGTGACCACCCTTGTCCACAATGATGATTTTTACTTTAAAATGTATTTTATCTGAGATTACTGTTGCCACTCCTGCTCTTGTTTTTATGTTATTACGCTAGTATATATTTTTCATCCTTTGATTTTCAGTTTGTTCATATCTGAATCTAGGGTATGGTTCTTGTAAGCAGCATATAGATAGATTGTGTTTTTTGATCTAGCCTGTTACTCTCTGTCTGTTTATTGGAGCATTAAATTTGAGCAATTGGAGCATTTATGTTTAGTGTAATTATTGATAGATATATATTTAGTGTTGTCATTTTGGTGCCTTAATTTTTATCTTGTTGACATTTTCTTTGTTCCAGTTAATATTCTGTTCTGGGTCATTTTTCTTCACAGGTTTTCTTTTCAGACTTTCAGTGTTGGTTTTGTGTCTGTTGAGACTTTGGTGTTATACTTCTTGTTGTGATATGCAGAACTGTTAATTTGCTTTGTGGCTATTTCTTTATTTCTCCCTAAAGTTCTAGATTTACACTAGTCTTTAACTTGTTTATATCTCTTTAACTTCCTTTCCATCTGAAAGGGCTATGAATACTGTAATATATCTCTCTTTACAGTGTAATGTTGTCATAGTTCACATGTTGAGCTCTTTGTTTCCCTAATTTTAATATTTCAGCTTTGAATGAGCTTTGTAACTTTCCTAACTAATTAGGATTCTGGATGCTGTGTCCTGTATTGTATCCTTATGTATACATCTGGTGTATACTGATTTTCAAATTGAAGAAATTCTTTCAGTATTTCTTGTAACTTTCGTTGGGGTTTTGCAAAGTCTGTAAGCTTCTGGTTGTCTGAGAATGTCCTAATTTTATCATCATATTTGAAAAACAATGTTTGAGGATATATAATTCTTGGTTAGAAGTTTTTTTCCCTTTAATGCTGTGTGTGTGTCACCCCATTTCCTTCTTGCCAACAAAGTTTCAGCTGAAAAGTTGGAGGACATTCTACAAGACTTCCCTTTGCATGTTAGTTTTTGTTTAAGGCTAGCTGCCTGTCAGAGCCTCTCCTAATATTTCTTTTTGTTAAGCTTGATTATAATATGTCTTGGTGTCTTTTTTTTGGAGACTACCTTTTGTGGAGTGCAATGAACATCTTGAATAACTATCTTCTCTTTTTTTCATGATGTCAGTGAAGTTTTCTGTGAGCAACTCTTCAACAGTCTATATATTTTCTGCTATCCTCCCTGTTCTGGAACTCTGATAACATGTAAATTGTTTCTCTTGATAAAGTCCCACATGATTGTTAATGATTCTTAATTTGTATTGATTCTGTTATCTGATTGCCTCTCATAGATGCTGGTGTCAGTTACTTTATCTTCAGTCTCACTAATTCTGCATTCCATTTCATCAATCCCGCTCTTTTAGCTTTCCAGTGAATTGTCTAACACTGTAATTTTATTATTGATCTGCTGAATTTTAGATCATTGATGTTCCAGTTCATGCAGCTTGTTCAATTTTTCATTTTGTTCTGCTTCACTTTGTTTAGTCTCCATCCTAAGATCTAGAAGGGCTCTATACATAATTCTTTTGTATTCCACCTCTAATTTATCTGTGAAGTTTTTTGATTCTTTATTTTGGGAGTTTTCTGGAGCCATAGTGGTCTGCTTCTTTAAATAGTTAGATGTTGTCTTTTAAGCATCATAAAGCTGTTCAGCTTCTCCAGTGTTGGACTAGCAGAAGGTCTGGCATTGCTCTAAAAAGGGAATAAGGACACTGCTAGACTTGGCCACCAGCTGTCACTGTATTCTCTAGGTGCAGCTGTCTTAAGTATAGCTTCTCTAGGGAGGGAGACATTGTTCAGCCCAGCAATACTGTTCAGCTTTGTGGCTGGCCCCAGCTGGGCCCTCAGGGGTGGCAGGCCCTGCCTCTTGGCTGACAAAGATGGCAACCCACTTGTGGAGTCTCTCAGGGGCCATATCAGCAGACCCTGTGATGTGACTCAGTGAAGTGACAGGGAAGGATACTCTGATACTCAGCTACCAGCCACCACTGTGTTTGTCTAGACAGAATTGTCTTAAAAACAGCTTTTCTGCTGAGACAGGCACTGTCTAGTCAGGCACTGTTGCTCAGCATGGCCTCCAGCCCAAGCTGGGTCCTCAGGCATGGCTGATTCCACTTCTCAGTTGATGCAGATGGTTTCCTACCTGTGCTGCATCTTCTGTGTTGCACCAGGTGAATCTATGGCACAGCTGAGAGAAGAGGGGGGACCAAGGTGCTGTTACATTTGGCCACTAGCTGCCACTGGGTTCTCTGGGTTGTTTTAAGTACAGTCTCTCTGCTGCAAGACACTGTCTACTTAGGTTCTGCAGCTCAGCATGGTAGCTGGCTCCTGCCAGGTTCCCAGGCTCAGTGGAGTCAGTCTCCTAGTTAACAAAGATGGTGTCCATGCCTATAAGCCTCTCAGCAGCTGTGCCAGCAGAAGTGGGACCCTTTGCGCCACTGCCTTGCCTCTGACAGAGGTGGTTTTCCAATTCCTGTCTCCCAGTCTGATCTCATAACCCTCTACCTGATCTTAGGGCTCCCAGAATGTCCACTCTGCTCCATTTAATTGGTTTTCTGGGCCTTATATCTCAGAGGGAATTGAGGAAATGTGTTACTAGTTCACCATCTTGGCCTTGCCTCCTCTGAGCTTTTTAAAGTTATATTTAAAGTAAGGATAACAAGACTGGTGAAATGTACCTTTCCAGTATCAAGCACTTTCATTGGTCTGTTTTTCTTCTTTCTGAATGATTTTAGTAAAGCAAACAAATACATAACGAGCAAAGAACAATCATTTTGGGACATAGTGCAGCTTGAACATGGATTATGAATAGTTGTGAGGATCCTTAAAAATAGATGAATGGTTAGGTTGACAAAAAAAATAAACACATATTTTTCTTTAGCCATGATTGTTTTCCTTGCTGGTGTTTAGACTTTTGTAATGATCACACCACCATCTCTCCTCCCACATCCCCGCTCAGTTTATCTTTCAAAATCACACTCTGTCTTCAAGTCTTAGCATTGATATTACCCCTTTTGGAACACCTGCTTCTACACTGTATACTTACTCTTGTTTTGCTTAACTTCTTGTATTGCGGTTACTTGCTTAATTACTGCTTCCTTCCCTAGGCTAGGAGCTGCTTAAAGGCAGGTATTATGTTCAATTCACTGTCTTCTCCCTAGTACTAGACACAGTTTCCAAAATGGCAGGTGCTTCACAAATGCTTTCTGAATAGATGGATGAATTAATGAAAAAATACATAGGAGAATGGGTGACTTGTACTTACCAAGAGCTGTTGAGTCCGTATATATGCAGGGTCAATCTAAGTAGCTTGTAACCAAAGAGGTTGCACAATATCTTCAGTAAATGGAGGAATAATGGTATAACTGAGGATAGTGGGAGTGCATGAAGCCCAGGAAAAGCAGAGAGAAATAGCAGCAGTGGGAGTTCTCATTCAGGAGAAATATATATTCCTTTGGTTAAAGAGTAGTATTTCTTGGGTCTGCTGGGCCCAGTGTTCAATGGAAATGTCATTTGATTTTATCTAATAGCTTTCTTTTAGTTTTAGTCTCTCTAGGCAACTTTCTGAACAACAATCATGTTTGGTAATGAATATCTTGGTAATAAATACCTTCAACTAGAATTCACAGTAGAATAGCCATGTTATTTAAGTGTCTTAGAGGCTTCTTCATCCATCCTGGCTAGCCAAAGACGTTTCTTAATCATATAACCATTATAAACACCTTTTTAGCAGGCAGAGAAAAAAAATGTATGTTAAGAGTGAAAATCAAAACTAGAATTGGCCATATACAAGCAACTATAGAGAATTCTTGATAAATATATTGCTTTATAAAAGTCTAGGGAGCCCTGGTATCATAGTGCTTAAGAGTTTGGCTGCTAATCAGAAGGTCAGCAGTTTGAATTCATGAACCACTTATTCTACTTGGAAACTGTTTCCTATAGAGTCACTGTGAGTCAGAATTTATGTGATGGCAACAGGTTTGGTTTCGGGTTAAGTTTATGAAAAACCTGAGGAAAAATATATTTGAAGGACTTAGCATTCTTTGTCTTTAGAGAGATAAGAATGGGACTCACATGTTAATAAGACTATCACATATCTCAAAAAATAAATTTCTACTTGATTGAATAGCTAAATTTAATATATAATGTAATTAATATAAAGTTATTTTACAATAATTATTTTATAACTATATAATAATATATAAGAAACCCTGGTGGTGTAGTAGGTCAAGTGCTATGTCAGCTAACCAAAAGATCAGCAGTTAAACCCACCAGGAGCTCCTTGGAATCTCTATGAGGCAGTTCTACCCTGACCTCTAGGGGTGCTATGAGTCACATCCAACTTGATGGCAGTGGCTTTTGGGGTTAATAATAGATATATAATAAATATATATGATTTGTAATAATTATTGTAAAATAATGTAAAATATCATACAGGTTATTTTTTAAAAATCTTATCAAAGGTGAAAGGTGAAAGACTTTCTGAGCTTAAAATAGTTTAGGATTAATGGACCACAACAACCACCACCTCCACCAAACAGTCCAGCACAACTAGAAGGTACCTAGCTATCGTCACCAACTGCTCTGACAGGGATCATGGTAGATGGTTAGGACAGAGCTGAATGATAATATTGGACAGAATTCAAATTCACACACAAATGATCAGACTTACTGGTCTGATAGAGACTGGAGAAACAGCAAAAGCAAGACCCCTGGACACTCTTTTAATTCAGTACTCAAGTCATTCCTGAGATTCACCCTTCAGCCTAAGATTAGCAGGCCTATAAAACAAACAATAATATATGTAGCTCAACTACATGTATGGGACTAAATGGGCACACTAGCCCAGGATCAAGGATAGCAAGGCAGAGGGGAACTGGTAAGATGCTCTGGATGGAAACGAGGAACCCAAGGGAGAAAAAGAGAGAAAGCTGACGTTTTGAGGAGTCGGCAACCAATGTCACAAAGCAATACGTGTATTAACTATTTAACATTAACATACTTAAAGAAAGTTATGGTTGACGTTATGAAGAATTGGAAGATTTATTGTGTCCATATAGAATCAGTGCATAGACCAAGAGGCACTTGTTCAAATAGAGAAAAGCATTACTGTGTTGTTTAAAACAGAAAAAGGTGTGAAGCAGAGTTGTATCCTTTCACCATACTTGTGAGATCTACATGCTGAGCAGATAATCTGAGAAGCTGGACCGTATGAACAGAAATGTGACATCAAGATTGGAGGAAGACTTATTAACAATGTGCAGTGATACACAGCCTGGCTTGTCAAAATTGAAGAAGCTGGGAAATACTTATTATGATCAAGTATTACAACCTTCAGAAATGATTATGTCACAACATACACATATGCACATCCACAAATGCTCACAGCCATGCTAGTAAGTAACATCTTGATAAATGGGAAAAGTGCTGACGTTATCAATATTTTAGTTGGACCAACAATCAATGACCCTAGAAGCAACACTCAAGAAATCAAAGAATGTAAAACACCGAGTAAATCTGCTGTGAAAGGAATCTCTAAACTGCCTAAAAAAAAAAACCCCAAAAAACAGATAACACTTTGAGAACTAAGGTATACCTGACCCAAAGCAAGGTGTTTTCAATTGCCTCGTATGCGTATGAAAGCTTGTCAATGAAAAAGAGAGAAGAACGGACACATTGGAACAATGATGTTAGCAAAGAATGCTGAATATACCATGGAGTGCCAGAAATACAGTGAATAAATCTGTCTTGGTAGGTGTATAACCAGACTGCTCCTTAAAAGTGAGCATGGAGAGACTGGATGAATGGCTATACTACAAGGAAGGATCAGTCCTTAGAGAAGGACATCATGCATGGTAAAGTACAGGGTCAGCAAAAAAGATGAAGACCCTTATCGTAGATTGAATTGAGTTCCCCAAAAATGTGCATGGTGGTTTGGCTGGGCCATGATTCTTGATACTGTGTGATGTTCCTCCATGTCACAAATCCTCCCTTTATAGTGCTAATAAGGGTGGATGGAGAGCAATTGTGTTGGTGGGTCCCCAAACCCAGTGCCTTCAAGTCAATTCAGACTCATAGCGACCCTATAAGGCAAGGTAGAACTGCTCCATAGGGTTTCCAAGCAGCACCTGGTGAATTTGAACTGCCAATCTTTTGGTTAGCAGACATAACACTTAACCACTATGCCACCAGGGTTTCCTACTGGTGGGACAGGACTCAGTATATAAGGTTGTTTAGCGTCTTGCGACAGTCTCTTGAGATATAGAGGAAAAAATCTAGCAGAGAGATTTGAGTACCTCAGATGACCAAGAAAGCAGTACCAAGAATAAAGTGCATCCTTCAGACCTGAGGTTCCTGCAATGAGATGCTGTCAGACAAAGAAAGACTGATGCAACACAAAGACCTTTCTCCAAAGCTGACAGAGAGAGTGCATTCTCCTGAGCTGGCACCCTGAATTTGGCCTTCTAGCCTACCAGACTGTGTGAGAGTAAACGTCACTTCGTTAAAGGCATCCACCCCTGGTATTTCTGTTAGAGCAGTGCCTGAAGACTAAGACAACACTTAACAAGGTTAATTGACACAATGGCTGCAACAATGAGCTCAAACGCGTCCACTGCTATGAGAATAGTCCAGGACTAGGCAATGTTTTAGTTTGTTACCTTAGAGTCTCTACAAGTAGGAACTGATTGGATGGCACCTAACAACTTTTTTTTCTTTTATACTGAATTAATTATTAAAGAATAAAAAAGTTGACAAACTTGTCTTTGACTAAAGACTAGGGAGACATTCAGCAATGTTCAAGCAAAATTGATATGAGTGTGTTGGAGGGTGATTTAGTAGTCGCTATCAAAACTCAAAATGCATACATGAGTTTTGACTCAGCAGTTTCACTTTTACAAATTTTGACCGTGGATATAATAGATGTGTGTCCACATACATATAAAAGATATATTTATAAGGATATGTATTGCAGCATAGCATGAAATAACTGACAACTGATAACAGTGTAAATGTCCATGAATAGTCATTGTACATTCATATTATGAAATATTATATTTCTGTTATAAAAGAATTTATGAATATTTCCATTGTTCTTACCATGACAATTGTATGAAATCATGAAATAAATACCATTATTATATTCAGATGAGAAAACTGAGTTGGTATAGGTTAGATAACTTGTTCGAGGTTGGAAAAACCGCTATGTTTTGAAGCCAGAATTCAGTTCAGCCAATATGACTCCAGAATTTGTACTCCTAACCACAAATAGCTCCCTGGTGGCACAGTGGTTAAAAGTTTGACTGCTCACCAAAATATTGGCATCTCAAATCTACTGACTGCTTCTTGGAAACCCTATGGGGCAGTTCTACTCTGTCCTGTAGGGTCACTATGAGTTGGAATCAACTTGATGGCAATGGGTGTAGTTTTTTTGGTAACCACAAAATACGTTGATTATGAAAATTATTGTGCTAATTTATAATTTTAAAGCCATGAACATAGTGCAGTTATGATGAGCCCATTTGTATTAAATACATTCACACACATGTAAAAAAAAAGGCACACACATATACACATGCTTCTAAATTAATAGAAAATTTTGGAAAGAGAGAATGAGTAACAGCCGGTATCTCTAAGTACTATTTTGGTATCATTTTCATTTGTTTTCATAACAATTGTTGGAAATAACCCAACTCTCTGAAAATAGTTAGGTTACATTATTCTCTAGTGTTGCAGTCATTAAATTTTTTGTTTAAAGTAGTTTGCATTAGTGTGGGAAAATACGGATACTACCATGTTAATACAAAACAGCATATATACTATTTTCATGGCCATGTTTTATTTGTAAAAGTATACATAAAATTGTTGTAGTAAATAAAAAGCATAAAAATATTAAGTATAATCATTTTGAGTAGACCAATTTGAAATTTTTTGTCTTTCTATTTTTATCTATTTTTGAGTGCTATCTATTAAGTATGCATTACATTTATAATACTATATATATGTACATACATATATATACACACACATATACATATATGTATTTTACAAGTATACGGTCACCAACTCTGGAAAAATTGGACTTACACAAAGTTGAGAATGAGCTTTGGAGCCACAGTAATCTTACGAAAACCCAAAACCAAACCAGATGGCATTTAGTTGATTCAGAGTCACAGCAACCTCATTTATAACAGAATAGAATTTCAATCCACAGGGTTTTCTGTACTGTAGTCTTTCTGGAAACAGATAGCCAGGACTCTATTATGTGGGGGTTAATGGGTAAGTTTTGAACAACCAACTTTTCCATTGGTTGTTGAGTTCAAATTGTGTTACCCAGGGGCCATAGTAACATTATTAACACATTTTAAAGATGGCATTTAACAAGGATACTCAGGGATACCTGAGTCATCCTTCAACAAGACAATACACCCCACAAGATCCCAGGGAATGGAAAGGAACCTATGGATAAGGAAATATGGCTATGCCCTAAAACCTCTAGTTAACTTTTTATTCAAAGGAGAAAGGAATCCAGGGTTAACATAAAGCATTACATAATTTACACTTACAGAACACTTTGTGTTGTACTAGACTGCCCAAAAAATCATCAGAACAAATAATATGCCTCTGAAAAGTAAGGTTGAAAAACTTTCTATGTCCAAAGTTCTAGGATAGGTTCTCATATTAATTGATGTTCTTTTTTATGTTACTTACTGAAGCAGCATATGGCTGTTAAAGTCACATAGACACTCATCTGCTGAAATAAATTAATGTTCTCATCTCAACTGGATGATTTGGCAGGAATAATGAACTCACCAGCCAATGTGTAGATTGACCTGAATGACTTTCCCACTGAAAGATCCAAAGTGGAACATTGTACATTATGTTAACAAGCATTTTTAAAAATTTCAATACTAACACCTTTTGGAGCATTCTGTGTAATGCACAAGTGCTAGAATTTAGAAATGCAGGAGAGAAGTTGGGAAATGATACACAAATTGGGAAGATACATAAGAAGCATTTTTTATATTATCAGAGAACAGGTATCTCAACTCTTACCAAAAACATAAATAGAGAGAGAGAGAATTTGCTTAAAGGGTGAAATGTGTATATGTATACACACATATGTACACAAATATACATATCATTTTTTCACTGTCTGAGTCTCTAGAAAGTTTGAAAAAAGTTTCTAGGTCTATATTATTGAACAACAAACAAATGGTGGTTTGTCCTCACTCTAATTCTTTTCACACACATCTGACAGATGAAGAAATGTCGTGTCCTCTCTACTCCTTTACTCAAGAAACTGTTCAAAGTATTTTTTTAATGACAACGTGTCTAAGTTATTATTTCACTATATTGACAGAAGTGGAAATATGCCCACCTTCTATCCCATTCACAAAGCACTATATAACTATAGGTAAATATAATTTATCAACTAGGAGGCCTAATCATGTTTTAGAGAGAGCACACTATGAACCCAAACCCACTGCTGTCTAGTTGATTCCAACTTATAGTGACCCTATAGGTCAGAGTAAAACCACCCCATAAAATTTTCAAGGAAGATCTGGAAGATTTGAACTGCTGACCTTTTGGTTAGCAGCTGTAGCACTTAACCACTATGCCAGCAGGTTTTCCTACAATATGTCTAAACAGTTAAAGGGAGTAGGCATTAGATTCATAGAGCTTAGGTTCAATTTTCCTCATCATTCCTTCTGAGCTGTGCTATCTTGGGTTCTCTAAGCCTCAGTATCCTAATTGGTAAAAGCAGTATACTCAGGTTCTCCTCATATGACAATTACCAAGATTAAAAAGAATAAAATGTGCGAACGATTATCATAATGTTTAACTCCTAACAATCATGTAGAAGCTAGTTGGCAAGCACAGTACATTTGAAGGGTAGGAGCAGGGAGGGGCTTACAAACCTGTATAGCTAGTGATCAGGCTCAGTATTCTCAGTTTTAAGGACTTGACTGTCCTTAAACTTGGTTTAAGGTGTTTGAACATCATCCTAAGGGCATGAGAAAACTGTGAGTATACATATACATTCTTACAAGGTAGGGTTTTTTTTTTTAAATATATATATAGCTATTATTTTTTAAAATTAGATACCTAATTCTTTGCTCCAGGGTGTCCCGGGGTAACCTCAAACCTCCAGTATTTTGGTTAGTAGATGTCATGGATTCAGTTGTGTCCCCCTCCAAATATGCGTAGCCATGTGGCTGGGCCATGATTCTCAATATTTTATGATTGTCCTCCATTTTGTGATTTTCCTATGTTGTATGTTAAAGCATTAGGGTGGGACTGTAAATCCCTTCATAGGTTCACCTCCGTGCTTCACTGTAGAGGGGGTTTTCCTGGAGTATGGCTTGCATCACCTTTTATCCTTTCATCCTACAAGAGATAAAAGGAAAGGGAAGCAAACAGAGAGTTGGGAACCTCATATCATCAAAAAAGTAGCACCAGAGAAAAAAGAGCACGTCCTTCAGACCTGAGGTTCCTGTGCCAAGATGCTCCTTAAACAAAGACTGATGCAATATAAGGATTTTCCTCCACAGCTGACAAGCGGGAAAGCCTTCCCCTGGAGCAGACATCCTGAATTTGGACCTGTAGCCTACCAGACTGTGTAAGAATAAATACTTCTTTTTTAAAGCCATCCACATGTGTTATTTCTGTTAGAGCAATACTAGCTAACTAAAACAGTAGACAAGCGTGTTAACTGTTTATACCATCCTGGGGCTCTTACAGGAAATATGCTGAAGGTACCTAACATGCAATGATGGAGCCACAGTGGCGTAGTGGTTAAGAGCTCAGCTGCTGCAGAAATGTTAGCCATTTGAATCACCCAGGCACTCCTTGGAAAACCTATGGGGCCCTTCTACTCTGTCTTATAGGGTTGCTATGAGCTGGGATAGACTCAGTGGCAATAAGTTGGTTTAATGTGCAATCATACTTCTGTAGGCACTATGAAGTTCAAGAAAATAAACCAACCAGGGAAACTACTTTCAAAAGTTGTCTGAATTTCAGTTCCATTAAAATTGTCTGTTCCATATGCTATTAATCCTTTAATATTGTCTTAGTCATCCGGTGCTGCTGTAACAGAGATAGCGCAAATGGATGGCTTTAAAAGGAGAAATTTGAGTCGGATCCGACTCGACAGCACTTAGCTTGGCAGTAGGCTGAAAGTCCAAACTCAAAATGTCCGCTCCAGGGGATGGCTTTCTTTGCTGGCTCTAGGGAAAGGTTGTTGTTATCAACTTTCCAGTGGACTAGAAACTTCAAAGGCCTCGCTCAGCTCCCAACACTGCTTCTTGGTGGTATGAGGTCCCCAACTCTTCCCTTTCCTCTCCTTCCTTATATCTTAAGAGGCTACCCTAAAACACAATATAATCCCACACAGTGAGTCCTGCCCCACCAACTGACCAACTGAAGTGCTGCTCATTGCCCTGATTAGAGTTACAGAGACAAGATTTGCAACAAAAAGAAACATTACACCACAATACTAGGAATAATGGCCTAGACAAATTTCTACACACCTTTTTTGGGAGAATGCAATTTAATCCATGACAAATATCAAATAGGTCATCATTTCTCCGTTAAGATAGATCCATATTTTACACATTGTAAAACAATTTTTGTCTGTTTTCATATGATAAAAATAATTTTATTCTTACCTACTCCCAAGCCTACTCGTAGGCCGCATGCTGTTTTCTCTCAGCCGTGCAATAAAAGCAAATCTCTGCTACAGTCTTTGACGATGCAGAGCAGTTATAAAATGCACTATGTACTTGGTTATTTCAAAGTTATTTTGCTTGGTATGATCTGACTCGACGGCACTTGGCTTGGTATGACTGTTTACAGAGACTAAGGATTTATGTGTATGATTTCAAAAAATTCTTAGATGCTGTCTGGTATGTATATCAGCTTTTGTACTCTACATTAATGCTTTGGACTCTAAAAGGTGGAGCTTATTGGAAACTTGAAGTGACACTAAGTTCCAAGTACCTGAAATTTCAGTTCTGGAAGAAACAGTAATTCTGTCCCAGTGGATTGAGCGCCATTTGGCTGAGACTGAACAGGGGGAAAAAAAAAAAAAAGACAACATTTTGGAGTTGAATTCCTTTGAATCTTAATTAAAAAGGAGATTTAATTTTTGAACTTGCCTTTTACCCTGGGAATTTAGTAATAGACTTGCATTGTCCAAATTGGAATACTTTGTATTACCAGCCAAGCCAAAGCCAAGTGCAGTTGAGTCAGATTCGACTCACAGCACTACATTAATTTAAGTACTTTGATGCTGTCATTTGGGCTCATTACATAACCTCAGGTATGCTGTATCAGACAACAAGTCTCAGTATAATCTGAAATGGGATTCAGAACAGGGAACGACCTTCCATTCCAGTGTGCCGTGTGGTCTTAGTCAACATAATTAATGTACTCTTCTGATCCTTATCCATGGTCTTTCTGGTTGGAGGGCTGCCATGTTTGTTGTGCAGGGTGGGGCTCGGTACGTGGTTCACATGGACTGTTACATGAATGGTGTCCACTGGGTAACATCTACAATTCTCAGTCCTGCTCCTGAGGGTAAAAGCTGAATTGCCCACTACTGTCCAAGTAACAAAGGTTGCTAGTGGTGGAGGAACTACTCTCAGGGAGTGTTGTTCAGCATCCGCCTTCCAGGGGACAGTCAACTGAGAGTTGACTTAGATACGAGTGTTAAGATCAGTGATTTAAGAAAACAGTAAAGCATCAGGAATTACAGTCTACAATATTCTTCTTTTCTCTTTTATTCTATTTTAGCCCATAAAACAGGAATTCCTTTCCTCTAATTGATACTGGCAAGAGATTTTTTTTTCCACTTCCCCTTTAGCTACAGGTCCAAGCCATTTTCTCCAATACAGCTTTCTCCATAATAAAAATAAGATTTTGCTCATTAAAAAGGTAATTCCTGTGCAAGAGTATATGATTTGAAATTTAAAATTTTAAATCTCCATTCTGCCCATCAAAATACCACACATGCTAATTCCAGAACATTTCCACATATATAGAAACACTTTCATACACATGAACAGACCCATAATATGTGAGAGTCCTTGATCTTTTAAACCTCATCAAATATTATCTAGTTAGCATGATTATGAGATGCTGTTAATCCTTTTAAAATAATTGTTTTCTGAGATAAGATGTTACAGAAACTAGGAATTATGTAGAATTTGTAAAACTTCAGGTACTGTTGCCATAGCCAGTCTAGAAATGAGAAAACTGATGTTCAAGAAAGCTGTGACCTGCTCAAGGCTCAAACGACAGAAAACAACTCTAATCTATGCCTACTAAAGACAAGTAAGTAAATACCCTAATACACGGATTTTGCCATCTCTGTGGTTTTCCTTTATAACCACAGCAGAACAACCCGGAGCTGTAAAAATGTGCTTCTGATATTGTATCATGTTTGGCTAAATTTGATCTCATGTTCCTCCATTCAATCTCACAAGATGAAGCTAAAAACAAATTGCATTTGAAGTTATTTGCTGCCTTACATAATTCTCCATGCACAGGGGTCATCAAGTCACAACCCTTCCAGCACATAATTAAAGGTTGTAATATTTATGAGACGCTGCTGTTTCTTCTAAAAGAAAAGTTGCTTTTCAAGATCACCCACTTGCAGTAATTTAGGGCTCTGTCTCCTCACCCACAAGGTTTATACCAGAGCACCTGTTGGTGGTGGAGCAGAAAACAGTTGGCAACAAACCACAAGTGTAAGAATTTGAAGGTAACTAGGTCTTAATACCGTATGCCTGCATAAAAATATTACTTTCCTACTGTGGATGAAGGAACAGAAGCCTCATGTCTGCAAAGATATGAACATTTGTTTGGGAAATTTATGTTGACATATAACAGCATATGGTCTTTTTCATCATGGATTTATGTACAGGAGACAAGCTTTGTGTCCACAGTTAGAAGCATTAAAGATGGAGCCATATAAAGTGACCTAATGTGTAACTGACTTGGCATCTGTGATGAGAGGCACAGTACTTGGCACACGTACACTATCACTACCTTTCCCAACGAGCAAAGGCCAACTCAGGTGGTAAAACGTGACCTTGAAAATGACCAAAGGGATACCCATTACCCTCAGATGTGAACGTCAGCAAGTACCGTACCTCTGTAGTATAAAGGAGCAGATGTATTTCACAATGGTCCTGAAGCTTGCTGGACCAGAGTACATAAAGGCAAGGAGGAGCAAGGATATATATATAAGCCCTTGCTAATAATTAGAAAACACTCTTTACATTTCATTTTGAAGACCTGTAGCAGGTAGGATCTGTAAGAACCTGGTAAAATAAAATTACCAGTGCCTGTAATTAATAAACTTTAAATTTTTGGTATTCTTTCACTCAGTTTCTATTGTCTTCATAAATTATACTGACGTCATACACAAAATTCCGCTGAGGATCACTCAAAAGTGGCTGCAGCTGTATATCAGCAGGGAACTGCTGGAAACTCAAGCCAGATTCAGAAGAGGATGTAGAACCAGGGATATCACTGCTGATATTAGTTGGACCCTGGCTGAAAATACAGAATACAAGAAAGATGTTTACCTGTGTTTCATTGACTATGGAAAGTTGTTTGAGTGTGTGGATCATAACAAATTATAGATAACATTGTGAAGGATGGGAATTACAGAAAACTTAATTGTGTTTGTGAGGAACATGTGCATAGATTAAAAGGCATTCAGTCAAGTCAAACAAGGGGATACTGCACGGCTTAAAGTCGGAAAGTTGTACTTCAGGGCTCTACCCTTCCTCCATACCTATTCAACCTGTATGCCAAGCAAATAATCTGAGATGCTGAGCTATATGAAGAAAAATACAGCATTCAGGATTGGAGGAAGGCATATTAACAACTTATGATATGCAGATAACATAGCCTTGCTTGCTGACATTGAAGAGAACTTGAAGCATTTATAGGTGAAAATTAAAGATCATAACCTTCAGTATGGACTACACCGTAACATAAATAAAACAAAAGTCCTCACAACTGGGCCAATAGGCAACTTGTAATAAATGGAAAAAAGGCTGAAATTATCAAGGATTTCACTATACTTGGAACCACAATCAACATCCATGGGAGCAACAGTCAAGAAATCAAAAGATCACTTTGAAGACTGAAGTGTGCTGACCCAAGCCACGGTGTTTTCAATTACCTGACAGTGTTTTCAGTCACCTCATGTGAATGTGAAAGCTGGACAACGAATAAGGAAAACCGAAGAAGTGATACCTTTGAACTGTGGTGTCAGTGAAGACTTAAATAAGGAGGGATCAGCCCCTGGAGAAAGACAGTGGGCTTGGTAAAGTAGCGGGTCAGCGAAGGAGAGGGAGGCACGCAAGGAGACAGACTGACGCAGTGGCTATGACAGTGGACTCACCCATAAGAGGATGGCTCTGGACATGGCAGTGTTTCCTTCCTTGTACATAAGGTCACTATGAGTCAATACTGACTTGATATCACCTAAAGCAACAATTATTGTTCTTATGTTTAACTTTTTATTAATTTTACTTTCCTTTTTTCCTTCATATAGTTCATATGTATACATATATACACACACACACACATATATACATCATATCTGTCATTATTACACAAATATTTTTGGTGTTCAGAGATAGTTGGGTTAAATTTGGAGGCACTAGTGAGTTTGAGGAAATCCTCATGGTGTGGTAGTTAAGTACCATGTCTGCCAACCCAAACGGTTGGCAGTTCAAATCCACCAAGGGCTCCTTGGAAACTCTGTGGGGCAGTTCTGTTCTGTCCTACAGGGTCACTATGAATCAGAATTGACTGGATGGCAGTGGGCTTGGTTTGGGTTTAGTGACATTTAAGAGGTCCTTGAAACAACATTCATTTTTGTTGTACCATCAGATTTGCCTTGTCAGCAACGATAATATTGGGTCTGTTAGAATTAATATTCTGGCATGAATTTTTAAGAGGAGATTACGTAGGATATAGTGTCTGCCTAGCATTTTTGACAGGATCTAAGATTCATTCATTTCAGAAGACTCCCTTTCATTGTACGGTGACTTAATTTTTCTAAAAGTTTTCCCCTACAGTGTCAGCATGCAGTAAGACATTTGATTAAGTTGGTTGAATTAATCAGTGCATAGTATAGGGTGAACAATTTGATGAATTGGTGTTTTCATAAAGCTTTTTGCTACAAAAAATTCTGGAAACTGTAACTTTAGAGTAACCGGAGACTAAAGAACAGATTCACTATGGTGGGATTCATTTTGATGTTCCTTGTCTTACAAATGTCAGTTTTTTTCCTCACTATGAAATAGTAAATAGTCTCTGGGCTCTAACTTTTTGCAGGTAAGAGATAGTGGAAGGCATTAGCTTTTGAGTCTGATTCTCTTGTCTATGAAATAAGGATAATTATATTTATTTTATGATAGTGCACACATTAAACAGTATAGTTGACTTGAAATAATTGAGATTATGAGATCATGAGTTCTGGTGCCGTAATGGTTAAGTGCTATGGCTGTTAACCCAAACGGTGGCTGTGCAAATCCACCAAGCACTCCTTGGAAACTCTATGCGGCAGCTCTACTCTGATCCATAGGGAATTGACTAGATGGCAGTCACTTTGGCTCTTTTTTTTTTGCTTTCTTAGAATGGACCCCATTGAATGAAGTGGGACCTGAATGACCATATCTGTGCTATGTGACCCTGTTGTCTTGAAGAAAGCTGGTAAATTCAGGAATGCTGTTGTTGTTAGGTGCCGTCCAAAGTGAGTAATAGTTTTTTCACCCTCAATAGGTACTGGACAAGAATATGTTTTGTTCACTTCATTTAAACTGAATCTGAGAAAGAATCATTCTCTGAGAACTGTCATATGTGCCTTAGAATTTACCAGAAGCTATTTGCCATTTACCTCAACTGGTGAGAAAACGATTTCTTTGTGCGTGTGTGTGTGTGTGTGTGACAGTTTTATTGAGATATAAACAATATACCCCCCCATCAGCTTTTTAAAGTGCACAGTGTGGTTTTTAGTGTATTTAGAGTTGTGAAACTATCACTACTGTCTAATTCTGGAGCATCTCGATCACTCCCCCCCCCCCATAATAAACTCTGTACACATTAGTAGCATCTCCTTTTACCTCTTTCTCACAGCATTGAAAACTACTAAATCTATTTTTATTTTTTTTTGCCTATTCTAGATATTTTTAGAATACATGGACCATGTGAGGAAATCACTTATTTAGTAGAAGAGACTAAGGCTGACACGTAGAGAGAAGCTGAAATAAGAAATAGGTGGATAAGAAAAAGAGAGGGAGTAACAGGCAGAAATCTTGGAAGAATTTGCATCCTTATTTTCTGTTTTTCTGAAACCCAGTTGCATTCCTGTCCTTTCTACAATTTCATTTTATAAATCTTCATCTGATTACATTGCAGAATAGAAGATAAACTCATTAACTCAGACGCACGGATAAAGTTATTTTGTCTGTAAGTAATTTAAACCTTCTCGCTAGTCTCTCACCCACTGATTAGAAGAGGGAAAGCAATCCAGACATTAGTCCAATGTAACATGAACAGCATCAATACAGCTGATACTCAGATGCTTTCAAGAAATATGCACATTCTTGGCAATCTGAATTTTTTTTTTTGGTTCAACAAAGGGAAGACAAGCTTTAGAATCACACGGTGCCAGGCTTAAACTCATGTTCTATTACCAACAAATTATATCACCTTGGGTTAGTCTTATCCTCTCTTTTAACTTCAGTTTCTTTTTCTGTTAAGTTAGGGTAATACTTCACTAAGATTTTGGAATGAAAAAGTGTGATAATATATGAGAAGAATCTAATTTACAACCTAATCCAGTGCCTGGAATAGGTTCTAAATTACATTGCCCTTAGGAGTCTGGGAATAGGTAGCAAATGTATGAATGTCCAGCTGTGCCAAAAAGTAAGACCTCCCTTCCCATAGTGTGGAGTTGTTTTGAGGAGGCAGCTGCCCCACCAACTGCCCACCATGTAGCTGTATGAAGTAGCTGAAAACTACAAATCTGTAGTGGAACGTGAGTGGAAGGGAAGTGTGTTATTCAGAGACAAAGGTTTTTAAGAAACAGTTGTATCTTTTATATTTCTTTTGTCCCTTTCCTGGCTACAAGCAGAGGTACCCAAACTACATGAGATAGCAGAGCTACAAAGTTGTAAGTTCTGGGTTCATGAATTACGACACAGAGGAAACTACATTGGCCTCTTACATAAGTAAAAACTAAGCTTTTAGTTAAGTCATTGAAATAAGAGATTTATTGATTATAGCATCTAACATTTTACAAAGTAATACAATGTGAATGAAGACGCTATCCTAGAAATCTAATTGAGAAAACAAAATATACCATTGTGAGACTTTGTTTCTTCCTGGAGTGTCAAAGCACATTTGTCTAACTTCAAAGACATTGCTACTGCCTTTATGAGAGTATTTTTCAGAAAGGCCAATGAACTAAAACTGTAAAATTTATGAGAAATTTCATGACCCTTGAATTATTTTTCTACTTTCACACCTCAACAAGTATTTATTGAATATCTCACTTGAGAGCGCAGAACTAATGAAGATATGTTTAAACAATAGACAGAAATCCTACAGTGTGATGTATCCTGAAATGCTTATAATCACTAGCCATTAGAGAAGTGAAAATCAAAATCATGATGAGATACCATCTCACTCCAGCATTCCTGTTATGAGTCACAAAGACAAGAAATAACAAATGTTGTAAAGGCTGTGGAAGACTGGAACTTGTAGGCACTGCTGATCAGAATGCAAAATGATACAACCATTCTGTAAAACAACATAGTGCTTCTTTAGAAAGCTAGAAACAGAAATACCATATGATCCAGCAATCTCGTTGATAGGACCATATCCTAGATAAATAAGAGTTACTGCACAAATAGACATATGCACAGCCACATTTATTGCATCATTGTTCACAATAGCAAAAAGTTGCAAACAACCTAGGTTCCCATCAACAGGAGAATGGATAAACAAATTGTGGTACATGCACGCAATGGAGTATTACACAATGATAAAGAACAGTAATGAGTCTGTGAAGTATCTCACAACACTGAACAAACTAGAGGGCATTATGTCAAGCAAAGTAAGTCACTCTCAAAAGGACAAACATCATATGTGGCCACTACTGCAGAAATTTATGAAAACATTTACACATAAACAGTCTTCAGTGATTACCAGGGGGGTGATAGGTGGGTATAGAAAGAACACTAAATAGACAACAGATGAGTGGTAACTATTATGCGGGAAGAGACAGTACACAATACTGAGGAAGCCATCACAGCTTACACATGGGAAGGTCATGGGAGGTCCACAGACACATCCAAGCTCCGTGAGGAATGAATTGCTGGCCTGAGGGATGTGAGGACCACGGTCTCTGGGAACATCTAGCTCAAACCAACATAACACAGTTTATTAAAAAAAATGTTCTACATTCTACTTTAATGAGTAGCATCTGGGGTTTAAATTCAAAAATATCCTGTTGACTGCATTACTGGAAAGTTGTCTCTTGTGATCTGGCTCCTCCTTTTCCACATAACACAGAACTCTGTGACTTGTTTTCTTTCAGTATATGGATGGATACACACAGGTACAAAATGGCATACACATATGAGGTCTGACAATTAGATTCGAGAACTTACTAACGTGTGCTTACACTGGCAACATTGTACAAACAACTTGGTATGATTTCCCAATCTTTGTATATGGGTATTTCACAGCTGTGTTCGTGTCAACATGTAGCAGTGTTTTGCTGAGTGACGTTCATTATTGCTGTTATGTGTTTTTGTGTGCTGTCATGAGAATGTCAGAGCTTGAATTAAAACAATGAAGGAACATTAAATCTCTTGTTAAACTGGCAAATGTGGAAGTGAAATCAGTGACATGTCAGTCCAAGTTTCTGGGGATATGCCGGGAAGAAGATGTCAGTATACAAGTGGATTAAACATTTTTCTGAGGGGAGAAAGAGTGTTACTCATGAAGAGAGGTCAGCGTGGCCAGTGAAGAATGGTGCGTAAAATCACTGGCTGGCTGTGAGAAGCATAGCAGACCAAGTAACCATCCATAGAGAAAAAGTTCTAAAAATATTAACTGAAAATCTTGACATGAGAATGATGTGTGCAAAACGGTTCCAAAGAAGCTCACCAATGATCAAAAACAAAGGAGAGACGAAGTTTACTGTTATTTTTTTTAGAGGGAAGTTGGTGTTTTAGGCCATGTTATCACTGGTAATGAAACATGGGTGTACCAACAACCCTGACATGAAGTGCCAAAGTGCACTATGACAGTCACCCAATTCTCCATAACCAAAAAACTTCTGTCAGTTCAAATCGGGAGTCAAGACAATGTTGCTAACCTTTTTTGATATCAGAGGGATTATTCATTATAAATTTGTAACAACTGAATGAACAATTAACCAAGTTTACTATTTGGATGTGCTGAAAAGTCTGCGTGGAAAAGTTAGACAAAAACAACCTGAACTTTTCATCAACAACTGATGGCTCTTGTGTCACAACAATGCACCAGCTTACATGGCATTATCTGTGAGAGAATTTGTAGCTAGTAAACAAATAATTGTATTGGGACACCCTCTCTACTTACCTGATTTGGCCCCCAGTGGATATTTTCTTTACCCAAAGATAAAGGAAATATTGAAAGGAAGACATTTAATGTCAGATGTCAAGGGTAATATGCCAACAGCTCTGATGACCATTCCAGAAAAAGAGTTCCAAAATTGCTTTGAAGGGTGAATTAGGTGCTGGCATCAGTTCACAGCTTCCCAAGAGGATTGCTTTGAAGGTGACCATAATGATATTCAGCAATGATATATGTAGTACTTTTACTAGCATGAGTTCATGAGTTTGTCAGACCTCATGTAAATAAACTAAATTAGAATTATTTATAAAATGATAACATGATTCTGGGGATTTTAAAAGCCCTAGTAGCCCTGGGTACACCGTAGTTAAGAGCCCTGATGCTAACCAAAAGTCAGGAGGTCAAATCCACCAGCTGGTCTTTGGAAACCCTTTGGGAACAGCTCTGTTCTGTCATAAAGAGTCTATATAAGTTGAAACTGACTCGATGACAAACTGTTTTGGTTTTAGTGTGAATCACTACAACCATTTTTGTATTATCTTCAGCAAAAATTTCCTTGGATGTGATATTAAATATATTGTTTGATAATTTCTCCATTTTGTGGGATCACCTTCATTTGGAATGGGCTTAGATACAGAGCTCTTCCAGGCATTTCTCCAGGTAACAGTCTTCCAATTTTCTTGGCATAAGTGATAAGTGCTTCCAGAATTGCATTTGTTTGTTGAAACATCTCAGTTGGTATTCTGTCAATTCCTGGGGTCTTGTTTTTTTCCATGCCTTCAGTGCAGATTGAACTTCTCCTTTCAGTGCCATTAATTCTTAATTGTATGTTACCTCCTGAAATGGTTGACATGTACAAGTTCTTTTTGGTACAGTCACTCTATTTCTTTCATCTTCTTTTTTTTATTTTTATTTTTATTATGACTGAGTGAAAATGTACATTCCCATATAAATTTACATGTCCACCTATGTGCAACTTCCACTGCTCTCTCTGCCCGGTGGCAGCACACTCTTCCTCTCTGCTCCATACATGTCTCATCCTCCCAACAGTCTCCTTTCCCCTCCTCTCCACCCACTCTCCTTCCTCCAGCCAGAGGTCAGCAGGATGGTATCCTATAGATGCATAAAACTATAAAGTGCATCCAATATATGGTCACTCTGCATCGCCAAGTCTAATCCATTGCCAATTGGCACAACTAGCATTTTGCTAAGAGGGCTCTCTGCACCCCACATTGGTGAGTGGCATCTGGGGTCTTAAAAGCTGCCAAGCTGCCATCCCAGGGCACAGCAAATGGTCCCAACTCAGAAAGAATGGATGCTCACTGAAGACCAAAATGACACAGGGTGAAGACAACCCAGAAGATAGAGAGACCCACACGAGAGGGTGCCTACATCGACTTGGGACCGGAAGAATCAGATGGTGCCCGGCCACCACTAATGATAGCCACGATGGAGCTCACTAGGTTGAGTCTCACTGGCAACACAAGAATAAAAAGGTGTGCATCTTGAGATCTCCACTGAAAGGCCTCAACTGATGGTCTTTCATCTTCTTTTGATGCTTCCTGCATCATTCCATATTTTGCCCATAGAAGCCATCAAAATTGGGACTTAAGGCTTGAATTTTTTCTTCATTTCATTCAGTTTAAGAAACGGTGAATATGTCCTTCCCTTTTGGCTTTCTTAATTCCAGGTCTTCACAAATTTTATTACAATTCTTTACATTGTCCTCTTCAGCTGCCTTTTGAAATCTTTTACTTGAAGAACTTACTGGTGATGGTAACATACTATAGCCTTCAATATAGAATATATGACAACATAAAGAAAACAAAACTCCTCACAACTGGACAATAAGCAACATCATGATAGACAAAATATCAAAGTTGTCAAAGAGTTCATTTTACTTGGATCCACAATTAATGCCCATGGAAGCAACAGTCAAGAAATCAACCACTGCACTGGGCAAATCTGTTGGAAAAAAATCTCTTTAAGCTATTGAAAAGCAAAGATGTCATGTTGATGAATAAGGTGTGCCTGACCCAAGCCATAGTGTTTTCAGTCATTTCATACGAATACAAAATCTGGACAATGAAAAAAAAGTCCAAAGAAGAATTTATGCATTTGAATTATGGTGTTGGCAAAAAATATATAATGGAATGCCCGAAGAACTAACAAATCTGTGTTGGAAGAAGTGCAGATGACATATTACTTAGAAGAAAGGATGACAAGACTTCTTCCTCTATATTTTAAGCATGTCATCAGGAGGAATCAGTCCATGAAGAAGGACATCATGCTTGGTAAAGGGTCAGCAAAAAAGATGAAGACCTTCAAGGAGACTGATTGACACAGTGGCTGCAACAATGAGCTTGAACGTATCAATGAGTGTGAAGATGACACAGGAATAGGCAATGTTTTATTCTGTTGCACATAGAGCCATAAGGAGTCAGAACTGACTTCAGGCCACCTAACAATAAGTGTGAATTGAAAGAGCTATGGTGGCACAGTGGTTAAGTGCTTGGTTACTAACCTAAAATTTATCAGTTCAAACCCACCATCTGCTGAATGGCAGAAAGATGTGATAGTCTTCTTCCACAAAGATTTATGGAACTGAAAAATCTATGAGTCAGTTCTACTCTCCCCTTTACAGTCACTGTGTATAGGAATTGACTTGATGGCAGTGTGTTAATGGGTAATATAAAATGAACGTGCACCAGTTATTTGTAAAAGTGCTTGAGCTGGTGAAGTGCTTGATAAACTCTGACATTTACTTATAAAGGTACATGATGAGACTGGAAACACTGCATTTCTCATATTTATTTCCACAGATGAAATGGAAAAGTAGCTTTGCTAGCTTGGCCTCTCTCTGCAGTTCCTTGGCCAATATCACGTATTAGGACATGGTCTGTCTGCCACCACTGACTGCCCTTTCTCAGCCCTCCAGAACTGAATGTCTCAAGAAACTGAGAAGACAAAACACAAGGAACAAGGAGACACTTATTGCTTTGCAGTAGAGAGCAAGCTGAGCCCACCAGATCTTCCTTTAGGACATGGCCAACTTCATTCATATGTTATTTACAGTCTCCACTGGCTGAAGACAGCTGTCTTGCTGTGGTTCATTTCCTGTTCACAAGGTCAGCCTGCATCCAGTGATTAGTTGACGGGGAGGAGCATGTTAAGACCTTGCCCCAAGTTAGAACAACACTGAAGGACCATCCCAACTTCAGAGTTCCCATGTACTTGGCTAAGCCTATTTGTGACTGCATTAGACTTAGCTTCTCTCACTGCCCAATCTGGCTTTCTTCTTTTTCTGTAGAAGTGGTGATCCAAAACACTCTATAATAAGCTCCTTTCATCAACTCTCTGTCTCAGAGTCTGCTCAGTGGGTAATCCAATGTAAAACAGACTTATTCACACTTTCCACCAGAAGTTTTGAGAACCTGATGTAGGTAAGGAAACAGAGCCGCATTCTACAGGTCCCACTACATCCATGACACACTCCATGATGGGAGGGACACTAGCTTAGGTAGGTAAGGGCAAAAACAGAAAGAGAAAAAGAAAAAAGAAAAACCAGAAAGAGAACAGGCTTTGGACGCAGAGAGACCTGAGTTTGCTTCCAACTGTATCTATGTAGTCTTGAGCAAGTTACTAAACTTTTATGGGCTTTGCTTTCTTAAATTAAAAGATAAGATTGAGGGGTATGAGGCTAAGATGATGGGGTAGTTGGACACTTTCTGTGATCTTTCTAACAAAAAAGAACCCCCCGGGGGGGGGGGAGAATTAATTACATATGATATTCTAGGAGCCCTGAATATGAAGAAGAAAGTTGAGAAATCAGACAACAGGGAAGGCAGAGTATGTACAGAAGTGCCTATGACTAGCCAAATGTAACCCAATAGGAATTGGCACCTCACAGGAGGTTTGATGGCAGTGAACTTGGTGAATAGAGCAGTGGCTTTAAGAAAGCACTTTATACAATTTGTAAACTCCCAACAACAAAGAAATAAGGCTAATACAATGTATTGCAGGTGGTTGTCACGAGAACTATATGGGTCATGAACCAAGAGCCTAGTGAGTGAAAGGCTAAATTATTAATTTCTAACAGAGTCACTACGAGTCAGAATTTACTCAATGGCAGTGGGTTTAGTTTGGGTTTTTTGGTTAATAGTCATCACAGTTTGCTTGACTCACGTTTTACATGATGGTGCAACCAGTGGAGGGCAGCATATTTGACTCGTTTGTCTCTTGAAATGTGATCTCAATTAAAGGAGTTTCAACTGTTATATATTGCAGTAACAGTAAGGTCAGGGGAATTGAAATTTGGTCGGCAAAAAGAGCCCATATACAACCCGAATGCATATGTGTGTGTGTGCATATACCCACATGTGCTGTGAATGTGCTTGTTATCTTAGGGACTTCAACTGGCCAGAGTTCATTTCATTTGCCTCTAGCTCTTTGTACTAAGACTTAGCCATCTTTGACTGCATTGCAATAACAATAGGGAAAGGTACAGCAAATCCTAGGGTTATAAATGTCTGGCTTAAGGACAATTCGTACTTGCCCTTTAATGTTATGTAAATTTTCTGTCACTTTGAAACAACTGAACCAAATCACGCTGGCAACAGTTCTTCATCACAAACACCTTCATTGCTGCACTGCAGCTTTTAAATCATTGGAAAGGCTTCAAGCTTTTTCTTGCACTCAAGTAAGACAAAATAAGAACCACCTGAATCTGTTTTGACTTACCTACAAACTTGACTTAAAAACATACTGAGGAATAGACCTCATTTGTAACCTGGGACTGCCTGTACATCATGATACAAAGTCAAAAAACTCAGATTTTTTCATCAAAAAGATTTGGTTTCCAATTCTTCTCTACCAGCTGTGCACACTTAGACAGATCATTTAACTTCTCTGGGCTTTGGTCTATAAAGTGGAAAAAATAATGATTATTTGAGCTTACAGAATTCTTGCCTCCCAAGTGGAAGACTTGAGTTTAATACCTGGTCAATGTACATGTGCATGAGGTCAAGCAATGTTTCTTCTTTGCTAAAAACCATTTAAAATCTGGCTGCATCAGTATTAGTTGATGATGGGTGCAGTGTTGGGGAGTTTTGTTGAAAATAAAGGTTCTCTGCCTTCAGATTTGCTGAATCTTAATATGTTAGTGTGAGGCCAGTTATCTATAATTTCCCCTGCAGATCACAGAGTTTACATTCATTAGCCTAACCTGTCCATAATCCAATCCCAACCCGCTGTCAGCATTATCTCACATCCCCCAGATCACAGGATAGATGCAACCACACCTACTGTTGACAGCTCGCTAACATGTTACGTGCTTGTCCTTGCTCATGTGAATTCCTCTGCTGGAGTGACTTCCATATTTTTCTTTTCGATCTGTTGTAAATCCATACATGTTTTATAAGATGTAGGGAAACTCTATCTGCTCTGTGAAGATTTCTCCTGCTCCAGGGGGAAAAAACTTACTACTCTTTTTGAGGGTCCCTAATATTCAAATACATGACTCTCTAATGTAAACTTTTTTTTCTCCTGTGATCCCTAAGTAGATGGATTTGGTTTGTCTTATTTACCCTTGTATCATCAGCACCTGTGCATAGTACATGGTCAACAAATTCTTGATGAAGGAATGAAGCTTGTCTTTTGAAATTATGAACTCTATTAGATAGATGTGCAGCTTTGATGAATGAGGGTGCAGAACCATAAGTTGTAAACCACCTCTTTGCCTTTGGCGTGGTTAAGAAACAAATCAGTCTCTCTCTTAGACTTGGTCAACTGGGGCTTTGGATAAGCTGTTTCTGTTGAATGCTTTCTTCTATTTTTTTCAGGAAAGGGAATAGTTTCAGGTATTCATCTGCAGCTGTGGAATTAATACAGATGTGGACGTATCAGGATGCCAAGGAGCAAACCTTCTTTGGGTAGGTGGAGTACTAAAGCTTTTCATTTCAATTCAACCCAGTGGCTCAGGGGTGATCTAAATGGCACACTATTTTATCCATCTATGATTACCCAGAGAAGTCTTCTGTATTTTATGGGCAACCTGGTAGCAAGAGATATATTGTCCAGTGGCTTTTCTACCTGCTGTTTGATTCACGATTGAAGATCAGATATATTATAGCTCACCTGCCAATGATAACTACCTTTCATGAAATTATAGTCCTGCTGAATGGACGAATGCCTCTTAGAACACACTTTCCATCAGAGTTTTGTAGGTAATAGTTACTAATGCCAGTTGGTTCTTGGCAACAGCATAAAACTTCAAGCCGTACAAGATGAGGACCCATGGACCTTCTGATGTGTGACTCAAATCTTAAGCTCTTTACAGGGAATACAGATGGTGATGCTAAATCAGGTTGATCTTTATCCTACACTCTTCAAGCTTCTTTTCCTGTCTGTGTCAGGTTCTGCTGCTTTAAAGAAGTTAAGGATGTGTCAAGCAAGTATTTATTCTTTGCTGAGTCAGACATTCACTCTATAGCTGCATATTTTTATTCCTTTCCCATCTAGGAGCAATGATTTTGGACTCGTTAGGTGATGAATTCTGTTGAGAAATTCTTACACGAGGAGGGCATATCCACACTGTACTCTGAAGTGGCAAGCTGGGTGTTTCTTAGGAAACAAGGCATGTCGGCTCAGAGCCTAACAACTCCTATGTTCCTGCAGTTCTTGACCTTGTTACAAGGTACTCCCAAGTGCACTCTGAAGGTGGTACAGTAGTATTGACAGCGTGTACTCTAATGTTAAACAGAGCTGGGTTTTGTGTCTGCTGCTGCTACTTATACATGTACAACCTTAGGTGAATTTTTTGATCTCCTTGCTCTTCAGAGGTAATAATGGTAAAGCGCCTTGTATAGTACATAGTGGGCACTCAGCAAATGTTAGTTGATTTTTAGCTAGCCACTTTATAAATGTCTACCTTCTTTTATGGACATTAATATTTTAATTAATAGAAGATTAATACAAATCCTCACTGTATGTCTCTGCTTCAGTATTTTTTTTAAAAAACAGTTTTCTCAAGGATAATTTACCTATAACAAAACAAAACAAACCCGGTGTTGTTGAGTCATTTCTAACTCAGAGACCCTGTAGGACAGAATAGAACTGCTCCATAGAGTTTCCAAGGAGCACCTGGTGGATTCAAACTGCCAAACTTCTGGTTAGGAAGTGTAGCACTTAACCACTATGCCACTAGGTTTTCCTAATTCACCTATAGTTTTCCAATAATACGCAAGTTGGAATTTTAGAAAAAAGAAATTGTTAAACTGTGTGCTAATTTCTTTCCAAAACACAAATTTACTAGAAATGGTTTCTTTAGCCATGTTAACCTAAAAAAATATATTACCTTAATAATTTTCTACCAAGTCTCCAACAAATGGACTGCAGTAGGACTAGATGGTCCCTGGCTCCGACTACTGACTGTTCTAACAAGGCTCACAACAGAGCATACAGGACAGGAATGGAGAAAAATGTAGAACAAAACTCTGATTCAAAAAGGAAAAACCAGAGCAGCTGGCCCTATAGAGACTAGAGAAACCCTGAGAGACCCATGGATACACTTTCAGCTGAGTAATGAAGTCACTCCTGTGGTTCACTCTTCAGCCAATGACTGGACAGGCCCGAAAAACAAAATACGACTAAAGGGGCACACCAGCCCAGGGGCAAAGGCAGGAGGGGACAGAAAAGCTGGTAATAGGGAATTCCAAGGTTGAAAAGTGAGAGTGCTGACCTGTGGTGGAGTTGTTAACCGGTGTTATAAAACAACACATACACTGTTTAGTGAGAAACTAGTTTGTTCTGAAATGTTCACCTAAAGCACAATTAAATAAAAATAATTTCCTACTGAAAGGCCTTTGAACTAAGCCTAAGATATAACAGAAAAGAACAGAAATTGAAACTATGAGTTTAAGATTCAGCTAGCCTGGCAAAATGGTTATGCTTTGGCTAATTAAACTACACGCTATGCCACTTGGGGCCAGTTAACCTCTCCAAATCTCAGTTTCTTCTTTTACAAAGTGAGAATTACAAAATATACCTACTTAAAGGAATTTTATGAGAATGAATTAATAATACTATCAACGCAGGTAAAACAGAGTACTGTTTGCCACACAGTCAGTTAGCACTTAGCCTAACAATAAATTTGACTAAGAAATGTCCAAAGTCTAATAAATAGAGAGACAAAATAGTAACAAAATTTCTTAGGAACAAGAAAGGTCACATAGGACACAGTCACTATTTTCTAGTGTCATTTCAAAGAATCTACGGTCAGCAAACAGTATTAGGGGGAAATGCCATTTGGAAGATGTCCAGGAAACATAATATATAGTCTCTTTGACACACGTTTCATCCAAAGAATCCCTACTAGTGATTATCTAGTGGGTAGGTAAAGCAGCAGAGCCCAAGAGTGCTGTCATCTGATTCCAGCACCATGATGATGGAGAAAATGAATGAAAACTGAACTGTGGTAAATCACAGGAGGGATTTCCCAAGAAGATGTGAAAAGAGGCTGCCTGGTTGAGGCTGTTAGACCTAACCAAGTAATAACACTGAGAGTGTGTAGCTGGGTTTCTAGTCTAATGTAACTAATGAGCAAACCCCTCAAGAACACAGATGATCCCTTCTTCAGCTTAACTAAGCAGAATTTTTTGAGGCTTAAAGATTCAAAAAATTGCTATTCAATTAATAGATAAATAAAGTCTAGAGATACTCAACAAAAGCTGTTTTCATCATATTCCCTGCTAGGCGAGGAGCTCAAGAATTGGTTGTTTAATTAATTAACCAGGATATAGAAACAGATGACTCAAGAACCTCAATGACTCAGAGGGAATGGTAATTTTTCTTCAGCATCTCAATGAGTTAAATAATCTTTGCTTTTCCTAAGGAACAACTTTGAGACTTTTCCAAATACATACCAGCCAAGAGAAGAAAAAAAGTCGGTACTTTTTCTACAGCTTGGCCAGAAGTATAATGTAAAGAGCGAAGTATAGGCTAATTGTTTATATGGAACGTCAGTGGATTTCTGTAGGGGATTGGATCACCCTTGTACATCTTAGCTCTTAATGACTGAGTGTTGTGAGAGGTGTTCAAAGCTGAAAATAGGGATGTCACTTGTGTGGTTCTCACATGAGCCATACGCTACAAGCATGAGGCTAATTTGCTACGCTTTAAGACCCCTGAGAAAAGTTTTCTTATCTAACATAGACCAATCAGATATTGGTTCATTGTCATTCTCCCTTCTGGATGTCAGTTCTCGTGGGCTATGCAACTTCACAACACACATTGTGGTTGTTGTTCTTAGGAGTTGTCGGTTCTGTCTCAGAGTGACCCTGTGTACAATAGAACAGCACATCCCTTAGTCCTGTGCCCGTCTCACAATCTCTACTATATTTGAGGTGATGGTAGTAGCCACTATGTCTGTCCCTCTCCTTGAAGGTCACGCTGATTTTTGCTGACATTTTCCTTTACCAACCATATCCTTCTCTAGGGACTAGCTTCTCCTGACAACATGTCCAAAGTTCAAAAGATGAAGTCTCACTGCCCTGACTTGTAAGGAGCAATCTGTCTGCACTTCTCCTGAGACAGATTAGTACATTCTTCTGGCGACCAATGTATCCAGTATTCTGTGCCAATAGCATGATTTGAAGGCATCAATTCTTCTTCGGTTTTCCTTACTCGTGGTTCAGCTTTGACATGCATATGAGATAACTGAAAAATGAGGCTTGAGTCAGAAGCACCTTGGTCCTTAAAGAGACATCTTTGCTTGAACCCTTTAAAGAGGTCTTTTTCAGCAGATTTGCTCAGTGCAATAATGTCGTTTAACTTCTTGACCGTTGTTTCCATGAACATTGAGTGTGGATCACAGAAAAAGGAAATCTTTGATAACTTCAGTATTTTCAATGTTTTTCATGAAAATTCTGAATCGTGGTGTTGGCAAAGAGTACTGAATGTGCCACTGACTGCCAAAAGAATGCACAAATCTGTCTTGGAGGAATTACAACCAGAATGCTCCTTAGAAGTAAGGCCTGTGGGAATACCTCTCAAACACTTTGGACACATTATCAGGAGAGTCTAGTCATTGAAGAAGGACATCATGCTTGGAAAAGTGGTCGGTCAATGAAAAAGGGAAAGACCTCAATGAGACGTATTGACGTAGAGGCTGTAACAGTGGGCTCAGGCATAACAACAATTATGAGGCTGGCACAAGACAGGACAGTGTTTTATTCTGTCGTTCATAGGGTCACCATGAGTCAGAACTGACTGGACAGCACCTAAGAACAACAACAGTGTTATAATGTTGTTTATCAGTCCAGTTGTGAGAATTTTTGTGTCCTTTATGTTGAAGTATAATCTATACTAAAGGCTGAGTATGTATTACATCATGTGAGGTACATGCTTTAGTCACTGTTCTGTGTTGTTGGAAAAAGGTATTTACAATGAATAGGTTATTGGTCTTATAAAATTCTGACATATGGTCTCCTGTGTGATTTATATCACCAAGGTCGTATCTTTCAACTACTGATCCTTCTTCTTTTTTTTTTATGACTGAGTGAAAATGTACATTCCTGTATAAATTTACATGCCCACCTATATGCAGCTTCCACTGCTCTCCCTGTCCGATGACAGCACACTCTTCCTCTCTGCTCCATACACGTCTCATTCTCCCAACAGTCTCCTTTCCCCTCCTCCCTACCCACTCTCCTTCCTCCAGTCAGAGGTCAGCAGGGTGATACCCTATAGATGCATGCCAAAATGATATGTGATAAAGACAACCCAGAAGATAGAGAGATCCACATGAGTGGGTGCCTACATCAACTTGGGACCAGAAGAACCAGATGGTGTCCGGCCACCACCAGTGACAGCCGCAATGGCGCTCACTAAGTGGAGTCTCACTGGCAACACAAGAATAAGAAGGGGTGCACCCTGTTATCCTTCTTCTTTTATTTCCCACTTTTTGCATTCCAATTGCTAGTAATTATCATTGCTTCTTGATTGCATGTTTTATCAGTTTTAGACAGCAGAAGTTGGTAAAAATCTTCAGTTTCTTCACCTTCGTCATTAGCGGTTGGCTTATTCATGTTACCTCATAAAGGCCCTATGCAGTTTGTGAGTTCATGATTTCCATATTTTCGGTGATTATTTAGAAAACAGGGGAAGCTATGGTTTTTCCATCATGGTATAATCTAGAGCTATACTGTTCTATATAGTAATTAGTAGCAAAATTAAATATGAATTTAGTTAAACCTAAACAACACTTAAAAATTAGGGTTCTCAGTCACAGTGGGAACATTTCAAGTGCTTTCTAACTATATGTGGTTAGTGACTAATGTATTGCACAAGTATATGGAACAATTTTATCCTTACTGAAAGTTCTGTTTGACAGCTCTGATCTAGAGTGACCAACCAAGACACCCCAAATCCAGTGGACTTTAGTTATATTCAAAGAGTAAGCCATAAGATTGTACATTCTTATATAAATAGCTCAAAAAGTTGGAAAGAGATGTGTTCATCTTGTATGATACAGATTCTTCCATAGTCAATTACTTGGTTTAAGCCTCACGATTCTGAAATACTATGTCATTGTTTTTTCACCTCTCACTTTATTCCCGTTTCCCCAATTAACTCTTTGCTTCTCAAGCATTTCTTTAAGAATGGCGGCATACTGTCTGGTAGGGAGTAAGGAGAGAAAGGATAAAGGATTAGAGGAGGCACTAATGTCTAAGCAATAAAGCTCTAGAGTTCTAAGTTTAGAAGTTCTCACATTGTAAGGAGTTCTAAAGTTTCACTTTGGAAAAAGAAGGAGCCTTTAAAGGACTGATTTCTGCTTTTTCTGGCAAACCTTAGCTTCCTGGTTCAAATAAAAGACTTGTATAAATGAGGCCCATAAGGCTTTTTTGACATCAAATCGCTCTTACAGCACAACATTTTGATGAGTTAAGTGTAAATGAACCAGAAACATATGGATTAAATTTCCCCCATGATAGCAAGAGGTTAGAAAAATTCAGGGGAAAAAAAGTGCCTGGGAAAATGCATTTGGGAACTTGCTAGGACCTTGGAGCTTGCAACACAAAGCAAACCATTTTCCTGGAAGCAAAACATAAAATCAGCCACCTCAAGTCTGTTTCTCTTATAGAGCATTCAGGGGAAATTGGAAATGACATTTGAGTTTCCCTTAGCTGATGGGACTGTAATCTTAGTTGAGAGAGATATTCTGGCGATACTTAGCACAGTTGTGAGAAAAAAGGAATCTGTGTGCCTGGGGGTTGGGATAAAGGCTATTCCCTTCCTTATGTAAATGAGAAAACCACCTACTGCCTTTGAGTCCATCCAGACTCATAGGGACTCTACAGGATAGAGTAGAACAGCTCCACAGAGTTTCCAAGGAACACCTGGAGGATTCAAACTGCCCAACCTTTTGGTCCTAGCACTGACTACTATACCACCAGGGTTTATAAGCAGGAGTCAGCTAAACAGGCATGGTGGTCCTAACCTACCAAGGCCTAGAAAAAGAAACAATTTGTGAAGGCTGGGTCTGTTCATATTTTAATAGACCAACAGAGTCATATTTGAGTTCTTAGGAGCCATTAAATCTTTGAGGCAGAGAAGTGGCTTGATCAGTTCATGCTGGAAGCCCTGGGCAAGGTAGACAGATAGAGAGGGACAGACCTGAGTACAGGAAAATAGACAAACCAGCAAGATTAGGTGGAAATGGTGAGGTTCTACGGCACTTGGCTTGGAGTGTTGAGGAGAAAATGAGAAATATTTAATGAAAAAAAAAAATGATGAGATTTGGTAACTCACTTGATATGGAAGATGAAATGATGGAAGCAAGTAATTTGTCTAAACTATCTTTCTTTTTCTAGAGCTGTCTCATTTCAAAGCTTCTGGATTAGGCAAGCCAGGCAACCAAGGACATTCACTCATTCTTTTGATCATCGATACGTATTTATAAAGTAGTTACTATGTGCCAGGCATTTGAAGTAGTTATGCTAAGTTTAGGAATGACAATTGCTAAAGCAGGAAGGCTGGCTGACAAATACCTTAGAACATTGGCATCTGTACCAACTCTTGGAGACAGACTAGATAATCAGAGAAATTTAAACCACCCGTATTCCAGATAGACTCATACAGAACCTTTGTACTATACTTTTCCCTAATGTTTTGAAATAAGGGTGAGTTGAGGGAGTATTGCCTACCTTCTCTAAATCAGTTCATGTCTCTAATGAGACCTTGGGCAGAGTCACTTGGCAGGGAGCAATATTCAGCACTAGAGGAATTGCCAGTGATAATACTCCTAGCCTTTAAATCATCACCTCTATGCAGGAGGCAGGAGTTTAGATTATACACACTTAGTCACACCATCACCTCAAAGAAACAACTCCTCTCTTCAAAAGGGAAGTGCCTTTTCTTACATTGCTACTAAAAGTTACAGCCCTTCCCTCCATGAAGAGCCTTGACTGAGTTACAAGCACTTCTCTTTTTCTTGCAACTGAAGATCATGTGGTCTGATGAATTCTCATGTGATAAAAGTTTAAAGTAGGAGTGAAGGTGTAAGAACGTGCAATGTAAGGATCACCCTCTTAGAACTTAGTACACATGCCCAAGTACCAGAAAGCGGTAGAACTTGGATTTAAACTGAGATCTATCTCTCTAATCTGTGCTTTTTCCCATACCAAAAACATTTGTGGATTTGTAGGTAAAGTAAGTTTAAATGAAACAAGTTAACCACTTCTTCAGAATGTTTGCTACTTGGTGCCAGAGAGAGGAGTAAGAGAGGAGCAATCTGCAGACCAAGGAAGAAAGAAACCAAAACATGTCCCATCACCCTGACACCTGAAGTCACCTAAGCTGTAGTTCCACTTACACAGGTTACGTTTAGTTGTAGAAAGCATAACTGTCTCCCCATGTATGTGATTTGAGGAATCTGTGATGATATGGAGATACTTGTATTCTTGACTGGGATTTGTTGAGTTCTCTATATTTTGTGAAAGATTATTACTTTTGCATTATCGTCAGAGATCAGATACATGAAGTTTTGTTGCTGTCTGTCTTTTCTAATACTTTGAAAGGCCCTCCAGTTTTTTTCAGAATAAAATGTAAGCCCCTTAGACTGGCCTAGTCCCTCATGAATAGCCCATATAACAGAGAAAAGGCAAATCCTAATGGTTACTAATGGTTAAGAACAATCTGCAGAAACTTGTCAAAGTCAGATGATCTTCTTGCATCTCAGTTTCTTCATCTGTATACTGGGAATAGTAATAGTTCTGCCCACAAGGTCTTTGCAGTTTGTGGAGTAACAGAAGTGGGAATCACTCCTAAAGCTTTCTGATTCTAAATTTGCCCACAGTCAGAAAGCCTGTTTTTTTTTTTTTTTTTTCAGTTTCCCTTCCAAACATCCTTCACTTCCATTTGAAAATCCACAGGCTTCTGAGGGATGGAACGTGCAGTGTAGTCTAAGGAGGATAACTCATGCCTTTAACTCTGCAGATCATAGAGCTTGGTTCAGGAATGGGAATGTGATCTAAACTGATCAAACCAGAGTGAATCTCAACACCTTTTCTTAAAACACAGGGAGAAAAGTACTCTCTCTTTCTGTGGCTAGTGTAACGTATGTACGTTATATCTGCAACTGCTGCAATCGCTTCTGCCTTGAGAAAAGAAGACAGCATAATAAAGTTGACCCACAGAGGAGGGCAGAGCCAAGAGAATTATAGAGAAAAGAAGTAGAAGTCCAATAGATGTCATGAATCCATCATTCAAACTGTGCTCAAAGCTGCCATGTTTCTGGACTCATGATACTTACAAGCCAATAAATTATCTTTACCTTTAGCTTGTTTGATTTGGATTGTCTGTGTTTTTGCTCTTGTTTTGCTAGCTTTATAACTTCAAGCATCTTAAATGGCAGACAAAGCCAAGATCATTATTTTAAATGACCAGTTACTATTTCCACCCATATTTGCTACTTTATAATTTTCATCATTTTATTTTGTCTAAATTTATACATATCTTCTTCTTTTTTCTATCTCTCCATACCTTTTCTCTTTGCCTAGAATCATATGATTCCTATCAATAGTACTGGTAGGTATACTGATAGACCTAATAATGAGCGTTTGAAATATTTATTTCAAGGAAAAAAATATGTTAAAGCTGGAAGAAATGTAGAGAGATAATGTGTTGCAGCCCTTTCTTTCCGGCAGGTAAGCTATTATTATCCCCATGAAGCAAATAAAGCCCAGAAATACTAAATGATGTGTTCAAGTTAGCTAACGTCAGACTAGGGAATAAACCCCAAATCAGAGGGTCAGAGAAGCACAATGCTCAGAAGTTACAAGAATTTCAGAGAGCAACTAGATCCAACACATTCATTTTATAATTGAGGAAGCTAAGCATCTCTAAGGTTTCGTGACATGCCCAAGGTCATATTGCTGATCTGTAGCAGACCTAGGACAAAGACATAAACTTTCTGAATCCCTCTCCAGTGCTATTTCCACTACATTAAACTGCTTCTGCCTTTTTAATTCATTTATAAAAGGACTGGTTAATTATTGAAATTAGCCTGCCAGTACTTGAGGAAGTTCACTGCTCTGTCCAAACTGCCTGGTAAATTCCCTGCATCTTCCTCATCTTTGTGGGGACAGTTACCCACACATAGCACACAGCCCTGGTACTCAGGAACAACTTTAACCATACGTACTTTTGTCTCTGTGATAGAATCGGTGGCTTGATGTACAAAATAATGCTAATTTTAATACTTTTTTTTTTTTGGTCTCTTAAGCTGACTGTTGAAAATTCATGGCAAGCAAGAGTTCTGGACACTTAAAAAATGTGTTTGTTCACCCCTGAATTTACATGACACGGTCCAGATTTTCATTATAAAACGACTTCTCTACAAATAACTACTTGACAGGTTTCTTGTTATGATGCTGAAATCTTATCTCACCATTTCTCCTGGCTTTAGTGTCTGGAAACAACCTCATACCTTCTCACTCACCCAAGGAAATAAGTATTTTCCCAGTGTCACTGGCATGCTGACGTTCCTTTCTAAGGGTTTACAATTTTTTCTGGTTCAAACTGAACTGTTCTCGCCACTCTCGCAAGAGACGAAGAGAACTGTGGGTGGAAGACTTTCTCTCCACTCATCAAATGTCCAGTCTCTTTCCCTTACCAGCCTCCTTTGTTCTGTAGAGTCGACAATGCTCTGTAAGGAAAAAGTTGTAATTTATGTAATAGTATTAATAAACAATTCCAGGTTATGTTTAAATGCCAACAAAAAACATACTTTCAGTGAGATAAAACAAAACTTTGTGCCTCATTCACACTGAATTGCAGTGTAGCTCAGCTAAATGCTCTCACCTGTAGTCTTTCTACTTCATTCTACTACTCATGCTGAATAAGACCCTTGATGTTGCTATGGTATGGTAAAAGGGAGTCCTAGAGGGTCTCTAGCCTAGAAGTGACACACACATCACTTGTGCTGAAGTTTATTATGAAATGGCCACACTTAATTTCAACTGTAAGAAGTACAAGCCCATCCTGTGCCAGGAAGGAGATAGAACCCTATGTGAACTCACAGACCTAAAGACTCCTCTACAACATTTAAAATGACAGCTTCTATAGGAGAAAGCAGGGAGAATAAGGAAGAAAGAGAATAGGTGCCAGGAGGAAGACGAGGACTAGAGAATTTTGAGGATTTAGTTATGACGTCAAATTACCGGCATTCTTCTCAACTTCCTGAATACTTCCTTGGCAACTATGTGGCATAGCAAGAGGCATGCTCAGCGTCATCCGTCTCACTCCTGGAATTTCAACTTGTCATGTTCACTGAGAAATGACAAGGACATGGATACCTACAGGGTAAAATCCAAACATTTTTGAGTGACCACTAAGGATTTTTATGATTTGGGGTCTACTTACTTCTTTTTCTGTTCTTTGATACTCTGTAGCCAAATGAATAACTTTGAGTTCTTTTTTCTGTTATTCTTTTTTTTTAATTGTGATTGAGTGAAAGTGTACAATGCAGTTTGAATTTGCATGCCCACCTGTATGCAGCTCCTTCTGCTCTCCTTGCCCAGTGACAGCACACCCCTCCTTTCTGTTCTATACATGTCCTATCCTCTTAACAATCTCCTGTCTCTTCCTCTCCACTCTACCCACTCCCCTCTAGTGAGAGGCCAGTAGGACTACAACCTATAGATGCACAGAACCATAAAGTGTACACACGATATGGTCACTCTGTGTCTCCAAGTCCAATTCATTTCTGTCCAAAGAGTTCACCTTATTAATGATTTATGATCAGGGACAGCATCAGGTCTAGGGGCCATTCTCCCAGGGAAACCCCTAGGCCTTCAGACCATCAACTGTGGTCTTTTAGTGGAGTTCTCAGAATGCATCTTTTTTTTTTTTTTTTTCGTGTTACCACTGGGACTCAACATTGTAAGTCCCATCACGGCTGCCATTGGTGATGGCCAGGCACCATCTAATTCTTCTGGTCATGTGCTGATATAATCACCTATTCACATGGGTCTTTCTGTCTTCTGGGTTCTCTTTCCCCCATGTAGTTGATGTCCTTGGTGATCATCTGTTCCAGCAGAGTTGGAACAATTTAGTATATCTCAGATGGCAGCTCACTAGCTTTTAAGACCCCAGATACCACTCACCAATATGGGGTGGAGAAGACTCTCTTAGCAGTACACCAGTTATGCCAGTTGGCCTTGATGTCCCCTGAAAGCATGTTCCCCACACCCCCAATCCTGCTACTCTGTCCTTGCAATGTTGGGTTAAGACTGGAAGAATTTTCAGGTTATGTTGTGGTCCAGTTAAATTGATCGTCTTTCTAATGTGTGCTGTCACCGATTTCACCCAACCAAATGTGTGTCAGCTATCTAACTTATAAGTAACCCTTTCCCTTCCTCCCTCCCCTCCCTGGCAGCTGTCAAAGAGTTTTCTGTATGTGAGTCTGGTTTTAAGTGCTCGTACTAGGGGTCTCATACAATATTTGTCTTTGTGCTGCTGACTACTTTCAATCAATGTAACGTCTTCCAATTGAAACCAGGTGATGAGATACTTCCTAAAATCATCATTGTTCTTTATCATTGCATAATGGTCCATTATTTGTCCATTCATCTGTTGTTGGGCATTGGGGTTGATTCTAACTATTGTGGACTGTGCTGCAGTAAACATTCATGTGCATGTATCTGTTTGGTGTTTTGCCCTTGCTTCTGTAGGATATATTCTAAGTAGTGGGATTACTGGGTCAAGTGGTATATTTATTTCCAACTTTTTGAGGAAGTGCCAGATTGCTTTCCAAAGAGGTTGTACCATTTTGCAATCCCACCAGCAATATAGGAGAGTTTTGATTTCCCCACAGCCTCTCCAGCATTTGTTGTTTTGTGGGGTGAGATAGTATCTCATTGTTTTGATAGGATTTCTTTAATAGCTAATGATCACGAGCATTTCTTCATGTGTCTTTTGGCTGCCTAGATGTCCTCTCTAGAGAAGTGTCTGTCCATCTCCTTTGTCCAGTGCTTAATAGGGTTATTCATCCTTTTCTTGTTGATGTTTTACAGTACCTTATAGATTATGGAGATCAGACGTCGGCCAGACATATAGTTGACAAATATTTTTTCCCATTGTGTAGGTGCTCTTTTAATTCTTTTGATAAAGTCTTTGGATTAGCAAAAGTGTTTGATTCTGAGTAGTTCCCATTTATCTACTTTCTCTTCTTTTGATTGTGCTTTGTCAAGATTTTGACGTCTATGTTGTGTATTAAAACTTCCATTGTTGATCCTATTTTTTTCTTGGATGATCTTTTTCATTTTAGGTTTGATATTTAGGTCATTTATCCAGATTAGTTTTTGTGTAAGGTGTGAGATATGGGTCTTGTTTCAATTTTTTGCAGATGGTTATCCAATTTTGCCAGCACTATTTGTTAAAGAGACTGTTGTTACCCCAATTTAGATTCTTAGGGCCTTTGTTGAATATCAACTGTTAATAAGATGATGGTAGCATCTCTGGGGTCTCAACTCTATTCCATTGGTCTATATGTCTCTTTTTGTACCAGTACTAGGCAACTTTGACTACTTTGGCAGTGCAATAGTTTCTAAAGTTGGGTAGCAAGAGGCCTCCTAGTGTCGTCTTCTTCTTCAGTAGTGATTTGCTTATCTGGGGTTTCTTCTTCTTCTGAACAAAGTTGGTGATTTGAAAAATGTAACTGGAATTTCTACTGGGAATGCATTGTATATGTAGATTGCTTTGGGTAAAATAGACATTTTCACAATGTTAAGTCTTCAAACTCATGAGCAGGGCAAGTTTTTCCATTTATATAAGTCTGTCTTAGTTTCTTGCAGCAGGGTCTTGTAGTTCTCTTTGTATAGGTCTCTTCTTTCTCTAGTTAGATTTATTCTTAGGTATTTTACATTCTTGGGGGCTATAGTAAATGGTATTGATTTGGCGATTTCTTTTTTAATGATCTCTTTGTTAGTATAAAGGAATCCTATTGATTTACTTATGTTTATCTTATATGCTGATAATTTGCTGAAGTCTATTAGATTGAGTAGTTTACTTATGGACACCTTAGGATTCTCTGAGTATACAATCATATCATTTGCAAATAGAGAGATTTTTACCTTTTCTTTGCTAATGTGGATACCCTTTATTTCTTTGCCTTGCCTAATTGCTCTGGCCTTTTGTGTTATTTTATATTTTCAATACCTATTTTCATTAATAAATGTGGTTAACATTTTCATTCATCACCTGAATTTTTGCATAAAGATCACGTTAGAGCTCCTTCAACTGAAGCTATGCTTTCTAACCTAATGTTTCCTTATTTCATAAAACTATCCAGTAAAGCACTTTGAAACATTCTAGATTTTTCTTAGTCAATGGAAATGATGTTGTTGTATATTTGTGAAATAAAAAGAAGATCTAAAACAAAAGACAAAACCTAATATCTTTCTATCTCTGATGAAGGCAATAAGCCTCTATCCCAGTAGCAAGAGAAGTGGTTTGATTCCTGCAATTTCTTATCTTGTATGGATGTGTTAAAACATGTCCTCTGAGCTTTTAATTTATTCTATAAACAGGCATGCTTTTTCTGGTACTTTCTTGATCCTAAAGTAGACCTCTTAATTTTTGGAGATCTGTTAAAATTGAAAACAGTTGTGCAAACTGTAGCTTAAGGGACAAATGCTCTGATGTCAGACTGATTTTTTGTAGGAAGTGCTTAGTTTTCTTGATTATCAATTGCTGCTGATGTCTAGCTTTTTTAGGTAGAATCACTAATTTTACTTCTTCTGAGCTTTGCAATAAAAAATTTCTTCCCAAGTTCATTGCTTAGTTTTAAAAGCTAGAAGGCATTTCATAAAGCTTGAGATAGAGGCAACACTGTCATATATTACCTTCAAGTTTTCATTTATGTAGAAACAAGCCCTCCAATGTAAGAGAGAAGTAGACATCCACCCTCATTAAAACCTTTGAGTAAGTGACAGAACCCTTACTAACTCAAGCATCTAAGTTCATTTTGTTTTCAGCATTAGGGGCATTGGAGATGGGTTATAATTTTGGAATGGTTTAAATTGTCACAATACCAAAATATATCTTAATGTACCTCCCATGCATTAATCTTATTTATACTGTTTTTTTTTAAAACATAGAACAAATCTAAGGCACACTTTTATTTTGTTCTGCAGATATATGAAATTAGCTACCATGACTGGTAGTCTTTTTTTCCTTTTTCTTTAAATTTATCATGTCAAGAACATTTAAGAGTTCCTTAAATGAGATGGATCACTGTTTTTATTGCTCTCCTTTGGAAATTGTCATTTGTCATTGTCACTCTTTAGGGCATAGTGCTACCTATGTGAATCTTCTATTACTGGAATTGCATGATATGTTACATACTGAGTTACACCCTGTCATGCATGGAGTAAAGAACTTTAGACAAACTGAGTATCAATATTCCTCAGATAAATTTTGTGGCCAAATGGGAAACAGATGTACTTGGTTAAAAAGTGGATATGAATGTGGATGCATGCTGTGTGTAAGTACATAAATAGAAATATGGATGGCAGGAATATTTGTCATCTGACTCAGCCTCATAAAGACTAGACCACCTTTAAGACAGAATGTTGACTCCAGTAGTTAGACGACATCTCTGGTAACTGAGTAGACCCTTCAGCAAATCTTCTTTCAAAGCAGACATTAATTCATTCTAATTTTGCAACTCTCCCATTAATATAGCTCAGCTCTTCTAGCTCTGCTTTCCGCTGCTCATCACTTACTTCTTTACTACCAGAATCAACTGTACAACTGTTTCCTCATATTTAAAATTCAAATTCCTGAAGGAATCAATTTGGTCAATGTAATAATTTTCTATTATACCAATGTGTATCATAGACTGTTGTATATTCTATCAGATATCTTTCTTTGGGTCAGATAGCTACCTCTGGGCTAATTCGGCATGGTCAGGACAGAGTGGGGACATATGGTGTAAAATGTGTCTTCCTTTCAATAAGAAAATGCCCATGGTTTTCACCTGATCAAGAGTTCTTGTCTCTAGGGCACCAAGAGCTATACACATTCCTCTTTGGTATCAGAGGAAAATGGCCAGAAGGAGAGAGCTAGGATATATAAATGGAATTGCTCATTCACTGTAACTGGAATAAGATAACTCTTTAGGGTGTTTTCTGAGGGAAATTTTCCTAGGCCATATAATTTAAGAATCATCTATCTGTAAACATGGGCTACTGACTAGAAGAAGCTTAGCAAGGGAAGAGCAAGTGGCCTCATTGCCTAGTACTGGAAAAGCTCATGAAGTTAGACAGTAAAACATATTTCTTTACAAACTATTCCCCCAAATGAGGACAGTCTCAATAAATACACATGAAATGGTGAAAAAATCTTTACATGAACAACTAAAGGAGATCCAAGTGTTTTAAGTAGAGATTGCTGAAAAGAGAAAACTGTTTCTCCCAGAAATGACTGACATTGGCCAATTAGAAAGCAGGATAGAAGACTCAAAGGTAACAACTGTCTATCCAAAACAACATTACTTATACTAAATAATAATTTTATGTTTTTTATAGAGCCAGCCAAGTGCTGTCGAGTCGGAGAAAATGTAATAATTCAGTGACCTCTGAGCTTGTTCTTCTGAATATTATTTCATCTAAAGGATTGTTTACTTTATATTATCCTGAAAAATATAGCTTGACACAGAGAAGTAAATAAGTCTGCATTTAGCTGAACTTAAATAAAAACATTTGCATGGTTAGCGCTGTTCCAAGATGAAACCGGTATTTTTAGAGTGTTACCTACAGTGTTCAAAAATCCCAATGGATGTCTACCTGGCATGGATATGGTGAGTGAATCTTAGTATCAGATTAATTTTAAGGTTGTTTATGAGCTTCAGTGATTCATTTTATTCTCATCCATATCCATATACTTTTCTATAGATCAGTTATGGCAAATACTTGACCCGAGGTTTATGAATCCATCTCTCATACCCAGGGAAGATATCAACTACAACCTTCTTATCTATCGAACAATCACTGTAGGTATACTAAAATTAGCACTGTGTATGGCGCTTCTTAGATGTTAACTTCAGATTGAGTTGTTATCTGATTTTGTAGCCTCATTGTTCTAAATTCAGGATTTAGTTGTGTGTCCTGATACCTTTTGTCAATTATTTCAGCCTCAAATACCTCTACTTCTAGCTCTTCTTGGGTACAATACAAATTAACTATCTATCAGTCTTGAGCCATATTCTAATTTAGTTATATTACTTTTCAACATGTTATTCTTCACCTACTTCAGGATTTTCTTTTCTTATAAGAACCAACCTAAAGTTTCCCTGAGCTAAATTAAAATTCATGTCCAAACCTCTGAAACTCAGACCTATTCCCCAGATTGTATAGTTTTTCATAGAGCAGGAAACTAATACTGTATAGTTGAAAATCTCATTTAGCCTTGGTACTAAAGGAGTGTTGCTGCTCAGAAATAAATCAAGTGGGAGGAGAAAAAAATCAATTTTCTGGCCAGGAAATGGTCATCAGTAAAAAAAGAGACCTACCTGTATGAAAGGTACTTGCTTACTTGACAGGAAATCTCAGTGATTCCTCACTAGGTCCTCTCTTCTGTTTCTATGCATAATAACATTTAATTAGCTGTTACTCATCACTTGCATGTTTCATAGAAACTTTCAACCTAACATGCCTCACACAGGGTTTATCTCCTCTTTAAACTATCTTATCATCCTGTAGTTTTCCATCATTGATTAATTCAACAAGTACCTGTTGATTACTTATGTGTTTTCCAAAGATGATGCAAAATGTTATAGCTATAGCTAGGGATGAGATCTGTCTCCCTCTCTCACAAAGCTTATGATTTAGTAAAATAGCTAGATATAGAATGAAAGTGATTAGTTGCTAAATCTAGAAACAGAGTCACATATTGTTCTAGCTTGCCATCCTTTCTTGCATCTAATTAATCACTAAGTCATCTAGATCATACTACTTACATCTTTTTTTTTTTTTTTAACTGCACTGTAGATGAAAGTTTACAATTCAAACTAGCTTCTCCTTCAAGAATTTATACACAGTCAATTGGCATAACTAGTCTTTTGGTATGAGAGCTTCCTGTACTCAATATTGGTGAGTGGCATCTGGGGTCCTGAATGGTAGCAAGCTGCCATTTAAGGAACATCAATTGGTCCCAATCTACCTGGAAAAGACAATGACTCAGAATGTCAAAGACATGAAGAAAAATGAGCCCAAGAGACAGAAGGACCCACATGACTGAGAAACTACATCAGCATGAGATGAGAAGACCCAGATGGTGACCCGCAGCTACCAAAAACAGCTGTGATAGCAGACACAAAGCAGAGTCCCTGACATAGCACAAGAAACAGAAGTTTTCAGATCAAGAACTCTACTAAAAGACCAGAACTGATTGTCTGATTGTCTGGAGGGTCCCTTGGGAACATAGCCCCTAGTCTTGCTGCTGGCCCAGACCTGAAACTGGTACTGAGGTTGACACTTCAGATTAAGAATGGTCTGGACTCTGGAACACAGAGTGAAAATGTGGTGTGTGTACCCTATGGTTTTATATATTTATAGGAGGCTGTTCTACTGGTTTCTTTCTAGATGGAAGAGAAGAGTGTGGAAAAGAGGTGACAGGTTTTGTTAATAGTACACTAGAAGTAAAGATTGAGAAGGAGGGGAGGTGGAGTCAAGATGATGGACTAAGCACACGTCTCCTTATAGCCCTCTGGAAACGAAGACCTCAATTGATAATCAAACAGAGCCTACTGGTCACCTAGTGAGCCCCCAGACATGGCACAGGGCTGTTAATTTGGACTTCATACCACTAAACAAAAAACAACCTCTCTTTTGCTGACTCCCACTCCTGGCTAGCTCTGGCTCTCACAGACTGAAGGTAATGCACCATTGTGACCTTTCTTTTCTTTGTCTTGGCTGGTGGGCAGAGCTGGTCTTGCCTAGTAGCTAGTCTCACATGCACTGCTGGTGGGATAGGCAGGTGAAATTCACATATTTGAGAGCCAGGCTTAGGACTCTGTACACTAGCCAATTTGGGCCTCTGTTTTTATCTCTGCCACAGCATGGTTTGTACAGAACTGCACTGCCAGATTGTAGGACGCCATGTTGGATATGGAGATTTTAGCAGAACCTAATTCTTAGCCTGGGATCCAATGCCTGCAAACAGGACAGCACTTCTCAGACAGAAAAGCAGTAGTATACATGGTGTTGCCTGTGGTGGGGGCCTCGCAACAGAGGCTGAGGACTCACTGCCTCTTGGCACCTTTAGCCCCTCTATCCACTGACTGTGTGGAAGGCACCATCTTAGATATGGTGGCCACAGCTGGACCTAATTCTTAGCTTAGGAGCCAGAGCCTACCCACAGGAGAGTGCTTTTCTACTAGAAAAGCAGTAGTTTACACAGTGTCATCTAAGGCTGGGCCCTGTCAGCAGAGGCCAACAGAGCAGTAGCATTGCTGTATTTTGAACCAGTTTATATCATCTGGGATTGGATATAGAGGCGCTTACTTTGCCAGTTGGGAAGGGGGACCTCTACACTTGAAAACATGACTGACTTGGGAAGTGGTCAGATACATTTTGTTTTACATCTTAAGACGGCCTAGAGAAACATCTGCAGTCCATTGTCACAGTATCTCTCCCAGCCTCTACTTATTCACATGAAACCCAAAAAGCAGGAGACACGTGTGGCAAACAAGAAATTACCCATGGCTTCAGAAGGCTCCCAAACAAAACAACCAAGGAGTTTTCTGAATGAAGCAACTTTTCTCAAATCATCAGAAGATGAATTCAAAAAGATTATATACAGGGAGGGTGGAGTCAAGATGGAGGACTAAGCACACGTCTCCTTATATCCCTCTGCAAACCAAGACCTGAATTGACAATCAAACAGAGCCTTCTGAGCACCTAATCAGCCTCAGGACACGCATAGAGCTGTTAATTGGGACTTCATACCACTCAGCGAAAAACCTCCTCTCTTTCGGTGTCTCCCACTCCTGGCTAGCCCCGACTCTCACGGATGGAAGGTAAACGCACCAGTTTGACTTTCTTTTTCCTCTGTCTCGGCCGGCGGGCGGAGCTGGGCCTTGCCTGGCAACTGGACTCAGACACGCTGCTGGGGGGATAGGCCGGCAAAATTCCCATATTCTGAGAGCCAGGCTTGGGACTCTGCTAATCTAGCCATGTTGAGCCTTTTATATTGTAGGTGCCTTAGTGGGGTTTGTGCGGAACTCCGCGGTCAGGGTGCGGGACGCCATGTTGGTACTGAGATTTTAGCGGGACCTCGTTCTTAGCCTGGGAGCCAGCGCCTGCAAATGAGACAGCGCTTCTCGGTCAGAAAAGTAGTGATTTTGCACAGTGCTGCCTGCATTGGGGGCCCTGCAACAGATTCAGAGGAATCACTACCTCTCGGCACCTTTAGCCACTCTGTCTGCTGCCTGTGTGGAGGACGCCATCTTGGGTACGGTGGCCGCAGCTGGACCTAATTCTTAGCTTGGGAGCCAGAGCCTGCCTGCAGGAGAGCGCTTTTCTATCACAAAACCAGTACTCGACGCAGTGTTGGCTAAGGCTAGGCCCTGTCAGCAGAGGCCAACAGGGCAGTAGCATTGCTGTATTCTGAACTAATTTGTTATCATCTGGGGTTGGATATAGTGGTGCTTACTTTGTCAGATGCAAAGAGGGACATCTACACCTGAAAACCTAACTGACTTGTGAACTGGTCAGATACCCCTTGCTTCACATTTGAAGACAGCCTAGAGAAATATTTGCAATCCATCCTCATAGTACCTCTTCCAGCCTCTATATACTCACATGGGACCCAAAAAGCAACAGACAATTGTGGCATACAAGCAATCACTCATGGCTTCAGAAGGCTCCCAAACAAAGCAACCAAGGAGTTTTCCAGATGAAGAAACTTTTATGAAAGCATCAGGAAGTGAATACAAATTGATTATATACAGAGCCCTTCTAGACCTTATACAAAATGCAGCAGAACAAAATGAAAAATTAAGCAAGTTGTTCGATCTGATGGAACACCAGTACTCTGAAATCCAACAGATCAGGAACAAAATAAAAGACATAGAAACTTCCATGCAAACCCAAGAAAACAGAATGGAATAAATGGAAAAAAGAATTTCTGACTTGGAAGACAGAGATACTGATGCCAGCATCTATGAGCAAAAATCAGAAAAAGGAAACAAGAAAAATGAAGAAACATTAAGAAGCATGTGGGACTCTAGTAAGAGAACAACCTTCTATTAATTGGAGTCCCTGAACAGGGTGAGACATCTGAGAACACAGAGAGTATTGTTGCTGAGCTGCTTAAAGAAAACTTCCCAGAAATCATGAAGGAAGAGAATACAGACATCTCAGATGCATATTGTACGCCACCCAATATAGATCTCAAAAGAAAGAATCCAAGACATATTATAATCAAGCTTAACAAAATGAAACATAAGCAGCAACTCTTAAAGGCAGCAAGACTCAAGGCAAAGCTAACATTCAGATGGAAACCCTGTAGGCTCTCGTCAGATTTCTCAGCAGAAAAAATGCTGGCACAGAGACAGTGACACGACACATTCAAAGTCTTGAAGGAGAATAACTTCCAACCAAGAATTATATATCCTGTAAAACTATCTTTCAAATACGAAAATGAAATTAAGACATTCCCAGATAAACAGAAACTCAGAGACTTTGTAAAAACCAAACCCAAACTACAAGAAATACTGAAAGAAGTTCTTGGCTTTGGCTTAGAAGAACAAAACCACTAACTTTATATTTTAGAACGACACACTACTCAATACTCATTTAGGGAAAGCACCAAAGTAAATCACAGCTTTGATATGGAAAGAAGCAATCCAGTGATCATCATGAAAACTATGGTGTCATGATAATAAAAAGAGAGATATACTACAGTCATTATAGTCCTTCCAGATGGAGAGGAAGATGACCAGACTGGTAGTAATTAAAATTGGGTTTATAAATAGTTTATTAAGGGGGTTCATAGGGGCAGCTGTAAAGCACAACAAAGATGAATCATACCATTTCAAGAAATCTAACACATGAGTCTCAACAACTATAATACCAGCTCTGGGAAAGGTGAAAAATCAACTCACAAAAAAGAGTGTCCCAGAACAGACTAATAAGAACAACAGAGAAAACATCAACATAAAAATAAACATATCACAATGGCAGCAGTGAACACGTACCTATCAGTATTAACATTGAATGTGAATGGACTGAATGCTCCTGTAAAGAGACACCGAGTGTCATCTTGGATCAAAAGACACGACCCATCCATATGTTGTCTACAAGAAACTCACTTGAGACCTAAAGACAGGAACAAACTGAAAATTAAAGGATGGAAGAATATATGTCAAGCTAACAGTGAACAAAGAAGAGCAGGGGTGGCAATTCTAATCTCAGACAAAATCAATTTTAATGTCAAATCCATCATCGTGGACAAAGATGGACACTATTTATTGCTGAAAGTTTCAGTACACAAGCAAGACTTAATTGTATTAAATATTTATGCATCTAATGTCAGAGCACCTAAATATGTCGAAGAAACACTGACTATGCTCAAAAGAGAGTTAGATGACTCCACCATAATAGGGGGAGACTTTAACATTCCACTCTCATTACTAGACAGATCATCTAGAAAAAAAGCTCAGTAAGGATACAGAAGACCTCATTGACACAATTAACCAACTAAACCTCATTGATATATACAGAACTTTCCACCCATCAGCAGGCAACTACACCTTCTCCAGTGCACATGGAACATTCTCCAGAATTGACCACGTGATAGGCCATAATGCAATGCTCAACAAAATCCATACCATTGAATTACTGCAAAGCATCTTCTCAGATCATAAAGCCATCATAGTTGAAATCAATGGCAGAAAAAACATAGATAGAAAGAGGAATTCTTAGAAACTGAACAACATCTTGCTCAAAAAAACATGGGTTATAGAGCAAATCAAGGATGAATTAAAGAAATTCATGGATTCCAATGAGAACGAAAACACTTTCTACCAGAACCTATGGGATACAGCCAAAGCAGTGCTCAGAGGTCTGTTTATCTCCATAAATGCACACATCTGGAAGGAAGAAAGAAACCAAATCAAGGAACTAACTCTACAGCTTGAACAAGTAGAAAGAGAACAACAGAGGAACCCCTCGGGCACTGGAAGAAATGAGATCATAAAGATTAGAGCAGAGCTAAATGAATTAGAGAATAGAAAAAAAATTGAAAAAATTGAAAAGACCAAAAGCTGGTTTTTTGAAAAGATCAACAAAATTGATAAACCACTGGCTAAACTTACTAAAGAAAAGCAGGAAATGAAACAAATAACCCAAATTAGAAATGAGAGGGGAGTTGTCACCATAGATGCAACAGAAATCAAAAATATCATAACAGAATACTATGAAAGACTGTACTCTAACAAATTTGAAAACCTAGGGGAAATGGACCAATTCCTTGACTCATACCACCTACCCAAATTATCACAACGTGAAGCACAACAGCTTAGTAAACCCATCACAAAGGAAGAGATTGAAAAGGTCATCAAAACACTGCCAACCAAAAAAAAGTCCGGGCCCAGATGGCTTCACGGCAGAATTCTACCAAGCATTTAGAGAAGAGTTATCACCAATACTATTGAGACTATTTCACAGTATAGAAAGGGATGGAGTACTACCAAACTCATTCTATGAAGCTAGCATAACCCTGATACCTAAGCCAGGGAAAGATCCAACAAAGACAGAGAACTACAGACAGATATCACTCATGAACCTAGATGCAAAAATCTTCAACAAAATTCTTGCCAACAGAATACAACAACATATCAAGAAAATAATCCATCATGACCAAGTGGGATTCATACCAGGGATGCAAGGCTGGTTCAACATCAGGAAAACAATTAGTGTGATTAACCACATAAATAACACAAAAGACAAAGATCACCTGATTTTGTCCATTGATGCAGAAAAGGCATTTGATAAAGTCCAACACCCATTCATGCTAAAAACTCTTAGGAAAATAGGCATAGACAGCAAATTCCTCATCACAATAAGGGCCATTTATACAAAGTCAATTGCCCACATCATCCTGAATGGAGAGAGACTGAAGGACGTTCCCCTGAGATCAGGAACTAGACAAGGATGCCCACTGTCACCTCTCCTATTCAACATTGTGCTAGAAGTTCTAGCCAGAGCAATTAGACAAGATGAAGAAATAAAGGGCATCTGCATTGGCAAAGAGGAAGTTAAAATCTCCCTGTTCGCAGATGATATGATTGTATATGCAGAGAACCCCAAGGAATCTATAAGTAAGTTACTCAAACTGATAGGAGAGTTCAGCAAAGTCTCAGGATACAAGATAAAAATAAGTAAATCAGTAGGTTTCCTTTATACCATCAACAAGACTGTTAAGGAGGAAATTATTAAATCAATACCGTTTACAATAGTCCCTAAGAAGATAAAGTACCTAGGAATTAATCTAACCAGAGAAACAACAGACCCTTACAAAGAGAACTACAAGCCCTTACTACAAGAAACTAAGAGAGACTTAGATAAATGGAAAAACCTACCCTGCTGATGGATAGGAAGACTTAACATTGTGAAAATGTCTATTTTACCCAAAGCAATTTATTTATATAATGTAATCCCAATACAATTTCCAGCATCATTTTTTAATGAGATGGAGAAACAAATCACCAATTTTGTTTGGAAAGGGAAGAAGCCCTGGATAAGTAAGGTACTACTAAAGAAGAAGAACACACTGGGAGGCCTCTCATTACCCGGCCTAAGAACATACTACACTACCACAGTGGTCAAAACAGCCTGGTACTGGTACAAGAACAGACAGATCGATCAATGGAACAGAATTGAGACCCCAGAGATGACCCCAGACGATGTTCATCTGCCTATGAACAGTTGATATTCGGCAAAGGCCCCAAGGCATTAAACTGGGGGTAAAAACAGTATCTTCAACAAATGGTGCTGGCAAAATTGGTTATCCATCTGCAATAAACTGAATCAAGATCTGTATCTTACACTTTATACAAAAACCAACTCCAACTGGATAAAAGACCTAAATAGCAAACCTAAAACGATAAAGCTCATCCAAGAAAAGGTAGGAACAACAATGGAAGTTTTAATATACAATGAGGACAGACTCCAAAATCTGTCAAAGAAACCTCAATCAACAGAAGAGAAAATAGATAAATGGGAACTATTAAGAATCAAACACTTTTGCTCATCCAAAGACTTCATTAATAGAATTAAAAGAACACCTACAGAATGGGAAATAATATTTGGCAACTCTATGTCAGAGCGATGCCTGATCTCCATAATCTATAAGATACTACAAAATATCAAGAAGAAGAAGATAAACCATCCAATTAAGCAATGGGCAAAGGAGATGGGCAGACACTTCACTAAAGAGGCGATCCAGGCAGCCAAAAAACACATGCGGACATGTTCACGATCTTTAGTTATTAAAGAAATTCAAATCAAGACGACAATGAGATACCATCTCACCCCAACAAGATTGGCCATGATCCAGAAAACACAAAACAACAACTGTTGGTGGGGTTGCAAAATGGTCCAGCCTCTTTGGAAGGCAATCAGGCACTTCCTTAAAAAAATGGATATTGATATACCATTTGACCCAGTAATTCCACTACTTGGAATATATCCTACAGATTCAAGGCCTTTCACACCAACGGACACATGCACCAGAATGTTTATTGCAGCACAGTCCACGATAGCAAAAAGATGGAATCAACCCAGATGCCCAACAATAAAAGAATGGATAGGTAAACAGTGGTACATATACTCAATGGAGCACTACGCAATGATAAAGAATAACGATGATTCCAGGCAACATCTCCTAACCTGGTTTCAACTGGAAGACATTATGTTGAGTGAAAGTAGTCAGCGACAAAAGGACAAATACTGTATGAGACCTCTACGATAAGATCTCCAAAACAGACTTGTGTATAGAAGAAAAGACTCTTTGAGAGCTCCAAGGGAGAGGAGGGAGCGAGGGTGACGGGGGGAGGGTTTAGTTTAGATAGTTACTAGAAATCTAGTTGGGAGAAAGTGGTGACAGCACACATTAGGAACAAGAACAACATTAAGTGGACTTCAGCATAACTTGAGTACTCCTTCCATCTTAACTCAATACTGCAAGGATTGAGTAGCTGGGGCGGGGGGTGGGGGACCATGCTCTTAGGCAAATTCCAGGCCAATTGGCACAACTAGCCTTTTGCTAAGAGAGCTCTCTGCACCCCACATTGGTGAGTGGCGTTTGGGGTCTTAAAAGCTGCCAAGCTGCCATCCGAGGACACAGCAAATGGTCCCAACTCAACAGGAACGGATGCTCACTGAGCACCAAAATGACATGCGGTAAAGACAACTGAGAAGACGGAGAGACCCACAAGAGTGGGTGCCTACATCGACTTGGGACCGGAAGAACTAGATGGTGCCAGGCCACCACCAGTGATAGCCACGATGGAGCTCACAGAGAGGAGTCTCACTGACAACACAAGAATAAAGAGGTGCATCATGAGATCTCCACTAAAAGACCTCAATTGATGGTCCAGCAGTTTTGGGGTTCCTCTGAGAGCATGGCCCCCTGCCCTGATGCTGCCCTTTCCCATAAATTATAACAAAGATCCACTCTTTGGACAGGAATGGATTGGACTTGGCAAGGCAGAGTGACCATATGTTGGAAGCACTTTATGGTTCTATACATCTATAGGATATCATCCTGTTGACCTCTGGCTGGAGGAAGGAGAGTGGACGGAGAGGAGGTGAAAGGAGACTGTTGGGAGGATGAGACATGAATGGAGCAGAGAGGAATAGTGTGCAGTCACCGGACAGGGAGAGCAGTGGAAGCTGCATATAGGGGGGCATGTAAATTTATATGTGAATGTACATTTTCACTAAATTATGTTAAATAAAAATTAAAAAAAAGAAAGATTATATACAGAGCTCTTCTAGACTTTATACAAAATGCAGCAGAACAAAATGAAAAATTAAGCAATCTGATGGAACACCAGTACTGTGAAATCCAACAGATCAAGAACAAAATCAAAGACATAGAAACTCCCATGCAAAGCCAAGAAAACAGAATACAACAAATGGAAAAAAAAAGAATTTCTGGCTTGGAAGACAGAGCTACTGATGCCAGGGTCTATGAGGACAAATCAGGAAAAAAAAAAAAAAACAAGAAAAATGAAGAAGCATTAAGAAGCATGCGGGACTGTATTAAGAGGAACAACCTTCAATTAATTGGAGTCCCTGAATAGGATGAGACACCTGAGAACACAGACAGTATCGTTGCTGAGCTGTGACAGAAAACTTCCTAGGCATCATGAAGGAAGAGAATATAGATATCCCAGATGCATACCGTACACCACCCAATATAGATCTCAAAAGAAAGAATCCAAGACATATTATAATCAAGCTTAACAAAATGAAACATAAGCAGCAACTCTTAAAGGCAGCAAGACTCAAAGCAAAGCTAGCATTCAGAGGGAAACCCTGTAGGCTTTCATCATATTTCTCAGCAGAAACCTTGCTGGCTTGACACCAGTGGCATGACACATTCAAAATCTCAAAGGAGAAGAACTTTCACCCCAAAATCATGTATCCTTGAAAACTATCTTTCAAATATGAAAATGAAATTAAGACATTCACAGATAAACAGAAACTCATAGAGTTTGTAAAAACCAAACCCAAACTACAAGAAGTACTGAAAGAAATTCTTGGCTTTGGCTTAGAAGAACAAAATCACTAGCTTCATATTTTAGAATGACACATCATCCAGAATTCTACTTAGTTAGGGAAGGCTCCAAACTCAATCACAGCTTTAATACTGAAACAAACAATCCAGTGATTATCATGAAAATTGTGATGCCATCATATTAAAAAGAGGGGTGTGCTACAGTCATTATAGTCCTTCCAGATGGAGAGGAAGATGACAAGACTGGTGTAATTAAAATTGAGTTTATATATAATTTATTAAGGGGGATATCAGGGGCAGCCATAAAGCACAACAAAGATTCAACATAGCTTATCAAGAAATGTAACACAGAAGTCTCAAAAACTGCAAAACCAGCTCACAAAAAAGAATGTCCCAGAACAGACTAATAAGAACAACAGAGAAAACATCAACAGAAAAATAAACATATCACAATGGCAGCAGTGAACATATACCTATCAATAATTACATTGAATGTGAATGGACTGAATGCTCCGGTAAAGAGACATTGAGTGACATCTTGGATCAAAAGACATGATCCATCCATATGTTGTCTACAAGAAACTCACTTGAGACTTAAAGATAGGAATATACTGAAAATTAAAGGATGGAAGAATATATGTCAAGCTAACAATGAACAAAGAAGAGCAGGTGTGGCAAAATCAATTTTAATGTAAAATCCATAATCATGGACAAAGAGATGGACACTATTTATTGCTGAAAGGTTCAGCACACAAGCAAGACTTAACTATGTTAAATATTTATGCACCTAATATCAGAGCACCTAAATATGTCGAAGAAACACTGACTACACTCAAAAAGGAGTTAGATCACTTCACAGTAGTAGTGAGAGACTTCAACACTCCACTCTCAATATTGGACAGATCATCTAGATAAAAGCTCAGTAAAGATACAGATCTCATTGCCACAATTAACCAATTAAACCTCATCGATATATACAGAACTTTCTACCCATCAGCAGACAACTACACCTTCTTCTCCAGTACACATGAAACATTCTCCAGAATTGACCATGTGTTAGGACATAATGCAATTTTCAACAAAATCCGTACCACTGAACTAATGCAAAGCATCTTGTCAGATCATAAACCCATAAAAGTCAAAGTCAATAGCAGAAAAAACATAGATAGGAAGTGGAACTCTTGGAAACTGAACAACATCTTGCTCAAAAAACCATTGGTTATAGAAGAAATCAAGGATGAAATAAAGAAATTCATGGATTCCAATGAGAATGAAAACATTTCCCACCAGAACCTATGGGATACAGCCAAAGCAGTGCTCAGTGGTCTGTTTATTTCCATTAATGCACACATCTGTTAGTAAGAAAGAAACCAATTCAAGGAACTAACCCTACAACTTGAACAAGTAGAGAGAGAACAACAGAGGAACCCGTCAGGCAACAGAAGAAACCAGATCATAAAGGTTAGAGAAGAACTAAATGAATTAGAGAATAGAAGAACAATTGAAAAAATTGAAACGACCAAAAGCTGATTTTTTTGAAAAGATCAACAAAATTGACAAACCACTGGCTAAACTTACTAAAGAAAAACAAGAAAGGAAACAAAAAAACCCAAATAAGAAATGAGAAGGGAGTTGTCACAACAGATCCAACTGAAATCAAAAACATCATAACAGAATACAATGAAAAACTGTACCCTAACAAATTTGAAAAACTACAGGAAATGGACAAATTCCTTGATTCATGTCACCTACCCAAATTATCACAACGTGAAGTAGAACAACTTAATAAACCCATCACAAAGGAAGAGATTGAAAAAGTCATCAAAAAACTGCCAACCAAAAAAAGACTGGGCCCAGACAGCTTTACTGAAGAATTCTACCAAGCATTTAGAGAAGAGTTATTTCCAGTACTACTGAGACTATTTAACAGTATAGAAAGGAATGAAGTACTCCCAAACTCATTCTATGAAGCCAGCGTAACCGTGATACCAAAGCCAGGGAAAGACCTAACCAAAAAGGAGAACTACAGACCAATATCACTCATGAATCTAGATGCAAAAATCTTCAACAAAATTCTTGCCAATAGAATACAACAACATATCCAAAAAACAATCCATCATGACCAAGTTGTATTCATACCAGGGATGCAAGGCTGGCTCAACATCAGAAAAACAATGTGATTAATCACATAAATATCACAAAAGACAAGAATCACCTGACTTTGTCCATTGATGCAGAAAAGGTGTTCGATAAAGTCCAACACCCATTCATGCTAAAAACTCTTAGCAAAATAGGCATAGATGGAAAATTCCTCAATGCAATAAGGGCCATTTATACAAAACCAACTGCCTACATCATCCGGAATAGAGAGAGACTGAAGAAGTTTCCCTTGAGAACAGAAACTAGACAAGGATGCCCACACTCACCTCTACTGTTCAGCATAGTACTAGAAGTTCTAGCCAGAGCAACAAGACAAGACCAAGAAATAAAGGGCATCTGCATTGGCAAAGAAGAAGTCAAAATCTCCCTGTTTGCTGATGATATGATTGTATATGCAGAGAATCTCAAAGAATCTATAAATAAACTACTTGATCTGATAGAAGAGTTCAGCAAAGTCTCAGGATACAGGATAAACATAAGTAAATCAGTAGGATTCCTTTATACCAATGGCAAAATTGTTAATGAAGAAATCATCAAATCAATACCATTTGCTATAGCCTCCAAGAAGATAAAGTACCTAGGAATTAATCTAACCAGACAAATAACAGACCTTTACAAAGAGAACTACAAGCCCTTACTAAAGGAAACTAAGAGAGACTTAGATAAATGGAGAAACCTACCCTGGTCATGAATAGGTAGATTTAACATTGTGAAAATGTCTATTTTACTCAAAGCAATCTACCTATATAATGCAATTCCCATACAAGTTCCAGAGTCATTTTTTAATGAGATGGAGAAACAAATCACCAATTTTGTTTGGAAAGGGATAAGTAAAGTACTACTAAAGAAGAACAACACACTGGGAGGCCTCTCATTACTCAACTTCAGAACCTATTACACTGCCACAGTGGTCAAAACAGCTTGGTACTGGTACAAGAACAGACAGATGAATCAATGGAACAGAATTGAGATCCCAGAGATAACACCATCTGGCTATGAACAGCTGATATTCAACAAAGGCCCTAAGGCATAAAACTGGGGTAAAAACCATCTCTTCAACAAATGGTGCTGGAGGGTGAGGGGGAAGGGTTTAGATTAGATAGTTGGTAGAAATTTGATTGGGTGAAATTGGTGATAGCACACATTAGAAACAAGGACAATATTAAGTGGAATTCAATGTACCTTGAGTACTCCTCCCATCTTGGCCCGATAATGCAAGGACAGAATAGCTGGGGCGGGAGGCAGGGGACCATGCTCTTAGATGAAATCGAGGCCAATTGGCACAACTAGCATTTTGCTTAGAGAGCTCTCTTCACTCCACATTGGTGAGTGGCATCTGGAGTCTTAAAAGCTGCCAAGCTGCCATCCGAGGGCACAGCAAATGGTCCCAACTCAGCAGGAGCGGATGCTCTCCGAGGACCAAAATGACAACCCGGGAGATGGAGAGACCCACACGAGTGGGTGCCTACATTGACTGCGGACTGAAAGAACTGGATGGTGCCTGGCCACAACCAGTGATAGCCACGATGGAGCTCACAAAGTTGAGTCTCACTGGCAACACAAGAACAAAAAGGGGTGCACCCTGAGATCTCCACTATAAGACTGCAATTGATGGTCCAGTGGCTTCAGGATTCCCCTGGGAGCATGGCCCCTGGCCCTGATGCTGCCTTGCCCATGGATCATAATGAAGGTCCACTCTTCGGACAGTAAGGTATTGGACTTGGCAACACAGAGTACTATATATTGGGTGTACTTTATGGTTCTATGCATCTATAGGATATCGTCCTGCTGACCTCTGACTGGAGGAAGGGGACTGGGTGGAGAGGAGGAGAAAGGAGACTGTTAGGAGGATGAGACATGTATGGAGCAGAGAGGAATAGTGTGCTATTGCTGGGCAGGAAGAGCAGCAGATGCTGCACATAGGTGGGCATGCAAATTTATATGGGAATGTATATTTTCCTTTAGTCATTAAAAAAAAGATATAAAAGGAGGAGTATGCTGTCATGGGGTGAGGAGAGCAGTAGAGTCGCAGAGAGTCACGCATGAAAAATTGACTTGGATCGTATACTTCCACTTAATCATGAGAAAAAAGTATGTATACACAAACAGTTTTAGTGACATTAGATACAATTTAAGCATTGTGTCAAAACTGTGCTCTTTTCCCTTTCCAAATCAGTTTTCCAGTGTTGAGTCATTCAGTTTTCCTGTGTATTCCTTCCTTCTTGTCTTTGTTTTGGGGCAGATGTTGTCAGTTTGGTCTCGTATACTTGATGGGAATCACATTCCTTACATGTATTATTGTCTGTTTTACAGCCCTGTCTAATCTTTGGCTGAAAGGTAGACTTGGGGAACAGCTTCAGTACTGCATCAGCAGGGTGTCTGGTGCCATAATCCTCAAGGTTCTTCCAGTTTCTGTCATGCTAGTAAGTGTAGTCTTCTTTGTGTGAGTGTAGATCACACTTGCCTGAGCAAGGCAGGGGCTGAGAGCAGGCCTGTCTTAAATGGCTGACAGGAGCCTGTACTGAGGGCCAAGAGGTACTTGTAAGCGACCACTCTACTGACTTTTGTCAGAGCTGTGGGTGATGGTAGCCAGGTACTATATAGTTCTCCCGGGCTTCAGGTTTGTGGAGGTTGTGGTTTATGTGGTCCATTAGTCCTTCAGACTAATATTTTCCTCATGTCTTTGATTTTCTTTGATCTGGATGGGATGGGACAGATAGACGTATCTCAGATAGTGGATCATAAACTTCTAAGACTCTAGACACTACTCAGTAAAATAGGATAAAGAGCATTTTCTTTATGGAAAATGTTATGCCAGTTGTCCTAGATGTCTGCTAAGACTATAGCCACCAGCCCTCAGCCCCAGTAACTCAGTCCCTGAGCATGTTTGAATGTCTCTATGAAGCTACTGTGACTTGCTTGGTCAAGTTGTACTGCATTCCCCAGTGCTGTGGGCTGTCTTACCCTTCATCAAAGTCACCTGTCTATCTATTGTCTACTAAGTGCTTTTCCCTCCACATCATTCCCCTCCTTCATAACCACTGAAGATTGTTTCTTTCTGTGTGTAAACTTTTCTTGAGTTTTTATAGCAGTGTTCTCATACAATATTTGTCCTTTCATGATTGGTTGACTTATTCCACTCAGCACAATGCCTCCAGATTCATCCATGTGGTGAGATGTTTCTCAGACTTGTCATTTTTCATTACCATTTCACAGTGTTTCATCATGCTTACGTACATTGTTATCCATTCGCCTGTTGCTGGGCATTTAGTGGTTTCCATAGTTTTGCTTTTGTGGATGATGCTGCAGTGAACATGGATGTGTGGATGTCTGTTTGTGTGATGGCTCTTATTTCGCTAGGATATATTCCTTTATTAAAGATCAACTGACCATTGGTGGGTTGAAATACTCCTGGGTTCATGATTCTGTCCCATTCCTACATGAGTCTGTCATTGTACCCTAGCAGGATGTTTTGACTACTGTGGCTATCTAGTAGTTTCTGAGAATAGGCTGTGTGAGTCCTCTTTGTTCTTTTTCTTCAGTTATGCTTTGCTTATCTGGGGTCTCTTTCCTTTCCATACAAAGTTAATGTAAAGTTTTTCCATCTCATTAACAAATGCTGTTGGTATTTGGATCAGGATTACATTATATCTGTAGATAGCTTTGGGTTAGTATTGACATTTTCACAATGTTGAGTCATCTTATTTATGTGCATGGTGCGTTTTTCGACTCATTTAGGTCTCTTTTGGTTTCTTGCAGTAGTGTTTTGTGGTTTTCATTGCACAGATCTTCTCCTGGCTAAATTTATTCCTAAGGATTTTATCTTTAAGAGCTATAATAAATGGTGTTGTTTTCCTGATGACGTTTTTGGAGTTCTGTTTGTTGGTGTCACATTTTTTGAATAGAAATTTCCTGTGAATTCTTAGTTTCACTGTTAAATTTTGTCTGCTATCTCTCCCCTGCACCAGTATAAGAGCTTCTGGTGTTTTATTCCTCAAGTTAAGTTTTACTTGTTCAGCATCCATTATCCCTGTAAACTGTAAAACCCATCTTGAAAACCTCTAATAGATCCTTCCCCCTACAGCATAAATTCTAAGATCCTTTAACCAGCCTACTACTGTTGCTTAGTATACCTGATTCTTCACCTGCTACACCTCACCTGGATTTTTATGTTGCATAACAACAAATATTTTCCATGTAAATATGCTAAGTGCCACCACGATTTTGCTCGCCTAGAATGCCTCTATCTAGAATACCCTCTGTCTCTTTCTGGCTTCATTAGCTTCTAATTACCCTCGCAGACTCAAGATTTAGCTCTGAAACTTCTTCCTACTGAAAAAGAATGAATCAGGAGCTTCTTTGTACTTCCAGAACACCTTGGCAGGTCTCTATAATTGCATTCACCTCTTTGTTCTGTAATTAACTGTCATAAATATGACCTGCTGACACGATTTTGAGATCTTTCCGGTTAGGAACTCTGTCTTCATGAACTTTGTAGCCTCAGAACTCATTTTATAATTTAATACATACCAAGTACTCTAGAAATAATTGTTTAATGTGTGGGTGAATGAATAGAGGCTACAGACAAGGCATCCAAGTTTGGGGGATCAAGTATTTGTCAGTTAGAATCTACATATCTGCGGTCTCCACATCTGTCTGTCTGTCCTGTTAAGCCATTTGATTCACTCACGTGCATAGCAAATTGAGACTTGATGGTTAGATTGCATATAATCCAATTAATAGTAGCTCTACAGAGTTGCTTTTTGGTTAATGCAAACACTTTATCTGGCTAAACAATTCCAGTTGATGTTTGAGAAGGAAAATAATGCACTTTTGCAGTGATTTTAATGCCCCATCAAAGCTGTCGGCCGATTCCACGTTACGCTGGCTGACTGGATTCGTCGGCATGTACTGCTTCAAGCAAAGACTGCATCCTGCTCTGAGTCCCTTCACTAATCAACCCAAGCTTCCCTCCATCCCACAGTCTGTCTTAGGATCTAATTGGCATAGTTTCTATGCAAGCATATACTATTTTTATATCGATTTAGATTTAGCATTCAGAAGAAGAACATGCCCAGTAAGAAGGCTGAGGTAGCTATTACAGCGCCTACTTTATTCTGGGCTCCTTACGCTGGAAACTCTGGTAGTGTACAGTTTAAATGCCATGGCTGCTAACCAAAAGGTTTCGTCTGAATCTACCAAATGATCCTTGGAAACTCCACGGGGCAGTTCTGCTCTCTCCTATAGGGTCACTGTGAGTTGAAATTTGGCTTGTTTCCTTACATGAAGCATTTTTAATTTTCCTAACAACATAGGAAAGTAAGTTATTACTAAACCTTTATAATAGATAAAACAAAACAAAACAACAACAACAACAAATGGAGATTCGGTCATGTGAAATAATTTTCTGAATAATCAACAGCTGGTAATGGTGATGCCAGGATTTGAACCCAAATATATCTTAATAGAAAGTTTTCTATCTTTATACAAGGTTTATTGTCTGTATATGGTATATTATCCTCTTTTATAACACTCACATGTTTAGTAGAAATGTTGGGGCTAGGCTAGGAGTCTGTGATACAAGAATGCCCAATTTTAGGGGCTAAAGACTCATTAACAACCCACTATATGCAGAGGGCACAGTCTTGCTTGCTGAAAGTGAAGAGGATTTGAAGCATGAGCTGATAAAGAATGAAGACTATAGCCTTTAGGATGGACTAACCCCAGCATAAATGAAGCAAACATCCTCACAATGAATTGGAATCAGTACTACCGCACATAACAAGGACAACAACAAAGGTGTTTTGATGGGTTCTGAGAGGGTAGAGAAGAAAACCAATGAGGCTTAATCTAAAGAAGGTGAGAAATTAACATTAGGGATTAGCCTCAATGTGCAAGAGATTGTGTGTGCTTTATGTAATGGTTCTACACAAAATCCAATTGTGTTATCATCCTCATTTTTCAGGTGAGGAAAAAGAAGTTAAAAACATTAAGTATCTTGACAAAAGTCAAACAGATAATGGAAAGGAACTTGGATTTGTACTCGAGTTATTCTGGCTCTAAATTTTATATTCCTTCTTAGTTTGCATCCTAAGCAAACAGTGTATATATGGGTGGCAATGAGGTCTGTGGTTGAAAAAAAATGTCTAGAAGCACCCACAGTAGTGCTGTCTCACTTCCCAAGCTGGGAAGATGGAGTAGTTAATACCTTTGAAAATCAAGTGAGATGTAATGTTAAAGCACATTATGAGATAGCCTTAATCTAAGTTTAAGAAATTGTTACTTGGGTATATATGTAAGCCACAGATGATCTGAAAGAATTTTGAACTTATATTGTTGTAATATTATACTTAGAAACAAGTATTAAACCTTTGGGAATGAATAGAAATTGTGTAGTCGATATAATGCATTAAATAATTTATGCATATGGAAATTCATAAACAACTTGGTGGTGAGCAGAGAATCTCACCAAAGTTGCCTAATGAATTATAGTTTTATTTTAATCTTCTTACTCATCTTCCAAAAGAAATAATTGTGTACACACACACATACACGTACAAACATGAGGTCTGAAAATTAAGTCTGCGAACTTGTTCTAAGTGTCACATATCTCACTGCTGAATATCACTATGGTCACCTTCCAAGTACTTCCTTTGGGAAGCTATGCATCAATGCCAGTGCCTAGTTCACCCTTCAAAGCAGTTATGGGACTCTTTTTCTGAAACGGCCTTTGCACACGGTGGCAAGGTCGAGAACTTAATTGTGTAGTTGTCTGTATGTGGGTTTTTAGCCAGTAGACAAGTAACTGTACAAGAACACCCTCTCTGATCTGGCTCCCAATGAATTTTTTCTTTACCTGAAGGTAAAGGAAACATTGAAAGGAAGACATGTTGATGACATTCAGGACATCAAGGGTAATACGAGATAGCTCTAATGGCCATTCTAGAAAAACAGTTTCCTAACTACTTTGAAGGGTGGACTGGGTGCTGGCATACATGTGTAACTCACCAAGGGGAGTACTTTGAAAGTGATCATAGTGATATGCAGCAATGAGCTATGCAGTACTTTTGTCACAGTGAGTTCGCAAACTTAATTGTCATACCTTTTCTTGTGTGTTTGCATGCATGCGTGCACGTATGTGCATAGATATAGATGTAGGTATACAGATATATCTCTATGTAGATACATCACTATATCGACGTACTCTATGTAGATATTTCAACACATAGATATAGAGAGAGAAAATCTGACCCATTGCAACACTATAGGACAGAGTAAAACTGCACTGTAGGGCTCCCAAGGAGCAGCTGATGGACTCAAACCACCAAACTTCTTTTTGGCTAACAGCCAAACTTTTAACCATTCTGCCACTCAGGATCCATATATACACATAAAGATACATACAATTATATATGTTGTTCCTCTTAGGTGACATCAAGTTCCTTCCAACTAGTAGCAACCCTATGTACAACAGAACAAAACACAGCCCAGCCCTGTGCTATTCTCACCATCCTTGTTAGCTCTGAGTCCACTGTCACAGTCACTACTATGCCAATCCGTCTCACTGAGGGTCTTCCCTTTTTTCACTGACCCTCCACCTTACCAAGCAGGATGTCCTCCAGAGACTGATCCTCCCGGTAACACACCCAAAGTACTTAAGAGAAAGTCTCCCTGTCCTCACTTCTAAAGAGCATACTGTCTGTACTTCTACTGAAAGAGATTTGTTTGTGCTTCTACAGTCCATGGTATTTTTCAATATTCTTATTCAACATCATAATTCAAAGGCAAAAATTCTTCTTTGTTCTTCCTTATTTGTTGTCCAGCTTTTGCATTTGAATGAAGTGACTGAAAATACTGTGACTTGGGTCAGGCCCACCTTAGTCCTCATGGTAATATCTTTGCTTCTTTTTAACACTTCAAAGAGGTCTTTTGCAGCAGATTTGCCCAAAAAAGTATGTAATTTGATTTCTTGACTGATGCTTCCATTGGCACTGATTGTGTAAGTAAAATGAAATCATGGACAACTTTAAATATTTTCCCTATTTATGAAGATGTTGCCCATTGGTCCAGCTATAAGGATTTTTGTTTTCTCTTTGTTGAAGAGTAATTGATACATAAGGCTGTACTCTTTGAAGTCTTCATCAACAAGTGTTTCATCTTCACTTTCAGCAAGAAAGGTTGTATTATTTGCATAGCACAAGTTGTTGATTAGTCTTCCTTAACCCTGCTGCTGTGTTATTCTTCATATAGTCTAATTCTTTAGATCATTTGCTCAGTATACAAACTGAATAAGTATGATGAAAGAATACCACCCTTAAACACACTTTTCCAGATTTTTAGCCATGCCATATCATACACACTTATTCTGATCAATGAATGTCTCTTGGTTTAGGTGCAGTTTCTACATGAGTGTAAGGAAGTGCACTGGAATTACTATTCTTTGCAATGCTATCCATAATTTGTTGTGATCCACGTAGTCTAGTACCTTTGTATAAACATCTCTCTGATATTCTTCGTTTTCAGCTGAGATCCATCTATCAACAATGATATCTCTTATTCTAAACGTCTGCTTCAAAATTCAGCTTGTATTTCTGGCAGTGTTCTATTAATTTATTGCTGCAACCATTTCTGAATTATCTTCCACAAAAAATTTACTTCTATGTGATATTAATCACATTATTGATAATTTCTGCTTTCTGTTTGATCCCTTTTCTTTGGAGTGGGCATATATACGAATTTCTTCCAGCCAATTAGCATACAGTTGTCTGCCAAATGTCTTGGAAGCCTTTAGTATGGATTATACTTCAAGAAAACATAAATTCTCACAACTGGACCTATAAGAAATGCCAGGTAAATGGAAAAAAGACTGAAGTTGTCAAGAGCTTCACTTTACTTGGATCCACAATTGATACCCATTACAGCAGCAGTTAAGAAATCACTGTATTGCAATGGGTAATTATGTTACAAAAGATCTCTTTCAAATGTTAAAAAAAAGAAAAAAAAGCTACCACTTTGAGGACTAAGGTGCATTTACCAAGTCAAGAGATTTCCAAGTCATCACATACGAATGTGAAAGCTGGACAGTGAATAAGGAAGACTGAGGTAGAATTGATGCATTTTAATATAATATTGTTGAAGAATATTAATATACCATGGACTACCAGAAGAACAAACATACCTAGGCTGAAAGAATTACAGCCAGAATGCTCCTTAGAAGAGAGAAAGATGGGACTTTTTATGTTCTTTGAATGTGTTATCAGGAAAGACTAGTCCCTGGAGCGAAACATCATGGTTGCCAAAATAGGGCACCAAGGAAAAAAAGGAGACCTTTAATGAGATGAACTGATACAATATCTGCAGCAACAGTATCAAACATAGCAATGGTTGTGCGAAGGCACAAGATTAGGAAGCTTATCATTCTGTCATACAAAGTGTCGCTATGAGTCAGAACCAACTTGATGGCACATAAAAATTGGGAGGTGACAGGAAGTAGTATATTTCAACAGTTTGAGTATTTCAACAGACTGCATGAAATAAGGTGCATATAAGAGTGTGTAGTCTGAGCTGGGACCAGAGACTTAGTGTACAGATCCTCAACAGATGGATTTGTCATGCTGAGGGCTTGTGCCTTGTCTTAGGTGGGGTAGAGCCATTGAATATGGAGACAGGAGAGTAGCAGAATGAGACAAAAGTTTTAAAATGATCTCTCTTGCACCTGGTGAAAGATGTGTAGAAAGAGTCAGTCTACAGTCAAAGAGACAGTTTTAGGGACTCTGGAAGCACTCAAAAGAAGATATTTTAAGATTTCAAACTAATTCAGAATCGAGGATTGAGGAAGTTGCTAAAAATGAAAGAAATATAATCTCAAGATACTTATGGTGTTGAACTAATGTAACCTGAAAATAGTGGTAGGAGATTGAGAGAACAGAATGAATAGTTCTATTTCTAGTTTCTCAAGGTCTAACTTCAGACTTCACAAATAGAAATCACTCAACATCTTGTAAAACAAATGAATAGAAAATAAATGAAGCTTAAACATCATCATTACCATCTCGTTATCATTACTACCAGTGACTGAATGCTTATTAGGCACCAAGCCCTTTCTAAACTGTTTAGATAAATTAAGACAGTGGATTCTTTATAATAACCTTATAAGATGGGTTACATTATATTGCCATTATAGATGAGAAAACTGAAGCTAAGGTCATTCAGTAAATGGAAGAGCTGTAATTTAGGACTCAGAAGTGTGACAAAAAAAAATTGCCTCCAATAGCATTACAGAAGAACACTTCTCACAAATAGTTATGTTCTTCAACACTATCCTAAAGACAGGTGGTTGGAACCCACCCCAGCTTGAAAGATAGACCTGATAATCTGCTTTTGGCAAGTTGCAGCCTTGAAAATCCTATGAAACAGTTGTAGTCTACACACATGAGATCACCATGTACCAGAATTGACTGGGCAGCAACTGGTTTGGTTTTTGGTATAACATTTCAGAAAGTTGACATTTACTCACTACTATTTGAATTTTCAAGAATTGTATAAAATCTAGTCTTAATTTTCTTAGGAATTTGCCTCTGGAATACCAAGGTTTTGCTGTCAAGGAAGTAGTCGAGTTGAAATGTCATGAAAAATGGATAGATTTCTGCTTCAGTAGGGACTTTAAGAAGCCAGAAAATACAGCCTGCACAAAGAGAGTAGCTTTTCTTTTCATCTGTAAAAAGAAACTGTCAGAAACAAAAGCTATGAGAAAAGTAACATTATGCTTTGTAGTCTGTTAGTCCACTGACATTCGAAATAACAATAAGTGAGTCTGCAGTTTTCTTCTCTCCATAATGAATAACCTAATTGCATTTGGTAATTGTATATGACTAAGAACAATTTAATTGAACATGAACTGTGGCTTTGCTTTTTGCAAATGTAGGCATCTTGAGTTTCTCACTGGTTTCTTTTGTTTCTACCTCACCACCCCAACTTGCTGAGTGGAAGTAGCTCAAGATTTTCCTCCACAGATATCTGAAGGATTGTAGCAATCACCACAAAAGTCAATAAGCCAAGGACAATTTGATACTATCTTTTGAGATTTTTCACTTAGCTTTTACTAAAAATCAATTAATCACTAGCACTAGCACTATTATTATCATTACCATTGTCAAAACAATTCTTGTCATCTGGATAAGGTTTGAGAATATACAAAGCACTTCCATTTATACTATTTCACTTGACATTCTGATACGAAGTGAATAAAACATTTATTTATTTTTTACTGCAAAAAAATTTCAGAGAAGCTAAGTGACTTCCCTAGAATAATCATTAAGGGAAGAACCAGAGTTTGTACATAAAAGTCTAAATATGAACATTTTCTATTAATTAAGTACCTACTTCTAAACTTAATTAATGAAAAGCAATTATACTATATATGCTTTTGAATTATGATACTGGCAAAGAATATTGAAAATACCGTGGGCTGCCAAAAGAATGTGTAAATTTATCTCAGGAGAAGTATCACCAGAATGTTTCCCCAGAAGCAAGGGTCGCAAGACTTCATCTCATGCACACTGGACATGTTATTAGGAAGGATCAGTCCCTGGAGAAAAACATTATGCTTGGTAAAGTAGAGGGTCAGTGAGGAGCATCCTCAATGAGACGAGTTGACATAGTGGTTGCAGTGATGTGCCCATGCATAGCAATGATTGTGAGACTAGAGAATGACTGGGCAGTGTTTCACTGTCACACATAGGGTCGCCATGGGTCGGAACTGACTCTACAGCAGTTAACAGTAACATACATGGGGAAGTTAGCCAAGAGGAGTAGTTTTCTTACAGCAGTAAAAACATTATAAACTGAATATTAAAGAAGAAATCCAAGTTAAGAGGCAAAATAAAGCTACATCAGAAATCATTTTTCCCAAAATATTTAATAAATGAAATACAGAATAATATCAAAAAGAAAAAAAAAAGTCTGTCAAGAAATAAAGAAGTCAGCAGTGGCTGCAGCAGCAGAAGCCAACAATCCAGGAAGGACAAGAATATTTAGCTAAAAATCAAGCCTTTGTTGCCAAGGAGGATACAGGCGACTCTGTGCAGCAAACTGAACAGTGTGGTGTCTTACCCTCCCCCAAACATCAGTAGGTGTGATTTTGAATGCCCATGCTGTATACCCTCCAAATTGGCAAGAATCAGCTGCTGGTAAGCAGATAACTCTGGAAAGCATCAAAAAACAAAACAAACAAAAAATATAAAACCACAAATCAAGCTCTGTCATCAAATTGATTCTGTCTTGTAGGAAACCTAAAGGACAGAGTGTAACCACTCCATAGGGTTTCCAAGGATCAGCTGGTGTATTCAAACTGACAACCTTTTGTTTAGCAGCTGTAGCTCATAACCACTGTGCCATCAAGGCCCTGTCTTGTCTAATAGAAATATACTGTGAGATACTTATGTAACTGTGACTTTTCTGGTAGTCACAATTCTGTACCTCCATACATATACCTATGTTAGGTTAAGTATATTCAGGTTTTTTTGCTAAGTCAGTTCTCCCTTAGGTGTGAAGATCTAGATTTGGGGGTAAGATAGTAACAGCAGTTTTATCTAGAATCAAATAATGCCTCAATATCTGGCCTTAGGTAATGCCTCAAATGTACCAGGAATCTATGTTAAGGGATCAGTTATCAGTGTATTTATTAATAAAGATGATATTTTGTTTCAAATTTACTTTACAGTGTATGTTTTCTACTTGTCAGAATCTAATTAAGGGGAGAGAGAAAGGGACCTGCAATCATTTCACCCCACAACTCTAACACCTGTGAAAAAGCGGAAGAAGCAAAGGAAGGAGCCATCTAACCTGTTTCATGGGGAGCAACAGTGAAGCACGAATTTCATTCCAGAAAGAGGGATTACAGGCCCTGCATGTATCTCCTCTCTTATTTGGAGTTTCCTATCTTTAAAAGTGAGGTGACTTTGTTATAAAAGAACACAAAAGCTTAGAGTCAGCTTAGCTACTTAAGAACTGCACCCTCTGGTGTAATTCTGCAAGAAGAAACATATCTGTAATGAATATATTTTTCATATTTTCCTTTATAAAAAAATGCAGCGTTGTGTAATAATGAATATTATCAGGAGTTAGAGATCCTGAATTTGAATATCAGCTTAGCTGCTTACCAGCTATGTGATTTGGGACAAGTAATCTGAACATTTTGAGCTTTCATTTATTTTTCCCTGAAATTAGAATAATATATAAGGTATAATATGTCTATTATATTAAAATGTGTAAATGTAAATGTATTATCTTACGGAGAGTGTTATATGCTCTATGAGATAAAAATACAAAGTTCTTGGCCCAGTTCTTGGAATAAAATGCTGAATAATGTTGTCATGGATTGAACTGTGTCCGCTCAAAAATGTATACAGACATTTGGTTAGGTCATCATGCCCAATATTTTGTAATTGTCCTCCATTTTCTGATTTTCCAGTGCTATAAATCCTAATCTCTGCCTGTGGCTAGTAGACAGGATGATTTTGTTAAAAGAGGATTGGGGTGGGACTGCAACACCCTTACTAAGGGAGTTTCTCTGAAATGTGGCTTGCACCACCTTTTGTCCTTTCATCCTACAAGGGAAAAAAAAAGAAAGAGAAACAAGCAGAAAGTGGGAAACTCACACCATCAAGAAAAGAGCACCGAGTAGAGCGTGTCCTTCAGACCTGAAGTTCCTGAACCAACATGCTCCCTGACCAAAAATTGATGCAACACAGGACTTTCCCTCAGAGCCAACCAAGAAGGAAAGCCTACCCCTTGGGCAGACACCTTGAATTCAGACTTGTAGCCTGCTGGACTGCGTAAGAATAAACTTTTTTTGTTAAAACCAATCCACCTGTGGTATTTCTGTTAGAGCAGTACCAGGTGACTAAAATGATGTTTTCATCAAGAATAAAATCTTGGGACTAAAGGAAGGAATGACAGTTAAGAGATAGTATACTACGTATACCTCCATGGAGGTGTAAATTCTTAAATATACGTTATGTAATGACGGCACTTGGTTTTGGCAAGCCTACCACATGTAATTTGAAGAATGTGAAGATTAGAAGGAAAGAGACTTCCAGAAGCTTACTGGGAAAGTTACTTGTTGAGCCAGTTAGAGGACTGAGTTAACTAATAGGAGAAAACAATAGAAATTTTCAAGGAAATTGTTTAATACAGTTTAATATTATCAGTGCCCAGCCCAAATGCCCAGCATTTGGTAGGTGTTAAATAAATGATTATAAAAGCAAAATCAAAGGAAAGTGGAGAGGTTATCGTAGGGATAGAGTATAAATTAAATAGTAATAACAATAACAGTTAGTGCTATTGGTCCTGAATTAACTGGAACTTTTGAGAAGTCTCACACAGTGGCTGCAACGACGGGCTCCAAGCTAGCAGCAATTGTGCGTACGGTGCAAGACCAGGCAGTGTTTTGTTCTGTTGTGCATGGAGTTGCTGTGTGTTGGAACCAACTCAGTGATGCCAAACAATAGTGTTTGGGGCCTGATACCTTGATCTCTGGTTGCACCATCCTCACTGGTAAAGAGAGGGATACCAAGATCCAACTTGAATTTTTTCAGTACCTTTTAACATTGTGTCATCGTGGCAAAGATGTTAATCCCTGCCCGTATTTATTAGTTCCCCTTCACCTTAGGGAATAGGCTCCTCTGAGTTTCAGCACTGACGATGCTACATTTTCTAGTACAGAACATTGGAAAATGTACAATTTCAGCATCACTTCCCAGAAAGAAAATTGCCTTCCCTCCTCTACTTTCTTTTAGGTCAACTGGGACCATGTTAAAGAAGACAACATGCTAGTGAATGATAAATTGGTAAGTACATAGTTAGAAAAATCTTGCATTTCTGTATGATTTGGTGGCAGAGACTCCCCTACAGCTATGGACACTCAAGCTATTGCAGGAAAGAAAAAGTAATATTCTAACCTCTCTAAGCCCCTGTATTTTAGGGCCGTTTGCTAGAACATTTTGGCCTGTGCCTAACATACTAACCCATCTTTGTACTTCCTGTATCTAGCAGAATGGTTGGCACATGGTATGTGCTCAGTAAATGACTGCTGAGTAAACCAGGTAATGAAAAGGGCAAGAAGCAGTAAATAAAGGAACAGGAGATTGTATACGGCAAGTGAAACAGCAAAATTATTGGTTAGTGGAAATTCAAGTTGCTTTTTTATTCTTTTTTCCCCCCTTCTTACTTTTAGGGCATGATTTCCACAAAACCTTTTCTTCTTAAAGCTGCTGTAACAAAATATGACAAAGTGGGTGGCTTTAAAACACTGAAAATTATTTTTCTTGTAGTTGTAGAGGCTCAATATCCAAATCTGGGTGCTAGCTCTAAAGAAATATCCTTCCTGGTCTATTTCAGCTTTTAAAAATCTGCTGTTGTCAAGTCAGGTGCGAACCTAGAGGTCAGAGTAGAATTGCACCGCTGACTTTACAAGGAGCACCTGGTGGATTTGAACTGCCAACCTTTTGGTTAGCAGACATAGCACTTAACCCACTGCGCCACCACAGTTTGCCTTCAACTTTTCGTAGCTGCCAATAGTCTTTGGCAATCTTGTGCTTGTCAGTGCATCTGCTCTGTCGTCATATGGTGTCTCTCTTTCCCCTGTGTGTATGTCTCTGGTCTGTTCTGTTCTTTTTATAAGAGTCCATGAAGAAGCTCACGCTACTCAGGCATGTTCTCATTAACATAACAAAAGAAAAGCCCTGTTCCTAAACAAGGCACAGGGGTTCATGGGTACAGAGGTGAGAAGTTAGGACTTCAACACCAATGTTGGGTGGGTCACAATTCAACCTGTCATGGATTGATCTGTGTCCACCCGAAAATGTGTGTGGCCATTTGGGTAGGCCATAGTTCCCAATATTTTATGATTGTCCTCTGTTTTTTAACTTTCCTATGCTGAGTGTTAGAGGAGTAGAGTGGGGCAGTACATCTCTTCACACGGTCACCTCCCTGCTACATTGTAAAGGGAGTTTCTCGAGACTGTCGCTTCCACTGCCTTTTATCCTACAAGAGATATAAGGAAAGAGAAGCAAATAGAGACTTGGGAATCTCATACCATCAAGAAAGCAGCACCGGGAGTAGGTTACATTCTTTGGACCTCGGGTTCCCATGCCAAGATGCTCCTTGACCAAAGATATGCATCACATGACTTGCCCCCAGAGCCTGAACAAAAGGGGAAGCCTTTCCCTGGAGTGGACACCCGGAATTCCAACTTGCAGTCTCTCAGACTGTGTAAGAACAAACCTTCTTTTGTTAAAGCCATCCGCTCTGTGGTATTTGTTTTAGAGCAGTACTAGCTGACGAAAACACAACCCATAACAAAACTTGTCATTTTCCTCTTCTAATCCTCACAATTTAGAGTCCACAGAGTTAGTAGTGTTGGTTTACGGAGGTTATTTTGTTCTTGAAGAATTCCCCACTACTCTAGAAGTTCTAGATTGCTTGGTTGGCCCTGATCATTGGCTTGTATTTTAACCTTTAGTAGATGGACTCATTTGTAGTTTGTTTTTAAGAGTATTGTAATTGTCATTATAACAAATTACCTGGATTCATGAAAAAGGGCATCTGTTTCCCCACAAAAATCATCTTTCACTTCCGCTGTGAGAAAAGCTGTGCCACGGTATAAATAATGCAGATTGGTCTGACCTGGTCACCAGATGGGTGACTGGAGCCAGTGTAAGTCACAACCTCACTCCTTCCAAAGGTCCTCAAGGAAAGGTGATGAAGATGCTAGAATCTTCTCCCCCAACTCCAAGTGAAACCGGTAATATCCCACAGGGGTCACAACAGAGGGATTTGCCTTGGCACAAAACCACTTTTTGTATTATTATTCAGCCAGTGAATGCTGGTGCCTAGAAAAAAACAAAACTAAACAGGAGAGAGAGAAAGAGAAAAGCAACTTTAAAAAGACTGATGCCCAGATAGAGACTTGTGCTAGGGAAAGTAGGACTTTATGGGACTTACCAATCCATCTTGTACATCTTTGGCCACTAATGGATTGTTCCCTAGAGCAAATTTCTAATTATTTTAACCAGGCTACTTTTAAATGACTCAAGTGCAGAGGGTTTTTACAATTTCCACTGGGGGAGAGTATTCTGCGGTCTGATACACATCGCTGTTCAAATTGGTTGGTTTGGTAGGAAAATTTCCTTTCTAAATTTATTTGTTTTGTTATTTTCCACCAAGAACCTGTTGTATTAGGGAGAAGTGGGTTACCACATGCTGGTTTCTTATTCTATTCATTTTGTTGAGTTTAGTTCTCAGAATAGCTGTGATAGAGGAAAAGGCAAAAGCCTTTAAAGACTAGTCACCTAGATTACATTTAAAACCACGGGAAGGGATGACCTATAATACGTCAGTTATTATTTTAGAGGTCTATTTGAATAATACTTGTGAATCTCTGTCCTCATGAAGTAAATCTCTGTTCTCAGGAAAGTTCGATTATTCTCCTGGACATCACAGCCTCCTGCCTTGATTCTATCCACCTCCAGCAGGCTGAAGTGACACCTCTGGGGACAGATTCACAGATTCTTACCAACACCTAGAGGCATCCTCCTGACTGATCCACTTGGGTGGCTCCCTCCTTCTACTCTAGGAGCTGACCCATCCAGGCATATCTCTTCTCAAAAAGATGAACTTAACCTGATTGTAAAATAGTCATTCTACTCTAAGTAACAGTATGTAATAGAAGTGTTTTAAAATTTCAAAACCAACATCGTAAAGAATTGCAAAGCACTTTGTAATACAGGACTAAGTTATTGCTAAGGTACCTGTCAAATGTTTTTTAACACCTGCCTCAAAGTTGATGGACAAGGATCACATCTTGTGCTTCTTTGTATCTCAAATTTTTCTATCTCATCGAGTCCCATTTAGCAGGCACTAAGGTTGTAGTTTTAAAAAACATAGCCAAAAGAGTGTGATTCTGTGGACTTTTGAGATTGCTATAATAGAACTCAAGGTATATACATAGAAGTATAATTGAACTGTGTCACCTTAATCAAATAACCAGCATGCTGCTGCCATCATAATTAATTAAGTTAATGTATCTTCTAATTAAATTTGCATTTATACTATGGCCTCTCCAATGAGTTGTCACAGTGTAATAAAAAATGTATGGACTTTGGATTCTAATAGTCTTTGGTTTGACTCTTCACCACTTGGTGTCTGTGTAAAGTTGGATAGGTCGTCTAACCTTTCTGAGCTTCTGTTTTTTCATTGTCGCAATGTGAACAGAAATAATTATGGCATATCCTTCTTTATGGATTAAATGGAATCACTTACGTGAAAGTGCTTAGTCTTATGGCTAGCATTAAGATACTTTATCAGGAAGGAACAGAAAGCCCAACTAAAAGTCAATTAAAAAGTAAAGCAAATTTATTATGTCATATTCTAAGAAGTCTGCATTAGGGCAGGCTCAAGGCAGGTGAGTTCAGTGGCACACAGTGTTCATCTTTGTGCTTCCTGCCTTTCAGCTGGACCACCTTTGATATGATGGCAGATAGCCTCACATGGTTGTGGGCTGGCTGCCACATGTGTTCCTTAGAGACATAGTCACGTCCAGCAAAGAGGAGAGTCCTGTCTTCTTTTCATCTCTCTTAGGAAAGTACCTTTATTCCTCACAAAAAAAATCATGGCATATTTTGTCCTCAGGTCCCGTTGGCCAATTTTGGGTTATATGTCATGCTCCGGTAGCAAGGAAAACTGGAAAAGGAAGTTTCCATCCTTTTCAACCTCTCTAGAATGACACAAGGTCTACCAGATAGGACGAAACTGAGGTCTGTTGCAGGGAGACTATTGAATTTTCAGTGTCTTCCCTCTCTACAGGATCCATGACGTGTCCTAACGAGTACATACACAGTAGGTACTTTCTTTAGTGCCTATCAGTTTTAATCCACATGTGGAAAATAAAGTAGATAGTTTAGAAAACATTTAGTCAATCTGAAATATCAACTGCAATGTTTTTAATACAGGAGAGATCTAGAAGTAGACATTTCAATTACTTATGTACCTATACATTTTCTTTCTGACTGTATAACACTGAGAGGAAGTTCTTTAATCTCCCTGATCCTCTGTCTCCTTGCCTGTATGAACAACTAAATAAGGTAATATTCTCACAAACCCATTGTGAACTAAGAACAGGTATTATTTAAATAGGCCTCTAAAATAATAACTGACATAGTATAGGCCATCCCTTCCTGTGGTTTTAAATGTAACCTAGGTGACTAGTTTTTAAAGGCTTTTGCCTTTTCCTCTATGACAGCTATTCTGAGAACTAAACTCAACATAAAAACTATTACTTTTGAGTCAGAGGACCCAGACCCTGTCCCTAACCCCCAATGATTTTTATCTGTGACCTTAACAAGTAGATTTGCTACTCCAGTTTGCAGAACCTCTTCTCCTTCTTTTACAAAATTGCCACAAGGAATCATTAGCATCAGACATTGTACCGTCATATAGTGGGAGTATATTAGTGCATGGGTAGCATCTTTGAAGGTTTTATGTGTGTGTGTGTGTGTGAGTGTGTCTTTCAGCAAGAAAGATGGCAAGAATATCAAGAGTTGGTTTGGATTGAAAGAAACTAGAAATCTTATTCACTGCTGCTGGGAATTTCAAATGTTATAACTACATTGTAAAATAGTTTGGAAGTTTCTAAAAATTTAAACCTATACCACAAAGATACCAAGCCAGTCTATTCCTAAATACTTATTTAAAATAGGTGAAAATATATATCTATACAGAAACTTGAATATAAATGCTCATAGCAGCTGTATTTATAATAGTTCTTAACCAAAAAACAACCCAAAGTTCCATCAATAGGTAAACAGATTGTTTTTGTGTGTGTATGTGTGTATATAAGCACCCACACATTTGTATATATATACACACACATGTGTGTATATATATACATATATATGTACACACACAGGATGACATACATCTCAACAATAAACAGAAAGAAAGTATTGACCCATGCATCAAGATGCACAAATATTAAAATAATTATACTGAGGGACAGAATCCAGACAAAAAAAGAGCACAAATATGTGGCTCTATGTATATTAAAATCTATAAAATACAAACTAATCAATACCAATAAAAACCAGATCAGGGATTGCTGTGGCAACGGAATCGGAAAGAAGAACTACAAAGGGGGGTGTGAAAACTTCTGAGTGTGATGGATATGATAACAATCTTAAGTGTGGCAATAGTCTCACTGGTATATACACCAAAACATGTTAATTATATAATTTAAACAGATTCAGTTTATGTTATGACAATTAGACTTCAGTGAAGCTTTGTTTTTTAAGGTGGCAAAAGTCATAACCCAGTAGGTGCACTCTTCTGAAGCATGGAGACACAACCAAATGATTGAGTTAAGTGGACCAGTAACAATTACCATGTAAATGCATTTGTAGGTCAATGACTAACAGAAGTCTAATGAATTATTTTAACCTACATGAGGATTTTAAAGTAAAAGTGGGTTTGGAGCTAGGATGTAGGTCTCAATTAGATTCTAAAGCAAAATAGGGCGTGTCTGTACTCATGAATTCTTACGCTTGCTTAACTGGAGTGCTGCCTTTGCTGTGGAGCTGGGAGCTAGCTTGTGTTCTCCACCACCCCCATTTTATTTGATCCAGAGCTCTTGATTCATTGCTAATCCCTTCACCCCTTTGTAATTTGATGGCCATGTTCTACTTCTCAAGTACCCCTCTACCGTATTATTTCTTTAATTGCACCCCTTACCCACTGTACTCTCCTTGGTCACATTTGCTCAATTAACTTCTTAATTTTAGACCAGGGACATCACGGCCTGTGCATCAGAGATTTTTTTTTCTTTTTTTCAAACTGTGCTGCTTTGTACAGTCATGATAAATGATGAATGTAATCCAATTAACAGAAAGCATTGCTCTTGTTCCAATTCCAGCACAAATTTGTAATCTTATAGATGGCTTTGTAATTTGGTACCTTATTTTTAGAGGAAAACAATTTATACACGGATATAGCACAGAAAAAAAAGTATGTATTTTTGGGTGGCCTGAATAGAAAATGCATGTTGCAAACGTAGTCTGGATTTCAGTGATAGAAAAATGTAATTTGTGGGGCGCTGCCTGCCTTGTTCTAATTGGAAAATCTCTTTCTGTTTGGAGAATCTTGGTAAGGTGTTCATTTGAGATGGGCTGTCAGTTGCCCGTCTTCTTGTAAGAAGCATTGGCTCTTCCTTTTGCTCTCCCTGCAATGTATTGTGATAAAAATAAAAACGTCCACCTTCTGGAGACAGAGCAACGAAGAGTAGCCCACCATGAGGGACAGTGCCCCACCTCTGAGTGGCTGCTTCTTGTTCTGAATTCTGGATCCCACTTTCCGCCCTTCCCAACTCTGTCAAGTGCGATAGCAGTGGTTCATGTGAGAGCATGCTCTCCAGTTCTGTTTGAAATCAATCCGTCTTAAAGATAATAAGATTCCTTTGTGAAACATCTGAAGTAGGCAAGTGTAAAGAGACCAATGTTCATTAGAAATTATGAGGGGCTGGGTGGGAAGGAGGGTAAAAGGGGCACTCACTGCTTAGGGGACATTGGGACTCTGTTAAAAGTAACAGAAAAATCTGGAAATAAGTAAAAGTAATGGTTGGACAACATGATAAATATAACCAATGTCACTGGATTGTAGACATGAAAAATGTTCAAAAGGCAAAAGATTTATTATGTATCTATTTGTCACCCCCCCCCACATATGCATATTCATTTTACAGATGAGGAAACTGAAACTCAAAGACAGGCAACTATTTGCATAAGTCACACAGTAGAAGGAAAACTGGGGGAAGAAAAGGAACTTCTGCAACAAACAGAACAGTCAGATGACAGACTGAGCTTATGGCAACAGATGAAGGTATGCCAGCTGAAGCCTGAAGGAAGCCTGAAAGGGAGCGGACAAGGACCACTGAAGTCGTGCTTAAGGCAAAGTTAACAGAGCTTGTTCAGGAATTACGGATGGGCTCAACCTGCTCTTGGATGGGCCTCTTCTTCAATGAGACTATTTAATCAGCCATCTCTAGTAGACCACGTAACAAGGGCAAACACTCAAAATTCAAATAGAAAATTGTTTCCTCTGGGCTAGCAAGGCACAAAATAAAACAGCCCTGTAAATCTGGGCTCCCATATGTGGTTCTCAGCTAGTGTGAGTCCCTGAAAGAATTACATGTGGGCAGAGATATTAACGCTACACACATGAGAGCCCAACTTAAAAGGAAACATTGCATCTGAAAAGACTCCATCAAGCATTAAGGAACTCTGGAAAACAGACAGGAGGTATGAGAGTCCACACTGGTATAGTAGGGTACAGAGGTCTTGACCAACCATAAGAATAATGCATAATAAATGAGGAAGGACACAAACTGAAAGGACAACAAATGCGGTAATATTCACCCTGGGCTAGTTGTCTGGAACTAGGTCAACACTCACATTCCTGTCCACCAAAAATGCCGCCTTGTTCTGAGTGAATTTAGTACTCTTTGCACCAGTTAAAGCCTGTAGTCAAATGATTTAGGATGACCCTTCTTCCTTCTAGTTCTCGTACTAATTGACTGGAGAGTGAGTTATAGTCCCCAGAGAATAGCAGCCACACACTGGGAGTATTTTTAATGTCAATTTCTGCAGGAGCTTTTACACAAGGAAATTGTTGTAACAATCATTCTCCCTATCTTGGGCCCTGAGATAGATATTGATTTTTAGCCCATTAGAGGGAGTAAGATATATGGGTATACGTAAATACAAAATGAGATGACAGACACCTGGGTCTTCATGTAGTTTCACCTCAACATTGGAGGAGTTGTGATGTTTTCTGACCTCTCTTGAGGAAATCCTTGTGGATCTTGGAAGCCGTCAAACAAGGAGACTAAATGTTTATGGCTATAGGGTAGAACTGAGATTAGTATACTCAGAAATAAATAATATCAACAAGTGATGTGAAAAGATGCTTTCTTAGTGTCATTTCTGAGAGATTTGTGTCATTTACAGCTTAAACATAAAATTTAAGACTTCTTTTAACATCTCAGGAAACAGGCTTCCACGCTGCACAACTCAAAGGGTAACAGCTCACCAGCAGCACTGCCTCGAGTGCCCACCATGGCTTGTGAACCATGCCCTGGAGTTCAGGGTAGGGCAGTACAGTGTATAGTGGCTATTTGTAATATGCAGGACAAGTGATATACAGCCTTTTGTAAAATGACATAAAGTAATGTTTTAAAAGCAGAAGTTAAATTTCCAAAGTTTAAATATAATTTAAAAAGTTAAAGTCAATTAACACGTATCTCTATTTTTTGTGCTGTTGGGTACCATCAAGTTAATTTTGACACATGGTAACCTTGGTGGTATAGTGATCAAGAGATACAACTGCTAACCAAAAGGTTAGTAGTTCATATCCACCAGGTTCTCCTTAGAAACTCTATGGGGCAGTTCTACTCTGTCGTAGATGTCACTACAAGTTGGAATCAATTCAACGGCAATGGTTTTTGTTTTATTTTTTTAGCTCTAACTGACAGCAGAACTGCTCCATATGGTTTTCTTGGCTATATTTTTACAGAAGCAGATCTCCAGGTCTTTCTTCCGCAGAGCTGTTGACTGGGTTTGAACTGCCTTTAAGTTAGTTTCTGAACACTTATGTATTATATTATCAGGGGTCCTTCCTAATCTTTGTAGTGACATTGTATTTGGATTTGACTTTTTAGATATAAATGAAAAATTGTAATCAATATGTACGAGAAAGGTATCTGATGTAAGTTTTGGTAGGAAGAAAAAAGAAGGTCTGAGTTCCAGGGGAGGCAATTTGAGCAATATTGACTGAAGATGTCTGGATCCTAATTAATAAGGATAAACACTGCAGCACAGAGGAAAAGCCTGAACAAGATTTGAGTCATGGTGTCCTAAAGTGGCTGATACGCCAGATCTTTGAGGTTAATTAAGGAACAACATTGGGGGGTGGGGGGAAGAAGCTCAGTTTCAAAAATAATTAAAGAAATGTCAACTAAATATACATGTGTATAATGTATACATACTTGTATATAAGATATCAGTCATGTTTATCAAATGTGAGATGATTTGTATTCTATAGTAGCTGCTTTTCATTCCTTCCCCAGGTGAAGGTATTACCTGTATGCTTATTTAACACATGAGGAAACACTACTTTGCCTAAAGTTACAAAATAGTAGTTGCCAGGACCAAGCTAAAACTGAGAACATCTACTTCTAAACTGGTATAGTTTCTTCTTGTTCAGTCTAGTATTCTTTCCACTCCAGAAGGGAAACCTGCCGGGCACACCACCACCTCATCCTCTTCCCAGGCCCATGAGAGGTACTTCTTATGACTCAGGATCCTCTGTAGGGCTGAAACCAGACTCAGCCTCAGATTTCTTTCCAAAGCAGTCCTGAAACTGCTATTATCTCTTGATGAGAGTGGGCATTAAAAACAAATAAATAAACAAACAAACAAACGTTGCCTTAGAATCAGTTCTGACTCATAGCACAGAGCTGGCAAAGGTGATTAAAAAATATTTGTCATCACTGCCTTCCAGCAACATGCCTACAAAGTCAAAAGCCACCTTAGACTTTGTCCTCTTCACTTTTCACTTTGCTTAGATAACTGAACTAAGTTGGTCAGCATCATTTTTGCTGATTTTAGTTTGTAACACTTGGTAGCAGCCTGGAGTTTTGCTGGGATCTATGATGCAATGGGGAAACATTTAGCTTTCGTGCAGTATTTCATGGATCCTGGAGGGAAACTTAGAGAAGGGCAGGGAAAGAGGTGGCAGCACCTTCTAAAATTATTCTTCCTTAAAGGGGAAAAAAAACTCCATTAGGAAAAATCCACTTGTAGCTTTTGCGTCTTTGTCACCTGAGATTTTATTTTGATTCTTAACATAATAAGAAATAATAACTCCGATGCCATTAGCCTCTCTGCCTGAACAGTATCTAAACTAGTGCCTTTGTTACCAAATAGTTTAAAATAATTTTATTTTAAATCAGCTAAATAGATAGTCAAGTCTTAGGAGGAGAGGCAATATGATGCAGTAGGGAGGGAGTTGAGAATGGAGGAGAAAAATAGGGTTTATGCTAGAAAATCTGTCAGCTTGTCCAAAGAACTTTAACTCATCCGAGTAATAGGAAAGATGGTGAAGAGGAAAGAGGAAGCACTTTATATACTTTATATAAACACTTACAGTTATTATTTACAGAGCTCTCTATCAAAATTATGGGATTTTAGAGCAGGCAATGATATAAAGCTTCTCCTCCAAATACCATGAGATATGCAGGGCTAGTATTGTCCTTATTACTGAGATGAGGAAACAAAACAGAGGTGTTCAGTTACCTGGTAAGTAATCAAGAAAGCCAATGAGAATCTGTGTTCTCTGAATACAAAATCAGTTATTTTATGTACTGTATCTTGGTATTTTAATACATCTGATCATCCTAACTACCTCGAGTTCCTTGTCAAACATAAACTTATGTGCTCTACAACTAGACTTCTGAATCAGCATCACCTAGGGTGAGATTTGTATATCTGATTGTTTGTCTAGTTCTTCAGCAATTAGCTGGTTTAGGAACCAAAGCTGAAGAACTTCTGGAGGAGATCTAATTATTACTGCAAGAAGTTCTTTTTCTCTTTCCATTAACACAGTGCAGAGCAGCCAGAGAAGGCTGGGTCTTCACTTCCTCATCTGTAAACTGGGTAGGTTAAACAAGATATTTTCTTTTGGGAGAAGTGTCTGCCCATCCCCTTTGCCCATTGTTTAATTGGGCTATTTGTTTTTTTCTTGTTGATATTTTGTAGTAATTTGTAGATTAAGGAGATAAGACTTCAATCAGATACATGGTTGCCAAATATTTTTCCCCATTCCGTAGGTAGTCCTTTTACTCTCTTGATAAAGTCTTTCGAAAAACATAAATATTTGCTTTTTAGTAGTTCCAATTTACCTGTTTTCTCTTTTGCTGATTATGCATTGGTAGTAAGACGTTGCAGTCCGTTTAAGCCATGTATTAGAGCTTCCAGTGTTGTCACCATTTTCTCTTCCCTTGATCGATGTGTTTCACTCAGCATAGTGTCCTCCAGATTCATCCCTGCTGTGAGATGTAGGATTCACGAGAAACGTTGTTGTCTATGCCTGGCTTCCATATCAGGGCTATGTTGGCTTCATAGAATGAATTCAGAAGTATCCCTTCCTTTTTTATATTCTGGAATAATATGAGAAGTACTTGGATAAACTCTTCTCAGAATGTTTGATAAAATTCCCCAGTGAAGTCATGTGGGCCAAGGCTTTTTAGGATGAGAGGTTTCTGTGGTTGTTGTTTTGTTTTGTTTTTTCTAATTACCTAATCCTAGTGGTATGGTGGTTAACTTCTACTTCTGCTAACCAAAAGCTCAGCAGTTCATATCTGCCAGAAACTCCTTGGAAACTATGGAGCAGTTCTACTATGTCCTGTAGGATCTCTATAAATTGGAATTGATTCAATGACAGTGGGTTTGCTTCTTTTGGTTTCTTCAGTCTCTTTTCTTGTTATAGGTCTGTTCAGTTTTTCAACATCAATTTATGTTAGTTTGAGTAGGTAGTGTCTTTCTAGAAATTTGTCCATTTCCTTTAGGTTTTCAAATTTGTTGGAGTGTAGTTTTTCATAATACTCTTGTTACTATCCTTTTTATTTCATTTAAGTCTATTGTTATGTCCCCCATGTCATTTCCTTATTTGGGTTATTTGTGCCTTCTCCTGTTTGTCATTTGTCAATTTGGCCAGTGGTTTGTCAATTCTGTTGATCCCGTCAGAGAACCAACTTTTGGTTTTGTTTCTGTTGTTTTTCTATTCTCTCTTCCATTTGTGTCTGTTCATCATCATTTTCTTTCTTCTATCATCTGTGAACTTCTTTTGCTGTTCTTTTTCTATTTGTTTGAGTTGTACAGCGAATGTTTCAATTTTGTGTCATATTTTTTGATGTGTGCATCTATTACTATAAATTGACCTCTGAGAACTGCCTTTGCTGCGTTCTCAAAGATTTTGGTATGATATGTTTTCATTCTTATTTGAATTCAGTAATTTTTTAATTCCATCTTTGATTTCTTCCATTACCCGGTAGTTTGTAAACAGGGTATTATTCAGTTTCCATGTAATTGATTTTATTTTTCCTTGCTCTTACTGTTTTTTATTTCTACTTGATGGTGTTGTGACCAGAGAAGATACTTTGTTTTATCTTAATGTTTTGGATTTTGTTGAGGGTTGTTTTATGGCCTAAGATGTGGTCTGTTCTGGAAAACATTCCATGTGAGCTGGAAAAGAATGTGAGGACTTACAATAAAGTTCATAAACTTACCATAGAACAAGTACTGTGTACCTCATTGCTTAATATCACTATGGTCACCTTCAAATTACTCCTCTTGGAAGCTATGCACCAAGTCCAGCACCTAGTCTACTCTTCAAAGCAGTTTTGGAACTCTTTTTCAGGAATGACCATCTAAACTCTTGATGTGCTGAATATCATCAAATTGTCTTCCTTTCAATATTTCCTTTATCTTTGGATAAAGAAAAAAGTTGTTGGGGGTCAGATCAGGTAAGTAGGGGACGTGTTTCAATACGATTACTTGTTTACTGGCCAAAAACTCTCCCACAGACAACCATACAATTAAGTGAGTGAATTTGCCACCTTGCTGTGGTGCATAATGGCCATTCCAGAAAGAGTTCCAAAATTGCTTTGAAGGGGACTAGGTACTGGTGTCATTGCACAGTTTCCCAATGAGAGTACTTCGAAGGTGACTGTAGTGATATTCAGCAATGAGGTATGTAGCATTTAGAACAATTACGTTCTTGAACTTACCTGTCAGACCTTGCATAGACTTTGTTGCTATTGGATGGAGTGCTCTTTACGTATGTCTTTGAGGTCAAGTTGGCTGATTGCGTCCTGTAGATCTGTGTCTGTTGAGTTTCTTTGTTGATGTTTTGGTCCTATACTGAAAGTTGTGTGTTGAAGCTTCATGGTATTATTATGGAACTGTCAGTTTCTCTTTTCACTGTTGTTAGAGTTTGTTGTATGTCTTTTACAACCCTGTCACTGGGTGCATAGATACTTAATTATGATTATGTCTTCATGAGGGGACATTGCTTTAATCATTATACAGTGCCCTTCTTTGTCTTTGTGGTATATTTTGTAGTAAAGTCAATTTTATGTAAGTATTGCTACTCTTGCTCTTTTGGGTACCTGTTTGCTTGACATATTTTTCTATCCTTTGATTTTTTAAAATAAATTTCATCTTTGTTTCTAAGATGTGTCTCTTGTAGACAGCATACTAACGGATCGTGTGTGTGTGTGTGTGTGTGTGTGTGTGCATTAATCCATTCTGTAACTCTGCCTCTTTGTGGGTGCAACGAGACCATTTACATTCAGTGTAATTATTGATATATATGAAGTTATTGCTTTTGTTATATAGTGCTTTTTTTTAAGTGCTGATGTCTTGGTTACTCTTACTCTCACATGCTGAATTCTTTTTGTTGGGGAGTTTGTTTTTTCTTTTTACTTCTTTTATTTTTGTAGATTTTGTTTTTACTGAGATTTTTTTGTTTCTTTATTTTGATGAGTGGGTTTGTTAATTCTCTTTGTGCATATCTTGAAATTCACCTTTATCTTTCTAGATTTGAACCAGTCTATTGTTACTCTGTATTGTCTTTTATTGTTCTGATGTCAGTGTTGCCTTTTGCAAACTAACTTCTCTATTTCCTTGTTGGAAATGGAGTTTATTTACTAGGTTGGTATTTGGCTGCTGCAATCTTACATTCTAGATTCAGGCTCTTAGTTAATGATGATTGTTCTCAAACTGAAGACTCCTTTTATTTTTATTGTATTTATTTATATTTTACTGTGCGTTAAGTAAAAGTTTGTAATTTAAGTCGTTTTGGCATACAAAAACTTACATGTACATTGTTATGTGACCCTAGTTGCCCTGCCCATGCTGTGACAGCACAATCCTCTCCACCCCGTATTTCCAGTGTCAATTCAACCAGTTTTCTGTTCCTCCCTCACTTCTCATCTCACCTCCAAAATTGTTTGTACCATTTTACATTCCCATCTGCAGTGTAGAAGAGTTCTAGTCTCTCCAGCATTCATTACTTTGTGTTTTTTGAATTAATGCCAGTAATGTCGGGGTGAGGTAGTATCCCACTGTAGCTTTGATTTGCACTTTTCTAATAGCTAATGATTGTTAACATTTCCTCTTTTATTTATTTATTTATTTGGCTACCTGAATGTCCTTTGATCAAGTTCCTGTTCATATCTTTGGCCAGTTTTTTAATTAGGTTGTTTAACTTTTTGTTGAAGTTTTACAGTATCTTGAAGATTTTGGAGATTAGATTGTGGTAGCCATTTTTTTTTTTTTTTCCTCCAGTCTGTAAGTTGTCTGCTTAGTGTTTGGTTGAAGTCTTCGGATGAGCGTTAAGTGTTTGATTTTTAGGAGTTCCTCATTACCTAGTTTCTATTCCAGTGTTTTTGCATTGTTAACTATGATTTGCATTCTGTTAGCACTGTCTCTGTTTTTTCTTCCATGATCATTATTGTTTTAGATTTTATATTTAGGTTTTTTATTTTGACCTAGTTTCTACACATGGTGTAAGGTAATCTGCTTTGTCTCATTTTTTTGCAGATTCATATTCAGTTATGAAAACACCATTTGTTAAAGAGAATGTCTTTTCCTTAATGGACTTCAGGGTTTTGTCGAATATCAGATGCTCATAGATAGATGATTTTATGTCCGGGTTCTCAATTCTGTTCCATTGTTCTATGTATCTGTTGTACCAGTACCAGGCAGTTTTGACTGCCATGTCAGTATAACAGGTTCTAAACTCAGGTCGTATGGGGCCTCTCACTTTATTCTTCTTCTTCAGTAATCATTTACTTATCCAGAGTCTCTTCCTTTTCCATATGATTTGCTTCTACACCTCATTTTAAAAATGTCTTTGGAATTTGGATCAGAATTGCATTGTATCTATCAACAGCTTCAGGTAGCATAAACATTTTCACAATGTTGACTCTTTCAATCCTTGAGAAAGGTATGTTTCTCCACTTACATAGGTTTCTTGCAGTAGTGTTTTATAGTTTTCTTTGTATAGATCTTTTGTATCTATGGTTGTACTTATTGCAAAGTATTTTATCTTCTTATTGGCAAAATGTAAATGGTATCGGTTTGGTGACTTCTTTGTTCTCTTTGCTAATGCATAGGAATCCAACTGTTCTTTTTTTAGTGCTTCTCTTGTATCCTGATACTTTGCTGGACTCTTCTATTAGTTCTAGTAGGTTTGTGTGTGTGTATGTGTGTGTGTGTGTGTGTGTGTGTGTGTGTGTGTGTGTGATGTTACAAGGTCTGTGTATAAGATTACATCATCTGTGAATAGAGATACTTTTGCTTCTTCCTTACCAATATGGCGAGACCCTGGTTGCGTAGCTGTTAAGTGCTATGACTACTAACCAAAAGGCTGGCAGTTTGAAATCACAAGATACCCCTTGGAAACTCTATTGGGCAGTTCTACTCTGTCCTATAAGGTTGCTATGAGTCAGAATTGAGTCAACAGCAATGACTTTTTTGTTTGTTTGTTTTTTTTACCAATTTGGATGCCTTTCTGTTCTCAAAGGGAATGCTTTCAGACTCTCTGCATTAGAATAAAGGGCTTTATTGCCCTTATTATATTGTGGAATTTCTTTGCTATTCCTATTTTGCTGAGAGTTTTTAACATGAATGTGAGTTGGACTTGTCACTATGACTTGGAATCAACTCAGTGGCAGTGAGGTTTTGTTTTGTTTTTTCCTGCATAACTGATAAAATCATGTAGTTCTTGTCTTTTTATTTATGTGATTGATTACATTGGCTGATTTTCTAACTTTAAAGCATCCCTTCCTACCTTGTATGAATCCCAGTTGATCATGGTGAATTATTTTTACATGTTGTTGAAGTCCACTGGCTAGAATTTTGTTGAGAATTTTCGTGTCTAATTTCATGAGAAATATTGACATATTTTTTCTTTATCCTTTTTACTGATTTTTCCTTAGACAAAATGGTATCCAAATTTTTGCCTTCAGTCTTCTTAACTCTGTCTTCGATTGTTTCAGACATGCTCCTTGGACCTTCCATAACACTATCCATTTCAGAAATCTTGTTTTTTACCTTTTGAATTTCTATTTTTTAAAGATTTCTAGTTGTAAGTGTCTTTTCACATTTTGTTCCTATATTTTTTTGCTACCACTGCTAACCAGAAGATTGGCAGTTCAAATCCACCAGGCACTCCTTGAATACTCTAGGGGGCAGTTCTACTCTGGCCTCTAGGGTTGCCATGAGTTGGATCTGACTCAACAGCACTGAGTTTTATTTTTTTTCTGAATTTTTCAATTGTTTTTTTCTATATTTTCTATGAATTTGTCTGCCTTTTCCATGATTTTTATGTTTTTTCTTCATTTTGTCTGATTTTTGGTTCAACTCTTATAACTCTGAATATTAAAAATTTGAATTCCCTAATGAGGTCATTCCTATATATTCTACTGGAAAGTCATCTGCTATTTTATTTTAGGTGTCTACTGAAACCATCCTGCCTTTTTCATTTTTTTTTTAAATGTTCTGATACTGTCTTCAGTACATTCGGTATCTATTTTCTTTATTTATTGATTATGTATTTCTTTGCTTTGTCCTATTTTTTTTTCTTTATTTGGTAATGTCTGAGTAGGGAGGCTGTGCATTCTTTGTTGACTGGTCATCTGTATGGGCGTTTTATTTTTCTCCTCTTTGTCCAATGGGCAGGGCTAGTCACTCAGAAGGACAGGTGCAGCTGAATCCAAGAGACTAGGATCAGTTACCTGTGGCACATAATAGGACTGAGAGGGCAAGCTAGGAGTCAGCGCTGGGCTAGCACCTGTAGGCCATGCTTGTGTTGTTTAGGGATGACATGCTCAGTGCATGGTTCAGATAGTCAGGAGGGAAGGGAGAGGTTGTGATGTGTGAAGCTAAGTTGGGTATGAGAAAGAAACAAGAGAGGACAGAGTAACTGGACACCCCCCCTAAAAAAAAACTGCTAAGGGAGCCTACTGTTGGAATGGTGAAACAAGAAACTGAGAAAAGAAAAGGAGAAATAAATAAAAATTAAAAACCGTAGTGATCCCAACAGCAACCAGGTGAACAGGTCTCAGGACTCAGGCACAGCCTGTTTGGAAGGAACAGAGATGGCACACAGTGCTAGGTATTCAGGACACAGGAAAAGAAGAAAAGTAGAGAGAAATGAAGAACTAGAAAATAAAGAAAAACAAATAAGACAAAAGAATAAATAAAAAGAAATGTCACAGAGATCCTACCAATAACCAGAAACACAGATCTTAGGCCTTGAAGAGAGGAAATGGCACATAACACCAGGTTTTCAGGAGATCGGAAAAGAAGGAAAGTAGAGAGGAATGAGAAACCGAAAAATGAAGGAAAACAAAAAAGAAATAACAAAAAGAAAGAGAGAAAAAAGAAAGGCCCCTAGGGATCCCACCAATGTGTATGTGCAGACCAGTGAAATGGCTCCCAAACCATGTGTATACAGCCCAACTAGAAGTGACAGAGATGACACATAGTGTCAGGTATTTAGGAGATAAGTAAAGACGTGGAGAGAGATGAAGAACAGAGAACTGAAGAAAAACAAAAAAGAATAAAGAAAAATAAACAAAAAATCCCCAAAGAGCCTACCAGCTGGTGGTTTGGACCAGGGAAGCACTTCACAGCCTGTCAAGAAAAGGCAAACATGGGACATGGAGCCAAGTGTTTGAGAGAAAGAAGGAGGAGATGAGAGGCAGGTGAGAAACCAAAAGAAGACAAAAAAGGCAATACTAGCAACAAAGAAATGGTACTAAAGTAGCCAGCAGCTGTGGATGGAACAAATCCAAGAAGAGTAGTGTGAACACATCCTGGCTGAACAACTTATGTCTGCTGGAAAGTGGCAGAGGCTGAGCACGGGGAAGAAGGGCAGAGGGTGGAAAAGCATGTATCACTAGTTACTGGGCGTTCTGTCTCCTGCTGGAAGCTCCGTAGAGCTGCTTTCCTATATTCACCATCTGATGATCTCCAGCAGGAGTCCAAAATGAATTAGTTTTGCAATAGCTGATAGGGGGTCGTTTCTTATACCTCTCCACACTCTTCGCTTCTTATTTCATTCAGTGTTTAGTTGAGTTCTTCATCTCTTAGTTTGACGCTTAGGATTCCAGGACTGATTTTTATCTCTGATTTACTTATTTATTTATTTGGGATCTTTGCTGTGGAGGGACGAAATGGAGCTTTTGCATATAGCATCATGTTGGCTCCACCTCTTAAACAAAATATTTTCTAGAGGACTGTTCCCTGTCTTGGCCAAGTCTTTGTGATACTAAACAAGGAACCAATTGCTGATTGTATTTAGCATTTTGCTATGAGTAGGAATCAACTCAATAGTAGTGGGCTTGGTTTTTGGTTTTTTAACAATATCGAGCCATGTTGGCACAGTGGTTAAGTGCTTGGCTGCTAACCAAGATGTCTGGTTCAAACTGACCAGCTACTCTGCAAGAGAAAGATGTGGCAGTCTGTTTCTATAAACATTTATAGGTTTGGAAGCTCTGTGGGGCAGTTCTGCTCTGTCTTATAGGTTTGTGATGAGTCTGAATCAACTCAACAGGATTGAGTATTTAATAAAGCAACATTCTGGGGACTTGGAGAAATGCGTACAAATGAAATCCTTCTTCCACCCCCTGGTCTTTTACCATGCTACAGCTACTTTCTATTTCTGGAACACACCAAGACCTCCCTTGCTCTATGACTTCTTCATTGATTGACTCCTCTCTCAAAACACAGTATCCCAAGACTTTCATGACTGGCTCTTTCTCATTAAATTCTTATGTTAACAATCACCTAATCAGAAAAAAAATTGATTATTATATTCTAAGTACCCCTCTTTCAGGAAGTCTCTACATCTTTGTGATGTTTTATTTCATCATGAACTTATCTGTATAGGAATTGATTTTATTTATTGATTTTGTGCACGTTTTTTTCATTTGCTCCACTGGAAATAAGGTCACTATGAGTTGAAATCAACTCAACAGCAAAGAGCATTTAAAATTAAGCTCTGTGATAGGTAGGAGACTTGTCAGTCCATTTTACCAATGAATCCTTATCATCTGAATGAGCCCCACACATAGTAAATGATAAATAAATATTTTAAAAATTAACGAGTAGATAAATACAATCTTTTCAAATTTTACCTGAACCTTTTAATCAGCAAATATATACATTCTTATTGTCTTTTTCATGTTGTTGGCCTCTTATCATTTGATCATTTTTTGTCAATTGGTGTTTAAGCTGAACATACTGAGTAACACATGGGGGTTTCGTCTGCTACTGTACACCTGGATCTGTTTGGGCTAAATGACTCCACTAAGTAGAACTTCTGGACTGATTGTTCAATGTGAGATAGTTCAGGGATTATCAGATGGCCAGTTTCTCTCCATGAGTCGGATCCGACTCAAAGCACTTGGCTTGGCTAGTTTCTCTCCTAGATGACATGTAGCCTGAGTTTGCCCTGTAAAACCTCCTTCCTCTACCAACCATGGCAAATAAGTCAATGTAAAAGTGATTTATATTAGACTATCAACATATACACTTTTATGCAAATATTCTGTTCCATTTCTTTAGAGAAGAGCAATCTATAATTTTGACAGTGGGAGTGTAGTTATCTTTGTTTTCTTCATGAGCTCTGTGAAGATGGAAAGTAGTTGAATTTGTTGTAGTGTCTTCCTCACACCTTAGTTTCTTAACTATATTAAAATTGCCATATTTTCAGCCCTAGTTCTTACTCTCATTCTCCTATGTGTTATGATCCAGAGTCTATCTGGGTTGCTGACAGACAGAATGGATTCAACTTTTTATTAATCAGTAGTTGTTGTTATTTTGATACTCAGACTCTTAACACAATAAAATTTTATAGTGTGTTCCCCAACACTATTTAAGGATTTGTATGTATTTTATCATTTAATCTTCTAGCACTGTGTAATAGATACCATTAAACCTTTTACATATGAAAAAATTAGACTTAAAGAATTCAGTTAATTTTCTAAGACCATGCCAAAAATAAATTTTAAGTTTTTCTGATTTCAGTGTCTGGGAATGCCCTCTTTAACATGCTTCAGAACATTACCTGGGGTCTAAAGTTTAGTTTTTTTTGTCTAGTTGGCAAAGGGATATCATAGAAATGTGGTAAGATATTGGAATTCTAAAGTCAGACAGGCCTGTAAACAAGGCCTATCTTTGTGGTTTACTGAGGCATTTGGTTGGCTTGGCTTTCAATAAGTGGCATGAACTCTTCAAACACCATTTCCTTCATTTGTAAATGGTGAAAATAGCAATTAATTCACAGGGTTAGGATGGGAATTAAAATATAGAATGAATAGCATAATTCTATGCTCAAGTAGTTACTCAAATGTTAGCCATTATTCTCATTATGAAAATTTTCAATGAAGAATAATTTTTGACTCAAAGAATAGAAGAATTTGGTTAAAGTCATAATATAGTGGACTAAAGGACTGAGCTGGGTTATGCAGCATTTTTTTTTTTTCCAAACAGTAGACAAATTTCAATTTATCTTTCATATAATTTTTTCTGTATAAGGCATTCAGCTAGCATTTCATAAATAAAGGAGAATTGTCTGGTATAGTTAGTGAGTTACAAAAAGTTTGGAAAATCATTCTTTTCACATTTAAGTATAATAGTTTTTCTCCTGTTTCCAGAAGATTAAACCATCAACCCTTTAGAAATATTTCCAAGCATGAGCATAGACTCACAACAGACATGTTTTAAAAGTGACATAGATAGGGCTGTTTGTTCAGCATTAAGACCAAATAGAATATTTTATGTGGCATAAAGCATTTTCCATAAGACCCAAAGAGTGAAAGCACCAAACACCACACTGTACTAACTAAAATATCAATAGTTCAAATCTATCAGGCATTCCTTGGAACTGTAGGGGCAGTTCTACTCTGTCCTATAGGGTTGCTATGAGCTGCAATCAAATAATGGGTTCTGTTTGGTTGGTTTTAATAAGCCAAGGTATGTGAACATACAACACATATGTACAAAAGCCTCTGCACACTGGCACCCACTCCACCATCCTCATACACACTCATACACTATTGTCAGAATGGATTAAAACCCTGTTCTGACTGCTTTATTTCTCTTTATTTCATCTGGTTTCCAGAATTTTTGTCTTAAAACTCTGGGGTTCAGCCTAAACATAATAAAACTCCTACAATTCTTCATGCTGAGAAAGTTGAGACACAAGAACAAGAACATTAGAACTACTTTACTAACCTCAAATTACTGAGTTAAGAGTGTAGCAAGATGAGTATTGGAATGGGAATAATATACTTACAATCTAGAACATTCTTTGGCTTTAACTAGCTGTTTCCTAAGCAATTCAAATCTCTGAGTTTTAATATCCCATTTGTTTAAAACAGCGCATATTAATAATTTCTAACCACAGTATGTTGCTGTGATACTGGAAGTTTGCCACTAGTATTTCAAATACCAGCAGAGTTATCTTTGGTGAATAGGTTTCAATGAAGTTTTTAGACTAAGACAGACTAGGTAGAAGGATCTAGCAGTCTATTTCTGAGACAACTGGCCAATGAAAGCCTTATGAGTAACAACAGGACATAATGTGACATAGAACTGAAAGATGAGTCCCCCAGATTGGAAGACACTCAAAATATGACTTTGAGTTCACTTTAATGATATAGATGGAATTAAGTTGATGTGGCAAAACTTAAAATGAGAAGAAACATCTGCAAACATTCATTAGTAATCTAAATGTGTGATATACAAAGCATGAATCTAGGGAAATTGGAAGCTGTCAAAAATAAAATGGAATGCATAGAGATAGACATCCTTGGTGTTAATGAGCTGAAATGGAATGACACTGGCCATTCTGAATAAGACAATTATATAATCTACAATTTTAGGAATGATAAGTTGAGGAGAAATGGCACTTCTATTAATCATCAAAAAGAACATTTCAAGATCTAGCCTGAAGTACAACATTGTCAGTAACAGGATAATATCCACATGCTTACAAGGAAAATCAGTTAATACAACCATTATTAGAATGTATACACCAACCACTAAGGCCAGAGATGAAAAAAATTGAACACTTTTTCTAACTTCTACAGTATGAAATTGATCAAACATGAAATCAAAATGAATTGAAAATTATTGCTGATTGAAATTCAAAAGTTGGAAACAAAGAAAAAGGTTTCGTATCTGATAATAAAAATGGCCCCATGGAATGTAGACATTAAGAATCTCACACATGAAGAAGCAAAAGATCGTTAAAAAGACAAAAAAGAAAGACCAATGGATGTCAAAAGAGACTAAAATTTGCTCTTGAATGGCGAGCAGCTAAAGCCAATGAAATAAAAGAGCTGAACAGAAGATTTCAAAAGGTAGTTTGAGGAGGCAATGCAAAATATTATAATGACAGGTGCAAAAACCTGGAGTTAGAAAACCTAAAGAGAAGAACATACTGAGCATTTCTCAGGCTCAAAGAACTGAAGAAAAAATTCACGCCCTTGAGTTGAAATTTTGGAGGATTCTATGGGCAGAATGTTGAATGATGAAGGAATCACCCAAAGCAGGTGGTAGGAGCACTCAGAGTCACTGTACCAAACAGAATAAGTGGACCGACATTTAAACATTTCAGTAGATAGCATACGATCACAAACTGATGGCGTTGAAAGAAGAAGTTGAACCTGCACTGAAGACACCGGCAAAAAAATCAAGGCTCTAAAAAGTGACAGAATACTGACTGAGATATTTCAACAAATGGACGTACTGCTAGAAGCATCCACTTGTCTATTTCAAGAAATTTGAAATATAGCTACCTGGCTAGCCAGCAGGAAGGGATCTGTATTTGTGTCCATCCCAAAGAAAGGTGTCATGGATTAAACTGTGTCCTCCAAAAACTATATGTAGCAATTTTACTGGGCCTTGACTCCCAGTATTGTGTGATTGCCCTCCATTCCGTGATTTTCCTGTCCTGTAAATCCTAATCTCTACCTGTGACTAACAGAATGGATTATGTTAAAGAGGACTAGGGTGGGATTGTAACACCCTTCCTATGGTCACCTCCCTGCTCCAATATAAAGGTAATTTCCCTGGAGTGTGGCTGGAAACACCTTTTATCTTTTTATTCTACAAGGATAAAAGAAAAGGGAAGCAAGCAGAGACTTGTGGACCTCATACCAACAACAAGGCAGGACTGCTAGCAGAACTGCATCATTTACACCTGAGAGTCCTGCACCAAGATGCTCTCAGACCAAAGAAAAACTGGTGCAGCGCAATGATCTTCCTCTAGAGTCAGCAGAGAGCGTGTTTCCATAGAGCTGACCACACCGAATTCAGACTTTTAGCCTACTGGACTCTGTACAAACAAACTTTTGTATGTGTGTTAAAGCCATCCACTCATGGTATTTCTGTTAGAGGAGTACCAGATAACTATGACAGAATGCAATTCAACAAAATGTGGAAATTATCAAACAATATCATTAATATCATGGGAAATTAAAATTTTGCTGAAGTTCATTCAAAAGCAGATGCAGCTGTACATGGACAGGGAATTTCCAGAAATTCAAGCTAGATTCAGAAGAGGATGTAGAATGAGGGATATCATTTCTGATGTCAAATGTTTCTTTTCTGAAGGCAGGAAGTACTAGCAATATGTGGACCTGTATTTTATTGACTAGACAAAGGCATTCTACTATGTGGATCATAACAAGGATAAAATTGTGAAGAACGGGACTTTCAGAACACTTGCTTGTGCTCATGTAGAACCTATACATAGACCAAGAGTCAGTCATTCAAGCAGAGAAAGGGGCTAATACATGGTTTAAAATCAAGGAGGTATACATCAGTTTGCATCATTTCATCATACTTACTCAATCTGTTTGCTGAGTAAATAATCCTAGAAGTTGCACTATATGAAGAATAATGTGGCATCAAGTTTGGCAGAAAACTGACTAACAACCTGTGGTATGCAGATAACACAACTTTGCTTGCTGAAAGCAAAGAGAACTTGAAGTACTTTCTGATGAAGATCGAAGACTACAAAGACTACAATTTGGATTACACCTTAGCATAAAGGAAGCAAAATTCCTCACAACTAGACCAGTAAACCACATCATGATAAATGGAGAAAAGAGAAACATTGTCAAGAATTTAATTTTTACTGAGATCCACAATGAATAACCACAGAAGCAGCAGATCAAGTAGTATATACTGTATTGGGCAAATCTTCTGCAAAAGACCTCTTTAAAGTGTTAAAAAGAAAGCAAAGATGGATGCCACTTTGAGGACTAAGGTGCAGTTGACCCAAGCCATAATATTTTCAATTGACTCATATGCATGTGAAAGCGAGATGATGAATAAACAAGAAAGACCAAAGAAGAACTGTCATATTTGACTTATGGTGTTAGTGAAGAACGTTGAATATACCATGGACACCCAGAAGAAGAGCAACTCTTGGTGGTGTAATTGTTAAGAGCTACGACTGCTAACCAAAAGACCGGTAGTTTGAATCCACTAGGCATTCTTTGGGAACTCTATGGGGCAGTTCTGCTTGCCTTTCAGGTCATTATGAGTCAGAGTTGACTTGACAGCAAGGCTTTATTTTTGGGTTTGGCCAGAAGAACAAACAGCTCTGTCTTGAGTTAAATACAGTCAGAGTTTTCTTTGGCAACAAGGATGGTGAGACTTCAGCTCGTACTTTGGACAGTTTGTCAGCAAGGACCTTTCCCTGCAGAAGTCAGCAGATCTAAGAAAGACCCTTGAGGTGGATTGACACAGTGGCTGCAGCAGTGGACTCAAACCTAGTAACGACTGTGAGGATGGCACAGGGCAGAGCAGTGTTTTGTTGTGTGGTATATAGAGCTGCTGTAAGTCAGAATGACTCCATGGCACCTAGCAATGACCACACCCCACGTAAGTTTGTAATTCATTCTACACATACTTTTTGAGCACCCTCTGTGTATTTATTTCCAGGGGCCTCTGTAACAAAATGTACAAACTAGATAACATTGAAGAATAAATTTATTGCCTTGATATTAGGGTCTGAATTTAGGGCATTAAGAGAACCATGCTCTCTGTCCCCTCTAGGGGAAGATCTGTCTTGGTATCTTTCAGCCTCTGGTAGCCCAAATGTTTCTTTGTGTTCCTGGGCCTTTAGGTGTACCTTTACATGACTGCTTTTGTAGTCTATGCCTCTCTGTGTCTATTCTTCTCTTTTATAAGGACAGTACACAGATTGGATAGGACTCAACCTGTTCCTGAGTGACTTCATGCTTTACACTTAATGATACCATCTTCAAAAACAGCATTCCCAAGCAATGTCACGTTCACAGGTACAATTCAACATAGCCTTTTGGGAGATTCCATTTAATCCATAATTGTGTATTCTATCAGCTACCCTGAGTTCTGCAGGTACTGTGTGAAATAAGAGACAGCTTCCTGAAGTAGTTCAAAGTCTATTGAGAAAGTATTTAAAGTTAATTATGCAGGACCTTAGAAGTACTGTGATACAGGTTCTCAGGGCATGTGTGGTATCAAGGCAACTGAAGAGATACATGTGATTTGATTTTTCAGTGAGTTGAGTCCTGAGTAAGAGGTGAAAGTACAGTTACACTGAGACACTTTGGAGATATGTTCCATCGATATCTGAGCTCCTAATAGAACTCACCAGAACTCTGATGGTATAGTGGTTAAGAGCTGCAGCTGCTAACGAAAAGATCAGCAGTTCAAATTCACCAGGCACTCTTTAAAAACGTTATGGGGGCAGTTTTACTTTGTGCCATAGGGTCACTATGAGGCAGAATCAACTCGATGGCAACAGTTAATAGATCTCAGGCTGCTTCTGTTGAATTCTTCTCTGTCCTAGCAAGGCTGTCCTTTCGAAGTACAAAGCCAAGTACTCCATTCCAGTCTTTCAACGACTGTCTGTCATTGAAGTAGATGGAGAAGGTAGTCCACATGGAATGGATAGGTTTGGGGGCTTTACAAAATCTCAAGACACATTATTGGTCAATGAACAAAGATATGGATGTTGTCAGCAGGCCATCCTCATCAGAGCACATAAGAAGAATTAATCTTCCAAATGATGCTCAGTGTTTTCTAGAATAGGGCTATTCTAAAAAAATTACAGGGTTTTGGGCTGCTCCCAGTCCTGGGAATGACAGGATATTTCTAATAGCTCAGTGTTCCCCTTTTGCAAACACCACTTTTCCTGCATGATCCCCTGGCTTTGAAATAACATTTAGGAAACAGGATCTTCTAGTTACCAGTTTGACCACAGCTCTTTTTTTTTTTTTTTTTTTAACTAAACAACAAATAGTTTATTGACTTTGTGTTCTTGTTCTACTCAAGAACTTTTCCTAGAATGAAGAAACAAAGAAGGGTGGATGGTGCAGTGAGTGAAGACTGGACAATGATTCCAAGTCTCACTCTACTATAATACGTACTGCTAGTGGTGCTATGTAGCGGCAGTGGTTGCTCACAGAATGCTCACCTTACATGCAGGAAACTGGGGTTCTGGCCAGTGTGCCACTCGCATAGTGTCTGTCCATTTGTCAGTGAAGATTTGTATGGCGTTTAGATGTTTAGCAGCTTTCAGCAGAACTTCCAGACTAAGATGAACAAGAAAAAAGGTTGGCTGATCTACTTCTAAAATTCAGCCAATGGAAACCCAGTGGATCACAGTGGTCCTATCCACATTTGATCCTGGGGTTGGCATAGGACAGGACAGTGTTTTATTTTATCACGCATGAGTTCATCATAAGTTGAATGCTTAGTCAATGGCACCATCACCACTACCACCAAGTTATTATTATTATTAGAAGGTGATACTACTATTAGAAGCCAAAATTTGTCTAACCTGATTAAAAAAAAAAAAAAGAAACACCAATGAGTCTTCAATTCTTATCTCTAAAACAGGGATTATTATGAGGGGAAATAATAATTAATACTCCTCATGATTATTCTTAAGATTACATTACTTAATTCATGTAAATCTTTTAGCACAGTGGCTTGTATATGACAATTGTTCTCTCTCCTTATGTAACCAAAAGACCTGTTTCTGTTGAGTTGATTCTGACTCATCCTGTAAGACAGAGTACAGCTGCCTCATAGGGTTTCCAATGAACAGCTAGTAGATTCAAACTGTCAACCTTTTGGTTAGCAATCGAGTTCTAAACCACTTAGCCACAAGGCTGTGTGTGTGTGCGTGTTTGTGTGTGTATGCATGTGTATACCTTTAAGGTATAGTATTTTTCCAAAATGCCATACAAATATCTGGCTCTTGGTTTTCTCTATCCTTTAAAATTGTAATAACTAAGTGCCACCATTTTCTAAGCACTATGCAGGGCAGACACTTTATATATACCAAATTAATACCTGTAAATTATACAAAATAGACCTTCTTCTCTGTACTTAATAAAACAAAAGGTAATAAATATTTAAAATCCATTCCTTCCTACTTCTTATACTGCATTTTATTGTTATCTATGCTATTTAGATTGTTGCTGAGTGATGCAAACAGTCAACATACTTGGCTGCTAACTGGAAGGATAGATGCTCCAGTAGACCCAGAGGTACCACAGAAGAAATGCCTGATATTCTACTCCAAAAATTTGAGCCATCGAGAAGTCTGTGGGGCCCAGTTCTGTTCCAACCCACTTGCAGTCCACGTGAGTAGAAATCAACTTGAAGGCAATGCTTTGTTTTATTTTATTTTTTTTCTTATAACTGTATGGTAGAAACACTATATGATGATGTACTACTTCACTTCTCTTCCCAATTCTTTGTTCAGTGACATAACCTTGGTAGCTTAAAATGATCCATTGTGGCGGTATTTACGCCATGAAAACTGGCCAGTGCTACCAGTCAGCATTTGATGTATTGTTTTGTTGGTTCTTCAGACTTGAAGTAATAAAGTACAGGTTAACAAGACAGATTAAATTGGAATGGGTGTTGTGTCTGTGACTGTTACATTACGTTTGTGAGTATCACAAATGACTGAAGAAATATTCTCCAGCATTTGCATACTACTACAGAATTTAACAAAGAAGTCTCTCATGCCATAAATAAATGAATGAAATTTCAACATACATTTTTGCTGTTCACTTTTGTCCTCTTTGCTAATGTGTATAAAAATTTCAACCAACATTCGTGTCACAGCCCTTCTCATTTGTCAGTGACATGAGTGACTTCTCTGCTGAATTAGATAGTAATCAAGCATTTATTTGCAGTTTGATTTTGTTAAATTATGGTAGAATTATAACAATGCGTTAACTACAGACAGAATATTCTGGCAAAACTCAGCTGAAGTGCTCTGTGCAAATTAATTGATAAGCCAAGCCAAATCAATTGATACTATGAAATTTAAAATAGAGTTGTCTTTTATTGTGATATGTAAGTTGTGTGCTGTACATCTTGTACTGCACTGTTATTGCCTTTGAGTTGATTCTGACTCATAGTGTGTAGAACCACCCCATAGCGTTTCCAAGGCTATAAATCTTTAAGGAAGCAGGCAGCTATTGCTTTCTCCTGCAGAGCAGCTATAGGTTTGAATCACCAGCCTTTCAGTTAGTGGCTGAGGGATTTAACCACTCCATTGCCAGGGCTCTTCACCCATTTTGTAAATCAGTAGAATTCATAGCACATTTATGCACCTGTGTGTGTGTATCTGCTTGTGTAATACACATTTTTCCTCAGAGAGCTGGTTGTTGGACACTTTGCAGCACAACTAGACTCCCAAGGCTGTGACCTCTTCATCATCAGCTCTCTGACTCCTGAGCAGGTCACAATCTCTGAAGCCCAGGCACCATGGGCCACAGATCTCAAACCTGCAATACTTCTCTGGACCAGTTTTCCCAGGACAGGTTTGGCTATAAGCTTTGGGTCACTGAGACTTAGATTTTTTAATTGTCCTGAACAGAAGGGACATGTGTCCCGTTAGCATGAACAAAATTGTTTCTTGGGCCTCAGCTTGCAAATATAGGTAGGATTAAGAGAAGTTAAAATACGCTGACATTCCCACAAACTCAGTGCTTAGGAGAGTTGTGGGGGGTCATTCTTTGGCAGAATTTTTGTCTTTATGAAAGGAGTGTCATGCAAGGACATTTTCAGGCCCATGTCTCTGTGCTGTAGCATTTTCATTCATCGTCTGAAAGGGAGGAGGGACACAACCCGCGCGCTGAATTAGCTAGGTTTTCCTAGTCTGGGCTGTGGACGTCCCCTGCTGGGGACCAAAGCTCACTGCAGCAGAGGTTACACATGCAAACGCAGAATTTCATCTGTGTATGTGTGAGCGTCTGCGCGTCTGTGTATGTGTACACTTCCCTCCTGCCTACATCTCAACAGAAAACCACTCAGAAGATTTACTCTCTAGTCTCAGTTTTACAAGCCTGCTTTTGTCTGCTGATTTTATCTCCCAAATTAGTGATGATCACAATGTACCAGGCATTTGATGTCCAGCACCTGTTAAGCTCTCAGTAGGTATTTACTGAAAACAGCAACAATAAAGACCATATGCCTATTTCTTCTCAGGCACATCAGTCTATCATCTCATTTAATCCTCAAAAGAAATAAATTAAGATGTGTGAGTAACTGTTTTCATACAAAGAAACTCAGACTTTGCTGTTGCTAGCTGACATCGAGTTAGCTTTAACTGTGATAATCTGATGAACAGCAGAATAAAACATTGTCTGGTTCCGCCTCATCTTCATGACTGTTGATGTATTTGAGTCCATTGTTGAGGCTATTGTATTAATCCATGACTCTGAGCATTTGTCTCTTTTCTGCGAACCCTCTAGCAAACAGTCTTCTTTTGTAGTTACTGGTCTTTCCTGATGACGTGTCCCAAATAAGGGAGCTGAAGCCTCACCTAACAACTCCTGCTTAATGAATAAGTGAGTGAACGAATGAATATAAATATTGCTCTTGAGTCAGTTCTAACATAGCAACCCTCAACCCCATAGGGTAGAGTAGAATTGCCCCGTAGAGTTTCCCAAGATAGCCTGGTGGATTTGAATTGCTAATCTTTTTCATTACAAGCCATAGCTCTTCCTGACTATGACACCAGGGTTTCCAAACTCATGCTTAGGAGTTAAGTAATAATTAGCTTAAGCTCACGCGGGCTAGACGTGTCATGATCGACATTTCAAAACAGAGCTCTCTGCCTGCAGAATTCACTACTCTGCTGCCCCGTATCATTCTAACTCCCGACTTTCTGTTTTCACAATCTTCCATTCCCAACTATGACTTCCTGTTCTCATTGGCTTTCATGCTTCTCCACCTCCACATACACTCAGGGTGAATCTCCTACTTCATCCTATTTGCTATGCGTTTGGGCCAAATCCCTTCCTTTTCAGAGCTTGAGCTTCTCAATAACAACAACAAAATTAAGGAGACACATTAGCTGACTTTTAATTTTCTTTTCAAATCTAAAATGCTGATGTTTTCCAAATTTGAAAGCATACACATTCCCAAGTCCAAATTGCTGGGGATTGCCTCTCTGGCCCAGAAAATAAAATTCTCTGGCAAGTTTGAAGCAGTGGGATGGCATTCAACCCAAGTCCAGTTTCCCCCTTGGGCATATACTGATTTTCAGGGCCGAGACCTATGATAGCTTACTCAAGAGGTTAGCAGTAGGTAGACAAAAAAATGTCATTTCTGCCTTCTCTCCTGTGATCAAAAACATGGTTGTGTGAAGAGACAGCAGCCAATTCCGACAGCCAGTTGGGAGTTTTCACCATGTGACAAGCCCAAAGGCATTTCTGAAGCTGCCAGCATGGAGGCCTGTCGATTCTGCTAAGGAACCAGATGCAGCAGCTAAAATATCTTACACAGCTTGGCATCTGGGGCCTGCGCTTGCCAGCTGAGAGGAGGGACTGGGTAGCATGGTGTTGGGGGTGGGGAAGGTAGAGAAATAGCGACAGAACAAGCCACACACATTTCTGATTAAAGTAGAAAAGGAGCAGTTCTAGAGAGCATTTCATGATTCTGGAATAAGTGAATAAATTGTAGGCAGATTACATGTAGATTATTATTGGTTATTATTTAAAGGACCCTATTATACACAGGTCAGTGTATGTTGTAGTTCAGCCAATATTTTGTTGAAAGTGTGCTGTTACTATTTTATGCAGTGGTCTTTTGGCATTAGCTCACTGCGGTTACATTCATCAAGGCAAGCCATATCTTTATTCATAGAAGTCTTGAATATTCTACTTCTACCCTAAATAGATAATACCAACTTAATGCAATCATTTTCATTGTCAAGCGATACACGACTGTCTGTGCTGGGTCATGTGTCCTGATTTTGTTTTTCAAAAGTGCCTCCCTCATTCAGATTTGCCAACGATATCCAGTAAATTTAATTTCTTTCTATTCAGTACAACTCATCATATATTTACTGAGTACCACGCAGCCAGACATATAGGCAAAAGGAGTAAAAAGATAAAGAGACAAAGTGTTTGTCTTCTAGGGGTTTGCAGCATAGAAGATGAAACGAGTTATTGCTCTTAGGATCACAGTAGGGAGTAGAAATGGAAAGGTAAATGAACAGAACTTTAGAGATTAAGGTCACCTTTCGGTGTGTCGTAGTATCTGTGGCAGGAGCTCGGATTTTCCAGTCTAGAGAGATTAGACACACACACACACCGACTGACATGATGGCAATCAGTGTATATATAGAAATATATGAACATATATACTCACGAGTCAGAATTGACATGATGGCAGTGGGAATATATATGCATATATACATATACAAATATATACTCACATACATATATGATACAAAATGTGTATACATAATACATATGTATATAAGTACATGTATATAAAAGGGATTTTATAGTTATGTCAACAGTTTCTGTCAAAGGAACTTGATGTTGCTTTTTTCTATTTTATGTATTTTACTGGATATATCAAGATGACAGAAATGTTAGAAGGCAATTTCCCATAGCCCCATGCCATTTTTAAATCAATATTTTAGTTTCTGAATGTCACTTTCCAGTACGCGTTGTTGTACACCTTCACAATATTGCAGACATAATAAAATATTCTGTTTTTCTAGTAGTCTAACTTCATTCATACAATCTCTGACATTTCTTTCTTTCCTTGGCATGATCTTCCCCATCTCACATCATCACCCTCAACACCGAAAAAGTAAAAGACCACCAGGATGTACAGCTTTCCATACATTTCTCCATACTCAGGCAAGAAATTCTAAGCAAACTGAGTGTAATTTTTTCTTTGCTGTAAAATAAAGTTCATACCATATACTCTTCCCTTTGTCTTGCATTTTTCACTTAATAAAACCTTTATGAGCTATTCCACTATTAATGAACAGTCAAGTTTTCTTCCATTGGCTTTTGCACTACAATTAATGTTGCAGAAGACTACTGTGGTTGTATTTGCTCATGTGCTTTATTCTATGGAATAGATTTTTAGAAGTAGAATTACTGGGATAAAGGATATGTATATATTTTATTACACCAGCTATTGTTAAACAACTTTCTAAAAAAGCTGTAACATCCCAAATTTCTATTGGTGACATACAAGAGTGATTTCTGCCCTGTATCTCACCAGTATTTGTTATTATAATTCTAATAAATAGTGTCAGTTTAATGGGTGAGAAGCACTGTCCTATTACTCACTTAATTTACGTGTTTCTAAATACTACTGAAGTTGAAGATTTTCCCAGGTTTATTGGCCTTACAGATTTGTTGTTCTATGATCTGTTTATACAGATATTGCAATTTCAAGAAAAAAAAAAAGAGTTTTCTCATTAAGTTTCCTATATTCTTCTCATTCAATTTTAGAAGAGAGAATAAATTTCTAGGTTCCAGGCTAGTCATGAAATGAATTGTAAGAAGGAGAGTGTAGCAGTCAATAATAATAAGACCCACAAAATATTGAGTGGAAGGGGACCTTTGGAATTATGTAATATTCACTTACACAACCAACTCATTAGAAAATATTGATTTACGCAGCTAACACTATTCTAGGCACTGGATACTTAGCAAAAATAAAGAGTGAGAGGGAATCAAGATATGCTTTCTGTTCCTAAAAAGGTTACATTGTACCAAGGGAAACAGATACAAGCAAATAATAGTAATAAAAACCCATTGTCATCTAGTCAATTCCTACTCAAAAATGGCAGAATAAAACTGCCTGCAGAGTTTCCAATGCTGTATATCTTTACAGAGGCAGACTGTCACACCTTGCTCCAGTGGAGCAGCTGGTGGATTCACATAGATCTTTTGGATAACAGCCAAGTGTTTAACCACTGTACCACCAGGGCTCCTTCAAAAATTGTAATAAAAACAACCAAAACCAAACCCATTGCCTTCAAATTGATTCCAACTCATAGGGAGTCTATAGGACACAATAGAGCTGCTCCATAGCATTTACAAGAAGTAACTAACTGGTGGATTTGAACTGCTATTGCTACATGACCAGGGTATCCAAAATGATAACCGAATACGCTAATAGTTGTAGTGCTAGATATAAAAGATTTGGGAAAGGGAAGAAGAAAAAAATTATTTTTACCCATCAGCAAACCAAAGCCGATTGTTGCTGAGTTGACTCTGACTCATAGTAACCCTATAGGATGGATTAGAACTGTCCCCTTTATGGACGCTCTTTACCATATCTTTTATCCAGGGAGGCAGCTGGTGGGTTCTAATCATTGTGCCACCATAATTCCTTATTTTTGCCTATAGGTGACAGAAAAAGTTTGAAAACAGTGTAATGATTTGTCTACATTAAAAAGGATAAGAAAGAATAATTTTACACAGCTAGGAGATGAGGAGGAGAATTATTTATTCCAAACAGATGGAAGAGCAGGAATAGAAATACAGCTGTATGAACATGTGCTCTTGAAATGGCAAAAAGCGTGGCACAAGTCAAGTGTAAAGTTCTAGGGCCAAGCCCAGAAAGTCACTGAGGTGGACAGAGTCGATTGGAACAAAGACTGGCTCTTCAAAAGAGTCCTGTTGTCCACAATCAATGTCAAAGGAAGGTACTAGTGATTTTACTGCATATCAGTTCTAACACTGAAGCTTTTCCTTTACTTCTGGATTCCAAATAGATTCCACATGGATTTTACCTTACTGGCCTAGAATTAAAAATTTTTCTTAAACTAGCACTATAACAAATACTTAATACCATTCCTGCCATGTATCTAGGATCTATAACCAACCTCTTTTCCTGATATGTCAATCCTCAACCCAACTTTGGGGCTTTATCATTACAGACCTGATGTTAACAATTCACTCCAGTTCCTTCTCACCCTATAGCCCAGACAGGACACATAAAGCCTTGGGAATGGTGATAAACAAACCCAAGGCCATTTATAAAGTTTTTGAAATGCCATTCTAAGGTGTCTCGATTTAATCATTCATTCAACAAATATATTTAAGTACCTACCACGTGTCATACATCCTTCCAGATGCCAGGTATACAGTAATGGACAAGACAGGCCCAGTCCCTATGCTGTGGAAGGACTTCCTAGCAGAAAACCTACTGAGTACTCTATGGAAAATTAGTTTCAAGGACTTATTTTAAGGAGAGGAAATCTGTGTTCTAGGATGACTGCTTCATTTCACAGATGAGGCAATGAAGACTCGGAGATCTGAAGTGTCATCTATATAGTTAAAATAAAAGAGAAAAAAAAAGAAAATCTCTCTTTTGCAACTTCTAGAGCCTTCATGTTTAGGTCTCTTTAGAGCTGATTAAGCAGACAAAGATCTAGCAGTCTGCTTCCATAAAGATTTCAGCCTCAGAAACCATATCAGGCAGTTCTACTGTTTCCTAGAGGGTTGCTATGAGTCTGAATCAACTCAATGGTACAAAGCAGTGGCAGTAGACTGGATTAAAAAGTTCTTTGTCAGTGCTAATTACAGATCACTAGTTAAGATTCTCTCCGACCATTAAAATTAATCTATTCTTGAATTTCAGTATTCTAAAATCTACTGAGCAATAAAGCTGGTTAAATATGTATTCATACTAAAGAAGGACATTTTATAATGATGTCATTGTTGCTAGTTGCCATTAGATGAATTCCAATTCATGGTGACTCCACATATTACAGAGTATAACTCCTCTACAGTAGGGTTTTCTTGGCTGAAATTTTAATTGAAGCAGATCACCGGGTCTGTCCTCTTCAGTAGTGGATTCAAACTGCTAATCTTTGCCTAACAATCTAGAACAAAATGTTTCCACCATCTACGAACCTTTTTTATAATGATAAAAGGATAAAGGATAAGTACATTTTGAGGATGCACAACTCCATATGTTTATGTATCTAATAACAGAACTTCAAAACATGAAGCAAAACTGATATAACTGAAAAGTGATATAGACCAATCTATATTTGTAGAGATTGTAGCATCCTACGGTTAGTAACTGGTAGAATAGACAGAACATTAAAAGTGACATAGAGGACCTAGTTGATATTTATAGAATAATCTATCAAACAACAGCAGAATACACTTACTTTTTTTGTTGTTGTTGCTATGACTGAGTGAAAATGTACATTCCCATATAAATTTGCATGCCCACCTATATGCAGCTTCCACTGCTCTCCCTGACTGGTAACAGCACACTATTCCTCTCTGCTCTGTACATGTCTCATCTTCCCAATGGTTTCCTTTCTCCTCCTCTTCACCCACTCCCCTTACCCCAGCCAGAGGTCAGCAGGATGCTATCCTATAGATGCAAAGAACCATAAAGTGCATTCAATATATGATCACTCTGCATCACCAAGTCCAACCCATTCGTGTCCAAAGAGTGGAACTTAGTTATGATTTATGGGCAAGGGCAGCATCAGGGCCAGGGGCGATGCTCCCAGAGGAACCCTGAAACCACTGGACCATCAATTGAAGCCTCTTAGTGGAGATCTCATGTGCACCCCTTTTTATTCTTGTGTTATTAGTGAGACTCAGCTTTGTGAGCTCCATCGCAGCTGTTACAGGCAGTGGCCAGGCACTATCTGGTTCTTTCAGTCTCAAGTTGATGTAGGCACCCACTCACGTGTGTCTCTCTGTCTTCTGGGTTGTCTTTCCCCTTGTCGTTTTGGTCCTCAGTGAGCATCTGTTCCTACTGAGTTGGGACCATTTACTGTGTCCTTAGATGGCAGCTAGGCAACTTTTAAGACCCCAGATGCCAGTCACCAATGTGGGGTGAAGAGAGCCCACTTAGCAAAACGCTAGTTGCGCCAAATGGCCTGAATTTTGCCTAAGAGCATGGTCCCCTGCCCTAGCTACTCTGACTTTGCAATATTGGGTTAAAATGGAAAGAGTATTCAAGTTATGTTGAAGTCCACTTAATATTATTCTTGTTTCTAATGTGTGCTGTCACTGATTTCACCCAACCAAATTTCTACCAACTATCCAATCTCAGCCCTCCCCCCCACCCCCCTCCCTCCCCTCCCTTGCAGCCGTCGAAGAGTCTTTTCTTCTATGCATAAGTCTGTTTTTGAGTTTTTATCGTAGGGGTCTCAAACAATATTAGTCCTTTTGTCTCTGACTACTTCCACTCAACCTAAAGTCTTCCAGTTGAAACCAGGTTATGAGATGTTTCCTGGAATCATCATTATTCTTTATCATTGCATAGTGCTCCATTGAGTATATATACCATAGTTTACCTATCCATTCCTCTGTCGTTGGGCATCAGGGTTGACTCCAGCTTTTTGCTATTGAGGTCTGTGCTGCAAAAAACATTCTTGTGCATGTATCTATTGGTGTGAATGGCCTTGATTCTGTAGGATATATTCCAAGTAGTGGAATTACTGAGTCAAACAGTATATCTATATCCAGCTTTTTAAGGAAGCACCAGATTGCTTTCCAAAGAGGTTGGACCATTTTGCAACCCCACCAACAGTGGAGGAGAGTTCCACTTTCTCCATAGCCTCTCCAACATTTGTTGTTTTGTGTTTTTTAGATCATGGCCAACCTTGTTGGGGTGAGATGGTATCCAATTGTAGTTTTGATTTGAATTTCTTTAATGACTAAAGATCATGAATATGTCCTCATGTGTTTTTTGGCTGCCTGGATCTCCTCTTTAGAGAAATGTCTGTCCATGTCCTTTGCCTGTCACTTAATTGGATGATTTATCTTCTTCTTATTGATATTTTGTAGTACCTTATAGATTATCGAGATCAGGTGTCAGTCTGATATAGAGTTGCCAAATATTTTTTCCCACTCTGTAGGTGGCCTTTTAATTCTTGTGATAAAGTCTTTGGAGGAACAGAAGTGTTTGCTTCTTAATAGTTCCCATTTATCTATTTTCTCTTCTGCTGATTGTGGTTTGATAGATTTTGAAGTCTGTCTATATTGTGTTTTAAAACTTCCATTGTTGTTCCTACTTTTTCTTGGATGAGCTTTATTGTTTTAGGTTTGCTATTTAGGTCTTTTATCCAGTTGGAGTTGGTTTTTGTATAAGGTGTAAGATATGGATCTTGATTCAGCTTATTGCAGATGAATATCCAATTTTGCCAGCACCTTTTGTTGAAGATACTGTTTTTACCCCCAGTTTAATGTCTCAGGGCCTTTGTCGAATATCAACTGTTCATAGGCAGATGGTGTCATCTCTGGGGTCTCAATTCTGTTCCATTGATCGATCTGTCTGTTCTTGTACCAGTACCGTGCTGTTTTGACCACTGTGGCAGTGTAATAGGTTCTGAAGTTGGGAAATGAGAAGCCTCCCAGTGTGTTCTTCTTCTTTAGTAGTACTTTACTTATCTGTGGTTTCTTCTCTTTCCAAAAAAAAATTGGTGATTTGTTTCTCCATCTCATTAAAAAATGACTCTGGAACTTGTATTGGGATTGCACTACATAAGTAGATTGCTTTGGGTAAAATAGACATTTTCACAATGGTAAGTCTTCCTATCCACGAGCAAGGTAGGTTTCTCCATTTATCTAAGTCTCTCTTAGTTTCTTTTAGTAAGAGCTTGTAGTTCCCTTTGTAAAGGTCTGTTGTTTCTCTGGTTAGATTAATTCCTAGGTACTTTATCTTCTTAGGGGCTATCGTAAATGATATTGATTTGATGATTTTTTTCATTAGCAGTCTCACTGTTGGTATAAAGGAATCCTACTGATTTACTTCTGTTTATCTTGTATCCTGAGACTTTGCTGAACTCTTCTATCAGTTTGAGTAGTTTACTTATAGATTCTTTGGGATTCTCTGTATATACAATCATATCATCGGCAAACGGAGATTTTCACTTCTTCTTTGCTGATGCAGTTGCCTTTTATTTCTTGGTCTTGTCTAATTGCTGTGGCTAGAACTTCTAGTACTATGTTGAATAGGAGAGGTGAGAGTGGGCATCCTTGTCTAGTTCCTGTTCTCAAGGGAAACTCCTTCAGTCTCTCTCCATTCAGGATGATGTAGGCAGTTGGTTTTGTATAAATGGCCCTTATTGCATTGAGGAATTTTCCGTCTATGCCTATTTTGCTAAGAGTTTTTAGCATGAATGGGTGTTGGACTTTATCAAATGCCTTTTCTGCATCAGTGGACAAAATCAGGTGACTCTTGTCTTTTGTGCTATTTATGTGGTTAACCACATTAATTGTTTTTCTGATGCTGAACCAGCCTTGCATCCCTGGTATGAATCCCACTTGGTCATGATGGATTATTTTTTTTGATATGTTGTTGTATTCTATTGGCAAGAATTTTGTTGAAGATTTTTGCATCTAGATTCATGAGTAATACTAGTCTGTAGCTCTTCTTTTTTGTTAGGTCTTTCCCTGGTTTTGGTATCGGGGTTATGCTGGCTTCATAGAATGGGTTTGGGAGTACTACATCCCTTTCTATGCTATGAAATAGTCTCAGTAGTATTGGAGACAACTCTTGTCTAAAAGCTTGGTAGAATTCTGTGGTGAAGCCATGTGGGCCTGGGCTTTTTTTGTTTGGCAGTTTTTTGATGATTTTTCAATCTCTTCCTTTGTGATGGGTTTATTAAGATGCTCTGCTTCACGTTGTGATAATTTGGGTAGGTGATATGAATCAAGGCATTTGTCCATTTCCTCTAGGTTTTTAAATTTGTTAGAGTACAGTCTTTTGTAGTATTCTGTTATGATATTTTTAATTTCTGTTCAATCTGTTGTGACCACTCTCTTCTCATTTCTAATTTGGGTTATTTGTTTCCTTTCCTGTTTTTCTTTAGTAAGTTTAGCCAGTGGTTTTTCAATTTTGTTGATCTTTTCAAAAAACCAGCTTTTGGTCTTTTCAATTTTTTCAATTGTTTTACTATTCTCTAATTCATTTAGTTCTTCTCTAATCTTCATGATCTGTTTTCTTCTGTTGCCTGAACGGTTCCTCTGTTGTTCTCATTCCACTTGTTCAAGCTGTAAGGTTAGTTCTTTGATTTAGAATAGCCAAGTGCTGTTCATTTAGAATACACTTACATTTAAGTGTACTCAGAATATTCCCCTAGATAGACTGTTGGCTGTCTATTAAAAGAAGTTGCAACAAACTGAAGAGATTTGAAATATCACAAAGCATGTACTCTGACCACAACAGAATTAAATTAGTAATTAGTAATAGAACAATAACTGAAATCCCTTCAAATACTTAAATTTAAACAATAAATTTTAAATAGCACATATGTCAACTCAGGAAGCTCAAGAAAATTAGAAGATATTTAGAACTGAATGAAAATTCAAACACAGACATCAAAATTTATGGGATGCAACTCAAGCATGTCTTACAGGAAAATTGGTAACATTAAATGTCTACATTAGGATGAAAGAACTTCCTCAAACACATGCATACAAATGTTTACGGCAGCACAATCCATAATAGCTAAAAGATGGAATCAACTCAGATGTCCATCAACAGATGAATGGATAAAAAAAAATATGGTATAAGTATACTCAATGGAACACTATGCTATAATAAAAAACAATGGAGATTTTAGAAAATATCTCATAACATGATTTCAATTGGAAGACATTATGCTGAGTGAAATCAATGTAAAAAGGACAAATACTGTATGAGACCCCTGTTATAAGGACTTAAAAATAGAATTTTCTACAGAAGATAATAACTTTGATGGCTACAAGGGCAGGGGGTGAAAGTTTGTCATAGATGAGACAGTTGATAGATGTTAGAAATTTTACTCATGTACTGTAATAAATAAAAAACAAGATAACAAGGAGAAAATTAAATCCAAAGAATGTAGGAGGAAGGAAATAATAAAGATATGAGTAAAATAAATGAAAACAAATAAATAAGGAGGTAGAGTCAAGATGTCAGACTAAATACACGTCTCCTTAAATCCCTCTGGAAAATGAACCTGAATTGATAATTAAACAGAACCTTCTGGATACTTAGTGAGCCCTAGTACATAGCATAGGGCTGTTAATTTGGACTTCATACTACTGAAAGGAAAATCTACTCTCTTTTGCCATCCCCTACTCTTGGTTGAATGCTGGCTTTCACAGACCAAAGGAAACTTGCCATTTTAGTTTTTTTTTTTTTTTTTTTGTCTGTCTTAGCTGGCAGGCAGAGCTGGGACTTAACTACCAGCTAATCTCAGATGCACAGCTGGTGGGATCAACAGGCAAAATTGCCACATTTTGAGAGCTCAGCTTTGGACTCTGTGCATCTTGGCACCTTTGGCCTCTCCTTCCTCCTCCGCCATTGAGTAGTCTTTATCAAGGCAGGTGGAGAGCTTGTGTGGGATGCCATCTTGTTCCACTAGCAGGCAGAGATATCCATACAGAGGCCCCAGCTTGACCTACTTCCTAGGCTGGGAGAGCACTTTTCCAGTAGAAAAGCAGGATTTTACAGTGTTGCCTATGGCTGGGACCCTACAGCAGAGGCCAGCAGGACAGTAGCCTTTCTGTATTTTGAACTAGTTTATAACACCTGGGGTTGGATGTAGAGGTGTTTACTTTCCCATCTGGGAAGAGGGATGTGCACACCTGAAAACCTGACTGATATTGGAAGTTGTCAGACTCCTTTTATCTTCCATTTTAAGATGGCCTAGAGAAACAACAGCAGTGCATCCTCACAGCATCTCTCCCAGCTTTATTAAATCACATGATGCTCAAAAAGCAACAAACTCTGGATAAAAGCATTATTAAGAAATCACCTATGGCTTCAGAAGGCCCGCCAAAGAAATAACCAAAGAACTTCCTAGACAAAAAAAAATGTTTCTGAAACTATTGGACAGTGAATCAAACAGCATTGTATAAAGAGCTCTCCTAGACCTTACACAAAATGCAGCAGAGCAAAATGAAAAATCAAGCAAGCTGTTGGATCTCGTGGAACACCAGTACTTGGAAATCCAGCAGATCCAGAACAAAATCAATGACATAGAAACTCCAATTCCAAGCCAAGTAAACAGAATGGAACAAAAGGAAAATAGACTTTCTGACTTGGAAAATGGAGCTACTGACTCCAGTATCTCTGAGGAGAAGTCAGAAAAAAGAAACAAGAAAAATGAAAAATCATTAAGAAGCATGTGGGACTCTATTAAGAGGAACCTCTATGATTAATTGGAGTTGCTGAACAGGGCAAGACATCTGAGAGCACAGAGAGTATTATTGCTGAGCTGCTGACAGAAAACGTGCCAGAAATTATGACAGAAGAGAAGATAGACATCCAAGATGCGTATCAAACACCACTCAATACAGATCTCAAAAGAACAACTCCAAGACATAGTATAATCAAGCTTAACAAAATGACATAGAAGCAGAAACTCTTAAAGGCAGCAAGACTCAAAGCAAAGCTAATATTCACAGGAAAACCCTGTAGGCTTTTGTTGGATTTCTCAGCAGAAACAATGCTGGCACAGAGACAGTGGCATGATACACTCAAAGCCTTGAAGAAGAAGAACTTCCAACCAAGAATTATATATCCTCCAAAACTGTCTTTCAAATATGAAAATGAAATGAAGGCATTTGCAGATAAATAGAAACTCAGAGACTTTGTAAAAATCAAACCAAAGCTACAAGAAATACTGAAAGAATCTCTTGGTTTAGAAGAACAAAACCACTAACTTTATATTTTAGAAGCAAACTCAGGACACATCACTCAGAAACCTGCTCAGTTAGGGAAGGCTCCAAACTCAATCAAACTTATAACAGTGAAAGAAATGATCCAGTGATCACATCACAAAAACTGAGATGTCATCACATTGAAAAGAGAGATGTACTACAGTCGTTACAGTCCTTCCAGATGGAGAGGAAGTTAATAAGACTGGTAATAATTAGAATTGGGTTTATACATTGTTTATTAATGGGATCACAGGTACAGCTGTAAAGTACAATAAAGATGCAACATATCAAATCAAGAAATGTAATACAGGAGTCTCAACAACCACTAAACTAACCCTGAAAAAGGTGAAAAATCAACTCACAAAGAAGAAAGTCCCAGAACAGATTAACAAGAACAGAGAAAACATCAACACAAAAATAAACATATCACAGTGACAGCACTGAACACATACTTAGATCTCTACAAAGCCTACAGTAATGGATGGAGCTTTACAACTTTTTTTCAAGACAACTTACAGGCAAACATGCAAATTTAATTTGAGTTGCATGAAAGAAGGAGAGAGAGAAAGAGAGAAAGAAAGAGAGAAAGAGAGAGAGAGGAAGAAAGAAAAGAAAAGAAAGAAAGTGAAATGGGTGAATTACTTGAAAGACTCAAACTTCCAAAGACCACTCAAGAAGAAATAAATCATCTAAATAATTCTATGTCTATTAAGGAAATTGAAGTTGTAGCTAACAACTTCCCAGCACAGAAAATTCCAAGCCCAAATAGTCATGCGAAGGACCTGGAATGTCCAGGACTATGGGGGGGGGGGGGGAGCGTGGCAAAAAGAACAATGCTGGAAAACGCAGAGTAATTAAGACTAGAGGAATAGGGAAATAGACCAATGGAACAGAACAGAAATTCCAGGAATTGTCAGCTGATTTAAGAAGAACACTAAGAAAATTCAACAGAGAAACGGTCATCTTTTCAATGAAGGATGCTAGAACAACTGGATATCGATGTAGATACAATGATTCTTGACTTTTACTTCACACTATATACAAAATTAACTCTAACTAGGTCATAAATATAAAGGCAATACTTATGGCTAAAAATAAATAAATAAAATACAACCTTTAGTAAAAAAGCATAGGTAAAATACTTATGTCTTAGATACAATAACATAACGTGGAACATAAAAACAAAAAGAAAAAGAAAAAAGGTGAAATTTGACTTTATTAAAATTGAAAGCATGTGACTTTTGAAAGAAAATGAAAAGCAAAAGCAGAAATAATTCATACAATTAAGAACTTGTGATATACAAAGACTTTTCCAATGAAACAATAAGAAGACAATCTGCTTTTTTTAAAGTACATGATGTAAACACTTTGTTGAAGAAAATATTTGACATATTTCAATAACAAAGATTATTAACATCTTTATACATCACGGCCATACAAATTAAAACCTGAATGAGGTATCACTACACAGCCACTGTCTTAAGCTGAATTTCTAGAGGAGTTAGGCCAGAAGCCTATCATTTGACTTACAGATTTGGGGATTTGCCAGCTCCTGCAGTCATGTGAGCCAGCAACCTGCTGTCTGACCTGCAATCACATGACTCAGGAGAAACCTCTAGCTTGACATGGATTTGGGACTTGCCAGCCTCCACAACTGCATGAGTCATTTTCTTGAAATAAATCTTCCTTTATGGTGGCATGGAAACCCTGGTGGTGTAGTGGTTAAATGCAACATCTGCTAACCAAAAGGTCTGTAGTTCAAGTTCTTGAGGTACTCCTTCCCCCTCTAGAGAGAAACTAGTTGGACAGTCTCATATATATACGTTAAACCATAAAGTACACACACTACCTGCAAAGTACACACACCACCTGCATCAGTCTGTGTCCCACAGCTGAGTCCAATCTTGGAAGAGTTGGCTCCAGTGCTGGTTTCAGCTTTGGGCTTTACTAGCCCTTTTTGTACCTTATATTTTATAATAAGTAATGGAATAAGACATGGAAGAAAGCAAATGTATTTACTATAGCCGAAAAAAAACAAACTCAAAGCTGTCAAGTTGATTCTGACTCATAGTGACCCTACAAGACAGAGTAGAACTGTCCTATAGGATTTCCAAGGAGAGCTTGGTGGATTCAAACTGCTGACCTTTTGATTAGTAGCTGTAGCTCTTAACTGTTACGCTACCAGGGTTCCATATTTGCTATATGTATGAAAGAGCCCTGGTTGCACAATGGTTAAAGTTATTGACTCTTAACTGAAAGGTCAGCATTTCAAAACTTCCAGAGCTCCACAAGGGAAGTGTGACAGTCTGCTTCCTTAGAGATTTACAGCTTTGGAAACCCTGTGGAGTTGCTATGAGTTGGAATCAACTTGATAGTAGTAGGTTAGGATATATATGTACCTCCTAACTGTATAGCAAAAAACATGGAAGAAATAATGAAAACAATAACAGCCTTCATTTCTACATTGGTCACATGAATGTAGCTGGTATTCAGAACCACCTTCTTCTACATGCCAGTCTTCATTCCTTTAGCCTCAGCAGCCTCCAAGCTGGTCATGTTTCTTTACCTTGTAGGTTAACCCAGACTTCCATTCTTGAAGTGTCTGGGCCCTTAGCAGTCATGTCAGAACTGGGTTGCTGTACTTTTTAATTTACTTTAATCACAGGGCATGGTAGTACTAAGAGAAGTCCCAAGGGATCTCCTGTATTTCAGACATATTCTCCTTTACCTTCATTATGTAATATCAATCCAATTTCCCATTGGTAGTAGGATCAGTCCTACCAGCTAATACAATAATACCATTTTTTTGCCTGTTAATTCAAAGTCACGAGGAGCCCAAAAGAGCTAGATGGCATTCTTAACCTCCAGTTAAATGGAATCAGTGTTGTGTCTCTAGATAGGAACATTTCTCTTTCTGGAACTAAGTCACCCAGACCTACAGAGCAGAGTCACAGGAACCTAAAATTTTCCTATGGAGTCATTAAGTATTATAGAGGTACCACTCCCATTTCCACCTCTTGATTTCTGGAGCTGTGAATACCAACTATGGGAAAAACACCAGCGTGTGCTGGAAGCTGGTTTGTAGCATGCCTAGCTTCATTGCCCCAACTTTGCAAGGTATTGTCACCCAGGGAGCACTAAATTGTGTTTTTAGAAGGCCATTCCATTGTTTTCTCAAGCCAGCTGCTTCATGGTGATGAGGCACATGGTAAGACCAGTGAATTCCGTGAACTCAGGCCCGTTTTGCACTTCATCTGTTGTGAAGTGAATCCCTGGATCTGGGGTGATACTGTGTGGTGCTGGATAAGTTCACAGATAATAGTTTTTGCAGAAGCACTCTGTGCAAGGGAGGCAAATCCATATCCAGAGTAAGTATCTATATCAATGAGAACAAAATGCTGTCTTCCCATGATGGAAGTCGTCCAGTGTAATCAGATTGCTGGCTGATGTCCCTTAAGAGCGATGCCATACTGGTGACTCTGTTGGTCTCTGTTGCTAGGACACTGGGCATTCAGCAGCGAGTGTAGCCAAGTTAGCCTTACTGAGTAAAAGTCTATGTTGCTATGCTTATGCATAACCCCCATCCATACTGCCATGGCCACTTTGTTCATGAGTGCCTTGGACTATGACAGTAGTGGCTGGGAAAGACACTGAGTGGTAGGCACAGAATGAATCATCCTATCCAGCTGATTGTTAAAATCCACATCTGCTGAGGTCACTCTTTGGTGGGCATTAATTTCTTTGGCCCACTCAGAGAGGTATGCCCACATGCCTCTTCCCCATACCTCCTTGCCAACAATTTTCCAGCCATGTTATTTCCTGACCCTCCAGCCAAACCACTGGCTACAGTCCACGAATCGGTATATAATCACACATATGGGCATCACTCTTTCTAAGCAAAATGAACAATCAGATACAACTGCTCTAAGTTCTGTCCACTGAGAGGATTTTCCTTCATCACTATCCTTCAGGGAGGTCCCAGAAAGGAGCTACAGGGCTGCCACTGTCCACTTCCTGCATATAGTGCCAAACCAGGTGCAGATTTTTCTTCCTCAGTCAACAGATCTTAAGGGACTCCCCAATAAATTATAGGTGTATACTGGTAGAAAGCAGGTAATTAAACAAGAATGGGGACCATGGATATTTTGGCAGCTTCTTCAAGTACCCTCAGGTCCCACTCAAACTCAATCTGATATATACCACTTCCAATTAATAAAAGAGTGTTTCTGCACATGTCAGACTTTATGACCATGGGTCAGACAACATTCAGTTAATGATGATCAGCTCAGGCCACTTAGTGATTTGGTGGTTTACAGTTGAGTGTTCAGTCCCTGTAGAAAGCCAAAACTGTTTCTCAAAAAAGAGAGTAGTTATCAGGAGAAAATGACAGAGATTTACTGTAAAATCCAAAGGATCTTCACTGTAATTTGACAATAAGGACCTGCCAAAGACTCGAAGCAGCTACTCTGTTTGCTACTGACACTTCAAGAACCATTGAATCAGCTGACTCATGTGACCCAAGTGGCAACCTGAATCTGTTGTAGAACCTTCTCTTGATCTTGGCCCCACACAAAACTATCAGCTTTTCAAATCACTTCATAAACAGACTGGAGTAGCACATCTAAATTAGGGATATGTTGTCTCCAAAACCCAAAAACATCTATCAGCTGCTGAGCTTCCTTTTTTAGTTGTAGGAAGGGCCAGATATAACAACTTATCCTTCACTTTAGAAGGACTATATTGGCATGCCCCAAACCACTGACCACTAGAAATTTCACTGAAAAGGAAAGCACTAGAATTTTTATTTATTTCCCTCCTTCTAGCACACAGATGTCTTAAAAGTAAGTCTAGAGTCATTGGTGCTTCTTCCTTACTAGGTCTAATCTACATAAGGATGTCAGCGTATTGGACCAGTGTTACAACTTGTGAAAGGGAAAGGAAGTCAAGGTTACTTGCAAACTAAGTTATGACAGACAGCTGGAAAACTGTTAATATTCTTGAGGTAGGAAAGTTAAGGTATTGTATGGGTACTTGTAACTGACACCTAAAATGTGGAAGCAGTTTTGGAAGTGGGTAACATGTAAAGGCTAGGAGAGTTTTAACGTGCCAAATAGCAAAAGCTTAGGTTGCCTTGAAGAGACTCGTGGTAGAATTACGGACATCAAAGGCAATTCTGGAGAGGGCTCCAAAGGAAGTGAGCACAGCTGTAGAGAAAGTCTATTGTTTTAGAGAAGACTTAAGGTACTAGCAACAGAATGTTGCTAGAAATGTGGATATTGAATTCATTTCTGATGAAACTTTAAAAGAAAATGATGAACATGGGATAGGATAATGGAGAAAGGGTGATGCTTTTAATGCAGTGTCACAGAACTTGTTTGAATTATGTTAAAATGTTTGGTAGAAGGTAGAACTTGGAAGCAATGAACTTGGACATCTTAGCCTGGGTTCACCAGTGAAGCAAGACCTGTGAAGCATGTGTTTTATATATAGAGAGATTCATATCAGGGAAATAGATTCCATGGTTGTAGAAGCTGGAAAACACCAAGTCCATGTGTGTGATGGGAGGCTTCTCTGACTCATATAGCTTCAGGAGCTGCTGAATTGAAGATTGGCAGATCAGACAACAGGCTTCTGGCTAGCAGGCTGTGGAGGCCAAAAAAATGACAAGATCGAAAGTTAAGTGGACAGAACACTGGCTCACAGGTTGTGGAGGCTAATGAACCTAAAGACTGGCCAATGAGCAGCCAGCTCAGTTCCTAAAAACCGAAAATCAGATGAGCAGGAGCAAGCTTCACAACCCAGAGTGAGTAAAATCCCATGACTTCTGCCAGAAAGTCCACTTATATCGGAGGCAGGCCACACTCTTCAAGGAAATTCTCTTTCAACTGAATGACTACTTATAACAGATCTTGTCATGGAAGTGGTTACATTATATAAGATCTCATTATAGAAATAATATCATTATATAGCTGCCAAATTACATCAGAACTGCCCAACCATTTGAGAATGATGTCTTGCCCAAGGTTGATACAACAGTTCACATTGAATATTTGGCTGATGATATTTCTAAGCAAGACCTTAAAGAGGCCACATGATATCCCTTACCACTTATAGTAAAACACAAGAGGAAAGAGATGGAGTAAGATAGATGCCAAGACAGGTGGATATTTCCAAGGAACCAAGAAGTAGAAGCTAGAGTCAAGGACCTTCTACCAGAGCTGACACAGAAACAGAAAGCCTTCCCCTAGAGCTGGCATTCTGAGTTCAGACATCTAGATTCCTAAAATGTGAGAAAATAAAGTTCTGTTTGTTAAAGCTACCTATTTGTGGTATTTCTGTTACAGCAGCTATAGATAACTAAGACAACTATTAGAATAGCAATAATTAAGAAAACTGACAATACCTAGTACTGTAGGAGGTAGAGTAGCTGGAACTCTCATACATTTTTGGTGGGAAAATAAAAAAGCACAAAAATTTAAAAAGAAGTTTTACATTTTTTAATAAAATTGCATATATGTTCACAATATGAATCAGGTATATTACTACTCATAGGTACATTGCCAAACCAAAATACATACTCACGAAAAGCTTGTTAGCAAATGGTGATTGCAATTTTTTTCAGCATAGACAAAAATTGGAAACAACACAACTATGCACTTTCTAGTGAATAGATAAACATCACAGATCTGTAAATTGAATACTATTCACCAGTGAAAAAGAATAAGCTAGGCCTGGTATGGGTATATCTCCAAAACATTACCTTAATGGAAAGAAGGCAAATGCAAAAGATGATATGCTGAATTATTCCATTTATATAAAATTCTAGAAAAAGACAAAACTATACTATGGGCCATTGTTTTGTTTATTTATTTATTTATTTTTCATTACGACTGAGTGAAAATGTACATTCCCATATAAATTTACATGCCCACTTATATGTAACTTCCACTGCTCTCCCTGTCTGGTGACTGCACACTATTCCTCTCTGCGCCATACATGTCTCATCCTCCCAACAGCCTCCTTTCCCCTCCTCTCTACCCACTCTCCTTCCTCCAGCATCTATAGGATGTCATCCTGCTGACCTCTGGGCCATTGTTTTTATGAGCAGTGGTCATCAAGGACCAGTGGTGGTGGAAGAAATTGGCTGCAAAAGGACAAGAAGGAACTTTTGGAAGATGTCTGGAGATATTCTGTACCATTATATGGTGACAGTTAAATAACAGTAAGCTTCCTACATAGCTCATCAAATTCACTACTTAAAGGGGGGTGACTCTATTACATGTAAATTATATCTCAATAAAGCTGGTGAAGAAAATGTGTAATATTACTGCTTTATACTAGGTATATTGGGAAGTGTTTTATGTGGATTGCCAGATGATGTAACTTGTATGATCCTTTTTTGCAATTAGAATTATTTAATGATACATCTTACACGTGTTTAAACTAAAGCTTACAGAGGTTAAGGTGTAACGTGGCCTTGAACACCCAGGTAGTCAGATGTCAGAGTGCATATTCTTAATGGTTAAGCTATTACGAGTGACTTTCACCCCTATGTATTAGAAAGACATAGCAGATGACTTTAGGTAGTTGGCAGTTGTGATGAAAATTCTCAGGAAATTAAGAAATCTTGGATAGAGATGCAGTTCAAAAGCTGTACAGATATTTATAGCCACGAAGTGTTGCGGTCATAATATATATTTAATTAAGACAATTTATGAATATTTTTCTGATAAATTCATAAAATCGTCTCATTTTATCATGTTTCTTCCAGCTAACTACATCATTCCAAGCAACATGTGATTAACTGAAAGGAGACATCAGAAGCCACACCAGAAAAACTGTTTATTAGAGGCTGATAACAAATCTAAAATGACAAGTTTTAATTTGAGGGTTGGGCTCTGATAGATTGGCAGAGACTCAATGGGGTGAAAGTGATGATAGAGGGTTTCGAGGCTTCATTTGGACTCAGTAGTTAAGGGAACTATAATCAAAGAAAGATGTTTACTACGAGGTGTCAGGATATACACCTTGTATTTGCCATTTCTGACTGAAACCACACATTGGATCAGGCATACAGAAGCAGGCCTTATCTGGTACCTGTAAATCCATCGTGACTTTCAGTGACCATTCAGCTCAGCTGAATGTACAGAGTGTACAGAGTGACCTTCTAGATTTTTCTTGCACTTTCCACAGTTGTTAAGCCCAAATGCTACCAAAGGCCTTCTGAACTTAAGCATTTGGTTAGTTATTGTGCAATATACTGGATAAACAAAGCACCGTCTTGTTTCATTCTCATAACAGATAACAAGTACAAAAATAGTCATTTTACAGAAGACAAAACTAAGGTTCACAGATGTGTTTTGACTTGCCCATTCACACAACTAATAAATGGTAAATCCAGACACAGAGTTTGGGTCTTCTGTCTCCTAATCCAGTGTACATTTCAGCATCACAGACAAGCAATTTCAACTTGTAAAAGTTAAAGACACATTTAAGAGCAAGATGATTTGCACAAACATAGAAATCTACTGAATTGCCAAGGAAGCAATCCACTTACAAGTATGATTAGGTTGGAGATCATTTCTCTTTTACGACTAGGGTCCTTTATTGGTGATTTCCTCTATTGTGCAATGTTTTATACTGTTTTGTATTTATTTATTTATTTTGTTTCTGCTCTACTCATAGGCAATCTAAAAACATCTCCTTAATCTCTACAGTCACAGAAACTAACACAGTATTTGCATAGAGTTGACACCTACAAAATGTTTATTGCATAAATGACTGAACAAGTGGAAATTTTTTTTCCAACTCTCAAATGCATACTTTTTGTTACTTCTTTAAAAGCATTTTCAACAAGCGTGGAACGGATAGGAGTGTGCTATCACCAGGCAAGGAGAGCAGAGGGAGCTGCAGATAGGTAGACTGCAAATTTGAATTGTATGCAAACTTTCACTCAATCACAATGACAAAAAGTAAAAAAGCATTTTCATGTTTTTAAATCAGCTTCAGCTTTCAAGCCTGGATGGGTCAAGACTGAAGTGCAGAGTGTCTCTGAAGATGCTGCATGAGGATTTTCGTTGTTGCCTTGGTGGCTGGGAATCCTTTGACTGATGAGAACCCCAGGCGAGACGAGCTGGAACTTTTAAGGGGGAGCTGAGTTCTGCACTTAGGGATACCAGTGACTGAGTTTTTCTTAGCTTACATTTATCCTGTAATTTATTTTTCTTATCAAGTGGCTGTTGGCTGAAATCTGGAGTCATTTCATTTTTTTTCCTCCTTCCAGGCCAGGTTTGGTGGACAGGGTCACAGTTGTCTAAGTAACTGAAACTAACAACATCAGTAGGATGCTTGTCAGAGGACTGCCATGGATGGAGTTCTTTCTCCCTTGGGTTACCCTTCTTTCTTAAAGAGGAAGAGGACCTAAAAGCTGATGAAGGAGATGACTTTTCCTCTAAAGTACTGCTTGCAACTGGCTGAACATTGGCAATTACGAAGTCAACTTTTGGAAGAGTCTTAGCTTGGTAACATAAGCTCGTTTACCATTTGAATATAATGCTTCTTCCATACACCTTGCTCAAAGGGAGTAAGGGAGAAACTGATGTACTAGTTATATCATAAACATTTGAGCATCCAGAGTTGATCCAGCTCAGTTAAATTCTTCCAGTACCAGCTCACCTGTGCAAACAACAAACACTTCAAGGATCCAGGAAAAAAGAGATACATAAAGGTAACACCCTCGGAAGTTTGGTAGTAAAATCCAGGGCTTCTGCTGGAATTTTTTCTTGAAGCTGTCTGCAGCAGAACTTCTGCTGTAACAGGGAGCAGCGCTCTATCAGGCCTGTCAGGATTCTTTACCTTTGAGAGTCTGTCCATTTGTCAAACCATTTTCCAAGGCAGGCTCTTCTTTCTTCAAATACCTAGTCATTGAAAAGCTGATGGTTTGGGGGTGTCTAGGTACTCATCTTTGTCTGAATTTGGGGGCCACCTGTGCTTTTTGGTGGTTCAAATGCCATCTTGAAATACCTGGATTTTCTTCCACAAGAAAAGCTATACCTCTTTTAGCTTGTCTGCTTCAAGCCTCAAGCGCTGGGGTTGCCACAGTTGCGCTAGGCCAGCTTTTACTTTGACTTCTACACAAGCGGAAATTATCTCAAGCCTTTTACAAGATTATGAATTTTGTCAAGAAAATGAACTGGATTATTAAGAAAATGTAGTGATGTACTTCAGATGATTTAAATATAATCAGCACTTATTAATAATAATGAGAGACTTGGCACTGAGTTAGGCATTTTCATATATATTATTTGGCTTGACCAGTCACAATAAGTCTGTAAAATAGATACTACATTGATATTTTGTATAGATGAAGTAATTGCAACTTAGAATAACCAATATATTCCAAGTCATAATAGGAGCCAGACATCAGCACAATATTTATTAAATTGGGGAAAAGTATATATTTTAAGAATTTCTGGAATATTTCCTAGAATGATGATGATCAGGAGTCTGCATAACTCTTCAGAGTTTAAGCCTTAAAATTCTGAAATCTAATATCCTAGTTCTAAAGTATTTATCATCTGTTGTTAAACTAAAATCTTGTTTAGCAAGGCCTGGCCTATAATGTTTTCCTTTGTCGAGCACTGAGCAGCCTTAACCAGGCTGTAATTCAAATTTACAATAATTTTCCACTTGTGGCATATCCTCCTTCCCCATTTTGTCCTTTGGATAACCTCATGATGGCTTTTACTGTATTTGTGTGACTCCTTTCCAATTAGCCCTTCGGAACTTTCAAAAAGAAAAGTAACAGAAACGAGTTGAAAGAGGAAAGAAGACAAATGACGGTCTTGGGTAGCAATTAGCTAGCAGCAGCTTTTCCCACTGTTGGCTCATAGAATCATAGAAAACCAGGAGGGTCCTAGAGTTCTCATAATCCAGCCACATAATACTCACAGAAGTGCTAACTTCAGTGTATGCAAAACACAGAGTCAATGGCCAGCCTGTACTCAAAGCATGGATTTGCTGCTTTTAGCTTTCTGAGCTTTGATACATCACTTAATCTTGTTTGCCTTAATTATAAAATGGGAATATTAATATTTAACATATAGGATCACTCTGAGGAACAAATGTGGTAATATCTATAGCACCTAGTGCACACCTGACACATAGGAAGGGCTCGCAAGTGTTAACCTGTTTGTTGTCATTATCATTGTAATATGAGATCTGACAAGTTTGTGAACTTGCCACCATGGGCTTATGTTGGCAGCACTGTACAAACAACGTGGTAAGGTTTCACAACCTCTATATATCAGTGTCTCCCAGCTGTATTTATGCTGATGTATGGTGATGTCTTGGCAGAGCAGTGTTTCGTGGTTTTGTGTGCTGTCATGAGAATGTTGGAGCTTGAATTAGAGTAATAAACAAACATTAAATTTCTTGTTAAACCAGCAAAGGTGGAAGTGAAATCAGGGACATGTTAGTCCAGGTTTCTGGGGATAATGTCATGAAGAAAATGGCAGTGTACAAATGGACTAAATATTTTTCTGGGGGGAGAGAAAGCATCACTCATGAAGAGAGGTCAAGGTGGCCGGTAAAGAACAGAACTGATGAAAACATTGCAAAACTTCATTGAATTGCATATCAAAATTATCAGCTGACTTTGGGAGATACAGCAAACCAAGTGAACACTGACAGAGATATAGGAAAATCTGAAATGAAAATCCTGGCATGAGAAAGGTGGGTGCAAAAATGGTCCCTAAGGAACTCACTGAGGAACAAAAGCAAAGGTGAGTCAAAGTTTGCCAAGACCTTTTGTAAAGGAAAGACAATGTTTCGGGCCATGTTCCCACCAGTAATGAAACATGGATTTACCAATATGACCCTGAAATAAAGCATCAAAGTGCACAGTGAAAGTCAGCCAATTCTCCACAACCAAAATAGTTCCGTCTGTCCAATTCAAGAGTCAAAATACTGTTGTTCTATGCATCTATAGGATATCATCCTGCTGACCTCTGGCTGGAGGAAGGCGAGTGGGTGGAGATGCGGGGAAAGGAGACTGTTGGGAGGATGAGACATATATGGAGCAGAGAGGAATAGTGTGCAGTCACCGGGCAGGGAGAGCAGTGGAAGCTGCATATAGGTGGGCATGTAAATTTATATGGGAATGTACATTTTCACTCAGTCATAATAATAAAAAAAAAGAAATACTGTTGTTAACATTTTGATATCAGAGGGATTGTTCATTATGAATGTGTAGCAACTGGACAAACAGTTAACCAAGTTTACTACTTAGAAGTGCTGAAAATGCTATGTCAAAAAGTTAGATGAAAACAACCTGAACTTTTCACCAACAGCTCATGGCTCTTACATCATGAGAATGTACTAGCTCACATGGCACTGCCTGTGAAGGGACTTCTTAGCCAGTAAAAAACAACTGCATTGAAACACCCTCCCTACTCATTTGACCTGGCCGCCAATGAATTTTTCTCTACCCCTAAATAAAGGGAATATTGAAAGACACTTTGATGACATTCAGGATAACAAGGGTAATATGAGGATAGCTCTGATGACCATTGCAGAAAAAGAGTTCCCAAACTACTTTAAAGTGTGAACTAAGCACTGGCACCAGTACATAGCTTCCAAAGAGGAGTATTTCAAAGGTAACCATAGTGATATTCAGCAATGAGGTTATGCAGCACTTTTATTAGGATGAGTTTGTGAACTTAATTGTCAGGCCTCTACCACAGTGCTTTGTTTCTCAATTCTATATTTATAATTGTGTGGATATTTCTTGGTATGACTGGAAATCAATATTGTTGCTTGTTTGTTACTCTCAAACAATGGCCTGAATCTTAGCAAAGATGTTAAAAATTAATAGTCACAACTTTTCCTAATTTCTGATTTTTTCATTTTGATGCTTCAAACTGGGTGATACCTGCCAACTCCAGGCACATTTTTCTGCCTAAATATTTACTTTTCCACAGAAGTCTTCCCAATTATAAAGACACATTTGTATTCATTCACTCACATTGGTTTATTAAATTGTATTGCTCTCAGTCTCCTTACCTCAGTTTCTCTAATGCTTCTGAACCCTCACTGTCTCTATATGCCCTCCATCCCAGGCAAAGATGAATGATGTATGAAATGGGTAAATTTGGTGACAGCAAACTAAGTATACATTGCTGATGTCAAATGCATCCTGGCTGAAAGCAGAAAATACCAAATTTATGTTTATTGACTATGCAGACATTCTACTGCGTGAATCATAACAGATTATTCATAACATTGCGAACAGTGGGAATTACAGAACACTAAATTGTTCTCGTATGGAAGTTGTACATAGATCAAGAGGTAGTCATTCAAACAGAACAAGGGGATATTTCAGTTTAAAGACAGGAGTGGTATTTGTCAGGGTTATAGCTTTTCACCATACTGTTCAATCTGTATGCTGAACAAATAACCCAAGAAGCTGGACTATGCGAAAAATAAGGCATCGGGATTGGAGGAAGACTCACTGTCAACCTGTGTTATGGAGGTGACACAACTTTGCTTGCTGAGAGTGATGAGGTGTTGAAGCACTTGCAGATGAAGATCAAAGACCACACCTTCAGTATGAATTATACTTTTGCATAAAATAAAACAAAAATCCTCACAACTGGACCAATAACCAACATCATGATAAATGGAAAAAAGATTGAATTGTTAAAGATTTCATTATATTCAGAACCACAGTCAACAGCGATGGCAGAAGCAGTCAAGAAATCAAAAGATGCATTGCAGTGGGACAATCTGCCGAAAAAGACCTCTTCAAAGTGTTGAAAAGGAAAGATGTCACCTTGAAGACTAAGTTGTGCTTATCCAAGACATGATATTTTCAGTTGACTTATATGCATGGGAAAGTTGGACAATGAATAAAAGGCCAAGGAAAAATTCATACCGTCAAATGGCAGTGTTAGCAATGAGTGCTGAATGTACCACAGAATACCAAGAGAACAAACAACTCTGTCTTGAAAGAAGAAGAACAAGAATTCCTGGAAGCAAAGATATAGAAGCTATATCTCACCTATTTTGGAGAGATCAGTCCCTGAAGAAGGATACCATGCTTGGTTAGAGAGCCAGGGAAAAATAGGGAGATCCTCAACAAGATGGATTGACACAGTGGATGCAACAATGGGCTTGCCTTGGTCTTCTAGTGCTGCTGTAACAGAAACACCACAAGCAAATGGCTTTAATAAAGAGAAGAAGGCTAGAAGTCTGAATTCAGGGCAACAGCTCCAGTGAAAGACTTTTCTCTCTCTGTCAGCCGTGGGGAAAGTCCTTGTCATCTGTCCTCCCTTGGACTGGGAGCATCCCAGCACAGGAACCTCAGGTCCAAAGGACATGGTCTTTTCCCTGTACTGCAGTCTTGGTGATATGGTATCCTTGTGTCTGTCTGCTCACTTCTCTCCTTCTCATCTCAAAAACAACTGGCCCAATACACTGTCAAATCCTGTAGATCTCATCAATACCACTGTCATCAATTGATCCCATTATAGTGATAGCATTTACTACACACTGGAAAATCCCATCAAATGACATAGTGGTGGACATTCACACAACACTGGGAACCAAGACCCAACTAAATTGCTACATACAGTTTTGAAGGACATGCTTCAATCTGTGGTAGGGCTCAGTCATAACAATTGTGAGAATGGTGTAGGACTGGGCAGTGTTTTCTACTATTGTACATGGGTCACTATGAGTTGGAACAAACTCTGTGGCACCAAGCGGCAACAACAGCAAACTAAGCATGCTCAATTTAGGTCTTTCTTTTTTACCTCTAGGAGAAAGTAGCTTCTAGGGCCTATCCATTTTTTCTAGCTCCTGCAAGTGATATGTTTTATATGGACCTGCACCATTTGAGATTGTGGACATCTAAAAGAGTCCTAGTGGTGCAGTCGTTAAGAGCTTGCCTGCTAACCAAAGGATCAGCAGTTCAAATCCATCAGCCACTCCTTGTAGACCCTATGGGGAAGTTCTGCTGTGTCCTGCAGAGTCACTATGAGTCAGAATTGACTCAACAGATATCATGGATTGAATTGTGTCTCCCCAAAAGTGTGTGTAGAAATTTGGCTGGGCCATGATTTCAAGTATTATGTGGTTGTCCTCCATTTTGTGATTTTATTATGTTGCAAATATATATGGTTAATAGGGAAAGATTGGATTATGTTAAAGAGGATTAGGGTAGGACTGTAATACCCTTTATAACAGAGTTTTCCTGGAGTGTGACTCATATTATCTTTTATCCTACAAGGGGAAGCAAGCAGAGAGTCAGAGACCTCATACCACCAAAAAAGCAGCACCAGGAGCAGAGTGCATCTTTTGGACCCAAGGTTCCTATGCAGAGAAGCTCCTACATGAAAAGAAGACTGATGTGACACAAGAACCTTCTTCCACAGGTGACAGACAGAGAGTGACTTCACCTGGAGCTGGTGCCCTGAATTTGTACTTGTAGCCTACTGGAGCATGACAGAAGGAAATCCTCTTTGCTAAACTCATCCACTTGTGGGATTTCTGTTATAGCAGCACTAGATGATTAAGAAAACAGCCAATGTATTTTTTGTTGTTCTTGTTTGGTTGTTTGTTTTGGTGGGCATTTAACCACACCTGTAGCTTGGTGGATGAATTTGTGAGACCCGAATAAGTATAAGGACTTACTGCCCAGCACATAAACTACATCCCCACATACAAACTCCATCCTAGCCTTATCAAAGTAAAGGCAGGGACCAATAAACTTTGCTAATTCATTATTTCAGAACTTGGGCTACAACAGGAATTATAGTTTTGGGGACTCCCCAAAAGACCCCTGGTTTGAGTCAGGGATCATGAAATCTTTAATCCTGACTATTTTCATTTGTGGGTTTTTGTTTGTTTGTTTGTTGTTTTTTATAGCCCTGTATGAACTGGTTCCAACTTGACAGAAGTGGGTTTTTTTTTGTTTGTTTGTTTATTAGTTACATTCAGAAATTGGAAGATGAAAATGTTACATTATCTAAGATATTTGTCAGATAAGTCTAAGCCATTCCCAGATCTTTTTGACATTTACACTGTAAGTGTTGACCTTCTTCTGGAGCTAAGCCAAGGCTAGTCTCAAGCTATCCAGCTTATCTACATTTGTTATATCTGATGATTTACATTACAGCACCTGCTAATCATGCTTATGAATATTAGAGATCCATGTTACAGCTGCATTCTTTGAAATATGGTAGATTTTATTAATAGACAACTAAAAATAAATTGGGGCCACTATAAAGTTAGAAATGAAAACTCTGCTTGCATAGAGAAAATGGGAAAAAGAAATCATCACAAAGCCAAAAAAAAAAAAAAATTATAAAGAAATATTCCTTTGATTCCTTTGTCTTGGGAAATTGGCTGTCTCAGAAACAGTGCAAGAGCCTAGAACAACAGATAAAGTTGTTAAAGGATGCTTTATAGTTGAACAGAAAGTATTTCAGAAAGACAGTTTTAGTGCTGGAAATTGCAGGAGATAAACTAAAGGATTGAGAAAAGAAAGAGCAGAGGAATGTATTTAAAAAAAGGGAGTGCATTTTCAGAGGGTAAATGACCTATGTGATTAGAGAAATAAAAGTGAATGTAACAATAAACACAGATCTAATGAGTTTAAAAGATGAAACTGGAAAAATGGAGGGTTTGAACTGAGCAGATCTGGTTTACTCTTCTCAGATCTGCCAATCAGATAAGTCACTCCAACTATTTTGGGATAGAGTTAGTAAAGGTGCAGAAAGAAAAGGTTGGTGGGGTGAAAGATTTTCTTTTGTCGCTTGACAATGACACATATGATAATATTAACAAATTAAAATATAAAATTAAAACCCACAGAATGAAGAAAGACAAAATCCAGTATTGTTAATATGATTTATTTATCTAATAGGTGCTATTTCTGATTAATTTATCAATGCATTTCGAAAAAGCCTACCACTAACATGCATAGTGCAGGTACTCTTGATGAATTCATTTAGAATGATAAGGTATCTACTTTTTGGGCTTGTAGTAAAGTGATGAAGAAACATATTTAATGAATAACTTAAAATATAATGTGTAAGTATTGGTACAGAAGCATTCCAAGAGAGTTTGAGAGCAAAGAGGAGAGGAACTTAGTAATTCAGAAATGACTGAGCTTCATGGTTGGCTCTGAGCTTCCTAGCAGCCAACAAGAAGCAGTAATCATGGTAAATTTTATAACTTTCAGTATCACAAAGAAGGGATATAACAATTCTTAAAGTGTCCCTATTTGTGGATGGCATGATCCTATACACAGAAAACCCTAAGGAATCTTTCCCCCAAACCACTGGATCTAATAGAAGACTTCAGCAAAGTATCAGGATATAAGATAGACATGCATAAATCAGTTTAATTTCTTTATACCCACAAAGAGACACAGATGAAATCTTGAAAGCACTATCATTTGCTATAGCCTCCAAGATGATAAAATACCTGTGAATAAACCTAACCATAGATGTAAAGACCTATATAAAGAAAACTATAAGACCCTACTACAAGAAATTAAAAGTGACCTACATAAATGGAGAAACCTGCTTGTTCTTGGATAGATAGACCCAACCTTGTGAAAATGACTATTCTACCCAAAGTGATCTATACGTACAATGCAATAACAATACAAATCCCAATGGCATTCTTTAATGAAATGGATAAACAAATCACCAACTTCATGTGGAAAGGGAGGAAACTGGAGATAAATAAAACATTACTAGAGAAGAACAAAGTCAGAAGACTCACACTAATCTCAAAAATCTACTACACTGCCACAGTAGTCAAGACAGCCTGGTACTGGCCCCAAAACAGACACATATACCAATGGAACAGAACTGAGAATCCAAATACGACATCATCCACCTATGAGCAACTGATATTTGATAAAGGCCCAAAGGATGTGAACTTGGCAAAAGACAGTCTTTTCAAAAAAAAAAAGGTGTTGACATAACTGGATATCCATCTGCAACAAGTTTAAACAGATCCTTATCCCTCACCATGGACAAAAATTCAGTCAAAATGGATCAAAGACCTAAATATAAAATTCAAAACAATAAAGATCTTGGAAGAAAAAACTGAGAAGACAACAGAATCCCTAATCCATGGCATTAGCAGTCTACAAAAAATTGCCAATAGACCTCAAATACCAGAAATGAAAATAGACAATTGAGAACACTTAAAAATCAAACATCTAAGCTCATCCAAACCCTTCATCAAAAGAGTAAAAAGCCTACTTACAGAGTGACAGAGAATTTTGGCTACCACATTTCCAATTGATATCTCATCTTTCTAATCTGTAAGATACTGCAAAACATCAAAAACAACAACAAAAAAGACAAACAATTCAATTAAAAAGCAAGCAATGGATGTGAATAAACACTAAAGAAGACATACAGGATGCCAACAGATACATGAGGAAATCTTTGTGATTGCTAGCCATCAGAGAAATCAAAATCAAAACCACAATGAGTTACCATCTTATGCCAACAAGGCTGGCAATTATTCAAAAAACACAAAATTATAAATGCTGGAGAGGCTGTGGAGAGCCTGAAACTCTTCTACACTGTTGGTGGGAATGTAAAACAGTATGACCACTGTGGAAACTGATTTAGAACTTTCTTATAAAACTAGAAACAGAAATGCCATTTGATCCAGCAATCCCACTCCTTGGAATATATCCCAGAGAAACATAGGCCACTATTCAAACAGATATTTGCATGCCAATGTTTATTGCATCTCTCTGCACAATAGCAAAAAGATGGAAGCTGCAGATTCTCAACAACAGCCAAATGACTAAACAAACTATGCTGTATTGATACAATGAAATACTACGTGATGATAAGAAATGATGACTTAAGAAAATACCTGATAATGCAGGACCATCTAGAGGACATTATGCTTAGTTAAATTAGCCAGACACAAAAGGATAAATATTGTATGAGACTATTATTACAAAGATGCAACAAAGCATTTTAGCACAGAAGAAATTAGTCTTTGAGAGTTATAATAGGAGGGGGTGAGAAGGACTTCTACAGATTTGATAATGATTAGATTTGGGTCAGGTGTAGGGTGTGACAGCATGTACTAGACAAGAGGTACCCACAACTGCTCAACTTCAAAACTAAACTGATCCCTAAATGTGTCTCACTTCTTTGGAACGACAGAATGCCAGAGGCTGGGGTTAGGGAACCATGCTTTCAGGGGACATCCAGGTTAACTGGCACACCCAAGATTTTTGTTTTGTTTTTTTCTTTTTTTCTTAAGAAAACATTCTGTACATCACTTGGGTGAGTGGTGTCGGGGGTCTTAAAAGCTAACAGTCATCTAAGTAGCATTGGTCGGTCCAGATTCTCCAGGACCAGAGGTAAACTGGATATCTAGGATAGGAGGAAAATATGAGCCCACATATGCAAGACCACATATGGGCCACAGTCTGCCTCAGCATGGGACCTGAAGAACTAGATGATGCCCGGCCACCACCAACGACTGCCTCGATGCGGTGCACTATACAGAGCCCCAGACATAGTAGGAAAAGGAATTAGATTCCTACCAGAAGACCTCACTTGATGGTCATTCAGACTGGAGGGTCCCCTGAGACCATGCCCCCCTGGACTCTCTAATCCCAAACCAAAACCAACATCTGGGCCAGCTCTCCAGACAAAGACTGAACTGGACTATACAAAGTATGGAGTGAGGCTGGTGATGAACATATCTTTGGACTTAAATACATACACAGGGCTGTCCTAAAGGCTCATCACTGGAGCTGAGATGATAGGATGAGGGTGGTCATATCTTGGTCAAAGAGTCATGAGAAGTTTCTAATGAAAAGGGGTAGCATGCTATCACAGGGGGAGGCAGGGTAGGAAGGGAGGGGAGAGCAGATAGAATAGAATCGGGGTAAAAGTTCTAGGTGTTACACGGCAAACTGATACAGATTGTAAAATTCTTCTCAAACCACAATAAAAGTTATTTTTTTAAAAAAAAAAAAAAGGAAAAGGATATAAAAATTCTTTAGGGAATTTTTTTTTTCTGGGAAGAAATTATTTACATGAGATTTTATAACAAACATTAAATGATGTAATGGATGATGTTCTCAACAGCATATTTTCTAACCTTCACATAAGTCAATAGCATATGCTTATTTTTTTCTGGATTTTGGTGACATTGAAGAGTATATTATAGCAGAAAATTCCTGTACTAAACTTAATGTATGTCAGAATCACTTTGGGATCTACTTAAAATGCAAATTTCTGGGGATTATCTAAGTAACTATCTCCAAAATCTTAAATTATAATAACTCACATTATAAATTTAAGCATTTCCCATTCCAGTTCTATTAAACTTTTATTCCCACCACAGCCAATTTTAGACCTTACAAAGACTTCATTCAATTCAATAATCTTTCCATTTTCTCCAGCTCTATTAGTTCTTTCCTTGGCATCTTGCTTTTTCTTGATGATTACTTAAGCTACCTTCTTTCCAACATCTTCAGCTCCTCATGTGGCACTGTATATCTTCAGCCAGCGTTTGCTAAAATCTTAATTCTGTCTGATTTTTCCAGGGAAATTCGTAGGCATATGGATGTAGGAAAGAAGAAAAAACTTTGGTATTAACCAAAAAGCATTACATTACCTCTAAACTTTGTCTCCAAATTACCAAATGGAATATAGCAGTGATAAAAAGCAGAACAATTGTGTACGACACTTGCTTACTATTTATGATAAAACATAATAGCAGGATGTATACAGCAATGACTACATACCAGACCCTTAACATAGGTAATCAATAACTGTCACAACATCCTGTTATCAGTTAGCTTGAGCTTTGCTGACAACCTGCTTTAAAACTTTGTGGCTTAAAATAATGGCTCTCAAAATGTAGAACTGAGCCAACAGTATCTGTATCACCTGGGAACTTGTTAGAAATGAACATTTAGGAACTCTGGCCTAGATCTGAAAACCCTGATGGCATGGAAGTTAAGAACTATGACTGTTAACCAAAAGCTTGGCAGTTCGAATCCCTCAGGCAATCCTTGGAAATCCTATGGGGCAGTTGTACTTTGTCCTGTAAGATCACTAAGTCAGAACTGACTCAACAGCAGTGGATTTTTTTTTAACCCAGATCTACTGAACCAGAAACTCTGAAGGTAGAGCTTAGAAATCTGTGTTTAACAAGATCTCAAGTAATCAGTTTAAATAAAGATTTACTCTTAACAATGAAAGTAATTGTGGGCATGGCATAAGTCTGGGCAGTGCTTTGTTCTGTTGTGCATAGGTCACCATGAGTCAGAACTGAATAGCAAATTTGAAATCCACTAACCTAACAAAAATAAAACAAATTTTTCTTTTGAAGTTCAAAATTTAATTATCTGGGTTAACATTTTTGATTGGACTCAGCTGGGTGAGTTTTCTGTCATCAGCTGTGATCGCTAACACAGCTACTGGTGCATTAGCTGGGAGGTGTCTAATTTACACTGTCCTCAATGGGGATAGCTCATCTCTACTCCAAGCATTACACATACTCCAGGAAGTTAGCCTCGACTTTTTCATGTGACAGTTGAGGGGGCTTGCAGGAAAGCAAGTGGAAACATGCAAGATCTCTTTAGGCCTAAGTTTGGATCTGCCACACTGTCACATCCCTCACATTCTACTTGCTAAAACAAGTTCCAAGACTAATGATGAAGCCAGGTTTAAGGAGTGTGCAAAAGAGCCCACCTGCTGATGAATGAGCTACAACGTCATAATACTAAGGTCAGTGATAATGGAAATCCTTGAGCACTGGAGGCATTTTAGCAGCAGTCTACAACTTGTGTGGTTGATGCACCTTCATTATTTTACAGATTAATAAATTGAAGCTCAATAAATTTAAAGAATTTAAAAAACATATCATCCACTAGTAAATAGCAGACGCCAGATATAAGCCCATATAAGTCTCACTAAGGAGCCTCTGGATGGTACAAACAATGATTGTCTGCTAGCTGACAGGTTGGCAGTTAAAGTCCATTCAGAGGCATCTTGGAAGATAGCCCTGGTGATCTGCTTCCACAAGGTCACAACTCTGAAAATGGACTCAACTGTAACTAACATTAATTACCTTAATCATGTTGGAATAGCTATAATGTAACACAGGATATGATAAGTAGAATAGCGGAGGTCCACACAAGAATTAACAGAAGTTCAAAAGAAAAAGAGATGATTTCTGACTGGAGAGAACAAAAAGTTCTCAATGAAGTTGTGAAAATTTGAGCTGCTCCATGAAGAATGAGTGATCTAAACAGAGAAACAATTATGAGGCTGAAACAGCTGTGGAAAATCACCAAAGTTTCACCGAAAAGAGAGAGAGACATTTAGTACATAGTTCAGGCATAGAGAACTTTGAATGCCAAGAAAAGGAAGGGTTTCAACCAGATGATTTTTGAGAAAAACAAGAGTAAGGTGACAGTATGTAAGTTCCAATCACTGTGATAGAGCAGTGGTTTAACTGTTAGCTGTTAACTAAAAGGTTGGCACCTCAAATTCATCCAAAGTCTCCATGAAGAAAGACCAAGCATTTTACTCCTTTAAAAATTATATCCTCCAACAAATTTGAAAACATAGAGGAAATGGATAAATTTCTGGAAGTGCACTACCTACCAAAATTAACAAACAGCAAACAACAGAACAAAAAATGCGTGGCCCAGAAGCTTCCCTGGAGAATTCTACCAAACATTCAGAGAATGTTTGAGTACCAACAGTGCTCAAAATATTTCAGAATGTAGAAAATGAGAAAATAATATGCAGTACACTCTACAAAGCTAGCTTCACCCTGATACCCAAACCAGGCACAGACACTACAAAAAAAAAGAAAATTAGACCAATATCCTTCATTACCATAGATGCAAGAATCCTCAACAAGTTTCTAGTAAATAGAATTCAACATTGTCTTAGTCATCTAGTACTGCCCTCAGTTGTGCTCTCTTGGTAGCATGAGACACCCAACATCCTCTGCTCACTTCTCTCCCTTATATCCCACAAGCTTGTAGCTTGAGTACTGTCTCACCAACACAACCATTGCCCATTCTCACTCATCAGCATCATGGAGGCAGGATTCATGACACATGGGAGAAATCACACCATATTGGGTCTCTTAGCTAAGTCAAATCAGCACATACATTTTTAGGGGGACACAATTCAATCCATGACATCCCATCCTTTGGCACCCCAAACATTGTATCATTGGAGCATATAAAATATATTCATTCATAGCATAGCAACAATCTTAAGTCCAAGTCCAAAATCCATAAATTTGTCCTCAACTGTGAAATCCAAAACACATGTTATCTTTCCAAATTACAGTGGTATAACAGGTGGATATGAATTATATATTTTGATTACAAATGGATAAAATGCATACACCAGATTACCAGAACACCTTACATTAGTCTTCATGGCTTCAAAAACAATACTCCAAACTCTGTAACATTTTAAAACCCTTCCCTTCAGACTCTAGGTATTAGCCATACTCTCCAGATTTTGAGTTGCAGTCCCTGGGCTTCAGCTCCACTTCTAGGCCCACTTGGACATCAACTCTGCCCCCTCAGCTTCAGGTGAACCCTAAGCCCAATTGAATGGCAATTCAGAAAGCCTAGTCTCCACCCTTTCACAGCCATACCTTCTGAGACTGAGGCAGCTCAGGCTGTCATCAACCTTGTCTCATCAGCTTCTGCTTCCTAGGGCCTCATGGCCTGAGCCTCAAGCCCGTGTCTGCCCTGCGAAGGCAAGTGTTCCAGTGCTCTGTAGCTCCACTGATTCAAATGCCCAGAGGCACCCCACTCCAACAAGTAGCCTCCTGCACACAGGTACTCAGATCTGTTGTTCTGTGGGTCAGTGGAGACACTGCACTCTGTCAGAAAGCCTCCTGCACACAGGCATTCAGCATTCTTTCTCTGTGGGTCAGCTCCTGATTCTGCTGCTGCCAGTTCGCTGCTGCTGCAGATTTTCTCACCACCTGCTGCTTTCTCAGGTGCTAGCAATTCTCTTGCATTACTTATTCCATCCATTCACAGTCTCAAAAAAAAGCCTTACACATTTTAGGTATTTATTAGAGCAGTACCCCACTCCCAATACCAAATTCTGTTTTAGTCACCTGGTATTTTTTGTTGGAGCAGTACCAGGTGACTAAAGCAAACATCATATGAAAGTAACATGCCATGTCTGACTAGGAGTCCTACAGATACGTAAGGATGGTTAATTGTAAGAAAATTAGTTGACACAATCCACCACAAAAAAGAATCACACAATTATCTCAATCTGCATAGAAAAGACATTCAACAACAACCAGCATCCATTCCTGATAAAATACTTACAAAAGGGAGATTCTTCAACTTAATAAAGGATATCTGTATAAAACCAATAGCCAATATCATTCTTAACAAAAAGAGACTGAAAATAGTTCCCCTGAGAAAAGGAACAAAACTAGAACATCCTTTTATTACCCATCCTATTTAACGTTGGCAACCCTGGTGGTATATTAGCTAAGAGTTTTAGCTGCTAATCAAAATGCTGGTAGCTCAAATCCACTGGGTATAACTTGGAAACAATATGAGGCAGTTCTACTCTGTCATATAGAGTTGCTACAAGTCAGAATTCACTTGATGTCAATATTTTTTTGTTGTTTATTTAAAATTGTTCTGAAAGTCCTAACTTTAGCAATAAGGCAAGTAAAAGAAATAAAGGGAATCCATACTGGTAAGGAATAAAAAACACAACTTTATTTTAGATGATATGCTACTATACTTGAAAAACTTAAAAAATCCCATGATAAAACTACTAGAACAAATACAAAGATTTTGCAGAAGAGCAAGATGTAAGATAAACACAAAAAAATCTAGTGGATTCCTATACACCAATAAACAAACCACAAAAACAAAATGAGGGAAGCAATGTCATTCATAGTAGATGGTAAAAAACTAAAAATAAAACACTTAGGAATACATCTAACCTGGTATGTAAAAGATCTACACAAAGAAAACTAGTGTCTTGAGACACTAGTGCAAGAAACTATGAGATCTGCACACATGGAAAAACATACATGCTCATGGATAAATAGATTCAACATTATGAAAATGTCAATTCTACCTAAAACAATCTACATATGCAATGCAATTCCAATCTAAATACCAACAACACACTTTAAAGAGATGGAACAATTATTAACTTTATATGAAAGAGAAATAGGTGCTGGATTAGTAAAGCACTACTGAAGAACAAAGAAGGGGAACTCACACTGCCTGACCTCAGAACTTACTGTACAGCTATGGTAGTAAAAATAGCCTGGTAAGGGTATAACGACATTTACCAGTGGAACAGAATTGAGAAGACAGACATAAATTAATTTACCTACAGTCACCTGATCTTCAACAAAGGCCCAAATTTCATCAACTGGGCAAAAGATACTCTTTTTAACAAACAGTGCTAGCAAAACTGGATATACATATGCAAAAAAACAAACAAACAACAACAAAAAAAAAAAACAAGAAACAGAATAAAAAGTAATTCAAAATGGATCAAAGACCTAAATAAAAAATCAAAATCTATAAAGATCATAGAAGATAAAATAGGGTCAATGCTAGAGGCCATAATATACTGCATAAACAGGATATAAACCATAACTAACAATACACAAACACTGGAAGATAAGCTAGATAATTGAGATCTTCTAAAAATCAAACTTTCATACTCATCAGAGTATTTCAACAAAAGAGTAAAAAGACTGGGAAAAAAATTTGGCTATGACATATCTAACAAAGATTGACTCCCCAAAATCTATAGGAATCTACATCTCTACAACAAAAAGACAATTCAATTTAAAAATGGACAAATGACATGAACATACATTTCACTAAAGAAGACATTCAGGTGGCTAATAACCAGAGGAAACACTCGTGATCTCTAGTCATTAGAGAAATGCAAATCAAAACCGTAATGAAACGTCGTCTCACTATGACATCACTGTTATGAAACAAATAATAGCAAATGTTAGAAGGGCTACAGGAAGATTGGAACTCTTAGGCACTGCTGGTGGGAATGCAAAATGTTACAACCACTTTGTAAAATGATATGCTGTTTTCTTAAAAAGCTAGAAATAGAAATATTACATGATTCACCAATCCCAATCCTAGGAAAATATCCTAGAAAAATAAGAGCCATCACAGGAATAGACTCATGCTTACTCTTGCTCATTGTGGCACTATTCATAATAGCAAACGGTTGTAAACAATCTAAGCGTCCATCAACAAATGAATGAATAAACAAACGATGGTACTTATACACACAATAGAATACTGTGCAATAGATGAATCTGTGAAGTATCTCACAACATAGGTCAGTCTAGAGGGCATTATCCTGAGTGACATAAATCAATCATACAAATAATGTATGAGATCACTACTATAAAAACTCATGAAAAGATTTACATACAAAAAGAAATAATCTTTGATGGTTATGAGGAAGGGGAATAGCAGGGATGGAAAAACAGTAACTAGACAAGAGATAAATGATAACTTTGCTAAAGGGTAAGACGGTATACAGTCTTGGGGAAGCTAGCACAGTTTGTCCAAGTCAGGGTCATGGAGGTTCCACAAACACATCTAAACTCCCCGAGAGATCTAATTACCAACAGCAGGCTGAGGGTTGGAGAGACCATAATCTTAGGTAACACCTATCTCAGTTGACATAACATGGTTTATAAAGAAACTATTCTATATCCTGCTTTGGTGAGTAGCATCTGGTATCTTAAAGGCTTGTGACGGGCTATCTAAGATATCCTGTAGTCTCACCCTCTCTGGAGCAAAGGAAAATGAAGAAAAACAAACATAGAGAGTAAAGATTAGTCCAAAGGACTAACGGACAACACATACCACAGCCTCCACCAAACTGACTGCAGTACAGTTAGATAGCTGTGCTCTCACACTGACTGCTCTGATAGGGATCACAATAGAGGGTCCCAGACAGAGCTGGAGAAAAATGTAGAACAAAATTCTGTCACACACCAAAAAAAGACCAAAGGTTCTGATCTAGCAGAGACCGGATAGACCATGAAAGTACAGCTGCTAGACGCCCTTTTAACTCAGCCAAAGATTAAACTGTCCCATGATACAAAACCAGACTCAATGGATGTACCATCCCAAGGGCAAGGATGAGATGGCAGAAAGGGACAGGTAAGCTGGTAATGGAGAACTCATGGTAAAGGGGAGAGTGTTGACATATCATGGAATTGCGACCAGTGTCACAGAAATATGTGTACTAATTGTTTAATAAGAAATTAATTAGCTCTGTAAAACTCATCTAAAGTATAGTTTAAAAAAAAGAAAACAGAAAGCCTTATATAGGCATTTCTGCTGTCACATAGGGTTGATATAAAGTGAAATCAACTCCACAGAACCTAACAATAGCAACAATAACCATGTACATTGTCTTTTTTGTGGATTTATCAGCATAAAGCATTTTATTTTACAATTTCCTTTCACATTAAAGAAAAATTCTCTGGCTTTAAAAATCTCATTCAGAGAATAAAGATCTGTTATTTGATCATTTCCGTATCTCTTGGACCACTTTTTTTTGTTTGAATGGGTCCAAATATGGGTCTTTTCCAGTTGGTTAACCGGGTAGCTGTCTTCCACATACCACTACATCCATTTGTGGAAACAACTCAACTGGCACTCCACCAATTCCTGGAGCCTTATTTTCCATCAAGGCGTTCAGTGCAGTCTGGACTTACTCCTTCGGTACCATCTGTTCTTGATCATATGCTATCTCTTGAAATGGTTGGACATCGATCAATACTTTTTGGTGACTCTCTGTATTCCTTCCCTCTTCTTTTGATGCTTCCTGCTTTGTTCAACATTCTGCCTATATTAATACTGTGCTATTTTAAGCCTAGTGACTATAAAACACATAAAATAAATCACAGTGACTGTGGCTGGAAAATCACCTTCCACCATCCCCATTTCACTATTTTAGGAGAAGAGTAAGTAAAAGTGGAATAAACAACACTTTGAAGTGTCAAAACAAGGTAAGACTCTGTAGGGAGAGCCTGGAGCGTCTTCCAAATCATAGCTCAAACCCTGTAGTAGTGGGCATATGGAAGATGAGTCTATCAATTGTGGACTGTTAAGGAAATATGAAAGGAGCTACAGTGGGGCAGTGGTTAAATACTCAGTTACTAAACAAAAAGGTAGCATTTTCAACTCATCCAGTAGCTCCATGGAAGAAAGAACTGGCTATCTGATCTACTCCTGTAAAAGAATTTTTCACTATTACATTCTTCCTTTATTGACTGTCCTTGTATAATACAAATCTTGGTAAATTACCAAACATCATGTCCTCCTCCATGGACTGATCCCTCCTGAAAACATGTCCAAAGTATGTAAATCATAATCTCTCCACCCTTGCTGCTAAGGCACGTTCTGCTTGTACTTCTTCCAAAACAGATTTGTTCTTTCTTTTGACAGTCCATGGTATATTCAGTATTCTTCATCAACACCACAATTCAAAGGCATCAGTTTCTCTTTGGTCTTCCTTATTCTTTGTCCAGCTTTCTCTGCCTAATGTGCAACTGAAAATACCATAACTTGGGGTCAGGCACACCTTAGTCTTCGAAGTGGCACCTATGCTTTTCAGTTTCTTGAAGAGGTCCTTTGCAGCAGACTTGTGCAATGCAATGTGTCTTAACTTCTGCTTACATAGCTGATGGTAGATGCAAGCAGCTGAAATCCCTGACAACCTCCGTCTTTTCGCTGTTTATTTTATTTGTGCAGATTTTTGTTCTCTTGATGTTGAAGTGTAATCTATACCGAAGGCTGTGGTCTTCGCTCTTTATCAGTTACTGTTTCAAGACTTCTTCACTTTCATCAAGAAACGTTCTGTCATCTGCATAATATAGGTTGTTACTGAGACTTTCTTCAATCCTTAGGTCACATCTTTCATACAGTCTAATTTCTCGGATTATTTGTTTAGTGCACAGTTTCAATACTGTGGATGGAAAATCACCTTGGTAGAAGGATAGTGTCCTAACACATATCTCTCCTGACTTTAAACCATGCAGCACCCACTTTTTCTGTTTGAATGATTGCCTCTTGACCTATGTATACCTTCCTCATCAGCACAGTTTAGCTTTCTGGAATTCCCATTCTTCACAAATTTATCCGTAATTTGTTATAATCTACAAAGCTGAATGCCTTTGAACATCAATAAAACACAGGTAAACATCCTTCTGGTATTCTCTGCTTTCACCTAGCATCTAGCTGACACCAGCAATGATATTCCTGGTTCCATATCCTCTATTGAGTACAGACTGAATTTTTGGAAATTCCCTGTAAGTATGCTTCTACAGCTGCTTTTGAATGATCTTCAGTAAAATTTTACTTATTTATAATATTATTGATATTGTTTGATAATTTCCACATTTAGTTGGATCACCTTTCTTGGACACAGGTATAAATATGAATCTCTTCCAGTTGTTTAGCCAGGTAACTGTCCACCAAATTTCTTGACATAGGCAAGTGAGCACTTTCAGTGCTGCATCAGTATGCTGAAACATCTCAGTTGATATTCTGTCAATTCCTAGAGCCTTGTTTTTTGCCAGTGCCTTCAGTGGAGCTTGGTCTTCTTCCTTTGGAACAATGAACTCCTGATTATATGCTACCTTCTGAAATGGCTGAATACTGACCAATTCTTTTCGATATTATGACTGTGTATTTCTTCCTTCTTCTTCTGATGCTTGCAATGTCACTTCATACTTTCCCTGTAGAATCCTTCACTATTGCAACTTGATGCTTAAATTTTTTTCTTCAGTTCTTTCGGCTTGAGAAAGGCAGTGTATGTTCATCCATTTTGGTTTTGCATCTCCAACTGCTTGTACATGTCTTTACAGTACTTTGTCTTCTTGAGCCAGCCTTTGAAATCTGCTGTTCAGTTCTTTTACTTCACCAATTCTTCAATTTGCTTTACCTGCTTAATGTTTGAGAGTAATTTTCAGAGTCTCTTTGACATCTGATTTGGTCTTTTCTTTCATGTCTTTTTAATGTCTTTTTCTTCATGTATGATGGCCTTGATGCCATTCTACAACTTAAGTGGTCATCAGTCCTTAGCATTCAGTGCATCAAATCTATTCTTGAAATGGTCTCTAAACTCAGGTAGGATATACTTAAGGTCACACTTTGGCTCTTGTGGACTTGTCCTAATTTTCTGCAGTTATATCTTGAACTTGTGCATGGGCAATTGATGGTCTGTTCTAGTTTTCCTAGATTCATATTTTATATTTTCCACCTTCTAATTATTGATGGTGTAGTGGATTAAGTTCTACAAAACGAGCCCCTGGCCTCGTTTTGATTTATGGTAGTCAACATTTCCATAGCCCCTTTCCGTATTGTACTTGAGGATAGATCTTAAAATGTTCTTCTGATGATGAATGTGAGGCTATTCCTCTTCAATTTGCCATTCTCACCATGGTAGGCCATATGATTATCCAATTCAAAATAGCCAATATCAATCCATTTCAGCTCACTAATGACTAGAATTTCTTTGCTCACACACTCGATTTCACTTTTGAGGATTTCCAGTTTTCCTAGATTCATACTTTATATTTTCCACCTTCTAATTATTGATGGTGTAGTGGATTAAGTGCTACATCTGCTAACTGAAAGGTCAGCAGTTCAAATCTGCCAGGTACTCCTTGTAAACTTGATGGGGCAGTTCTACTCTGACCTCTAGGGTCACTGTGAGCCAGACCTGACTCAACAGCAGTGGGGTAATTATTAATGGATGTGTATAGCTGTTTTTTCTCATTTTCAGTCATGTCACATTCCATTTATGTCGTTAAAGTTGACTCTGTTTTGAGAAGGCAGCTCTTTCCTACTCGTCTTTTAAGTCCTTCCAACTAGGAAACTCATTTTCCAGTGCTATATCAGACAACGATTCACTGCTATTCATGAGGTTTTCACCAATTAATTGTTTTCGGAAGTAGATTGCCTGGTCCTTTTTCCTAGCCTGTGGTAGTACGGAAGCTCAGCTAAACTCTGTCCTCCATGGGTTGCCTTGTAGGAATCTGAATTCTGGTGTCCTGTTTCCAGTGTTGCAGCAACAAGCAAGCCCCCACAGTGTGACAAACTGACAGATATGAGGGGATACCTGTGTCTACGGTGGGGAAAAATGAGAATTCCCTGGTTAAATGAAAGCAACAAACCCAGAGAAGTCCCTTCAGGAAAGACGACACCTGAGCTGAGACCTAAAGGAGAGGTGGGAGCTGGCCAAGAGAGCAAACAGAAGAAAGACAAGCAGTCATGAGGTCAAGAACTGTCTGTGAAGGATTTTTAGGCTGAAGGAGAAACTTAGGCCACAGTACAGGAAAACTCTAGTAAATTGCAATACCAGAGGCTAGAACATGTGAAGTGGCGTATCAAGATAAAGGCATACTGACGGCTCTAAGTAAATGAACTGTGTTTTTACCTCCTTGTCCCAAGAGTATATCGCACAGTAGAAGCTCAATAAATGTTTGTTGATAGAGAAAGCAGTAGGTGTAAATTTGCCATTTTCAATCAAATCTTTTCTTGGCCATTTTAATATCCGATCTGCTGCAAAACCCATTAGGATAGTCAGTTGAATCATGTCGCAAAGACATCCAAATCCCATTGGCTTGCATATTTTCCAATGCAGAGTTTTTCACGGGACAGATGCTGCATTAGGATAAAAAAAAAAAAAATCAATATATATTGGAATGTATTTTCCTCCTATTTATCCAGGCTCATAGAGAACATAATTACTGTTTACAAAGATCTAGGAAACTTTCCCCCACTCCATGTCATTCCCAGCCTCATCACCTGTGCAACCGGTCTATTTACATGCTCTAAGCATGTCTTGCCTACCTCTACCCCTGCCCTTCCTCTCTACATTTCCCCACCCTGAGAATCTTTTATTCCCCACATTCCCAAGCTTCTTCTGGCAATAACCCCAACTTTGTTTAAGGCCCGAGTCATCTCACCCCCTTTGGTAAAGATACCTCCTCCTACACTTAGCCTGAGATAGCCTGTTCCCCTCTCTTGTTTAATTTCTACTTACCAGAATTTTCTCAGCATTTAGCTGATAATAGCCTCTTGGTTAATATCTGAGATATGAAGGTGTGAACTGTAATGAAACTGAGCAATGAAGTTATGAATATAAATATTTTTATGCAGTGCCATCACTAGTGGGGTACATGAGCTGTGGGGCATACTGGGTGACGGTGTCAGAGCAGGTGACACCAAAATGACTGTCTATATGATTTTTCTGCAGTGTTCCATCAGGAATTTATTATTTTTTATAAAGGTATCTGTGAAGCCAGTTATAACAAAAACAAAATGTTTTTCTTAAACCCGGGGTACCCATACTAGTATACCAACAAAGCTAAAAAGCTATGCTAATTTTGGTTTTGAACCTTTGCCCGGTTACAATGACCCTTTGAATCATGTTCTTTTGTCTGCCCACACTAAAAGCACATGCTATTTTGGGTGTCAGTTGGCTGTCCGTATTTTTTATGGTAGCTGATTTTGTCAAATTTTCTGGTGTTTTAGCTACAATATTGTGTCAATTAATATTTGTAAGCTTATATCAGTAACTTTTAAAACAATAAAGCAGTAATTAAAGGAAAAGAAAGGTTAATACACAGGAATTATGATTTGTGAGTAACATAATACAAAAAACATTACTAAGGATTGTGTATGATCTGGTGCAGGAGAAGGCCCATGGAAGAGGGGAATTACACCATGAATTGTCATACTGGGTGACACCAACCCTCATGACAAATACTGTTTTGAAACTTTTTAGTTTAGACAGCGATATATGTTATGTTACTGTCATTACATTCTTACAAATTACATGTTGTCATATCCATTTTTCTGGGCAGGAAACTGAGGGTCAGTAGGTAAAATGATAGGCCTGCTTAAGAAAAATCACCCAGACTCAGTTGTGTTAAATGGATGCCAATTTATGGCAATCCTGCATGTGTCAGAGTAGAGCTGTGCTTCATAGGTTTCTCAGCAGCTGATTTCTTTAAAACACATTGCCAGATCTTTCTTTCAAAGTGCCTCTGGATAGATTCAGCCTGCCAATCTTTTGGTTAACAGCTGAATGAATAATTGTTTGAGCCCTTTTGGACTACCAGGAGAACCACCAGGTAAGGTAAAGGTTCTAGGGTAGGTAACTGAAAAACATTACCATACCTATGCCTGAAGGGGCCAGGGGAGAGAGCTGTTACAAGAACCTGGTCAAGCTCTCCGGGTAGAACCCTGTCCTCTCCCTTCAGATTCCAACAGCAGACACCTGTGGTAGTGAGGTAGTCAAGACAGGAGGAGTTGTATGAAAACCTGCATTATCCTCATTGGGGAAAACCAACCCGAAGACAGACAGCAAGACAGCCCATGGGATGCAGCCCATGGATGCAAGGTTCAAAGATCCAGGGCAGGGTACCAGGTGAGGGATGCGCTGGGAGAGAACATTCATAGAAAAAAAAAAAAAAACAGATTCTCTCTATTTCTTAAGGTCACATGTCTATTGGGTTACAAAGACATGATCCAAGACAAAGAACTGTTCTTCTCACTCTGCTAATACGTCTTTGGCAAAATGAGCCTGGAGAGTCTAATACATCTTCAAAAAGGAAGTAACATTTGAACTGGGCCTTGTGGTAGGAGTGCTTTTAAACAGAGAGATAGAGATTGAGACGTTCAGAAAAAAGAAAAAGATAAATTGTGAAATTAAAAGAGAGAAAATATTCTCGATCATGTCAAATTTTCCACCGAATTTTCCTAAGAAAGTGAGTGAGAGAATGACCTGGAAATACAGTTTTAAGTACCTCAACAACAAACACAAAGTCTCTTTAAAGCTAGTGTTACCTGAAGATAGCATGACAATACTGTGTTCTATGCCACGATATGTTAGTGTTTTCATAAAACAAATTGTTTATCCCTGGATTTTGTTTTTAGAAAAAGGTTCTCTAGAAAAATCTGTCATACTTGTCCTGTGGTTCCCCATACTTCTTGGAACCCCTACCTCTCAGGAAGATATAAATCACAGTTTGGGAAGGAGACACAGATGTAACTGTATCATGTAAGTCCTTTACAAATGTGAATTGGAATCATTATTTTCAGACTTCACATACTGGAGCTGGAAAAGTACAGTCAATTGCTCTGGTCTTCCCAGTCCCACAGGAGAATTGGTTTCTATGCTATGTCCTTTCCTCCAATATTTTCTCCAAGCTCAATAGTCTAATGGCTTATGGCCACTTAAAGCAAGATTGAGAATGTGCGTCTTATTTTGGCAGTAGAGTTTGGGAACTGGCCAGCCCAACTCACTTCAATGACTTTAATGCAAAGCACTCAGCAAATTAAACTTGTTGATTATAAAATATTTTCCATTCGCCCTCAGTGTCGGCACTTCTGTAGGAAGTTTTGCTTCCAGTGGAAGAAAACTGCAAAGTAAGAGAATATATATTTCCCCTTATGTACATACGGATGTGGCACTTGGCTTGACATGGCTAGAGGCAAAAGGTCAGAGAAAACCTGATGCAGCATGTGGTCTTGTCTCCCCACCTCCAGTCCAAGAGGACAGTTTCATTGCTGAATACAAGCATGGGAATTCCAGTCCTGAAACAGGGTAGCTCTGAATGTAAGACATTTGAACTTTCATTTATTTATTCATTCATTGTATGTTTACAGGGTGCTTGAATAAGGTGATGTGCAGAAACAGACAATGCAAAACATAATATGAACTAGGCTCAGCCTCTGAAGAAGCTCGCTGTCCAGTGGGTCAAACAGATATGTAATCCAACAATTCTGGCACATACAGTAATATGCCTTCACCATTCTGAGGGCACCAAGAACAGCAAACTGAGGTAATTTTGTCCAGCAGTGGAACAAGTTGTCAGTGAAACACTGAGTATTAGAACATTAGAGATATTTGCCCAGAAGCTACAAAAATCCCATCTTGGAATCACTGTAGAAGAATTCTACTTCAGGCAGTGTTTAGCCTACATCATGGTTTTTAGACCGAAACACTATTTCTGTTTTGAACCAGGTTATCCTTTTTATAGAGCCCTGGTGGTTCAGAGGTTAAAAGATCAGCTGCTGTCCAAGAGGTTAGCAGTTAGAATCCACTAGTTGCTCCTTGGAAACCCTATAGGGCAGTTGTGCCTTTTGCTATCTACTACTAGGGAGTCACCACAACTTTGAATCAATCCAGTGTCCATGGCTCCTTTTTTTAAAATCTTTTTTTGTGAAAGGCATTCTGTACATAGCAGGATCATGAGAAGTATCCTTGGCCTCTACCCACCAGAGGCCAATAGCACCCCCTAGTCATCAATCAAAAGTATGTTCAGATGTTACCAAACATTCCCTGGACAGGAAAGTTTTCCAGATAAGAATAACTGGGGTACAATCTTCAATATCCTGTCCACATCTAGAAACTGCACCTATTTCTTGGCATTGTTGGCATTGTTGTTAATATTCAGGAAAAGCTCACTTCTCACGGAAGGTATTGAAGCTGCTTCTATCTGACCACAACTCTGCAGCTACATTACTGTAAGAAAACAGAGCAGTCCCAAAGCCACTCAAAGCTACAAGTCACCTCTGTTTTCATTTCTGCACTGAAGCCTTTGCTTGTTCATTGTGAACTGAATAAATAAATTTGGTGCTCAAAGGGTTACACTACCTGGAATCCAGAGTTACTGACTGGGGGAGGTGGTCTTGCTACTTGGGTAGAATCAGTGCTTGAAATACAAAGTACATTTTTAGACTGTGCTCTAAATAACCCATTCTTCAATCAGAAAAGCTCTGTCCTTAGTGTATTTTATTTATTTCTCCTTCCGTGCCTATAAACAGAGAATTGGGGAAGTTCTACTAGATTTTGGTCTGGAGCCCTGGATTTGAACTCTAGACAGGTCATTAAACTTACTGAGTTAATGTGAACAAATTACTTCATACACTGGCTCAATCATTCAACAGATTTTTTCCCAAGTGCTTGCTGTGCAGAAGAAACTAGAAAGGACATGTGGGGATATACCAGGAAATGACACAAGCTCTCCCACTGGTTGCTCACAATAGAAAAGAAGGAGAAAAAGAAATCCTGCACCATACTCTGTGTGATGGTATTGGCACGTTCACTGTTGTACTACTAGTAGGGAAATTCCCAACTAGTTCTGTTTCTTTCCATATTGGTCAGGGATGTGGGTTCTTCCTTTACGAGCCTATCCCTATCCATGGTGTCCTGCTACTCTTTCTATTTAGGGTATGCTGTAGTGGTCCAGTGCTGTTTGCTAACCAAAAGATTGGCATTTTGAATCCACCAAGTGCTCCTTGGAAACTCTATGGGGCAGTTCTATTCTGACCTACAGGGTTGCTGTGAGTCGGAATCAACTTGACAATAGTGGGTTTGGGGTTATTTCTTTTTTTAACCATATCCAGTAAGGCTGGTGGATGACACATATACATTAGGGCAGTTCCTTCTGTATTCCTGATTTGGTCCCTTGACCTCCTTAACGAAAGTTGCTCCTTCCATCACTCAAATAAGTGAATCCTTTTCCATTCTCTCTCACCTGTCCTTTCTCTTCCGTCTGAATCACCACTCTGCCCTTTCTCTTTCCTACTAAGTCTCAAAATTATCTAATCTTAGGAACTTTGCAAACATGCAGCCAAGAATTTGTGAAGCCTCTGTTCCCACAAAGGTAAACAACTTCTTCAAACCTTTGTTTCTGCTTCATTTTAGATGAAAGAAGAATATTTCTGAGAATCAGTGAGAAGGTAGATGGTGAGGGAAGTACATAGGAAACAATGAGGTCTGTGCAAGAACACCCTTGTGACAGGTGACACAGGATCAGTAAGCTGGGAGTGCTAAGAGATCATGGTCTTTCCTGAGGAATGGCCACTGGTAACATGATCATCAGTGTGTGACTATATGGACTTTTTCTCCATCTTCACTAAAGATGTATAAGTGAAGAGCACATGTGACCAAAGGCCTCAAATAGATTTTAATTCAAATTCTAATTTTTCATTAGGGAATCACCCAGGTCTATCTTGATATGAATAGTCTATTTTTCAGCAAGACTTGGAATCCTTTTCCTGCCAGCATTCCCGTTGAACCCTTGTTTCTTACCACTTGATCCAGATGCGGAGGCTCTAGCATTAAGCGAAAGGAAAAAGACAGACCCCCTAAGGGAGGATCCCAGCTTTAGATGGATAGAATACCAGGATTTGAGGAGCTACAGTGAAAACTTTCACAGTTTGTACCATTTTTAAAATGTTCTGTAAAGTGTTGTGTCATTTCCTTGGAATAATGCATAGCTTCTTCAATAAAACTTTGGAACCAGATAAAAAGGGGTCATACGGATAAACAGATTATTCGGTCCTGATCCACTGGATGGACACTTCTGAGCCTTCATCTGCTGTGCAGTTACTTTGAGCCTGAGTCCCTCCTCACTGTCAAAAGCTTCCGCCAAGAGGCTGATCCACCATGGTCTAAGCCTTGTTTTCCTTTGTGACTGTACAGGCTGAATTTATGGCCAGACAATCCTGAGTGGATTTCTTAGCTCCTCCATTAATGGTAGACTGGACAGAGCAACCTAGCCCTGGTTATCTTATCTCTGAATTTAGGAAACTAAATATATTTTGCAAGTTGTTAAGGCAGTGGTGGGTACATAGCAGGTACCCCTCCTTTTATCCCTGCATTCCTTACATCCAGTCCATAGTAGGTATTCACTAAATGTTAACTTTACTCACCTCTCCACTTCTTATGTTCCCTTTTTAAAAGGAGTTCTAACAGGCTCTTGTGTCAGGCCACAGAAATATCTTCTTCCTACCATAATTAAGCAACCTGAGAAATCCAGTGAGGCCGATAAATTTGGAAAACGCTTACATAAAACAGAGTATAAAATGGCAAGTCCTGCCATCAGAAGCCAGTAAAAGTCAATTGCTTTATGCGACACCTCTACAAATGGCATTATGTCATTGCATAATATTAGTAAGAAATTGTAAGATTTTGTTCAGACCTATAAAATGCAATGAGTCGCACATCATCTACCAATATAAAAATAAATTGAAGAAGGGTAATATTTAAAAAAGGAAAAAGAAAAAAAGAAAAGTCAAGCTTCCAACTTCTTGGCTTTTTCCATATTTGAGGAAATTTTGTTCATAAAGGAATAGACTTAACTGCTTTCCAGGGTTGTTAGTTGGTTTTCTTTCTCTTTCTTTTCTTACTTTTAGTTTTAGTATTTCACCTTTGGCTTTTTTTATTTAACTGGGAAACACAAGAACCCTATTTCAGAAATCAGGTGGTCTTGGCTGAAAAATTTGCCTGATACATAAAAAATAACTTTAAATGTTTTTAAAAAAACAAAAACAGAAAGTCTTTTTGTTGCCAAAAGAAAGATGATTTATTTGTTCTGGGCTAAGCTACAGGACATTAACATTCACAGACGCAGTTGTTCACCCAACAGTTCATGCTAAACCAACCTGAAAAGTCACTGTAGACCTGAAGAAACAGCACCATGTGAGCCTTGCCTGGTAGGGTTTCTTTTGGTAACAAATAGAGATATGGGAACTCTAAATAGCATGCTAAGCATTTCTTTGGGGTCAGGTTAAATGACCATTGGTTCTGAAACGGAAGGAACTGATCATTCTTTTGAGATTGTACCACACTACCAAAAACCTGGCTTTCATCTACATTAAACATGATTTGGAAAGAAGAACAGGATAGTCTCAGCTTCTCCGCAGCTCAGTCTCATGGATGTGAGCAAATAAGTATACTCAGAACGATATATAACAAGAGCTTAGCCAATGAGCTCTCTAAAATAAATCGCCTGCATATTTTGAGAAGAGAAAAACAAACGTGGTATGTTTGGCTTAAAGAATAAGCTCTGTTTTTCCTCTTTGTCAGCATTAACAGGCAGTCGTGCAGACGGACTGGACAGCCTTGGGGATGTTGCGCATTGCTGGCTCAAAATGAAAATAGCATGGAGTCTTTTAAAAGAAGAAGGAAGGCTTGGATCCATCCCACCAGTTCAGAACACTCACAGAGACTGAAAGAAATTCAGAATTGAATGGAAACTCATAGGTCATATCTCAACCTCTACCCTACTTCCAGGATCCTCTTTTCAAATGGCTTAAATATGGCCACCCAGCCTTCAACTGCACCTTTTCCATGGATGAGGAGCTCATTATTTATGTATAATCCTTTGTGTTTATTGTTACTGTCATTACCTTATGGATCATTACTATTTTTAACAAAATTACGGTAACAGCTATTGCCTCCCAAGAAGACGCTGGTCTGGAGGGCTGGGGAAACTCATTTCCTCGTGCTTATCAGTAACTTCACAGGATGTGAGATTAACAGCCTTGAGCTCCACAGAAACAGGCTGATAACAGAGGCTGAACTCGGGGGTTCTCCCTTTACAAAGAGGAAGTCACCCAGATGATGTCTGTTCCTCATCCACATGCCTAGTAAGAATGTCACGGGAGTGGAGACCCCATTTATTAGAGTACTTCCTTTGGTGTGTCCATGACTGCTCTCCCTGAGCACAATTCTCCTTGGAAAGAGAACCAGGGCCTCCTGGTACTATCTCTCCATTTGTAGCTTTTTTAATCCCGTTAATCCTAGTTTAGACTTAACATCAGTGGAGTGTGTATCTAAGACCCCTTTGTAGGACACAACCACTAATATTTATTGATTGTTTATAAAGTAATATGGCTAAAGTTAAACACTTCAGATATATTTAATCCTCAGGGAAGTCTTCTGTTGGGAGACACTATCATTATCCCCATTTTGAAGAAGAGGAGGCTAAATCTCAGAGAGGATGACTGGCCACAGTACAAACTGGAATTTAGTCAAGTCATATTCTTAAACTTTTTATGTATCACAGATGCTAACTGCAACTTTTTTTGTTGCCCTGGAGTTAGACAGTAGGACTGAAAATGGAGAGTAAAAAGTTATAAAATTTCTAACAGTATAAAGCAACAGCAAAGGAGACACTGCTGACAATTGTAGGCTCTCTCAAGACTTTGTAAGAAGTGATCAAACAGATCTGCTGTCGCTGTCACCAGCCAGCTACTACTTCCACCAGAGTTCAAAAAGAAAATGGCAGGGGGCTATGAGCACCATGGGTGTTACAGGTAATCGGCCTAGTAGGGGTACTGCTGTAATTTTTTCCTCCCCACTCCAAGACCAATGAAGAAAGCTCTAGGAGACTTAATGCTGAACAACGGGTGTACCTTCAGTAAGCAGGCTGAGACCCAGTACTTCTGACAAGGATAGGGAACTTTCCTGTGGACTAAGAGACTACAGATGCTATTCTAGGTGAGTTACTTTAGTTCTGCCACTTCATATAGGCATGGGGTCTGTTTTAGTCAGCAAGTGCTGTTTTAACAGAAATACTACAGGTGTATGGCTTTAGAAAGAGAAACTTTATTTGTCACAGTCCAGTAAGACAAAAGTCCGAATTCAGGGTGTCAGCTACAGGGGAAAGCTTTCTCTGCGGACACTGGAGGGAGAGCCTTGTCTTGAATCTTCCCCTGTACCAGGAGCTTCCGAGGAGCAGGGACCTCAGTCCTTTCCTAAGAACATGCTCAGTTCTGGCACCACTTCCTTTCTTGATGTTATGAGATTCCCAAATCTCTCTGCTAGATTCTTTCTTTTATATCCCAAGGCACAATACAATCTTAATTCTTGAGTCCTGTCCCTCTAACACAAATGCCACTCATCCACCATCACTAAACATCATAGAGGCTGGCTTATAACATGCAGAAAATCGCTCAATACCAGGAATCATGGCCCAGCCTCACTGCCACATACATTTTCTAGGGGACACAATTCAATCCATGACAAAGTCCCAGGCTGCAAGCGGCTGAGACACATTGCTGATGACGTGGGTAAAGTTTTATAAGTCAAGAAGTTTAGGTAGGAATGGAATGTTCTCCTTACCGAATTGCGTAAGAGTTCACACATGGAGTCTGTAAGACAGCCTTCATTTGTACACTGGCCACACAAACCAGTCTGGAGCAGCCTCAGGAATAAAAATGCCCCAGAGAAAATTCAGCTATTGAACCAGTTAAATATAAATGTCTCCTCCTATTTCCTTTAATCATTTCCCCTTCCCTGAAACAGAAAAACAAGAAGAGTAAGCAAGAACAGGAATGAATGTGCAGATCACACTTCCCACACGTGAAACCAAAGAAGTAGTTGCTAACAAGTCATTTCTAATCCATGGCAATACCATGGATTCAAAGAACTGTGTTCCGTAAGACTTTTATGATTATGAAGCCATTGCCAGGCCTCTATTCTGAGGTGTCTCTGGGTGGATTTGAACCATCAACCTTTTAATTAGTAGCCAAGTGCTTAACGGTTTTGTACCATTTAAGGACTCCCACACCCAGACGTATTTGCTGTACCTATTTCTATGAGTCAAACTTGATATAGTTGAAGGATGGGAGAAGGTAATGAGTTTGGAATGTTACACTATACAGAAAGGAATTTTAGATAACTGAAAGTGACCAGTCATGGTACTAGCTTCAGAAGTTAATCAAAGGTGATAAAAGATTCAGTACAGCATATTTGGGGGCATAATTGGAAAATAATTGAGGCATAGGCCACACCAAATTCAGGCTATTTTATCCCACCGTGTGCATCCAATGCTGAGCAAATAATAGCTCCTCAGTAAATGTTACTTTTCCCTCCCTTTGATATTACAGCATTTCTTTGTTTTATCTTCTGAGTATAACATGAATTTTGCATTCTTTAGAGAAAGAACTGGAAAGCATAGAAACACGTAGTGAGTACAAAGAATACTAATCATAACTCTCCTCCTAGCTTTAGAAGCACCATTTGGCAACTAGCTCACTTAGCAAATTTTCCCTATGATAAGGCCAAATTTGGTTCCTGAAATTTCCATGGAATGGTCCTAAAACTGCTTTCTGGAGACATATAAACTCAGACTTCTCTCTTGTTCATGTGACATTCTTTTGATATGTTAAAAAAAAGTTTTTTTTTCTTTTATGAATGGTAACACATTTTCAATTTCTTCTGCCATTTTTTCCTGTATTCTGGTTTCCAGCCTTTTTCTATCCTCATAAATCAACTCATGAAGAAGTCTTGCTGTGCCAATGTGATACTTTAAATATGACGGAAAAAACCAGCCCCAGACTCTACACAGGCAGATTTTTACCTCCTTCCTTTGAACACGGTTCTTATATGCTGTCATTGAGTGCAGCCAAAGAACACAAAGAGACCAATTTGTCAGGTTGAAAATATTGCGTTCATTTAGGCTGACCTATTTCCTCCCTCAGAAATTTTCAGGGAAATTAAAAAAAAAAAGAAAAGATCTGGCTGGTTGATTTTGAGTTTTTCAACTTAGCAAAGAATTTTTGTCAACCTCTTGAGATAAATGGACAATTCTGAAGTCCAGAGGTAAAAGTAAATTATTATAGAAATATATGCCAGGATGGTTAGAGGCTCTTTTCCTTTTTTCCTACCTTCATTCATTCACGAATTGTAAATAATGGGGATAATGGCAGAGCTTACTGTTTGGTGAGGAGCGTAGTTACAGTTCTTTCCAAATCTCCATTCATGCCTGTTGTAGACATGTCTGTCATCATTGCTGATCTCTTCATCCCCATCATGACCAGCATCAATGTCACCATTATCATTACTCATAATTGTTGAGGATTTGGCATGTATTTGCCAGGCCCTTTTGTGTACAGGCAGTTTTCTTAGGGTATTTTTTTCTTCTGTCTTTTGCTTATGACCAATAATCATGTAGTAGCTACTGATAATATACAATATTCATAAGTATTTCCTAAGTGCCTTACATGGGCTGTCTTATTTAACTCTATGAACCACCCATTTAAGCGTGGACTATTGAGTCACTGAGTGGTGCAAAGAGTTAAAAAGCTTGGCTATTAACTGAAAAGTTGGAAGTTTCAATCCATCCAGAGTCACCTCAGAAGAAGATCTTCAATTTACTTACAAAAAAATCAGTCACAGTTCTACTGTGACACACAGGGTCGCCATGAGTCAGGATTGACTTGAAGACAACTGGTTACTGGTACTGTTTATTTATTTTATAGAAGAGAAATTTGAGGCCTCAAGATGCTAGGTGATACACCCAAGAGCTAATAAGCAGTAAAGCCAAGGCTGGCACCCAATAATACTGAAGGTTATCGTGTATGTCCTTTTCCATAATCTAGTCCCTTCAGAAGAAATAAATGCTTTGCTTTCAAGTACAAGAAGATTTACAAAAAGATGCCAGACGTTTAAATATTTTCTAAGTGGATTTGAAGATGCATTCTTTGAGCAGAAGATTCAGTTGTTAGGAAAATTACTTATAATCTGTGCCTTAATAGTCAATTTAATTGTGCTCATGAGGAACCTGTGCATAGACCAAGAGACAGTAACCTGAACAGAACAACAAGGATACTATGTGGTTTACAGTCAAAAAAATATGTCAGGGTTCTATCATTTCACCACACTTATTCAATCTGTCAGTTCTTCCCTGGCCTCTAGGGTCACCATGAGTCAGATCCGACTCAACGGCACTTGGCTCTTGGCTATAGTGAGCAAATAAAAGCTGGACTAAATGATGAAAAACATGGCATAAAGATTGGAGGATGACTCATTAACAACTTGTGATGTGCAGATGACACAACCTTGCTTGCTGGAAGTGAAGAGGACTTGCAGCACTTAGTGATCAAGATCAAAGACCACAGCCTTCAGTATGGATTACATCTCAACATAAAGAAAGCAAAAATCCTCACAACTGGACCAGTAAGCAATATCATGACAAACAGAGAAAAGATGAAAGTTGTCAAGGACTTCATTTTACTTGGATCCACAATCAATTCCCATGGAAGCAACAGTCATGAAATCAGACAACACATTGCACTGGGCAAACCTGAACCAAAAGCTCTCTTTAAAGTATTAAAAAGTGAAGATGTCATCTTGAGGACTATGATGTGCCTAATCCAAGCTATTGTCTTTTCAGTCACTACGTATACAAGGTCTATCGATCAAGTTTGCAAAGTTGCCACCTTGCATATATGTTGGCAGCACTGTAAAAATAACTCAGTAAGGTTTTAAAACCTTGGTATGTCAACATCTCACAGCTGTGTTCATGTCAATGTTTGGTGGTGTCTTGTGTTTTTGTGCATCATGGTGAGAATGTCGAAGCTTGAATTAGAGCAGTGAACAAACATTAAATTTCTTGTTAAACTTGGCAAGAGTGGAACTGAAATCAGAGACCTGTTAGTCCAAGTTTATGGGGATAATGTCCTTAAGAAAATGGCAGCATACAAATGGATTAAATGCTTTTTCTGAGGGGAGAGAAAGCATCACTGATGAAGAGAGGTCAGTGCAGCCAGTAACAGGCAGAATTGATGAAAGCACTGCAAAAATTCATCAGATTGTGTGTCAGAATCATCAGCTGACTGTGAGAAGCATAGCAGACTAAGTAAACATTGATAGAAAAACAGGAAAATCTTGGAATGAGAAAGGTTTGTGTAAAAACGGTCCCAAAGGAGATCACCAATGAACAAAAGCAAAAGAGAGTCAAAGTTTGCCAAGACTTTTTGGAGAGGCAAGACGATGTTTGGGGATGTGTTTTCACTGGTGATGAAACATAACTATGCTAATACTACCCTGAAACAAAGCATCAGAGTGCACAATGGAAGTCAGTCAACTCTCCACAACCAAAAAAATTCTGTCAGTGCAAATCAAGGGTCAAAACTACATTGCTAAACTTTTGGATATCAGAGGGACTGTTCGTTACGAATTTGTACCAACTGGACAAACAGTTAACCAAGTTTACTATTTGCAAGTGCTGAAAATGTTGCATAAAACATTTACAGGAAAATGAATTGAACTTTTTGCCAACAACTCACAGCTCTTGCATCATGACAAAGCACCAGCTCACATGGCACTGTCTATGAAGGAGTTTCTACCTAGTAAAGAAATGACTGTGTTGGAACACCCTCCCTACCTACTTAATCTGGCCCCCAATGACTTTTTCTTTACCTGAAGATAAAAGAATTATTAAAAGGAAGACATTTTAATGACATTCAGAACATCAAGGGAAATACGGCTACAGCTCTGATGGCCATTCCAGAAAAAGAGTTCCAAAATTGCTTTGAAGGGTGGACTAAGTGCTGGCATGGGTGCATAGCTTCCCAGGGGAGTACTTCAAAGGTGATCATAGCGATATTCAGCAATGAGGTATGTAGCACTTTTTCTAGGATGAGTTTGCTAACTTAATGTCAGACTTGTGCATGTGAAAGCTGGCCGGTGAATAAGGAAAACTGAAAAAGAATTGATGCCTTTGAATTACGGTGTTGGCAAGAATACTCACTATACCGTGAAATGTCAAAGGAATGAACAAATCTGTCTTGTAAGAAGTATAGCCAGAATTCTCCTCGTAGCAAGGATGACAAGATGATATCTCACGTACTTTGGACATGTTACCGTAAGGGACCAGTTTCTGGAGAATGATATCATGCTTGGTAAAGCAGAGGGTGAGTAAAAAAGAGGAAGCCCCTCAATGAGGTGAATTAACACAATGGCTGCAATAATGGGCTCAAGTATACCAATGATTTTGAGAACGGTTCAGGACCTGGCAGTGCTTTATGTAGGGTCACTCTGAATCAAAACTAACTTGACATTGCTGAACAACAACACAACAGCAGCAAAGTCAACGATAGCTCTTATTGTCAAGTAACTTCCACAAAAGTCTTCCATTTCAAATATATAGAAACTATATGGATGAGTGAAGACCTGTGTTTTTATGACTTTCTTCCTTCTGTATATATTTAGCAAACTCTCTTTACAGTAGAACACAGCTGTGTACATGTGTTACCTCTGTGACCTGGAGAAGACCATTTAACCTCTCCAAGCTTTGTTTTCTTAATCTGCAAGATCAATTTTCATTAATCATCCCTGCCATGGTTAAATGCTATAATTTTCTGTGACTATCAGATCAGTTATAGAAAGACTCTTGTCATTGTTAAAGAGTTATGCTAATGTGGAGTCATCTTATTACCGCTGTTGTTACAGCCATAATTATTGTCAATATTATTACCATAGGGGTCTAAATGAGAAATTAAAGAGCAAGCAGTTTCTGCCACCATTGAGCTATATGACTTTAGACATTTACTTTTTTTAATTTCATACCTCTGTTTTCTAAAAAAAAACTATGAAATAAAATTGAAAAGACCTGAGTACATTGAAGAACTATTGTGGCTATTAATGAAACTACCTGAAAACTGCTTTACAAATAAAAGAGACAAACAATACCACAGTAGTTTATCAAAGCATACTTGCTATTTACTGAGATGAACCCATTTCTTCCACACTGTGCTCTCTTCTGGATAGAAGTACATTACATTTAGAAAGGCCCAATCTTCCTTGAATAATGTGTTGACTTGGGCAAACCAAGGAATATATGCCGTTGAAAGAGAATGACTTAAAATGTTAAAAGTTTCCATGTATTGAACTGTAACTATACATATTTAAAATTCCAATAATATCCTATGAATTTGTTACTGTCTTATTATTCACATGAAAAAAGCTTATGTTTAAGTGAAGGAAAGGGAAAAAAAGAAAATATGTTTATTTCATGTCCACTTAGTTTCAGACATGTACCTGAAACCCAAATCCACCAACATCAAGCTGATTCTGACTCACAGTGACCTTGGAGGACAGAGTAGAACTTCTCCATAGGTGTTCCAAGGAGTAACTGGTGAGTTTGAACTGCTGACCTTTTGATTGCAACAACTGTACCACTAGGCCTCCGAATGTGTACTATGTATAATATCTTTATAGTCCTAACAATGTGCTTATGACAAGAAATGACTTGAATTTACATGTATAGAAATTGAACCTTTGAGACCTTCAGTGCCTTCTGCTCTTTGTCCTGGACTTACCTCTTGGCTGAAAATCAAACTTGGGCCAGTCTGAGGGCAAGGCTGTCCTCTTTCCATCAGTAGTGTTTGACTAAAAGTTATATCTTTACTTATCTAACTTACTTTTAATTACCTTCAATTATTGTATTCCTGAAGCTTCTCAGATTGTTTCAAGCAGTAAGAGCAAGAGAAAGGCAACTATGGGAAACACTTCCTGCTCAGGTGAGAAATGGAAGCAGGTAAGAAGATAGAGACAGGCAGAGGACTTGTCAGTGAGGAACGGCCATTCACACATCTCCTGCCCTTTTAGTTTCTCTTTGGAGTCCTGACACAGCCTGCATTCAGACTCCACTCCTTGAGAAGCATGAGAGTCTTGCTGTAATGAATTTGTTTTGTTTTCTTTTTTAACTTTTTTATTTTTAATAAGTGCAGTAGAAGATTAAAATTTCTAACATCTATCAATTATCTCATGGCAACAGCACTTGGCTGGCATCAATTATCTCACCTATGATAAAGTCTCAGACCCCACCCACCCATGTAGCCAACACAGTCATTTTCTTCTATGGATAAATCTCTTGTTAAGTCCTTCTAACAGGAGTCTCATACAAAATTGTCCTTTTGACACTGATTGATTTCACTTAGCCTGATTTCTTCCAAATGAGACGAAGTTATGAGATGTTTTCTAAAATTGTCTCTGCTTTTTATCATAGCATAGTGTTCCATTGAGTACATGTACCATAGTTTGCTTATCCATTCATATGTTGATGGGCATCAGGGTTGATTTCAACTTTTTGCTCTTGTGAACTGTGCTGCAACAAACATTCATGTACATGTGTCTGTTCGTGTGACAACCTTTGTTTCTGAAGGATAAATTTCAAGCAGCGGAATTACAGGATCAAATGGTATATCTATCTCCAGCTTTTCAAGGAAGCACGAGACTGTTTTCCAAAGAGGTTGTACCATTTTGCAATCCCACTAGCAGTGCAGGAGAGTTCCTATTTCTCCACAGCCTCTCCAGCATTTGTTGTTTTATGTTTTTTGGATCATGACCACCAGCAGTGTAGGAGAGCTCCAATTTCTCCACAACCTCTCAGCATTTGTTGTTTTATGTTTTTTGGATCATGACCAACTTTGTTGGGGTTAGATGGTATCTCACTGTAGTTTTTATTTGAATTTCTTTAATAGCTAGTGATTGTGAGCAATTCATTTGTTGTTCGGCTGCCTGGATATCCTCTTTAGAGAAATGTCTGTCCATATCCTTCGCCCATCACCTAATTGGATTGTTTATCCTCTTCTTGTTGATATTTTGTAGTACCTTATAGATTATGGAGATCAGACGTCACTCTGACGCAGAGTTGCCAAATACTTTTTCTCATTCTGTAGGTGGTCTTTTAACTCTTTTGATGAAGTCTTTGGATGAGCAAAAGTGTTTGATTCTTAGTAATTCCCATTTATCTATTTTCTCTTCTGTTGAATGTGCTTTCTTTGCCAGATTTTGAAGTCTGTCTACATTGTGTATTAAAATTTCTATTGTTGATCCTATTTTATCTTGGATGAGCTTTATCATTTTAGATTTGATATTTAGGTCTTTTATCCAATTCCAGTGGTTTTTGTATAAGGTGTGAAACATGAGTCTTGTTTCAGTTTTTTGCAGATGGATATCCAATTTTGCTAGCACCATTTGTTCAAGAGACTGTTCTTACCCCAGTTTAAAATCTTGGGGCCTTTGTCAAATATCAACTATCCATAGGAGGATGGTGGTATCTCTGGGGTCTCTACTCTGTTCCAGTGGTCTATATGTCTCTTTTTGTACCAGTATCAGGCTGTTTTGACAACCGTGGAAGTGTAATAGATTCTAAAGTCAGGTAGGGGCAGGACTCCCAGTATGCTCTTCTTCTTCAGTAGTGCTTTACTTATCTGAGGTTTCTTCCCTTTCCAAACAAAGATGATGATTTGTTTCTCCATCTCATTAAAAAATGTTACTGGAATTTGTATTGGAATTGTATTATATAAGTAGATTGCTTTGGGCAAAATAGACAGTTTCACAACTTTGAATCTTCCTATCCATGAGCAAGGTAGATTACTCCATTTATGTAAGTCTCTCTTAGCGTCTTGTAGTAAGTTCTTGTAGTTCTCTTTCTAAAGATCTCTCATTTGTCTAGTTAGATTTATTCCTAGGTATTTTATCTTCTTGGGGGCTTTAGTAAATGGAATTGATTTGGTGATTTCTTCTTTAATAATCTCATTGTTGGTGTAAAGAAATCCTACTGATTTACTTATGTTTATCTTGTATCCTGATACTTTGCTGAACTTGTCTATTAGTTCCAATAGTTTACTAACAGATTCTTCTGGATTCTCTGTATAAACAATCATATCATCTGCAGATAGGGAGATTTTTACTTCTTCATTGCCGATACGGATGCCCTTTATTTCTTTGTCTTGTCTAATTGCAATGAATTTGTTTTATCATACAGTTTAAATGTTACAAAAACTCTCAGGCAACTACAATACTTCCCCTTTCTGAATTCTAAGAAAGCTCTGTCAGGAAAGGGGCAGGTATGCTGCTGGAGAGTAAAGCAAAAGTACTTGGAGTTTTTCTAGAGAGAATTTTATTTGCACTTACATAAAATAAAGTTTTAAAAATGCATAGAGATACCAGGTGAAAAATGAGTCATTTGTCTAGAAAGAACAGTTTTACATTAGAAGAGACAAAAGTCAAAAGTAAAAGATGAGCTGCTGCTCTGAGACCTGGTTACCACAGATACATAAAGCAGATCTTCTAGAAACTTTGTTTTGAGTTGTGTGATATATGTAGATGCATCATCACTGAATTTTTAAGAAAACTTCAAGACATTTCTGTAATGCTTTTTCAGTTAAATACTTGTTTCATTTAGATGAACTGCTTTGCCCAAAATGGCCTAAAGATAGTCTAGTATATTTGAATAGTACACAGAAAAAATGTTGGAAAGTAATTCTTTGTCATTTGTTTGGGATTCAGTATTGCATCTTGGTTGACTTTTCTTGCTGGTTGTTGATGTGTTGACCTGCCTGGACTGGATGGAAGTTTTGTGAGGTGAGAGGACCACATTTCCTTTGATTTATCTAAGTATCCTGGCATATATGTATATTATATATATAAAACCCACTGGCACCGAGTCAATTCCAACTCATAGATAACTTGTAGGACAGAGCAGAACTGCTCCATAAAGTTTCCAAGGAGTGCCTGTTGGATTCAACCTGCTGACCTTCAGGTTAGCAGATGAAGAACTTAACCACTATACCACCACTATTTTCTTTCAAGCACACAAGCCCACCCAAATACATCTAATGTTTGCACAGTTAGTTTATTTATCCTACAAGTAATTACTGAGAACCTACAATGGTAGGCATTACTTATGAATAAGATAAAAGTACCCCCTGCCTTCAGGCAGCTTATACTTTAGACAGGGTTGAAGACAAGTGCAGAAACAATGCACCAAACTGTGAGATCTTTGAAGAGAAAGTTAAACCTAGAATTACAGAATATGATTTCACTTGATATGTAACTTAAAAGCTCTATGACATGGATCAAGGCAAGATCATGGAAGCTTCAGAGATACATCCAAACTCCCTGAAGGGTCTGATTCCTGGGCCAAAAGCTGGGGACTATGGTCTTTAGGAGAATTTAGCTCAACTGGCATAACAAACGTATTTATAAAGAAAATGTGCTACATCCTGCCTTGGTAAGCAGTGTCTGGGGTCTTCAAAGCCTGTAAGCAATTTTCTGAGATACTCCACTTGTCCCACCCCACCAAGACAAACAGAGAATGAAGAAAACCAAGGACACAGAGACTAATAGACCATAACTACCACAACTTCCAACAGACCGAGTCCAGCACTAGATGGTGCCTGGCTACTGCCACCAACTCCTCTTATTGGAATCAAAATAGAGGGTCCTGACTAGAGCCAGAGAAAATGTAGACCAGAATTCTAAACCAGATTTAAAAAACCAGAGTTACTTGTCTGACAGATACTGGAGGAACCCCAGGAGTGTGGTCCCTGGATACCCTTCAAGTCACTACAAAAGTCACTGCTGAGGTTCATCCTTCAGCTAAAGATTAGACAGGCCCACACAACAAAATAAGACTAACTAGGCACATCAGCACAGGGGCAAGGATGCGAAGGCAGGAGCAGACAGGAAAGCTGGGAGTGGGGAACCTGGGCTGGAGAAGGGAGAGCATTCGTGTGTCGTGGCATTGGCAACCAGTGTCACAGAACAGTATGTGTATTAATTGTTTAATGAGAAACTAACTTACTCTGTAAATCTTCATCTAAAATACAATTAAAAATTTTTTTTCTATGACCTGGGTACTTAGCAGCACACTGGAAAACAGGAATACTATAATTCACAGAGATTACATACTTTGTTCGCACTCACGTATCTGAGGGTTAGGCTTAATGTTCTTTGCAATGCACCAACTTTTCTTCCCTGAGGGCAATGTCATTGCTTTATACAATTTTAAATCCCTATTATGCCGTAGAAAATGTTCCAGAAAAAGATAGGATGAATTACTTGAGGTTCAATAATACCTTTGTTAATAAATAATTGGAATTACCTAAGGCCCCAGTCCTTCTCTTTTCATAACTTTTCTGCTCTACCTGCATTCAATTTTTAGGTGATATAAGGCAGTTCCATCAGTTTAAACACGTAATGCTAATCCCTACATTTTTATCCCTAGCCTCGATCTAATTCTTGGCTTGCCTATCTGCCTACTTGACATCTCCCCGGGATGTTAATAAATATTGTAAGCATAATATATTCAGAGAGATCTCCTGATTTCCCACCTCAAACCAGTTTTTGCCCCTTTTCAGTGTGGTCTCTACCTAGGTACACTCAGCTGTTCAAGCCCAGACCTTACAACCAGCTTCAATTTTTCCCTTATGTTGCACATCCATTATATTAGTAAATTCCACAGGCTCCACCTCCAAACTACATTTTCAATCCTACCACTTCTCACCATCCACCAATCTCCATAGTCCATCCTAAGACAATGTATATTTTTCCTGGTGGCAGCAGTGCTGTTTTTATGTCTCTTTGCATTTATCCTTACTTTCCAAGGTTTAGTCTTGGCTCCCCACCAAAGTGCTCATTCTAGCACAAAAGTCAGGTTACACCTACCACCTTTCCAACTACCTTCCTGTAGTTACAAGTAGAAAACTCTAGGAATCACTGATGATATAATAGTGAAGTGCTCAGCTGCTAACCTATAAGTTGGTAGTTGTAACCCACCAGCTACTCCATAGGAGAAAAAGGTGGCAATATGTTTTCATAAAGATTTACAGCCTTGAACACCCCATGGGAAAGTTCTAGTCTGTCCTATGGGGTCACAATGAGTTGGAAACAACTCAGCAGCAAAAGGTTTGGTTTGGTTTTGATTTTAGAAACCTCTAAATTTTTGGCTTCTTATATGACTTCATCTCTTACCCTTGTCCTGTTGGATCCCCCTGCTCTAACTACTGTTGTCTCCATGCTACTGAAACACACTGAGAGGCTGTCACTTGGGTCTTTGTATTTGCCCCTGTTTGGGAATCACTCCCTAGGGTTTCACATGGTTCAATTCATTAACGTTTCTCTGAAACATCATGTAGTCAGAAACTACACACATTTCCTGTTATGGATATGCAGACATTACAGTTAGTACATGAAATGTATTAGAATCTAAAAATTTGTATACTTAACTGAGATTGGGTAAAGCTGGTGTCCCTGCATTTGCTTCAGAAGGTTTTATTTTCCTCTGCACACTCATGCGAACATTCAAAATTACTCATTTTGCCAGTTCCATCACCGTAGGTCAGACTCAGAAACTAACAAGGAAATCACATATAATCTTACAGCATCCATAGTGTATAGCCAAGAAAGTAATGGTGTATGTCATCTAGGATTCACTTGCTTTCCACAATTATTTGGTTATGGAGTCAGAAGCTACAGGACCATGAAAAGCCTTGTTACTGCTCTGAAACAAAACAGATTCTGTACATGAGGTCAGAGGAGACTGTAAGGTTTGGAAAGAAAGTTTTTTGGATAAAGAATCAAAGCCAGAGAGAGGCTAAGGCATGTCCAGAAAGGCAACGTCAAAGAAGTCTGTTCCTGCCCATGCATGTCCCCTTCCTTCCTCCTTTAGAAGCCAAACAACCAAGAATGAAAGTCACTATCACCTTCAAGCATTTGGACAAGATTCCAGCCTACCTAGCTGCTTGAGAAAGTGTACTTTGCTGTCAGTCACTCAGAAATGATGTGTAGAAAGATAGGACTTAACGTGGACGCATTTCTTTTCCTCTGTCTCCCACAGTTGTTGAGAGACACATCCATGACTGGGTTGGACTGTGCTCTGATCGCACTCTCACTTCATAAGTTTGCAGTTCATAGTTTACAAAGTCATATAATTCACTTTCAGTTTATAGTTCATCTCCCCCCCCCCCCACACCCCCACTAAAAACAAGTGTGTGTTACTGGAGAAGTAGACCCAAAGACAATTTTTCAAAATGTAAAGATTTTTTGGCTACAATTTTACTGTAGACTTTGGAGCCAAAATATTCTCAATTTCAATGTTTAGCTCAGCACTTGAGAGCTATGGAAATTTGAACCTGTGTTCTTTACTAAACCTCTGTTTATTCACATCTTTGTTTGTTGTTCATTGCTGTTGACTTGGTTCCAACTTATGGTGACCTCCATGTACAACAGAAAAATGTTGCTCAATTCTGCACTATCTTGACAATCATTGAATGTATGAGTCTGTTACTATGCCCACTGGTCACTTTGAGTGCCTTTCAACCTAAGGAACTCATCTTCCAGCCCTCTATCAAGTAATATTCTGTTATAATCCATAGAATTTTCTTTGGCTAATTTTGGGAAGTAGATTATCAGGCCTTTCTTCCCAGCCTGTCTTACTCTAGAAGCTCTGCTGAAACGTGTGTACCATTGTTGACCCTGGTGGTACTTGAAATACTGTTGGCATACCTTGCAGCGTCAGAGCAACACACAAGCCGTGACAGTGCAGCGAAGTGACAGTCAGACACAGATACTCACCTCTAATACTGGTACCTGTAAGAACTTAATGAGGAAGTGTATACTTGGCAAACTATTTGCATATCTAGAGTCTTAAATAAATATTATTTATTTATTCATTCTAATGAATTTTCACTGATCACCTGCAATGTACCAGACACAGTTGGGAGCTGAAAACAGAGTATTTAACAAGACAAAGCCTCTGCCTCAGGGAGCTTTACATTTTAGGAAGTGAGACAGATAAGAAACAAGTAAAACATAAATATAGTTGAAAACTTAAGTGCACATAACAACTTGCACACAAATGTTTATGGCTGCTTTATTCCTTATTGCCCACACATAGAATCAGCCAAGATGTCCATTTACATGTGAATGGATAAATAAAAAGAGGTACCTCCCTACAGTGGAATATCACTCAGTAATAAAAAGTGATGATCTATCAAGCCATACAAAGACATGAGGAACCTTAAATGCAAACTGCTACAGAAATAAACCAGTCTGAAAAGAACGCATACTGTATTATTCTAATTATATGATATGCTGGAAAATGCAAAACTATAGAGATAGTAAAAAATCAGTGGCTGCCAGCAGTTGAGGGGTAGAGACAGACATTTTAATATACGGAATAAATGCTGTAATAAAAGCAGCACAAAGATTTAACAGGTCTTATCAAAATCTAAGATGGGAATGAAAAGCGAGGTGAAAGCATAGGTGTAGGGGCTGTGGGTAGAACTTTCAGGAGAGTGATGCTAACTTTCAGAGGAATTTTTGGACAAATTCCAGGAACTTCCGGTAATTGCTTAAATCTGTGAAGAAGTGCTCACCCTCAGAATTCAAATATGACTTTTTCAGGAGGTCTTCCTGAGTCTCCAGGCAAGATCAGGTTCCCTCCCTCTAGCTCCAGCTAGAAAGTAAATTTCCTGAGAGGAAGGATTCTGTTCAACAGTGTGTCCTACTGTTTAACTGAAGGCATTTAATAAGCCTTTAACAATATTGGTTGAAAGAATGATTGATTGCGAAGAAGAATATTGGAAGAAGATGAGACTAAAATGTTCAACAGGCATCTGATAAAACACAGGCTTATATGTCGGAGTAAACCAAAGAAAGCAAACCTTCTGCTGTCAAGTTGATTCTGACTCACAGCAACCCTATAAACAGAGTAGAACTTACTCGTAGAGTTTCCAAGGAATGTCAAAAAGATTTGAACTGCTGAACTTCTGGGTGGTAGCCATAGTACTTAACCAGTACGTCACCAAGCCTCTCCATACTTCAGACAAGAATTTGAAATTCAAGGTCAGTAGTCAACACAGTTTTGTTTTGCCACTCAGCCTAATGAGTCAATGTTTCTGTGCACGTACCCCCAATATATGCACATTTTGGTTAATTTATAAATTTACAGGCATTGCTCTACTAACATATTATTTACTTCATGAAATATTCAAAAAAGAATTAGAAAGCATGTTATAAAAATAGATAGAAACATATATTCTACTGTGTCCCTCTTGTTCACAGTGAACCATATCATAAACCCTTGGAGTGTTCACACTTATTTGGAGATCACTACTCTAGGGCACGGAAAAGTTAAAAAGCATTTCAACCATGAAAAAAAAGTAACCTAATTTGCATACTAGGATTTTGTCATAGTAGACTCAGTTATTCATCATTTTATAGTATTATAAGCCCTTCCCTTCCTGGCACCCTGTCCTAAGATCCACACCTACCATCATACCTGGAATATTGCTGTTTTGTTGTTATCTGCCTTCTAGTCACCTTCCCAGCTCATGAAGACTCTCAAATCACGGTAACCCACATACAAGGGATGAAACGCCACCCAGTTCTGTACAATGCCTACAGCTGGTTGCTGATTGTACCATTGAAATTCACCATGTTTTCACTGGTTGAATTTTGGAAGTAGATCACAAGGCCTTTTTTCCTAGTCCATCTTAGTCTGGAAACTCCAACAAAACCTGTTCAGCACCGTAGCAACACACAAGCCGCTGCTGATGGACAGGTGATAACTGCTCATGAAGTGCAGGTACTCAACGTATAGACAAAAATATTAGTTATTAGTTAAGTCCAAACTGTTACTTCTCCTCTCCCTTAGGTTTTTGTTCTTTTGGAAAGAGCTATAAGAAATAAAATAGGGTTTAATGTACAGTATCAGTTTATTACTAGTGAAGTTGAAGAATGTGGTAAGGCCTAATACTTCCATATCTGAATGTACAAATTAGAGGCCATATGACACAGTTGTACACATTAATGATCATGCAAAGATTAGCCTCTGCCTGTTTCTTTTACAGCATGAAGACTAGAAGCACAAGAGCCCACTATGTGTATATACGACCAGGTTGTAAAACAGAGTAAGAGAGACGAGCTGATGCTGTGGAAGGCCATTGTGATGAATGCTCTTGTTAGCAGCTATCAGGTTCTTTCAAACTCTCCAATTAGATAAGCCATTCCTTCTAACCTGGGGAGAGCAAGTGAGAAGAGGATAGAAACAGATACTAGAATTATTCTTTAATACTACATCTTGCCAGCAAATAGAACAGGAATCGCTTAATGGTAACAGAAAGATAAACTTATAAAGCGACCTCTTCAACAACAAGGAACCAAACCAAGATAAGCAGAGATTAAGATGAAAATTAAGAAAGCACAGGATTTTACCCTGTGCTTCTTCACTAATGAGATGCACAGCAGTAAGCAAATCACCTCCCTCTGTGATCTGTGGTCTCTCCATCTGTGAAATAAGAGGTAAGAGCAGGTGATCTCTAAGGCCCTTGCAGCTCTGACATTTGATGGCTTCTGTAAGATTTTCAGAAATTTTTCTTGAACTGCCTTTGTCAAAAAGCAATAAAATTTAATCTAATATTTTAAAATCCATTGGCATTCAAATACTAATGGACTTAAATGACAAGGGTGTTAAGACGAACTAAATGAAAAGCTTAGACTTTCTAACCTAATCAATCAATAGAAATGAATGAAATAAAGATGTGTGGAGAGTGGAATACTGAATATCATCAGGAAAATTGAGTTAAGGAGTCGATCATCAAGGGTTTACCAAAATGTTAAGGGATTGTGTGACACTAGCTTGATGCAGAGCAGGTGAAAGACTCACATGAGGTGGGCAGAGATGAAATGTAAGCGTGTACAGACTGAGTAGTTGAGGGCGATGAGCTGGAGCTGTTCAGTGATATGAGAGCCAGAGTCTAGAGAAAGCAGTTATGGTCAGAAAAGGAAGATGGACCACCATGGTGCTAGGCAGAGCGAGAGGAACCAGCTGTCAGAAAATGGGAATGGTTTCAAAACTCGTCGGCTCTGTCCTGCTAGAATCTTCTTTGCCTGTCTGTTGGCTGCTTTAAATTAACTACTGCACATGTAGTACTTATTACTGATTTCAAATGCTTATTTGGTAAAAAAAAAAAAAAAAAATTACTGTCCATCTGTCCATCTACCCACTTACCCACCCACCCATCCATCCATCCGTCCATCCACCCATCCATCCATTTATCTAAACTCTGTATTGTCTATTGATGTATTTCTCTACTCTAGACTCAGTATGACAGTGCACAGTGGTAATTACAGCAGTTTTAAGATACTCTATTCTTTAAGCATTGCATTTGTGTGTTTGTGTGTGTGTGTCTGTATAACAGGAAACAAACTATGGAGGTTTAATGAAATAAGAAGTTTATTATTCTCACACAGCAAAAAGTCCAATGGCAGAGCATCCACAGGTGACGTGACCCAATTGCGCTCAGTTATCCTCTGAGTGCAACTTTCATCTTCACGTCTTCACTGCGTGATTACAAGATGATTGCTTCAGCTCCAGTATCACAGCGGTGTTGCAGGTAAAAATAAGAAGAAAGCAAAAAACAAAAGGCGTGTTTCCCAGCTGAACCTGCCTTCTTTTGAGGATTTTTTCCAATGACACATGGCCCCTCGTAACCACAAGAGAGGATGAGAGATTTGGTTTATTGTCTGAGTACACTGCCATGCTTAAAAAAAGAATTGGTGGAGGGTCATCTTGGTGAAAGGAAGAGAAAATGTGATATTGGTTAGCTAGTCTACCCTAAATGAGTACATCTACTTTTAATCTGACAGGGCAATTATAATTTTACACATTCTTTTAAAAGTTTTCTGACATTTTATGCAATATTTTTTAAAAGAAACTTTAAAATCAGAAAGTAAGTAATTTAGTTATAAATTAACAGCATTGCAAAATTAAATAAATGATTCTGAACTTGCTTTTTCTCCTTGAATGTTGTTGTTGTTAGGTGTCTTTGAATTAGTTCTGACTCATAGCAACCCTGTACAACAGAATGAAACACTTTCCGATTCTGCACTATCCTCACAATCTTTGTTACACTTCAGCTTATTGTTGCAGCCACTGTGTCAATCCATGTCTTTGAGGGCCTTCCTCTCTTTTACTGGTCTTCTATTTTATCAAGCATGATGTCCTTCTGCAGGGACTGGGCCCTCCCCATAGTGTGTCCAGGTCTTGCCATCTTTGCCTATAAGGAGCATTCTCTGACTAGACTTCTTCCAAAACAGAACGTGCTAGTTCTTTCGCAGTCCATGGTATATTCAGTATTCTTCACCAACACCATAATTTGACGGCAAAAATTGTTTGTCTTCTTTATTCATTGTCAAGCTTTCTCACGCACACGAGGTGACAAAAAACACCATGGCTTAAGCCAGGCATACCTTAGTCCTTAAGGAGACATCTTTGTTTTTTAACATTTGAAAGAGTTCTTTGCAGCAGATTTTCACAGGACAGCACATCACTGATTTCTTGACTAGTGCTCCCAAAAGATGTTGATTGTGGATTCAACTAGAATGAAACATCTGACAATTTCACTTTTCTTTCTTTATCATGTCACTTATTAGCCCAGGTGTGAGGAGTTTTGTTTTCTTTATTCTGAGGTGTAAAAAATACGGAAGACTACAGTCTTTGATGTTCATCAGCAAGTGCTTCAAGTCCTCTTTACTTTCACCAAGGAAAGTTGTGTCATCTACATAAAGCAGATTGTTAATAATGAGTTTTCTTTCAATATTGATGCTGTATTTTTCTTCCTATAGTCCAGTTTCTTGGATTATTTGCTCAGCCTATAGACTGAGTAAGTATGGTGAAAGGATACAACAATGGGCCAACTCTTTCCTGACTTTAAACCACTCGGTGTTCCTTTGTTCTGTATGAAGGACTGCCTCCTGCTTTGTCTATGTCCAGGTTTCTCATGAGCACCATCTCCTGCTTGAATAACCCCTATTGAAATTATATTATTTTCTTCATGTGGTTTTTACATAGTTTTTGCTAGACTAGATCTCACATATTTGGGATTTTATTTAGTTTCTGGATTTTCAGAGTAATCTGTTGTTTCTTTTCCTGCTATGACAGAATGTTTTTCAGGTTATAGTAAAAAGGTACTTTGTGTTTACTAAACCCATGTAAAGCTGATTTCTTTGCCAGCCATACCCTCAAATCAAAAATAGTCCCACAGTGAATGGACGAAAACAATGTACATTTTCACTCAGTCGTATTAATTAAAAAAAAAAAAATGCTTTAACCACTTGTCCACTTCTCTAAACAAAAATAAATTTTCCCTTGCTGGGAACCTTCGTCAGGACTGCCATGCCAACCCTCTTTCACATGTTGCCGTGTAAGAAATTAGCATAGCACACTTGCAGAAATACCAGAAGGCAGGTGTTATTTGCATAAAAATACAGTAATGCCAATTTTATTGTAGTAAAATATTTATTGCAAAAATTTGCCATTGTAACCATCTTTGTTGTAAAATTCAGTGACATTAATGACATTCATCATGTTGTACAAACATCACAACTATCCACAACCAAAGGAAATAGATCTGTAATTGCAGCTACAGCATACTTTGTTCTCTTTAATGGAGTTGGATCTTGGACTTTTACTAGTTTCATATTGTAAACACATTTTTTTTTCTGTGCCATAGAAACTCAGTCAATAGACATTATCTGGTTTGCATATAAACAGTATCTTTTACATAATTTTTAAAAATCAGGAAAAATATACATGGTAGCCTCTGGCCAATGAACAATTTTTAAGGTAATTTACAAATAGAATTTTTAAATTGTTCTAGAATGTTTGACCTTTTCAGATTTCTCACTTTTTCTTGAGTCATTGTTAAGGTCTACTTTCTCAGAAAGCCATCCATTTTATCAAATATTTCAAATTTGTTAATTTAGAACTAAATATGATATTCCTTGAAATTTTCATAATGGGAATATACTTACTGATTTTTCTAATTACAAAGCAATATATCCCCTCCGTGCAAAATGGATGAAGAATGTAGAAGTCTATGAGGTGGACCAATTAAGTTCACAAACTTGCTACTGTGTGCTTACAATGGCAGCACTGTACAAACAATTTAGTAAGGTTTCATAACCTTGTTAGGTTCACAGTCTCAGAACTGGGTTTGTGTCTACATGTGGCAGTTTCTTGCTGAGTGGCACAATAACTGGGCCTTTGGATTTTGGTCTGGCAGAATCATTAGCCTCTCCTCCTTCATCTTGGAAAAAATAAGGGCCAGTGATTCTGTCAGACCAAAATCCACACCAAATGCTAACTTTTTTTGGATGAAATGGCTGTTCTTTCATTTCAAATGCTATAGTTTTGTTGGTTAACAAAACCATTCTTCCCAAAATGGGTCTTGTCACTGAAGATGATTTTGGAGCCCAAAGCGTGGTCAATTTCCAGTAGCTTCAGAGCCCAGTCAGCAAGGGACTTCAGTTCTTGAGTTAAAACGATTTTGTAAGGGTAAAGCTTCAAGTCTAGATACAAAATCCACCAAACTGTGGTTGATGAAAAGTCCAGTTATTGCGCTCAATGAGAAAGTGATTGAGATGGATCCTCCCATACACTCTGCTGAACGGTGGCAATGTTTTCATTGTAACTAGTGGTTGACAATCAGGCATTGTCTGATTGGCAACAAACTCAGTTGTCTCGCATTTTTTGATTAATGTGGATTTGTTCTCTTGGTGGGACAACTATGTGCATCATGAATTTCATGTAAGGCACTGAATGCTTGGCAAACAGAGCACCCATTTTGACAATAAATTTTAATAACTTCTACACATTGTGGGATCATGTAACTTTTCATGGCTATTTGTCAAGACTAGCTAGCTAAAAAAAAAAGTGATAAATATTGCCACTATAGCTTCCCAAATATCATCACCACCGTGAACCATCAAAAATAGGACATCCTTATTGAAAGACTCATGACAACCCTAGGACCCAACTCAATGGCACTTGGCTTGGCTTTTTATTGAAAGACCCTTTATGTGTTGCAAGTTTCTCTCTAGAAAATTGTTATGAATTTATACTCGAATCAGCCCATTTCCTCCCTAATATCGAGTAATAGCAGCCTTTTGTTCTTTGCCTCTCTGCTGTGAAAAAGACAAAAACATAACTTACGTTTTAATTTTTACTTCTGTGTTACAAATCCACAATAGGCAGCAACTGTAGGGAAGAGAACCCTAACTCTGCATGCTTACCACATGCCTGTTTCTGTTTCTGCAGATTACAAGGATTATCTCATTTACCTGTTTATTCTCTATCCTCCTTGAGCTCATTCTCCCTGTAGATCTATTTGCAGTATAACTCATTTCTGAGCCCTCTTCTCTGCCCTATGCACACTTTTTTCTCTAGGTCATCTTGTTTAATATCACAATTTCATTAACACATATATGCTTGTCTCCCAAATTTATATCTTCAGCTTTAAGTACTGTCCATGCTCCGGATTCATCTCTTCAAATAGTCAATGTACAAAATGGAACTCTTAATTCTCTGTACAAAATCTATTTCTTCCTAGTATTGACCACTAGAATAAATGGCAGCTCTACCTACTCTTCAAACTCTGAAGAGTTATCTTCTGCTTCTGTCTCCCTCATCACTGCATTTAACCAGTACTGAGTAATTTTTTTTTCCCCAATTATCTCTTACTATCCCTGGTGGCATAATAGTTAAGAGCTACAGCTGCTAACCAAAAAGTCAGGTACTTCTTAGAAATCCTATGAAGCAGTTCTAGTGTCCCATCATGTCACTATGAGTTGGAATCTACTCCATGACATTTTTTTTTTAATTAATCCTAGCCGAAGGAGCCCTGGCGGCATAGTCATTAGAGCTCATCTGCTAATGTCAGTAGTTCTGATCTACCAGCAGCTGCCTGAAAACCCTAATGAATGGTCACTATGAGGTGAAATTGACTCAATGGCATTGAGTTTTGTTGGTATCCTAGTTTAAACTTCATCACCCCTTGACTGGATTGTTACAAGAATCTCATGACTGTCTCCCTGCTTGCACTATTGTTTGCTAATGATCCATTCTCCATACAGCAGAGGAAAAATTCTTTTAAAATTTTAACATAAATTATGTCATTTCTGATTAAAATGATGCATCTGTCTCATATTTTCCCATTTCACTTAGAATAAGAATCAAATTTCTTACTACAGTCTACAAAGACCTGGAAGATCTTTCTCGTTGGTTTCCACAGTGCTTCTACCATTCCAGCATTTTTTCTGCTTCTGGAACATCCCAAGTCTGTTTCTCTGTCACTGTCTATCCACTTGCTGTAAAATTTTATATAAATAGAGCTTTGGTACTACCAAAACATTTATATGCTGTGTTCTTACTGCTCTTTATTTAAAATCAACTTTCGTAAATTTTGGTCTAAGAGGTATTTTTAACTTAAGTGACATACCTTTTTAAATACAGATTTCTTTGTTGAACATTCTTGTTTTAAGAAATTTTGAGAATGTCATAAAAGTCTTTATAAGATTACTTAGTTGAATATATTGAGATTTTCAGTGGTTTCATACACATGACCAGTGTTTACAAAGGTAAATATTCATAGGTATTTCAAATGGAGCTGTATTCTTATTTGTAACGTGTGTATTTTTAGCAAATGCAGATTAGTGTGTATTGAATTTTTTTTGTGTACTCTTATTTATTCCTGAATTTATTTAAAGGTCCAATTCTAAGACTTGGATGACTAAGATACACCTGACCCAGGCTGTGTGTTATGGATTAAATTGTGTCCTACAAAAGTGCATGTCAATTTGACTACACCATGATTCCTAGTACTGTGTAATTGTCCACCATTTTGTCATTTGATATGATTTTCTTATGTATTGTAAATCCTGCTTCTATGATGTTAATGAGACGGATTTAGAGGCAGTTATGTTAATGAGATAGGACTCAACCTGTAAAGCTAGGTTTTGTTTTAAATCAATGTCTATCGAGATATAAAAGAGAGAAGCTAGCAAAGAGGTAAGGGACCTCATACCACTGAGAAACAGGAGCCAAGAGACTAGTACACCCTTTGGATCCCCTGTACTGAGGAACTCCTCAGCCAGGAAAGGTTGATGGCAAGGACCTTCCCCTAGAAGGTCCTGTCTGAGTGAACAGACATTGGGGAAGGAGTTTCCATGATGTCATCACTCATAGAAGGATGGTGGTCTTGAACTTAGATATGTCTGTCTTTCTACTAGCATCTGACTTTTACCTTAATAAGTTAAATATCACTAGGAAAAATAAGAAAAATTCAAAGTAGGTAATAATGGTATAAATTAAATGACAAAGCAAGATAGCTGTGAAAAAGGTAAGAGAAACCTAGATGGGACTACATAATCTATGAGTAATAGCAAAATAGTTTTATTTTGGAAGACAGATTTTTGGGATCTAGACCTTATGTTGAAGATACCTTTGCTTAGCCTAGTCTCAGGTCACCCTGCTGGTATCTAATGTTGAAGCCTCTTCATGATAAGTGCACAGCTTTCTGGATTCCTAATTTTGTTCCCCCGACCCTTACTGAGTGGACCTGGTGTTTGATAATCCCTGAATGATCTCTAGCTGACTCCACTGTGATGCACACTTCTGATAAATTCTCACTGGCTCTACTTGGAGGTGGTAGGAAACTTCTGAATGACTGACCACAGCACAGATGTGACGAGTGACTGAAGAGTGCTATGTTAGGCATCTAGTGCTACTGTGACAGAAATACCATAATCGGATGCATTCAACAAAGAGAATTTTGTTCTCTCACAGTCTAGCAAGCTGCAGCTCCAGGAGAAGGCTTTCTTTTGTCAGTTCTGGAGGAAGATCCTTATTATAAATCTTCCCCGGTCCATGAGCTTCTCATTGCAGGGACTCCAGGTCCAAAGTGTGCAGCTCTACTATTAATTCTTGCTGACATGAGGACTCTTGTGTCTCTGCATGCGTCTCTCTTTTATATCTCAAAAGAGGTTGGCTTAAGATGCTATCTAATCTTGTAGATCTCATCAATATAACTGCCACCAATCCTTCTCATTACATCACAGTGATAAGATTTAAATCACGTAGGGACATCACCGAGGATGATGGAACAATACACAGTCGTGTAACACGGAGAATCATGAACTAGCCAAGCTGACATATCTGGGGGTGATACAATTCAATTCATGACAAGTGCTGTCTCAGACCTTCTGCCCAACTTAGTGACTCTCAGGTTGCTAAAAGCACTGACTGTGAAAGAGATGTCATGCAGATTTTCAAGTGAAGAGTGGGGAAAAATGCTCTCTTCTTTTGTGTTTATTCCCCTTACCTGTGCTATACATCTTCCCGCTTCAGGATTTAGGCTCAGAGATGGGGAGCCATGACGCATGTGTCTCACTGTCTGCTTCTGTTACCTCCATCCCCTTCCGTGTTCCACCATCTATCCTGAGCCACAAAGTAAGGACTTTCCATTTCTGTCTCTCTTTCCTCTTTCTGTCTAATTGGGACTTTAGCAAATCTTTCTCTTTCATCTGTTCTATGTCTTTCTTTTGGTTATATTTTTAGGAGAGTTGAAGAACAAGCTATTTTCTCATATTTTCATAATATCATCTTCCCTAGTTAAAATTAAATATCACTGGGTAAAATAATAGAAAGTCAGAGAAGGAAGAAATAGTCGTACAGATTATGTGATTAAACAACATAACTATGAAAAAGATAACAGAAACCTGTGTATGACTAAATGATATAAGAGTGATAGGAAAATACTTTTATTTCAGAGGAAAAGAAAATTCATGGGATCTAGACTTCATGTTGAAGACAGATCACACTGGACTTTAAAGGATGGGGAAAATCCACAAAAAGCAAAAATTGGAACAATTGCACATTGGAACAAAACAAAACAAATAAATGTGAAAGAAAGGAAACCACTTTCAAGTTTATATCAGACAGGTCCTAAACATGAAAAAAGAAACAACGTGAGGAATTTAAAAAGGGAGAAATTTAATACAGGAAAATGGCTACATGTTTACTGGAAACTCTGAGATACCAATGACAAAATGATTATTCCAGAGATTATCTTCAGTAGGGGAGCCATTAATACCATTAGGCTGGCAGGACTAATGGATTCTCAGTATTACCAGGTTGAATGTAGGTCCCACTCCGGAAGCTTGGTAAGTCTGGCTGCTGGAAGTAGATCCGTGGAAGACACCCTGATACAGTGTGATAGAAACAAATATATCCTGGCTTCTCCTTTCCTCCTGACCTAGTATCTTTTGCACTTACTTCCCTTTGATTGACCCAGCTGACATAGGAGTCTAGAGACAAAACCTACAGAAGTCAGTCCCCTGCCATACACAGCAGTGCAAGGGAGAGTCAAGAAATTGACCTAAAGACAGTTAAACCTAGATCTGCCCCAGAGACATGATGAAGAAATCAATCTGACTGAAATCTATCATTGATTCAGAGATCAAATATTATTTTCTTTCTAAGAAAACTTGGTGTCAAGAAGTAGATCAACAAAATATTTTATTATACTCTGACTTTCTAGTTATTAAACTTCTTACCTACTAAATGCTACCACCCCCATGTGTCTCCAAGTTTGTCATACTGTGGGGACTTGCATGTTGCTGTGATGTTAGAAGCTATGACACCAGTATTCAGATACCAGCAGGGTCACCCATGGCAGACAGGTTTTACCTGAGCTTCTAGACTAAGACAGACTAGGAAGAAACGCCTGGCAGTCTACTTATGAAAAGGACTGTCTGGTGAAAACCATATGAATGGCCAAAGAACGGTGTCTTATATGGTATCAGAAGAGAAGCCCTACAGGTTGGCAGGCACTCAAATGATAGCTGTAGAAGAGCTGACTACTCAAAGGAGAAAACCCACTGCCTTTGATTTGATTCTGACTCATAACAGTCTTATAGGACAGAGTAGAACTGCTGCATAGAGTTTCCAAGGAATGCTTGGTGGATTTGAACTACTGACCTTTTCATTAATAGACACAGTATTTAACCACTATGCCACCAGGGTTTCTATTCAAAAGACAGTTGAGCTTAAGTACAAAGTTCTCAGTGATAGGATAATATCCATATACCCACAGCCAAGCCAAGTGCTGCTGAGTCAGATACACCCACAAAGAAGTCCAGCTAATACCATTATTACTCAAATTTATATGCCCATCATTAAAGCCAAAAATGAAGAAATTCAAGATTTCTACAAACTTCTGTATTTCAAAATTGATGGAACGTTCAATCAGGATATATTGATAATTACTGGTGATTGGAATGCAAAAGTTGGAAACAAAGAAGGATCACTAGTTGGAAAATAAGCTTTGGTGATAAAAATGATGCAAGAGATCATATGATAGAATTTTGCAAGACCAAAATTTTCTTCAATGAAAATACCATTTTTCACTAACAGAAATGTGGCTGAACATACATATGGACCTCACCAGATGGAATACACAGAAATCAGATTGACTACATCTGTGGAAATTGATGATGGAAAAGTTCAATATTAACGGTCAGCACAAGACCAGGAGCTGACTGTGGAACAGGTCACCAATTGGTTACATACAAGTTCAAACTGAAATTCAAGAAAATTAGAAAAAGCCCATGAGAGCCGAAATACAAGCTTGAGTATACCCGGCCTGAGTTTAGAGACCATCTCAAGAACAGATCTGATGCACTGAATGCTAACTGCTGATGACCAGATGAGCTGTGCAATGACATCAAAGATATCATACTCAGAGAAAGCAAGAAGTTATTAAGAAGACAAGAAACAAAGAAAAGACCAAATTGGATGTCAGAAGAGACTCTGAAACTTCCTCTTGAACATTCAGTAGCTAATGCAAAAAGAAGAAAAAATGTAGTAAAAGAACTGCACATAAAATTTCAAAGGGTGGATCAAGAAGAAAAGTGTTATGATGACAGGTACAAAGAGTCAGAGATAGAAAACCAAAAAGAAAAAACATGCGCTGCATTTCTCAAGTTGAAAGAACTGAAGAAAATATTCAAGCCTCAAGTTGCAGTAGTGAAGAATTTATAAGGAAAATATGAACTATCTCAACAAGCATCAAAACAAGATGGAATGAATACACAGAGTTAAACCAAAAAGAATTGCTTGATGTTCAGTCATCTGAAGAGTTAAAATACGATCAGGAACCCATGATACTGAAGGAAGAATTCCAGACTGAAGGCACTGGCAAAGATCACAGCTCAAGGAACTGATGGAATAACCAATTGAGATGTTTCAACAAACAGATGCAGCACTGGAAGTGCTCACTCATCTATGCTAAGAAATCTGGAAGAGAGCTACCAGGCCAACTGACTAAAAGAGAGCCAGATTTATGCCTAGTCTCAAAAAAAGTGATCCAACCAATACATAAATTACCAAATGATACCTACAACACTACATGCAAATAAAATTTTGCTGAAGATCATTCAAAAGTGACTGCAATGGTATATTGACAGGGAATGCCAGAAATTTAGGCTAGGTTTAGAAGAGGACATGGAACCAGGGATATCACTGCTAATATCAAATGGATTGGGGCTGAAAGCGGAGAACACCACAAAGACGTTTACCTGTCTTTTACTGGCCATGCAAAGACATTCAATTGTGTGTGGATCACAATAAATTATGGATCACATTATGAAGAATAGGAATCCCATAATACTTACCTGAGCTCATGAGGAATGGGTACATGGATCAAGAGGCAGTCTTTTGAACAGAATAAGAAACACTGAATGGTTTAAATTCAGGAAAGGTGTATGTGGTGATATTTCACCATATCTATTCAATTTGTATGTCGAGCAAATTATTTGAGAAATTGGACTATGTGAAGAAGAATCAGGCATCAGAACTGGAGGAATATGCATTAACAACCTGTGATATGCAGATGACACAACCTTGCCTGTTGAAACAGAAGTGGTTTTGAAGCACTTATTGGAGATCCAAGATCACAGACTTCAGTATGGACTACATCTCAACAAAAAGAAAATAAAAATCCTCACAACTGGTCCAGTAATCAACATCATGACGGATGGAGAAAAGATTGAGATTGTCAAGGATTTCATTTTACTTGGATCCACAGTCAACACCCATGGAGGTGACAGTCAAGAAATCAAAAGACTCACTACAGCTGGACAAGTCTGCTGTAAAAGACCTCTTTAAATTATAGAAAAGCAAAGATGTCACCTTGAAAACTATGGTGTACCTGATTCAAGCCATGGTATTTTCAGTGACATCATATGCATGTAAAAGTTGGATAACAAATAAAGGAGACAAAAGGAGTGTTGATGCCTTTGAATTGTGGTGTTAGAAGACAATATTGAATATACCATGGACCACCAAAAGAACAAACGGATCTGTTCTAGAAGAAGTACAACCAGGAGTGCTCCTCAAAGCAAAGATAGGAAGACTATGTTTTACATCATTTGGACACGTCAGGAGGAATCAGTCCCTGAAGAAGGACATCATGCTTGGTAGAATATAGGTTCAGTGAAAAAGAGGAAGAACCTTATCATGGACTGAATTGTGTCCCCCCAGAAACATGTGTAGCAATATGGTTAGGCTGTGATTCCTGCTAGTATGTATGTTTGTATATGTTGTAAACCCTGCCTCTATGATATTAATGACGGATGATGGGCAGCAGTTGTGATGGTATGGCACGACTTAATGTGTAAGATTGTATTGTGTCTTGAGGTAATCTTTTGGGATATAAAAGAAAGGGAAGTAAGCAAAGAATTAGGGACCTCACACCACCAAGAAGCAGTACCAGAAGCAGAGCAAATCCTTTGGAAAGAACGTGGAGTTCCTGTGTTTCAGAAGTTCCCAGTCCAGGAGAAGAATGATGACAAGGACTTTCCACCAATGACAACAGAGAAAGCCTTCCCTGGAAGCTGACACCCTCAAGTTTGACTTTTAGCCTCCTGGATGGTGACAAAATAAGTTTCTCTTTTTAAAACTATCAATTGGTGGTGTCTTTTTATAGCAGCACTAGATGACTAAGACAAGCCTCGATGAGATATATTGACATAGTAGCTGCAACAATGGGTTATAGCATAGCAACCATGGGCATGGCACGGGACCAGACAGTGCTCTGTTCTGTTGTACATAGATTGTCTATGAGTCAAAACTGACTCAGTGGCACCTAACAACAAATGCTATCTCAGGAAGCAGCACATGATTAGAAGTCCATGGTACTGATGGAAGAAGTCCAAGCAGCACTGAAGGTATTGGCATGAAACAAAGCTCTACAAACTGGCAGAATATCAACTGAGATGTTTCAACAAGTGGATGCATCACTGGAAATCCTTGTTTATCTATGTCAACAAATTTGGAAGACAGCTATTTGGCCAACTGGCAAAAGAGATCCATATTTAAGCCTGTTAGCAAGAAAGGTGATCCAGCTAAATGTGAATGCTATTGAAGAGTGTCATTTATATCATACTAAGAAAAAATTTGCTGAAGTTCACTAGAAGGTAGCTGCAGCAGTATATCTACATGAAACTTTCAGAAATTCAAACTGGATTCAGAAGAAGATATGAAACTAAAAATGTTATTGCTGATGTCAGACAGATTCTGGCTGAAAGCAGACAATTCCGTAAAGTGCTTATCTGTGTTTTATTGACTGTGCAAAGGCACTCAGCTGTGTGAGTGATAACAAATTGTGGATGAACATTGCCAAGAATGAGAATTGCAGAGCACTTTCTTGTACTACAAAGAACCTGTATGCGGATCAACAGGCAGTTGCCTGAACAGAACAAGGAGATATTGCATGGTTTAAAGCCAGGAATAGTGTGTATAGGGTTGCATCCTCATACCATATTTATGTCATCTGTATGCTGAGCAAATAGTCCTAGAATCTGGTTTATATGAAGAAGAACAGGGTACTACGATTGCAGGAAGATTTGCTGATAACCTGCTATACATATCCTTGCTTCCTGAAAGTGAATAGGAGCTGAGGCACTTACTGATGAAAACCACACCATCAGTATGAGTTACAACTCAGCATACACAACGCAAAAATCCTCACAACTGTACTAATAGGCAGCATCACCATAAATGGAGCAAAGATTGAAGTTGCCAAAGATTTCATTTTACTTGAAACGCTATGACTTGTAACCAGCTGGGCTGTACCTAACAACCATGACAACAACAACAAATGGAAAAGCTAGTACTTGCTCATCGTTCTTTAAAGGCTTGTTGGAAGGGCAAACTGGGGTAGTGTAGATTAAATCATTCTAAACAGAAGTAGGAGTCCTGGAAGCCAAGTGGTTAAGATTTCCAGTTGCTAACCAAAATGTTGGCAGTTCTAATCTACCAGCTTCTCGTAAGGCAGTTCTATACAGACAGACCTGTAGGGTCGCTGTGAATCAGAGGTGACTCACTGGCTATGCATACACAGGAGTAAGTTTGACAGTAATGTTCTTATTTAATAAAGTTGATAACATTGTTCTGATAAATAACTCTATTAATATAAGGTTAAATGAAACAGAATTTTGGTTTCCCGAGCAACATGAGGGTAATTACACAGTATCATTTAGAATAAAACGATCAGTATTGTAATCATTTTCATCCACATATTTATTTATCATGAGATTCATAATGAGAAAATAGGTTAGAACTAATGTGTCTGTGGTGTTCATTTTGGAATAGATTTGATTCTATTTCTAAAATAGTTGACAAGCAGACTCATAATCTATCTGCCTATGTTCACTTATCATTTATTCAGTCATAAATTTGTCAAACATTTTTTAAGCATCTGCTATATGTCAGTCACTGTAAGCCCTGGGACTATAGCAATGAGCAAAGTAGTAACTAACACCAAGGGAAAAATAATGAACAAGAAAAATAAGTTAAATATGTGCATTCACTTAAAAATACACATTTTATTGTGCTTTAAGTAAAGTTTACAACACAAGCAAATCTGTCACACAAAATCCTGCACACATACTGCTATGCAATTCCAGCTGCTCTCTCTGCGCTGTGACAGCACACTCCTCCTTTCTACCCTGTGTTTCCCATATCCATTCAACCAGTTTCCCTCTCCCTCTACCTTCTGATTTTGTCTCTGGACAGGAGCTGCTCAATTAGTCTCATGTGTGTACTTAAGCCAAGAAGCACACGCTTTGCCAGTATCATTTTATGTCTTATAGTTTAGTTCAATCATTGTCTAATGAGTTCACTTTGAGACTGGTTTTAGCTCTGGGCTAACACTGAGTTCTGTGGCCATGTTTTCTAGGACACTCCAGTCTGTTGGACCATCAGATGCTGTCTTTTAATACTGTTCTAGCTCTGCTGACTCAGTTCTCTCTCTCTACGTCAGGGTGTCTATGTTGTACTCCTTGTCAGGCAGTCATTGATGGTGGCCAGGCACCATCTAGTTTTTCTGGTCTCACCTGATGCAGTCTCTGGATCATACGGCCCCTTCTGTCTCTTGGGCTCATAGTTTCCTCATATCTTTGATGTCCTTCATTTTCCTTTGTTCAAAATGAATTGGGGCAGATTGATGCCACTTAGATGGCCACCTGCTACCTTTTAAGACCCAGATGCTACTCACCAAAGTGGCATGCAAAACATTTTCTTAAAAGTAACAACTTTGTTATGCAAATGGACTTAGATGTCCCTTGAAACCATGGTCCCTAGACCCCTGCCACTGCTAGTCTGTCCTTCAAAATGTTGGCTTACATTTAGGAAGCCTCTTAGCTTCTGGTACACTCCAGCTGCACTGAACTCCCTTCAACTGCTTGCTGTCACTCCTTTCACCTAGTCCAATTCCTATCTACTGTCTAATCAATTAACAACTCTCTCTTTCCCACTCTCACCTCTTGTCTAATCAGTTAATAACCTTCTCCCTCCCTCCCCATCCTTCTAACAATCAAAGACTATTCTGTGTTTGAACTCCTTCTTGAGTTCTTATAACGTTGGTCTCGTACAATATTTGTCCTTTTGCAAGTGACTGCACTCACCGTAATATCTTCCAGATAACTCCATATTATGAGATGTTTCCCAAGATCATGGCTATTCTTTATCATAGCATAGTATTCCATTGTGTGAATATACCATAGTTTGTTTATCCACTCATCCGTTAATGAGCACCTAGGTTGATTCTACCTTTTTGCAAATGTCGAAAGGGCCACAGTAAACATTGGTGTGCTTGGGTCTGTTCGTGTGACAGCCCTCATATCTCTAGGATATATTCCAAGAAGTAGGACTGCTGTATAGCATGATAGTTCTATTTCTAGACTTTTAAGAAAGTACTACATCAGTTTCCAAAGTGGTTGTACCAGTTTGCATTCCTACAAGCAGTGCAGAAGTGTTCTCATCTCCCCATAGCCTCTCCAACATTTACTGGTTTGTGTCTTGTTTTATTTTATTTCAGTTCATTTTTATGCCAGCCCTGTTAAGGTGACATGGTATCTCATTGTGGTTTTGATTAGCATTTCTCTAATGGGTGCTGATCATGAGCATTTCTTCACTTAGCTGTTAGCTACCTGGGTGTCTTCTTTAGTGAAATTCGTGTTCATATCTTTTGCCTATTTTTTATTTGGGTTGTTTGTCTTTTTGTTAATGAAATTTTACAGTCTCTTACAGATTACAGAGACTAGATGCTGATAAGATTTGTGGTAGCCTATTTTTTACCCAGTCTGTAGGTATTCTTTTTATTCTTTTGGTGAAGTATTTGGATCTGACTTGATGGCACTGGGCTTTTTTTTTTTTTTTCATTTGGATGATCATAAATGTTCTATTTTTAGGAGTTCCCAGTTACTTTGGACATGTTGTCAGGAGGGATGAATCCCTGGAAAAGGACATTGTGCTTGGTAAGGTAGAGTGTCAGTGAAAAAAAGGAAGATTCTCAACAAGATGGACTGACATGCTGGCTGCAATAATGGACCTAAGCATAACAACAATTGTAGGCACTGGGCAATGTTTTGTTCTGTTGTGCGTAGGGTTTGGAATCGACTTAACAGCAATTAACAACAACATAGCCAGTTATCTATTTTCTCTTCTGGTATTTATGCACTGTTAATAATATTTTATATCTATTTATGCCATGTACTGGGGGCCCCAGGGCATTGTCCCTGTTTTTTTTAACATGATGTTTATTGTTTTAGATTTTATATTTAGTTTTTGTTCCATTTTGAGTTAGTTATTGTCCACGATATAAGAGATGAGTCTTGTTTAATTTTTTTGCAGATGGATATCCAATTATACTAAAACCATTGTTAAAGAGATTGTCTTTTCCCCAATTTACAGACTTTTGGCCTTTGTCAAATATCAGCTGCTTGTAGGTGAATTGTTTTATATCTGGATTTGCAGTTGTGTTCCATTGGTCTGTGTATCTGTTCTTGTACTAGTACCAGGCTGTTTTGACTACCATAGCAGTGTAACAGGTTTTAACACCAGGTAGTATGAGGCTTCCCACTTTGTTCTTCTTCTATAATGCTTTCCTTCTCTGGGGGCTTCTTCCATTTCAAAGTGAAACTGGGGATTTATTTCTCTATCTCATTAAAATATGCCATTGGAATTTGTATTGGAATTACATTGTATCTGTAGATCACTTTGGGTAGAGTAAATATTTACACGATGTTAAGTCTTCCTATCCATGAACAATGTAAGTTTCTTCACTTACGTAAGTCTCTTTTGATTTCTTGCAGTAGTCTCATAATTCTTTTCATAAAGGTCTTTGATGTCTGTGGTTGATTGCTAAGTATTTTATCTCCTTGGGGGCTATTGTAAATGGTATTGAGTTGGTTGTTTCCTCTTTGGTGTTCTCTTTTTTGTTGTAAAGGAAATCAGTCTTATTTTTGTATGTTTATCTTGATACTTTGCCAAACTCTTCTATTAGTTCCGATAATTTTTTTGAGGATTCTTTCAGGTTTTCTGGTTATAAGATCATATAATCTGCAAATAAAGATAATTTAGCTTCTTCCTCACCAACTTCAATGTTCTTTGTTTTTTTATCTTGCTTGATCATTCTGATTAGAATCTCCAGCGCAATTCTGAATAAAAGTAGAAGAAAAGGCCATCCTTGTCTGGTTCACATGCTCTAGGGGAATGCTATCAGGCTGTCTCCATTTAGGACGATGTGGGCTGTTGGCTTTGTATAAATAACCTTTATTATATTGAGGAATTTCCCTTCTATTCCTATTTCACTGAGAGTGTTTTACATGAATGAGTGTTAGACTTTGTCAAATGCCTTTTCTGCATCAGTTGATAAAATCAAATGGTTGTCTTTTGTTTTATTTGTGTTGTTGATTACACTGATTGTTTTTCTAATGTTGAACAACCCCTGCATTCCTCATATGAATCCCACTTGGTTATGGTGAATTACTTTTTGCTATATTGTCAAATTCCATTGGCTAAAATTTTGTTGAGGATTCTTGCATCTAAGTTCATGAGAGATATTGGTCTGTAATTTTTCATTTTTGTGGTGTCTTTATCTGATTTTGGTATCTGGGCTATACTGGCTGTAAAATACATTTAGCAAAAGTGGTGTAAACTACTCTGTAAAAGTTTGGTAGAATTCTCCAATGAAATTGTCAGGACCAGGGCTTTTTTTAGTTGGAAGTTTCTTTTTCATTACTTTCTCAATCTCTTCTTTCATGATAGGTTTATTTAGTTGTTCTACTTCAGCTTGTGTTAGCTTAGGTAGGTGTGCTTCTAGAAATCTGTACATTTCCTCCAGATTTTCAAATTTATTACAATACAATTTTTCATAGTATTCTTTTTATTTTTTAATTTCCATTGGGTCTGTGATGATATAGCCCATCTCATTTCTGATTGGGGTTATTTGCTTCCTCATCTGTTTACCTCTTGTCAGTTCAGCCAGTGGTTTATTGATTTTGTTGATCCTTTCAAAAAACCAGCTTTTGATCTAGTTAAATCTTTCAGTCATTTTTTTTTTTGTATTTCTCTAATCCATTTAGTTCTGCTCTGGGTTTTATGATTGGGATTCTTCTGGTCCCCAAGGGATTTTTTCACCGCTATCTTTCTACTTCCTGAGTGATAGGGATAACTCTTTGATTTAGGCCCTTCTTTTTGATGTGTGAATTTACAGAGATAAACTGACCTTTGGGCACTGCTTTTGTTGTGTCTAGAAGGGTCTGGTATGATGTGCTTTCATTCTCATTTGATTTCTTTGAAGGTTTTTACTTCATCCTTGATTTCTTCTACAACCCCAGTTTTTGCACAAGATATTATTAAGTTTTCATGTATTTGATTTTTTTTCCCTATTTTTTTCTATTGATTTCTACTTTTATCCCTTTATGGTCTGAAAAGAGGTGCTTTGTAACATTTCAATACTTTGAATTTTGTTAAAGATTGGTTTTTGGTCTATTACATGGTCAATACTGCAGAATGTTCCATGTGCACTGGGAAAGAAACTATACTAGTCTGCTGTTGGGTGGAGTGTTCTGTACATGCCTATGCAGTCAAGATGGTTGGCTGTGGCATATGTAGTGTTCATATCTTCATTGAGCTTTTTTCTGAATATTCTGTTCTTTGGTGAAAGTAGTGTGTTGAAGTCACCTATATTTTTGTGGAGCTGTCTATTTTTGTTTCAATTCAGTTAGAGTTTATCTTACATATTTTGGATTCCTGTTGTTAGGTGTGTATATATTTAATATGGTTGTGTCCTCCTAGGATATTGATCCTTTAATCATTGTACAGTGTCCTTCCTTATTCTATGTGGTGGACTTCAAATTCTGTTTTATCACAGATTAATATTTCCCACTCCTGCTCTTTTTCAAATATTGTTAGCTTGATATATTTTTTCTTGTCCTTTAAGTTTTAGTTTGTTCATGTCTTTTAAGTCTAAGATGTGTCCCCTATAAGCAACATATAGATGAGTCATTTTTTAATTCAATTTGCCATTCTTGGTCTCTTTATTAGTATATTTAATTCATTTATGTTCAGCATGAATACTGATACTATGAATTTAGTGCTGTCATTATCATGTCTTTATTGTAGACAATTCCTTTGTTCCTTTTAACTTTCTGTGATGAGTTTTTTGTTTTGTTTTCCTTTATGTGCTTTTTTTTCACTTTTTTCAATGTTAGTGGTCTTGTACTTGATAATTTCCTTTGTGTTTACCTTGACATTTACTCCTATTTTCATAAATAGTGATAAATTTAAACTAATCTTTAATTTCTTTATATCACTTTGACTTCCTCTTTGTATGAAAGATCTATGAGTACCTTTTTTTTCTTTTTTGTTATAATGTTTGTATAATGACATCTTCGTTTCCCTATATTCAGTGTTTTACCTTTGATATATTTTTGTAATTCTCTTGTTTGGGTTGATATCCAGTTACTCTGTTCTGTATTCTAGTCTAGAGTTGTTACCTAATGTTACTGATTTTCTGATCAAGAAACTCCCTTTATCGTTTCATGTAACTTTGGTTTCATTTTTGCAAATTCCCTCAATTTCTGTCAGAAATGTCTTAATTTTGCCATCATAACTGAGAGACAAGTTTACTGAATATACAGTTCTTGGCTGGTAATTATTTCCCTTCAAGGCTTTTTTATACGTTATCCCATTGCCTTATTGCATCCATGATTTCTGCTGAGTAGTCCAAGCTTAACCTTATTGGTACTTCTTTGTAGGTTAGTTTTCATTTATCCCTAAAAAAACAAAAAAGCCAAACCCACTGCCATGGAGCTGATTCTGACTCATGGTATGAGTCATTTATCTATAACGACTTTTAAAATTGTGCCCTTGTCCTTAGTTTTGGCAAGCATGATCATCACATGCCTTGATGTCTTTCTTCTGGGATCTGCCTTGTATGAATTTCAGAGTGTCTTAGATAACTTCTCATCTTTCATGATATCAGGAAAGTTTTCTTTCAGCAAATCTTTGGCAATTCTCTTTGTATTTTCTGTTATCCCCCTCTGTTCTGGTACTGCAATCATTCATAGGTTATTCTTCTTTATACAGTCCCACATAATTCTTAGTGTTTCTTGTTGTTTTTAATTCTTTTGTCTTATTTTTCTTCAAATATGTTAGTGTCACATACAGTATATTTAGTCTCACTATTATAAGGGCAGTCTTAAGGATTTCTACTTTCAGTTCAGTTAATGGCATCAGATTCCGCAGCTGGATGCAGAGCAGAGAAGGGAGGAAGAAGTGCTGGGAGAAGGGAGAGAGGCTTATTCTGAAGGTTTATTCCTAGGATCATACGTAATAACATCTTTTATTAGATCCACACATGGAAGATTTAATTGTTGAAGATCCAGTGCTGTTTTTCACTGCTTCTAGAGGCATGAGTGGATTCTCTGGTGAGTTTCTCCAGTTGAGGAGAACGTCCTCCAACTGCCACTGCTCCACTCACCACTTGGGCCACCTTCATGTCCCAGTGGATCGGGTCTGGCAAACTTTATGTACTTCTGGACCTATATCCACTTCTGTCTTGTTCAGTCTGATTTCTCAAATTCTTCTTTGATATTCAGGGCTCCTAGGTTGTCATATGTTAATAATATCTTTCATTTGTCCTTTTGTGTCTTTGCTGTTAGAGGGATCACAGGAAGTGTCTGACTGTTCCACGATCTTGGAGCTGCCTCCTTGTACACACATTTTGAAAAATTAGTTTTTACTGAGAAATAATTTGCAAAGTACAAAATTTACTCATAACCAAAACTCACTGCCATCAAGTTGGCTCCACCTAATGGCAACAATATGGTACAGGGTAGAACTGCTCCATAGAGTTTACAGTGATCTGTAGTACATCCACAGTGTTATGAAACTATCCTCATATTTCAGATGTTTTCTAAAACATTTCCATCACTTCAAATTGTCTGTTATACCCATATGAAATCAACCTGTTTCCTTCCCCAGCTTCACGCTACCATTGGTCTGCTTGCTTTATCTTTAGATGTGCATTTTCTGGATATTCCACATACATTTCATAATATAGTATGCAATAGCTTGTGTTTGGGTTCACTTGGCTTTGGACTTGGCTGGCACATGATATAATGTTTCTGAGGCTAATTCTTATTGTCACATTTACCAGTAATTCTTTCCTTTTTGTTGATGAATAGTATTCTACTGAATAACAAAACCAATTCTGTTGCTGTCGAGTTGATTCCAACTCCTGGCAATGCTACAGGGCAGAGTAGAACTATCCATAAGGTTTCCAAGGAGTGCCTGCCTATTCAAACTGCCAAACTCTGGGTTAGCAGCTATAGCTCTTAACCACTGCTCCACCAGGGTTTCTATTCCATTGTATGGATATACTGTATTTTGTCATTTCATCAGCAGATGAACTTTTGGAGTATTTCAACTTTAGTGCCATGCATAATTCTGATACAAACATTTATTTATAAATATTTGTATATTCATTTCTCCTGGGTAGGCACCTGGACCAGAATCACTGGGTCGCATGATAAGTTCATGTTGCGACTTCTTACTGTGATACTGTTATTCAGCATGGCTGTATCACTTTACATCCCCACAGCACTTTATGACAGTTCTGGTTTCTCATATTCTTTCTAGCACTTACTTTTCCTGTCTTTTTTATATGTATAGCCATTCTGTTGGTTTTATTGTTAGATGCCATCCAGTTGGTTCCAACTCATAATAACCAAACAAATCACTGCCCAGTCCTGCACCATCCTCACAGTGATGGCTGTATTTGAGCTCATTGCTGCAACAACTGTGTAAATTCATCTCATCAAAGGCCTTCCCCTTTTCTGCTTCCATCTACTTTATCAAGCTTGATGTCCTTCTCAAAGGATTGGTCCCTCCTGATAAGATGTCCAAAATACATGAGATAAAATCTCCTCATCCTTGCTTCTGAGGAGCATTCTGGCTACACTCTAGACAGAGCCATTCTAGAGAGTGTAAAATGATATCTCATTATAGCATAAATTTCATTTAATGATTAATGATGTTGAGTGTCTTTTCACATGACACTGTCCACTCATATATTTTCTTTGGTGAAATGCCTATTGGGGTGGAGTCAAGATGGCAGATTAAACACAAGTCTCCCTAAGTCCCTCTGGAAACCAAGACCAGAACTGATAATTAAACGGAGGCTTTTGGACACCTAGTGAGCCCTAGGATGCGGCATAAGGCTGTTAATTTGGACTTCATACCACTGAAGGCGAAACCTCCTCTTTCATCGACCGCACTCTCAGTGAGCACATGCTTGCATGGACTGAAGATAACTCACCATTTTAATTTATTTTTCTCTGTGTTAGTCAGAAGGCAGAGCTGGGACTTGACTAGCCACTAATCTCAGATGCACTGCTGGTGGGATTGGCAGGTGAAATTGCCATATTTTGGGAGCCCAGCTTTAGACTCTGTGCATCTTGGCAACTTTGGCTGCTCTTCCTGCCTCTGACATACAGGAACCAGTGCTGAAGTGGTGGCAGGTTTGTGTGGGACACCATCTTGATCCATTGGGAGGCAAAGACATCCATACAGAGGTCCCAGCTGGACTTAGTTCCTAGGCTGGGCGGCAGCATCTGCCCAGTGGAGTGTACTTTTCTGGCAGAAAAGCAGTGTTTTACACAGTGTCACCTACGGCTGGGGCCCGGCAACATAGGCTGTGGACTCTGTGCATCTTGGCACCTTTGGCCTCTCTATCTTCCTCCAACATAGAGTAGCCTGGTCCCAGCCAGGTGGTGAGCTTGGGTAGGATGCCATCTTGTTCCACTGAGAGGATTATCCATACAGAAGCCTCAGCTGGACTTAATTCCTGGGCTGAGAAGCAGCACCTTCCTGAAGGAGAGCACTTGTCCAGCAGAAAAGCAGTATTCTACACAGTGTTGTGTACAACTAGGGCCTAAGAGCAGAGGACAGCAGGGCAGCAGCCTTTCTGTACTTTGAACTAGTTTATAACATCTGGGGTTTGATATAGAGGTGCTTACTTTGCCAGCTGTTAAGAGAGACATATACACCTGAAAATCTGACTGACTTTGGAACCTCTCATTTTAAAATGGCTATGAGTAGGATCTGACTCATCAGCACTTGGCTTGCTTGGCAGAGAAACAACTGTGGTCCATCCTCACAGCATCTCTCCCAGCGTCGATTGACCCACATGATGCCCAGAAAGCAACAAACTCTGGAAAAAAACTGTAACCAAGAAATCACCCATGGTTTCAGAAGGTCCCCAAAAGAAAACACGTCAGAACTTTCCAGACAAAGAAGCTTTTCTGAAACTATCAGAAGGTGAATATAAAAGGATTATATAGAGAGTCCTCCTAGACCTTATACAAAATGTGGAAGAGCAAAATGAAAAATTAAGCAAGGTGTTCAACCTGATGGAACACCAGTACTCTGAAATCCAACAGATCAGAAACAAAATCAAAGAGATAGAAATTTCAATTCAAAGTCAAGAAAATGGAATGGAAAAAATGGAAAAGAGACTTTCTGATTTGGAAGACAGTTACTGACTCCAGCATCTATGAGGAGAAATCAGAAGAAAAATAAAAAAGAAGAATGAAGAAGCGTTAAGAAAGGTGTGGGACTCTATTAAGAGGAATAGTCTATGATTAATTGGAGCTCCTGAACGGGTCAAGACACCTGAGAACACAGAGAATATTGTTGCTGAGCTGCTGACAGAAAACTTCCCAGAAATTAGGAAAGAAGAGAATATAGATATCCAAGATGCATATCACACACCACTCAACACAGATCTTAAAAGAAAGATTCCAAGACATATTATAATCAAGCTTAACAAAATGAAACATAAGCAGAAACTCTAACAGGCAGCCAGACTCAAAACAAAGCTAGCATTCAGAGGGAATCCCTGAAATGCCTATACAACTATTCTCTTCATTTTTAAAAAAATTTGTCTTCTTAATTGCAAGAATGTTTAATGTGTATATGTATTCTGGATATAAATCTTTATCAAATGAAGAATTTGAATTTATATTCTTCAAGTCTGTAGCTTATCTTTTCATTTCCCTAATATTATTCCTAATCATGAAGTTTCAAATTTTGATAAAGTTAAGTTTATCAAGTTTCTCTTTTATGGGTCATGCTTTTGATGTAATAGCTAAGAAATCTGCTTAAGTCAAGGCCACAAAGATTTTCTCCCATGTTTGTTTCTGTAAGTTTCATAATTTAAACTCTTACATTTAAGTCTATGATCCGTGTTGAGTTAATTTTTTGTGGATGGTATGAAAATTCAGATTTATTCTTTTGCATGTAGATATCTAGCTGTCCAAACTGCATTTGTTATAGAGACTATAAAAATGCCTTAGAATCTTTGTCAAAAATTAATTAACCTTAAATGTAAGGTTTACAGCTGGGGGATCAAAACTGTGTTCCATTGATCTGTAGGTACACCCTTACTGTGATACCACACTGTCTTGATTACTGTGGTTCCATAGTAACGGTCCTTGAGGTTGTCAAGGATTTCATTTTACTGGGTCCACAATCAATGCTCACAGAAGCAGCAGTCAAGAAGTAAAAAGACTCATTGTGCTGAGAAAATCTGCTGCAAAGGATCTCTTTCACGTAAAGGTGTCACCTCAAAAACTAAGGTGCACCTGACCCAAGCCATGACGTTTTCAATCACATCATTTGCATGTGAAAGCTGTACAATGAACAAAGAAGATAGAAGAAGAACTGGTGCCTTTCAATTGTGGTGTTGGAGAAGAATGATCAATGTACCATGGACCACCAATAAAAAGCAAACAGCTCTGTTCTGGGAGAAGTACAACCCCAGTGCTCCTTGGAAGCAAAGATGGCAAGACTGAGTCTTACATACTTTGGACATGTTATGGGGAAGGGTCAGTCCCTAGAAAAGAGCTTCATGTTTGGTAGAGTGAAGGGTCAGCAAAAAAGAGTAAGACCTTCAATGAGATGGATTGACCTGGTGGCTGCAACAATGGTCTTAAGCATAAAAATGGCTGTGGTCATGGCGCAAGACTGGGTATTGCTTCATTCTGTTGTTCATGGAGTCTCTGAGCTGAACTGACTTGATGGCACCTAACAACAACAACAACGTAGTAAATTTGAGATTGGAAAGCATGAGTCCTGCAACTTTGTTTTTTTCATGTTCAAAATTGTTTTTTTTAACCTGGTCTTCTGCATTTTCATAGAAATTTTAGGATGACTTTGTCAGTTTCTGCTCCCAAACCTAGATATTTTGATAGAAATTATGTTGAATCTGTAGATTATACTAAAGAGAATAGTTGTCTCAACATGGGTCACAGACCTAAATGTAAGAGTTTAAACTATGCAACTTACAGAAACAAATGTGGGAGAAAAATCTTTGTGCCCTTGGTTTAACTAGAGTTCTTAGGTATTACATCAAAAGCATAAGCCATAAAAGAGAAACTTGATAAACCAGACTTCATCAAAGTTTTAAACTTTATGATTGAAAAAAAGTTAGGAAAATTAAAAGATGAGCTACATATTGATTTGTGTCCAGAATATACATACACATACACACACATGCATATGCACACATATACATGCACATACATGCACATGCACACACATATACATACACATACACATATACATATACATACACGACAGCACTTGGCCGGCTTGGCATACACACACACACACACACACACACACACACACACACACATACACACATATATGTGTGTATCCAGTAATCAAAAAGATAAATTAAAAAAATGGACAAAATAATTTTATAGTCATTTCACATAAGAAAACATGAATCTTTCAATCTATGTATATGGATTGTCTATCATTTCATTTAGATCGTATTTAATTTTCTTCATAATTATTATTGTTTGCAAGGTAAAAGTCTAACACTTATTTTTTAATGTATTCCTAAATACTTGTTTTCATTGATGCTCTTATGAATGCTATTGTTTTTTAATTATATTTTTTATTGTTGTTATATACATATACATATATACAATTTTTTGAAAAGTGATCTTGTATCCGGTGACTTCCTTCATTCAGTTTTTAGGTTTATGTGTGTGTGTGTGTGTGTGTTTAGATTTTGCATTTTCATTGTTTTATCCATATCCATATCCATATCCATAAATGATTTCTCTTGTTGAATAAATCCCTAAAGGTAAAATTTTCTACATATAATCTTATGTCATTTGGGAATAAAGAAAATTTTACAACTTCCTTTGCTATCTGGATGCCTTCTGTTTTATTCATTGATTAACTGGGTGCCTGATCAAGCTAGTTAGAAACTCTAGTATAATGTTCAAAGAAGTGGGAGGAACAGGTATCCTATGGGTGGTCATCAAAGTTGTGTATGTCAACTTGGCTGGGCCATAATTCTAAGTGTTTGGTGGTTATGACATAGTTCGGCAGTCATATGATGATGTGATCACCTCCACAATGAGATTTGATATAATGTTATCACTTTCACGATGAGATCTGCTGTGAGTAGCCATACAGTTGAAAGTGAGTTTCCTTGGAGATGTAGTATGCATCTAATATAGGTAGACTTTCTGGCAAGGCTCACAGGCTTTTGCATACTCAGAATCCTACAGCTGGCTCTCATTCATCTGACCTTCAGTTTGGGACTCAAGTTAGCAGTTTGCCTGCTGTCTTACCTGCTGATCTTGGGGTTTAAAGGTCTCTGGAGCCTGTGAGCCCGAAACCTGCTGTCTGACCTGCTAGTTTTGGGTTTGTCAGCCACTGTGGCTACATGAACCAGGAGAGGGCTCCAGCCCGACCCACAGATTTGAGGCATTCCAGCCTCTACAACCACAGGAGCCATTTCCTTGATACGAATCTCTCTTTGTCTGTCTCTCTCTTAACCTCTCTCTCTCTATAAAACCAAACCAAGCCTGTTGCTGTGGAGTCAATTCTGACTCACAGCAACCCTATAGGATAGGTTAGAGCTGCCCCCATAGAGTTTCCAAGGAGCCACTGGTGGATTCCAACTGCCAACCTTTTGATTAGCAACAGTAGCGCTTAACCACTACGCTACCAGGGTTTCAACCTCTCTCTCTTTCTGTCTGTCTGTCTCTATGGTTTCCTTATTTTCCGTCTGAAGAGAATCCAGCCTAAAACATTTGATTTTATCCCTGACCTTTGGGAGTTAAGCCAAGACCTTTGGGAGTTGCACACCTATTTTATATAACATAAATTATTTCCCTTGTTTTGCATAAATCCCTAGAGGCAGATGGAAAACCTAAAGTGTAAAATCTGAATTTGATTCCTTTCCTCTCAAAGTTTTCAGAATTGCTTTTAAAACCAGTCAGCAAACAAAACTCACTTTTGTATATGTCTTCTCTAGCAAGTTCCCCTTGACCCAGTAGACTGTGCCTATGAATTCTATCTCCTACCTAAAATATTGGCACAACAACTCCAGAAGCTATTTTAATTAAAACTTCATGAGAGAGCTGGGGAGATCTGATCACTGCAATTGGGGCCCTGCCAGACACGTTAGGAAAAGAGGAAGTGAGAAGGCAGTGATCTCAAGAACTCTCTCAGGGCCCTCCTGATTACTTTTCCAAGGCCCACCTGATTGCAAGCAAGGAAGAGGAAAAAAGAGGAGGGAGTGGTGCTGATATGTTTAGTCTCTCGTAGACAGCTGCTATCATCCTGAGGGGAGCTATTTTTAGCCTGTTTCACAATAAGTGGTTAAGAGGTTGGCTACTAACCAAAAGGTAAGCTATTTGAATCCACCAGCTGCTCTTTAAAAATCCTATGAAGCACTTCTACTCTGTCTTGTAGGGTTGCTAAGACTCAGGATTGACTCAGGAACAGATTTAGTTTGATTTACTGTAGTTAAGTACCTATAGGAGTCCCCGGTAGCACAAATGGTTAAGTACTTGACAATTAGCAGAAAAATAGGTGGTTGGCATACTCTTAGAGGGACCTCGGAAGACAAATCTAGTGTTCCGCTTCCAAAAGGTGACAGTTCAGAAAATCCTATGGAGCATTTCTACTCTGGATACACGGAGTTCCATGAGTCAGATTCCACTCAAAGGCAACTAACAACAGTCATATTCAGCAAATAGGAGCTCCTGATAGTGATATCATTATTGCTGTTACCATTAACCTTATCATTACTATTATTATGTGTTCAAACTACACGTTATTCTCTCCAAGGGGGCCTGATCACGTCCATTTTTCTAGTGAAAAAGCCAATTAGAATAAAAGTCCTTTATGAGTCTCACTGGTGGCAAAAATGTACAAATCTGTTGACAATTACGACTGCATGACTCCCATGTGCCGCTCCCCAGTCACGGAAGTGACTAGTGGCCGGAGAAAATGCATGGAGTGCAGAAGCTGTAAAGCCTCAGCTCGATGGGCTGGGGTGGCCCCTCCCCAATTCATTCCCAGCTGCATGATGACAAAGCTGTCATTAGTTAGGGGAGCTCTGAATCCCAAGTGCAAAGACCTTATGCTGTGCTCGAGAGACGGGAAATCACTCTTGTCAGCTGGAGGAAAGGAGGGCACAGGGAGCCAAGTGTGTGGAGGGGGAGGAGTTGCCATCCCGCTGGATCCTGGGTCATCTTCCCCTGCAGGAAATTGCAGGAAGCCTGCAGGAGAATTGTTGCACAGGCCTCTCTGTAATGACAAAGAAATCGTGTCCACATAAGGGCATTCTCTGGAAGTGAGCTATCTTTAAATCCTTGCCAGGGAGCTGAAATTTATTAAAGTTGGGCTTGCAAAGTAGGGTTCTGCCAGGGAGAGATTGACATAAGAGAAATGGAGACAGCTAACTCTCAGGGGGTCGTCTTTGGCAAAATCTGCCGCTGAGGCCTCATGCTACTTGTGCTCATAGCTGCCGAGAACCAAGAGTGCCATCTGCAAACTGTGATTCATAAACACTCTGTCAGTCTGCCATCTACCCTGACATCATAAAATAACAAGAAGCAGCATTGTAATAAAGAGGGGAGGTTTGCAGCCTACCAATTAAATGCATCTAATTTATTTCTCTTACAGCTGAGGCTTTATTTATTAGTAAACAGCTGCATTTGTTATACTTTTTACTCAAAACATGCCAACTGGCACTTCGAAGGATCCATTAATCCTCAATAATCATCTGTGTACTTCATAGATTCTGGGTATACAGGTCTATATGTATGAGAAGGTTATGAAAATGCTAAAGCCTAACCTTGCCAGGCAGCTGGAGGATGTAGCTCCCGGCATCAGGCTGAGTGAGTTAATGTGACATGAAGTATGTGGATATGAATGAAGGTTGGCTCCGTTTTTGGAAAGTTTTTACATGTGGCTTCATTTTTCCCTGTCTCCAAAGTTGTTGTTGTTGTTGTTGGGTGCCGTCAAGTCATTTTCAACTCATAGAGACCTCATGTGACAGAGTAGATCTGTCCCAAAGGGTTTTCTTGGCTGTAATCTCTTACGGAAGCCGATCGCCCGCTGAGCATCTGGGTGGGTTAGAATTGCCAACGTTTCAGTTAGCAGCCGAGCACTTAACCATTTACACCACCAAGTCTCCTTTTCCCCAAAGTACATGTAGAGAAGTATGTTAATTTACTGCAGCTGAATGTTGGCTACGTTCTTATGAAAGGTCTTATTAGCTTGAGACTACCAGAAACAGATTCTATGGAGCTGGGAGGAGGTGGATTAAGATGGAAAAAATGTGTTCTAAGGCCACCTGAATTTCTGTAGACCCTGTTAACTGGGTTGTGCTTCTGAGGATAGAGTTCTGTTTTGGTGAAGGGGTTGCCAGTACACACGCAACACTTTCCCCTACCACGTATACCTAGATGCACACACACACACACACACACACAGGCTTACTTTTCTTTGAAAACGGTCGTGGCGCAGACAAATCAGTTTTTGTTTGCCTTCTTAATACCTCGGAAAAGTATGGTACAATCTTGCAAGGAAGAAAAATTTCATTGAGCAAAAGCTAAAAGTTTTGCCGAGTTACCTTTAAAAACGTGCACTCCTTGAACATCAATTTGGACTCACCCATATCTACAGATTAAAAAGTTACCTCTCAGTTCCATTGGCTTTTCATACCAGCAGATTCAAATTAAAATAGATTGTTTGGAGATACATTTTCATCTCTGGAAAGGGCTAGCCATCCTTTAGAGTGTTATAGTTAGTCTTTATTTTCTGGGAAGTAATTCCATGTATAATCCATTCAAGGAGGCATAAATGACCAACTGTCCTACTTCAAACCCAATTAAGTTAGAAGCTTTTTGTAATGTGACATTGCATTTATGGTTACTTAAAATCATGTGGCTGTGTGACGGTCATTGGCTTATTACTTGTGGGCCAATATTCGCTTATGGTGCTGTTGAATGAACAAACATTGAGAAAGAGTCAGACTTCCATTTTCTCTTTTGTTTCCTGTTTTTGTTTTTTCACAGTGATATCCATTAACTGAGGTTAGGAATTTTTGTAACTTGTATAATAATTAAGATTGAAACATCAATAAAAAGAGGAGACAGTTAAAAGAATCAACATGAAATTCACAAAGTTTTGAGTATTTGTATCAGTTTTCTCTTTCACCCCTTTGCCAAAGAGTAATACTTACATATAACCTTTGTCATGAACTGTGTTAGGGAGATCCTTACAAGTCACATGTAAAAACTGTGCAGTAAATAGTGTATAATCACCAACTAGGTATACCCACATTTATTTATTAGATTATAGCCACAAATCAAGTGTTTTATGTTGTTTACAAAGTTGGTTTTAAAAAAAGTAGAGTCTTGAGCCACTCTGCCTGGATTTGAATTCTGTCCTGTCCCTCTCTAGCTGAGTGACTTAGCTTAGAAGTTATTCAATCTTTCTAAGCCTCCGTTTCTTCATTTTTAAAATGCGCCTAATACTAGCCCTTACCGCATAGGACTACCACAGGTACTGAATGAATAAATTCACATAAACTATTTAGCACAGTTTCTGAAATATGCAAGCTAGCAGTTAAATTTAAAAAGAAGCTAATCTTTATAGAAGACATAACTAGTAGTTAAGAATTCTACGGCATGTCTTGTCTTTCTGAGGTTTCATGTATCTATTAAGACAAATGCTCGTATTAGCAAAGCAGGGATTACTTTACAAAATCTCTCCTATCTGAAAGTGTCTCTGATATCATGGTATGCTGAAGACAACAAGTTGTGCTCATCTTTTCACAACTGATTTTCAAGGATGCTTATGCTCAGTGAAGCCATGTTAGTAGCTTGAAATCAGTCCTGGTGGAATTATTTACACCAAAAGAAGGAGTAGATGCAACTGACTGGGATTTCCTTACCAGTTCACCTCTGCTATAGGGGGAAAAAGCCAACCCAGAATGCTCTGGGATCCCTGAGCATTTTAGAGGTCTGGCTGAAAACTATTGACAGAGTACACACCTGCATTTTCCGTGCCAACCCAGAAAAGGAGCCTCCCAAATAAATTCACTGAGCAATCAGTTGAAAAATCCATGCAGATGTTTTACCCAAGATAGATCTTGATAGGCTAATTACATTCAACTTACACATTCACCTAGCAATTTTATTACCTAGTGCCTCATTTGTTACCACACTAAAAGCAGAAAATTAGAAGAAGCAAGTAAGTTGACAAAAGGGAAGCAAACCAATATCTGGCCGACATGAGCACTCAAAGATACATGAAGTTTAGTTTGTTTGCTATAGAAAGAAAAGGCCAATGTAGCCTAAAGCTTTCTTCACACAGCACTTTAGAACATCTGTGTTCATAATGAACTTCTTCAATTATTAAAGAAAATAGTAAATTATGGTTTAATTCTATTGCTTCCTCAGATAGGTGAATGTGAAATACACCCAATCGTTGTCTACAAGTCAGAATATTAATACTGAAAGGGACCATGAGGACCATCAAATCCAGTAAGATTCAAATGCGCTAACCATGGGACATGTTTAATATGGACTATTACATAGAAACCAAAGAGGTCAACAAGAACAACTCTGGTTGGAAAGAACTGGGTGGTGTTTTGAAGTCTTGCTCTTCCACAGTGGAGCATGTTCTGCTCTCTGGGATCCCTGAGCATTTTAGAGGTCTGGCTGAAAACTATTGACAGAGTACACACCTGCATTTTCCGTGCTTGAGAGATGGGAAGAGATACTTGTTTAAATCAATTATGTTGTATGGACAAAATGATTTTGTACTAACTCCATCTAGGGAAGGATCAGATACCCGGGGCTAGCTGGGGAATTAGAATTACTTATGTCCCAGAAATAATGGCATTGAAGTTTGAGTAATAGTTTAAAGATGTGGAAAAAAAGAAATGTTGCTGTCAAGTCAATTCTGACTCATCGTTACCCTATAGAACATAGTAGAACTGTCCCACAGAGTTTCCAAAGAGCATCTGAAGGATTGGAACAGCTAGCTTTCGAGTTAACAGCTGTAGCACTTAATCATTATGCCACCAGGGCTTCTAAGTTAAAGAGAGGTAATGTTAGTACCTACTAGACATCTATTTCTCACTTGCTATATGTTGGGCTTATGTCAAACAATTAATGCTCAAAATTTCTTTGTGACAATTGCCATTTTATATCCCATCTTACAGATGAGCAATCCAAGGCTGAAGGTTAAGGAATTTCTCTAATATTATTCATCTAGTATATGGCTGACTGCTCAGAGTGATTTCAAAGACTGTGACCCAAAATACACTTTCCCTGATCTGCTACATCAACAAGGTATAAAGTCCCAGAAAGCGAACTGCTGAGATTAACATAACTAGAGGGACAAGATACAACAGTCAGATTTAGGATAAGAAACAAGAACTCATAACTGGCGAAGCAAGAATGAAGTAGAATGTTTGGGATCTAATGGGAAAGGGGTGAATGTGGCTTGTAGAACCAAGTTACATATGCAGATTGGCACTTAAAGAATTCAGATTTGGGAAGGCAGTTCATGGTACTTTTTCCAAGAAATACTAAATGACTTTCTGAGAACTGCCACTTAGCAGTCTGAGTCTAGTCTTCCATCAACTGTATCACAACTTAGAAAAGAGTGCCCTTGCAATCAGTGTACTAATATTAAAGTACTTTCATACTGAAGAGACTTTTTGATTTATGAGGAAAATTAATTTTTATGAACTTTTTGTGAAGCCAAATAATTGAGATAACTCTTTGCTCTATGTGGAATATAGACTCAAGTGTACATTGCTGAATATTTCTAAAATTCACCAGTTAGCTATTGCTGTCCAGCCAACTCAGACTCACGGTGACCTCACTGGCATCAGAGTAGAATTGTGCTCCATAGGGTTTTCTTTCTTACCTAAACATACCCCATCTCATCGATTTCAAGATACACCATTTTAAAACATTGATCACCTTCTTTAAGCTATATAATCATTCTTACTATCCTTTTCCAGATCATTCTACCACCATTAACATAAGCTCAATACCCCATTCATAGGGTTTTCAGTGGCTAATTTTTCAGACGTAGACCACCAGGACCTTCTTCTGAGGTGCCTCTGGGTGGCCTCTACTTCCCAATCTTTATGGTTAGCAGATGAATGCACTGATCATTTGCAATACTCAGAGACTCTTCTTGAAATCCAGAGCATAAAATCAATGCTTTTGTCCACCTTTGTTTGAATTACTGAACTAGCATTGTATTATCTCTTATCAAACAAGAAACAGCAGATCAGGAAGAGAGAATAAGAAAGGCATCCTCCTCATCCCCCAGACTAGAGGAAAACATAGGTGTGGAACTATCCTTAATAGCTGCAAATATGTCATCTTGTTCCTAATAAAATGTGAAAAACTGTCTGGGGAAAAGAAATTGGACTTTATACAGATCTTCTACACATTTAACAACATGAAAATTGTAGTTAGTCATAAATGTTTTTTCTTTCCGAGAAACCAAACCCACTGCTGTCAATTCTGACTTATAGTGACCCTATAGGACAGAGTAGAACTGTCCCATAGGGTTTCTAAGGAGCATCCAGTGGATTCAAACTGCCAGTTTTTTAGTTAGCTGCCCTCGCATTTGACCGACACCACCAGGATTTCCTTCTTTCTAAGAGCCTCATGGTAGTGTTCTGTAGGGTATGCTCATGCTAGAAGGAATAGCATTCATCTGCTCTTTTGTTTACTCCTCCCCAACCCTCCTTTAGCAGAATAAATGTTTCGTCTTCACCTCTATCCTGTAGGTTTGATGGGGCAGATGTGACTATGTTTTATAAAATTGAACAGATTATCTCTCCACTTCTCATCTCACCATTCAACAATAATCATTTAGTCCCTGAAAGCCCATGGTGCCAGCAATGTTGGTCCAATAAGTAAAGCCACATTTCCTACACAGATAGAAATGAGGTTTATTTGCCACTGGGTGAAACTGCTTTAAAAGAATCAGCAACATAGGGGGAAAACTGAACTATTACTGCTGGAAACCTGGCCATGTGTAATACTTGCCACTTAAAATTCTTATATTACATTTGCTTCATCACAGTGCTTAGTCCACCAGACTATTAATTCAATTGTTCTTTATTAACAAAAGAGTCATTCTTTCTGGAAGTAGGCAAAGCTCAAATGCCCGTTAAATACTTTGATAAATGCAGAGCTCCCCTCCATACTGTTCCCTCCTTGAGCATGCTGTCACTGCACATACATACAAGAAACACACACGCATGCACACACACACACCCGCACACACGTGAGTGCTTAGTCAAATGTATTTCTACAAAATGTTCATGTCGAAAATTATTTTCTTTAAGTTAGGAAGCAGAGGGAAAAGTGGTTGTCTTTACAAAGATATCTTACTATAATTGCATGCCATATTTCTTTTACAAACGGTGCTATGCCTCTGCTAAAAATATCCTCACTCTATAAATTCAACTAATGTTTGACCGAAGGCAGGCAATGACAATGATCATTTGGTAAACCTTTCATAGTGAAGTTCTCCTTTCAGATCATGTGTGCTCCTTGTCCAAACCCAGCAACTCTTTTTATTAGTATTATGGTTCTTCCCCCATAATTAAATAAAAGGGACTTCTTCTATTGTCTTCCTATATCTTGATTTCCCTTTCTTTTATTTCCCAGCCCCTTTCCTCTTAGCTGACTTTATTCTACTCACCAAACCTGTAACTTTAACAGAGGGTGACAGGGTGACCTTGACGACAGATGTTCTTACGGCAACAGATGGCACTGGCAAAGCCGAGAAGCTGCTGTACGCTGTCTCCGTGCCACCTGTGCCTGGTCAGATTGAGCCCATCAGTCATCCAGGCCCGCCCCGCTGTTCCTTGCACAACCAGTCATACGTATTGGCCCAGAAGGTTTGCTGTGTGCGTAACAATAGCCAAGAGACCAGTGTGGAAGCAGTCAGGTGAGAGGGTCCCATTGCTCTGCTTTTCTGTCTCCTGTACCACAACTCTCCACCTTCACATGCACGTATATTTAATGACTTTAGGAAGTCAGAGATTAAACTGGCTTTCTCTGTAAGAGTTCATCAGATAATCTTTAAAGACAGACAGCCATCAGAATAGCTTATGTGAAAACCCAAATTTTGACTGTTTATGCCCAGCAGTATATTTTTAATTGTCCAGTGACTCTGCCACATTAGGAAGACATTCTAGGAACACATACATAATGTGTAATATAATTTTTGCTCATCATATCTTGGAGTTATCCTTTCATAACCTAATCCCATCCTGGATCTTCATCTCTTGTTTTTCTCTGAGTGAAACAAAAATGAGTGGAGAGAGGAAGAAATAAATAATAGTAATAATCATATGTATGATTTTTTAACCTGTTTTCCTATGAAATGGTTATTTTGCTGGAGTTATTACAGTCGTGATCCTCTTGCTTCTAAACAAATTTACTACAGACGGCATTGTTCCCATTTTACAGATGAAGAAATGAAGGCTTAGAAGGATTCAGTAACATGCCCAAGATCTCACAACTACCAAACATAAGAGCCAGGACTCGAACCCAAGGCTGGGTGGCTTTCAACCTAGTACATAAACATTCCAACCAGTTAAGTCTCATGAACTAGAAATGGATAATACTGGAAGAAGGGTTTGGCCCTATCTTACTTTCTTAACACAGGCACCTGGCTTGCCTCCTGCCTTCCCAGCTACTATGGTAATTAAATGATTTATTAATAAAGCTGCATGTAATCTCTAACAAACAGGTCAAACGCAAATGTAACCTTTTATTATTTTTCATTAGTACAACAGGGTAGTTAAAGTCAGAACAATTTGGCCTCTCTACTTGAAGAAAGCTGGAGTATTATATGAAATCATCAGTAGACCTAAATCCAGATGGTGGTGTCATTTCTAAGAAATAGCATATGCTAGCTATTATAATACTTAAATGTAATGGTTTTATATCTCTCCAGTGGGTAAAGAAATCGTACAACAGGTTTTAGTCTAGGAATTTTTTAATGGTTCTTTAGCCTTCCAAAATAGAGTATTTCCAGCAAAGAATTTTGCTTGCTAGAGCTTGGTTTAATAATAAAGGAATGTAAATTTCTGCCCTGTTTCATGCAATACTAGGACAGCGTCTGGATTTACTACTCTCTGAGTGTGCTATTTTATATAATGTTGCTGAATTGGAGACTATTACATGATTTTAGAAAAATTGCATTAAATGTTATTTACACTCATTTTATAACAAAGAGGGTAATATAACTAATTTTATTCTCAGTATGATTAGCCATGAGTCATTTCCTAAGAAATGACTTTAATTAACAAGGGAAAGAAAGTTGTAATAAATCACAAAAGTGGACTGTTTCTAAGTGGGGTTAAAAATGTCTTATTTAAAACTATCATCAAATAAATCAACCCCAAATTATGCATTCAGAGAAGAAATTTTATATGATTTTGAGAACTCTTGACAAAAAGAAAGAAAGAAAAGACAAATATGTGGCAGAGAAAGTTGGTTAAATTAGTTGGGACACATTAACAAACTAGCTGTGCCATCAGGAGACCACCAGGCTAATTCCAGATCCACCAGTTAATTTTGTGATATAGAAAATTCACTTAACTTACCTTACTGTTGACAGAAGCATGAACAAACGATACACTTTTGCTGTGTGAAACCACTGAGATTTGAGGAGAGATTTATTACTGCAGCATAACTTTGTTCATTCTATCTAAGGTGTTATTGTTGGCTGCCACCGAGTTGACTCAGATCCGTGCCAATCTCATGTACAGCAGAATGAAACATGGCATGACCCTGTGCCATCTTTGCGATCGCTGTTATCCTCTAGTTCACTGTTGTGGTCCCTGTATTTTGAGCACCTTGCAACCCAGGGGGCTCATATTCCAGCACTAGAATAGGCAATATCCTATAGTGATCCATAAGATTTCATTGGCTAATTTTCACGTGTAAATCACTAGGTTTTTCTTCCTAGTCTGTCTCAGTTTGGAAGCTCCACAGAAACCTGTCCATCATGGATGACCTGCTGGTATTCGAAATATTAATGGCATAACTTCCAGAATCACAGTAACTAGCAAGCTACCACAGTGCAACAAACTAACAGAAGGATGGTAGATCCTGTCTAAGAGTTATGTATCTGAATAATTCAGGAGGGAGATTTTCTAGTATATACAGGCTAAAGCTCACTGTAGAACTACTGAACCAGAATCTTCTGGAGTGAACATCAAACTTGTGTTTTTAAAACACTTTCTGGGCATTCTGATGTATATCTTTGCTTAAGAATCACTGGAGATTCCATGTGTAACTGGATACATGTATAATAAAAAAGCTTTCATTGAGTCTTTTAACCGCATATAATATTAATGGATAATTATAATAAAATCCTATAATGACATGTTCCATTTCAGTTTGCACAAGCACTTTTTACTGTTTATTTTATTTGTCAGTTAAAACACTAGTATATTAAGATGTACAAGCTCTAGGGCCATCTCATAGTATTTAAACACTTATCTGACTCTGACTACTGAGTAGATCCCTCTTTCTTTCTTACTACCCGCTATCGACTTCTTCAAAAATTGTCTGTTTAATTGCAGGTTGATGGTCTTACCAATAATGGGAGATCTTTATGCTATGAAGGCTCCAGAATAGCCGCATTTTGGGCCTGTGAATATGTCTTTTTCTCCATGGACACCTTGGTGCCATAGTGGTTAAAATGTTATGTCTCTAACTGAAAGACCTGCAGTTAAAATTCATCAGGTGCTCCTCGGAAACTCTGTGGCATAATTCTACTCTGTCCTACAGGGTTGCTATGAGTTGGAATCGACTCAACAGCATTGGGTTTTTTGGTGCTCCACGGACAACTGAAGCTTTCTGGCTAGGATCACACTGTTCAAAATATTTTGCGCTTTGTGGAAAAATAGTTGCTATTTTGGACTTTTTCTAATACTTGTTTTGGGGATCTTAATATTCCAATCCACCAGGTGCTACCTGGAAACACTAAGGGGCAGTTTTACTCTGTCTTGTAGAGTTGCTATGAGTTAGAATTGACTGAACAGCATTTTTTAAAATATTTATTTTACCTTCAAGTTGTATGTCAGAAATTGTCGTCTTGATGTCACAGGGTGGAGACAGCAGATAGAGTTGTAGAGAGATGGGTAGCAAAATTGGCTTGGATTGTATACTTCCACTTAATCATAACAAAAAAAATTAAAAACACGCAGAAGAAAAGGAAGAAATCATTATCTTGAAAATGAACTATTGATCAAAAATTGTTAACTTCTTTGAGCTTAAATCCCACACTGAGGACTCCTGAATTCAAATTTGGTTTGAAAGCAGATTACTAACTCTGCTCTAGTCTATCAAACCAAAGGATACTGGCAGGAGCTTTACATTCAATAAATTACATAGTTATTATTTTTTATATATGAAGGTTATGTATGCTATTCACATACATGTTATATCACATTGACCAAAGCAATTCCTGGCTTTAATATTATAATTAAAGGTATGTACACTGGAGTGAAATTCTTTGCATTGAAATCTTAACTCCTACACTTATTAATTGTTTTAACACTGACAGCGGCATTCAACTTCCTTAATTCTCACTGTTCCAGGTTTTAAAATGGACACAATATCAGAATTTACATTATAAAACTTTGTCAGCATTAAATGAAATAGTTCAGTAAATGGTTAAGAAAGAAACAAAGAAACGAGCAAGAAAAAAGAGAGGGAGGGCGGGAGGGAAGGAGGAAGGAAGGGAGGGAGGGAGCAAGACAGGACCAACAGCATCACAGGACCAGGCAATTTTGGTTAAAATATATTAGCATGTCTCCTTTCTGAGCAATGTCTCTGAGTCGTTAATATATAATGTTCATAATGAGTCTCAAACCTTTTGACTATAGAATGAAGCTGCAGGCTCCAAAGACTCAGGGAAGGCTTTCTGACAGAAGTGATTGCTTACACCTTAAATCCTTAATAAAATAAGAGCAAGAGTCAAATAGTATGCAGGTGGGAATGTGTCAGGGTCTGAGACCTAAGAGACCATTCCATACAAAGCAAAGGTCATGGGCAGAGGTACAGAGTTTTGAAACAGTACGGTTTATATGGGGAGCCCAAAAATATGAGCTAGTGAGAACAAGTGCCAGGAGAGTGGAGAAGTTGGCAAGGACCATATTTTAAAGAGCTTGTTTGCTGTTTTATGAATTTGAAATGTTTATCTTGTTGGCAGTGGGAGAATGTATCAGTCAGGACCCCAGGAAGAAATAGACAGCTCCTTCCAACACATAACAGAGGAAAATGTAATGAAGGGACTGATTACACAGTAATGTGTGCAGTGTTAAAGGGAAACCAACAAGGCGTTAATGGAGTAACCCGAGGTTAGTAACAGAAGGGAAGCAATGCCGTCTCAGGCTTCAAGGTTAAGGGGAGGAAGGCCTTACCAGAACCCAAAGAGAGCTTCAGCAAAAACTGTAGATGGAGAAGATGACAACTCAACAGGAAAGGCAACCTTCAGGAGATCAAGACAGCCACCTGTACTGTGGCAGGGACAAAGGAAGGGTTGGAGGGACGTCCTAGCTCAGTGGTGATGAGTTGGAATCGACTCAACAGCAGCAGGTTTTGTTTCTGTTTTTGTTTTTGTCAGCCTCTAGAGGCAGCAGAGAGTAACACAGGCAGAAGTGCAGGGGTTAACATAATGTCCAGCACAGGAAGCAGAATAACAAAAGAACACAATGGAAATTTTAGGTCAGTAATTCTGGCAACTATATGTAAAATGAGTTAGAGGAGACAGGACACCTTTGAAAGAAAGACATTTCTTATATCCCCTCAAGAGATGAGAAAAGCCTAAACTGAAGAAGCACTATTAGAGAAAGAGTGGAAAGAACAGATTTATGAGAATATCTAGGTGTCAAAATTGATGAGATTAATAAAATAAAAAAAACTGGTGGGACCTGGTGGCTAGCTATGCCAGTGAAGGAGAGAGGTGACTTGAGGGCTATTCTCAGATTTCTAGCTCAGATGATAAAGTGTGAAGCAATGTGAACAGCTAACAGTAATATGGGAAAAGAAAGAAACTTGGGGAGGAATGAAGGAATTCTGTTTTGAACAGGTGGCACTTGAGAAGCCTAAAGAATATTCCCACAGAAATTTCCAACAGGTGTTTGAAGACAAGATTCTATTTCTAGACAAGAACAATCAGAGTTTTATCTCTAGATACAGAACTACAAGCCATGAGAACACGTGGAAGCCAACGCTACGTAACTGGTTGAGGTCCCTAGGAGAAGCAAGCAGAGTGCTAAGGAGAGCGAGCCAAGGAAAGCACCAGTGTGGTTGTACTCGAATTCTACTGCACTCTTCTCAGGGACACGACCATGCTCTCAGGTTCTTGATTCTTTATCATCTATTACCTAAATTTACAGTAAGAGATTCCCCTTGAAGTAATAGTATTGGTCTGTTCCAGGAACAAAAAGATAGTAAATTTTCTGGGCTCTGAACCTGTCAGGATCTCCCACTAAGGATGGAATAAAACTTAATTTTTGATTTACTGCTCTTTAAAAATGGGACTGATGACTTTATATGGGCCCAGGTTGCCTAGGTGGATTGATATATATATCTATATATATATATATATGTATATATGTTAGTTACAACATATCTCTGCTACTTGTTAAGGAGCCCTGCAGGTGCAGTGGTTAAAGCAATGGGCTACCAACTGAAAAATTGGGAGTCTGAAACCACCTGCAGGAGCAAGCTTCGGCAGTCGGCTTCTGTAGGGATTTTCAGTCTTGCCAACCCCATGAGATTCCTGTAAGGTAGAATTGACTCAGCGACATTGGGTTTTGTTCCTTTGGATGTACTTTTTAGGACTTAAGATTTGTTGGATTCTTCTTCAAAGAACACTTCTCTAAACGTCTTGTCTCATAGAGGGTTCTATGGGCATCCCCCTAAAAAAGGGTCATAAAATTCTACTTTTGTTCTTCCCCAACCTTCTCTCTCCACCTCCTACATTCTTACCTCAGTCCTTTCTTATCTCCTCCTTAGACAAGTTCGCCCTGGGACACACAGAAGCAATGATAGGAACAGCAGCTATAGGGTGGGTCACTCATGCGTGGTTTGCTCAAATCCTTGCTTCAGATAACAGAAAACAAGCAACTTCTCATGCACACAATCATGTGCAGACAAAAGGATAATAGACAAGTAGATACACAGACACATAGACAGATTCAAAAATTGATGTATATTTACATACATGGCGCATATATATATAACATACATACATATAATGCATGCACGTACATATAATGCATGTATGTACTTATATTTAGAGCCTCTTCAGACATCTAGTTTCGTCTTTTCTTTCCTGTTTTTTTAATAACTTTTTCCTTTCTTCATGTATGATGTCCTTGATGCCATCCTACAGCTCAACTTGTCTTTGGACATTAGTGTCCAGTGCATTAAATCTATTCTTGAGATCAGCTCTAAATTCAAGTGGGATATAGTCAAGTGCATGTTTTGGCTCTTATAGGCTTGTTTTAATTTTCTTCAGCATCTGCTTGAACTTGCACACAAGCACTTGGGGATCTGTTCAACAGTTGGCACCTGGGCCTATTCTGGCTGATGATACCGAGCGTCTCCATCATCTCTTCCCACAGACGTAATTGATTTTGTTCCTGTGCATCCCAGCTGGGGAGGTTAATGTGTATAGAAACATTAGTGTCAGAAGACACTCGGAAACTGCTCTTGAATGTAGAACAGCTAAAACTAATGGAAGAAATGATAGAGTTAAAGAAGTGAACTGAAGATTTCAAAGGACAGCTTGTAAGACAAAGTACTATAATGAAATGTGCAAAGACCTGGATTAGCAATCCAGGAAGGAATAATCCTCCCAACATTTCTGAAGCTGAAAGGACTGAAGAAAAACTTCAAGCCTAGAGTTACAATATTGAAGAATTCTACTGGTAAAATTTTGAATGATGCAGAAAGCATGAAGAGAAGACAGAAGGAATACACAGAGTTACTATACCAAAAAGAACTGGTTAGTGTTCAACCATCTCAGAAGACAGTATATGATCAAGAACCCATGGTTCTTGAAGGAAAAACTCCAACCTGCTCTGGAGGCATTGGCAAAAAAGCAAGGCTCCAGTAGTTGATGGACAATCAATTGAGATGTTTCAGTAAGTGGGTGCATCGCTGGAGGTTTTCGCTCATCCGTGCCAAGAAGCTTGTAGACAGCTACCTGGCTAACCAACTGAAAGAGAAACGTATTTTTACCTGTTCCAAGGAAACATCATCCAGTAGAATGCAGAAAGTATCAAACAATATCATTAATACCACAAAGATGTAAAATTTTCCTAAACATCACTTGTAGAAGAACATCAATAGGTACCTGTTATGAGAAATTCAAGATTCAGAAGAGGATCTGGAACTAGGGATTTCACGCTGAGGTCAGATGGGTCTTGAAAGCAAAGAACACCAGAAAGATGTTTACCTGTGTTTTATTGACTATGCAAAGCATTCAACTGCGTGGATAACAGATTATGGATAATATTGTGAAGAATGGGAATTTCTGAACACTTAATTGTGCTCATGAGGAACCTGTACATAAAAGAAGAGGCAGTTGGTAGACCAGTAAAGAGCATATTGCATAGTTTGAAACCAGAAAAAGTGTGCATCAGGGCTGTATGCTTTCACCACATATATTCAATCAGTATGCTGAGCAAATACTCTAAGATGCTGGACTATATGAAGAAAACTGTGGTAATAGGATTAGAAGAAATCTCAGTAACAACCTGTAAATGCAGATGGCACAAACTTACTTGCTGAAAGCAAAAAGGAGCTGAGGCATTTACTGATAAAATATCAAAGACCACAACTTTTAGTATAGATTTCACATCAACATAAAGAAAACAAAAATTCTCAAAATTGAACCCATAAGCAACATCACGATCACTGGAGGAAAGATAGTAAGTAGTTAAGGATGTTATTTTATTTGGATCTACAATGGATACCCATGGAAGCAGCTGCCGAGAAGTCAAAAGATGTGTTGCCCTGGACAAAGCTGCTGCAAAACACCTCTTTCAAGTATTAAACAAAGGTGTCAGTTTGACGACTAAGGTGTGCCCGGCTCAAGCCACGGTATCTTCAGTCACCTCATACGCAAGTGAAAGCTGGACCACAAGCAAGGAAGACTGAAGAAGAAATGATGCCTTTAAACTATGGTGCTGGCAAAGAATGCTGACACTAGATCACGGACTGCCAGAAGAACGAACAAATCAGTCCTGGAAGAAGCACAGTCAGAATGCTCCTTAGAAGTGAGCACAATGACACTTGATCTCATGTACTTTGGACACGTTATCAGGAGGGACTGACCGGTTCCCAGAGAAGAACATCATGCTTGGTAAAGTAGAAGATCAGGAAAAGGAGGAAGAACCTCAACTAAGTGGTCTGACACAGTGGCTGCAGCAAGGGACTCGAACACAGCATCAGCAGTGAGGATGGTGAGGATGGTGCAGAGAAGAGAAAAATACTGCAGTTTCTGTGAATTGAAAGTGACTCAGTGGTACATAACAATAGCACATACGTACATACATCTATAAGATCTTGTGCATGCATATGCCTATGTGTAGACACTCACGTTAGTATGTGGTTGTGCAGATGTGCAGGTGTATATTGGTCATATTTATATAAATGTGGATTTATGTGCATATGTATACCAGTATGTGTATGCAAAGATTTAGATGCTTTCTTCTATGTGTACAAATGTGTTGATGTCTGTGACAACACACCGAGAGAAGGAAAACGTGCCTGGACTTCCATGATAACGAGCAGGTGGTAAAGGGTTAAAGCAATCACTTTGGAAACCGTTTTCCAAAAGAGCTGCACCCTAAATTAATTTTGGCTGGTAATCTATATCGGCTTAAATAACTCCTCATTATTCTGTAACACAGCTGAGGCATCTCCAAATGTTTATCTTGTTTTGTAACTGGTACCTTCTGGTACATTCTAGTGCCAGCACTCCCGGCTCCTGCTATATTTCATTTTTCATTCTCACTATTTTTGGACTGGAGCTGCTGGTTCCAGGTGATTTAATAAATTGCCTTTTTTTTTTTTTTTTTTTGGTGTTCCTTTTAACTTACCCATCTGCTCAACACATGCGTAACTTGCAATCTGTCGGCAGTTTGCAGAAAGACAAACTGTCAGAGCGGCATGCATTTGACAACTTTGTTCCCAATTAGATTAGTGGTAATTTTAACAGATTTCAGGGCAGTGGAGAAAGGGATGGCATGTTATTAAAGCATCAATTCTGACAGACCCGAGCACATATGATTTCAATGTAAATTATTTTAAATGCTTTAATTAAAACTAGAGAAAGATTTACCCTGTTAAGCCATAAAGTGATAGCAAGACAAATTTCAAAGGAAAGAGAATGAGGGAGTTTTCTTAGTGGTTTATGTTGTGGAGGGCAGTCCAGCAGTCAAGGCGACAGTAATCTACGGCGGTAATGTGGAAGCACGGTTAATTATTCATTGCTTCCTCTCTGTAACAGATGTGATTCAATACACGAGGTACAGTGTTCAGAGCATGGAACACTCTTGGTGAAATTCTCAGCTAAGGCTTCTTTTGGAGCCATCAGAAAATTGCCAGAATCTATTTAACACGTTAAATATATTCAAAAGGAAAAAAAATTCTTTATTATTTTTTCCTTTGTTTTTTTTATATGTTTCAATGCAGCTGCTTCTCTCCTTGATGAACCCCTGCATCTCCAGCCTCCCTATCCACACCCTGCCTCCAGTCTAATACACAGATGTACACAAGCGGCTAGATTAGGCAAACCAGGGCATTCTGCACCACGGGTCATTTTATAAGCACACAGTTCCACTAGGGAAGACCCCATCTATAATTTAAATATATTGCAATAGTCACAATTCATGAGTGCAGAGCGTCATTGACACACTGTCTGGCGTTCTGGGAGGTAGCATATAGACCCAAGGACACATATAGGTGGGTAGATTTTCCTGATGAATTTGACAATGTATTTGATTTATTCAGTCATAAATCTAACCATTGGTTTAATGCTTTCCATTTGTTCTTAGACAACATTGGGCATTTTATTATTGAAATCACCAATACGTTAATTAAGGTTTCATATTCCCTGAACATAATTGCATAAAATTCTTTTACGTGCACATTTCTTAGTCACTTGGGAAGGGCTCACCGTTTTATATATGGGCCTTTTGAGTTGAGAGCTGTCTACTCTTTTAGAATTATTGAAATGACTTGACGAAGAAGGTTATTACTATTCGTCATGTAGGGTTCCTTAATTTTTAAGACTTGTTTTCAAGTAAGTGATTGCCTTGTGCCTTTACAGGTATCTTTTAGACAGAGATAGTTAGTATACTTGAACTGCTTTTCAACAAGCTCATTTGGTGCAGAAGTAAATGTCTGAGGTAAACTTTGAATTTTAACTTATTTTTTAAGTAAACATAACATGTCAGAATTTCATGCAATTGTGTTTTCTTACTAAAATGATATTAGTAAACTTTCTGAAGTTCCTAATAAAGGGGATTTAGAGAAATGTTTGAAATTTAGATGGATAATCAGACTGAAACATTTCTAGAGTGACATAAAATGCTAGGATGCTGAGTAAAATTTAACAAAATGTAACCTTCTCTCCCATCTTTCCAGATGACATCCTGTTTCATGCTTCATGGAAGCCTTCCTGTAATTCCAGACGTTTCTCCGTACAGCTGAGCCCACCCCCTCACCCCGCCACCACCCCCTGCTTTTTTGTCATGCTTTTACTTTTCTTTTTGTAACTGAGGAAAGAACATGGTCTCTGAAATCTACAAAACTCTAACAGGAATTTCTCTCTACCACCTACTGGCTGAATGACCTCTGTCAAGCTCTTTTATCTTTCCGAGCTTGAGATTTATTATCTGTGAGTATTATAACAAATTGCTACATTTCATAGATCTTTTGACAATTAACTAAAATAGTGCATGTCAAGTGTCTTGTATAGAGTTGGTGTACCGTAAATGAAATTGTCTCCATTTTTCCCCTCTGCTTATTGATGCTTTTACATAATTTTATTTTGTTTTTTAAATTGCTTTTCCTTGTGGGAAGAGATGCACAGAAGAATGGAAAACACTGAAGAGGAAAAGAAGACACTCTTCGTCTCTTCCCGGTGGGAATCGCAGCCTGGTAGGAGTGTTCTCTCTGGGCTACAGCTTGAGGCCTACTAGAAGCAAAAAGGCAATATGAATTACATACAAAATCTATTTTTTTCTCTTGTATGTACTGGGGTACTTAGGACCTTGGGACATTAAAAAGCATTGTATTTTAAATATCTGTATATTCATTTAATCTGCTTTGAGCTTTCATCCTGTCTCAGTAGGAGTCATTATCAAGAGTTCCCCATACACCCATGATTGTACCCAGCCCCTGAGAACCTGGCTGTACAGAACATTCAGCACAAGTATCTGGTCACCATGAAATGCACATTGCTCAAAACTATGCAGTCCTTTACAGTCAGTGAAGTCTTTTTCTTTCATCCCAAGTTTGGTCATAACGAGTCTCAACTAAAAGTGAGCGCCAAGGGGTCCACTCTCCATCTCCCTCTGGAGGTCTTCTAACTCCATCACGATGGAGCAAGGCAGAGTTCTGAACCCCTGCTACCTGGGAACTCACAGGTCTGTCTGATGACATTCGCTTTTTGGAGCTTCAAGCATGCACTTCTCTAAGCACATACAACATTAAACTTTATTTAGTTAAATAGTAATGATAATAAAATATTGTTAAAGTATCTAGAGGAAGCCTCAATGATGACCTGATGGCAGTGGGTTTGGTATTTTTTAAGGATTCTAGGAGACCCAAGTAGCTTGCAATCTGCTGCCAATCTAAAGGCTGGCAGTTCAAACCTACCCAGTGATTTTACGGAAGAAAGTCTGCTTTCATAAAGATTAGGATCAAGAAAATCCTATGGAACAGTTCTGTAAAACATACTTGGTCACCATGTGTTGGAGGCAACTGAATGGCAGCTAACAACAACACAGTGTCCTAACTCTGCTGTGCGTGTCAGTAAAGCATTAACAGCTCAGACTTTTTGATTCTCCCACAGAAGGAAACAAAAGCTAAAAATTTAGTGACTACCCAGTCCCACGTGCAGACGACAGTAAGGATTTAGGAGAAGCAACATAAATGTCCTATAAAAATTGAGTTTTAAGGACTTGGAGACACAGAGTGACCACATCACGTGCACACTTTATAGTTCTGTGCATCCATAGGATGTTGTCCTGCTGATCTCTTACTGGAGGAATGGGAGCTGGTGGACAGGAGGGGACAGGAGATTGTGGGAGGATAGTACTGTACAGAGCGAAGAGAAAGAGTGTCTGTCACCAGGCAGAAAGAGCAGTGGGAGCTGCATATAGGGGGGCATGCAAATTTATACAGGAATGTACATTTTAATTCAATCATAATAAAAAATGAGTTTTAAATGTCACTAAATGGACTATGATACAAAGTCCTTACAGACTTTTCTTGAATCAAGAATAAAGACACTAAGTTTTAAATTCTTCACATTTCCTGGGAGCACAACAAGAAGTAGCACAGAGAATACCACGAAGAAACCACGTAAGGCATAGCACCCACCTTTAATTGCACTTGTTTTCTGCTTTGAAATAAGGAAACTGGCATTGGTATTTTGCATTAGGTCACACAAATTATGAAGCTGGATCTGCTCGTCAGTTTTGCCTTTTTTGGGCAAATCATCTAATCTTTCTAAGCCTTGAGTATATTTCTGCCTAATGTTGAGGTGCGGTTACCGAGAAAAAAAGGAAATTTGGTTGACATACATCTTAGTTTCCCAGTGCTCCTAACAGAAATACCACAAGTAGATGGCCTCACAGAACATCATTTTATTTTCTTACAGTTTTAAAGGCTAAAAGTCTTAGCCTTGTCAATTCCTTCATTGTCTTGCAATTCTCACATGGCTTCTGTACCCTCTCCCTGGTTCCCATGTGTGTGGACCTCTACATGTTTGTGTCCATTCCTCTTATAACTCAGAAGTGATTAGGTGTAGGATTCACCTACACAAGGTTGACCTCAACTGCCTAATTTATTGCACAACATTACATTATATTATGGTGCATGTTTTAATAACCCAGTGCTACTCTAACAGAAATATCACAAGTGCAAGACTTTAACAAAGAAAAGTTTATTCTTACACAGTCCAGCGTGGTATAGTCGGAATTCAGGGTGTCTGCCCCAGGCAAAAGGCTTTCCTTCTGTGGCTCTGGAGGAAGGTCCTTGCATTGCATCAGTCTTTGGTCAGGGAGCATCTTGGCACAGGAACCTCAGGTCTGAAGGACACACTCTTCTCCCGGTGCTGCTTTATTGATGGTGTGAGTTTTCCAACCCTCTGCCTGCTTCTCTTTTCTTTTATCCCTTGTGGGATAAAAGGATAAAAGGTGTTGCAAACCACATTCCAAGGATACTTCAATGGAGCAGGGAGGTGACCTTAGGAAGGGATTTACAGTCCCACCACCAGAACCTTGTCTAACATAATCCACTCTGCTAGCCACAGGCAGAGATTAGGATTTACAGCAGAAGAAAATCACAGAATGGAGGACAGTTGCAGAACACAGAGAATCCTGACCCAGCCAAATTACTTCACATATTTTTTGGGGGACACATTTCAATCCATGACAGTGTAATTACATTACAATCACTAAGATGATTACATTACATTCACAGGTACAGGAGTTAAGATTCCAGTGCATATTTTGGAAAGACATAATTCAATCCCTAACACCATATTTTAGAACCATGGACATTCAAAAATGCTGATGAAATAAGATTACACTCTATCATTGAACTTCAGGGTTAGTTAGAATTCAAAAACTCATTGTTTCTGTCAGCCAGTCTCTCAGTGAAGCCAACCACTACACAAATGCTAGACATTGCAGTAACGGTAGTACAGGACAGAGATATATCAAAAAAAAAGGAAAAAAGCATTCAAGTGAAAGAGCCAGAGTACTGTGTTTATCATGAAACAAAGAAGCTAAGGCAAGTATGAGGTGTCAGTGCAGCCACAAGAGTGACAAATATCATAAAGGAGAAACAGTTGTGCTGAAGCTGATTCAGGAGAACTGATCACATGCAATTCTTCGTAGTTTTGTGTGCGCTGCCATCAAGTTATAGTTTTCACCTGGCCACGGAGAACGAATTTACACCGTGGAAATTGGAACATGGCATAAATTACATTTTTTTTTCCCTCGGATGTTAAGTTGTTAAATAATTACTAAAAAGAGATCAATAAAGTGCTAAGAACATGCTTTTCAGGAGAGAGAGATCAATTGTTCTAAATCCATAACCTCAACAAACGACGTGAAATCACCAAAAAGCAAACAAACGAAGTCAAGTTTGTTGTTCACTTAAAGTAGGATGTTGACATGAAACACTCAGAATATGTTCTTTAAGTTTTTCTCCTGCTTTTTTCTCTGTACCTCAGCATGTAGGTTGGACTGTGATAAGCATGAAGACAGTAAGTTGTGGAAATCTTCAGGAAAATCTTTACAAGAAAGTATATTCTCTCCAGGTTTCCTACCTAATTTGGCAAAACAGGTGTCCTGGGTTTTGAGAAGCATATTGCTGAAAAGATGTCTCCCAGCCCTTCAACAGCCTCTATATTTACTCTGCCTTCTACACACAACTTCAAATTGTGAATCTCTTCCATATGGCAATAGCTCTTTTAATGCTTTTCACAAATGGCTCAAGACACTATCTACACTCGGAAAAGTCATTACTTCCTATCCTAGAGCCTGCGGGGGCTAAAAGCTCATTTCATCCATGTTCTGTCTTTAGATAGAGCCACTCTTAAGCCATCTCCTAAAGAAAACAGAGAAGGGTCATTTTGGTTTTAAAACATGTGGTAAAGTCTCTAACTTGCCTTCATTGACCTGTGTTTATGTTTTAACAAGCTTACTTAGATATAAAATTCTTCTACAGATCAACTTAAATCTCACATTTTAAAATCCAACCTCTTCTTTGTCGCCCAGTGGGAATTCCAAAACAGGCGGTGACTATCCTTAGTATAAGAGGCATTTAGACAGATAGACCTCTCTTTTCTGGACCATTGTGGGCAAATTAAATTTTATGAATTTAATTGATCTCTATTTGGGATTGTCCCTGCACAAAACAAAGTCTGTTTCAGAGGTGAGAAAGCCTCCTGTGAAGTGACTGATTATCCCAGCATTTGGGTTTTATAAATATCAGTGTTCTGATATTGGGTTTTCTAGAAGCAAAGCTTGTCTGTATGTTTGCAGACCCATCATAAATCACCCTTACAGGCTAAATAATCTTTGTTCCTTTAAGCTTTCCTCCTAGATGTGATTTTCTTATTATTGTAGCATCTGTCTTTTTAAATGCAAAGCCACATATATAAACTCAACAACAATTTTGAGTGACTTGATGGGTTGTCAGTGAAAGGAAAGCCAATAGATAGGGAATGATTTTGTGAAGGACTTGATGGTTGCCTTAGATTGACCTGTTGGGTCAAATCAATTAGCAGCAGTCCAGCTTATAAAAGAAACACTGGTACCTAATAATTCACAACCTTTTTCACTGCATGATTAGCAACAAAAGTATCATCAATTGCCTTTTACGGATGATGATACTCACATGGACACATGTAGACTTAGTCGTCTAGTGCTGCTGTAATGGAAATACCACAAGTGGATGACTTGTAGAGAAGTTTATTCTCTCACAATTTAATAAGATAAAAGTCCTAATTCAGGGTATGAACTCTAGGGAAATGTTTTCTCTGTCTGTTGACTCTGGAGGAAGCTCATTGTCATTAACCTCCAGCTGGTCAAGATGCTTCTCAGTGCAGGAACCTCAGGTTCAAAAGGACACAGTCTGCACCCAGCGCTTATTTCACTGGGAGTACAAGCTGCCCCATCTCTCTGTTCGCTTCTCTCTTTTATATCTCAAAAGAGATTGGATTAAATTGTAGATTTATTCTGTAGATTCAGTCTACATAATTGCTGCTAGTATTGTCTCATTAACATCATGGAGATAGGATTTACAATACATAGAAAACATATCAAATGACAAAATGGTAAACAATCCCATAGTATGGAGTATCATAACCTAGTCAAGTTGACAGATACTTTTTGGGGACACATGTCAACCCATGACATAGGCTGTTTCACTCAAATGTCACAGAACATGCTAAAGAATTGCCAAATTTAGAAAGATACTAGTATCTTTGGTGTATCAATTTTGTATCTGCAACGTGTTACAGATATTATTCATTTTCACAATAAACCTATGGATTTATTAACATGCCCATTTTACAGATGAGGGAACTGAGGCTCAGAAATGTAAAACAATATCCCCATGTGTACATAGCTAATACATAAGAGAACCAACATTCAAACCAGGGCCTGTTTGACTCTAGGGCACATTGTGGCTGAAGAGCCAGAAGTTCTGACAGCAGCTTTCCGATCTCCAGGTTGCAACTAAGATGATGTGTTTCTATAGTCAACAGTTACTTTGGCAGCTCTCTGCTGTAAGGTCATGAGATGCCGAAACCAGAAGTTGATTCAGCAGATTCCTGAGTCCCAGCTTCCTAATACTAGCAGAAGTGACAGTTTTCATGAAAGGCCAATCTAGTGATAGTTTTGGGAGAGTTATTTCCAGAGGCCTGCTCCTTCAATGATTTTGCAAATCTGTAATTCCAAGTACTGAATTACTTTTTGTTTAGTTAGAGTGCAAGAAAAGGCAACCATATAGAGAATAAGCTTATTAGTGAATACCAGAGACGAGTTGTTGTTAGGGGCCATTGAGTTGTCCCAACTCATAGAGACTCTACACTACAAACAACAGAACAAAATACTACCCAGTCCTGTGCCATGCCCACAATATTTTTCAAACTTACACGCATTGTTTCAGCCACTAGGTCAATGCATTCCCTTGGGAGTCTTCCTCTTTTGTATTGACCAAGTGTGATGTCCTTCTCCAGGGATTGATCCTTCCTGACAACATGTCCAAACTATGTAAGATGTAATCTTGCCATCCTTACTTCCAAGGATGACTCTGATTGTACTTCTCCCAGAATAGACCTCTTTGTTCTTTTAACAGTCCGTGGTGTGTTCAATATTCTTCTCCAACAACACAATTCAAAGGAATCAATTCTTTGTCTGTCTTTTTTACTCATTACCCAGCTTCACATGCATGTGATATGACTGAAAATACCATGGTTTGGGTCAGGCACACATTAATCTTCAAGGTGACGTCTTTACTTTCAGCACTTCAAAGAAGTCTTTAGCTGCAGATTTTTCCAATGCAATGCGTCTTTTATTTCTTGACTGCTGCTTCCATGGCTGTTGATTGTGGACCCAAGAAAACTGAAATCCTTGACAACCTCAATTCTTTCTCCATATCATGACATTGCTTACTGATCCATTTGTGAGGATTTTTATTTTCTTGATGTTGAGGTATAACATGTAATTGAAAGCTGTGATCTTTGATCTTTATCAGTAGGTGTTTCAAATTCTTTTCACTTCCGGCAATCATGGTTGTGTTATCTGCATAATACAAGTTGTTAATAAATCTTCTTCCAGTCCTCATGCTTGGTTCTTCTTCATATAGTACAGCTTCTTGGATTATTTGCTCTGCATACAGATTGAAAAGATATAGTGAAAGGATATGACCTTGATACACACCTTTCCTGACTTTAAACCACATAGTGTCCCTTTGTTCTGTTCACATAACTGCCTCTTGTTCCATGTACAGAGTCCTCATGAGCAAAATTAAGTGTTCTGGAATTCTCATTCTCTGTAGTGTTATCCATAGTATGTTATGATCCACACGGTCAAATCATTTTGCATGGCCAATGAAACACAGGTAAACATCTTTCTGGTATTCTCTTCTTTCAGTGCAGATTCATCTGACACGAGCCATGTTACCCTGGTTCCACATCCACTTCTGAATCCAGCTTGAATTTCTGGCAGTTCGCTGTCAGCATAGTGTTGCAGTCACTCTAGAATGATCTTTTGCAAAATTTTACTTGCTTGTGATATTAATGGTATTGTTCAATGAGTTCCTCCTTTGGCTGGATCACCTTTCCTGGGAATAGGCATAAATATGGACCTCTTCCAGTCAGTTGGCCAGGCACTGTCTTCCAAATTTCTTGCCGTAGATGAGTGAGGACCTCCAGTGCTACATCCATTTGTTGAAACATCTCAATTAATATTCGATCAGTTCCTAGAGATTTGTTTTTTTACCAGTACCTTCAGTGTAGCTCCAACTTCTTTCATCACCATCAGTTCCAGATCACATGCTACTTCTTGAAATGGTTTAGCATCAATCGACCAGTTCTTTCCAGTACAAAACACTATGCATTCCTTCCATCTTCTTTCAAGCTTCCTGAGTCATTTAGTGCTTTACCTGTGGATCCTTCACAATTGCAACTCAAGGCTTGATTTTTTTCCCCCTAGTTCTTTCAGCTTGAGAAATGCAGAACATGTTCTTTACTTTTGGTTTTCTATCTACAGTTCTTTGCATATGTCATTATTATACTTTGTCTTCTTGAGCGACTCTTAAAATCTTTAGTTCTTTTACTTCATCATTTCTTCCTTTTTCTTTAGCCACTGGACATGCAAGAGCATGGTTCAAAGTCTCTTCTGACATCCAGTTTGGTCTTTCTTTTCTCTTTAATGACCCCTTTTTTCTTGATGTATCATGTCTTCGATATCATTCCACAACTTGTCTGGTCTTCAGTCATAGTTGTTCATCACATCAAATCTGTTTTTGAGATGGTCTCTAAACTCATGTGAGATATACTCAAGGTCCTTTTGTGGACTTGGTTAAATTTTCTTCCATTTCAGTTTGAAATTGCATATGAACAGTTGGTGGTCTGTGCCACAGTCAGCACCTGATCTTGTTCTGACCTCTGATAACGGAGATTTTCCACTGATTCTGCAGATGTAGTTGATTTGACTCCTATGTATTTAATCTGTGGAGGTCCATGTGTAGAGTCACCATTTAGGTTGGTGAAAAAATAGTATTTGCAATGAAGAAGTTGTTGGTCTTGCAAAATTCTACCGTGCTGTCTCTGGCATCGTTTCTGTCACCAAAGCTGTATTTTCCAATTAGTTATCTTTTTTGTGTGTGTTGATCTTATGTATTACAGTCACCAGTAATTATCAATGCATCTTGATTGCATATTTGATAAATTTCAGCCTGCAGAAGCTCATAAAAATCTTCAGTTTCTTCATCATCGGCCTTAGTTTCTGATGCATAAATTTGAATAGTAGTCATATTAACCAGCCTTCCTTCCAGGCATATGAATATTACCCTATCACAGACAGCACTGTACATCAAGACAGATCTCAAAATGGTCTTTTTGATGGTGAGTGCAATACGAGTTTACTTTAAGTTGTCACTTCCAGCATAATAACCCATGTGATTGTCTGGTTCAAAATGGCCAATACCAATTCATTTCAGCTCACTAAATGCCTAGAATACTGATTTTACTGCATTCCATTTCATTTTTGTAAATTTCCTAGATCCATACTTTGTACAGTCAACCTTCCTATTATTAATGGGTGTACACAGCTGTTTCTTCCATGTTGAGTCATGCCACATCAGCAAATGAAGGTCCCAAAGCTTTACTCTATCTGCATCATTAAGTTTGACTCTACTTTGAAGAGAAATCTGAGTTGCCTGGTGGTTAATTGCTACATGTGCTAACCAAACTGTCAACAGTTCAGATTTACCAGGCACTGCTTGGAAACTCTATGGGGCAGTTCTACTCTAACCTATAAGGTTGTTATGAGTTGGAATTGACTCATTGGCAGTGGCTTTGGCTTTCTTTTTTGGCTACTTTGAGGAGACAGCTCTTTCCCAGTCATCTTTAAGTGCCTTGCAACCTACGGTGACTCATTTTCTGCCACTGTATCTGATAATGTTCCATTGTTATTCACAAGGTTTTCCATGGCTAATTCTTTTCAGAAGTAGACTGCCATGTCCTTCTTCCTAGTCTGCCTTAGTCTGGAAGCTCACCTGAAACCTACCCACCATGGGTGACACTGCTGGTATCTGAATGCCTGTGGCATTGCTTCCAGCATCACAGAAACCTCAAGCCTCCACAGTAGGACAAACTGGCAGACACGTTTTGTATATTTCCTGGTGGCTTAGTGGTTAAGTGCTATAGCTGTTAATCCAAATGTTGACAGTTCAAGTCCTCCAGGAGCTCCTTGGAAACTCTACGGAGCAGTTTTATTCTGTCCTCTTTGCTATGACTTGGAATCAACTCAGTAGCAATAGGTTTTTTGGTTTTTATGTATGTATGTGTATGTACAGATAGCTTATGGATATTATCCTATCACTGACAGCATTGTACTTAGGACAGATCTTGAAATGTTCTTTTTTATGTTGAATGTAACACCATTCTTCTTAAGCTGTTATTCCCAGCACAGCAGCCCAGGCAACTGTCTGATTCAAAATGGCCAGTATCATTTCGGTATACAGACACACACTCTTCCTTCTCTAATTGCTAACTGTATTTTGACATTCAGCATGACTTTAGAAGCCACATAAGAAAGCTGAGAGCCTCTATTAATCAAGATTTCTCAATAGTTGCAAAGATACTCCTCCCCTGCCACTATGGACTCCACTACCTAATAGACTTTATGAAAGTAAAAAATAAATTTTCGTTTTTTTTTATTTTGGTTTGTTTGCTGCAAAGATTTGGATCTCATCAGTTTAAAAAGTTAGCATTACCTTCACAAATGAATACACTATGCAAGTGTGTATAATTTTTTAGTAAACATCTGGAAGATGATATGGCAATTTTTATTAAAATCTTAAATGTCCACAAACTTTGACCAAAGAATTTTACCTCTAGATATGAATCTTAAGGAAATGATAACATAAATGTAGAAGACATATGTATAAGTTTATCTGTCATGCATTTCTTATAATAACATAAAGAAAAGAAAAGCACTTAAATATAATAGACAATAAGCTAATATGTTACTATATGTACCTAATGGATATTTTCTCATTCACTTACTTACCAAATATTCAGCACATACCAGGGGACACCCACTGTGATGGATACTAGATAACAAAAAAATTATGGTACCTTTCCTTGTGAAACTTACAGCTTAGGAGATTATATAAACATTGCCAATGTCATTTTTAAATTAAAATTATAATACATTGTCATAAAGGAAAAGTATAGGATGCTACAAAACTATATAATAAGAAATGTGTTACCCAATCTGCTGGTATTAACAACATATGACCTAATATAAGGCAATGGTGAACTTAAAAAAAAAGTTCAGTTTTTCCAGTGAGATTCTTTACCCTCCATAAACTAATTGTGTTTTAACTAATTTTAATATATAAACTTTTAGAAGTAGATACAAAATATTTGAATGCTTACTTCTAATTTTGAATGTATTAATTTACTTAGTCAGACACATTAAAATGCTGTGTTATGCAAATTAATAAATTACATAAAAGACAGTTTTTTTAACCCTTTGTTATTTGCAGAATGACAAATCAGACATGGTTCTGTCAATTTTAGAGTACTTTGACCTTGTACAAATGTCTTCACCTGTAATATGGCAATAAGAATAGTTACTACTTCACAGAGTTGGTGGTGATTTAATTACAAAAAGTAAGTATTTAGGACAATTGTCCGGTATATAATTAGTGCCATAAAAGTGCTATTATCATTAATTTCTGTAGATGCTTTTTAAACTCTAATGCCTTGATTATCAATACAGACACATATAAAAAGGTCTAACAAGCTTTTTCATTTTTGTCTAAGTCATTTGAGCTTTTTTTTCACAAATATTTATGATACTGTCACTGTGATTTTCATTCCAACATTAAATATCTATTTGCATAACTCCCTGCTAGTTTTAGTTCATTTATCCTACAAGGTTACATTCATTATTGGCACAATAAAGCAACTTACTATAGTGCTCTTTCCTTTCTCTCCATTTCTCCTTGCCTCCTTCTCTTCCTGATGCCTTTCCACTTTTTAAATGTAATGTTTACTTTATCAAAAGGAGGCCTATTTATCTCATGCATCTGAAGGCAATAAGCTAATATTTATTTTTGAAGTCAAAGTCCTTTGCTTCATTTCTCATTGTTCTTCCACTCCCAGTATCATATATATCTTCAATCTCCTCCCCAAATAAACTTCCCAATCTAGTTGACAATTTTTTATTCATTTAATGGTTTTATTCCTCCTTCTGGTAATTAGCTCATTTCTTCTAATAACAAGATTGTGTTGCTTTTTCATCATTTTCTTAGTTTTTCTGTTACTGAAAATAAGAGGCTCAAATCTGTTGCTACCAAGTTGTTTGTGACTCATAACAACCTTATAGGACAAAGAGTAGAACAATCTCATAGAGTTTCCAAGGAGTAACCGGTAGATCAGAACTGCTGACAGTTTGGTTAGGAGTCAAATACATAACTACTGTGCTATTAGGGCTCTTAAGAAGTTAGCTCTTTTATAACCTACACTATACATTATATGTTTTCCTTATTCACATTGTCTTAAAGTTTGTAGACTTGAATTCTTGAAATTCCAGTCAATACGTTGCCTCAGAAACAAAAACTGTAATGACCCTCTGACAACAAAGACTTGAGAAACTAAGAAACATAGACACAGATAATGATCTTAGATGCCAGAGCATCAAACAAGGAGTTGACTAAACAGACTGAGCACTACATGAAAGGAAAGGCAGAAGTAGGCCAATGGGAAAACAGATTTGTGCATTTACTGGGCCCTGCCTACAGTCTTGGAGCAGCATGATCACTGGAACTGGCATCAGAAACAACCAGAGTGAAGAACTCAGGAAGGCAATGACAAAGAGAGTACACGTAGTGGCACAAATTCCATGTAAATCACACCAGAAAGAAGTGACAAAATGAGGAAGATGCAGCCACGGAGGTGCATCCATAGGGGTTAAGTATGGGAGTGGTGTAACCTTGAAATCAGAGAATCATGTGGCAGTGTCTCTACAACAAGCAAAACAGACTGTTGTCTGAACTTTAGAAAAGGAAAAAGTATAGGCAAGGAATGCCCAGTTATGGAGGAGAAAAAAGGAGAAGCAGTTGGGTGAATCTGACTTCCAGCCCGTCTGATGAATGAAGAAAGGAAGGAGCTATTAATACAGGTACTGCTTGTTAAGAGAGGCACCTGGATATTTATATGGTAGCCAAACAACAACAAGCCCAACTAAAGAATAACAACTAGAACCCCCCTTCAGTACTGGCCCTGTGCAAGGAATTCCTCACCTTCCACCTGCATTAGTGGGTGCCCTGAGGTGTAGGTGGATGAAACCAAAGGATACAAGTCCAGCCACACCATTCCCATGTGCTAATACAGAAGCCTGGCCACACCCTTCATCCCATTAATGAAATATAGGAGTCTCCTGCTCCCACACTCAGGCCTAGCCCCATCCACCATCTTCTCTCAGAAGCACGGGTTGCTTACATTTGTGCTTGCAAGTCCAGCCCACTACCCTCATTTCAGACACAGAAGGAATGTGCTACTGTTTAAGCCTAACCACACACTCCATCTCCTTCTTAAGGTATACCAAACCAAAAAAAAAAAAAAAAAAAAAATGGCTGTCAAGTCATAGCAAACCTGTAGGACAGAGTAGAACTGCCCCATAGAGTTTCCAAGGAGCACCTAGCAGAGTAGAGCTGTCTACTTTTTGGTTAGGAGCCATAGCATTTAACTACTATGCAACCTGAGTTTCTTCTTAAACCATTGATGGATTGAATTTACAAATCCAAGCCCAGCCCCTCACATTACCTCTTCTCAGAGGATCAGGCCTATTCACAAGGCTAGACCCACACTGTCTTTCAGTCATAAGAGGACTACACTGACTCATAAAACCAGTCACACTCTCTACAACCTTCCTGAGGTGGCTTATGCTTACAGTTCCAAACCAAGCATTGCCTATTCCCCTCTCCTTGAGGTGTACGCACTCACATCCATCTACCAAAGCCCAGTCCTGCCCATCACCCTCTCTTTGAGATACAAGTGGCTTGTGCACAGAGGCTTGGTCACTGACATACCCTCCTAGTGACTGGTGACCCATGAACCTTCACCTGACCCCCCAGCAACTGGAGAACAGCATACATATTACCCAACTCAGTGACTGGTGAGAACGCTTCCTGTACTCATTCTCTGGAGACCAGCTGGGCAAACACAGTACCTCAACAGCAATGTCAGTCACACCTTGTCAGGAGCTATATGCAACTCATCCACATGATGAGCAGGAGTTCCTAGTGTGCACAGACAGTGTCCTACTGGCTATAACATCCCGCATCCCACATCCCACACCCAAGAAGTTTCTGCAAGCCATCTTATTTGTACTGAAAACCCTTGATATTCCACTACGTACTAAGAGGCCAACTCATGCACATATAGTGGGTCTACCCCATCAATTTGTATAGCTCACCCTTATGGTGAATGCAGAAATGTTTCCTTGCCCTCAATAGAATACACTAACTGCTGACACTCATGGTACCACAAGAGCTTTGGAGACCCTGACCACTCAACAATTGTCACCCAAAACCAAGGAAAGAAACTTCTCACCTAATTTCACTCAATCTGGCAATCGAGGACATGTAAGACTAACCACAGAGGACTCACGTGTGGGTAAAATCCACCATATCCACTAGTAAGAGGAAATAGTGCCCTGCCAACAGACGTCACCAAAGTCACACATAGATCAGAAACACAAAATAACATCAATTAAATTAATACAAAGGGAAAAAAAGACGTCTAAAGGGAAAGAGAAGAAACAAAGCTCTAGTGACATCAAAACAAAAAATTAGCACAAAACAAGCATGCAAACAATAAACAAAACAAAACCAAAAAATCAGCACCAAAAAAAGCATGCATAAAAAAATAGGCCAAACTAACAATTTGGAGAAAGCAGACAACAAATCATATGAATAAACTACCTGATAAGGAATTCAAAGTTTATACAAGATCCTCAAAGAGATCAAGGAAAACAGAGACAAATATCCTAGAAAATTTCAGGAAAACAATAGAGACAAAATAAATAGATAATTAGAAACTATACAAAAACAACAACTAGAAATCCAGATGATTAACAATAAAGTATCAGAAATAGATAACTCAATAGAAGGACAGAAAAATAAATTGAAGCTGTAGAAGCAAGCATTAGCAAAATGGAATACAAATCCCTTGACACACACTTGACTGAGGAACAAACCTAAAAAGAATGAAGATGAAGAAAGCTTAATAATTCCACAGAATACTATTAAGAAGAATAATTTATGCATAATTGGAATTCCATAAGAAGAAAACTCATTGCTGTGGAGTCTTCTGACTCATAGTGATCCTATAGGACAGAGTAGAACTGCCCTATAAAGTTTCCAATGAGCACTTGTACATTTGAACTGCCGACCTTCTGGTTAGCAGTCATAGCACATAACCACTATGCCACCAGAATTTCTTCCATAAGAAGAGGAGAGAAAAAAGGCACAAAGAGAATTTGGAAGATTTATTGACACAAAATATCATGAGAGAAATAACAAGGGCAGAGTCAAGATGGTCGACTAAATACATGTCTCCCTAAATACCTCTGGAAACTAAGACCTGAACTGGTAACTAAATGGAGACTTCTGGATACCCAGCAAGACCTAAGACACAGCATAGGGCTGTTAATTTGGGCTTCATACCACTGAATGGAAAATTTCCTCTCTTTGGCTGACCCCTGCTCTTGGTGAGTGCTTGCTGTCATGGACCAAAGGTAACTCACCATTTTAACTTTTTTTCCCCTGTCTTAGCCAGCAGGCAGAGCTGGGACTTGACTAGCAGCTAATTTCAGATGCACTGCTGGTGGGATCGGCAGGATAAATTGCCGTATTTTGAGACTCTGCTTTGGACCCTGTGCATCTCGACACCTTTGGCCTCTCAGCCTCTGCCATTGACTAGCCTGTATTGAGGCAGGTAGGTAGCTTGTGCAGGATGCCATCTTGTTCCACTGGGAAGTGGATATATCCATACAGAGGCCTCAGCGGGACCTAATTCCTAAGCTAGGAGGCAGTGCCTGCCCAAAGAAGAGTGGTTTTCTGGCAGAAAGGCAGTATTCTACACAGTATCACCAAAGGTTGGGGACTGACAGCAGAGGCGAGCAGGCCAGTAGCCCTTTTGTATTTTGAACTAGTTTGTAACATCTGGGGTTGGATATACAGGTGCTTTCTTTGCCAGGTGGGAAGAGGGACCTGCATACCTGGAAACCTGACTGACTGTGGAGTTGTCAGATACCTTTTATCATTCATTTTAAGACAGCCTAGGAAACAACTGTGGTCCATCCTCACAGCATCTCTCCTAGCCTCTGTTGACTCCCATGATTCCCCAAAAGCAACAAACACTGAATAAAAGTGTAACAAAGAAATCACCCATGGCTTCAGAGGGCCCCCAAAAGAAAGCACCAAAGAACTTCCCAGATGAAGAAACCCTTCTGAAATTATCGGAAGGTGAAAACAAAACAATTATAGATAGAGTCCTCCTAGATCTTATACAAAATGCAGCAGAGCAAAATGAAAAATTAAGCAAGCTATTCAATCTGATGGAACACCAATCCTCTGTAACCCAACAGATAAATAACAAAATCAAAGACATAGAAACTTCAATTCCAAGCCAAGAAAACAGAATGCAACAAATGGAAAAGAGAATTTCTAACTTGGAACACAGAGCTATTGACTCCAGCATGTATAGGGAGAAATCAGAAAAAAGAAACAAGAACAATGAAGCATTAAGAAGCATGTGGGACTCTATTAAGAGGAACATTTTACAATTAATTGGAGTTCCTGAACAGGGCGAGACACCTGAGAACACAGACAGTATTGTAGCTGAGCTGCTGACATAAAACTTTCCAGAAATCAGGAAAGAGAATATACATATCCAAGATTCATATTGAATGCCATTCAATATAGATGTCAAAAGAAAGACTGCAAGACATATAATCAAGCTTAACAAAATGAAACATAAGCAGAAATTCTTAAAGGCAGCAAGACTCAAAGCAAAGCCAACATTCAGAGGGAAACCCTGTAGGCTTTCATTGGATTTCTCAACAGAAACAATGCTGTCACGGAGACAGTGGCATGACACACTCAAAGCCTTGAAGGAGAAGAACTTCCAACCAAGAATTATATATCCTGCAAAACTATCTTTAAAATATGAAAATGAAATTAAGACCTTCACCGATAAACAAAAACTCAGAGACTTTGTAAAAACCAAACCAAAGCTACAAGAAATACTCAAAGAATCTCTTGGTTTAGAAGAACAGAACCAGTAACTTTATATTTTAGAAGAAAATACAAGACACATCACTCAGAAACCTACTCAGTTAGGGAATGCTCCAAACTCAATTAAACCTATAACAGTGAAAGAAATGATCCAGTGACCATATCATGAAAACTAGGATGTCATCATGTTAAAAAGAGGGATGTACTACAGTTGTTACAGTCCTTCCAGGTAGACAGGAAGTTAATAAATCTGGTATGGATTTATACATAGTTTATTAAAGGGGATCATAAGGGCAGCTGTAAAGCACAAGAAAGATGCAACATATCAAATCAAGAAGCATAATACACGAGTCTCAGCAACCACCAAACCAATCCAGGAAAAGGTGAAAAATCAACTCACAAAGAAGAATGTCCCAGAAAAGATCAGTAAGAACAACAGAGAAAACACCAACACAAAAATAAACAGATCACAATGACAGCACTGAACACATACCTATCAATAATCCCATTGAATGTGAATGGACTGAATGTTCCAGTAAAGAGATATGAAGTGACATCTTGAATCAAAAGACACGACCCATCTATATGTTGCCTACAAGAAACTCACCTTAGACTTAAACATAGGAATAAACTGAAAATTAAAGGATAGAAGAATATATATCAAGCAAACAACACACAAAGAAGTGCAGGGGTGGCAATTCTAATCTCAGATAAAATAGATTTTAATGTAAAATCCACCATTGTGGACAAGAAGGGACACTATTTATTGCTGAAAGATTCAATACACAAGCAGGATTTAACAATATTAAATATTTATGCACCTAATATTAGAGCACCTAAATATGTCAAAGAAACACTGACTACCTCAAAAATGAGATAGATTACTCCACAATTATAGTGGGAGACTTCAACACTCCACTCTCAAGATTGGACAGATCATCTTGTAAAAAGCTCAATAAAGACACAGACCTTATGGCCACAATTAACCAACTAGACCTCAACATGTACAGAACTTTCTATCCATCAGCGGACAGTGCCCACAGAAAATTCTCCAGAATAGACCATGTGTTAGGACATAAAGCAATTCTCAACAAAATCCGTATCACTGAATTAATGCAAAGCATAGTCTCAGATCATAAAGCCATAAAAGTCAAAATCAATAGCAGCAAAAACATAGACAGAAAGTAGAACTCATGGAAACTGAACAACATCTTGCTTGAAAACCCATGGGTTATAGAAATCAAGGATGAAATAAAGAAATTTATGGATTCCAATGAGAATGAAAACGCTTCCTACCAGAACCTATGGGATACAGCCAAAGCAGTGTTCAGAGGCCAGTTTATCTCCGTAAATGAACACCTTTGAAAGGAAGATAGAAACCAAATAAAAAAACTAACCCTACAGCTTGAACAACTAGAGAGAGAACAACAAGGGAATCCTTCAGGTACCAGAAGAAAACAGATCATGAAGATTAGAACAGTAATAAATGAAGTGGAGAATACAAGAAGAATCGAAGAAACTGAAAAGACCAAAAGCTAGTTTTTTGAAAAAATCAACAAAATTGACAAAGCATTGGCTAAACTTACTAAAGAAAAACAGGTAAAGAAACACATAACCCAAATAAGAAATGAAAGGGGAGTTGTCATAACAGATGCAATGGAAATCAAAAATATCATAACAGGATACTATGAAAGACTGCACTCTAACAAATTTGAAAACCTAGAGGAAATGGACAAATTCCAATTCATATCACCTACCAATATTATCACAAGCTAAAGTAGAACGACTTAATAAACCCAACACAGAGGAAGAGGTTGAAAAAGTCATCCCAAAACTGCCAACCAGAAAAAGCCCAGGCACAGATGGCTTCACTGCAGAATTGTACCAAGCTTTTAGAGAAGAGTTATCTCCAACACTACTGAGACTATTTCACAGCATAGAAAGCAATGGAATACTCCCAAATTCATTCTACGAAGCCAGGATAACCCTGCCACCAAAGCCAGGGAAAGACCTAACGAAAACGGAAACTACAGACAGATATCACCCATGCATCTAGATGCAAAAATCGTCAACAAAATTTTTGCCAACAGAATACAACAATGTATCAAAAAAATAATCCATCTTGACTAATTTGGATTCATACCAGGGATGCAAGGCTGGTTCAATATCAGAAAAATAATTAATGTGATCAACCACATAAATAACACAAAAGACAAGAATCACTTTATTTTGTCTACTGGTGCAGAAAAGGCATTTGATAAACACCCATTCATGCTAAAAACTCTCAGAAAAATAGGAATAGATGGCAAAATCCTCAATGCAATAAGGGCCATTAATACAAAGCCAACTGCCTTTGTCATCCTGACTAGAGAGAGACTGAAACGATTTCCCTTGAGAACAGGAACTAGACAAGAATGCCCACTCTCACCTTTCCTATTCAACATTGTACTAGAAGTTCTAGCCAGAGCAATTAGACAAGACCAAGAAATAAAGGACATCAGCACCAGCAAAGAAGAAGTAAAAATCTCCCTATTTGCAGATGATACGATTGTAGATGCAGAGAATCCTAAAGAATCCATAAGTAAACCAGTCAAACTGATAGGAGAGTTCAGTAAAGTCTCAGTATACGAGATAAACACAATTAAATCAGTAAGATACCAACAATGAGATTATTAAGTAAGAAATGACCAAATGAACACCATTTACTATAGCCCCTAAGAAGATGAAGTACCTTGGAATAAATCTAACCAGAGAAATAATAGAACTTTACAAAGAGAACTACAAGTCCTTGCTATAAAAAACTAAGAGAGACTTACATAGCTGGAGAAACTTACCCTGCTCATGGATGAAAGAAATAACAATGAGACTTATCAAAACAGGAAGCATAATACAGGAGTCTCTACAAACAGAAAACCAACACTGAAAAGATGAAAAGTCAACCCTTAAAGAAGAATGACCCAGAACAGAATATTAAGAAAAACACAGAAAACATCATCAACTCAAAAATGAATGCATGAAAATGACAGCACTAAACACATACCTATTGATAATTACACTAAATGTAAATGGCCTGAATGCTCCAATAAAGAGACAGTGAGTGACATCATGGATCAAACAACATGACCCATTTATACGTTGTTTACAAGAAAAACACATAAGACTCAAAGATATGAACAAACTGAAAATCAAAGGATGGAAAAATATATACCAAGCCAACAACATACAAAGAAGAGCAGGAGTGGCAATACTAATCTCAGATAAAATAAACTTTAATGTAAGATCCACTGTTGTGGACAAGGATGATCACTGTTTATTGCTGAAAGATTCAATACATCAGCAGGCCATAACAATATTAAATATTTATGCACCCAATACCAGAACATCTAAATACATTGAACAAAAACAACATTGAAAAATGAGATAAATCACTCCACAATAACAGTTGGAGACTTCAATGCTCCACTTTCAATAATGGACAGATCATCCAAAAAAAAACTCAGTAAAGAAATAGAAGAACTGTATTGTGACAACCGAACAGACTTTATAAAGATATACAGGATTTTTTACCTGTCAACATGTAAGTACACCTTCTCCAATGCACATGGAACATTTTCAGAATAGACCATATGTTACGACATAAAGCAAGTCTCAACAAAATTCAAACCATTGAATTATTTCAAACCATCTTCTCAGACCATAAGGCCATAACAGTTGAAATCAATAGCTGGAAAAACATAAGTAGAAATACCAGCTCATGGAAATTGAACAACATCTTGCTCAAAAATCCATGAGTTACAGAAGAAATAAAGGACAAAATAAAGAAATATATAGAATCCAATGAAAATGAAAGCACATCCTACCAGAAACTATGGGATACAGCAAAAGCAGGGCTGAGAGATCAGTTTGTCTCTATAAATGCACACATTCAGAATGAAGAAAAGGTCAAACCAAAGAATTAACCCTAGAGCCTGAACAAGAAGAAAGAGAGCAACAGAGGAACCCCTCAGGCACCAAAAGAAAACAGATAATAAAGACTAGAGTAGAACTAAATGAATTATAGAAGAACAACGGAAAAAATTTAAAAAGCCATTTCTTTGAAAAGATCAGCAAAATTGATAAGCCATTGGCTAAACTTACAAAAAAAACAGGAGAGGAAACAACCTGTACAAAAAATGAGATGGGAGATGTCACTTCGGACCCAACTGAAATCAAAACTATCATAACAGAATGCTATGAAAGACTGTACTCTAACAGATTTGAAACCCTAGAGGAGATGGACAAATTTCTAGATTCATATCACCTACCACAATTATCACAAGGAGAAGTAGAACAACTTAATAAATGCATCACAAAGGAAGAGATTGAAAAAGTCATCAAAAAACTACCAACCAAAAAAATTCCTGACCCAGATGGCTTCACTGGAGAATTCTACCAAACTTTTAGAAAGGAGTCAACTCCAATAGTACTGAGGCCATTTCACAGCATAGGAAGGGATAGAATACTCCCAAATTAATTCTATGATGCCAGAATAATCCTGATACCAAAGCCGGGGAAAGATCCCACAAAAAAGAAAATTACAAACCAATATCATTCATGAACCTACATGCAAAAATTTTCTACAAAATCCTAGCCAATAGAATTTGACAACATATCAAAAAAATAATTCAGAATGACCAAGTTGGATTCATACCAGGGATGCAAGCCTGGTTCAACATCAGAAAACAATTAAGGTGATCAACCACATAAGTAGCACAAAGGATAAGAATCACCTGATTTTGTCAGTTGAATGTAGAAAAGGCATTTGACAAAGTCCAACACCCATTCATGGTAAAAACTCTCAGCAAAATAGGAATAGAGAGAAAATTCCTCAACACAATAAGGCGGCAGCTATGCAAAGCATACTACCTACATCATCCTGAATGGAGAGAGAATGAAAGAACTCCCCTTGAGAATGGGAACTAGACGAGGATGCCCACTTTCACCACTTCTATTAAACATTGTACTAGAAGTTCTATCCAGAGCAACTAAACAAGACAATGAAATAAAGGGCATCAACATCAGCAAAGAGGAAGTAAAAATCTTCCTATTTGCAGACAATATGATTGTATACACAGAGAATCCTAAAGAATCCGTAAGTAAACTACTGGAACAATTCCACAAAGTATCAGTATACATGATAAACATAAGTAAATCAGTAGGATTCCTTTATACCAACAAAGAAATCATCAAGGAAGAAATCACCAAATCAATAGCCCCCAAGAAGACAAAATACCTAGGAATAAATCTTACTAGAGAAATGAGAGACCTATACTGAGAGAACTACAAGACTTTTCTGCAAGAAACCAAAGAGACTTACATTAAGTGGAGGCATCTACCCTCCTCATCGATAGGAAGATTTAACACTGTGAAAATGTCTATTTTACCCAAAGTGATCTACATATACAATGCAATCCCAATACAAATTCCAGTGTCATTTTTGAATGAGATGGAGAAGCAAATCACCAACTTTATTCGGAAAGGGAAGAAACCCTGGATAAGTAAAGTACTGCTGTAGAAGAGAAACACAGAGGAAGGCTCACATTACCCAACCTTAGAAGCTATTATACTGCCACACTAGTCCAAACAGCCTGATACTGGCACAAACAAGAGACATATAGACCAATGAAATAGAATTGAGACCCCAGAGATGCCACTATCTGCTTATGAACAGTTGATGTTCAACAAAGGCCCTAAGATTGTGAACTGGGGTAAAAACAGTCTGTTTAACAAATGGTGTTGGCAAAACTGGATATCTATCTGTGAAAAACTCAAACAAGACCCATATCTTACACCTTACACAAAAACTAACTCACAATGGATCAAATACCTAAATATCAAACCTAAAATGATAAAGATCATGCAAGAAAAAAATAAGGTCAACAATGGAAGTTCTAACATACTGCTTAGACAGACTTCAAAATCTGACAACGAATGATCAGCAGAAGAGAAAATAGATAAAAGGGAAGTACTAAAAATCAAACACTTTTGCTCTTCCAATCACTACCAAAAGAGTTAAAAGACCACCCACAGAATGGGAAATAATATTTGCCAACTACATGTCTGACCAACATCTGACCTCCATTATCTACAGGTACTGCAAAATATCAACAAGAAAAGGTAAATAACCCAATTAAGCCATGGGCAAAGGAGATTGACAAACATTTCAAAGAGAACATATAGCCAGCCAAAAGACACATGAGGAAATAAATGCTGATGATCATTAGCTGATAGAGGACTCCAAATCAAGACTATAGTGAGATACCATCTCACCCCAACAAGGTTGGCCATCATCCAAAAAACAAAAACAACAAATTCTGGAGAGCCTGTGGAGAAATGAGAACTCTCCTACATTGCTAGTGGGATTGCAAAATTGTACAACCTCTTTGGAAAGCAACCTGGCGCTTCCTTAAAAAACTGGAAATAGACACACCATTTGATCCAGTAATCACACTGCTCGGAAACAAAGACTGTCACATGAAGATAGATACACATGAATGTTTATTGCAGCACAGTCCACAACAGGAAAAAAGATGGGATCAACTTATATGCCCATCAACAGATGAATGGGTAAATAAACTGTGGTACGTATACTCAATGGAACACTGCACAATGATAAAAAAAAATCATGATGAATTTAGGAAATATCCCACAACCTGGTTTCAGTTGGAAGACATTATGCTGAGTGAAATCAGTCACTGGCAGAAGAACAGATGTTGTATGAGACCTCTGCTATAGGACCCATGTGAATGGGAGACTGTATCAATATTGGACCAGAAGAACCAGATGGTGCCTGGCTACCACTAAAGACAGCAGTGATTCAGCACATGATGTTGAGTCCCTGTGGCAACACAAGAAAAACAGGGTTGCAGCTCAAGAACTCTACTAAAAGACCACAGCTGATAGTCTTATGGCCTGGGGCATCCCATGGGAGCATGGCCCCTAGACCTGCTGCTGTCTCTGTCTAGAAATCACTTCTGAGGTCAACTCTTCAAACAAAAATGGACTAGAGTTGGGGACACAATGTGATCATATGGTGGGTGTACTTTTTGATTCTATGCATTTATAGGAGACTATCCTACTGGTGTCCTTCTGGATGAGAGAGAAGAGGGTGGAGAGGACAGGATAAGAGGTTGTTAAGAGGATACAACAAGCATAAAATGAAAAGTAGGAGTGTGCTGTTACAGAACAAGGAAAGCAGAAGGAGCTGTAGAGGCATGCATGAAAAATTGATTTGGACTGTATACCTTCACTTAATCACAACTGAAAGAAAGAGAGAGGGGAGAGAGAGAGAGAAAGAAAGAAAATATCACGAAAGACAAGAAAGTTTCCATCCAAAGCTCAATGAGCCTATGCCTACACCAAAACATACCATAATCAAACTTTCCAAAACCAAAGGTAATGAAAGAATTTTTACAGCAGTTGATGAAAGACAAAATATTTCTCACAAAGGGGTACTGATTAGACTAAGGCTTACTTCTTGGAAGAAGCCATGCACACAAGAAAGCAGTAGAATGTCATATATAAAAAACCTTGAAACAAAACAATTGCCAATCAAGAATTATAAATCCAGTAAAACTGTGTTTTAAATATGGTGGTAAAACTAGGACATTCCCAAATAAACAGAATTAAGGAAATTTATAAAATCAAGACCAATCCTAAAAGAAATATTAAAGAGAGTCATTTGGACAAAGAACCAATAGCTTTAGACAACAACCTGAGATTAAGACACATGAAAGCATTACCTGGATACCAACTCAAAGAATTTACAAGTGTAATAGAAGAGCTACAAAACTGAAAACAGGGAACTAGAAATGTCAGTCTGTAAACAATGGCAACTTCAAAATGAAAATAGGGAATAAATGTCATATAATAGAACTCTATGTAGACAGGAAATCAAGGCAACATCAAACTATGACAGACTTTTTAAACTTAGGAAGAGAAAGCTAAATTCCAGCGTAACCACAAAGAAAATAAATCTACACGCCAAAACAAAAGGAAAAAAAGATTTATCAAACATAAAATCAACAACTAAAGAAAATCCATAAACAAAAAGAACTTAATACGGAAAATTAAGCAGAACAAAGAAACTGTTGACACTACAGAAAAAGCACAACAAAATGGCATCAGTAAATTTAAATCTGTCTATCGGATCCGACTCTACGGCACTTGGCTTGGCTTATAGTCAGATTTGACTCAATGGCACTTGGCTTTGGCTATAGTCAGGGTATAATCAGACTGAATGTAAATGGTTTAAATACATCAGTTAAGAGTCAAAAAGTGACAGAAAGAATAAAAAATACATAACCTGTCAATAGATTCCCTGCAAAAGACTCATCTGAGACACAAAGACATAAATATATTAAAAATAAAATGACAGAAAAAATATATCATGCAAACAGTAACCAACAGACAGCAGGAGTGGCAATAAATAATCTCAGAGACAATCAATCAAAAATCATTATAGAAAAGGAAAGTCCTTATATAATGATTAAAGGATCAATCTACCAAGAGGACGAAACTACGATAAAAATGTACACATTCAATGGCAGTGGTTCAAAATATATAAAACAAATGCTAAAAGATGGAAAAGCAGAAATGGACAGTTCTACAGTAATAGTAAACTTTAATATATCACTTTCAGTGACAAAACTAGAAACTCAAGAAGGACACAGAAGATCTGAATATCACAATCAACCAGCTCCACCTGATAAGCATGTGAGGGACATACCACTCAAGCACAGCACAGTACACATTCTTCCTCAACTTACATGGATCTTTCTCTGGAAAAGACCATATATTAGACTGTGATAAAAGGCCCAATAGATTTAAAAACATTGAAATAATGCAAGCCAAGCCAAATAATGCAAAGTATCTTCTTTAATCAAAAAACTATATAAAAAAGCTATAAAAACCGAAATCAAATACAGAAAAAACAAGGGAAAAATTACATATATTAAAACTGAATAACACCTTAAAAATTATTGTGCAATAGAAGCAATTAAAAATGAAGTTAGAAATTCTTAGAATCAAATGAGAATGGAAACAATATAACAAAACCTTTGGGACACAGCAAAAGCAGTATTCCAAGGAGAATTTACAGCAATAAACGCACACATCAAAAAAGAAGAAAAAGTCAAATTCCACATGGTGAATTACATAAAATCCATTCATTTTCATATGGAGAAAATAATGCAATGTCACACTGAAAATTGCTTTGAAGCATCTGAAACAATGAAAATCAAAACCCTTTCCCCAAAGCAAGGCACAATGATTATTATAAGTAATCTCTTACTGAACAGATATTCATGTTAAAGATTATAAAACTCAAGGCAACTATCTGCCACTAGTGAAAATCAGCAGACATACACAGATTTAACCGATAGCCATGAGATGGATCTGACTCGATAGCACTGGGCTGGGCACTGGGCTTTTGGTTTCTTATACTCAAGGGGTATAAATTGTGTTTTGTGTGTCCTACCACCAGATCACAAAGATTTTACGTATTTCCTCTTCTTTAACATTTGCATTTTAAATTTTAACATTTAGGGTTATGACACACTTTTACTTAATTTATCACTATGGTGTGAGGTAAAGATCACAGCTCTTTTTTCTCCCCCCATAAGGATAATTAGTTGTTTCAGCATTATTTGTTTTAATTATGTATGTCCTTACTCCAGGACACTCTGTTTTAGTCCACCAGTTGGTGTACCTATTCATCTCCCAAAACTATTATGTCTTGATTACTTTAGTGTTACAGTAAGTTTTGAAATCAGGTAATGTGCTATCTTTTTACGCAAATAATGCATCCCTTCTGTATTTGTTTGCCAACCACAAACTTCCCCAATTAGGTATTTTTGTAAGTGCAGTATGCCAATTTTTTGCAGCAACATGTAAAAACACTTGGCAAGCAGCACTTATAAAAATACCTCATGGAAGGAGGGCATGATTGGCAAACAAGCATGTAAGCTGTGAAAAAAATTAGCATAGTGCACTAAAGAAAATCCCCCCTGAGAGAGGACGTGGTTAGCTAACAAATGTAGAAAGTTTGCATTATTTGTCTGAAAACACAGTAAATCCTCCAACTTAGCTCTTCTTTTCAAAATGGCTATGGATGTTCTGGATCCTTAACCTTTCTAACTACATTTTAAATCACTCTATTAGTATTTGCCTTTTTGTTGGTGTATTAGACAGTTTACATTAGTGTAATTACTGATACGGGTTTAAGTCTGCCTTTTTTGCTTGTTTGTTTTCTGTTCTCTATTTCTGTTTTTTTTTTCTTTATTTCCTTTTGCTTGCCTTCCTACGAGTTACTTCAACAAATTTCAGAATTCCATTTTGATTGATTTTTAGTGATTTTTTTAATGTAGTTCTGTCTAAAGATTTTTAAGTTGTTGTTTCAGGTATTGCATGTACGTAACTAATCATTCATTACTGGGGTTGACAATTTATCAGTTCAAGTGACGTATAAAACCCCTACCTTCCTCCACATCCCTTTTATAATATTCAGCATAGTACTTGCAGTTCTAGGCAGTGAAATAAAGCAAGGATAACAAGAAAAAAGTCAAACATATAAAAAATAAGGAACAAAACTGTCCATATTTACAAAAGACATTATTGTCTACATAGAAAATCTCAAAAAATCCTTCAAAAGCTAATAAGCTAGTTCAGCAAGGTTGCAGTATACAAGACAAACATACAATGATCTTTGCAGTTCTATGGACTAACAATGAACATGTTGACATGCTAATCGAAGTTACAAAACCATTTACGATTGCTTAAGGGCGAAAAATTACTTAGGTGTGAATCTAACAAATCTTGCATAGACTTGACTGATGAAAACTGCAAAACATTGAAGAAAGAAATAGAAGTTCAGATAAATGGAATGCACAACACATTTGTGGATCTGGAAGACTCGGGATAGTATATGTGTTGATGCTTTCCAAATTGAAATATAGACTTGTGCTGCTCCTGTCAGAATTCTGACAGTTTTATACAAAGGTAAATACAATTTCACTGTATGATCCAAGAATTATACTTCCAGGTATTTACAATGCTGATTTGAAGAAAAGAATGTCCAAACAAAAACTTCTATGCAAATGTTTATGGTCGCTTTATTCATTTCTTGTTCCTGTTAGGTACTGTCAAGTTAGTTCCAACTCACAGCAGCCCTATGTGCAACAAAGCAAAATATTGCCCAGTCCTGTACCATCCTCACAATCTTTGTTATTCTTGAGCCCATTGTTGTAACTATTGTGTCAATTCATCTCATTGAGGGTCTTTCTCTTTTTCACTGATCCTTTAACGAACATCCCTCCAGATAACATGTCCGAAGTATGTGATAGGCAATCTTGCCATCTTTGAATCTAAGGAGCATTCTGGCCATACTTCTTCCAAGACAGATTTGTTTTTTCTTTTGGCAGTCCACCATGTATATTCAATATTCTTTGACAACACAATTCAAAAGAGTCACTTCTTCAGCCTTCCTTACTCATCATTCAGCTTTCACATGCATGTGAGACTGTTGAAAATACCATGGTTTGTGCCAAGCACATCTTTCAATATGGTATCTCTGCTATTCAACAGTTTAGTCTTTTGCAGCAGATTTGCCCAATGCAATATGTACTTTGATTTCCTTACTGCTGCTTCCATGGGTGTTGATTGTGGATTCGAGTAAAATGAAATTTTTTACAACTTCTGCCTTTTCTCCATTTATCTGTTGTTACTCATTAGCCTGGCTGAGAGTTTTTTAATTTAATTTTTTTATTAATTATAGTAAAAGAATAAAATTTCTATCAGTTATCTCATCTATGATAAACCCTCAACCCCTCACTGACACATGTAGCCAACACAGTCATTTTCTTCTGTGGATAATTCTCTTGTTAAGTTCTTATAACAGGGGTTTCATACAAAATTCGTCCTTTTGCCACTGACTGATTTCACTCAGCATGATCTCTTCCAAATGAGACCATGTTATGAGATGTTTTCTAAAATCGTCATTGTTTTTTATCGTAGCATAGTGTTCCGTTGAGTATATGTACCATAGTTTGCTTATCCATTCGTCTGTCGATGGGCATCGGGGTTGATTCCAACTTTTTGCTCTTGTGGACTGTGCTGCAACAAACATTCGTGTACATGTGTCTGTTTGTATGACAACTTTTGTTTCTGAAGGAAAATTCCAAGCAGTGGAATTACAGGATCAAATGGTGTATCTATATCCAGCTTCTCAAGGAAATGCCAGATTGCTTTCCAAAGAGGTTGTACTGTTTTGCAATCACTCCAGCAGTGTAGGAGTGATTTCTCCACATGTTGATTCTAATTTCTCCACATGCTCTCCAGCATTTGTTGTTTTGTGTTTTTTGGATCATGGCCAATATTGTTGGGTAAGATGGTATCTTATTGTAGTTTCGATTTGAATTTCCTTAATAGCTAATGATCATGAACAATTCTGCGTGTGTTTTTTGGCTGCCTGGATATCCTCTTTAGAGAAATGTCTGTCTATCTCCTTCGCCCATCACTTAATTGTATTATTTATCCTTCTGTTGTTGATATTTTGTAATACCTTATAGATTATGGAGATCAGACATCGGTCTGACATATAGTTGCCAAATATTTTTACCCATTCTGTAGGTGGCCTTTTAATTCTTTTGATGAAGTCTTCGGATGAGCAAAAGTGTTTGATTATTAGTAGTTCCTATTGATCTATTTTCTCTTCTGTTGATTGTGCTTTGTCAGATTTTGAAGTCCATCTACATGGTGTATTAAAACTTCCATTGTTGATTCTATTTTTTCTTGGATGAGCTGTATTGTTTTAGATTTTATATTTAGGTCTTGTGTCCCATTTGAGTTGGTTTTTGTATAAGGTGTGAGATATGGGTCTTATTTCAGTTTTTTGCAGATGGATATCCAATTTTGCAGGCACCATTTGTTAAAGAGATCATTCTTACCTCAGTTTAAAATCTTGGGCCTTTGTTGAGTATCAGCTGTTCATAGGAACATGGTGGCATCTTTGGGGTCTCAACTCTGCTCCATTGCTTTATATGTTTCCTTTTGTACCAGTACCAGGCTGTTTTGACAACTGGGGCAGTGTAATAGTTTCTAAAGTCAGATAGTGCTTTACTTATCTGAGATTTCTTCCCTTTCCAAAGAAAACTGATGATTTGTTTCTCTGTCTCGTTAAAAAATATCACTGGAATTTGTATTGGAATTGCATTATGTAAGTAGATGGCTTTGGGCAAAATAGACATTTTCACAATGCTGAGTCTTCCTATCCAGGGTACATTATTCCATTTATGTAAGTCTCTCTTAGTTTCTTGTAGTAAGGTATTGTAGTTCTCTTTGTAAAGATCTCTTATTACTCCAATTAGATTTATTCCTAGGTATTTTATCTCCTCGGGGGCTATAGTAAATGGAATTGATTTGGTGATTTTTTTCTTTAATAATCTCACTGTTGGTATAAAGGAATTCTTTTTTTACTTATGTTTATCCTGTGTCCTGTTACTTTGCCAAACTTCTCAATTAGTCCCAACAGTTTACTTATGGATTCCTTTGTATTCTCTGTATAAACAATCATATCATCTGCAAATAGGGAGAATTTTACTTCTTCATTGCTGATACTGATGCCCTTTATTTCTTTGTCTTGTCTTATTGCTCTGGCTAGAACTTATGGCACAATGTTGAATGGAAATGGTGAGAGTGGGCAATCTTGTCTAGTTTCTGTTCTCAAAGGGAATTCTTTCAGTCTTTCACCATTCATGTCAATGAAGGCAGTTGACTTTGCATAGGTGCTAGTGACCATGTTGAGGAATTTCCTCTCTATTCCTATTTTTCTAAGAGTTTTAAGCATGAATGGGTATTGAATTTTATCAAATGCCTTTTCTGCCTCAATTGACAAAATCAGGTGATTCTCATCTTTTGCAACATACAGACAGGTCATATCTTTTGATCCAGGATGTCACTCTCTGTGTCTTTACTGGAGCTTTCAGTCTATTTACATTCAGTGTAATTATTGGTAGGTATGTGCTTAATGCCATGATTTTGATGTAGTTACTTTTATGTTGATGTTTTCTGTATTGCTCTTAATGTTCTGTTCTGGGCCATTCTTCTTTATGGGTTGTTTTAGTGTTGGGTTTTGTGTTCAAAACCAATTTGAGATTCACAATGTTGTGGAATAGGTGATTATCTGATTCAAAACGGCCAAAACCATTGCATTCCAACTCACTAAGACTTAGGATATCAATCTTGATGCATTCCATTTCATTTTTTTAAAACTTCCAATTTTCCTAGATTAATACCTTATACAGTCCACATTCTAATTATTAATGGATGTTTGCAGCTGTTTCTTCGTATGCTGAGTTGTGTCACATCAGCAAATAAAGATGTCAAAGATTTGACTCCATCTGTGAAATTAAGGTCAACTCTACTTTGAGGAGGCAGTTCTTCCCCAGTTGTATTTCAAGTGCATTCCAAATGAACATTTGTCATCTGGTATTATGTTAGAGAATGTTTCACTGCTATTAAGAAGGTTTTCACTGGTCAGTTTTTTCAGAAGCAGATCACTGAGTCCTTCTTCCTAGTCTCTCCAGGTCTGGAAACTCTGCTGAGATCTATCAACCCTGCATGACCCTGCTGATACTTGAAATTTTACTGGCATAGCTTTTAGCAACACAATAACATGTAAGCTACTGTAGTACAATAAACTGACAGATGAGTCTTGGAGATGACAACTAGGGAAAAGGATAACTTGCAAACTTCATATTATGAAGTACATCAAAGGAACTGAAATATTTGGCTGGGAAAAGAGAAGAATCAAAGAAAGCATGAGAGACAGCTTCAGATACTGAAAGTCACCTGTGTAAAACTGGGGAATGCTTGGGAATCTAGAGCCAAAGCTAACAAAAAAATGGGTGGAAGTATAAAAGATTTCATATAAATACAGAAAAATATTTCTATCAATTAGAGCTGCAAAAATTTCTTATGAATTATGTGAGTTGTGCATTTTTAAGTAATAAAGCAACATCAAAGCACTATCTGAACCAAACCGACTGCTGTTGAGTCAATCTCAACTCACAGCAACCCTATAAACAGAGTAGAACTGCCCCATAGTGTTTCCAAGGAGCACCTGGAAGATTTGAACTGCCAACCTTTTGGGTTAACAGACTTAGCACTTAGCTGCTACAACCCCAGCGTTTCCAAATCACAGCACAAAGAAGTATATTATTCTATTTGATGAATAGCTAACACACCAATCTCTCTTTCAGCATAAAGATTCTATGATTTTATCAGAGCAACAAGTTAGACTGGTTAGGTTGAACTTCACTGAGTAGACAAATCTTAAGCTCCATGTCTAACCTAAATTGTCCTCTTTCTTAATTTAAATGACTTCAGTTAGCTAATGTAGAGCTGAGGCTTGAATGATAAATGTTCATATTAACATGATTTCAGATACAATCTTGACAGTCCTGAGAAACCATTCTGCTAACAAATATTACGGGAGCACCACAAATGACTTGCTTTTGTAATTTTTTAATGATGTTTATTTTAGCCTTTCAAAATCCTAGGATCTGTAATTACTTAAGGTTTATTTGACAATGAACAGCTAATTATTCTTTTTTAAAGGTAGGTGATTTAGATTTGGTGATGAGTTCATTCTTTACCTCTGGTGTAGCCCAAGTCACAGAGTACCTTAAATGGTACTGATCATTGTGTTTTTCCTTCAGCTGTCAGATGTTCAGCTGTCCTATCTGACCTGCAAGATTTAATGTGTTGCCTGAATCATCAGCTCTAGAGGCACCAGAGAGAGGGACTCAGGGCCCAATTTGAGAATTAATATGTGGAAAGGTTGGTTTTGACTACTTCTTGGCTCATTTTCAGAATAAGAATAGTCAAATATTAACCCTATGGCTTCTAATGTTTAGCATAAAATCTCTAAAAATGGATATGGGTATACACTCAAGATTAAATTCCTTGGATTTAGTTTATTTCTCAGAAAACAAAGTATGAGCTATTGTTTTCATCTTATAGATGTGAACATCAAAGTTCAAGAGGGTATATAACCTGCCACTGAGCATGTTGCTCGAGAGACGCAAACTGGAATTTAAACACAGGTATGAGGTCTGAAAATTAAGTCTGGAAACTTAATTATTGTAAGCGCTACATACCTTATTCCTGAATATCACTAAAGTCACCTCCAAAGTACTCCCCTTGGGAAGCAATGTGCCAATGCCAGAGCCTAGTACACACTTCAAAGCAATTTTGGAACAGTTTCTGGAATGGCCGTTACACACAGTGGCACAGTAGCACTCTTTGGCCTACTATACTAATTAGCTATCATAAAGTGTCTGTGAAAGAAAGGTCTCTTAAGAATACAAACCAGCAACAGTGCTGTAGTTAGACAGTGGCTTAGAAACAGAAGGAATTCCATTGGAGGCAAGTGATCAGAATAGATGCAGGAAGAAAGGGGCAAGCCATCACTCAGGGGCTCAAAAGGACACTATGGTGGCAATTGTGGCTCCCTTCTCAGCTTCTTGGAGCTAAGAAATACAAAGACTCTATTCTTCCCTCTGTTTACCTCTACTGTCTCATCTTTTGTGTTACCACTACCCTTCACCCCATCCCTCCCCCCAACCCTTTTCCCCGGTAGCTTAAATCCTACTATGCCAATCGGCTTCCTATTCCTGGAAGACAATTCTTTCTTTCACTTCAATGCCTCTGTTCATAGTGTTCCATCTGTTAAGAAGGGTCTCTCGTCCCCTTTTTCCAGCCATAACTTTAAAGATTTTGCTCTGGTATTACCTACCCTGTTGCCTCCAGTGAAATTTACATATCTCTTCTCTACGTTCCAGTAGCACACAAGGTTTACCTCCAAAAAGCTCTAACAGCACTGTCTTTTCACTGTTGTTTTACTGGTTTGTTTTTTTCCATTAGACTCTAATCTTATTTTTGTTTTCCCAGAACCTAGCATATTACCTTGAACATTGCAGCAGAAAGAAAAAGCAACAGTTTGAAAACCTTCCCTTGAGATGCCGAATTTTTCTTATAAGCAAAGAAATAGCATCCTGCAAGACCATAATTGTGACTTACAGTCATAACAGTGCTACTGACTGGGTAAACTGGTCCATAGCCACTTAACATCTTTGGATATCATTCTCCATGTGCAAAATTTGGTTATTTTCATGCAAATAATATGCACCTTCTGAGTTTGTTGCTGGCCTTGGCCTCTCCCCAACAAGGTGTTTTTGTAAGTGTACCATGTTGTTTTTGGTGTTTTTTTTTTACAGTAACATGTGGAAGAAGATCAGCATGGCATTGCTTAAGAGGGTGCAGCTGACACACCTTATTTGTGTAAAAATTGGTATATTATGATTGCTCATTATTTTTTGTTAGTAGCAACACTTTTCTTTCTTTCTTTTCTTTTTTTTAAACTAATCAAGTCATATTGCAAAGCCCAAATACAGTACTGGAGCTATTTTGGGTGAAAGAAGGAGACTGTTGAGATGCAAGGCCAGGATGACAAAGTACCAAAGTCTGTTCAATGGAGAGAAGTTAGTCTTGATAACAAATGGTGTTGGTGTAACTGGACATCCATATGCAAAAAACACAAAATAAGACCTATATCTCACACTGTCCACAAAAACTAACCCAAAATGGATCAAAGACCTAAACATAAAATCTAAAAGGACAAAGATTATGGAAGAAAATATGGAAATAATGATGGGAGCCCTAATACACGGAATAAACAGAACACAAACTATAACTAACAATGCACAGACACCGGAAGAGAAAACAAATAACTGGGAGCTCCTAAAAATCAAACATTTACACTCATCGAAAGACTTGTTAGAAAGAGTACAAAGAGCCTACAGACTAGGGAAAAAAATTTTGCCACATGTCTGATAATGTTCTAATTTCTAAAATGTATAAGGTACTGCAGCACCTCTACAGCAAAAAGACAAATATCCCAACTAAACTGAGCAACAAATATGTACAGACATTCACTGAAGAGGATAGTCAGGTGGCTAGCAGATATATGAGGAAATGCTCACAATCATTACCCACCAGAGGGGCAAAGCAAAACTGCAATGAGATACCATCTCACGCCAACCAACCCCCCCCCAAAAAACCCACTGCTTTTAAGTCAATCCCAACTCATAGAGAGCCCCTGGCACTAATCCAAAAAGCATGAAACAATTAACGCTGGAGAGGTTGTGAAGAAACTGAAACATTTTGGGGGGGAATCTTAAATGGCACAAACATTTTGGAAATTGACTTGGAGCTGCCGTAAGAAGCTAGAAATAGAAGTACCATATGATGTACTTACTTCACTCCTTGGAATATATCTTAGAGAAATAAAACCATTACAGAAACAGATACACACCCAACCATATTCATTGCCTTACTGTTCACAACAGCAGAAAGATGGAAAAAAGTAGGTGATCAACAAATGAATGGATAAACAAGTTGTATGGTAAATACACACAATGGAATACTGTGCAGTTATGAAGAACAATGAAGAATCTGTGAAACGTCTCACAGCATGGATGAATCTGGAGGGCATTACACTGACTGAAATTAATCAGCTACACAAAGACAAATATATGAAAACATTATTATGAGGATGGAAGAAAAGATTTAAACACAGAAGAAACTATTCTTTGATACTGATGAAGCTTGAAAGGGAGACTGGAAGTCATCTGTACTGTTCCAGCCACCTCAAATACTCTAAGATTATTTATAAAGTGAGGTGAGATGAGATGACCTCTTTTTTATTATTGTACACATTTACCAGACTCCGGGTTACACCTTGTTGGAATAAACTCAATGGCAGTGGGTTTTGGTTCAGTTAGGGTGCACTTATAACCTTCACTGGGTTTTATTTTTTTAAGCCAAACTAGCATAATGTGAAAGATAGGTTATGCTGGAAGGCAACAAGCTTTGCTTTGATATTCAGAATGTTTATTGGCTGGTTTATTAGTTTCTGTTTTCTATCTTACTAATGAATAAAAAGGAGGACATGTGTATCTTGTCTTTGAAAGTGGAATAGAATATTAGACTTCTATGTGAGATTAGGGGTATAGCAGTGGCTAAGAGTCAGGGATTGAAGAATTTTAAGTGATCTTATATGTGTACTTGTAATTCCCTGTGGTTTGTGAAAAGTGCTAAATAAATTTATTATTGACATAAGTAGTCAATTAAATGTTGGCAGAGAGGGAACACTAGTACATTCTCTGATGATATCATAGGATAATTAAAATACATTAATATAAGATCATATTTTAACAAGCATCTAGTTGGTTGCATGATGTACATGAGAGTTAAGATTATTTTAAAATCAACTGGAGAAAAATATATGTTGCTATAAAATTCTACCACTTTGAAACCTTAATTTCTCAAACTGTTAATTACATGATGTAAATAATAGCAAAAGTAAGGAAAATGAGCTGATAGGTATCAGTCATCTTCTAAAGACCAGGCTTTATATATCTGATTACTTTTAGTTCTTATAGCCTCATGAGATGAGTATCCTTATTCCCATATTATAATTAAGATAATTAACTCTTACTATGATTTAACAAATTATGGAAGTTCACATAGCTTGTTTGTGTGGGATAAGTAACATAATGTTCAAATGTATATAACAGAAAAGCCAGAGCCACTGCTGCTGAGTCTATTCCAACTCACAGCAACCCTATAGGACAGAGTACAACTGGCCCATAGAGTTTCCAATAAGCACCTGGCAGATCTGAACTGCTGACCTTTATGATGAGCAGACATAGTACCTACCCACTGCACCACCAGGGTTTCTAAACACATATGGAATGATGTAAGACATTATGTTGTCTACCATGTGTCTGCCAGACTGTCATAATGTGGTGGCTCACACATTGCTGTGATACTGGAAGCTATGACATCAACATCTCAAACACCAGCAGGGTCGTCCTTGGTGCACAGATTTCAGCAGAGCTTCCAGACTTAGAGTAGGAAGAAAGATCTAACAGTCTACTTCCGAAAACAATGACCAGAGAAAACCCTAGGAATAGTAGTGGAATATTATCGGACATGATGCAGAAAGATAAGGCTCTCAGGTTGGAAGCCACTGAAAAGATGACTAGGGAAGAGCTACCTCCTCAAAGTAATTCTTGTTGTTAGGTGCCGCTAAGTTGGTTCCAATTCATAGCAGCCCTATGCACAACAGAGGAAACACAGCCCGGTCTTGCACCATGTCTACAAAACAGAGTTGTCCTTAATGACATGAAAGGAGTCAAGCTTTGGGGATTTTCATTAACCCACGTGGCTTAACTTAAAACAAGAAGCAGCTGCAAACATCCAATAATAATCAGAACGTGACATAGCTGAAGTATGAGGTTAAGAAAATTGGAAATCTTCAAAAATGAAACAGGATTTACAAAGGTTGGTATCCTAGGAGCTGGTGAGCTGAAATGGATTGGTATTGGCCATTTGAATCAGACAATCAGGTGCTCTACTTTGTCAAGAACGACAAATTGAAGAGAAATAGTGTCACATTCACAGTCAAAAGAACATTTTGAAATCTGTCCTGAAGTACAACACTGTCTGTGTTATGATAATATCCACATCCTTATATATTTTAAAAAAACAGTTAAAATGACTATGATTCAAATTTATGCACCAACCACTAAAGCCAAAAATGAAGAAATTGAAAGTTTCCACCATCTTCTGTATTGCAAATTGAAAACAACATCCAATCAAAATGTACTGATAATTACTGATGATTGGGACTCAAAAGTTGAAAAAAAGACTAGTAGCTGGGAAACGTGGCCTTGGGAATAGAAACAATGCCAGAAGTGGCATGATAGCATTTAGCAAGATGAAGAACTTCTTTATGGCAAATACCTTTTTACAACAACATAAATGTTCACTATACACATGGACCTGGCCAGACAAAACACACATACAGGAACCAAGTGGAAAGACATGATAGGAGAGCTTAATATCATCAGTCAGAAGAAGGCCAGGGACCATCTGTGGAACAGACTGCCAACTGCTCACATGCAAATTAAAGTTGAAGAAAATTAGATTGAATCCATGAGAGCCAAAGTATAACCTTGATTATTTCCCACCTGAACTTAGAGACCATCTGCAGATCAGATTTGGTGCACTGAACACTAGTGACTGAAAACCAGATGACTTTGGGAACACCAAGGGCATCATACATAAAAAAAAGAAAAAACCCAAAAGTCATTAAAATGACAAGAAAGAAAGACCAGACTTGACTCCAGAAAGTTGTTCTTGAAAACAGAGTAACTAATGTGAAAGGAAGAAATGATGAAATAAAAGAGCTGAAGAGGACATTTCAAAAGGTGACTGGAGAAAACAAAGAAAGTGTTATAAAGAAACATACGAAGACCTGAAGATAGAAAAATAAAAAGGAAGAACACATTGGATATTTCTCAAGCTGAAAGAACTGAAGAAAAAAACCCAAGCCTCAAGAAAAATCCTGGCCCAGATGGCTTCACCAGAGAATTCTACCAAACTTTTAGAGAGGAGTTAATTCCAATACTACTGAGGCTATTTCACAACATAGAAAGGGATGGAATAGTCCCAAATTCATTCTATGAAGTCTAGATAACCCTGATACTAAAGCCAGAGAAAGATCCCATAAAAAAGAAAATTATAGATCAATATCACTCACGAACGTAGATGCAAAATTCTTCAACAAAATCCTAGCCAATAGAATTCAGTAATATATTGAAAATGTAATTCATCATGACCAAGCTGGATTCATAACAGGGATGAAAGTCTGGTTCAACATCAGAAAAATAATGTGATCACCACATAAATAACACAAAGGAGAAGAATTACCTGATTTTGTCACCTGACGCAGAAAAGGCATTTGACAAAGTGCAACACTCACTCATGCTAAAAAACTCTCTGCAAAATAGAAATAGAGGGGAAATCTCTCAGTGCAATAAGGGGCATCTGCACAAAGCCAACTGTCTACACCATTCTGAATGGAGAAAGAATGAAAGAATTTCCCTTGACAACAGGAACGAGACAAGGATGCCCACTCTACTGAACATTGTACTAGAGGTTCTATCCAGAACAATTAGACAAGGCAAGGAAATAAAGGGCAACTGGATTGGCAAAGAAGAAGTAGAAATCTTCCTATTTACAGATGGTACGATTGTATGTGCAGAGGATCCTAAAGAAGCTGTCTAAGCAAACTACTGGAACTAATAGAAGAGCTCAGCAAAGTATCAGAATACAAGATAAATGAAGTAAATCAGTAGGATTCCTTTAGACCAACAAAGAGATCATCAAGGAAGAAATCACCAAATCAATACAATTTACTATAGCCTCCAAGAAGATAAAATACCTAGGAATAAATCTAACTAGAGAAATAAGAGATCTATCCAGAGAGACTTATAAGACCTTACTGCAAGAAACAAAAAAAGACTTACGTAAGTAGAGACACCTACCCTGCTCATGGATAGGAAGACTTAATATCATAAAAATGAGTATTTTATCCAAAGTGATCTACATATACAATGCAATCCCAATACCAATTCCAGTGACATTTTTTAATGAGATGGAGAAACAAATCACCAACTTTGTTTGGAAATAGAAGAAACCCTGGATGAGTAAAGCACTACTGAAGAAGAGGAACACAGCAGGAGACCTCACGCTACCCAAACTAGAATTTATTACATTGCCAAAGTACTCAAAACAGCCTGATACTGGTACAAAAAGAGACATATATATCAATGGAACAGAGTTGAGACCCTAGAGATGCTACCATCCTCTTATGAACAGTTGATATTCGACAAAGGCCCTAAGATTGTATACTAGGGTAAAAACAGTCTCTTTAACACATGGTGTTGGCAAAATTGGACATCCATCTGCAAAAACTGAAACAAGATCCATATCTGACACCTTACACAAAAACTAGCTCAAAATGGATCAAAGACCTAAATATCAAACCTAAAACCATAAAGATCATGCAAGAAAAAAACAGGATCAACAATGGAAGTTCTAATATACTGCTTAGACAGACTTCAAAATCTGACAAACAAAGCACGATCAATAGATAAATGGGAACTACTAAGAATCAAACACTTCTGCTCATCCAAAGACTTTATCAAAGGAGTTAAAAAAAAAAACCACCTATAGAATGGGAAAAAATATTTGACAATTACATGTCAGACAGACGTCCGATCTCCTTAATCTACAGATATCAACAAGAAAAAAGAAAATAACCCAATTAGGAGATGGGTAAAGGAGATGGACAGACATTTCACCAAAGAGGACATCTAGGCAACCAAAGGATACCTGAGGAAATGCTCATAATCATCAGCTATCAGAGAAACCCAAATCAAAACTATCATGAGATACCATCTCATCCCAACAAGATTGGCCATGATCCAAAAAAAACAAAAAACAAAAAATTCTGGAGAGTCTGTGGAGAGACTGGAGACTCTCCTATGCTGTTGGTGGGATTGCAAAATGGCACAGCCTCTTTGAAAAGAAATTTGGTGCTTCCTTAAACAGCTAGAAATAGACACACCATTTGACCCAGTAATCCCACTGCTCGGAGTACACCCTACAGAAACAAAGGCTGTCACACGAACAAATGCATACACATGAATGTTTATTGCATTAAAGCCCACAGTAGCAAAAAGATGAAAACAACCTAGATGCCCATCAATAGATGTGTGGATAAACAAACTATGGTACATACTCTCAGTGGAACACTACGTAATGATAAAGAACAATGACAGTTTTAGGAAGCATCTCATAACCTAGTGTTCAATTGGAAGACATTAGTGATGTCAGTATGTGACAAATGACAAATATTGTATGAGACCCCTACTATAAGGACTTAAAAATAGACTTATGCATAGAAGAAAAGACTCTTTGATGGCTACGAGGCTGAGAAGGGAGTGAAGGAGAGACTTGCTCATAGATTAGATATTTGATAGAAATTTGGGTAGGGAAAAGCAGTGACAGCACACAGTAGAAATTATATCAACTCAGCTGGATTTCACCACGAACTGAAAGCTCTTCTAATCTCAACTTACTATTGCAAGGACAGAGTAGCACTGGCGGGGGTCTGGGGCCATGCTTTCTGGGTGCATCACAGCCAACTGGCATAACTAGCCTACCACTAGCAGAGTCTTCTGCACCCCATATCAGTGAGTGGCATCTGGGGCCTTAAGCTAGCTTCCATCTGAGGTACACCAAATGGTCCCACCTTATCTTAAACAGATAATGACTGAGAACAACAAAGACATGAGGAAAAAAGAGCTCAGGAGACAGAAGGGCCCAGATGAATGGGAGACTGTATCAACATGTGACCAGAAGAACCAGATGGTGCCCAGCCACCACCAAAGACAGCTGTGATGGGGCACACAATGTTGAGTCCCTTTGGCAACATTAGTAAAAGGTGGGTGCAGTTCAAGAACTCTACTGAAAGACCAGATCTGATGGTCCGACAGCCTGAACAATCCCTTGGAAGCATGGCCCCTGTACCTGCTGCTGCCCCTGACCAGAAAACATCACTGAGGTCAACTCTTCAGACAAAAATGAACTGGATGCGGGGACACAACATTACCATATGGTGTGTGTACTTCATGGTTCTCTGAATCTATAGAAGGCTGACCTACTGGCCTCTTTCTAGATAGGACAGAAGGTGGTGGAGAGGAGAAGACAGGAGCTTGTTAAGAGGACACTACAAGTATAGAATGAAAAGGAGGAGTGGAATGTGCTGTCACCAGGCAAGGAGAGCAGAGGGAGCTGTGAATTGACAGGCATGTAAAATTGGTTTTGATTAGATACTTTCACATCATCATAATAAAAAACTAAAAATAAATAAAAGATAAAAAAATAAATTCATCAATTTTATAAAATCACATACCAAAGAAGCTGAACAAACTCAGAGCAAAAAAAAAAAAAAGAAAGAAAGAAAACCACACCAAAGCACATATAATCAAATTACTACAAACAAGTGATCGAGAAAAATATTAAAAACAGCTAAAGAGAAGGCTGAGACACATTACATACATTAGAACAAATACAAGAATGTCTTGTAACTTTTCCTCAGAAAGGGGGGAAAAAGGAACAAAGAAAACAGAATGAATGAAAGAGTAATTAATAGTTACATTAAATGAAAATGGCCTAACAACTCCAATTAAAAGGCACAGATTTTGACTGAATATAAAAGCAAAACTTCTTTATTAGCTACCGAAAACTCATGTTAAATGTGAAGATGGATTTAGAGTCAACATATAATAAAAGATATGCCATACGAACACTAAATATAAGAAACACTAACCATTAATAGTTATATTATATCAAAGTAGACGTTCAGACAAAGAATATTAATAGATATTTGAAAAATAGACATTTTACAGTTACAAAAAGGTCATGAATTCATCAGGAAATTACTACAGTAATCTTAATGTGTGTATGCATGATATCAGAGCTTTGAACTATAGAAAGTGAAAAGTGATAGATTTAAAAGATAAATAAATGTATCTACAATTATAACTGAAGATTCCACTCCCTTATCAGTAATAGACAGAAAATGAGTAAGGAGACAGAAACCTGAAACCACACTTTCCACAAAACTGACCTAAGTCACATTTATAAAATGAAAAACCTAGTAATCAAGATTGGAGGAAGACTCATTATAACCTGTGATATGCAGAGAACACAATCTTGTTTGCTGTAAATGAAGACAACTTGAAGCACTTTCTGATGGAAGTAAAAAATACAGTCTTCAGTATGTATTACACTTGAACTTGAATAAAATGAAAATCCTCACAATTAAACGATTAACATTATGATATATAGAGAGGAAACTGAAGTTCTCAATGGTTTCGTTCTTCTGGGATCAATAATCAACACTCATGCAAGTAGCAACCAAAAAACCAAATGATGCATTGAATTGAGAAAATGTTGGAAAAAACTTCTCTAAAGTTCAAAACAACAAAACTGTTACTTGAATAACTAAAGGACACCAATTGCCTCATATGCATATGATAGCCTGGCAATGAAAAAGAAAAAGAATTGATGTATTGTTTGGAAGAATATTGAGTATATTATGAAAAAATATAACCAGAATGTTCTTTAGAAGTAAGAAAGGGGGCAGGTGGAGGTTTGGCTCTCTTACCTTGCTCACATCATTAACAAGGAACAACTGCTAGAAAAGATCACAGTTGGTAAAGTGAATACAAGATCAGCAAAAACAAGGGAAGCTTACTGAGATGTATTAACACCATGGCTGTAACAAAGCATTCAAACACACCTATGATCATGAGATGGCACAGAGAAGAGCAACGTATTTTTCTGTTATACATAAGGTTGCCATATGTTGGAGCCTACTCAAAATCAACTAACAACACCCAATAATGGAAGAATACACATTCTTTTCAAGTGCATACGAAATACTCACCATAATAGATCATATTATTAAAAAAAAACAAACCCATTGCCATCTAGTTGATTCTAACTCGCAGTGACCCTGTAGGTCAGAGTAGAACTGCTCCACAGAGTTTCCAAGGAGCTCCTGGTAGATTTGAACTACTGACTTTTTGGTAAGCAGCTGTAGCTCTTAACCACTACTTCACCAGATTTTCCAGTAGACTATGTGCTGGGCTGTAAAACAAGTCTAACCACATTTCAACAGACTGAAATGATACAGAACATTTTCTCTGATCACAACAGAACTAAAATAATAAAATTCATTTTCAGAAAGATACCTGAAAAAACACTAAACACATGGAAATTTGCCTGAAGTAAATGCCTGGGAAATAAGAGTAAGAATATAAGGGATAGTTAGCATTTATTTCATATTCAATAGCCTGATTGTCCCTAGCTAAGGATCATTCTTCCTATCTATTGTTAATCACCATGTAACAACAAATTTCTATGCATAAAGAACTCAGAAACTTCATCCAATCACACTGCTGTCCCAGAAAATGTTAGTCTCTGTCTCAGTTATTTGGAAACCCTGGCAGTATAGTGGTTAAGTGCTATGTCTGCTTAAGTAAGAGTTCAACAGCTCAAATCCGCCAGGCCTTCCTAAGAAACTCTACAGGGCAATTCTACTCTGTCTATAGGGTTGCTATGAGTCAGAATCGACTCAGTCTTCAGTGGATTTGATTTGGTTTTACAGCTGAAATACCAGAACTGGATGACTTTAACAAACAGTTCTCTCACAGTCCAGTTAAGCCAGAAGTCCAAATTCAGAATGCCATTGTTACTGGGTAATACAGATGCCACAGGCCTGAGGTTCTTGCCCCTCACTGATAAAGAATGAATAGGTAAAGCACAGAATCTTTCTCTACAAGAAAAACTTTATTAAAGAAGCTTTCAAGCAGAGACAGGGAGGGCCACCTCACTGAACAAGCAGTTTTGTCAGAGCTTATAAAGGATTTGGGTATGAAAGGGTCTCATGTTCTATTTGTATTGGAGGTGGGGATTTCCAGGAAGTGGCCAGGCTAGGGAGATTAGGTTGCACAGGCCTCTTTGTAAAACATGGTGTCAGCAGCAAAGGTTTCTGAGAGGCACTGGCAAGACTTACTATGGGATATTGTGCATGCATCATCCTCTCAGATGTCAGTTTGAATTATGGCATCAGCTTTATGCTTTTGTGCACCACTTCTGGCACCACTGCGCATGCTCCTCACATTAGCACATTCTGATTCATCCTGGAGAACAACTTAAAGCAGTTCTTGTTCTTTTGTTATTTATGGTGCATTGATCTGTGGTTCTGGTCAGATTGGCCTCCTACTGTTCATGGTGTAATTGTTCTTGGAGGTTTCTAAACTACTGAGAAGGTCTCAAGTGCTTTTCCTAATTCACTGACCCAGGATGTGATTATCTCCCACCATCTGTTTGTAGTTCTGGTTACAAGGTTTACTGAAAGGTGTTTACAAAGGCATATAGGCTCCCTGGGGTCTAGAAGCTTCTCAGCACAGGGACCCTAAGTCCAAAGGACATGCTCCATTCATGGCTCTTCCTACTTGATGGTAATGAGGTTCCTCTGCTTTCTGCTTGATTCTCTTTTCATGTCAAGAGATTGACTCAAATACAACCTAACCCTGTAGACTGTGCTTCATTAACATAACTTCCCCTAACTCTGCTTCATTAACCTCACAGAGGTAGGATTTACAACAAATAGGACAATCCCGTCAGATGACAAAACAGTAGACAACTACACAATATTGGGAATCATGACCTAGACAAGTTGACACACATTTTTGGTGGACACAGTTCAGTCCAAAACAGTCTCTCAAGATTTGAAAAGGCAATTGGGTATTTTTTTTTTTCATTTTGAGAAATAAGTTAATGTTAAGAACACAATAAAAATCACTGTAACTTTCTTTATTCTGTTTGAACATTATATAGTTATCAGCACCCATCTTCTACCTTTAGAAAAGAACTCTTTCATTTGCACCTCATTTATAGATTCAATGCCAAGGTCCAGCCTGTAGGAGGTTTTTGCATATGATTAAAGTGTCAAAATGACTTCCATCTTCACATTTAATAAATACCTTTTAGACCTCCCTTTCATCCTGGCCTTCCGTTATTTAGATCAGATTTGTACAAGATGATCTGCTCCCTTTGGGAAAGACAACTCCTCGAGAGTCTCTTTGATTCATCATGGAAGTAGTGTTGAGATTAGAATCTTTTTACCTGGAGTAAGTAGCTTGAACATTTTAAAATCATCAAAACTATATTTCTTCACCATAAAATATCCAGCTAAAATCCAACTAAAATACTGTTTCATGGAGTTCTCTTTATTTAATAAAGCTGTAATAAAAACAAGAAAGTATGGCTATCCTTCCCGATACTATCTTCCTTAAGATAGGGGAGAGTTGGGTGATGGATGGTAAGGTGGGAGCAATTGGCTCAGCATGGCAAGTTTATGGTGAAATGGCCAGTGCTTTTTTTTTTTAATAGTCCATCAAGATCATTGCCCAAGTTGAGTGCTTGATGTTGATCACACTACGGCCTGCAGCCTGCAACTCCATACCACAGTGCCTCCACTGTTACCTTTGACAGTGGATACTCAATGAGGTGGTGAATTTGGAATCAACTGCTGTGTCTTCCATCATTGCTGCTACCACTGTTACTGTCTTCTCTGAGTACAGAAACTACTCTGCACACTTTGGCTTACAGATATCTATTTACTTGTTTGCCTGTGTACTTATTTATTATTCATTGTTTTATGGGATTCAAACAAGCCAATGAGGCCTGGGTCTGTGGAAAATCTGAATAACAGACATGGAATTATATTTAATCATACATCCACTCCACTAAAAATTTGATTTGAACTGGTTAGTAGCTATAGCACTTAACCACTATGCCACCAGGGTTTCCACTAAGTAGATACTAAATTTGCACCTAACTTGTGGTCCTTTATGATCTCTTCTTTTGGAATGTGTTCTTTCCAAGTCTATCAAGTGCTCAAGCAGCATCTTTCTCTCTACTGCTTGAATCCTATGGGGATCCCACTTAGGCTCAAGCTGTAACAGCTGTTACACTTGTCTTCCTGTTGAACATACATGAGGCCCAAGCACCCATTCAGGCTCTACAGGTTACATAAAGATGATCAACACATTTTCGCTGACTTCTAGGAGCTTGCAAATCACTTCACCTGAATCTCCTAAATTAATAGGATATGTTCAAATTGTAACTATCTGTGGTCTGTATGTTTGTGGAGGTTAGTTCTTCCTGTGTCTCTGCTGCACATGGCAAAAGGATAAATGAAAAATAATAGATCGCAAGGGTGACCTAACATCTTATTTTGTTTCTATAGGCATCCGTCGAGTATTGTAAAATTCTGAGTTTCCAGGATGAGAAAGTCTTGATTTTACAGAAAGTTCAAGAATGCAGCAGTCAGATATTTTTGCCCTCAGAGCAAGGAAGATGAGTAATGAATGGACCATGAAGGGTCCACATTTTTGAGTAAGTCACTAGTTTTTGAGATTATCATCCATTTAAGAAAGCAAATTTTTCAAAACACAATAAAACTTTCTAAACTTTGCCATAGAACAGTGATATGTATTTGAGAAATACTGGCAGTTGCATCCAACAATGAAAGAAACAATGGTAGTTATGAGAGATACTGGTAGTTATACTAATATTAACGGCTATATCTCTTATTCGGTGGGATTTGTTATTCAGTCTACACATGAACAGGGACCTAATTCATAGATCTGGGCCTCCCAAAGAATCTTACTTTTCTCTTTTCAAAACACGTTATCTCTAATTTACAATAAAGAAACCCCCATTCCTCTCCACTGCTTATCTTATAAGTGAAATTTTCAGAAACAATGTGTTTTAACAATATCCAAATTTTAGGAAGACATATATAAAATTGAAAGAATAAAGTTCTCCCTGTATTTTCTTTTGGAAGGAACAAATATTTTGAAAGCTACTGAACTGTCTTTTTTTCCTTCAAACTTCTCTACTCTGTATTTATACCATGAGTCATTGTTTATATAATTTAATTAACATTGGCTGGTGCCGGCAAACTAAAACACTGTCTTAAAGCATTTGCTTGAGAAGTCTCCTTGTCCCTGAGCTGTCATTTCTTAGCATGATGGATAATGGATAGAAATAATTACCCTGAACAAGGCTAGACAGCTTAAATGATTAGGGTTTCAAAGAATTAGCAGTCTTAGCTAAACATCTTACTTTTTGAGATGCCTTATTAAAGAGAAATGCCAGAGAGGGTGTGATGAATCTGAAAGCCTTCTTAAAGCAGTTCCATTGTCTGTGACAGGTAAGTCTACACCCAGTATATTTTCAGAGGCTGATTTAAATCAGCTTGCCATTTAATACTTCATAAATCCTTCCAGCACAGTGCCTTGAGATAGTCTTAAATATTAAGCATCAGTGCAGACAAACATAGGGGAAATATTGAGGACTGGTCTGCACACTGTAAGGTTTTCACTTCTCCCTCACAGTCTTCTGTGACTGTCCCATAATGCTAAATATTCAAGAGTTTTCTATTTGTTTTTTACTCTAAAATTATGATTCAATATCATCAGAGAACTAGGACTGCACTTTCTGCCTCAGAGCCTTTTTCTTGGGCTGAAACTGGTTCTCTTAGAATACATTCTGAGATGCCACACGGGAGGATTTACCACCTTTATTTTATGAGGGCATTTTTATTGTTCCATAAAATTTTTTACTTTTATGTCCAGTATTGTAAATGGTAAAGAGATGATGGAAAACTGTGAAGGCAATCAAATATGTAAGGAAATAAGCAAATCAATTTAATAAAAGCTGTCTTCCTTCAGAACTACTTGTTTCTCAGACACGGAGCTACCAAAGGACATTTGTGCTAATGCTTCTTAATCTCTTCCTGGGGAAAGAGAACAGAGTCAACTTCCTGGCCCGGAGGTCTTCTCATCTCTTCTGCTAACACTCAATTTTAATCTTATCCTGTTAGAGAACATTTTGCAAATATTTAATAGGAGTTTGAGAAACAAAAATTGAGACTGTTTTAAAGAAGAAAAATGAATAAAAATACAAAAGAAGACCATTGCCATGGAATCGATTCCCAGTCATGGAGACTCTAAAGGAGGCCTGGTTATAATCATAAAACTTACTAGGTTTTTAATATGGGCAAGTTACTGACTGAGTCTATGTTTTATCTGTAAAGTGGGGGAAACTATATGTATTTCACATTTTGAGGTTCTAATGAATTTACATACAGAAAAACACAACACTGTGTATAGTCCATCATAGGCAGAGGACAAACAGTGTTTGCTCACATTTTGTAACGAAGGGAGTGTGATTAATATGAAATAGCCTCTCATTCAAAACAGGACTGGAAGGCAGAAGGGGACAGAAAAGCTGGTAATAAGGAACACAAGGTTGAGAGGCAGAGTGTTGACATGTTATGGGATTTTAATCACAAAACAATGTATGTGCTAACTGCTTAAGGAGAAGCTAGTTTGTTCTGTAAACCTTCATCTAAAGTACAATAAAGAGAGAGAGAATGGCTAAAAACTGCCCTAAAAATATTCCAAGCAGGAAAACTATACTTTAGAGCCAATTCATTCTGTGTGCTTCCGTTGTTATTCCTTGCCATAAGTCAGCTCCAACTCATAACGCTCTTATATACAACTGGGAAAAATCCTGCACAATCCTATAGCATCTTCATAATCACTGGTGTGTTTCAGCCCCTTGTTGCAGCTATTGTGTAAATCCATCACATTGAGGATCTGCCTCGTTTTTACTGATTTTCTACTTTACCAAGCAAAATATTCTTCTTCAAAGACTGGTCCCTCACAATAACATACCAAAGTAAATGGGTCCAAGTGTCATCATCCTGTCTTCTCAGGAGCATTCTGGCTTTAATTCTTCCAAGACAGACCTGTTTGTTCTTCTGACAGTCCATGGTATGTTCAATATTCTTTGCCAACACAGTAACTCAAAGGCATCAATTCTTCCTCAATATTCCTTTATCATTGTCCGATTTTTCACATGATAGGAGACAACTGAAAATCCCACAACTTGGATCAAGAGCATCTTAGTCCTCATAATGACATCTTTGCTTTTTGATATTTTAAAGAGATCTTTTGTAACAGATTTGCCCAATGCAACGCATCATTTGATTGCTGTTTCCGTGGGTGTTGATTGTGGATTCCAGTGAAATAAAATCCTTGACAATGTCAACATCCTCTCAGTTTATCATGACCTTACTCACTGGTTCAGTGGGGAATTTTTTTTTTTTTTTTTAATGTTATGGTGTAATCCATCCTGAAGGCTGTGGTCTTTGATTTTGAAATATCTTCAGCAAAATTTTGCTTGCATGTAGTATTATCTGTTAGATAATTTCCATGTTCTGTTTGATCATCTTTCTTTGTAATGAGCACAAACACAGATCTCTTTCAGTTAGCTGGCCAGGTAGCTGTCTTTCAGATTTCTTGGCATAGACTATTAAGCACGTTCTACTTTGAAAACATTTGCTGAATTATCTAAAACTTGAGGACTTTTAGTGTCTTGTTAATACCTTCTGAAGATCAACTCTTCTTTATTACCAAGATCAATTCTTATCAGTACAATAGTACCCAATATTTCAAGATTACTTTTTGTCAAGTCATCTTCATTCAATTAAACTTCTCTTTCATACAATACTAATTCTCAAATTTGGCTACACTGATGCCAAAATCCAACTCATAGAAATTCTAAAGTATTGGCCTGAAGTATAGCCTGGTCTTCAGTACTTCTGAAAGTCTCCCAGATGATTCCAGTGCCCACTTAAGGTTGTGAACACCTCCTTAAAAGTCAGATGTCAGGAAAGCAGTCTGACAGCTAACATTAGTAGTTTTCAACTTGAAAGTACATCAAAATAGTTCAGGGATTTTTAAAAGTATAGATTCCAGAGCCTGTCTCACATCTATTGAGACAAAATTTCTTAGAATGGTGCCAGAATATATATATTTTAACAGTTTTTTCAGATCATTGTAAGCCAACCTGTAAGGTACCAAGCTGTGATGAAATCGGATTAATTGGTACTACCTAAATGAAAGTTGTATCTGTTACCACACCCGGATCCTTCCTGGTCTCTGCCCTTCCTTTTCAGTTGCTTCCTGCTTAAAACAGTTTGTAAACAATGTTTTGTCAAGGAAACAATGAAATATGATTAAAAATCAACCAACATTTACAAACTGTTTACCTAACATCAAGCACAGTGATAGGAAATTGGCATCCAGTATCTTCCTAAATCCACACAACAACACACATGAATTGTGCCTAATTTAGACCTGAGAAAACAGAGGCTTAGAGGACTCAAGTAATTTGCCCTGAACCATGCAGGTGGACGAGATGGAATAGGAACCTGTGTCTGTCTAATATTACAGCCTGTGATATTCATCAGCCATCATGGGATGGTTCTCCTTATCAACATCATTTGTGACCTTATAAGGAATATGAAATCTCAGGCTATCACCCAGACTTACTGAATTAGAAATTCTAAGTATTAGGACATCAGTATATGTTTTCACAAGCCCTCCAGATGATTCTAACTATAAGCTTAAGTTTGAGAACCGCTAGCCTGTGCTATACCCACTACCTACTGAAACACATACCTTCTTCAAGACACTGAGCAAAATCTTTCAGAAATTCTGTGTCATACAGTGCTTTGGTCTGACTAGGACAAGAGGCAGTCCATGCAGTGGAGTCCTGAATTTCACTGCGTGTAGAGTCACCGTACCTGTTAGAAGACAAATGAGCTGAGCAGTGCAGGAAAAACAACGAGGGGTAAAAAGCATCACGATTTCTTGGACTTCCTCTTTCTCCATTGACTCCAGATATGCTAGAATTTTAGACTGCTAGTGACAGGAATTTCTGTCTTTTTATAAATGACTTACTGAGTATGCCTGATTACTACAACAGGCAATAATAATCATGAAAATGACTATCGAAGCTTTTAATTATTTAATTTCAACCTTAAATCTTCCTTCAGTATATGCAGTCTTCTCAGAGTCTCAATGTCCTTCCCTTATTCCTTAAGAAAATTACTGCAAGCTTTACTTTGGATTTTTTTTTCACTATAATCAGACTAGTCTGGTTAACTAACACACCAAATACTACCATATTCCCTGATTTGGAAGCCGACATAAATTAAAATGTATCTGTGATATGTGTAATTATTATCAGTACATACTTGTTTTCTCTCTCTCTGAGCTTAAACTTACCATACTGACGCTGCTTCCTTTTGGCCTTATATTTTAAAGTCCTCTGCCCTAGAAAAGAATGATGGCTTCTCCATGTATCATTCAGAGAGCTGCTTTATTGCTACTCTGATAGCATAAAACCAAATGGGTGGTGATATTTCAAGAGCTAGATGTGGGAGAGGGCAGTTCGCACATGGTAATGGAGTTGGACTCCTCTCTTGCCTCCCTCCCCAGTGTTCTTTTAATGATGAAGTCACTGAATAAGTCAAACATTATAGGAACATTTTAAATCTGTATTTGTTAGTGCAGCAGCTGACGAATATGAAGTGGGACAAAAATGAAAACACAGTCCTAAGGACAAGTAAAACAAACTATAGGTGGATCAGGTTTATTTTTCCTTCCTTTCTTGCTTCTTTTTGCTTTCTTTCCTTCCTTTTTAATCCACCAAGTATTTATTGAAAATGATCTGCCATGAATTGAATTGTGTCCCCCCAAAATATGTGTATCAGTTTAGATAGGCCACAACTCCCAGTATTGTGTGACTGTTCACCATATTGTCATCGGTTTCATGTGATTTTTCTATGTGTTGTAGAGCCTATCACTGTGATGCTAATGAGATGGATTAGCAACAGCTACGTTGATGAGATCTACAAGGTTAGACTGTATCTTAAGCCAATATTTTTTGAGATATAAAAGATTTAAAAGAGATGCAAACAGACAGACTTCATATCACCAAGAAATAACACCCAGGAGAATAATGTGTCCTTTGGCTCTGAGAAGCTCCTCAAACAAGGGTAGATGATGACCAGGACCTTTACCTGGAGCTGATACCCTGAATCTGGAGTTATAGGTTATCAGATTGTATTTCTCTTACAGCAGCACTAGCTAACAAAGACAGAATTGAAGATGCTACTCTAACAGATACCTAAAATGTGGAAGGAGTTTTGAAACTGAATGGATAGAGGACTCAGAAGGAAGTGAGGGGTTGTTACACTGGAGACAGCACAGACTTTGAGAAGCAGCAACATACTAGGTCTGACAATTAAGTTTGCAAACTTGGCACTGTGCACATATGTTGGCTGAGCTGTACAAAAAACTCAGTAAAGCTTCATAACCTTGGTATATCAGTGTCTCACAGCTGTGTTTGTGTCAATATGTGGCGGTGTCTTGCTGAGTGGCATTCATTGTTGATGTGTGTTTTTGTGCGCTGTTGCATAAATGTCAAAGCTTGAAACAGAGAAACGAACAAACATTAAATTTCTTATTAAACCTGGCAGAAGAGAAAGTAAAGTCAGGGACATGTAAGTCCAAGTTTATGAGAATAATGCCATGAAGAAAATGCCAGTGTACAAATGGATTAAATGTTTTTCTGAGGGAAGAAAATGTGTCACTGATGAAGGGAGGTCAGGGCCACCAGTAACGAGCAGAACTGATGAAAAATTGCAAAAATTCATTGAGTTGTATGTCAAAATCATCAGCTGACTGTGAGAAGCATAGCTGATCAAGTAAACATCAATGGAGAAACAGGAAAATCTTCACTGAAAATCTTGGCATGAGAAAGATCTGTGCAAAAATGGTTCTGAAGGAGCTCACTGATGAACAAAAGCCAAGGAGGGTTTGAAGCTTGCCAAGACCTTTTGGAGAGGCAGAATGATGTCTGGGGCCATGTTATCACCGGTGATGAAAACTGGGTGTACCAATAGGACCCTGAAACAAAGCATCTAAGTGCACAAAGGAAGTTAGCCAATTCTCTGTGCCCCAAAATGTTCTGTCAGTCCAAATCAAGAGTCGAATGATGTTGCTAAGCTTTTCTGATATCAGAGAGATTGTTCATTATGAATTTGTACCAACTGGACAAACAGTTTACCAAGTTTACCGTTTGGAAGTGCTGAAAAGGCTACACGAAAAAATTAGACAAAAATGACTCAAATGTTTCTTTAACAACACATGGCTCTTGCATCACAATAATGCACCAGCTCACACTGCACTGTTTGTGAGGGAGTTTTCAAGCCAGTAAGCAAATAACTGTATTAGAACACCCTACCTACTCACATGATCTGGTCCCAGTGACTTTTTTGTTTACCCAAGGATGTTTGAAAGGAAGACATTTTTATAACATTCAGGACATCAAGGGTAATACAATGGCAGCTCTGATGGCTATTCCAGAAAAAGGGTTCTCAAATTGCTCGGAAGTGTGGACTAGGTGCTGGTGTCAGCACGTAGCTTCCCAAGGGGAGTACTTCAAAGGTGACCATGGTGAGACACAGCAATGAGGCATATAGCACTTTTTCTAAGATGAGTTCATGAACTTAATTGGCAGACCTCATAGAACCAGCAGTATTAGAACCAGGAGACCAGGACGAGACGGCATGAGCCAAATGACTTCTGTCTAAAGTTTACTGGTGGAATGGGGTGCCTCCAAGTACTTATTGGCGTAGTTTTGGAATTCTTATCTTAGCAGGGCAGATGTGAGCAGTGAGGCCTGAGGGGCTGAGAACCTAAAGAAACAAGAAGCAGATGCTAAACAGACAAGCAGTACAGGAGGCAAAGCTACCTTAGTCTCAAAGAGTATGGCCATGACCTCTAGGGTTTCAAAGAATAGAGACACCACTCGTATAAATTAGGAAAATGGAGTCACTTAAAGCCAAGGGTACAGAATTGCTATCCTACTGGGTCTGAAAGACAGAGCTGAAGCACACCTTAGAATCTGAAGAGTGTGGCCCACGTCAAGTCTGGAGGGCAGAGCCACTGTGTAAATTGTTTCGAGAACACAGAATTATTTTCAAGGCTTCAGGGATATTGTAATGTGTTCTGCTAACTAGCTCGGTGCCTGTTACACCTTCTCTCTCCAATTTCTCCCATTTGTAATAGAAACGTCTAGCTTGTTCCTATTGAACCATTTATATTCCAGAAGTAGATAACTTGCATTTTAGATTTCACAGATGAAGAGACACTTTTTGGATTTTGGATTTGCAGTTGAATTAAGATTTTTGCTGTGGCATGATGAACTACATATGTTTTACATGCAGCAAGGATATGAATTTGGATGGGCATGGTCAAAGCATAAAATGTCACAGATTGAATTATTATCTCCCAAAAATACGTTTTATCAATTTGGCTAGGCCACAGTTCCCAGTATTGCACAATTGTCCACAATCACATAGCAGCAGTACTAGTTTACTAAGATGTGGTCCAATTGAAAAAAAATTGTACTAGAAGTTACATAGATCTAGGTCTGTATTCCAGTCTGTTTCTTATAAGCTGAATGGCAGCTGGGTCGTACATTTCATTTACCTTCTCTATGCTTCAGTTTTCTAATCTGTAAAATGAAAATATAATAGATTATTGAGAATATAAAATGAGTAAATATGCATATAAAGTCCTAGCATAGTGTTTGACCCATGATTCAATAAATGGATCTCTTTTTCTGCCTTTTCCCCTCATCATAGTTAATAAGCTGTGATTCTTTTCAGAATCAAAGGTCTTATAAAAGGGAATGTTTTTCTGCAGAGACTTCCAAAGCTAAGTGGCCAGTACAACCTTCTATTTGACACATAGTCTCCTCAAAATCTATATATCCCCCTGTAAAAAGAATAACTGAAAATTAGAAAAGAATGTCTTTAAGATAGTTTGTTCATAAATGATTGTGTTGTGGATTTCCCTCAAGTAGTCACAACTGTCTGTTAATTTTTAGCTGATTGGAAAAGTGAAGGATTTTCAGAACACTAAAATGATCCTATACCCTTCCTAACCTCTTTGTGATGCTTACTGGTTTCCAAATTCTTTTTTTCTTTTTCCTTTTTCATTTTTTTTCCAAAATGTTAAGCATACTTTTCACATGTGGAAACAAAAATAATAATATATCTATGGGTAGAAAACAATAAAAGACTTGTTTTTATACACAATCTTCAACAGTCAGAAACTCAGAAATTGATTATGATAACTAAGTATCTGTAAGATAGCACTCCCTAAGACTAAGATTTGAGTACAAACTATTCCCCAGTAGAAGAAACCTGTATTGAAAAGAGCATCACTTTTATAATTTTATAATTACTATTTCTTCCTTCACTTTTTAGCCATGCAATATAAAGGAAAGTGTCTCAATCCCTTTAAGCAGTAGTTTTTTTTAGTGTTATTTATTTCATCAACTTGTTGTGAAACTAAATCAGATGATGGATATGAACTGATGTGTAGCAGGCAGCCACAATTGGCAACCATAGTTAATTTTTTGTGATGTGGTTTTGTTTTTCACCCTTTCATCTGTTGCTAAGTCATACTCTTTGATCTGAAAAGCAGAATTTGTTTATATCCTGAAAATCACAGTGAGTAGCTACCAGTGAATTTCATCCAACATAGAGATCAGTGTGAAATAATTAATGCTGTGACCTTGATCCAGTCCAAACTTTCTAGCCATGTCTTTGTTTATTTGTAAAGTAAGAGAGACATACCTAATGAGTCTGGTAGTCAGTCATCCGTCCTGCTTTTAGAGTCTGTAGTACATGCTATCATTATAATGGATTATTTGTTTAATGTCTATCTTTTACATCAGATTGCAAATCTCCATGATGGCAGGAATTGTCTGTCTTGTTCATTCAAACATCCTTTAGGATCTAATTTAGTATCTAGCATCTAGAAGATACTCAATAATTTTTGTAGAATGAATTAATGAATATGACATGAATGTGACACAAAAATGAATTATTCTTTCACTTCACTCTTTCAATCATTAATACAATAAATATTTTTCAATACTCAGTATGTGTGAGGCCATGTGCTTTGTGGTTGGCAAAGCAATTTTCTTCTGGATTATTTTACTTACACTTCACATAATATCTTTCAGACTGAAATTAGTCCCACTTTGCAGATAAGGAAAGCTAAATTTAGTATCATTAAGGAATTTGTATATGGTCACACAGTGATTCAAAAAGCAAGCTGATAAAGAAAATTTTAAAGGTTTATTTATATAGCGCTTCTTATTCTAAGAGTCCTAAACATTTTACACATTAACGTCATTTAATCCCTACATAAGAAGCTTAGAAGTAGTTACTTTTATTATCATCAGCTTTCTTACAAGAGAACTTGGAGCCCAGAAAGCTAAGTGTCCTGCCCAGAACACAGATAAGCGGTGGTTAAGCAATTTGTTTCCAAACTCCCATGATAAATAGTGTAGATGGGATGTGAACCCAGGTAGTCACTTTTCAAAGCCCATTCTCTTAACCAGTACATTGTGGTGCTCTCAATAATTTAAACACAATTCCAAAGAAAATGTCAAATTCTGCCAAGATTCCTGTTGTTGGAGTCAGTTGAATTTGTAAAGGGGTAGCTAAAAACTGAAACATGGTAGAACTGAGATATTTTCTGCCTGGTTTTCTGTGTAGGTTAAGACAAGAATGAGCTACTCTTATGTAGCTATGTGCGCAGTGATACTTTGCTGCTGATGTTATGATTGTTTATCCTAATCTGAGTCATATCAAAAAATTAAAAATATAGGATAAATCAGTACAACTGCTAATTATTTATATATCCAAATGCTTAATTTCTTGACATATGTTATTTCAAAATAGGATTCCAGTAGAGTTGATTTGGAATTTATTCTCAACCCATTGATTCAGTTCATCTTGATCTCAGTAAGTGTGCTAGTTCCTTCAACTTAAAACCTACCAAAGTTGGTTGGAGTTAGATCTTTCAAAAGGAGAATTTAACTCCATAATATTATTACTATTATTGGCCAAGAGCTCATTCTTGCAAATTTGCAAGAGGGGTATAATATGGAGCAAGAACCTCTAAATTCAGAACAAGTAACAATTAGCCAAGTGCTGTTCAGCCACAATTAGAGAACAATTTTGTCTTCCCCCTTAAGATACTTATTTTATACAAATATACATTTTAGCTTACAAACCTCAGCAATCAAAAGAGCCTAGAATATGAGTTATGGACTTTCACAGTGTAAGCCTTGTCAAATAGAGAACCCTTTTATAAGAATTAAAAATAAACTGGCCATAAAATCATGATACTTCAGCTGTTTTCAATTCCTTGCAGTTTTAAGTGAAGACTAGGTCTCAGAAAGTCACAGAAGTAAGATGAAGGCACAAAAATTTGGACTGTAATTTTTCCTACTTCTTATAGATATCTTGGTTTCAGCCAAATATATTCAATAGCCCATGAGGCTGAAATTAAACAAATAAAGTGTTATCTTTGTTATGGTAGTTTTGAGACTAAATAATGTATGGGATATAAGTCAACTCTTTTTTTTTTTCCCCACCATACTTATATTTTTATTTTCTCTAACTAGATTTTAATTTTTTGTTGCACAATTCACTCAAGCATGATTCATTTGTTAATTTCACAAATATTTATCGAGAGTCTAGTATGATAAAATGATACGAAAATGCATTGAATACATTAGCGCATGCCATCTAGCAGATAGAGGCTCAGTAAAAAAAAAAAATGTCTTTTTCTCATTGATTTCACAATTTCTCATTGATCATAATACTTTAATCATACATATAGTGTATAAAATTACTCCTTCATTTAGTAAATATTTATGCTATACAAAATAAACCTAAACCAAACCTGCTACTGTGGAATTGATTCCGATTCGTAGGGACCCTATAGACAGAGTACAACTGCCCCCATAGAGTACCCAAGAAGCACCTAGTGTATCTAACTACTAAGGGCAAAATGATAAATCAAATAAGTGAAGCTCTTGTTTTTGCAGCTTATAGTCAAGATTCTCACCAACACGTGAAACTTGTACGATACTTCACATATTTGGGCATTGCTGATAAATTAGACCTCTCAAACTGAGATCTAGACAATGAGTAAAAGCTATCCAGTTTCTGTAAGCTGGTTTCTCTAGAGGCAGGCCCCAAGACAAAGATTCGTGCCCTTTGGTGGAGGATAAAACAATACACAGCACTGGGTAGGCCAGCACAGCTGGTAGAAGATAGGTCATGGGAGCTCCATGGATGTATCCAAACTCCCTGAGGAGCCAAATTGCTGGACTGAGGGCTGTTGGGATGATGTTCTCAGGGAACACATAGCTAAATGGGCATAACACTGTTCTTAAAGACCATGTACTACATTCTGCTTTGGGAAGTAATGTCTGGGGTCTTAAAAGCCTGTGAGCAGCCACCGAGGATACTCCACTGGTCTCACTCCTCTGGGAGCAAAGAAGTGTGAAGAAAACTAAATGCACGAGGGAAAGTTTAGTCCCAAGAACTAACGGGCCACATCTACCACAGCCTCCACCAGACTGAGTCCAGTACAACTAGACGGTACCCAGCTGCACTGACACCAGTGACTGCACCAGTGACTGCGCTGACAGGGATCACAATAAGGAATTTGGGACAGAGGTAGAGAAAAATGTAGAACAAGAAGAACTGATGCACTTGAGCTGTGGTGTTGGCGGAGAACATTATTTATACTGTGGACCACTAAAACTAGGAATACATCAGTCTTGGAAGAAATGGAATCAGAAAATTCTCTAGAAGACAGTGAGACTTAGGCTCTCTTACTTTGGAAACAGCATTAGGAAAGACACAATTCCTAGAAAAGGATGTCGTGACTGGTAAAGCAGAGGGTCAGAAAAACAAGGGAACCTTCCATGAGATGGACTGACACAACAGCCGAAACAGTGGATTCAGATATAACGTCATGACGACGGGACCAGGAAGAGCTTTCGTTTGCTGTGCATTAGGGTACCATAAGTCGGAGTTCACTTGATGGCAGCTAACAGTTACTATTATTTCATATGTTATTAAGTTTAAGGAGAGAGTTTACACAGCAATTTCGATTTTTATTTAATAATTTCTACAGATTATTCAGTGATTCCAGTTATATATTTTTGCAATCTTTCATTCTTTCACCCGTTCCTTTCTGATTGTACCGTTTCCAGCACTCTAGTGTTCCTGACAGTCCCTAACGTTCTTGTCTATGGTTGAGAGGACTTTTTGTCCATTTGGTCTCCTGCAGACTTTTTTTTCTTTTTTCAGAAGCTCATTACTCACAGGTGATATGCTTTATTTTAGGATCCGATCTGTTATTTAAGTGGCCACAAGAGATAATTTCAGTTTAGACTGTGAAGTGTATTTCAGTGCAATAGCTACTGGAGTCCTCTAGTATCAACCAGTCCAGTAAGTCTGGATTTGTGAAGAATTTTTTAAAATTTTTAAGACTTTCTTGAGTCTTTGGTTGCCTTCTTTCTCTTTTGTTCCAGATGAGTAGAAACCACTAATTGTATCTTAGATGTCTGCTCACAAGCTAGAAACAATATTAAAGAGTTGTTCTATAAAGCTATCATCCTAAGTCTTCAAACCCCAAAATCAATACTGTGAGGCATCTGTTTATGTCTAAGAACTATCACATACCTGTGTCCTCTATATGATTTACTATGACTGATGAATATACACACATGCCAAGCCAAGCCAAGCGCCATTGGGTCTGATTCGACTCATGCACACACACAGATGTATCTGCACACACATAAGCCTGTAGATACTGCCATGTGTGCATACGTATGTACCCGCATATTTATACTGACACACTTACATTACTATGTGTTTAGCTACACACATATTTTGCTGGTTATTGTTGGTATCATTTCTCAATTGTGCTCGTCATATTCTTTAGCAAAGACTTCCTTTTCTCTTGTGCACTTCACAGTAACCTCATGTACTTTGGCCAAGCTGCATGCACTTGACCCATATTCATCCCCAAACTATTGTCTACTATTTTGAGAGAACTTTGTCTTCCTGTCCCCTATTTCTGATAACCACCAATAAGCACTGGTCTCTGTGTGTGTGTGTGTGTGTGTGTGTGTGTGTGTGTGTGTGTGTGTGTGTGTGTGCGCGCGCAATAAGCACTGGTCTGTGTGTGTGTGTGTGTATACACATATATATACACACATATATATAGTTGCCATCTTTTAAAGGTGTGATAATACACAATATTCATCCTTTTTGATTGATTTATTTCATGCACCATAATGTCCTCCAGATTTATCCATGTTACATGAGGTTTTGAAGACTCACCACGATTTTTATTGTGTATTTTTTATGTGCATGCCACATTTTGTTCATCTCTTCATCTGTTTGTAGGAACTTGGATTTTTTTCCCATCTTTTTGATACTGTGACTAACGCTGTAGTGAACATAGCTGAGCATGTGTCTTTATTTGTGATACCACTATTAGCTCTTAGGATATGTATCTAGAAATGGGATGAATGAATCACAAGGTATTTTTATTTCTACCTTTTTAAAGAAATGCCATCCTATTTTTCGTAGTGTCTGTACCGTTTTACAGTCTCACCCACAGTATACAAGTGGTTCTAATCTCCCTAAACCTTACCAGCAATAACACAATAACACAAATACTACTGTGTGAGTGTGTGTGAGTGTGTGTGTGTGTTTATGTGTGTGAGAGAGAGAGAGAGAGATTTAAATCAGTGTTATTTTCTCAGTGTTGGTATAGAATCTCATTGTAGCTTTGAGTTCATCTCTTTAACTGCCAATAATGATAAGTATCTTTTCATGTGTTTGTGATTCACTTAATTGTCCTATGTGGTGAGGTATCTGTTCAGGTACTTTGCCTATTTTGTAACTATGTTGTTTGTCTTTTTGCTATTGAGTTGTTTAAGTTTTGTATATGTTGTAGAGATTAGATTCTTATTAGATACACTCTTCCTGAACATTTTGTTTTCCCAGTCTCCAGGTTCTCTTTTCATTCTTTTGATAAACTCTTTTGATGAGCATATGTATTTGATTCTAGGAGATACCAGCTGTCTAATTTGTCTTCTATTGTTCATGCTTTTACAGTTACATTTGATAACGTATTTCTGCAAATCTTAAGTCCTGTATTATCTTCTAGAAACTTCATAGTTTTATGTTTAACATTTAAGTATCTAATCCATTTTGAGTTGTTTTTTTGTGCATAGTGTAAGGTGTGGATTCTGTTTCATTTTTTCTGCAAATGGATATCCAATTTGGCTAGCATTACTTGTTAGAGGATGTTGCTTCTCTATTGATTGGACTTTGACCCTTTGTTGGAAATCAGTTGCTCATAGGTGAATAGATTTATTTTTTTTAGGTTCTTAATTCTATTCCATTATTCTTTGTGTCTGTCACTAAACCAATATCAGGCTGTTTTAGCTATTGTGACTGCATAGCATGTTGTGAGATCAGAAAGTGTTAGGCTCCCTACTACAATCTCCTTCAATATTGCTTTGGTTCATCAGGGCTTGAAAACTCTGGTGGGTGGTGGTTAAGAGTTATAGCTGCTAACCACAATGATATTTGAAATTCATTAGGCACTCCTTAGAAATCCTATAGGGCAGGTCTACTCTGTCCTTTAGGGTAACTATGAGTCAGAATTGACAAGCAATGTTTTTTCTGTTTTGTTTTTGCTTTCTTCTTTTTGTTTCTTTGTTTGATTTTAATCAGGACCTAAAAACAAGTGTTAATTAAAGGCTGTAGTTTACAAGTGTTCATTCTTGCTGTTTTACAGTCTTATATATTTTGCAAATACATAATATCAAGTGCCCAACATTATACTCATCATACAGAATATTTTCATTATCATCAAAATGCCCTGTCCTCCAGCTATTCATCCCCCTCACTCCTCACAACCTCCCTGAAACCACTGATCTTTTTACTATCTCTATGATTTTACCTTTTCCAAAATATCCTATCTTTGGAGTCACAGAATATGCATAGGCTTTTCAGACTGGCTTCTTTCACTTAGCAATATGTATTTAAAGTTCCTCCATACATTTTTGTAGCTTGGTAACTCATTTGTTTGAGGAATAACACTCTATTATATTAAAACGAATAAACAAAGAAAAAACTCTTTGCCTTTGAGTGACCCTATAGGAAAGAATAGAACTGACCCTGTATGATTTTAGGAACAACTGGTGGATTCAAACTGCTTACTTTTGGGTTAACAGCCAAACCCTTAGAAACTGCAGCACTGGGGCTCCACTGCCTTGCACACCAGAAGGAAAAAAAAAAAAAAAACCCACTGGTGTTGGGTCAATCCTGACTCACAGTGACCCTATAGATCAGAGTGGAGCTGTCCCATAGAGTTTGCAAGGAACACCTGGTGGATGTGAACTGTCAACTTTTTGGTCAGCAGCTGTAGCACTTAACCACTGCCACACCAGAATTTCCACTGTCTTGTACAGACATACCAAAAATACATCACCATCGAGTTGATTCTGACTCATAGTAACACTATAAGACTGAGTAGAACTTCCCTCAGGGTCTCCAAAGCTGTGATCTTTACAGAAGCAGACTGCCACATCTTTCTCCCATGAAATGTACGCTGTAGTTTATTTTCCATTTCCTTATAGAAGGACATCTTGATTCCTTCCCAATTTTTGGCAATTATAAATAAATCTTTGATAAACATTTGCATGCAGGACATGTGTCTTTAGCCATGTAGTTATTTTGATCTTTGTAATTTTGTGTTTTCCAAGGTTGGTTTAAAATTCTTAAAATAACTAGGACAAAATTTAAGAAAATATGTGAAACCTATCCTAAATCTAAGTTTTTACTTCTGAGACAAAATTTTATATGAACAGAAATAATATCCAGACTTTAAGTGATACTCGTTGTGTGTGTCACTATTTTCTACAGACAGCATAAAGGGTTTTTATTAATTTCATATTAGAGTTACTAGCTAATGCATCAGCAAGAACAAATATACAGTAAGTCCCAAAGTAGACTCATTAGGGTTTTAGGACATGAGCAGAGAAAAGATCTGCCTTGTTTTTTACAAAATGCTTAGTACTCAACATGGAAAATAACAACAACAAAAAGTATTGAATAAATAATTTTGTAATAAATAAGGGGATATGACTTGTAACAACCACCATTAAGTAATTTAGACCACTGAAAGAATTAAGATCCATAGAAGAAAAGTTGCTTCCTTTAAAAGATTTATCACACTTGTGGAGTCCTGATGGCACCCTGGTAAAGAGCTAGGGTAAGCTACTGCTGCTAACAAAAAGTTGGCCATCTGAATCCCCTAGCCACTCCTTGGAAACACTATGGAGTGGTTCAACTCCATCCTATGGGGGTCACTATGAGTTGAAATTAACTTGAGAACAATGGATTTGGGGTAACATAGTTCTGACTCAATTGGTGCTCAGTAAGTATATATGAGTTAATTGATGGATAAAGAGATCTGATGGCACAATAAACACTCAGCTGCTAACTGGGAGGTTGCTGGTTCAAAGTGACCCTGAGCTTCCACAGCAGAAAGACCTGGAAATCTGCTCTTATAAAGATTATAGCCTAGCAAACCTCAAGGGATCTATCTACCCTGTCACATGGGATCTCTGTGCTGCTGGAAATTGACTCAACAGCACCAAACAACAGCATCTGATGGAAGGACAGGTATTCCCCAAATTCCCAACAAGGACCAATATGGTAAAAATCCTAAGAGGTGCAAAAGCTTTGTAAAATTTAGGAAGGCAGCACTTTATGTTTAAAAGAATTTGTGAATCTAAGGAAAAGTAAAGACTTTTGAACTTGACTTTAAAGGGAAGATAGGATTTTTAACGTTTTTATCACAAAACGGGAAATTCCTGTTTCTGGCAAAAGGAATTCAACTAACAGTGGTATTAGATGTGCTTCTCTAGGTTTTTTTATAATTCAGTGCCTTTTGGAAAGTTAGTTCTATTTAAAGGAAAGTTTAATTGTAGGAACCCACAGCTGGCACCTTAAGTGCCAGATGCTGGTTTTGTTTCATAGTTAACGGTGGCAACATTGCTTAATTGTATATTTACAAGCAAACACATGTTGTTTCATGAAAACTACTTGATAATTACACAGTGACTACTGGAACCCCTGATAATTACACAGTTACATGTGTTACTGCTACCAAGTTATCTCCTGATAGCTGAGTAATTAAGTTGTCAACCCAGCAAATAGGGCTGGAAGGGAAGCATCTGAAACGTGTGTTCCTTTACTTGCAGATGTCTGTGGATTCAATGGCACTCGTCAAACTTGGTGTCATCCTGTTCTCAGTCATCCGACATTACCCTGAAAGGTTAAGCACTTACCTACATGCATGTCTACAAGCCATTGTAACTACTTTGCAAAGGAATACAGCATAGTAGAAAGAATATGAATCTGGTTTTAAATTCTGGACCTACCGATTTTCAGCTGTGTGACTTAATGCCAGCCTCCTAACCTATTAAATGGGCTTAATAATGTTTGTAGTTAGGAGGACCAATAAGGAAAGCCTTGGCATAAAGCAGGCACTCAACAAACCTTAGTATCCAACTACCATCTGCTCCCACCCACAGACTTGTTTTTAAACAGTTTCAAGTGCTCCATCTCTTCATCAAAACTGGTCCCATACTAACCTCTACATGGAGTGGCTAAAATGTCTAGGTATGATTGAAAATAAAACAGCCAAGTTTATCTTTCTTTAATTCTCAAAATCCAGATGTTGTATTAAATCAACTTGTCTTTTTTTTTTTTTTCTTCTTTTTCAAAATACATCAAAACAAATGGATTTTGCTAAATGGTACCCAAAATATATAAATTGGTAAATGTTTCTCCCAAAGAGATAGCCAAGCCTTATTCTTCTTTATTATTATTTAGTGAGGCTAATGTCCAAACAGAGCCCTGGTGGAATAGTGGTTAAGAGCTTGGCTGCTAACCAAAAGTCAGCAGTTCAAATCCACCAGTTTCTCCTCAGAAACTCTATGGGGTAGTTCTAATCCATCCTACAGAGTCACAATGAATGGGAACAGACTCCATGGCACACAACCACAACAACAATGCCCAAATACAAAGATACAGGTAAAGTGTACTCACAAGGTAGAATCTATTAGTCTTCAAGTGCTCCAAGCCACTTGAAACTTCTTTTTGACATCACTCTTTAGAATATCTGTCATCAAGCTTCAGTTCACAAGGAAGAAATTTCTGTGTCTAAAGAACAAGGCTCAAGACTCTGCACAGAGACACAAATAGAAACATGGCAATAATTGCAGTTACCTTCTGCCATCAAATAAGATATTTTTGGTGCTGAGACAGATTAGATAATTTTTCTACATTTATGTAACCAGGAAGTGGAAGAAATATAATTATACTTGTTGGTCTGACTCCCAATCCACACTTTCATCTAAGCCTATTTGTAGAAAGCCTGGGAAAAATGTTCAATCTGACACTTATTTGTTTACATTTATTAAATGTCTAGTAAATGCTGTAAAAATTATGCCCTGAAGGAAAAAAGCATTTGTAACTAACATTTATTTGCACCTGCTATGAGTCTCGACGGCACTTGGCTTGGCTTTATGTGACAGATACATTTTTTTTAATAGACACTAGGTCATTGCCTCATCCCAACAATATAAGAAACTGGACTGAGGTTACACTCCATTAAGGAGCACAGGTAAGATTTGAACCCAAGGTGACTGCTCTAAAGTCTATGCTTTGACCTACCAAGCTAGGTTGGCTGTTTTGTACTATAGTCACAGCGCCCAATGTAGGACTGAAACAAGAATAAATATTCTACAGAGCCCGAATACAAAGAACTCATAGTCTAACAAGAAAAAAAGAAACATAGGCAAATATAATTCAATGTGCTGTGTGTTATAATGCATAGTTGTGATACAGCAAGGATCCCAAATTCCTACTCTGCGAGTTAAGCTTCTGAGAAAATACACCATAAAAGATGTCAATCACATGTGCTCTGGTTGTTCTTAGCCAGGGTTTTAGTCTGAATCCCTTCATATTTCATGGAGCTGGAATAGATCCCAGTGTAGTAAGTGGATCAGAAGTGAATTTTGAAGGAGAATTCTAGGACTGAACTCAGAATCAATTCTAAGAATTTAGTGTGTCCTTGGTCCTTCTCTCATGGTACCACCTGCTCCCATTTGGCCTTCTTATTCTAGGGCATTCCCTAGCAAAGGAAATTCTTGTGGCAAAGTGGTTAAGTGCTATGTCCGCTAACCAAAAGGTTGACAGTTCAAATTTACCAGGCACTCCTTGAAAACTCTACGGGGCAGTTCTTCTGTGACCTATAGGGTCACTGTGAATGAGAATCAACTCAACAGCAGGAGTTTTTTTTTTTTTTTTTTTTTTGGCTCCCTGGCAAGAGACATGTCCAGCCTATGTTTTATATTTTAACCATGGAGAAGGGGAGAGAGTACCCCATGAAAAATAATCATTTTGACTCCTTTGTTTCTATAAATTACCAAAACACTTCTGTCATAGCTGGGGTTTTCTAAAGAAATACAATCAGTAAGATTAGATTGATAGATGATAAAGCATAGACAGAGGATAGACAGGTTTTAAGAAATGTTTCCTACGGTTATTGGTCATTCAAAATCCATAGGTCGTACAAGAGACTGGCATCCCAAAACCAGTATGTCAGGCAATGGGAAGAGTGAAGAATGAAAGGTTTGGTAAAATATCTGTTTACAGTCTGGAGGCAGACAAGCCCTAGAGAAACGCTTTTGTTCTTTAGGCCTTTAACTGATTGGATGAGGTCCACTTACATTATGCAGGGTAATCTGCTTTACTTAAGGCCAAATGATTTAACCACATGTAACTACTATATAGTAGAATCTAGACTATTGTTTGACCAAACAACTGGGCACCAAAGCTTAACCAAACTGACACATAAAATTATCCCACACAGCTCCTTATAGTTAAAGCAAGGAAAAGGACTGTGCGTGACCAACATAACAGAAAGGTGGAAAGATGCAGCAGAAGTCCAGAGAAGCATCTACCTGTGTTACCCGGAGGAGAAAGAGAGACTTCATAGAGGATGGAATGTTTGAGCTGGGTCTTAAAGAATGACTAAACCCAAAAACCAAAACTTGTTGCATTCAAGTCAGTTGCAACCCATAGCAACTCTATAGGACAGAGTAGAACTGCCCCGTTGGGTTTCCCAGACTGTAATCTTTACAGAAGTGGACTGCCACATCTTTCTCCCATAAAGACTGGGTGAATAAATATTGCTAAACACGACTTCTGACAGAGGTAAAGTACAGAGGCAAAGGGATGAAGCATGGAAAAACAATTCAATGGGGAACCAAGTATCTAAACAGAAAGAAGGAAGCAAGCGAGGACAGATAAAGATCTAGAGGTGACTGGGATAGCTTATAAAAATTTTTATTTATTATATTACATAGTCACATATTACCCCTCATCCTCCACCCCGAGATTCGGGGAGCTCTTGAAGCATGGAATGAGCAGAATTTATTTTACAGTGATTAAGGACAAGAAGACAAGTCAAAGCCTATTCGAATTTTGCAGTGTGTATAATGTTGTGAATAAGACAAAGATTCAACTTGGAAGCTGTTTATGAATTCTAACCAATAGGGCTTAGAGTTGGATATGGGGAGAGAGAAAAGGGAGGGAAGAGCTTAAGCTTCAACAGGGGCAGATTATCCAATAGGCAAGGTAAGCACGGAGTTTAGCATGCTCTCCAGATCATCTGTAGTAAACAATTTCACATTTTTTTTTTTTTTACCACATCAAGGTTACTGTTTCTAAGAACCGCTCACATCTGTCTCTTACCCAGCCCCACAGCACCTTCCTGCAAAATCAAAGCCTGTTTACAAATTTATAATCCCTAACAGGGGCGGACGATACAGTAAGCAAGGTAAACATAGGTACTCTTCTACTTACCTTCTAATCTGTAGTGAATGGCTTTGCTACAGATGATCTGATAAGCAAGCTAAGCAAGCTCAGCAAAGTGCTTACCTTGCCTATTGGATAATCCACCCCCAGCTTCATGAATTCAGTAGGAGGAAAAGCAACACATAGGAAGACAAACTGTTGAATCTTATAAATATATTCTTAAAAAATTACTATTATTTATATCAGAAGTTTCCAAGTGTCTAAGATATTTTATAAAATGCTGTTTCCATGTAATATTATGGTTTCTTTTTTCTGACATTCTGTAGTTAGATATGATTGGGAAATACAGAGTAGAACTAGGTCCAAACTTTGAACAAAGTTCTTTAGAATTAGGGCATTCAATATGTTAGTTTTTCATTATGGATAGTGCTATAGGGAAGAAAGTAAACCCAGTTTTCCAAAGTTTTTAGATCGTATTTTTTTCCTTTGAGTACCTCAAGGCATTTCATGGTCTATAATCATACAGAGCCAAGATGGAACTAATATATAGAATGGCTTGTATACCTTTAATCGAACTGATTCTTACCTTTAAGAAAATATTTAAGAAAATAGTGTTTCATTAATTCACTACTGTATTTATGTGACAGAATTTTATTATCATATGAAAGTCTAAGACTGTGTCACAATGATTCATATTAATTAAGAGCTTTATGTGTATAAGGCCATTGAGGAGTTACCTTTCAAATCTTAAAACAGCTGACTTATGAGAAAAACTAGGCTTTAATTCCTGGTCTTGGAAGTATTTGAACTACCATCTGAGAAAATAAACCATAGCCCTATGGGTAAATGAAATGGTTCTAAGCTTCACAGCAATGGGAAAAATCACTTAAATTATCTGGGCCTCAGTTTCTACTTCTGAAGGAAATATGATGCCATAATTTAAAGGCACCGCTCTAGGATGCTACTATAACAGCATATTCTAGGCCAACCTATAGAGTCACTAAGAGTCAGGGTCATTTCAGCGGCAATAGGTTTTTTTGTTTGTTTATTTAGGTCAACTTGAAGAACATAGTATAAAGCCCTTAAACTCGGTGAAGCAAGAATCCATGGCTTCTTGAAACAGATTTCCACAGATCCAGGAAGATTTTGCTTTCAAGAACATGGAGACAGAAATGTCAGGAATCCTGGCAGGAGTGGATGGGCTTTTAGAATTACCTCCATCTATCATAGGGCTCTATGACAGAAAGCAGGACATACCAGTTAGCACATGCTAAACTAGGTTGAAGGAAGACGGTAGAACAGGGAAGACCAGAAAGGATATTGCCTGTTTAAGGACAATTCAGGTGACTTCCAAATCTCCACCCAAAGTTCTTTCAAAACTATGTATCTGTGTATCTATATGCCCTGTAGACTCTCCACCAACCTATCTAATGGGAATATCCAACAAAATATGCTTAAAACAGAATTGGTGTTTTTTCCTTTCCTACATTCCTCTGAGGTAAGAAGGTTCCAACAGATCTCACATGTCTAGAAGGCAAGGGATCACTTCCTGCAACAGATTGGGCAGTTCTCTAAGCACACGTCTAAGTGAACAAGAGAGTAGGTTGTGTTTGCTTTGTGCTCAGTGCTTTCCCTTGTGCAATCTCACTTAAACCTTCATTAAAAAAAAAAAAAAAAGGAAATAAAAGAAATTAACCATTAAAAATCATCACTATTCCCACTTTTACAATTGATAAAAGTGGAACTCTGAAAGTAGGAATAATTACTCAAAGTCACACAGCTGCTAAGTCCAGGAGCTGGAATTCTTATACCTGCTTTACCCTAAGCTTGTGTTCATTTGCCCTAGGTTGTCCCCAGCACTGAGATCATTAGGAAACTGGTGAAAATGATACTAGGGTCTAGAGCTGTTGAGCTCTGGTCTTGGGGAAAGGCTGCTCCTTGCTCTGTGTTGCTCTGGGTCATGAGTGAGCATCTCAGAAGTGCTGACTATAGTTGGAAGAAAGTCACAACTCTCAGAAAGGGAGAGATATTCGGATACAGGCTCAGCGACCGTGTAATATGATATATTAGTAACACTACACTTCCTGTACACATTTCTTGAATGCCTCTCCCTCTCACATACACACATAATCACTTCCCTCTTATTCTTTCTTTCGCGGACATACACACATTCTCTGCCTACTTTCTGTGGACACTGAAAAAATTTGCAAAATTTCTTTTAAGTTACCGAAAGTTATTCCAAGACTCACAATTTCTTGATAACAGCTCTCCCTTATTCAGTGACATTTATGAACTTATATTTCACGTGCCGAACCCAGTTTAATTTTCTGGGTGGCACAAAGTGGTTTGTGCTCTATTCAATTGACAGTGTGAACCCACCTAGTGGCATTACAAAAGAAAATTCTAGTGACTTGCTTCCATAAGGATTACAGCCAGGAAAACCCCATCAATCTGTTCTGCTCTGTAATACATGGACTTGCCACGAGTCTGAACCAACTTGACAGCAGTGGGTTTGTTCTTTTGGTTTTATTGTGTGTTTGTGTTCTACACATCCAACCCAGTTTAATTTTCACAGCGTATTTCTGACACAGTGTCTTAGTTATCTAGTGCTGCCATAATAGAACTATCACAAGTGCATGGTTTTAACCAAGAGAAATGTTATTTTGTCACAGCCAGAAGGCTACAAGACCAAATTCTGGGCATTGGCTGCAGGTGAAGGCTTTCTCTTTCTGTGCTGGCTGTGGTGGAAGGTCCTTGGCATCATTCTTCCCCTGGACTGGGAGCTGTACAGGTGCAGGGAGTCCAGGTCCTTTTCAGTGGAACATGCTCTGCTCCCAGTTCTACTTTTGGGGGGTGTGAGGTCCCCATCTCTTTGCTTACTTTCCTTTCCTTTATTTCCCAAAGGATTGCCTCAAGGCGCAATACAACCTTACACACGAGTCCTGTCCCACCAGCACCACGGCGACCTATCATCCCTCACTAATACGTAATACGTTAACATCATAAAGGGAGGGTTTACAGCATACAGGAACCTCATACAATACCAGGGATCATGGCCTAGCCAAATTGCTATGCACATTTTTGGAAGGACACAACTCAATCCACCACACATAGTATTTTGAATAGGTTGAGGAAGTTGACGCATAGGAAGTTAAAGAACTGTTTGAAGTCAAACAGCTAGTGAAGCTGAGGAAAGGGAGCAGGTATTTGGATGCAGATCAGGTCTATGTGGCACCAGAAGTCAAAATTCAGCCAAAACCCTTGACTGCCTCAGCAGGCAAGCTCGGTGTGATACTGAGCAGACAGTGTCACAAGACTGTGTCCTGGTGGAGACTGATTTTTACAAATCATTAATCCTTCCACTGCCTTCAACTTACACTCATCACTGCTGGGAGTGTGTCTATCAGAGAAGGCTCTAATCTCTTCCCTGTGAACAGAAAAAAAGAAAAACTGAGTCAGTGCTATTTTATGCTGGGTCATTTAAGTGTTACAAGAGGGGAACACAGAGCATTTCCTGCTGCCAAAGACAAGGACTAGAGTCCTCCTAACAGTGCAGCAAGACTGACACCGTGTGGCCATGCAACAACCTCCCCAAAAGCCTCCTAGTGGAGGCCACCAGGCCTCACTGACTTTCTCAAGAAGAGAGCATGAGGAAGACAGTACCTAACAGAAAGACCAATCACTAGGTTGAGACAGTTGCTGGTAGAGTCCACTCTACTCTCTACAACAAGTAACACTGCTGCAAGTAGCCAGCTACAAAGTTAGTACCTAGCTCTGGGTCTGGGAGTATGGGAAAGTAGGGAATTAAATGTTTTTCTCTATTATTTTATTTATTTATTTTTCTTCATTGTAAGTTGGTAAAGCTTACATATCCCTTAACTGGTTCCAAATATACTACTAGGCAACTTGAAGAAATGCACTGAAAATTCAGGTAGATCATCTGTCTACAATTTGGTGGGCAAGGTGAAGCAAAGAAAACCAAGGATAGAAACAAATATAGATGAAGACATGAAATAATTCACAAAATGCATAATTAAAAATGCAATATAGGACAGGGGTACGACACCGATTTATCTCCTGATCTTTTATAAACCAATAAAAGGATGATGACTTCACTGGTTATGGTCTATGAGATAAAAACAAACCAGCCATGAACTGAAGAACATACCATTCCTATTCCTGTTTGTATTGGTAAACCAGACTATTTATAAAGGTCATAAGTAACATCAGTATACCAATCAGCAAAACTGACCCACAAAATCTTTCTGCATGGCTCAGCAAGTCAGAAAACTCTAGCAATCCAACTCTTCTTTCCACTTTTGCATGGTAGATATAGTACAAGTTTGGGGGGGGTTTTAGTTGTTATTGTTTCAGTTTATTATGTATGTTCAATTCGTTTTGTGCTTCCCCTTTAAATGGCTGTTGCTGCCAATTAGTTTTATTGTCTAAAATACAATAAGATTCCATTTTAAGAAGTCGATGCTGGGCTTTTACTGCAGAACACAATAAATTAATCATTAAATCAATTGTATTGATTAGATCTTAGAAGACATGAAAAATTGCAGTGCAAGGACTATTTTTACCAAGAGTCAAGAAGGGACCTCAGCATCCTAGGGGAAGGTGGAGCAATGTTCTCTGATGGTGCTGTCTCATTGCTTCCCTAGGATGTTAGCATCTTTTATTGACTCTAAAGTGAATATGGTAATGATTTAATTTCAAACATCTACCCTAAATAATAGCTTTCATTTCATAAGTGGTCACAAAACTCTCCATATGATGCTAGTGCTTTCAGGCACTATTTCATATAACCCTAACAACCAATCTGGGAGGAATGTGTTCCTGTCCCCATGGAATGAAAAAAGAAACTGAGCCCCATGGAAATTAAGGAAATTGCTCCAGGTGAGAAACTATGCTACAGTTTGAACCTAGTTCTTACTGACTGCAAAGTTCATGCTCTTAACACTAAGTTATACCTTAAATTTTATGTCTTAAATGAATAAAACTCTATAGCACACTTCTTTGCCTATTTCCATGCTTCCTCACAGTGTGCGAACATAAGTGTAGAGACGTAGAAATTTTGGAACCAACATTAGATTTTATTTGGAGGGAAAGGAATATTGAACACCAAAGCCAAGGCAGTTATCAGAGACCCAGGTTAAGAACTAAGGCACCAGGCAGACCTGATATGTAGATCAGGACTGGCAGAGATGAATAGTAGGTGAGGTAAGAGGAGCTGAGAGGGTACACAATTGTCTGTACAAGCTGATACAGCCTTTGGCAGAAACTGTCAGGGCTTTGGGCAATATGTAGATGTAGTTTTTAACTAAAGTCCACATCATGATTCTTGAGCATGTCACTCAAAATCTTAAAGTCTCCATTGCCTCATATGTAAACTGGGGACAGTCATACTTCCTTCAAAGTACTGAAGTTTAACTGCAACAACGTATGTAAAATTCTTAAGAGAGCATCTAGTCCAGTGTAGGTGCCAAGTAGGTGCCTAATGTGTGGTTGCTAATGTGGTTTTGCAGGGTCTCTTCCAAGGAAGCCCTGTGCTAAACTTAACGGCACTTACCTTTTGCAAATTGTTCTAGTCAACATATCTGTTTACACACTAAACACTGTGCCTCCAACCTGTAATCTTCTTTCATCATTTTTATGTCGAGAAGGACCCATTGGGCCTGCCACTGATGAACCATATGACTGCAAGGGCATTGTGTAATCTGCTAGGCAAGCGCATAGAGGGACAGGGGTGGTGGCGATGCTGAGGAGACGGTGTTGGTTTTGTTGCCCGACTCTGCTCATTTACCCTGGGATACTGACTAGAAAGACTATCTTAATTCTCAGGGAAGCAAAGACAGAAAGAAACTATGTTAGTCTCTTCTGACCCCTGATCTCCCTGAAGCAGAACTCCTCTCATTCTGAGTGCTAGGGGTAACATTTTCAGAATGATTCACTCAGAAAGGTTAATCACAAGGAAGAGAAGCATTACTGCTTGACAAGATACTAGTCACACGAAAGAAAACAGAAATCAAGCAAGGTTTCACTTCACTCGGCAGATTCTTTTGACAGACCTATTGGCCTGTTTAAAGGAAATGTGGTTATTTATTCATGCCGCCACCTCTTGGAGGCCAGAACTAAAAGGAGAAGAACAGTCTCAATTACAGTTGCTGCATTTAAAGGCCAGATGAGTATTCAGCTGAGATTTGAGCTTGAAATTCTGGTACCAGATATAGCCTAGGATTGTAGGGAGGAACAGGAAATGGCCTAGCCCAGAGTATTCCTTTTCGCTTCTTGAGTCCATTTATTTTATGGTTCTGACCACACGCCAAAACCATTTGGAGTCTTCAAGAATTCAAATAGCTATGTCCAATTAATAAAGCATAAAACCCTGCAGCTTCCTCACCGTCATGCATTTAGCCAGCCCTTCTCTGCTCTGAATGCCTAATTGATAGGAGACACTTGCAGGCCTGTGTCTTTGCATCAAGACTGAGGACACGAGCAGCCATAACAGTGTCCAGCATGGCTTTGTGTGTTTGGAATCCTTTCCTGGCCATATATTGAATAGTCATGTTAAGACAAATTACAGTTCCTTATGGACTCGTGTCTACAGTTGGAAGAGGATGAAAGTTCTGGTAGTTTTATTTCTTTCTGAGACATTCTGGAACATTTTAGCAGCGAATTTGTCTCCTGGCTTTTTTGGACTCCAAATTCCCCACACATTATTTTAATAATGAGGCATTCTGGTGAGGGATTAATGAGACAGCATTGCAGTGTTCAAAGTGATGATTAAAGCTGGTTTTTTTCCCCCAGCAATGCATTCATCTCCTTCAAAATGTTTATTAAAAAAAAAGAAAAAAAAAAAGCTCATGTTCAGATTTGAGATTTCACCTTCACTTGAACAGACTCAAACTGGAAGGTACATACGAAAAGAACTTAGTTCCAGGAATATTCAATCATATTAAATGGAAGTATCCATTAAATCTTTCCTCTCTCTACCTCCCTCCCTCTCTCTCTTTAACTAATTTTAGATGATAACAGATATTCACCCCCCAATTTAGAAAAGATAGAAAGCTCTTTTTCTTTCGGCAGAGGCTTTGGGTTTTGGTGAGGGACAGAGAGACTCTGCAATCCCTTGCCTCCATAATTTGTAGATTACACAAGCTTTTGTGCTTTTAATAGATGGTTCCTCTCATTAGACAGCACAACTGAATAAAATAATTTGTCCTCTATTATCCTTGAAAGGTAGGGCCAAGTTTCCCCTGAAGATATTATCATATCAAGCAACTGCTTTAAACACAATGTGAAACACAGGCTTTATTGGAAACCTTTGGATTTCTCCTTCCTGCCAAAGGAGTTCTAAAAGATGAACCCCTTTGTTATGGATGACTCTGGAGTTCCTCTAATAGGTGTACCAGATGAAAGATGACTAAAGACATCCCAGATGGAAGAGTTGGCTAACAGCAGGGCCATAAATACCTGATGGATATACAAGCCTCTTGGCGTGAAATATGATCTTTGCTCTGATTTACACTTTTAGTGCATATTTAAAAGAATGCCACATTTGCTGGGGAGGGGTGTGTTAATAAAAAAAATAGATTTGTGGGGCAAGTGCAAAGAAAAGGTCTGCTTCTTGACATATACATTATTGTAGTCTCCTCGCAGAAGCTCCGTCTTTCTCTCTACATGCTTTTAAAAGACAACATCTTAGCATTTCTGAAGGGGCTTCTGTGTCAGAGTAGGAAAACTCCACCCTTCCAGACTAAGTGTGAACAATTTTGGCTGATGAGAAGTCAGTAGTCCGTATACAAACAGTGCTGAACTTTGAATTAAAAAATAAGACTGTTTTTTTATAAAACGCTGTGCTTACCTTTGTCACAGTGTTGGCAATCGTGCTGTGACTAGCACTTGGTAGGCACTTAAAAACTACTTGTTGTTAATCTGAACCTCAGTTTTCTCATCTGTGAAATGGAGGTTAGTAAGAGCTATGCCATCAGAATTCAAGCCACGCTGAGCAGGAACTTGTATCTCCCAATTTATGCTCAGCTCCTAGTTTAAGAAATCTACCTGTATGAATGTAGTATGGAAGGGTAAAATGAGTAAAGACACACTAGCACATGTGGCTGGGGGGAAAAAAAACCCACCATAATATAACAGTTAACGTTATGAACTCTAAAGTCCAGCAAACTTGAGTGCAAATCTCAGTTCAGCTACTCTAGCTTAGTGACCTTGAGAAAATTACATAACCTGTCTTGGCTTCCAATTCCCAATCTGTAAAATGGAGTGTTAATAATTGCTACCTTCATGGGGTTGCTGTAAAGATCAAATAAGATGACGGCTTTAAAATCTTTAGCACATGGCTTGCACATAGCAAGTACTCAATCTCAATCAACAACTTGGCTGGAATTACTAAACTGTGTGCCTAGGGCTGGAAACTCTGGTAAAGTAGTAGCTAAATGCTATGGCTCCTAACCAAAAGATGGACAGTTTGAATCTGCCAGGCAGTCCTTGGAAAACTGATAGGGCAGTTCTCCTCTGATCTATAGAGTTATTATTTGTCAGAATTGACTCAACCACAGTGAGTTTGGTTATTTGGGGGATGGAAGTGCCTAAGGGGAATTTTTGGCTACTTTATATGATCACACCATATCTGGAATTATATTTTTATTTTTGGACATTAGAATTTAAACAGATGTTATGACATCCAAAAAAGAAGAAGAATGCTGAGATAATGCAAAGTTTGGAAATCATGTTACATGTGAATTGGTTGAAAGAACTAAAATTTTTGTTTAAGAAAAATAATCCATCACTATATAGGTATTTAATGAGGGATTCAAGTCCCAAGGAATTTTTAAGGGTAAAACTGGCATCATACGCCACATGAGACAAGTAGACATTGCTCTATGTAGAAAAAACTTTTCTGATACTTTAGAATTAGATAGAATTTCTCTTTAATTTAGAAATTAATCTCCTGCCACTTAAGAGAGTAGGATGGAACCCAGTCCCAAGTAGAGAACTGGATTCTAAAGTTACATCAATCTAAAATGTTCCATAATTCCATATCAGTATTAACAATTTGACTTTCCTAATATATACCGGATGGCAGAAGTCCAGAGAGATCGTGACTCATGAGCTACTTAGTGGTAAATGCGTGGCACAAATTCATCCTGCTAATTCCACTGCATCTGTATAAAGTCATCACTTCACTGTGAACTTCTCAAAGTGTCCTTCCGAGTGGACAAGGCCATGTCCTTGCATTTGTTCTTGATCTCTCCCATGATCTTTAGATTTAGATTTGTTTTTTCCCTCTCTTTCTTTCTTCCTCCTGTTAACCTAAAAAAACATACCCAGAGCTCTCTAAACCTAAGAAAATTCTCCCTTTTATCCTTCGTTCCCCTCTAACACTTTATTTTTCATCTCTTATCTCTACCAATGTGTGTATGTTCACTTGCTGACTCCAGTTCCTCACTTCCCACTTACTCCTTAACCCACCCCTACACTCAACCAGAGCAATTCTGGCCAGGGTTTCTCAAAGCTTTTACATTGTCAAAGGCAATCAAAACCTTTTAGAACTTCACCTATTATAATTCTGTTACCCTTGTCTTTCCAGGTTTGTTTCTCTCTGCCCTCCATCATTTTATATGTAGACACAATATGGGAAACAGACAACGTTGTCTAAGCATACAAAACAGCTTTACAACAGCACAGAGGTAAAAATTTTTAATTTTTTTTATTGTCATTAAATGAAAGTTTATGACCCAAGTCAATTTTCTATCTAACACCCAAGTATCTGCCTCTGTGCAACTCTATCTGCTCTTGTTGTCTTGTGACAGGAAACTCTTCCTTCCCACTCTTTCAGTATCTACTAAACCAACACATCCACTCCTATGCATCCTCTCTTCTCCCCTCTAAAAAGAAACTAGTATATATATATATAAGAGGTTGTCCTACTATATATATATATATATAGAACCATAAAGTACATGCACCACATGCATCACTGTGTGTCTGAAAGTCCAGTCCATTCTTTGTCTGAAGTGTTGGCCTCAGTACTGGTTTCAGCTCTGGGCTAGCAGCAAGTCTAGGGGCCGCGTTCTCAGGGGACCCTCCAGGTTGTTGCACCATCAGTCCTGGTCTTCTTACAGAGTTCTTGATCCACACACCCCTTTTACTCGTGCTACATTAGAAACTTTACATTGTAGAGTCAGGACTGTCCTTGGTGATACATGGGCACCATCTAGTTCTTCTGTTCTCCTGATGATGCAGTCACCCAATCATATGGCTTTCTCTGTCTCCGGGCCTCATTTTTCTAGAGGTAGATTTTGAGAGCATAGGAGAGAAACGATGAGTGGTTCATTCTGGCCTAAGTGCAGTGTCAGTAGTGGGACATAAGGGAATTTTGCAATGCCTTAAATTCCAGGCTAAGGAATTGGGGATTTGGTATATCTCAACAATAAAAAATTTATGTTTCTTTATTAAAAAGTTGCTATGGTCTTTTATGATGATACTTTGGATAGAAAATGTGTGGTAGGAAGAACACTTAGTTTACTGCAACACTTAGGTTACTGCAACAATCCAGATATATTTCTCTTCTGCTTATTTCTCTGCACTTCTTTTCTAGTAACCTATGTTGTCCCACTGAAATACTCCGCAAGATGAGAATTTGCTTGATTTTAAAACAGAAGTATTAGCATGACCGCTACAGTAAAACAAGTTTCTCAAAGCGTGAGCAAGAATACTAACGGTCCTGAAGATGATTTGGAATGGGCTGGAGAAAGAGCACTAAAGAGCCTTGAGTCACATTATAAGAATTTCAATCCCTGTGATTATACGAAGAACAAACGTATCACTTAGTTGCCAGATATCTTTCACACTTCTCTAACACTTGCTAATCTTCATTTTTAACAAAGAAATCATGCCTCAGGCACAGAGACTTCCAGACACAAGACTCTGCTGCAAGAATGTAATAGCCCTGCTTGTTTTCATTTATTTATTTTCTGTTTTTACCATCTACTTATGGCAAGTGAAACTGCTCCCATTTAGGGTGGCATTAGACAGTTGCTTTTTAAAATACATTGATGTAAGTACAGTTTTCAAAGGAAAGGAGATGGCTTACAAAAGAATGCTAAGTAGGTAAGAGTACTAGTGCTCCACACATCTGCTGAAACAGTGAGAGGGAGAACCCATAGCTAGAGTTTGCTAGAATTAGACAAAACTGGTTTTGTATCCAAGGTCTACAGAGTAGTGGAAAGTGACTGCCTAAAATGGTTTTGATCTTAGCTTCTTCATTTGTAAAATTACAGAATATAATAGCTATTTAACAGGATTGAAAAATGCTTGGCTCAACAACGTTCATCGCAAAGTAGGCACCTGATACGTGGACTTGACCTTCACTTCCCCTTTCCCTCCTGCTGGCTGCTGGGCTTGCCCATTGCTCCCTGCTCTTCCGAGCTTCGCTTTCGCGCAGTCACCTGTGTGTAGGCTCTTCTGTCTGACAGCTTCTGAGTGCATTTTCTCCCGCCAGTCTCTGCCACCGACAGCCTGGCATAGGCCTGCAGTACAGCTCCCAGAGAGGGTGAAATCAACGGCAGCAGGCAGCAGGAGCCCCCAGACAAGCTTTCCCCGCAGGCCATCCTCTTTCTTCCTCTTGCTCAAGAAGCAGAGTCATCTGTTCCTCCTCCTCTGCCCTTCGATGTGCAAAGCTGCTAACAGCCTGCACTTTGGGGAGGGAACCTGTGGCAGAACTCAGGAGTATGGACCAGCTGACGTCTGCTTCCTTAAAGAAAGTTAGTTGTTGTTTTTCGCTGCCATTCAGTCGACCTTTGACTCATGGTCTCCCAACGAACAACATGCACAGTCCTATCCCATCCCTGTGAGTGGCTGTGAATCAGACCACAGCGATCCACACGGTTTTCACGGATTGATTTTCAGAAGTAGATTGCCCGACCTGTCTTCCTGATCTTTGTATAGAAGTCCTACAAAAGCCTGTTTAGTATCACATACCCACAAACACCCACCACTGTCTAGGTGATGAGGACTCACAGTGACACTGTAGCATACAAACTGTTGATAGGTGGCAGCTGCTGATGAGATGCACTGGCTGGAAGTCAAAGCTGGATCTTCCACATGGAAGGCAAGAATGCCACCTCTGAACTACCAATGTCTTCACCAGCTGTGAATTCAAACCCTACTGTGCCTTTTACTTCCGAGCAAGTAAGCTGAGGCAAATCACTTAGTCTATCTGTCTGAGCTGTGGGTTCCTTATCTACAAAATGGAGTTGTTAAGAGCCCTTTTACACAGACATTGTGACAATGTAAAGCTTCCAGCTTAGTTCCTGGTACCTGATAATAACAGCAGTTTCACAGATACTGATTGTCTCTCAGAATTACTGCATTCATGGGCAGAATCACACTTTCAGAGCTGAAGAGTGTCTTGCAGATTACTAACTCCCTTTTCCCACTGAAAGTAAGAATCATCTGGAGCATTCAGATTATAAAACTCTGCACTGTCTATCTGGAGGGCCCTTACCTTAAAACAAGCTTCATTGTTTGACAGATTACAGTTGTTATAAAATTAATTCTAATATCTAAATTGGCCTTCAACTGTCTGCTATTCTTTCTGGAGGAAGACTGGATGAATCTAGGATTTAATGACTTATCCAGTGCTGTTAGTAAATTTCCAGCGGCTTCTGAAGTGTTATTTCTACAACCTCTCTAGTTCCTGTGGAAAATTTTCCTGCTGCGTTTGGTCCCTGAGTACTGGATGCTTTTTCTTCAGCCTTCAGTTAGCCCCATGAGCCTCATTATAGTCTTCCTGAAAATAGTAGATGCCGAAAGGACTCTAAGACCTCCAGACAAACATGCTGCATTATTCTGGGATTTCTAGCCAACATCCAAGAGTTGCTAATAAGCCAGTATCTAAATGAAAGGAAAAGACAAGTTCAGAACTCCAAGCTTAAAGTCAAAGAAAGACTGAGGTAGGGGGCAGCCATGTGGTGTTCTGGGGAACAGCCACTGCAGAGAAGAATAAATTCAAAATAGTAGATCTGATAAGACACAACATGATCAAAATCACAGAAGGTAAGATCTGGGAAAAAAGAGGACATTGGCGGTTCCATGGTAAAATTCTTGCCTCCTATGCAGGAGACCCAGGTTCAGTTTCCAGCCTGGGCACATCAAGCCCAACAATCACTCACCCGTCAGTGGATGTTTACAACTGACTATGCTGCTGAACAGCTTTCAGCAGAATCTGCAGACTAAGAGGAACTCAGATGAAAGGTCTTCCAAAAATCAGCCAGTGAAAACCTTGTGGATCACAACAGTCTGACTCTCAAGTGTTCATGTGAATGGCACAGGTCCAGTCAGGATTTCCCTTCCTTGCACATGGGGTTGTGTGAATCTTGGGCTAACCTAACAGCAGCTAACAATAACAAGAACTGGGAGAGTTCTTGAATTTGCTACATATTTTCTTTCTAATATTGTAGATTAGAGAGTTGGAAGCTTCCATGGGGAAATGATGTACACAGACACACAATACCCAAGTTAGGTCCCAGTTCTCCAATGCCTAACCCAGGGCTTTTTAAACACCACACTGTCTTCTGCCCTCCTACCACCAATTTTCCCCTGGATGATTTTCTCCAGCTTTGAAGCCTAATTGAACACAGCTAATAGTTTCATGTTTGATTCTAGAGAGTCTACACAGGAATTTGATCTCCAGTAAGGTTCATGAAGCCTTTAATTCTTAGAATCAGAGGATCTAAGAACCTAAGACGTGGGAAGAAGAGTTCAGATCATCTACTTCAAAAAAAAAAAAAAAAAAAAAGAGAGAGAGAGAGAGAGAAAGGGAAGCCTGGAAGTTACTATAATTAATTTTATTCAATAGTTATTCTGTATCACACATACTATACTATCATCTTTGTCAAGATTGTCTAATTTACACCTCTCAACATTTTACGAGGTATGCACAATTTTGCCTACAATTTCCAGATGAGGAAATTGAAATATGGAGCATGTAACTATCTCATGAGAGGTCATACAGTTAATGGTTAGCAGAACTAAGATTTAAACCCAACCTGTGTTTTAACCATTACCCTGAATGCTCAGCAAAATGCTCTCCAAAACAGCAGAGGGCTTTATTGTCCTTACCTAAGATATAACTATCTGTGTTATTTTTAAGTCTGCTAGAGAACAAAGGCATAATAAAGAAGAAAAAAAAATCAAGAATCTGGAAAAAAAATACTCAAAGTTTCACACTAGTGGACTTGTATTAGGGAAATTCTACTTTGTAGCAGCATTAATAATTTGAAAAGAGCATTTCTGAGCTTTTTCTAAAGAGAATGGAATTTGTCTGTGTTAGCTATAGGATTAAGCCTTGAGCAAAACAAGCCAGAGTCCAGTCCTGAATTATGTCTACGCTGGAGATGGGTGGTATTAGTTTTATAGCACTGTACTATATCCATAGTCAGGCAGGTACTGCCAAAGCCAAGCTGATTCATGGCAGAAACGAGAGGTTTTTGCCATTCATTCGATTACTCAGTTATATTTACTGAACATTTACTACAGTTAAATAACATATTTGAAGTATCTTCCTTTGGGGGATTTTACAAGAGAACAACCAGACAAGGAAACAGTAAGTTGTAGTATAATGAAAGAAACACTAACTAGGGGAGTTTTTTTAACCAACGTTTACTGGTCCCCCCTTGCATGCGAGTCACTGACAATGCTACAGAAATGGATAGGAAAAAGACTACCCTATATCAAAGTTATTCATAGTAGTGGAACAAACAAAAACGTAAAATTCAGTGTAATGTTATCTGTGCTCTTTCCAAGTTTAGTATTTAATGCTGACAGCAAAGAGAAGGAGCCTAATTCTCTCTAGGTAAGAGGCTAGGGATACAGGGATGCCGGGAGCCAGCCCCAACAACTTTTTCGGGCCCACGTAGAGGTGAACGGCATCGGCGGGAAAAATGAGACAGAGACCGGAAAGAGATTTGGAGAAGAATGGCAGCCCGTTGAGGTCTGTCTTCCTTTATTTTTTATAGTCAATGAGGTAGCTGTACTTTGACCACGTAAGTGATTGGCTAGCAAGAAATGGGTACCTGTGGTCTCTCCTCATGTTAATCATTAGGGTCTTCTAAATAATGGCCCGAGACAGTAGTCTCTTTTCATGTTAATTATTAGGGTCCTCTCTGTTGGCTAGTAAAGAACCGATATTTTGTAGTCCTTTTTCATGTTAATCATTAGGGCCCTCTAAATAATGGTTCGAGACCACTATATTGTGATTATAATCAACAGTCGGAACAAAGCTAATCCTGGAACTTCTATTAACTCTACCTCTGCCTCAAGGTCAAAGGTGCAGGAAGAGAGAATAAACTCATCTTAAAAAGTTATACTCTGACAGTCTCTATTTGTTCCTTCTTTACTCTTTCTTATCTCTTCCTGTGGGGACAATAAGTGTCCACTATCCCTCACTCTAAGCTTCTCTTAAACTATTCTAAGAAGGGTATTTCTTTAGTATTTGTCTATTTGCCATACCAAACACAATAAACTTGGAAGCCTATCTGTCTTCCTGATGTAGGGAGTGGAATATCTATATTCTAAGGGCTGTGTGAGGGGGGATGGCTGTCCCTGTGGAGCTTCTCAGAGCCTTTTTGCAATCTGCTTATCATCTGTGAAGGGGGATGTGCAGTTGGGAGAAGCCAGCGGGGTTGGGCCGGCCTCGGTGCTCTCCAGCAGGGCATGCTGCATTGGAATTCATTCCTCCGAGCTCTGTTCTCTAGGAGTTCCCAGTCAGGTTTTCCCAATATTATTTCATAAGCCGAGGGGGTCATAAAGCCCCTCTTAGAAGGCATCTTCCTTGATCCTTGTGCCAGGAGAGGAGGGGGTATTTTTAGAGGAAGATTTAATTAGGAAGCAAAATACTATCAGGGACAGTAGGCTAAAAATACGTCACGGGTAAGATGCCTCTGCCTGTCATAACATAGGCTTGTAACTTTGTTCACAGGGGCCTCTGTGGGTGACAGACCTCAGCACAGGGAGAAAAACAGGAAATAAATCTTTTAAGGGGGGCTTCTGTGAGACGTTTTTTGTTGAGATAGACTTCCATGAGAATCTTTCCTGAAAGCCTTTCCAGATACTCCTTTATTATTTTTATCTCCTATGGGGTCACTGGAGCCCTGGAAGTCCAGTGGTTAAGAGCTCAGCATTCACCCAAGGGTCTGCAGTTTGAATTCAGCAGCCATGCCTTAGAAACCTGGGGCAGTCTTTCTCTATTCTATGGGGTCACTATGGGTTGGAATCAACCTGATGGCAGAGATTTTTTTTTTTTCCGTGTTTGTTTTGATTATAGTAAGATTTGGTCATATTTTTTATATAAATTTAGAAAACACAGAAATAAAAAAATATTACCACTGTTAATATTGAGTTGCATGCTTTGTGAACTTTTGTATACACAGGTTTTGTTGTTTGTGTTTTGTCCTTTTGGTTCTTGTATGCAATTCAACAAATTTAACTAACTCTCATTGGACACCTACCATGGGGGAGACTTGAGGGAGACCTAGATAGATCAGACTATACTACGATCTATACGGTATAGTCTATATGAGCACACAGGCATGCAAGAAAACTGCCACTGAGTTGATTCTGACTCATCACGACCTTAGACAGTGGAGTAGAACAGTCTCATAGAGTTTCCAAGGAGTGATTGGTGGGTTTGAGATGATGACCTTTGGGTTAGCAGCTGAGCTTCTAATATCTCTGCACAATCTGGTCACAAACACACACATTAGGGAGTTCATAGACAATCTGTGATGAGTAAAACGCTAAGGAAAATGAATGAGAAGCAGCTCAGAGCCCAAGCCGTAAATTCCCCTGTGGTTAACTGTGTATGAGTACTTGAACCTCATTATTCCTCTTCTTAGTGCTATCATAGCACATTCTGTGTTATGAAAACCACTTTATAAAAGCGTCATAGTTTCCATCTAATAGACAAATTATCATTTATTAAGTAAGAACTTCAGCTGTTTTATAATATTCATTGTTATAAATAACTCTTCATTGAACATCTTTACATGTAACACTTTTTCTTTCTTCTTTTCTTTTTCCCTTGGCCTTAAAATACAATTAGTGGCTTATTGGTTCCAATGTTTTTCCCAAAGGCTGCTTTCCTCATTTGATATTGAAAAGAAAAAGGCTGATGTCTTCAGATATTAAGCTGTTTGACCATTTTAAAAGAATTCATTAAAAGATTATTTGAGCCAGGAACCCGGGTAGTATGGTTCCAGGGTGATACCTAAAGGCCATATGAGAAAAATATTCCTCTAGATCAGAGTCTCAATCTTAGCACTAGTGATACTTTCAGCAAGATACTACTTTGTTGTGGGAGACAGTAAAGTGACTGTAGGATGTTTAGAAGCATCCCTGACCTGTACTCACTAGATGCCAAGAGCACCCCCAATACCAGTTGCCAGCCAAGTGCCGTCGAGTTGGATCTGACTCATGGCGATCCTAGTTGGGGCAGCCAAAAATGTTTCTAAGACGCTGCCAAATGTTTCCTGCATGGTGGACAAAGTAAACACCAGCTGAGAACTACTGTTCCAGAGGGTTCCTCTGCTTGTATTCTGAAAGCAGATCCCCACGGATAGTAAAGGAATGCCAATAAGAAGTCATTACATTCTTTTTTTCTTAATTGAACTTTGAGTCACAGCCATATGTGGACAAATGAATCAAATATAATTTGCATATTTCAATACATTTAGGATTAAAAAGAAAAACCTATGAGAGTTTTGAAGGTAGTTAACTGAAAGAGCAAGAAGAAATGTATTAGTCCAAAAGGACTTTAGGATTTTTTATGGTATCTGAGAATATATGATCCACATAAACTATAAATTAAAAAAAAAAAAAAAAAGAACATAGGAACAGACAGCAAGTTTGCAGCCATTGTGGTTTCTAAGCTGCTAAACTCCTAGAATGCCTCTGAAAATGCAAAGCATAAGGAGAACCCATCTACCTGGCAGTGATGTTATGAGTCCTTGGGTAGTGATGCAGGGCCTCAGGAATACTCTAGCAGTCAATGGGGAAGACTGTAAAGCTTGAGAAATCACCTTCACTAGAGTAGAAGTATCGTATTTCTCAAGACATGGAACTAAAGGGATCAAAATTTCATACTAGTTTCCCTTATGTGACCAAGGACTACATCCCCTGTCCATGTGAATCAAGGGAACATGGTAGGAGGGTGCTGATGTGTTTCTTCAAGCTCATGCAGCCTGAAGTTAGCAGGCCTGGGCACAATTTAGACTTGGCTTGAATTGTTCCCTCTTGTATATGGAAAAAAATTGGGTAGAAAAGCAGCCTTGACATTTGTCTCCAGTTAAAGTGCCATTCAGTGCAGAGGGGTGAATGTTTTGACCAAGGAGAACTGGGCCACTGATCTTCTTCATTCATCTCTGTATCTTGTCTTCTGTCTGATGATCATATGTCTGACCACCAGCACACAGACTTCTCAGTGTAGTAGAGGGGACAGGGTATCACTCTTCATCACTCTTCTATAGCCAAGCACTGGGCTGTGGAGTAGTTTTATCTTGATGTGTTTTTTTTTCTGGCATTTTGCTAAGTGAACCCTTTAAAACCTAAGTTAAGGTTTGACAGTAACTTCTGTAAGAGAAGGCATTGTGTCTGCCTTTTCTGTATTGTATTAATGATATAACCTTAGTGCTTAGATGCTGTCATGGATTGAATTGTGTCCCCCCCCAAAATATGTGTGGTAATTTTGCTGGGCCAGGATTCTCTGTATTCTGTGATTACCCTCCTTCTTATGATTTTCTTATGCTGTAAACCCTAATCTCTGCATGTGGCTAACTGAGGGGATTATGTTAAGATTAGGGGAAGACTATAAATTCCTTCATAAGATCACCTCCCTGCTCCACTGTAAAGGAAGTTTCCCTAGAGTGTACTCTTTATCCTTTCATCCTGCAAGAGACAAAAGGAAAGGAAAGCAAGCAGAGAACTGGGAACCTCACACCATCAAGAAAGCAGCACTGGGAGAAGAGTGTGTGCTTCAGACCTGAGGTTCCTGCATGAAGATGCTCCCTGACTGAAGACTGATGCAACACAAGGAATTTCCTCCAGAGCCAACAATGGGGAAAGCCTTCTCCTGGAGCAGACACCCTGAGTTCGAATTTACAGCCTGCTGGGCTATGTAAGAATAAGCTTTTCCAGTTAAAGCCATCCACTGTAGGGAATTTCTGTTAGAGCAGCACTAGATGACTAACACAGATGCACAATAAATCATTGTTGAAATAATGAAGATATAAATGTATACTGATCAGACAATTATGTCCTGGCACTGGGACAAGGGAAAAAATTATACTTTTTCTCTGCCTATTCTTATCATTATTATGAACACTCTTCACTCACTGATTTATCTTCTCAAATTTTAGTCCCATTTTTCAGAAAGGAAAATTATGGAGTAAGTAACTTAGCTAAGGTCATCTGACAACAGATAGGGTAGGCTGTGCTTCAAAGCCAGTTTGCCTAACTTTTGAGCCTTCCTAACTTTTAAGCAGAAACCCTGGCGGTACAGCGGTTAAGTACTACAGCTGCTAACCAAAAAGTCAGCAGCTCAAATCTGCCACACACTCCTTGGAAACCCGATGGGGCAATTTTACTCTGACCTATACGGTCACTATGAGTCAGAATGGACTTGACAGCAGTGGACTTGGTTTTTTGGTTTACTTTTTAAACACTTCTGTAAACTGGGACTACAAGCTCTGCAAAGTAGGGACTAATTCATAATTATCTTTGCGTCTTCTGCTTGGCACATTGGAGGTTTTCAGTACACGTGTATTAAACTCAAAGTAAATCATTCCGGGAAGAATGTTTTACAGTGCTGAACTCAAACACAAGCGAAAAGACCACTCTGCAGCAACACCAAGAAATGTAAACAACTTTGAAGTGTCCCTCCAAACCAGATTCTGTGACCTTGAGATCTGTGGAGCTTGGAGGGAAATGGGTCTAGGCTTATATTACTGCAATCAGAAGTGACTCTGACTAGTGGAACTATTGTTTTTTGAACAGTTGAATTTTCATAAATTTTCTCAATTGTGTAAGCTATAGCCATCAATTAGACAGAGGTTTTTGCCAAGGGCTGTTCAGGTCTTCCCCAACAGTTTGTCCCCTTCATACAGTGTCCATCTTCCTTGCTCATTGTAGATTTAGTCGCTTTGTCTATATCTTCCCATTTATTTCAACTCTGGCAGTGAGAACATGTGCTTCAGCTGAGAAACACCCTCTTGAGCTATGAAATCAGCAAGATCAATTGGGACTTGCCAAAGCCCTCCAACAGAGGTCCAAATGTCTCATTTCCTCTTGGAAATTAAAAATTTTTAAATGACAATAAGTTTGGGAACTACTAAAGATGCAAATGAAACAAACTGGACCACTTTCACATTTATCCTCTAAATGTTCCTTACTGGAAATAGAAGCTCTTTGTTTTTGGTTTTGGGGGAGTCTTTCCCCCTAGTTTTTTTTAAAGGAGTCTCAGTTTCTGTATTCTGATTATCTGTCACTATTGTATACTGATTTACCGTTTTCATAAAATTGCAAATGGCAAATTATTGCCTGAGACCTGTCAAATTATGAAAATGTGTTCAGCTATTATGTAGGGATTGATTTTTGTATGGAAAGAATTTCACAAACAGTCAAATTTAATTGCTTTGTATGTGTGGATAAGAAGTTGTGTTATTCCTGGCTCTGGTGAGGAAGCAGGAGCAGAAAAGGACGAATATTTGCTAAGAACCTACTAAGAGCTATATTTCTTACATATCCCGTAGTTTGATGATATTAATGCAACAAAGTATGATTGTCCTTTGTCTTGCAGAAGGTAAAACAGAGGCCTAGAATGGTAAATAAAACTCTCCCAGAGCTTGTGAAATTGAACAGGCAGAGCAGAGCTCGACTCTTCTAATGCTCTCTGTCTCTAAAGTTTCACCTCTTCCCACTTACTGCCTTGCCTTGCTACCATGAAATAGGAATGTCTTGGATAGGGACTAAATGGGGTAGTATTTATTAACACCACCCTAAACCTTGCACTCTTCAAGTTCTAATAGATTTGCTCCAAGGAGCCATTAAGAAAACCACTGATCCAAGGGCTATAAATTAGCACTTTTCTCATACACAGCAATAGGTAGCTATTTAAAACTTGGGTAATATCTTACTTAAAGTAAGTATCAGTTTTTGGGCATTTATGCTCTGTCACTCTTGATTTTTCCATCCTTGACTCCATTAATAGAATTCTTCTTGATCCGTTTTCTCTTTTTATGGTTTTATAAGGAGCTAATTTGCAGGCAAAATTGCTAATTTTGCAGCAGCGTTCTGCTTTGTCAGCATGAGACTGACTGAGGAGTTATTAATAGAAGAATAGGATTCCCTTTTCATCCTTTTGCTCTTGACTGTTGCAGGAGGTGGGATAAAAAATCCATTATTTAATAACATTTGTTCCTCTTGAAAGGTCATCAATCTGGCCTTTTAGTTTCCGCTAAACTGGAGCAGTATCAGCAGCAACAGCAGCCACTTTTTTCTTCCTGAAAGTCTCCTCGGATTTCTTCAGGTTATATGATTGGAATAAATCTATTTTTGAGACCCATCTCAGCAACAAGTTTTAACTGGAAAATTTGCTTTGTATTTTTCTGTATGTTCTATATGGTATTATCCAGCCTCAAGTATACATTGAGCATTTACAAAACCATCGAAATCAAGTCAATTCCAATTTATAGCAACCTTAGAGGACAGAGCAGAACGACGGTTTTTAAAACCGTAATCTTTATGGAGGTAGACTGCCACTTTTTTCTCTTATAGAGTCCCGGGTAGCTTCAAAACACTGACTTTTTGTTAGCAGCTGAAGGCTTTAACCACAGTGCCACCAAGACTACTGAAGTGTTTTTCATCACCTGCATGTGGATTCATGGAGTGAGTGCTGCGTATGGGAAATATCAGTCAGGAATTGCACTTAACTGATAGTAGAAGGGAACAGAAGTAACAGTGGGACTTTCTTCCAGAGCTGACAGAAGGAAAGGCCTCTGCTGGATGGATATCCTGGATTTGGACTTGTAGCCTACCAGACAGTGAGAGAATAAACTTTTATTTGCTAAAGCCATCTATTTGTGGTATTGCTGTTAAAGCAGCACTACTCCTAGTGCCACTGAGTCAATTCTGACTCATAGTGACCTCATAGGACAGGGTAGAATTGCTCTATGGTGTTTCCAAGGAGCGCCTGGTGGATTCAAACTGCCAGCCATTTGGTTAGCAGATGTAGCATTTACGCACTACGCCACCAGGATCACAAGTTAGCAGTTTGAATTCACTAGCCACTCCCTAGAAACCTTATGAGACAGTTCTACTCTGTCCTATAAGGTTGCTATGAGTCAGACTCATCTTGACACTAACAGGTTTGGTTTGATTTGTTTTGGTTTGATTTACTTGTCTCTTATGGAGGTTTCTGAAGTTCTACCAATGATTTTTGCTTTTATCCCTAAGCTGAAAGGGAGGCTGGGAATCATATTTATGTAGCTGAGAACATGGCTTTGGTTTTCTTACTAAGTTTCAACTTTCTTATTAAGGGTGATGCAAACAGTTAACATGCAAGGTTGCCAACTGAAAGGCTGGCTTTTTGAGTGCACCCAAAGACATCTCAGAAGAAAAGCCTATCAATCTGCTTCTTTGAAATCAGTGCTGTGGAGTACAGCTCTACTCTGATATATTGGAATCAATTCAAAAGCTACTGATTTTTCCTTAATAAGGAGAAGGGATAGGATGATATTAGACAGGTAAGCAGCATACCTGTCACATGGAACAAAGAAAATGCCCAAATAAATTGAAGCCAAGAAGCCTTAACTCAGCACCCATTATGTTTTTAGACATGAGAGAAAAGAAATTTTGGTTCAGTCTTTAAGGAATACCTTATGATCATGTCTTCTTAGCCAAGGTTCTCCTCTTCCTTGCTTACCTGGAAAATTTCTACTAATTATTCAAGGCTGTTCTTAACTGCTATTTGCTACCTCATGCTTCCCTGAGTTTCAAGTCTTAAGTCCCATAAAGAATTCATCAATTGCTCCACTCTGCCCCCACTGCACTCACTATATTGTTACCCGTCTTACGGCAGTGAATGCCTCACAGGGAGTATACTGCAGTGAAGACTAGATGGGACTTAGATGACACTAGTTTTATTTCCCAGGGCAGTGGCTAACTAGCACTGGGATACAAAACTTAGCCCTTAGAGTGGTATTTTCCTCATTTTTGGTATGTGGTGGTGTGCACCACAGAGTGACTTCAAACTCATAGTAAGTAACCCTACAGAAGAGAATCCAGTGGCTCCATGGGGCTCCTTATGCTGTAATCTTTATGGGAACAGATCACAAGTCTTTTCTCTGCAGAGCAGCTAGTGGGTTCAAACTGCTGACATTGTGGTTAGTAGTTGAGCTCTTAACTACTGCACTACCAGGGCTCCCATTTCTAGCACCAAAAAAACAAACTGAATTTCTTTGTTGATTCCAACTCATAACAAACAGGGAACGTTAAATCTTACCTTATGAGCTTTTAGAAGGGTTAAATGAGATGAACAGCAAAATTCACCTGCAGACAATTTTTAAAATACATTAGTGTATCTTACTATAGTATATCATGTGCTTAAAACGATTTGCATTTAAAATGAATAAACTTCTATTTTGTGTAAGTCACTATTTTGTGGGTTTATTTTTTTAAATAATATTCAGTTAAGATTTAACAGAACTAATAAAGTCTCTGAAGATGTATTATTCAAGTAGGTTTTCTTAAAAATGTAGTTAAAGATATACTTCATACAAGGGAAAAAGACATCAAAACAACAGTCAAAAATGGAAAAATTTGATATGAAAAGACTGGTAATGAATAGTGAACCCATGCAGGTTAGGTAACAATATTCATAGCTATGAAGCTATCTCTTAGCAATAGCCAAGCCAAGCCAAGTAGTATTTTATAAATATATGTGAAATAACTGTAACAAATGGGCATACAATTTCCATATATTTCACGTAAACAAAAAGAAAAAAGGAGTCAATGGATATAATTCTATTGCTGAAGATGCTGTTTATTAAATATAAATGTGAACCAAAATAAGAAAAAGCAGCGCTATCAAGTAAATTCTGATTCACAGTGACCCTCTAGGACATAGTAGAACTGTTCCATCGAGTTTCCAAGGAGTGCCTGGTAGATTTGAACTGCTGACCTTTTTTGGTTAGCAGGGGTAGCACTTAACCACTACTATATCACCAAGGTTTCCATAACTGTGAACAAGTTACTTAAAATAACAAATACAGCTATGAATAAAGCTAAAAACCAACTGTACGCTTTTCAAATTACCAGAATGAGAAAAACAAACTCCTAAGACTTTAGCTAAACTTGTGTTCTAAAGGGAGGGAAAAATCTGGGGCACATTTTAAAAAAACTGAAAGAAAATGTGAAAGACAGATGTAAAAATATAATAATTTTATTGAAACAAAATTAATCATTTAAGTAGGTTAAATGATTAAATTCTATTTTTAAAATGAACCTAAATAAAAGGTGTTTTATTTCGCACAGCTAAGGTCACTTTTAAGACAAAAATACACTGGATTCAAGGACACAACGTGACCACATGCTGTGTATACTTTATCATTCTGTGCACTTATAGGATGCTGTCCTACTAGTCTCTTTCTAGATGGGGGAGAAGAGGGTAGAGACGGGGGGACAGGAGCTTGTTAAGAGGATACAACAAGAATAGAATGAAAAGGAGGAGTGTGCTGTCATGGAGCAAGGAGAGCAGAAGGCGCTGCAGACAGGTGGACGTGCAAAATTAACTTGGATTGTACACTTCCACTTAATCACAATTAAAAAAAAAGTGGAAAGTTGTAATAAAAAAAAGAAGTGTTTTGTTTTAGGCAAAACAAAACATCTCAGAAAGCATAGATACAAAACAAGGGCAGGAAAAAAGCCAGACAAATGAAAAGAAAACAAAACAGAAGATACTATTATTACCATATAGACTTGAAATCAAAGTAAAATGAATTCAGCGTTCTAAACAAGGAGATTTACTGAAAACACAGCATGAGACTAAAAACTCTAATGGCTTAATCACTGAAATAAATGGAATCAAAATATATAATGCATAAACTAAAGCACTCTTCAAAAGAGTTCACATTTCTCAGTCTCTAACTCTTCTTCTCTTGTTTTCTGTTGAGCCCATTTGAGTCAAGTTTTTGTTCCACCGCTCCATTCAAATTGTTCTTGTCAAGGACATCCATAATCTAAGACTGCTAAAGGAAAAGATCAACTCTTACTGACATTTTGATTGTTCTACCAATAGCATTCAATGTAATTGATCTCTTTCTCCTCATTCACATAAATGGCTTCCAGAATACTCTAAACTGCAACTTATTCATCCAACTTTTACTTGATTTCTCCACTTAGACACCCAATAAATACAGTTTTTTAAGAAAGACTGTTGTCTCGAGTTGATTCTAATGCATAGTAACCTTATAAGACAGAGTAGAACTGCCCCATATGGTCTCCAAGGAGCAGTTAGGTATCTCAGACTCAACTGTCTGAAACTGAGTGTCTGATCTTACACTGAACATCCTTCTCTCTTAGTCTTTCTTACACCTGTAAATGAAAAATTCATCCTTCCAGTTACTCATGGCAAAATGAAGAGGTAGGTAGATAACTAGGAAGGTAGGTAGACAGACAGATACACAGCCAAAAAAAAAAGTTAGACTTTTTTCTTTGACCTCTTATTCAACAAGCTACACCTGATCCAACAGTATAGCATGTCTGCTCTACCTTCAGTAAATAATTAGAATCTAACCACTATCTTCACAGCCACTGCTACCATCAAGCCAACCTCATCTTTGGCCTAAATTCCTGCAACAGCATCCTAACTAGTATCCTTTTTTTTTGCCCTTGTCCCTCCAAGGTTTATTCTCAGTAATACAGTCCGAGTAAACATTTTGAAGAATGAATTAAATAATGTCATCTTTTGTGCTCAAAACTCACTAATGGTTTCCATTCTTCACTGCCTAAAAGACTCTATGGATGCAGTCTCCTCACACATCCTATTCCTTCTCTGATTTAATCTCCCTTCTTCTCTATCCATTCCTTACTCTGCTTCAGCTATGCTGCCTTCTTCATTATCCTTCAAACATGTAAACGTCACTATTTGTTATCTTGTCTGGAATACTCTTAGAAGCAAAAGATATAGAAGGAAAGAAGGACCACACCTCACTTTCCTACTGTAAGTGGACAAACCCAAAGATGGGAAGGGAGATTTAACTTAAATCAAATCTTAGCTTTTAGGTGCTATGGAAGACTGAGTATTCAGTTTTTAAGTGGAACTACCTGTGCAACTTAAAGTAACTCTTAACACGGCACTTGGCTTGGCAGCACTTATATCAGAAGAGTCATAGGATTGACTAAGCTTTCTACTGGGGACAGAGCAAGACTATCTCCCACTGCATAAATCTTAAAGTAACAATGGAAGACAAAAATAAATATACTTTCAGATTCCATTCAATGAACCCTGTTTTTTCAATGTGACAGTTACATAGGCATGAAAAGAAATCTCAAAGAATCTTCACAAAAAACATTAAAAAGTGTTTCTATGTAGAATTCCTAGGAACAGTTTCTTTTTATTGTTTTATTTTTAATAAATAAGCATGTATCATTATATGACAGGAATAAAAAGTTACTTTCCATTGTGAACTAAAAATCAGACAGTTGAACAAAAAGATAAATGTGATATTTCACAGCTCTAAAAATTCTGGAATGCCAGTGAACAATCATCGCTTGTCCAAAGCACTTTCTGACATTAGAAGTTTAAATCCTTCAAAGGCTCTGGATTCAATATTTCCACAGACAGCTCACAGAAGTGCCACAAACCTCAAAGCCAGAGACTACAGACTCAGGTAAGTATCCAGAACAGGCCTTCAAGGCCATCAGGTGAACTTCTTAAATGTGGTTGCTCAGTTCCATTGCCAGTTCTTTGAAAACTAACCAGAAAAGAAGTCCAGATTACATCATTGGAAGGGGTAATCAGGTAGGAGTTGTCTTTTTCTAAATATTTATGCCATGCAGGCTTGAGACCGGCATCAAAGCAATTCAGGATTTAGTTTGGCACAGTTGTTCCTTGTAATTCTATATTGCCTCCAAACGTCTGTTCATTTTCTTCCTTGAAAAACAGTTTCTGATTATTTCTGTGGCCAGTAATAATAATTTCCTTGTATTAGGCATATTCTGTGGGCTATGTACAGTGTTCATTACTTTTGGTATATACCTTTTACTTTTTAAACAGCCTTTCCCATTTCTAAGCTGAGGAAATTGTAATTCAATAATTTTTGCAGAGGAATGATAAAATTTGCAATGTTTATCTCTCAAGGTTGCACACTTTTTCCCCTTTTAAACAATTAGTTAAATGGATAAATTGGGACCTGAACATCACCTCTCCGATGCCAAAGTCTGATCAATCTACAGCTCTACACTGATGCGTGAGACGCTTGTTGATGCAAACAGTTAACATGCTTGACTGCCAACTAAAAGGAAGGAGGTTCTAGTCTACTAGAGGTACCTCCGAAGAAAGACCTGGTAGCTTCTGGCCAACACAGCACCACATACAGAAGCTCATACCATCCTGCCATAGCAAAGACCCCAAAACTAAGTAAACCACAGACAAACATCAATCCTGGAACCTGAGGTGTCAAATGAAGAGAGAGAGAGAGATCTCAGCCAAACACTGAATGACATAAGACACTGACAGACAACAGAGAGAGGGACAGGAGAGGAAGTTCTCTATCAACTAACACAGCGTGGATTCACCATCTTGGACTCTTTTTGGAGATTAACAGACAAGGAACAAGGAAAAGCAACTTCGCAGAAGTCCTAGCTGGAGACAATAACCAGTGATACATGCTCCCCCACCCCACACCTACCCCATCCTCTCCCAACTTCTCTGCCTGGCCATTTCCTGGCTAGCTGTGGTGGCTCAGCTGGCCAGCAAGTGCAGCATCTGTGCTGCTTGAGTTTGCGCTGCCCATATAGATTTGAGGATGGAAAGTATGACAAAGCAGCTATAGGAGCACCCGGCAGGACACAGATCACCCAGCAGCAAGTGATACATGCTTTCCTAACCCTCACCCTTTCTCCACTACCCCAGCTTACTCTGCTTCCTGTGTTTCTTGGCTGTGGTCTCTTGTCCAGGAGGGAACTACTTCAGCCCTGGCTGCTTGCATGCACCCTGACTAAACTGACTGGCTCCCTGTGTGCCATATGTCTGTATTTTAACTTTTATTCTATTTCTTTTGATTTCCTCTGTGCCCCCCACAACCTCTCCTTTCTCTTGAGCACCTGGCTCTATGTGCAATCCTTGCTGCTTTTTGAAGGGTGGTAAAGCACCACTGAAGTGGGAACCACTCCCCCAGCCTGTGACTGCACACAATGGTGGAAATTTCAGGCCTTTTTTTTTTTTTTTTTTGGTCTGTTTGTTTTCCTTTTGTTTTTCATGGCTTGAGATCCCTTTCTATCCAGACTGTACTGCATGGCTTAGGACTCACATCCTTAGTCTGTGCAGTCAAATCAATGGGATCCCTGGAGTATATTTCTTTGTTTCTTTCTCTCTCTCTCTCTCTTTCTTCCTGTCCTTCTCTTTCTTTCTTTTTCTCCTTTTAGCTTCCTGTCTTTCTTCATTTCTCAGTTCTTGTCTCTCTGCATTTACCTTCTTCTGTCTCCTAAATATCTGACACTGTGTGACATCTATATGCCTTCTGCCCAGGCTGTACCACACAACCTGGGAAACACTGCCTCAGTATTCACAGCAGCACCAGTGGAACTCTCAGTGGCCTTTCTTTTCTTGATTTTTTTTTTTCTTTCCCAAATTTTTGTCTAGTTTCTTTTTTTTTCCATTTTTTTCTTTCTTATTTCCTATTTTTGTTTTTCTCAGTTTCAAGTTTTCTCATCTCTGCACTCCAACATCAAACTCCCTTAGCACTCTTTTATTTGTTTGTTTGCTTTTGGCTTCTGTTTCTATTTCTTCCCTCTCTTCTTCCCCATACGCATCTCAGTTTCACACATTACAGCCTTCCTACTTTTCCTGCCTACCTGTGCCATGTGCCACGCATCACAACCCTGAGTAGCACAGGCACAGCATACTGGAGCCTGCCCAGCACTGACTCCCGTCAGCCCAAGTACAGGCCACAAATAACTCACCCTAGTCCCTCCTCTTTTGCTGAACCTGCCCTACTGCACCATAGCTGAGCAACTGTCCCCCCCATTGTACAAGGATGTGAAAAGTATTATGACCACAGATGAGCAAACAAAAAGTGTTATGCCTACTCTGGCATAACCAAATAAAACAGAAAAGCTGGATGAAACAAACAGATCTACAATCAGCAAAAAAAGAAAATAATTACTGAATGTTCAGAAGACAAGGAAACTCAACAAAGGCACAGAATAGTTAAAGGCCGCAGTGAACAAACTTGACCTCATAGACATATGTAGAACTCTCCACCCAACATCCACAAAGTATGCATTCTTTTCCAACACACATGGAACATTGTCCAGGGTAGACCACATGATAGACCACAGAATAACCCTCAACAAAATCCTAAACACTGATACAATAATGAAGAACAAGGATGAATCTGTGAATCATCTTATAACATGGAGGAAACTGGTGGGCATTATGCTAAATGAAATAAGTCAATCACAAAAGGACAAATATTGTATGAGACCACTACTGTAAAAACTCGTGAACAGATTTACACATACAAAGAAACAATCTTTGTTGGTTTGAGAGATGGGAAGAGTGGGAATGGAAAAACACTAAATAGACAATAGATAAGTGGCAACCTTGGTGAAGGTTTGGACAGTACACAATTCTGGGGAAGCCAGCACAACTTGTGTAAGACAAAATCATAGGAACTCCATCCTCAAACCAAAAATCCACTGCCTTCTCATCAGTTCTGACTCATAGTGACCCTGTAGGACAGACAAAGAAATTCAACAAAGACTCAGAAGAGCTAAAGCTAAAGAATCATCCCATAAAGTTAACAAGGAACTCCTGGTGAATTCAAACTGCTGACCTTTTGGTTAGCAGCTGTAACACTTAACCACTATGCCACCAAGATTTCTGGAAACTTCATAGATACATCCAAACTACCTGCGGAACCAAATTGCTGGACTGAGGGCTGTTGGGAGCATGGTCTCAGGGGGCATATAGCTCAATGGGCATAATATAACTTATAAAGAAAATGTTCTGCTTTCTACTTCGCTGAGTAGTGTCTGGGGTCTTAAAAGCCTGTGAGTGGTCATCTAGGATGCTACACTGGTCTCACCACTTTGGGAGCAAAGAAGAACGAAGACAACTAAAGGACCAAGGGAAAGCTTAGTCCAAAGGACTAAAGGACCGCATCTACAACGGCCTCCACCACACGGAATACAATAGAACTAGATGGTGCCCAGCTACCACTTTTGACTGCTTTGAGAGGGATCACAGTAGAGGGTCCTGGTCAGAGCTGAAGAAAAATGTAGAACAAAATTCTAACTCAAAAAGAAAGACCAGACTTTCTGGCCTGACAGAAACTGAAAAAATTCCTAGAGTATGGCCCCAGATACTCTTTCAGTTCAGTAATGAAGTAACTGAGGTTCACCCTTCACCCAGAGCTTGGACAGACTCATGAAATGAAATGAGACTGAAGGAGTGCACCAGCCCACGGACGAGGACTAAAAGGCAGGAAGGGATAGGAAAGCTAGTAAAATGAACCCAAGGGTGAGCAGGGAGAGTGTTTAACTGTTGTGGGGTTGCTAACCAATACCATAAAACAATATGTATAGTAAGTGTTTAATGAGAAGCCAGTTTGTTATGCAAACTTTCATCTAAAGTACAATACAAAAAAAAAAAAAAACAGAAGTTAACCAACAAGCCAACAAATACCTAGCACTTTACTTCTGAAAAACAGCCATTGAAAATCCTATAGAGAACAATTCTACTCTGACATACATGGTGTTACTATGAGTTGGAATCTACTCAATAGCATCTGGTAGCTGGTAACCTCTAGGTGGTGCAAATAGTTAACATGCTCAACCACTAACCTAAAGGCTGAAGGTTCAAGTTCTTCCAGAGGCGACCTAGAAAAAAAGATTGGCAATCTACTTCTGGAAAAACAGCCATTGACGTTATGTGAAACACAGTTCTACTTGGCACACTAGTGAGCCCTGTGAGTTGGCATCAGTTCCACAACAACTGGTTTACTGGCTTCCCCAAACAGATGGATCAATGAGTCCCAGCTGCCTTGTCTGTAAAAGGTTAATATTTTTGCCTACTCCTCTTCTAGCTTCTTGAAAAAAGGTGTTGCATATTTGCCTCTAAAAAACTCTATCAGGACATCAGCTTCAAAGCATTCAACCTGGGTGTTTGATCTCTAGCTGTCATGCCTTCTGACATGCACTGGAAAGTAAAAAAGAACACCAGGAATGGTTTAGTTATACTTGTTAAACATTCACAGTGCCAGTCAGAAAAGATGTTGCCCTTATAATTAAGAATTAGAAGCATGCATTCTGTGAAAGGAATCAGTTCATTAAGAACAAACTCAGTCAGGCCAGAGAAAGGTTCTGGGTACGTGCAGAAGACGTGATGCAGAGGCAATTTGCTAAATGACATTTTTCCTCTGGCTTTCACCATCAACGATGTAGCTCCAGGGTGGTGTGGTTTTGCATGATACACATGTTTCTCATGAGAAGAGGAAAATTATGCCATGTTGGTAGTTCAAAGTCTTGAGAAAGAGGATGTGGTTTGGGAGGGGCAGAAAAGGTGGGCCACCCTTTCTTGGGGCTGGGGAGTATCTGTCTCCTCTGTGTGTGCCTTGATTCTTAAAATGTCAGGGAAACTGAAGAGTAAGACAGCTGTTACAGAAAGGCCTGCCTTCGAGATCATTTTTTTTAATGGTATTTTTTTATTGTGCAAAATACGCATAGCACAAAACATACCATTTTAAAAATTTTGACAGTGTACAGTTGAGTGGTGTTTAGTGTGTTTACAGAGTTGTGCAACCACCACCACTCTATAGTTTCAGAATATTTTTTTATCAGAATTCGAAATGTGTCCCCACAAAATATGTGTGGACATCATAACACTTGGGCCTGTAAACACAATCTTATTTGGAAATAGGAGTTTTTTGTTTGGTTGGTGAGGTCACACTGTAAGGTGAACCCTAAATCTAAGTACTTCTGGGTTGTAAAAAGACCAAAGTAGGCACAGGGAAACACACACAGGGGAAGACAGAATGCCTGGGAACTCCTACTTCTACCAACAAAGAAGGACCTCAGCTGAGAATCACACCTCGAATTTGGGCTTCTAGTCTCCTAAACTGTGAGAAGATGAAGTCCTGCTCCTTCAGCTCTCCCACTTGTGGTATTGTTGTTAAGTGTTGTTGTTGTTTTTGTTGTCAGTTCACACTGAGTCAATGTTGGCTCATAGAAATCTCGTGCGATAACGCAGATCTGCCCCATAGGGTTTTCTTGGCTGAGATCTTTACAGAAGCAGATGGCCAGGTCCTTCTACTGTGGAGCTTCTGGATAGATTTAAACTACCCACCTTGCAGTTAGCAGTCAAGCTCTTAGCCATGTGCACTGTTATAGCTCCACCGGGTAAATGAGACAATTTTCATCACCCCAAAAAGAAACCCTCAAGCAGTCAATCCCCAGTGGCCGCTCCTCCCAGGCTCTGGCATTAATCTGCTTTGTCTGTAGGAGTTTGCTTATTCTAGACATTTCATATAAATGAAATAGTAAAGTAAGCTAACTTTTGTGACAGGTGTCTTTTACTTAGCACAATGTCTTCAAGTTTCATCCATCTTGTGGTGTATATCAAGACTCCATTCCCTTTTGTAGCTAAATATTGTGTAATTATACCACAGTTTTCTTTATCCATTTGTCAGCTGATGGACATTTGGGTTGTTTCCATGGAGGCTACTGTAATACAAATAGACACGCCAATGATTCCTGTGGATTCTAGACATACCTCCATCATGTTCCAGTCACCTGTTCTCTATATAGTGAACAGGATGAATTGCCAGAGCCAATACAGTAAGACTTTTCTTAGCTTATTGGTCTCCTGACATGTGAGGAGCCTAAAGTGGGTGGTCATGGACCCAGAAACGAAGTTAATAAAACTCTTACTATCTTACCAGAGAAGAGCTTTCCCCTACCACATAAGTAGATTCTGTTACCTGGTGGAGACTAGGATTAAGGTAATGGAAGCACAGATTCGACAGGTAGATCATTGGGAATAATCCACTCCCTATTTCCTAGAGCTGTGTATTTTAAGTAAATAGGAAAAGAGTATTATTTGATGACATTTTGATGACTAAGGTACGTCTGATCCAGGCCATAGACTTTCCGGTCACTTCCATGTGCATGTGGAAGCTGAACAAGGCAAAGGGAAGACAGAGAAAGAATTGATGCATTTGAATCATGATGTGTGCAAAGAATATTGAATATACTACGAAAAACCATAAGACACAAATCCATCTCAGAGGAGTACGTCCAGAATGCTCCTTAGAAGTAAGGGTATAGAAAGACTTCGTCTTGCTTACTTCGGATGCATCATCAGTAAGAAACAAACTGTAGAAGAGACTGTCATGCTTGGTAAAATTAGTAGGGAATCAACTAAAACAAAGGAAACTCTCTACGGGATAAACGGACGGTGGCCGCTAAGACTGCAAGGATGGTGCAGGACCGGGCAGTGTTTAACTAACAGGGTCACCGTGAGTCAGAGCATACTCAGTGGTAACTAACAACAGCAACCATTAGTTCCAGGTGTAGTCCACGTTCCTCACCCCCTCAAGTGTTTTCTTACTGTGAGTGTCTTAGCTGAGATTTCACAGGCCATTGAATTCTTCTATCAGGCTGCCAGTTTCTAGGAGATAGGGTACAGGGCAAGACCAACACACCCATAATCATGAGCCCACTGTCATACTTCTTTTGCTGTAAAATGAACCCCCTTGATCAGAAGCAATTTTATGTGAGATGCACACAAACGGATAAAATATTCTGCAAGATTTCAAATAAAAACCAGTGCCGTAGAGTTGGGTCTGCCTCATGGTGACCCTAGAGCCAGAGGAGAACTGCCCCATAGAGTATCCAAGGAGCACCTGGTGGACTTGAACTGCCGACCTTTTGGTTAGCAGTGGTAGCACTTAACCCACTACACCACCAGTAGTGATAATAAAATGGGGGATATTGCAGGAAAGGAAAACAACCCAAAATTTGATATATGTGTTAATCTAGTAAGTATAAATGAAAGCAGAAAGACTTTTATGTAATGACCTGCCATCAAGTGGCTGACTGATATCCCTGAGGAATGACAATCCCAGGTTTGTATTTAGCAGGGACAATGTTAAGATTAGCCTCGTTCAGTTCATTCATCACCTAAATACCTGTCACCATGGCCACTCTGTTCATGAACCCGTTGTGCTAGCTCTGGGGTGCCAAGAAAAGACTCTGAGTAACATCCTAAGCACAGGCCATACACTCCCTCTGCAGTGGATGCTCTTCAGTGACGTTAACACGAGACAAAAAATCCACATGTGTTGTGTCCACTCCCAAAGGTTCATACTCGTACCAGTTTCCTCGGTCTCCACTTTTGTTCCTTCCATGTTCTTGATCAATATGCCAAGTTTGAGTTTTATACATACATATGTGTGTGTGTGTGTGTGTGTGTCTATGTGTCGTAGATATATATACATATATATAGATATATGCATGTGCAGTATATATGTATATATCTACTGCACATATATATGTATATATATCTATATCTACATCTATAGATATATATCTACTACACATACACACACACATACACATACACTGCAAGCCAACTAGTTTCCCTCTATAGGAAGCAGATGACCAACTACATTTCTTTTAGCTATAATCCCTGGGTTTTCCTTTGCCAACGTGCTTCACAGCCACTCCTGAGTGGGACTGTAACGTATCAAGAGTGCACTTCCAGCTAACACCAACATATGATAACCCATTGGTTACCCAGGCCAGCATCATATAAAATTTTCCCTGAAGCCACAGATAGGATTGAAGACAAGGTAGCAGTGCAGGAAGGTTGATGATAGTGAAATCTGGACCACTTATCCATGATTTTTCTCATACCCTCTGGACTAGCTTGAATCCAGTCCTGAATCTACCACTTCCATCATGGGCGTGAGTTGCTGTTGCATACATTTGACCTTACAACCCAGTGTTCTAGAGAACAGCCAGTAACTTGATGGGAATTTCAGGTCACATAGTCATTTGGTATCACATGATCAGGTGACTGGCATCAATTAGAGCCTATTAAACTGACAGGAAATATATTTCCAGTTGAGGCCAATTCACTGCCGCAGATGATTCACCTTAGAACACTAGGGTACGTGCTACAATTATCCTACTGTAGCTTGTCAAATACCCTATTCATTATCCTTATCTACTACCCTTCTTTCTGAATGCGCTAAATTGTTTAGTGCAGCTTATACCATAGCCTGGACCTACTGCACTACCTACTCTGTCTCAGACTTCACTTTTAATTAGAAGCTTTCTTAGTCTCCTGATAATGTGTTAGAGCTGTGTTCCTAAGCTCACTGTGCACTGACTCCAAGCTTCAAAAGAGACCACAAAACCTGTGCCTCTTCCTTGATGGCAGGAGAGCAGCAATTACAGAAAGGATGACTGGGCATGCTGAAACTAATGTGACCCCTGAAAGTGAACCAGTGGGCAGGTCCAGGAGTTTTTGTGAAGTTTTCCTTCTCTAACACATATAACTATTACTAGGGCATCTAGAGTATATGTCCCATTCTGTTCACCAACTCCAATTAGCGTGATGTCCTGAACATACTGGACCAGCATAATGTTCTACAAAATGGCAAAAATAAATGTCTCTGCTGACATTTATTATGACAGAGAAGACAAACATAATCTAGGCCAGACAGTGTTTATGTTCTGCTGTCCTTGCCATGTGTAGTGAATTATTTTTGATCCTCCCTTTCTCTGATGAGTTTAAAGAGGGGAAAAAATTAGTAAAAATAGATTAACAAATAAACATCTGTCAGATTAAAAGCCACATTCTAAGTAAAAGATGTTTTACTGATGTGCTCCAATATGTATACACCGAGAGTAACATCTATGATTTGAGTTAGTATCTGGTTAAATCTATAGATTCAGCTGTAATCTATTATGATCCATCTGTTTTTTTTCTAGGAACTACATAGGACACTGTCATTGATTGAATTGTGTCCCCTCAAAAATATGTGTAGTCATGTGGCTGGGCCGTGATTCCCAGTATCTTGTGACTGTCCTCCACTTTGTGGTTCTCCTGTGCTGTGTGTTAAAGGATTAGGGTGGGGCTGTAAATCCCTTCATAGGATCATCTCCCTGCTCCACTGTAAATGGAGTTTCCCTGGAGTTTGGCGTGTGCCACCCTTAATCCTTTCATCTTACAAGAGATAAAAGGACAGAGAAGAAGGCAGAGAATTGGGAAGAGCGCGTCCTTCAGACCTGAGGTTCCTGTGCCAAGATGCTCCCTAGACAAAGACTGATGCAATACCAGACCTTCCTCCGGAGCCAACAAGGGGGAAAGACTTCCCCTGGAGTGGGCACCCTGAATATGGACTTGTAGCCTACCAGACTGCATAAGAATAAACTCTTACCTTTGTTAAAGCCATCTACTCTGGTATTTCTGTTAGAGAAGCCCTAGCTGACTAAAACAGACGCATTACATAGAAATATAATGGGCATCACCACTTGGCATTTTTTAGGTCTTTGTGGCAGATTACATTTTAAATAAATGATTGCACGGTATCTCCTGTCCCTCATGTTCTTATATAATGTGATCTTGCCATGTTCACATGAAGAGATGGGATCAGTATCTCCTCTTGAATTTGTTCAGGCACATGAGTTCTTTGAACAACAGAATGGTGCCATGCAACTTAAAGTGCTTGGATGTAAAAGACCACACACCTTTTATATTATCTACTGGGATATTTGCCTTCTGAGTACTGAGCTACCATGTAAGATGTCCAACAATCCAAAGCCACCATACTAATAGGAAATTCGGGCTACATAGAGGTGTTCCAGTAGACAATACAGCTAAGGTTCCAGCTGATAGCCAGGATCTACTGTCAGACACATGAGTGAATTACATCTCTAAAGGATTGCAGACATCAGCTGTTCAATCATTCTTATTCATCAAGTCTTCCCAGCTGGGGCCCTAGACATGGAAAAACAAAGACAAGCCATTCCTGCTGTGTCTTGTACAAATTTCAAATTCACAGACTCCAAAGCAAAATAAAATGACTACCATTTTAGGTTTTGTAATCATGGTTGATACAGCAATTGTAACTGAAATAGACATGTGACATCGTCAACTGGGGTGCTTCCATTAAAATAAACACGCTAAAACATATGGTGTTGGCTCTGTGACCAGAATTGAAAGACACTGGGAAGATGTTGGAGAGATTTCTGGTAATGTCTAGGAGGAAAGAGAGAACACTGATACTAAAAGCTAAAGGAAAAGACTATCTTTTTATGATTCTAAGAAAATATTAGCGTAACTGTCACACATGGTAAGGCAGAAAACAGACCTAATGAACTTGATAATTTAGCTAGCAGAAGTTCCAGATAAAATGATGAGCAAGTTGTTTTACTTCTTCTAGCTGACTATAATAAAGTAAAAAGTGAAAGAAATAAACTAAAGAACAAACCATTCAATTTTTCCATGAAATTTGAAGGAAATAAAATGTCTCAAAACAACTTTTCACCTAGCACAGGGTTCTTAAAATAGCAAAGAACCTCCAGACCAGCATTGAACTAGGTTAATTCTGTATAGTTCTTTGCTAAGATCACAAAAAGATCTAAGGAAGTGTCTCATGTTTATCAGACAATAGTTCTTCAAAATACATGAAGGTAGGTCTTCAAAGTCTTATGGTAGATCCTCTTGTTCTCTTCAAACAATAAGGATCCTGAGAATTTTAAGACCCAAAGCAGTCTTGTAAAGACCCCAAGGTAAATAGCACTTTTGTCTCAAAGAGATTTGTGAATGTAGTTTTATTTCTTAAGTTGATACAGAGGAATTCAACAAAAATTTTAAAGGTATTGTATTAGCTTATATTGAAAGAAATAGGACAGGACAGACTTTTATAGGTAGAAATCTGGCTAACAATGATGATTTAATTGCAGACATAGACCATTTATTATGAGATAGGAACATTGCATAGCCGAACTTTCAAAAGGTACTACAAACATGTATGCTCATTTGGATTTTAAAAGTACTATAGACTAGCGACTGCTATATAACTTCCACTTACCCCCTTTTAGAATACAATTATCTGACACTTGTGTAGCCATTGTATGTATCCAATGCCTGTCTAACACTGTATGTACCTAAACTGTTGCTACAACATTATTTCAAAAAGACATTGAATTGTATATTCTTCAAGATCATGAGCCATATGTTTTAGTCACAAATGAATATAGTACATCAAACTAGGCATACATTTAATCAGTGTTTATTGAATGGTGAAAAAATACCAAACTCAACCCATTGCCATGGAGTTGATTGTGACCCAAAGTGACTCTGTAAGACAGTATAGAACTGCCTGATAGCATTTCCATGGTTCTAAATCTGTACAGAAGGAGACTGCCACATCCTTCTACCTTACAGTGGCTGAGGGCTTTGAACTTTCAATTAGCAGTTAAGCATTTAACTATGTCCTGTGTCCTGTGTCCTGTGCCCTGTGCCCTGTGCCCTGTGCCCTGTGCCACTGGGGCTCCTTTATTGATGATAAAATTAGTCAGCTAAAAAGTCAATCCCCAGAAGGACCCGTGTGAATGGGAGACTATCAACATGTGACCGGAAGAACTAGATGGTGCTCAGCCACCACCAAAGACAGCTGTGATGGGCTACACAATGTTGAGTTCCTGTGGCAACACGAGAAAAAGAGGAGTGCAGCTCAAGAGCTCTACTGAAAGGCCACACCTGATGGTCCAGTAGCCCGGAGCATCCCCTGGGATCTGCTGCTGCTCTTGTCCAGAAAACACTGCTGAGGTCACCTCTTCAGACAAAAATGGGCTGGATTTTAGGATGAAATGTGGCCACGTGGTGCATGTACTTTATGATTCTATTCATTTATGGAAGTCTGTCCTATTGGTCTCTTTCTAGATGAGAGAGGGGAGGGTAGAGAGGAGGGGCCAGGAACTTGTTAAAAGGATAGAACAAGTACAGAATGAAATGGAGGAGTGTGCTGGCAAGGAGAGCAGAAGGAACTGCAGACAGGCAGGCATGCAGATTTAATTTGGATTGTACACTTTGCCTTAAACACACACACACACACACACACAAAAAAAAAAAACACTTGAATTTGTATTCCTTGAATGAAGCCATAACTAGCAAGCAAAATCAGTAGATTTGCTATTCAGTAGACACACAAATGCAAATCTAAACAGGACAAATATCTTTCCTCAGTTCAAAAGAGGATTTGACAAGTCCTGGGAAATCTTTGACCTCTCTGAGAATTGTTGCTCACAGGGTTTGCTGTAGCTCGCTGTGTTTTTAGGCCTTTATGGTGCCATAATTGCCTGTTGTAATGAGTTTTAGGGTGGAGTGGGCATACTCCTACAGTCATAAAGTCCTGTCTTACTGAAAAAAAAAAAGTCAGTCCCCAAAGTCCTGAGATTATTTACCATCTTTTGTTCCTTATTGGAAATCTTGGCAGTCTAGTGGTTAAGTGCTATGCCTGCTAATCAGAAGGTAGGCAGTTTGAATCCACCAGGAGTTTCTTGGAAACTCTGTGGGGCAGTTCCATTCTGTTGTATAGGGTCGCTATGAGTCAGAATTGACTCCATGGGAATACGTTCAGTTTCTTTGTTTTGTTTAGATTGTTTTTTATTGCATCTTGATTCACCCCATTTGAAATTTTGAATACAAATCAAATGAAAATTATTTATTAAATGGTATTTGAATGTTGTTTTTGTTTGTTTGTTTGTTTGCCATTGAATGTTTAGACTCATGGTGAGCCCTTGTGACAGAGTAGAACTGCACCATAGAGTTTCCTAGGCTGTGATCTTCACAGGAGCAGATTACGTGGTCTTTCTCCTGCAGGGCCATTGGGTGAGTTGCAGCCAGCAGTCTTTCAGTTCGTGGGCAAGTACTTAACCATTGCACCACTAGGGCTCTTGGTATTTGAAAAGATCTCAGTACTTCTCATTGTTCTTTCTCAATGAAGTGAACGTAAACAATGAAAAATTGGATACATTTGTGATTAAAGGATGAAACTTCTAAATGCTATGGGTTTAACACATGGGTTGGACATAGCTCAAGTTATGTGGTCAGAATATCCTGAAAAGTTTGATTATGACTTATTATGTCAATGTTCACAAATTTCTACCGAAGATTTGTTTTCAATATAAATATACAAAAAAGCAAGCGCCAGATTGCCTTTTTATAGGCTACTGGACAATTCACCTACCTCAGATCCATATTTTAACTGCCATGGGTCAATATCCCTGTGAGTAATATTTTTTTTTCCTGCCATTCCCTTACGTAGTATGATTTAGTTCACAGTTAATAGTCATAGTAAAATAAGCCTGCACTTTGATATCCTCGTGGTTTAAAGCTCATATCATGACTGTGGACTATTCTCTACATGAAAGATGACAACTAAAACTACATAGATAACTGATTTGGGCTCCAAATGATAAAGGTGTCTTAGAAAATGCATCATTATTCCACCTCAAAAAGAAGATAGAATTACAAAGGACCTTCTGTAGGACACTTAAGCAATGTCCACATAATAAGCATTTAACTCAAGTCATTCTACATGATTTCTATTTGTTACACATGTTCAAGCCAACTGAGCACGAGAGTTACAATGTGCAGTAGAAAGAAGCTCTCCACTTTTCCGTTCTGGCACAGAAGTGTTTGTCCCATCTAATCTTTCTCAAAAATCAATTTTTTAAAAATAAGTTGACTTCACCAATGCTAGTGAATTTAATATATATTGTTAGATTATTGGAAAAATGGGTAATCAGAAAAATTCTTAGAGCACACAATGGAATGGAAAATAATTCCCTACCCAATAAAAATATGAAGAGAACCAACACATTAGCGCTCAGTAGAAGTAACTAAGTGCTTCTCCTCCCTGGTGACATCAGACCGGGAGCCCATCATATTTGTGTCTCAGGTGGAGAGTGATGCTAGGGAAATTATAGCTGGGGTCAATGGTTTCCTGGACAGTAAGGACGTGCAAGGATTACAGCTCAAGTGACCTCACTGGGGCCAGCCCCAGTTAAGTAAAAGATGGCGGTTAAAAAAGAGCAGGGCTGATATCCCTTTTTCTCCAAAATTAAATAAAGCAGAAACTTGGGAGTCTGAACGTAGAAGCCTCTCAAGTTGACCATTCTTTTGAAGACTGAAATTGTCCAGCAGTTATCAGACACAAGGCAAGATTTGGAAACCCTGGAGGGAAAGTGGTTAAGTGCTTACAGCTGGAAACGGAGAGCTGGCCATTCGGATCCACCAGGTATTTCTTGGAAACTCTGTGGGGAGTTCTGTTCTGCCCTATAGGGTCACCATAAATTGGAATCAACTCGGCAGCAGAAGGTTTGGTTCCTTTTCTTTCTTTTTGTTAGGTGCCATTTATTCATTTATAATTTGATTTAGGTGTTGTGAAACATGATTTACTGATTAAATTTCTGATCTTTAAGATGAGACATTAACTCGTGTTTCAGATAGTCTCAAAGATGAATATTGTTCCTGCCTGTTTCATGAAATTAAGAGCCTAGTGGTATCAAAAAAGACTGTACAAGTTAAACTCTCATTTTCAATGTAGATGGACAAGATGATTTCAGAAGATTTCTTTATCCCACACTTTTCATGTAATTAAATTCTTTAACACTGAGTTTCTCCCTCTATATTACCAGAGAAATTATCAATATTCTTTCTTCTGAAGATTCAGTAAACTTTGTCTCTGGTGAGTTGTCCCTTTAGAAACCTTCAGACTTCACTTCTCCCTGCCTGTATCTCTGAGAATTAGTATGACATAAATAACAAAGACCACAAGACTGGAGACGGGACACAAAATGTGCAGGGCACAGCTTAGACTACCTAATGTGGCCTTGAAAAATTCACTTTTTTTATTCTAGACTGCAGTTTCTTCGTCTGTCAAATAGGTGGGTTCAATGAGCAATTTGTAATCTCAGCTTCCAGATGAGCAGTTTGTTAATTCGAAGCTTGAATTTGACACTTACGTTTCCTTACGAAACCCTGGTGGTGGCTGTTAAGTGCTACAGCTGCTAACCAAAATGTTGGCAGTTCAAATCAGCCAGGTGCTCCTTGGAAACTTTATAGAGCAGCTCTAATCTGTCCTATAAGGTCTCTATGAGTTAAAATTGACTTGAAAGCAGTAGGGCAATAGGTTGGCCGAATGGCAAGCTGGTTGGTTGGCTGGTTAGTTGGTTGATTTGACTGGTTGGCTGATTGGTTGGTTGAAGACTTTAAGACATATAATTTATTTCAATAAACACTGGGCTTACTGGATTTGAAGTATGGCTAGCATATGTTTGACGTCACGGGTGTGGAGAAAGTAGTTGTTAACTTTGATGAAGTTTATGAGCTTTTCCAAATCTACTTTGTATACCTTTGAGGCACTATGAAATAATGTGTTTGCATATTCAAACTCAGTGCCTGAGCAATTTGAAACATGTCTCTCAGTGGACAAACTAGTTCATTCTCGTAAATGGGTTAGTCCCTGTTAGTCCTCTGCGGGAATACCCTTTCTGCTTAAGAATAATTTAAAATTAAATGAGAATCATTCTTCAATTTCTTGTGTCCTTTACACCCTGCCTCTCAGGTCCAATGAACCTTTTAGCAAGTGCCCAGTCTGAGAGAGAATAAGGGGGTGACAAAGGCATTTTGCCAAAAAGTATCAATTTCAGCTCAGTAATTAGTATTATCTCAGTCTTTTACTATCTCACTATGGCCAGTTGAATATGAATTCTTCAGATACAGAGTTATCCAGTGGTTTTTCTCTTTCATTTTATTTCATAGTCTGTAATATATGAAACAGATAAAGATGTGAAAGAATCGCTCAGGTAGCTTAACTCTTTCTATATCAGTGAAAAATGTTTCAGTGTTGCCAAAAGGCCAACTTCTAGGGTCCTTTAAAATACTATGAGAAGGAAACAGCTTATGGGACATCATATGCTATACTCTCAGCTCATGTCTACCACAGAGTACATTTTCAGTGATGATTGCTTCTGGATATTATTATTATTGGCATTCTACTTTACATAACCCTTTTTCCAACACCACATCCTCGCTGGGATTGAACTTAACTCATGCATCCCATATAACCCATCTATTGTTCCTCCATGCACCATGCGCTCCCAGAGACTGGCCAAAATGAATCACATCAATGGACTACACTTCTTTCTAGTTCCAACTAAGTTTGGCTAATAAGAAATACCACCAGGAATTCAGAGGGCTAGAGAAAGTCAGCTGAACCAGACTCTTAAAATTTTGGAGGTTCTCTTTAACAAAAAGAATGCCAAAATGTTTTACCTTTACAAATTTTACAAAAAAATATATGCTCATGTGAACACATTACAAACTCTCCTCCCAAAACCTTTAATGTGTCTCATGCAAATAAAGATCCTTGAAATCTAAGCTTCACTAGCTTTGAGGTAAATCTGCTTCTTTTTGAATCTTAAGCAGAGTTTCAAGGAATCTGGCAATTGCCTTCTCAGAAATGTGAAGAATCACTGTCTTAAACTGTATGTATTCTCTAGAGAAGCAAAACCAGTAAAGCACATAAGTATATATAGTGAGAGATTCGTATCAGGGAAGCAGCTCACTTGATTGCAGATGCTGGAATATCCCTCCATGGATCAGAATAAAGGCTTCTCTCGATGCACATAGACAAAACCAAACCAAATCAAATCCAGTGCTGTCAAGTTGATTTCAGCTCATAGAGACCCTGCAGGACAGAGTAGAATGGCTCCACAGAATTTTCAAGGAACACCTGACAGATTTGAACGCATACTTTACGGTTAGCAGCTGTAGCAACTAACCACTGTGCCACCAGGGTTTCCTCACATAGACAAGTGCTGGTAAATCCAGGATTGACAGGTCAGAAAACAGGGCTCTTGTTCACAGGCTGTGAAGGTCAGTGAATCTCAACACTGGCAGGCAAGCTGATAGCAGCTCAGGTCCCAAGAACTAGAGGTCAGATGAGCAGTGGCTGCTAACAGCAGATCCCATCATGGGGGTGATCACATGTAAACACTGAAATCATGGCCCAGCCAAGTTGACACACAATATTAACCATCACAATTACCTTCATCTGTAATAAGGACTAACGCGGAGCTCTTCAAGTCTGTCTGCTAGGAAGCTGGCTTCCAAAATTCTTGGCATATATGGATAAGCACCTCTAGTGCAACTGGTACTCCTTCAATTTCTGGGGTCTTGTTTTTCAAGGTATAACGGAAAGTCACCTTGGTATACTATGAAAAACATAGAATTGAGAGTCAGATACCCTTGGTGGGAATTCAGGCTCTTCTGCTTATTATCTATGAACCTTGATAAGAGGTTTAACCTCCAAGAATCTTGATCTACCTCATCTATAAAGAATAATATGCCTTCTCTTAGAGAGTTATTGTGGGGATTACCTGAGATAATTTATGAAAAGAGCCTAGGAAATAATGGGTGCTTAATGATTGTCCAGTCTTGCTGTGGTGAAGGCACTTCTAGAGGCACTTCCCTGCCCTCAGTTTTCCCCAGAACTGCTACTTACGTGTAAAGATCAAATGGACCTCCCTGGCGAGTGCTTTCAGAGCCAGTATAAGCAGCTGTTACTTCAAGATCAGACCACAGCCCATTCACACAAAGTTCTGCAGTCAATAATTGCATAATGGCATGTCCATCATTTAGTACAGTCTTGCTTCTGCCAAACATCCCAGACCTGTTTGCCAGGGATTCCTTTATGCCACAGCCATAACTCAGTCAGCTGTATGAGGAGCTATTTAGATGCTTCAAGCAAACTTTCCATTGCTTTTTCAAAGGAAAAATTCCCCCCATATTTCATTTTCTATGTTATCCTCAAAGACATGTCAATGACCTTCTGCACAAACATTTTATTCTAGGTTTGAGCAAGCCACATTTGCTATGTCTCAACCCACAGCTGCAGCCTCTGTGTCAAGATAGTGATGGTATTTGTTTTATCATTTTACTCTCAAGTGAGTGTACTGCCTGGTGTGAAATAATAGATAATAAGTACTTTGTATTAATAAGTTAATGATTGAGCAGAACATGTAGATAGAATATACAAGAATTATTCAGCGGATATGAACTATATGGACAATCAAAGATATCAAATACAGGCAATACTATGTATCTACAAGGGTTAAGTGTCCTGTGAAGGAATGAGTTCTTGATGACTTGAGATACTAAAGCAGAAATTGGTTAACATCTGTCTGGAATTCTACAGAGAAAAATCTTGCATTCAACAGAAGGTAGAAGTCAGTTATCTCTAATTTCAATCCCCAAACTCTCAGAATATATAATTTCACTAATTTGTGCCTCCTACATGTTAAACTCACAGTGAAGAGCTCAATTGCTAACCAAAAGTTTGGCTGATCAAATCCTGCAGCAGCTCTTTATAAACCCCATGGCAGCAGTTCTGCTCTACCCCATAAGATCGCTGTAAGTCAATCTTTTAGTTTAAGTACTAACTGAGGGTGTTGGTGGCTCAGTGACAGAATCATCACCTTTCATGAGAAGGGCCTGGGTTTAATACCTAACTGACGTATCACATGAGCAACCACCATCCATCTGTCACTGAAGACTTGTATGTTGATATGATCCTGATTCAGTTTCAGTGAAGCTTCTAGAGCAGGACAGATTAGGAAGAAAGGACTTATGATATACCTCCCAGAATTAGCCAATGAAAATCCTATGGATCACAACAATACTAGACACAATCAATCATGGGGATGGCACAGGACCAGGCAGCATTTCATTCTCTTGTGCATGGAATTCCCATGAGTCAGGGATAACTTGGGAGTAGGTAACAAGAGCAATTAGTTGACTCTGACTCATAGAGACCCTATAGGACCTGCTACACCACTAGGGTTTCAAACAAGAACAATAGCAAGTGTTAACTAGTGGTCTGTGGCAATTCGGGTACTAAATGACTTTGGGATTAATCCCACTTCTTCCACACTAGCCTTGATACTTTGACTCAGTTAACTTCCCTAAGCTGTAGTTTCTGTATCTATAGAGTGAGCATAATACTAACTTTAGAAAACAGCTATGAATTAAATGAGATAATACATTTAATAGCCCTCAGACAGCTTTCTAGGTCCCAGGGTGGCACAAACACTTTACACTCCACTACTAACTTAAAGGTTGGTGGTTTGAACTCACCCAGCAGTGTTGTGGAAGAAAGATGTGTGATTTGCTTTTCTAGAGATTATAGCCAAGAAAACTTCACAGTGCAGTTCTACTCCATACCACATGGTATTGGCATAAGTAAAAATCAACTCAGTGACAAGTGTGCTTTATGGTTTTTAAGCACCATTCTAAGTATCTATTAACTGCTGAACAAACATAATATTCCTTCTCTATACCAGGAAACCCTGGTGGCATAGCAGGTAAGTGCTATGCCTGCTAAACAAAAAGTTGGCAGTTTCAATCTACCAAGCATTCTTTAGAAACTCTATGAGGCGGTTCTACTCTGTCCTACCGGGTTGCTGTGAGTCAGAATTAACTCAATGACAGTGAGTTTGGTTTCGGCTCTCTCTACATCAACTCTTAAATCATAAAGCTAGAAAAGTTAAGATGTTCTTTCAAAATGCAATGTTAGAAGAAGCGTGGTAATAGGAGTCAGAAGACCTGCTGTCTAGTACTGGCCATAACTGTGTTTAAGACTTTTAACAAGTCCCACACACCATTGGTAGCCTCAGAGCCTTCATGTATGAAGGGAAGTGTGTAGCAAATAGCATTTCTTTATAAAGTTCGGTTCACTTACATTCTGGAACTCCTTATATGCAGAACAATAATACGTAGGAAAACCGTAAGCCTTTGTCAGTTTATTTTAACCACTACAGGCAAAATCCTAGCATGTGGCTGAATCTGACGTGGTGTCATGAATGTATTATTGCATACTTTGGGTTTTGTCAAATGTATTAAGCCACTTGTAATTCATTAGCCATAATCAACCTATCTTGGCTGAGATGCAGACATCCTCAGGGCCGACCTTTTTCACAATAACTACATTTCTTTCTGAAATAGGACTGAAGACTACTAGACTGAAGCTATTAGGATGATATTTCAATTTTTCAGAAGTGACTATTCTTAACATGGCCCTGTTTTCCCTCCTGCTGCTACACAATAGGACCTTCCACCTCCTCCTCTGAGCCCTGTCAATGAAGCCTAGAAAACTCTTTCTCTGCTAAATTTTACTTCTTTAGCCATGGGGGGGATAGATTATTTCAGCCTCCTCCCTTGAAACCCTACAGCACAATGGTGTGTTGTCCTAAAATCTGATTAATTGTTCAAATAAAAAGCTTGATACTTTTCCATTATATTCTTCCCACCCCACGAATAATTTTCAAAAATAAGAAGAGAAATAATAAAGCATAACATTAAATCAAAGTGAGCTATTTAGTGGAGATGAAGAGCCAAGGGTCATGAGAAGTCTCCTCTGCCTCTATTAAACTGCCCTCTCAGTTTGGGTTATAAAGGGAAGGAAGAGTTTCCACTCGAGTGTGAAGGTAAAAGATGTGATTGATAGAGTTATTATCCTTGGTTAGTTTTATAATGACATAGTTTGGATGAGCTGAAGTTAAGAAAAATAGATTTCAAAACTGTACCTCTCCCTTCACATTTGTAATAAGTCAGACTCACCCTCCCTCCAGCCCCATAGTACTTCCATTACTAATGAGTAGTGTTCAGGTTCCAGACAATTTCAGGCCTTGGTCCACAGATGCCCTGGCAGATTTCTGTCTGTATTAAGCCTTGCACTATTCTTATTTAGGAATTTCAGTGAGAACCATATGTTTCTGCCGCTTGCTCTAAGTCCAATAACTTTCAAATCCTCTTTGCTGAGACTTTTCAGGAACACTCTCCAGACCTGAGTTACCCAACAAACAGATCCATCGAGGTCCAGAAGGGACACAGATCCTGTGGAATAAACAAGGAACAGAGAGGAAGTGGTAATGCGGACACAGCCTTCCAGAAAAGTCTCCTGAGAAACAGTTTCAGAACTAACAAACACTAAGCTTCCACTGGAAACCCTGGGGGCATGGTGGGTTAAATGCTATACTGGCTAACTAAAAGGTTGGCAGTTCAAATCTACCAGGTGCTTCTTGTAAACTCTATGGGGCAGTTCTACTCTGACCTTCGTGGTATAGTAGTTAAGTGCCATGTCTGCTAGCAAAATGTCAGTAGTTCAAATCTGACAGGCGCTCCTTGTAAACTCTATGGAGCATTTCTACTCTGTCCTAAATGGTTGCTATGTGTTGGAATCTACTTAACAATAATGGGTTTGGTTTAAGCCTCCAAGAGTGTCATATAAAGTGCTACAGTTGGTAACCAAAAGTTTGGCATTTCGAATCTACCGGCATTCCTTGAAGACTGGGGCCATTCTACTCTGTCCGTTAGAGTCCCTTATCATTGAGAATCAACTCAACATCAATGAGCACTAAGTTTCTACTGGAAGCAGAGAGCCATTTCACATTATCCAATAGTTAACATGTTTTTCCACTGCCATCAGTCGTGTCTGACTCATAGCGACCCTAGGGGTCAGAGTAGAACAGTCCCATAGAGTTTCCAAGGAATGCCTGATGCACTTTAGGTAGCCATTATTCATCCCATTTTATAGTGAGGAGATTGAAGCTCAGAAAATCTATATGGCTTTCTTAAGGTCATAAAATTGCTTCATAGTTCAAATTTAAACTCATATATCCTGAAGCAGTTTTCTGTTCTTTTTATTGTATTACAGTGTTTTCTCAGTTAGCCTGGAATATTGGTTCTGTTACTCAGTAACTGGGTAGTTTTGGTCAAGTCACTTATTGTCTCAGAGGCTTTTTCTCTTCTGAATGAGGAGGATGGACTCAATAACTGCTCTAGTCCCAATATGCATCAAATAGGATAAATTCCCTGATCATCTGATATGAAAAGAATTGTTACAATCACTTCTCAGCACTAAAGAAACAACATTAAAGTCACTCTCCCACTGAGATTAAACCACTAATCGTTAAATTAAAAGTGCCTTCTAATTGTTCAGATTCCTTTTTCCAATGATTACAGTTTCCCACCGCCTTCAGCAGAAAGCTCAAGTTTAAATGCCTTGCCTTAGTAACCAAGACCCTCCCTAGTCCTCTACCTTTCTTTCTCCTTAGTCCCCAGAAGGATGTCTCCTCTACAGCACTGCCCCCCACCCCAGGAAATAACTGCTGTTGCCCAACACACATGTCACTCCACTGAATGAGAGCCCCTTTCCTCTTTCTTCTTAAAAATCTACTCCATAGTCTTCTCTTCTGGAAAGCTAGCTTCTTGAGTCCAGCTTGATGCCCCTCCTCTGTGAACTCACATGCACCATGGGACCTTGCTTAAAACAGTGCTCCGCAATGACTGATGACTTGCTTTCCTTCACTAGTTTCAGAACTCCCTGAAGACAAGAACTGTGTTAACTTTATCTTTGTATATTTAGTGTGTGTTACACTAATGGGGTAGTGTAATACACACTAAATACACAAAGATAGAGTCAACACTTGGCTGGCTACACTAATGGGGGCATCAAAAGTACTTACTAGGTGTTTCTGAATGAGTAAGTGATTACAACAAGATTATCCAGGAAATGGTTAAAAACATAGATGAGAAAAAAAAAATCTATTTCTGACAACCCTGATTCTTTCAGCTGCAGTAGAGATTTACCTCTACTATACAATTCTATGAAAACCCTGGTGCCTAGTGGTTAAGAGCTACAGCTGCTAACCAGAAGGTCAGCAGTTTAAATCCACCAGACGCTGCTTGGAAACTCCATAGGGCAGTTCTACTTTGTACATAGGTTTGCTATAAGTTGAAATCAACTTGATCGCAGTAGGTTTGGGTTTTTTGGTTTTGGTTTTGGTTTTGGTTTTTTGGGGACAATTCTATGGTTAGTCTTAGAAGAAATATCACCAAAGAAATACAGATGGTGAGACCTGCACTCAGTTACTTTGGACATGTCATCAGGAATAACTAATAGCTAGTAAAGGAGATGATGATTAGTACAGTGAAGGATTGGAAAAGGCAAAGGAGGCCCTTCATGAGATGGATTGGAACCATAGCCGTAACACTGCACTTATACTCAACACTCATGAAGATGGCACCAAAAAAAAAACAAACCCCACTGTCACCAAGCCGATTCTGACTCTTAGTGACCATATAGACCAAGTACAACTGCCCTAAAGAGTTTACGAGGAGCACCTGAAGAATGTGAATGGCCAACATTTTGGTTAGCAGATGTAACACCACCAGGGTTTCCAAAGATAACAAAGGACCGGGCACTGTTTCTGCTACATATAAAATCTCTATGTGCATGAGTAAGAGCAGACTCTATGGCAACTGACAACAACAATTCTGTGTATTTCTTCTTGCTGTCCTATTCCACACCTTCCCATATTACAGCAGAATGAATATTATCTAAACTCATCCCGTAATTATCACTGATATGTTAGATTTTAGCCTTATGTTCTCAACTTTCAAGGACAAATGCTATGAAAAATCACCTTGAAAACTCACTGCTGTTTCTTGTAAATTTCTTCTTTGGAATAGTCCTAGAGAAGCTTAATTTACCCTAATGAATTTGTATTCTTTTCTTTTTTGACAATATTTTCTGTACAACTTAGTGTAATTTCATTTTCACTTTAAGTTTTAGGAAACTCAGAGTCAAATTTCTTATCCAATCAGCTTTGTAAACTATAAACTCTCTGGTTTGCTTTTCATATATTTATCTTACTTTCTGGTTTTTACTCCAACAAACATTTATTGAGTACTTATTGGTGCAGAGAGCTGTTCTAGGATCTCAGTTTGTATCTATCAACAAAACAGAAATAAAACCCCACCCTTGTGAAAATTATCTGCAGGTGCATAATTTTTATGTAAGTCTTATAAATCCATTTCCAAAAATAATACAGCATAGATGATCTAAAGTGTATATTTATAGTCATTAAATACCTGGTTTCTTCTTTTAAATATATTCACTATAAATATGTCTCTCATTTCAAATGTATAAAGGTTCTGATTTTGACAGATTTGAAAGCTATAAAGAAAACATAAAATTCTGGGGAAATGAGAATGAACTTGTTTTAGACTTTCTTAAATAATGGTAATAGAAAGTTTAGAGGCAGTTTCACTAATCCCTAATCAGCATTTTCTAACATATTAGCAGTTGGTGTCTGGAGTCTGACATTTGCTGTGAATGTGTGCCTGACAGCTTCTGCTGTAAGTTTGTGCTGTGTTTGCTTAGTAATCTCCCTACTGTCTAGGAGGAGGGAACTTGACTTTCCGAAGTGCCCTAGATAGTTTCAGTGTTAGTTTCTCAGTTCACCCCAGAATTCCTTCTTCCTCATTCAACGTAACCATGCTAGCTTCCCAGCTATGGGTCAGGTATGGCTTATGCTATGATTTTGAGGGTTCACTTGAATTGTGACTGTCAGACTTCAAAAGTATTAGATGTTTCCTTAATTCAGGACTTTATAAAGACAGTCAAAGCATAAACTGAGAGCTGAATATACTTCATAGACTAAGAAGAGTTCACGATCTATGTAATATGATTAACAAAAGCATAATTTATATTCAGTTGTACATACTATATGCAGTGAGTACCTAATATTTATGTCCTATTTAACTTAAGCAGAAGGTTAGTGAAAACCTGTGGAGTGATACGGCTAAGAGAATGAGATCTGTTATATCTACTCGCTTTTCCTCTCACTGTTGAAGCTCTTCTGTCTTTACCGTCATGCTGCTATTGTCCTACTCTGTCTCTTCTACCAGACTATCTCACCAGTGAAGGCTTAAGCTGAAAATGTATCTCTCTGGAGAGGAAAATGGAAATCCATTCATTAAGTCTGACTCCATCTCCTCACCTCTGTTTATATTATTTCTAATGTCACAGCCGTATTATTCCTAATGCCACATCATCTGTATGGATTTCACCTCAGCATCAGGAAAACAAAAATTCTCACAACTGGACCAGTAAGCAACATTGTCATAAATGCAGAAAAGATTGAGGTTATCAAAAATTTCATTTTATTTGGGTTCACAATCAGTTCCCATGGAAGCAGCAGTCAAGAAGTCAAAAGACACATTGCATTGGGAAAAATCTACTGCAGAGGACCTCTTTAAAGTATTGAAAAGTAAAGATGCCATCTTTAAGACTAAAATGGTCCTGATCCAAGCCATGGTATTTTCAATTACATCATATGCATGTGAAAGCTGGACAATGAACAAAGAAGACAGAAAAAGAATTGATGTCTTTGAATTGTGGTATTGGAGAAGAATGTTGAACACACCATGGACTGCCAAAAGAATAAACAAATCTGTTCTATAAGCAAAGATGACAAGATTGTGTCTTACATACTTTTGACATGTTGTCAAGAAGGATCAGCCCCTGTAGAAGGACCTGATGCTTGGTAGAGTGGGGGGTCACCAAAAAAAGAGGGAGACCCTCAATGAGACGGATTGACACTATGGCCGCAACAATGGACTTAAGCATAAAAACAATTGTGGACACGGCATAAGACCAGGCATTGTTTTGTTCTGTTGTTCATAGGGTGGCTATAAGTTGGAATCGACTTGACGGCACCTAACAACAATGCCATTTAGGCTAAACATACAAGTATGTTATTTAATCTAACTAAAGTGACTGAGTTATAACTTGAGGAATTCCTACTGGATATGCAAAATAGACATAGAGTAACTAACGTGCAGACAGAAATGATGCTAAGGACTTTAGGTCACTCTTAAAATTGTGAGGTTAAAGGATAGCATCATCTGTTGAACCAAGGAGTTCATAGTTTCCTTTTGATCGATCTTTTCTTTTTTTAATGTACTGATAAAAAAAACGCTACTTTGATGCCACAGCAAAACAAATAGTGTGCTTAACATGCCACAATTTACTTAGCTGCTTTCATTTTCTTTGGATAAATGTATCACAATCCCCACAGTTTATTTTCTTTTCCTTTCAGGAATTCATTGGGGAAATATACTCTAAAATTATTTATACATGAAATAATATCATTTATTCTTAAAATTCATTTTGCCAGGTGAAAGAAGCCAGTCCCAAAAGGCTGCATGTTATGTGAATCAATGCACACAACATTCATAACCAAAGGCAAAACTACAGAAATGGAGAACAGACAAATGGTTAGCAAGATAGCGAAAGAGTTAATCTAGAAAGAGACAGAGTGAGGCAATCTAGGGGGAAGAGGATAGTGTTCCGTATTATGCTTTTAGGAACATTTTATAGCTGCATGCATTTATAAAAGCTGACAAAATTATACACAATAATAAAAAATAAATAAATGTTAAAGCCTATGCAATTTGTTTTCATGATATGGTGAGAGGAATTCTAATTAGGTATCTAGTAATTATGGATTTACTATATTACTTAAGACATATACTTATACCATCTTTAATTTTTATCCTTTGGATTTACAATGTTCAAAGCAATGAATGGCACAAAGAGGAGAGAATACTTGCCACTTCATCCTGTGAGGCTGTCCTTATCCTGATACCAAAACCAAATAAGCACATTACCAAAAAAAAAAATGTATCACAGACATAGAAACAAAAATGTAACAAATTTTAGCAAATCAAGTCCAATATATTAAAACCGCAATGCAACATGATGTAGTTGGGTTTATCCCAGGAACGCAAAGTTGGTTAAACATTCAAAAACTGATCAATGTAACTCACCATACTAACAGATGAACAAGAGAAATCACCTCAATAAATTCCAAAAATTTCTGTGACCATGTTCCACATCTAGTCCTTATTTAATGTCTATGGAAACTCTGGTTGCACAGTAGTTAAGTGCTATGGCTACTAACCAAAAAGCTGGCAGTTTGAATTCACTGGGTTCTCCTTATGAACTCTATCTGGCAGTTCTACTCTGTCCTACAGGGTTGCTATGTATTGGAATCAACTCGACACAATGGTGTTTTGGTTTATATATATATATATGTATATATAATATAATAATATATATTTATGTCTATTTATATATGTGGTATATAACGATATGATAATATATCATACAGATATGTGTACACATATAGCTAACTAGGCATAGAATGGAATATTCTCAATCTGATGAAAGGCATCTACAAAAAGCCTAAGGCTAATATCATACTTAATGGTAAGAGATGAAATGTAAATTTTTTCCCCTGAAATATGGAACAAGTCAAGGATGTCTTCTCTCATCACTCATGTTTATACTCATTTTTTCATTTTTTCAACCTGAAGCTTTAGCTAGAGGCATGAGGATACTTTGGGGAGTCATAGATTATTCATTATCTTGACTGTGGTAATTTGTGTGTGTGTGTGTGTGTGTGTGTGTGCGTGCGTGTACATACCTAGAATACACATTCTATATTTTCAAATGCATGTAGTTTATTGTGTGTAAGTTTGGCTTCAGTAAAGCTTAAAACATTATACCATTTAAGCCCAGTCTACCTATCCATTTACAACCATAGCTTATTCAATTCTTGGAAACCCCAGTGACAGTGGTTAAGTGCTATGTCTGCTAAACAAACAAAAGTCAGCAGTTCAAATCTGCCAGGTGCTCCTTGGAACTGCTCTATGGGGCTGTTCTATTCTTTCTTACAGGGTTGCTATGAGTCAGCCTCGACTCAGTGGCAGTGGGTTTGACTGTGTTTTGGTATTCAGCTCTTAAGGAGTCCTGGTCATGCAGCAGTTAAGTTCTCAGCTGCTAACAGAAAGGTAGGAATTTCAGACTCACCAGCCACCCCACAGAAGATGGGACAGTTTGTATCCATAAAGACTCACCTTGGAAAACCTATGGGGCAGTTCTATCCTGTCTTATAATGTCTCTTTGAGTTGGAATCCACTTGCCAACAACAGGTTTGGTTTGGGGGTTTCAGTAACATTCTTGAACTCTCAATAATCAGTCAGACAATTTTTTGTGTTAGAAGTAGCCCCCACATCAGGAAGCCATTAGGTAGGGACAAGTCCGATATTTAAAACAAGACTGAACATTCCATTCAATTAAAATAAATCCAAACAAACCAGACATACAGAATATCAGGTCATTGGAAAGCCTAACTACGGATTCCAGTTTCATTAAGAATTAGCACGGAATAATAATAATAATAATAAAGTCTGGTGTTAGAATCACACAGAGTTGATAACAAATTACAAATAAACCAATTACCAGTTGTGTGACTTGTTGTTATTAGGTGCTGTCCAGTTGGTCCTACTGATAGTGACCCTACAACAGGATGAAACATCTCTGAGTCCGGTGCCATCCTCCGAATTGTTGCAGTGTTTGAGCCCACTGTTGCACACGCTGTATTAATCCCTTGTGTTGAGGCTCTTACTCTTTACCTCTGTTCCTCTTCTTTACCAAGTGTCATGGATTGAAGTGTGTCCCTCCAAAAACGTATATTTTTTACTAGGCCTTAATTCGTGGTATTGTGTGATATTCCTTTATGTTGTAAACCTTGCCTCTGTGATATTAACGAGGGAGAACAGGTGGCAGTGGTATCGCTGAGGCGGGACTCAATGTGTGGAACTGTATTTTATCTTGGGGCATCCTCTTGGGTTGTAAAGAAAAGGGAGGCAAGCCGAGATTTGGGAACCTCCTACCACCAGGAATACAGCATGTCCTTTGGAAAGAATCTAGGGTCCCCTGTGATCAGATTTCCAGGCCAGGGGAAGATTGGCTGCAAGGAGCTTCCTCCAGAGCCAGCAGAGGAAGCCTTCCCTGGAGCTGACCCCCTGAATTTGGACTTTTAGCCTACTGGCCTATGACAAAAATAAAATTTCTCTTTTTAAAGCCATCTACTTGTGGTATTTCTGCTAAAGGAGCACTAAATGACTAAGACATCAGGTACAATATCATCCTGTAGGAACTGCTCCCTTTAGATAACATGTCCAATGTCATGTGAGACAAAGTCCCACCATCTTCTCCTCCAGGACGAATTTGTGTGTTCGTCTGGCAGTCCACAGTATACTCAATATTTTTGGCTACTACCATAATTGGAAGGCATCAATTTTTCTTTGATCTTCGTTATTCATTGTCCATCTTTAGCATGCATGTGAGGCAATCGCAAATACCATGGCTTGGCTATGGTGCATTTTAGTCCTCTACAGTGCCATCTTTAATTTCTAACATTTGAAAGAGGTCTTTTGCAGCATATTTGCCCAAGGCAATATGTCTTTTGATTTCTTGACTACTATTTTACTGAGGATTGATTGTGGAATAAAGTAAAACAAAATAAATCACTGACAACTTCATTACTTTCTCCATTCATCATGATAATGCTTGTTGGTCTAATTTTGTGATTTTTGTTTTCTTTATGTTGAGAAATAATCTACATTGAAGAGTATATTCTTTGATCTTCATCAGTGAGAATTTCAAGTCCTCTTCACTAGCAGTAAACTAGGTTGTGTTATCTGCATATCACAGATTGTTAGTAAGTCTTCCTCCAATCCTGATGGGGTATTCTTTTCAGAGTGTTCAGCTTTTTGGGTTATTTGTTAAGCATACAGACTGAAAAAGTACGGTAAAAGGATACAATCTTCATGCACGTCTTTCCTGTTTTAAAACAATTTAACATTTGTGTTGTTGTCAGGTGCTGTTGAGTCAGTCAGACTCATAGCGACCCTAGGCACAACAGAACAAAATACTACCCGGTCTTGCACCATGGCCACAGTTGTTTTTATGCTTAAGCCCATTGTTGCAGCCAGTGTGTCAATCCATCTCATAGAGAGTCTTCTTCTTTTTCACTGACCCTCCACTCTGCCAAGCATGATGTCCTTCTGCAGGGACTGATCCTTCAGGACAACATGCCCCACATACATAAGATGCAATCTTGCCATCCTTGCTTTCAAGGAGCACTCTGGTTATACTTCCAGAACAGATCTGGTTTTTGGTGGTCCGTGGTCCATTCAACATTCTTCTCCAACAACACAATTCAAAGGCATCAATTCTTCTTCTGTCTTCTTTGTTCTTTGTCCAGCTTTCATATGCATATGACACAAATGAAAACACCATGGCTTGGGTCAGGTGCACCTTTGTCTTCGGGGTAACATCTTTACAATACTTTGAAGAGGTCCTTGGCAGCATATTATCCAAGTGCAATGCGTCTTTTGATTTCTTGACTGCTGCTTCCATGGGCACTGATTGTGGACCCAAATAAAATGAAATCCTTGACAACCTCAACCCTTTCTCCATTTATGACAATGTTTCTTACTGGTACCATTGTGAGAATTTTTGTTTTCTTGATGTTGAGGTGCAATCACTGAAAAAACTGAAAACTATAGTCCTTGATTTTCATCACTAAATGGTTCAAATCTTCTTCACTTCCAGCAAGTAAAGTGGTGTCATCTACATGATGCAGGTTGCTAATGAGTTGTCCTCCAATCCTGATATTTTGTTCTTCTTCCTAGATTCCAGCTTCTCAGATTATTTGCTCAGCATACAGATTGAAAAGGTATGGTGAAAACAGACAACCCTGATACACACCTTTCTTGGCTTTAAACAACACAGTGTCCCTTTGTTCTGTTCACACGACTGCCTCTTGCTGCATATACAGATTGCGTAAGAGCACAATTAAGTGTTCTAGAATTCCCATTCTCTGCAATGTTAGCCATAATTTATTATGATCTACACAACAGAATGTGTTTGCATTTTTTTTTCTAGCTCTAACTCTTCATAGTGATGCTCCCTTGAGAAAGTTATTCATTCTTTCTAAGCTTTCAGGTCATCATCTCCAAAACTGGGATATTAATAGCCTTTATTTTATGATGCTATTGTGAAAATTAAGTGGAACATTGAGTAAAAAGCTCTTAGCACATAATATACATTCATTAAATGTTAAATGAATCAAAGATTCAGTGATGACTCTTATCTAAAAGGAGACTGCAGCCTAGCAGGGAAGAGCAGTATAAAAACAAATGCCACATGTGCTTCTACAATCAAAGTAAATACTAGAAAGGGAGTAGAGCCACAATAGATAGATTGATAAATTTTTCTTAGATGGCTCTGGCTTTTTCTTTTCTCAGAAAAGAGCAAAAAGCAGGTTTTAGTCAATCAAATTAATGTGTGGGAAAAATCAATCCAACTGAAAAAAACAAATTCGTATATTCACAGTTATTAGTCAAAGTGTTTTTTGTGTCTTATACTTTCTGATGTAACTCTAAACTCACATTCATTGAAGTCAACTTCAGTGACTGCTGTAGCCAGTACTGAACCTCATAGAAACCTATGTAGAAACTTCTGGGTCTATTCAAAAGGGCCTGATCATTCTATGCAGCCTTTATATCCCTTGATTTTGCCCAGACTCTGGGAGACTAAATTTAAAAAGTCCAAATCCTTGACATTCTAAACCTAGAAAAGAGGCTGGTCCCTCTAAGAAAAATTTACACACTGAGTTTGTGTTTATTAAATGTGTTTATTCAGTGATATTGAAATCATTGAAAGGCTTCTTCCTTCTTTGGCTGTAGGAATTAGACAAGTTCCGGGCACTTTAGGCTTGTCAGATGTGGAGATAAAGTCTGAGTGTTATTTTTGCAAACTATATTCAAGAAAAGAAAACAAGTGGGTGGAGATTGTTTGGAGGATAAGACATGTATGGAGTGGAGAGGAAGAGTGTGCTGTCACCAGGCAGGGAGAGCGGTGGGAGCCGCATATAGGTGGGCATGCCAATTTATATGGTAATGTACATTTTAATTCAATAATAATTAAAAAAAAAGAAGGGAAAAGAAATTTTCTGCCTTTAATAAAACTGTTTAGTGCCTTAGATAAAGATTCCAAATAATCATACTACAGTCAGCAAATCTGAAACATATATTTTTGTAATACACATCAGTAGACAAGTTAATTTGATGTAGAGCCATAGACAGCAAACTTTTGTTTTCCTATTGCCATTCTATGTAACTCCTTTAATGAAGACTGTTCCATATGCTAGTTTGATTTGAGATTACCTGTGTCTGAGAGGGAAACCTCCTCGGTGTAGTAGATAAGTGCGACAGCTGCTGACTAGTAAATCAGAAGTTTGAGTCTACCAGCCTCACATTGGAAACGCTGTGGGGCAGTTCTACTTTGTCCTTGAGGTTCATTATATGGCAGCAGGTATTGTGTGTATGTGTGTGTGCGAGGTACTCATGAAACCTCCAAAGTACTAGATTCAAACTGCAGCTTCCAATGTATTTGAGAGGTAACATGTCATAGCAGTCAGTCCAGGAACCAAGAGCACGAGATTTGAGTGTTTTCTCAGCCATCTCTCAGCTATATGACCATGGTGGAAATCACTACGCTGTTTGAGACACAGTTGTCTCACTTGTAAAAGGGAACATCATACCTACAAATTGAAATGTGTATCATAAATCATAAAATTAAATGCGTGAAAGATGGATGGTGAATATTAACCACTCAGCAAAAATTTGGAAAGCTTTAGATTCAATTATCAGGAACATTCAAAAGACATGTAGTATGAGAATTTAAAACTCAGACCCTGACTTCAAAATGTCCTTCTCTCAAGACTGAAGCCATGTCAGATGAACCATACCCAGTTGCATGCTTGGATTGAGCCAGTTAGCAAATACAGAAAATACTCAGCTTGCAAATACAGAAAAACTGATCATAGAACATTAAAATATTAGAGATTATTTTTCATACATAACAAGAAACCTGGGTGGTGGCAGTCTAGAGATCATACTGGAGCTCAGTTACATCACTGAAACTCAAGATCTGAGCTTTCGCTCCATGTCTTTTGTGTAAGGATATTTCACCTCATGTTTGTCATGTCATCATCAAACAGTAGTTTCTTTTCTTATCCATATCCTAGGTAGGAAGAAAAACACGGAGACAGGGAGAAGTGATGCTTCTGCCAAATCTTCCCAGACACCCAAAGGATTTCTGCTTAAATTTCATTGTCCAGAACTATATATGTGGCCACACCTAAATGCAAGGGAGAATGGGAAAATATAATTTTCCACTTTTTATATGAGAGGCTGGCAATTAAGAAAGGCTTTGAATTCATCTTGAGTGAGGCAACTAGACTTACTGGCCACATAGTGGGGATCACTAGATATTTATTGACCTTGACTTTTCACTTACAAAAATGAATTCTATGTGACTAGCAAAATCACTCCTTACCAATTTTGAGTAGGCAGAGCTTCCCTGTGGCATTGAAAAAAATCAAACTTGAGACATTTAAAAAGTGCACTGAGTTAATTTAACTCATCACTTGGCCTCATATAAACAAGACAAAAGGATGTGCTGTATAAGGTAATCCCCATCCTTCTCAGAAGTCAAGCAGCATCTCTCACACCTCACAAGTCTTCCTTTTTTCAATGCAGAAAGTCTTCCTCAGTACCCATGACACTAACTGTATTCTCTCACTGGGCTACAGAATATATTAATTTCCTACTATCTCATAGCACTCGCGTGAGGGTGTAAGGAGAATTATCTCAGTGAGAGGGATTTTGGACACTAGTGGTTTGAGGCTGATGAGGTTCTTCAGGGAACCATGCATTCTCTGAACCCACGTATAGTACAGTGAAATCCATGAGAGTAGAAACTTGAAGAGACTGCCTTGGTTTTCTGGGTCTCACGAGTCTTTTGCCTTTGATAGACAGCAGCTTATCACTTGTCTGTTGCTCTCTATTAGTATAAGATATGAGACATTTTCTTTTCTGACAGGTTTCTCCCCACATACCTTCCTGCCTTCACAGGACTCACTGTATATTGGCCTTTTCTATTGTTGCTGTCTAGAATTTCAAACAGCCTCTTTCTTATTGGTTCAGATCTCTGTCCCATAAGAATAAATTAAATCTTGTCCACAGAAACTCCTCTTACCTCTACCTGCAACAATTTAATCACCCCTCCCCCATCTTAACCACCTGTAGGTGCAGCACACAATGATAATTCAATTTTGCCCGAGTCTTCACCCCATCCATTACTAGTCTGCAAACCTGGGCCCAGGCCTCTCAACACTAGCTAGTATTACAGAACGCAACAGGTCTACATAACCTGATCTGTTGGTGTGAGGCAGCAGTCCACATGTACACAACTTCTGGGGGCTTTGGATGGTAACTCCTAACAAAATGCACCCTCTCTGCAGCCTTGTGCTAAACTGACCTGTATCAGCAACAATCACTGGAGACTTTTGGTGACATGGACAGACACAATAGCTGCAATGATGGATTGACACATACTAGCACATACATGTTTGAACCAACTTCGTACTCCACCGTTACTGAGCATCTGCTATATGCTAAGCACCACAGTAGGAAATGCCACATTTAATCTATCTGAGCCTGTCAATAAGCCATTTTGGTGATTTAGGTTGAGTCGTTCATTTTCCTACAACAGCTAACATTTGCTAATTTATACTTTTTATCACTCATCTGTCAGTTTGTCATAATGTGGAGACTTGTATATTGTTATGATGCTGGGAGCCATGCTACTGTCTGGGTCACTCGTAGTGAACAGGTTCCAGTAGGGCTTCCAGGCTAAGACAGGCTAGGAAGAAATGCCTGGAGATCTGCATCTGCAAACTAACTAGCATAAATCCTATGGGTCACAGCATAACAATGTCTGATTCACTGGCTTTGGCCATATCATCAGGAGGGATTGTTCATTCACTGAAGGAGGACATCATCTGTGGTAGAGAGCCAGCAAGGATGAGGGAGACTCTTGGTGACGTGGACCGGCACAATAGCTGTAATGATGATTCATACATGCCAGTCATGAGGAAGACACTGGACAAAGCATTGTTCCATTCCGCTGTTCATAGGGTTACAAAGAATCAGAGTCAACTCAGTGGCAGCTATCTATCTATCTATCTATCTATCTATCTATCTATCTATCTATCTATCTATCTATCTATCATCTATCTATCTTTCTATCTTATGTTTAGAAGAGATTAATTTTATAATCATAAGAACATAGAATGTGATAGTTAAGAAGAAATTAAATACATAAATCTAAATTTTTAATTTAACAAAAAAGATAGCTAAAGATAAAACAGCTTGGTCTAAGCTACAGAACCAAAGAAGGGCAGAGCCAGACTAAGCCGAGCCAGACTAGAATGTTGAAAACTTGATTTCAAGACTTGTGCTTATTTGATTTCAAAATGCTGCTTCTTAAAGAATAAGCATCCTATTGTCCCCAACTCCCACTATTACTCTTAATAGAAAGCAGGACCCTGAGTAAACAGAATCTAAGGTTAATAAATTATAGAGGGAAAAGGGGAAAGGCTGGAGACCAGGAAAATGAGCCCAAGCATATGCAAGGATGGAAAGTCTTACAAAGAAGAAATCTGGTGACTAGATGGCACTAGAAAGAAAAAATACAATGAATTATGTGCTTGCTACTGCACGAAATATTGAACCAAAGCCATCTCTATTATAAAAAAATAAAATAAAATAAGGAAACTGAGGATCGTGTTAGTTAAGTGACTGGTCAAAGAACACTGCTGTTAAGAGCAGAGATTCAAATTAAAATTAATCTGATACCATATATATCTATTTAATATATAGACATTTATTTAACATACATCTATGGTCTTAACCACTCTTCTATACTGAAAGAGCAGAAACCCAAATTGTCAACACAGTATACTTTGTAGTGTATGTAGCATGCAGTGTAGAGTATAGAGAAAGCAGCCAGGACATGAACATGCTGCCTTTACTTTCAAAGCTGTAATGTCATGCTGACCTCTCTCACCACCTGCGTGGACACCGTCTTTAGGATATGAGTGGAGGAGGCATTTAGAACAACTAGGAATTTAAACCAGTAAGAGACTCTATGTAACAGCAGCAAGTTGTAGACTGCAATTACCCAGGTTACAGTTGAGTGGTCTTGCTAAGCCAGCTGGAATGGCTCTCCTTAGAAGGATCAGATCCATTATGGAAAATGCAGTGGCTGCATTTTCTTTTATGTCTGAGTGTGGTGTAAACATACATGACTTCTCACTAAGTATGAATGCCACTGTAAAGCATGTAGTGAAAGATAAGTATAGGGAGCCCTGAGACATATCACAGGGAAGCCTCAACTAACTTGCAGGGTTAAGGTAAGACTAAGAAAGTGATGTTTGAACAAAAATCGGAAGAAGGAATTAGAGTTCACAAAGAAGCACGGCGAGGGGATCTCCTAGGCAAAGTATCAGTCTATACAAGCCACACTGCGAGGCAGGAGAAACAAAAGTAAAACTTGAACACGACCTCATCAACATATTACACCCACCAGTTACAGTCAAATGTGCTCTATAGATACAAGTGGAATTCCTTCTGGACCTTCAGTCGGTCAATTGGTTAAAATTACAGCACAGTTTTCCTTGTACTCACCTTACAGAGTAACGCGATTTCTCTTCCCACCTCTAGTTCACTGTCCAGCAGAATCTGCTTGGCTGACCTTCATCAAACCTTCGTTCTGGTTGTGTTAATGTTCCAATGCAGCTGGAAGTTGTGAAGTTTCGCTGAAGTCCTGTCCCTGTGTCCTCCATTATCCCTGACATAAAACGATCATTCGGTGGCCATACTGCATACTGAAAAGGCCACGGTGCTATAGGAACATGTTGCTGAGACACGTGACAAGTTAAAAGCCTTACACAGCATTTGATAAAGAACTTAAGATGTTCACTCTTGACTTTTGGGCTACAGTCTTATGTTCCCCTTGAAAGATGTTTTAAAGATTCTCGTGAAATGATTAGCCTTTACAATTATTATAATAATCATATTTGCATAGCACTTGGTAGTTTGCAATATCCTATTAAGTCCACCTTTTTCATTTGCTCCTCTCACTTTCACCTGAATAAAAAAGATGAGACATCTGCTATATGATATTCTTACTCCTATTTTAAACATGTTGAAATCAGGAAACAGAGCTCTAAGTACTTCATCTAATTTATTTTTTTGGGGTGGGGGGAACTTATCCCAAAACTTATTAGCTTAAAACTAAAGCCATTTTGTTGTGTCTTATGATTTTACTGTTAAGGGTTTGAACGGAACTCAGTTGTATGATTCTTCTGCGCTATGTGGCATTGAAGAGATCTCTCAGTGGCATTCAGCTGTTAAATACACTGGTTTGGGAGTTTAGGGGATGGAAGATGGCTTCACTCCTACGTTTGATGCCTGAACCTGGAAGGCTGGGCTTAGCTTGGACTGTTAGTGAGGGCATGCATAAGAGGTGTGACAATTAAGTCCGTGAACTTGATTGTTCTAAGTGCTACATATCCCATTGTGAAGTATCACTACAGCCACCTTCCAAGTAGTTCCCTTGGAAAGCTATGCACCAATGCCTGCACCTAGTGCACCCTTAAAAGCAATTTTGAAACTCTTTCTGGAATGCCCATTGTGCACATTGGCAAGTTCACAAACTTAACTGTATAGTTGTCTGTGGGGAAGTTTTTAGCCAGTAAACAAATAACTGTATTGGAACACCCTCCCTGCTCACCTGATCTGGTCCCCAGTGACTTTTGTTTGTTTGTTTACGGGAAGATACAGGAAATATTGAAAGGAAGACATTTTGATGACATCTAGGACACCAGGGGTAATATGATGACAGCTCTGATGGCCATCCCAGCAGAAAAAAACAAAACCAAACCTACCGCCATCGAGTCATATCCAACTCATAGCTATCCTATGGGCCAGAGTAGAACTGCCCTGCAGAGTTTCCAAGGAGCGCTTCATGGATTTGAACTGCCGACCTTTTGGTTAATAGAGGTAGCACTTAACCCACTACACCACCAGCATTTCCAGAAAATGAGTTCCAAAATTGTTTTGAATGGTAGACCACGTGCTAGCATCAATACAGCTTCCCAAGGGGAATACTTTGAAGGTGACCATAGTGACATTCACTAACAAAGTGTGTAGCACTTTTTCTAGGAGGAGTTCGAGAACTTAACTGGCAGTGCTTGTACATGGCCTCTCCAGTACTGGTCTCAGAGTTGTTCCACATGAGAGTGTCCCAGTGAACAAGGAGGAAACTGCACAATATTTATGATCTAGCTTTGAAAATTGCAGTCACATCTCCTAAACTGTATTGGTCAAAGACATCAGAAGTTCACACAAAATTAACAGGAGAAAACAAATTCCATCCTAGATCAGAGGAAATGTCAACAAATCTGTAATTATGTTTGAAGACAGTCACAAACTAATCAGAAATATCAGAACCATGGTTTTGACCCAGGACTTAGATGGCAAAGTCCATTTCCTTGATCCTGAGGAGTCAGCAGACTTTGGGCCTTCAGGAGCAGCCAGACAGATGAGAAAAGCAGGCCTGGGGGGAAGCGCAGAAAACCAGAAAGCACAGACCTAGGGGTGGGCTCCATTCAGCTTCAACAAAAGATTTTCACAGGAGAACGCACAGCAAAAATCAGTTAGTAGCTGTATCAATCTTTCATGAAAAGCTAGACATACAGAATTTTATAAAATCTTCTAGTTGTTGATTATTAGCTACTCAAAATTGTAATACAGTTTGGAATCTCTACCCTGTATCACTCAATATCACTCAATATGAACTTTTCCCTTTAGTTTTTGGAGGGAAATGAGGTAATAATTTGTTCCCATAAAAGCAAGAGCTATAAATCACAAGTTCAGATGGCTAAGCAGGCAGCCTAAGGCTCCGTTCCTGGGTTTGCCACTTGTTAACTCTGGGCCTAAAGCTAAGTCATTTAAGCCCACTGAACCTGCTTCCTCATCTATAAAATGACATGGTAATAACAATAGCCTCGTAGGATTCTTGTCAGAAAAAAATAAAAATATATGTGCAAGACATCTAGCGCCCAGGTCATGACAAGCAGCAGGTGCTCAATCAGTGGTGTTTATCCTTAAGTAGGGAAAAAAATCCTGCTACACACTGACATGAAACAGCGTGAAGGATTTTTACCAGGAGTCTGCAGACTTGAGCTTTATTCAGAGCTCCAACCTATAGTTCACTTTCGTGACTTTATCATCTGAGTGACTTCATCTATAAAATTTTAATATCTGCCCTGTTTGCTAAATATTCTGTGAAGGCCACCCCATCTGTACATGTGGAGGAGCTCCATAAAGTGCTACCAGTTATTAAGGCACAATTACAAATACCACTCTTAGTTATCTAATGCTGCTATAGCACATACACTACAAATAGACAGATTTAACAAATAGAAATTTACTTTCTCACAGTTTAGGAGGCTAGAAGTCTGACTTCTGGGTGCTGGCTCTAGGGGAAGTCTTTCTCTGCTGGCTCTGCAGGAATGTCCCTGCCCCTTCAGCTTCTATTCCTTGGCTCCTTGGTGATCATCGTGTAGCATACTATCTGCCTTCTCTCATCTCTGGTTGCTCCTCTGCCTAATCTGCTCTTTTTATATCACAAAAAAGATTTGCTTAAAGCATGTCTTAGAGTAATATGGTCTCTTTAAGATAACAAAGAAACACTGTTCTCAAATGATGTTATAACCACAGGTATAAACCAAAAGCTATTGCTACTGAGTTGATTCAGACTTATAAGTACCCCATAAGGACACAGTAGAATCTTGCCCCATAGGATTTCCAAGGAATGGCTGGTAGATTCCAACTGCCACCATTGTGGTTAGCAGCCTGAGTTTTTGCAGGATAAGCAGTTACGGAGACTGGAAGGTAGGAAGTCCCCCCTCAAAGCTGAGGTCCCTTTTAGACTGTTGACAGTTGTTTTTGTTGGAAGTGATCGAGTCAATTCCTACTCATAATGATCCCATGTGACAAATCCTATGTGGCAAAACATAGGGTTTCTTAAACTGTCATCTCCATGGAAACAGATCACCAGGTCTTCCTCCCAAGTGCCTCTGGGAGAGTTCAAACTGCCACTCTTTTAGGTGGCAGCCAAGCACTTAACTGTTGCACCACCCGGGATCCTTGAGTACGCAAAAAACAGAGGTCATGATTTATGTAGAGGTGGAAGGAAGAATGAGCAGGTAGCACTGGGAATACTGGGCTTGGAATTAGAGCATTATTTAGATGAGTTTGGGAATATCAATTTCTTTGAGCCTTGAATTTCTCATGGATAAAATGAATATTATAATTGCCTCCTCACAGGGCTGGCTTGACCAAACCAAAACCAAACCCACTGCTGTCAAGTTGATTCTGATTCATAGGAACTCTATAAGTCAGAGTAGAACTGCCCTACAGAGTTTCCAAGGAGCACCCAGTGGATTTGAACTGCTGACCTTTTGGTTAGCAGAGGTAACACTTAACCACTACACCACCAGGGTTTCAGGTCAACTGAATAAGCTGGTGTGAATTGTCTGATATTGTCTCATGCATATCTTTAATAGGTGTTTATGGAATCTGACTCTGAGCCATTCCGAAATCCAAAGATTTTTCCTTTGAAACATCAGAGGAACACACAAAGAGACACAAATGCATTCATATGAAACTTATGAAATCTGAAAAGGCTCTGTGAATTATACCATTGCTATTTCTTGAGTGAATACTGTATTTTAGTTATCCAAGTTGTAATCATCGGGATAAACTAGGCAAAGGATATGCAAGCCCACCCTGTACATTATTTTTTGTTGGTTTTGGTTTTTTTTTTCCAGCTTCCTGTGAATCTATATTTATTCTAAAGTAACATGTTTGAAAAATTAGGAAACAGTGGAACATAAACCAAACTGAGAGAGTGTATCCCAGAACAGAATGCAAAAGGGATACAGTCAAATGACTAAAGCAGTAACAAAACGGTAAATACACAAGTACTGAAAACGTTTGAATGAAGCTTATAGAAAAACAGCCATGAAGCACCAGTCCTGAACCTGTAATCTGAGACAAACTTCTCTTAGAACCTAAAAAACAAAAATCTTCAATGGCTCTATTAAAAAAATATCTTAGGATCCAGCCAAACCACCTTCTGCAGCTAAAAATAGATTAAGTGGGAGCATTTGACAAGAGTGAGTGTACTGTGGAATGGAGGAGATAGAAAAGGCGTATTTTAGGGTCAGAGAAAGGAAAAGAGAAATAGTGGCTACCAGAAAATACATCAAAAGTGGATCATCACTCATATTTGTCCTAGAGCTTCCTCTTAGGCAAAATCTTGAATGGTACATTTGGCTTTCATGCAGATTGGTGGCCGTTTTATTGTTTATTCAATCCACGGAAAGGTTAATTATGCTAGTGACTGTGGTTGGAAAACAATTCTTGGAAAATGCTTCGGTAACAACAGGTTGGCAGTGTATAGAAACCATCTGCTTCCTGCAAATGTTAAGGTAAACTTTCAAACTTGTGGGGTTAGCAATTACAGATTGCATAGTAGTTTAGTGGAGTGAAAATACATGCTGTGTTGATGTAGACTTTCTGGATCTTCTTGACACCCAGCCTAAAATGCACACCAAAGTTATAAGAAGGATAGTCTTTGGGCATATCAAACCTTTGAGTAAGTCATCTCTGTTTGCATGTATTAAGGCTAACAGAACAAGAACATCACACAAGGGAATACAGTATTTATACTGAATGTCTCCAAAGTAAATTAAGCCTCTCTGGTTTGCTCTTGCCTTGACCCACTAATGGGAACGGGATCATAGATGGAAGATTTGTTTCTTATAAAAATATTCAGTTTATTCTACAAAGGAACATAAAATGCTACTCTCCTGACCCCGTGGCATGAGCTGCTCTCAAGGGTTGCAATTGTGGTTGCTCCAGATGCTTTGTCATGGAGTGGTCCTCGTTCCTTGGCTCCCCATCTCTACTCTGCGAGAGAGGATAGAAACGGCTAATGTGTTTCCAACCCAGCAAACACTGTAAGGGCTGCTAATCTGTCACTCTAAGGGTACCTCACAAGGAGACTGATTCTTCTGAAAATCATTCAGCTGAAGCTGAGAGGGAACATTTTAAGCAGAGTGGAATTCAAAATTATGAATGGCACCAGGGAGTGTACACAAATCACATTTACTAATGGAAGTGAAAACTCTGATTGGCCCCTTGAGGTTTCAGCTTGCATAGTAACACCTTGTAATGGTCAGGGCTTAGGTGGTATACATCCATTATTATATGTATGGCCACATAGATAACATTAATCGAAGTTTTAGGCAGCCCTAAATCTACAGATGCATAATGTTCTCCACATAACGTTCTTAATTTCGTTGACCATTCTTGATGCTTCTGCTAAAATCTGTTGCCTACCTTAAACTGTACTTGTATGTAACCTGTAGATGTGGTTACAAAAAAGAAAGAAAACTTTCATGACAGTCAGAAGATTTCAGAGCATAGGAGGATCACAGAATTGAAGTCAGAGTTAACTTGTTTGAAAAGAGACTTTGCCGCTAAACACATGGCCACGTACTAGGAATTTAAACTCTCTAAATTGTAAATTTCCCATAATACAAACTAAGTTAATAATAATAAGCCTCTGATAGCACTACCTGCATGTGATAAACAGCTACGTTTCTCATGTGACCAGTAACCAGTCAGCTCTCAATCATGGTGGTCCTCTATGTGCCAAAGTAGAACTTTGCTCCACAAAATTATCAGTGGCTGATTTTTTTGATAAAGAGTTTCAAGTCTTTCTCTCAAAAGAAGGCCTTCTGAGTAAATGTCAACCTCTAATCTCTAACCTTTCGGTCACTAGCTAAGAATTTCACTATTACCAGCACCCAGGGACTCCCTGCACACCATATCTGTTATTCCTTACTATTCCATTGTTAAACAAGGCCCAGTTTTGTCTAGGTTTTCATACTTAGCCATCTGCTCAGATGGAGGATCCTCCCCAGACCTAAATGGTTCATCTTCCCCGGTCTGGATCAAAAATGATAATTCCATTGCCTTAACAGAGTTCAATTTAAGTATGAACATGTGGCAAAAATACATATGAAGAAATACATATGAAGGCAAGAAATTGGGGGAAGGAGAAAGCTGCAAAATGAATTACTCACTGTTTTATTGATCCCTGTGATGGTTAAAGTTGTGTGTAAATTTGGCTGGGCCATGATTCTCAGTGGTTTGGCAATTTTGATGTAGTTTAGCACTTATGTGAGGATGTAAGCACTTCCATGATGAGGTCTGATCTAATGTAATCTCTTCCATGATGAGGTCTGCTATAAGCAACCAATCTGTTGAAATGAAGTTTCCGCCGTGGTATGGCCTGTATTTATGGAATTTCTGGCAAAACTTAGTGGCTTTTGGTCGGCTGTGGGTCCTACATTCGTCTCATCATCATCTGAACTCTAGCTTTTGGGACTTGTAATAGCAGTCTGCCACCTTATCTGATCTTGGATTCATCAGTATCTTTAGCCCATGAGCAAGCCACCTACCATCTGACCTACCTATCTTGTGTTTGTCAGATAGAAGAAGCCTCCAGCCTGATGCCTGACCTGCAGGTTTGGCACTTTTCAGCCTCTGCAACCACATGAGACATTTCCTTGATATAAATCTCTCCCTCTGTGTGTGTTTGTGTGTATAGATACATATATATGAATGTATGTACATACATATAAAAAAAAGCATTACCATTCAGCTTGATCTGACTCATAGTGACTCTAGAGGTCAGATTAGAATTGCCCCATAGAGTTTCCAAGGAGTGCCTGGTGGATATGAACTGCCAAACTCTTGGTTAGCAGAAATATATATATACACACACATATAAACATGTAAGTATATAAGCTAGTGAAGCATTTTGGTTTTGCTTCTTTAGCAAACACAGCCTAAGACATTTGATATCAAGAATGGTTCTGGAGAAACAAAATTGTAATGGTAAGTTTTCTAAAATGGTTCTCAAGTATGTTTAGCCATAAAGATGTTGATAACTCTGCTTTCACTAGTAAAAAGGGCACTGCTAATCCATGGCTAGAAATAGCAATAGAAAAATGCAAAATATCACCAACAATAGATCAAATCTTTGTCACAGTGAAAAGTATAAGGAAGTTGGTTGTTTGATCCTGCTTTCTCTAGACAAAGCGATGAAAGAAGATTTGAACTCGGGGCTTCCTAGTCAAAATTCAAGCATCAAGGAAGTGATTTCAGATTTGCTTCTTGTGCCCTGAAAGAAAGTCTGGGTTCTTTTTGTAACACAACTGATATTCCCAGAAAACAAGCTAAGAGTCTTATCATAAGAGTGGCTGTATTAAAACACGGATTGAGTATCCAACCTTGAACGGTGTCTGAAGACAAACCGAGAGCACTGTTAGGGAAGAAATGGGATCTTGAAACTTGGGTCGGGCATGTATGGAGAAACAATTACAAAGATAGGGACATTAAGTCCCTAAACTACATTGAATCATTCCTGGAACAAAACCATTAGGCCTTCCACCCCAGTCTCATGAGACTAACCCAGCTGTCTCTAGAGATCCTTTGTGTGACAATTGCCTAGGGGATATCTTGAAGCAGATGATGCCTTATGAAACATTGCTGAATATTCTCCAAAACACATCCTTATTACCCATTTTGCCTTCTAGACCAGACGTGTGTCCCAGCTAGCCCCAAAAGATGTAGTACAAAGGGTGACCATGAAGGAGGTACACTACACTGCAGAAGTATTGCTTGACTTTTCTAATATGAACAAACAGAAACCTGGGAACATGTGTGGAAATGGCTGCTAAGGGTGTGAAACAATGGTTCAAGGAACATACAATTAGATAAGACTAAGTTTAATTATTTGAGCCCACTAACAACAGATTCATCATTCTATGTTTTAGCTCAAAAAGATAGGATAGAATCTGAGAGTTTATTTGATTGGGTCACTGAAGCATGAATTATGTGGTAGCCTACATTAAATCCTGGTGGTGTAGTGACTAAGTGCTATGTCTGCTAACTAAATGATGTTGGTAGTTCACATCTGTCAGGTGCTCCTGGATTCAATGAAGCAGTTCTACTCTGCTCTGTAGGGCTGCCATGAGTTGGAATTAACTCCATAGCACTGGGCTTGGTTTTGCTTTCTTTCTTTTTTTTTGCTTTCTACACTAAATCAGGTTGAAGTACTAGACCTGTCTTGGTGCACTGCAGAAGAAGGTATTCAAAGGCTTAGGAAAAGTGTCATAGAGTACATTTGTCAGGTTAGATTCACAGACCAAAATATGGAGTAGACATACTTTTAAACACAACACTGGGGAACAAGTTTGTAAATGGAGTCCCAGCATCCTTGAAGACTGCTCTGGTTGTTGTTTAAGTCAGATTTGTCAATGGAAGCTTTACTGACTGAGTTGAATTAAGGCCTACCTAAAATGGGGCTAGAAACCTCAGCAGCATAGTGGTTAAGTGTTAAGGCTGCTAACCAAGGTCAGCAGTTCGAATCCATCAGGCACTGCTTGAAAACTCTGTATAGAAGTTTTACTCTGTCCTATGGGGTCACTATGAGTTGGAATCAACTTGACAGCAGTAGGTTTGGTTTATAATGGGGCTACTTGGGCCTTGTGATGGTAGAGGCCAAGTGGCAGCACTCAATTGACCAAGACAAGGTGGATGCAGTTAATGTAATGAATAATAGAGTCAAAACAGTAATCATAATAGCCTGTTTCATATCCACTTACGACATTGACTACTTAGTCATGGTGTCCCTGGATGTGCAATAGATAGGAAAACTGAAACCAAACGAACCAAACCCACTGCTGTCAAGTTGATTCTGATTCAGAGAGACCCTATAACCCAGAGTAGAACTTCCCCATTGGGATTATATCATTGTAAATTTTTATGTAATCTAGCTGCTACACTGCTTTCCCATCCAATGAATAATGGGTTTGAACTTTCATGCTTTCAATTTGTGGCTGAGAGCTTTAACAACCACATCATCAGTGCTCCTGTCTGAGGCTGGGTTCTCTAGAGAAGCAAAATCAGTAAAGAGTATAAATATATACAGACAGAAAATAATATCAAGGAAATAGCTCACACCAATGTAGAGGCTGCAAAGTTCCAAGTCCATGGATCAGACTGAGGCTTCTGCAGTGACCAATAAATTCCAAGATTAGCAGGCAGGATGACAGGTAAGCTGCTAGTTGAAGTTCTAAGAACCAGAGGTCAGATAAACAGGAACCAGCTGCAGGATCCAGAGTGAGCAAAAGCCAACAAGCCATGCTAGAAGCTCCACCTATATTGGCAACACACCACACCCCCAAAGAACTGTCTTTCAGCTGATGGGCTGCTAACAGCAGATCATATCATGGAGGTGATCACCTTATATTGTAGCTCATCATGCAGCTGATTACATCATTATCCAACTCACTGCTGTAGAGTGGGGTCTGTCTCACAGCAACCCTAGAAATCAAAGTAGAAGTGCCTCACAGAGTTTCCAAGGAGCGCTTGGCGGATTTGAACTGCCAACCTTTTGGTGAGCAGAGGTAGCACTTAACCCGCCACGCCCCTAGGATTTTTACATCATTATATAGCTGCTGAACTACAGTGGTACCAAACCACTAAGAATCATGGCCCAGCCAAGTTGACAAATGTTAACAATCACAATCCACCCCTTGTCAACTTGGCACCTGTACACATCTCTTTACACCACATGTATTTTCTGAATATACCATTATAAAATCATACTTGCACCTAAAATGATACAACTAACACATGTACAACTGAAAATACACTAGCACTATTTATGTACTATATTTCATAATTGAAGAAAACAAAAATATTTCATGTACACATACAAGGAAGAAATACAACAATTACAGTCCCTGTATTTACAACTGGTCCCATAACTGTAACTGGTATTTAGAACTGCCTTCTACCATCCATTCCATGTGCCTACCTCAGTTGGTCATGGTTCTTTGCCTGGTGGGGTGACACAAACTTTCATTCCTGAAGGGTTTGGGCTATTAATAGTCATGCCAGAATTGGGTTGCTCTATTTTTGCACCGACTTTAATCATAAGACATAGTGAGTATGAAGAGACACTCTAAGTGATGTTACTTTTTTCCAGACATACTCTTCTTTGTTTGCAGTATGCAGTATCAATCAGAATTCTTATTGGTAATTAGAGTCAATCGCACTAGCCAGTGTGGTAACTCCCTTCTTTGTCTGTGGATCCAGAGACATAAGCAGCCCAAGTGGCCAGGTGGCATTGTTGATTTCCAGTTCAATGAAATCAGTAATATATCTTCAGACGGGAGCATTATTCCACTTGGAAATCAGGCCTCTAGACCAGCAGAGCATGAAGTTTTAGGAACAGGAATTAAAATTCTGTGAGTGGGTCACTAGGGAAATAGTACTACCACTCCCATTTTCACTCCTTGATTGTGGGCCCATGAATGCTGACTATGAGAGAAACAGCACCACATATTGAGTACTGGTTTAGAGCATATACAGCTCCCTAGAGAACATTGGCCCAATCCTGCGAGATCCCACCTCATAGTTGACACTATAAATGCATCTTTAAAAGGTCATTCCATCATTCCATCAAGCCAGCTGCTCCAGGATGATCGGGAAGAAGCTAAGATCAGTAAATTCCATGAATGTGGGCACATTATCACTCTTCATTTGCTATGAAGTAAGCACCTCAATTCAGGGCAATGCTGTGTGGGATACTACGACAGTTGATAAAGCATTCTGTAAGTCCACAGATACTCACTTTGGTAGAAGCATGGCATCAGGGAAGGCTAATCCACATCCATAGTATTTGTATATACCAGTAAGAACAAAACACAGCTCTTCCTATGTTAGAAGTGGTTCAGTGTAATCAACCTGCCCTCATGTTACTGACTGATCACCTTGAGGAACAGTTCCACACTGGGGATTCATTGTTGGTCTCTGCAGCTAACAGATAAGGCATTCTGCCGTGGCTGTAACTAAGTCAGCGTTGGAGAGTAGAAGCTTATGTTGCTGAGCCCATGCATAACCAAAATGCCACCATGGCCATTTTGTTCATGAGCCTATTTGCAAAGACGTGATCGGCTAGGGCAAGAGGATGACTGGTTTCTATAGAATGCATGATCCTTAATTGTTAAAATGTTTCTCTGCTCAGATTACTCTTTGATGATCATTCACATGCAACATAAATATCTTTACTTTTTTGGCCCATTCAGAGAGGTCGGTCCACAAATACCTTCCCCATACCTCCTTGTTTCTAATTTTTCAATCATGTTCCTTCAAAGTCCCTAACCATCCAGCAAAACCATCGGCCACAGCCCATGAATCAGTATACAATCACATATCTAGCCATTTTTCCTTTCAAGCAATGTGAACAACCAGGTGCGCTCCTCAAAGTTCTGCCCATTGGGAGAATTTTCTTTTACCATTATATTTCAGGCAGGTCCCAAAAAGCAGCTGTAATGCTGCCTCTATCCACTTCTGAGTGGTGCCTATATATTATGCAAAACCATCTGTAAACCAGGCATGAGTTTTCGTTTCCTCCACCAGTTGATCAAAAAGAGTTCTCCATGAGGCCATAGATGTAGACTGGTAAATGGAAGGTAAGGTGATAGAAGTGGAGACCATGGGCATTTCATGCAGCTTACTGATGCCTTCAGATCCTGCTCTTGCCCAATCACATATGTTCTACTTCCAATTTATTATGGAGTGCTGCTGTGAATGTACAACTCTGTGGATCAGACAATACCTGGTACATGATGGCACTCCAGGCTACATAGTGACTTGGTAACCCGTGTTTAAGTACTCAATAACAAGTCAAATGCTGTTTCTCAGTAGGAGAGTAGTTATCTGCAGCAGTTGACAATGTTTTGTTCTAAAATCCTAAGGGCCCTCCCTGTGATTCTCCAATAGTGGCCTGCTAAAGACTCCAAACAGCATTGCTATCTACCACTAACACTTCAAGGACCACTGGATCAGCTGGATCATATGTTGAAGCGGCAGAGCTGCTTGCATGGCAACAAAAACCTATTGTAGAGCCTTCACTTGTTCTGGGCCCCACTCAAAACTAGCAGCTTTTTGATTCAGTTGATAAACAGGTTAGAACAACATGACATAAAAGATGGACACACTGCCTCCAAAATCCAGAGAGGCACATGGGGAGTTATGCCTCCTTTTCAGTTGTAAGTGATTTCAGATGCAATAAATTATCCTCCACTTCAGGAGAAATATCATACTATGTCCCACACCACTTGACCCCTAGAAATTTCACTGACACAAAGACATCTGAATTTTGGAGAGATTAGTTTCCCACCCCCTAGCACAGAAATGTTCTGCTGGTAAGTCCAGGTAATTGTCACTTATTCCTTACTAGGTCCAATCAGTATAATGTCATCGATGTAACAGACCAGTGTGATGACTTGAGGAAAGGAGAGGCAATGAAGATCTCTTTTAGACTAAACTATGACACAGGATTGAACAATTGAGATAGCACTGAGATAGAACACTGAAAGTACATTGCTAGCTTTGCAAGCTGAAACAAAATTGTTTGTGGTGGTTTTTTGAAAGGTATGGGGAAAAAAAGACATCAGATCAATAGCTGCATACCAACTACCAGAAGATATATTAATTTGCTCAGGCAATGAAACTCATCTGGATTAGCAGCTGCACTAGGAGTCACCACCTGGTTAAGTGTTCAATAACCATTGTAATTTTCCAAGATCCATCTGTGTTTTTTTGCACAGGCCAAATAGGCAAGTTGAATGGGGATGTGGCGGGAATCATCACCCTGTATCTTTCAAGTTCTTAATGGTGGCAATCATCCCTGCAGTTCCTCCAAGAATGCGCTATTGCTTTTGGTTGACTATTTTCCTAGGCAGTGACAGTTCTAATGACTTTCACTGGGCTTTTCCTACCATAACAGCCCTTATTCCATTTCTCAGGGACCCATCGTAGGGGTTCTACTTGTTGCTGAGTAGATCTATTCCAATTACGCATCTCTGAACTCGCAAAATCACTACATGATGGGTCTGGGGACCCACTGGGACTACTATGAGACATACATGAGCTAAGATTCCCTTACTAACCTGATCTCTATATGCTTCTCTCTGTCTAGGGGGCCAGGGAGACAATATGAGTCTCCTGGAATTAGTGTCAGTTCAGAGCCAGTATCCAGAAGAGTCACCTTTGTAAAAGGCCACATATCCCTTTGAGGAAGGTTGGGAGAAAGATTAACAGTATAAATTTTTGGCAGTGTACTGAAGCTGTTCTTCAAGGGGGCCCAGCTTACCCTTCATTCAAGGTGTTGTAGGTCTTTAAAGTTGCTCAAGTCCGGGAATTGACTGAAGGGTCATGACTCTCCAATCTGACAATTCAAGTTAGACTGCTGTTCATTTGATCTAAAATTCTTACACTTGCACACATCAAGTAAATCTTTAGTAGTTTCCCTATCTGTTTCACTCCTATAGATGCCGTAAATAAATAGCAAATGCTGTAAGTGCATATGAATCAGAGTCTTCTGATTACTATGTTGATTCCACTGTCCATTACAATGACAACACTCATCTTGTCTTTGTTCATTGAGTACAGACACTTGGCCCCTACCACTACCCAATACAATCAGCCCCATTGCCTTTAGATCTTAATTCAGTTAGGACAGTTTTCCCACTGTCAAATCTGACTCTCATAAAACTGTAGTCATAGCAGTCTTCAAGGATGCTGGGGCTCCCTTCACAATTTTGTTTTACACTGTTGTGATAAAAAGTGTGTTCTCTGGGCATCCAGGTCTGTGGGTCTAAACCGTGGGTCTGTGAGTCTAAACTGATAAATCAACTCTAACACTGATAATTTTACTAAGTGTATGCATGCCTTCTTACAGTATACAAGGCAGGTCTGGTACTTGAACCTGATTTACTGTAGGTCACCGCATAATCCATGGTTCAGTAACCCAATCAAACAAACCACTATATCCTTTCCAGTCCTCTCAAGTTGAAACAGTGAAAGAAGAGGATGTTATCAGTGGGCCCAAATACATAAATTCAGTCTGATCCAAATTTACATTCCTTGTACCATTACCTCACATCCTTAGTAGCTATTCCTACACATATCCTCCAGGTTTCTGTTTGAATATTTTAGAAAAGCCAAGCAGTTCTTTTGGAGTATAGCATATCACTATTGGCGCACACTTTGTACTTCATCTTTTGGAGCTAGCTGAGACACTAGTCTAGAAGCCAAAAGGGGTGATGAGAATAGGTTCTGAAAACATTCAACACTGTCCTGTAAAGCATCTACCTCAAGTGATGCTCCAGGCAATGACTCAGACAAAGGCTCTTTAGTTGCGGTTAGTAATGGTTTTATGGGGGAAGGTGATTTAGCAGACAAACATGGACCTCTCTCTTCAGATGGGGGTAAGAGAGCCCGTGTTGTTGACAGGAGTGCTTCGACACAATTTAAGGGCTCATTGTCTCCAGCTAGCTGAATATCTACCCATACGCCTTCATCCTAAATTACAGAGTTCCATTTCTTCCCAATCAATGTCCTCCATTTGATTCCAAACACCTCTCAAGGTTGGCAAATGAGTTGGAATTGTAATTGGCTTTTAGCCATATCAGCTCTGTTACTACAAGAAATGAGTCTCCCTTTCAAGGCACAAGTAGAAAAGTTGAGGTCATTTATGTGCCACATGAGCTTTAATTTCGAAGTGCTGAGCTCATGTCTTTCTTTCAACACTTTGTCTAACAACTGTAGGACCAACTAACCAGTTTTCTTATACTTCCCATTATGACAAAACTGTAGAAAGTTATCACACATGCAATCACCTAGCACCTCAGCTTTCACCTACATCAGATCTATTGGTTATGATATTTTGCATCTATGTATTGCTACCTCAAATTAGCGGTGCCCTCTTAACTACCAGAAGCAGAGCTGTCAACATATTGAAGACTAACAGACTTGAGAACCAATTTAGAAAACACTCTCTCATTCTCTTTCTCTTATTTCTTAAACTCTTTCTCTTATTCTCTAGAACCACTGTTAGTATCAAATATATTATGCTTGGGCTGGATACTCTAGAGAAATAAAACCACTAAAATATGTAAATAAATATATAGAGATTTTTATCAAGGAAATGGCTCACAGTTGTAGAGCCAAGGGTATTTAAGAACCTTGTGGGACCTCTGTCTTTCTAGCTCTTTGATTCTTTGATATAATGTGGGTATAAATAAATCACGTGTAACAATAACAGTAAAATGATTCCTAAGTACCAAGCTCTAGGCTTTTCTTCAATCCTGCCAGATAGGTACTTTTATGTTTATTACGTTGGAGAGAATAGTTAAATTTAAAGAGGTAGATAACTTCTTGTGTAGTCACAAAGACTGAAGCAAGGTCTTGAATTTGTGTCTACATAGTTTTGGAGACCACATTCTTTTTTTTTTCCTCATTGTGTTTTAAGTGAAAGTCTGCAGTTCAACTCAGTTTGTCATACAAAAATTTATACTTTGTTCTGTGACTCTAGCTGTTCTCCCACACTGTGACAGTGTACTCCTCCTCTCCATCCTGTATGTCCCGTGTCCATTTAACCAGCACCTAATCCCCTCTGCCTTCTAACCTCACTTGTGGACAGGAGCTGCCCAGTTTCCTGTATGTGCTTAAGCCAAGAAGCATATTCCTCACAGGTATCATTTTATGTCTTACAGACCAGTTCAATCTTTGTCTAAGGAGCTGGCTTCAGAAGTGCCTTCAGTTCTGAGCTCATGGAAAATCAAGGAGCCATGTTTTCCAAGGACCCTCTAGTCTATCAGACCATCAAGTCTAGTCTTTTTACCGCAGTTTGAGTTCTGCATGCCACGTGACTCCTGCTCCATCAAGAACCCTTTGTTGTGTTCCCTGGAAGTACAATCATTGGTGGTTGCAGGGTATCATCTGGTTCTTCCAGTCTCATGATGATATAGGCTCTGGTTTACGTGACCCTTTCTATGGAGACCACATTCTTAAATGCTGTCCTTTACCACTAACACAATACTGAGTAGTTACTTGCTTAAATATATATTTGAAAGCCTAAATAAGTAACAAGGCCTAAAGCATGCCTGATGCCAAGTCATAGCACTTGCTGTCACATCATATGTATACAAAATCTAGACAATGAAAAATAAAGACAGGAAAAGACGCAAGCATTTGAATTGTGGTGTTGGCAAAGAATACAAAGTGCTATGAACTGTCAGAAGAAGTCACTCTTAGAAAAAATACAAGAATGCAGCCTAGAAACAACGATGAAGACACTTCAGTTCTCCTACTTTGGATGTGTCATCAGGAAAGATCAAGCACTAGAAAGACATCACGTATGACAAAACAGAGAGGTAAAGAAAAAGAGAAAACTCAGTGAGACGGACTGACGTACTAACCACAACAATGGAATCAAGCAATTTGATAACTATGAAGACAATCCAGGATGGGACAATGTTTCACTCTGTTGTACATAAAGTCACCAGGAGTAGGACAAGGATCTTCCACTTCCCAAATTGTTTTCATTCAGAAAGTGAAAAGGTGATAAGGCAAACCAACAACTTGATTTTCTACACAACCATCTGGAATTAGATCATTAGGAGAAGTGTTTTCAGGCTTTCCACTTGTAAATAGAAGAGAACAGGGCTCTCAAATAGTGCATATTTCGAGACAGCCAGTCCATTGAGGAAAATATCCATTTGCTCTTGAATCATTCAGAATATTCTCATTCCTGTCCATCTGGTATTGGCCTCAGGTTGACAGGACACCCATGTTGACACCGAAACCACACTGAAAGCCTTTTTGTTAAACATTCTCATTTGCCATGTGCTTCTTTCACTGAGAAACTTGAGTGACTCAAGCGTTCCTTCACATCATTTTAACCCTTTGGTGTGCAGATTTCCCCTACCCTAAAAGTTCTTATTAAAAAGATGCTTATTGTTCACTTACTGAGTGATTTATATGGCTTTACTAAAACTAATCATCATCACACGTGTATGGGGTTGTTGCTGTTGTTAGGTGCTGCCCAGTTAGCTCTGACTCATAGCAACACAATGTACAACAGAACAAAACACTGCTCAGCCCTATACCGTGCTCACAATTGTTGCTATGCTTAAGCCGGTTATAGCAGCCTCTGTGTCAGTCCATCTCATTGAGTTTCTTCCTCCTTTTTACTGACCCTCTCCTTTACTACCAAGAGTGATGTCCTTCTCTAAGAATTGATCCCTCTTCATTAAATTGTATAATCATCATAATATCTGGTGCTGCATGGTGCTTTTGTTTTTCAAAGTGTTTTCCATAAATGACATCATTTTATTCTTAAATATCCCTATTAGTCAGGGAAGACATTATCACCATTAGTTGTTATTACTGATTTTTAAAAATTTATTGCTTGTTATAGAGCAAACACAACTATTTTCACTTTTAAACTGCTTGTAATATATTTTTTCCGTGAATTCTCGTGCTTAAGTTTCTTTGACTTGAGATGTTTCCTCTATATTGGAAATGGAAAATTTCTCTGATAAATATTTGGCAAGATGGCTTAGGAAGAGACTCACTAAGGAATAAGGAAGTGGGAGGGCTGGAAAACACATTTTTAAGTGCAAACAAATGGATTACAAAATCTTCATTTCCAGTTCTGAACTTCTGCAGCATCTCAAGTTGGGAAGACTGAGGAATCTATGAGCTAGGGAGTGCCACAAGTCAGCAGCTGTTCACTCTGGACCCAGGCAATTGCCAACTAATGCATTTCTCAGTGTAAACAGAACCAATGGAAAGTCTGGGTCTCATGAAACCTGCCAAATTACTTCAGCTGTGTGAAAATGTGGTTCTTACCTTCTTTTCTCCTTCTACACAGTAGAAGTTATGATGCGGAACAGATTCTCATTGAGATAAAAGTCAGAAGTCCCACATTTTACAATTCTGCTCTTGCTTAACTCAATGTTAAGAAAGTTATCTTGGCCCTGTGTGCCCTTTTCCCTCCTGGAGAGTGGGAATGCCATGAACTTCTGAAGGTGGTGGGTCTAGGTATATATCCAGCTTCCCTACATTCTAACTGTTGGACAAGATTTTTAATTGTCCAAATGTTAGTTATATCAATTGGACTGCTTATATTTGAAAACTGAATAACACTAATATTTTGAAAGACCTAATAAAGTGCTTAGTACATAGCAGGGGCCCAAAATTATTAATTTCTCTGTGACTAGAGCAAAATGAAGTCTATAGACACAGTTTGCTAACCAAAAAACTGAATGGTTTGAGTCCAACCCAGAGGTGCTTCTGAAAAAAATGTGACAATCTGCTTCTGAAAAAATTAGCTGTTGAAAATCCTATGGAACACAGTTCTGCTCTGACACACATGGGTTGAAATCCACTAGACAGCAAATGGTTTACACTTGATACCTTTTTAGTAAGCGTTCTCTAGAGAAACTGAACCAGTAAGATGTATGTAGACACAGAGAGAGAGATAAAGGAGAGACTTATTGTGAGGAACTGGAGCACATAACTGTGGAGGCTGGCAGGTTCAAAATTCTTAGGTCAAGTTATAGACTAGAAAATCTTGTAGTCTTATTTACAGTCTAAAAACAGAATTCTTCCTCTTGAAATTGTAGGTTTTTCTCTTAAAGTAACCTTTAATGGATGGGATGAGGCCCACCCCCACTATAGAGGATAATCTGCTTAGTTTAGGGTCAACTGATTAAAATGTCAATCATGGATTTTAGGGTCAGCTGATTCAAATGTTAATCACAAACGCCTTCTTAGCAACATCTAGGTAGTATTTGATCAAGTCATCAGACACTGTAGCTTACCCAAGATGACTCAAAAGATTAACCATTAAAGATATATGAATACACAGATGATATTACATATGGATGAATATGTAAATATATATGTAATTACGGTGATAGTCCTTAAAAACAAAAATGTTGAGTTATTTTAAGTGATTATAAATATATATGATATATAAGATACAGTATACATTAAACATTTGGTACTCTGTGTTGAGTTTTTTAATATTCTGTTTTCAAAAACAGTACCATTGTATGAAGGTAGGGAGTAGCATCACTCCATTTTTTCATATAATAAACGTTTACTGAGAACTTAATGTGCCAGACATTGTTTCCCTGTGTACAATACTTAACCAGATAGAAGTGGTCACCTTCATATATCTGAGTTTCAGGCAATTATAAGACAAGATTGTTCCTACCTAGGGAAAATACCTAGTCAGGCATTTGGGAATACATAGAAGAACCACCAAGCCCAGCTGCAACAGAATTTAGCCAGGTGAAAACAAGAGGCAGAGGATTCTAGGTTAAAAAGAAGAGCATATATGTACCAGCTTTGAGGAAGAATCTGAAAAGCATTCTTTAAGACAGAATCTGTGGAAGGTGGTTGACAAGCGATGAGACTGGAGATAATCACCACATGATAAAAAGGAGTCCAAAAAATTTCACCCTTTTCTTCTAAACTGACTCTTGTGTACATTTATAGAAACAAAGAAAACAGAGGTCCACATGCTCAGCTTGATGTGATAACCAAAAATTCTTAACATTGACCTCAAAAATTAATCTTTTCCATAGACCATCCAAAAATTTATGGTAAACTTGGCTTCAAAGTCTGGGTAGGCCACTCACCAGTCGGATGTTATTGGTTAAGTGGTTTATCATTTAGGCCTCAGTTTCCTCATTATGAAATGTTAGTTGTCGTAAGCCACCAGTTACGTCTCCTTTTCAACTGATCATACGAGACAAACATCTTGTTTAAGGAAGTGTTTCCTATCACCTCCTGAGCTATGTATGATTTTACGTGTTTATCCCAAAGCCCTGAATCCATCACCAGGTCTGTCAATCCTGAGTTACTTTCAAGCTCCTAGCCACAGTATAGCACAGAGTGCAACTGTCCCATAGGGTTTCTTATACTACAGTCTTTATGGGAGCAGACTGCCACATTGCTCTCCTGTGGAGCAGCTGGTGGGTTGGATCCAGTGATCCTACTGTCAGCTGGTTCTTCTATCATCAGGTAGTAACCATTCATTAGAAGATGGAAACAACTCTGCATAATAAGATTCTTGTAGGAATGATGAGTGAATTGGAACTCACTTATAAAATCGAGTAACAACATGATTTAGCTGTTGGTTAACTCCAGCCTGGGCTGTGCTTTGCATGGGAAATGAGCTCAACGCTGAATGCAGCAGCTTCTGCTTGTTTGGGTTGTGTGCTCTAATGAAGGCATATATATTTTCCTTCAATCACAGGAAAACAAATTGGCAGTGGCATATTGCTTTGATGGTTCAACCGTTTGCTGGATTTTCAGTGCTTGAAAATTTTTTAAACAAAAGCATGAAGGATGAATAGGCCAACCTAGAGGATCCAGCATTTATGAGATTATTCAAACCTTGTAAAGATTTGATTGGCAAATATGCCAATTGATATACCATAATGTTTTACAACTGCAGTTGTCTTGGTCTATAAAACTTATTATAATTCTAAACGGATTTTCTTTTCTTCACAGACATTTCTGTTCTACTGCCATCAAGTGGTCTAGATTAAAACTGGCAGTTTTGCCGGAAAAAAAACAAAAACCAAACCCACTGCTATGGAGTCAATTCTGACTCCCAGTGACACTATAGATCAGAGCAGAACTGCTCCCGTAGAGTTTCCAAGGAGCACCTGGTAGATCTGAACTGCCAACCTTTTGGTTAACAGACATAGTACTTAACCACTAAGCCACCAGGATTTCCTCAGAAAGAAAAAGAAAGGTAATTTTATTGTTAAGCATAAGAAGCAAAGAAAGGATCTTGATAGGCATCATCCTCCCCTGACTCAGCAAAAAACCCCAACAAACACCATACACACACACACACACAATTCCAGCCCGAATTCAAAATGCCCTTGGCACCCTACGATACCATGGAGCTACCTTAGCTGTGTGGCCTGGAATAATTCATTCCATTTCTCTGGGTCTCAGTTTTCTTCTCTACAGAGGAGGCAACTCTTCTCCATCCCCTCATAGGTGCTATTTCTGGCATTTTAACACCATCTCACCTGAATAAAAAATAGGTGTATAATGTATGTACTTTGAAGCAATCAGCTGTGGTTTTATTAAAAAGCCTGTGACATGAAATTGCATTCCCAATGGTAAGAGAACTCAAGAAGATTGAAAACTAAAAACTACAACTGTGTAACTGAATTAAAATAAATAAATAAATACAAAAGAATACATATGTAATATTCCACTCAGAAGTATTTCTGAAGAAAGACCTGGTGATCCACTTCTGCAGAATCAGCCATTGAAAACCCTATGAAACACAGTTGCACTCTGACACACATGGAGCTGTCATGATGCAGAGTTGACTCAGTGGCAACAGGTTTACTGGGCATGTGCACTTACACACATATAAGGATTTTCTTGAGAGTTAATCAAACTTGAGTTTAAATCTAAGCTCTATCATTAAGTAACTTGACATGATACTTTCTTCACTTAGATTCTGTAACTGTTTTATAATTATAAAAGGAAAATAATAAGATGTGCTGATTAATAAAGTCATAAACATAGTGGTAGAAAGTAGAACGCTTTCTCTTTAACCTACACTTATACCTTAGACCCAGGAGGAAAGAACTTTCACCCCTCTCCCCTACCCTTTATTTAGGTCTCTCCAAGGAGCACCAATTAACGATAATGGTGAAATCTGACAAACGTCAGGTCATGATTTTGCCTAGAGAAGAAGACACATCTTTGAAAGGTAAACTCTGCACCTTATGTTCTGCTGATGAGTCTGCAATCCATCAGTCCTTGAGTACATGAGCACAGAGTTAGCTCTGTAGACTCAACTCTTCTGACAGACAGGATCTAATTGCAATTTAGGAGAGGCAGAAAAGGTCCCAAATCTATTTTTACAAAGAAACACTGATCAGTAACATCTGGTGCATCACTAATGATGCTGTTAGATGCCATGAGTAGATTCCTAGTCATAGCAACCCTGTGTGCAACAGAAGGAAACACTACCCAGTTGTCGACCAGCCTCACAACCCTTGCTATGTTTGAGCCCACTGTTGCAGTCATGATGTCAATCTGTCTCCTTAAAGGTCTTCCACTTTTTTAATGATCCTCTACCAAGCAAGACATTCTACTCCAGAGACAAATCACTGCCTACAACATGGCCAAAGTATGTGAAATGTGGTCTCGCCATCGTTGCTTCCAGGAGCACTCCGGTGGTATTTCTTCCAAGGCAAATTCGTGCTTTGGGTGGGGGGGGCAGCCCATGGTATGTTCAATGTTCTTCACAAAACACCACAACTCAAAGCTGTTGGCTCTTCAGTCTTATTCATAATCCAGCTTTTACATGCATATGAGGAGACTGACAACACCATAGATTGGGCCAAGTGCACCTTAGTCTTCAAGGTGACATCTTTGCTTTTCAAACCTTTAAAGTCTTGCTGCTGATTTGGCCAATCCAGTGTGTTTTTAGATTTCTCTCTCTCGTGTGTGTGTGTGTGCTTGTGTGTGTGTGTGTGTGTGTGTTTGTGTTTTAATTGGAAGTTTGCAAAGCAAGTCAGTTTCTCATGCAAAAACTTATACACACTGTTATGTGACCGTGATTGTTTTCTCTAGAATGTGACAGCACACTTCTCCTTTCCACCCTGTATTTCCCATGTCCATTCAGCCAGCTCCTATTTCCTTCTACTTTCTCATCTTGCCTCTGGACAGGAGCTGCCCACTTATTTTCATGTACCTACCTGAGCCTAGAAACACACTTTTTACCAATATCATTTTATGTTTTATAGTCCAGTCTAAACTGTGTCTGAAAAGTTGGCTTCAGGAATGGCTTTAGTTCTGAGCTAACAGAGAGTCTGGGGGCCATGTCTTTTGAGGTCTCTCCAGTCTCAATCAGACCACTAAGTCAGGTCTTTTTTACTGAAATTTAAGTTCTACACTCCACTTTTCTTCAGCTCCGTCAGGGTTTCTCTGTTATGTGCCCTGTCAGGGCCATCACCGTTGGTGGCCAGACCCCATCTAGTTCCTTTGGTCTTAGGCTGGTGAACTATTTGATTTATGTAGCTTTTTCTGTCTCTTGGGTTCATAATTTCCTTATGTCTTTGGTGTTCTTTCTCCTTTGCTCCAGGTAGATTGGGACCAGTTGATGCTTCTTAGATGGCCACTTGCTAGCTTTTAAGACCCCAGACATCACTCATCAAAGTGGGATGCAACATTTTCTTGATACATTTTGTTATGCTCATTGACCTAGATGTCTTCTGAAACCATAATCCCCAGATAGCGATACCACTCTGTGTTCGGTAATGTTCAGGAAACTTCTTAGCTTATGGTTTAGTCTAGTTGTGCTGACCAATGATCATGAGCATTTCCTCATGTGTCTGTTACCTCCTGACTGTCTTCTTTGATGAAGCACTTGTTCATATCCTTTGTCCTTCTTTTAGGTGGAAAAGTTTTGCAGTATCTTGTAGATTTTACAGGTTAGATACTGATTAGATTTTCTATATCCAAATTTTTCCCCCAGTCTGTACATTTCTTTTGACTCTTTCGATGAAGTCTTTTGATGAACATAAATGTTTGATTTTTTAGGAGTTCCCAGTTATCTATTTTGTCTTCTAGTGTTTGTGCACTGTTAGTAATGTTTTGTACTCTGTTTACACCATGTATTATGGCTCCTAGCCTTGTTCTTTTTTTTCTTCCATAATCTTTATCATTTAAATTTTATCTTTATGTCTTTGATCCACTTTGAATCAGTTTTTGTATGTGGTGTGAGATATCAGTCTTGTGCCATTTATTAACAGAGTGGTAGTTAGTTACACTGGTTCTATTTGTTAAAAAGATTGTCTTTTCCCTAATTTATGGACTTTGGGTCTTTGTCAAATAACAGTTGCTCCTAGGTAGATGATTTTTACATCTGGATTCTCAATTCTGTTCATTTGGCCTATATATTCATTGTTGTGTCAGTGCCAGACTGTTTTGACTTCCATGGTGGTAATAAGAGGGTTAAAAATCAGGTAGAGTGAGTTCTCTCACTTTGTTATTTTTTTTTTCAGTAATGCTTTACACATTCAGGGCCTCTTTCTATTCTGTATGAAGTTAGTGATTTGTTTCTTCATCTAGTTAGAAAATGACATTGAAATCTGGATCAAGATTACACAGTATTTACATATTGCTTTGGATAGAATATACATTTTTAAAATGTTGAGTCTTCCTATCTATAAGCAAGGAATGTTTTCCCACTTATGTAGGTCTTTGTTGATTTCTTACAGTAGCATCTTGCAGTTTTCTTTGTATAGGTCTTTTATGTCTCTGGTTAGATTTATCCTAAATGTTTTATCTTCCTGGGGCTAATCTAAATGGCATTGATTTGGTAATTTCTTCTTCAATGCTGTCTGTGTTGGTATAGAGAAATCCTACTGATTTTTGTATGTTTATCTTATATTCCAATGCGTTGCTGAAATCTTCTATTTGTTTCAGTAGTTTTCTTGTGGATTTTTCAGGATTTTCTGTATGTAAGATCACATCATCTGCAAACAGAGAAACTTTTACTTCTTCTTTACCAAGTTGGATGTCTTTTATTTCTTTTTCTAGCTTAATTTGCTTTGGCTAGGACCTGCAACATGATGTTGCGTAAGAAAATAGTGATAAAATGCATCCTTGTCAGGTTTCTGTTCTCTAAGGGGATGATTCAAACACTCTCCATTTAGGATGATGTTGGCTGTTGGATTTGATTAATGCCCTTTATTATGTCAAGGAATTTCCCTTCTATTTATTTTGCTGAGAGTTTTTTACCATGAATCAGTGTTGAACTTTGTCAAATGTTTGCAGGAATTGATAAGATCATGTGGTTCTTTTCTTTTGTTTTATTTACATGATGAATTACATTGATTGTTTTTCTAAGTTGAACCATCCCTGCACAACTGGTATGAATTCCACTTCATCATAGTGATTTTTATTTTTTGGCTTTTGTTTCTTTCTTTCTTTCTTTGGTTTTTTTTTTTTTTTTGCTACATTGGTGAATTCTATTTGCCAGAATTTTGCTAAGGATTTTTGAGTCTAAATTCATGAGTGATATTGGTCAGTAATTTTCTTTCACATGATGTCCTTACCCAGTTTGGGTAGCAGAGTTATGCTGGCTTCATAGAATAAGTTTGGGATTATTCCATCCTTTTCTGTGCTCAGACATAACTTTAGTATATTGTAGTGGTGTTAACTCTACTCTGAAACTTTGGTAGAATTCTCCAGTGAAGCTGTCAGAACCAGGGTTTCTCATGGTTGGGCATTTTTTAAATTACTTTCTCAATCTCTTCTTTTGTTGCAGGTTTATTTAGTTGTATTACCTCTGTTTCTCTTAGTTCATGTAGGTAGTATGTTTCTGGAAATCAGTCCTTTTTCTCTAGGTTTTCAAATTTTAAAGTACTATTATTCATAGTATTCTGATTCTTTTAATTTCAGTTGGGTCTATTGTGATATTGTCTGCCTCGTTCCTTATTTGTGCTATTGCTCCCTTTCCTGTTTTTCTTTCATCAGTTCAGCAGTGGCTTATCAATTTTGTTGACCTTTACAAAGACCCAGCATTTAGTCTTAGTAACTCATTTTTCTATTCTCTAATTCATTTATTTTTGCTCTAATTTTTATTATTTGCTTTCTTCTGGTGCTTGAAGGCTTCTTTGGCTGTTCTCTTTTAATTCATTCAAGTTGGAGCATTAATGCTTGGATTTAGGCAGTTTAACCTTTTTAGATGTGTGCATTTATTGCTATAAATTGACTACTGAGACAGAATGTTTTTTCCCTTTTTTATCAAATTCTTCCCCCTTCAAGTCTGAGAAAATGTCTCAAGGTGGTGTCCTACTTTGTCCCAGGGGATGCAACAATCTCTGAAGCAAGGTACATACAATGCAGTGCAAAGCAGGAAAGGAGCAAATGAATGAGAAGAGGTTTTCCGCTAAGAGGTGCTTTTTGATCTGCATTGTAGGTTAGACATACACACTTGCCTTTTACTAGCTGAATGCTAGTTCCCACTGATTCTGCCATGAGTGACTCTCCACCACTCTTTCTCTCCCAATGTGGAAAATGCATTTTGATCAGCACTGCTTGCCTCATTGCACTCGTGCCAGCAGATCCAGCCTGCAGGGTGCCAGTTCTCACCCAGTCAGGCCTGGCAACTCCTCACGGCTCCCAAATCCTCCCCCTGATGCTCAGTCCAGTCTCTCAACTCTGCCTTTGACATTCAGGCCTTCTAGTTTGTCGGACAGAATTGATTCATTTGTTTTTCAGGTCTTTGTTGTAAGAAGAATCACAGGAGTTTCTGACCGCTGAACCATTTTGACCGTGCCTCATCTTTGATTTCCTGACTGCTGCCTCTATTGATATTGAATGTAGATTCAAGTAAAACAGAATTTTTGACAGCTTTAGTCTTTTTTCAGTTTATCACTATGTTGCTTATTCATCCATTTGTGAGGATTTTGGGTTTCTTTATGTTGAGGTGTAATCCACAATGAAGGCAGTACTCGTCTTTGATCTTCGTCGGTAAATGTTTTAAGTCCTCTTCACTGGTAGCAACCAGGTTGTGTTATCTGCTTAGTGCAGGTTGTTAATAAATCCTTCTACAATCTTGATGTTTCATTCTTCTTCATACAGTCCAGGCTCTTAGATTATTTGCTCAGCATATAGATTGAATAATTATGGTGAAAGGATGCAACCCTAACGCATATCTTTCAGGACTTTAAAATACATACTATTCACTTATTCTGCTAGAACAATTGCATTTTGCTCTATGTAGTTTCCTGCTGAGCCCAATAAGTGACCTAGAATTCTCATTATTCACAGTATTATCAATAATTTGTTATCATTCTCACAGTCACGTGCTTTTGCATAGTCAAGAACACATAAGCAAACATCTTCCTGGTGTTCCCTGCCTTCATTCAGGACGCATCCGACATCAGCAGTGATATGCCTTGGTTCCGTGTCCTCTGTGAATGCTACTCGAATTTTTATCAGTTCCCTGTCTGTGCACTGCTGCTGAATGATTTTTAGTAAAGTTTTACTTGCATGTGACAGTAATATTGTTCAATAATTTTTACATTTTGTTGGATCATCTTCCTTGGGATTACACATAAATATGTTTCTTTTCTGGTCGGTTGGCCAGGAACTGTCTTCCAAATTTCTTGACGTGGACCAGTGAGCACTTTCACAACACAACAGACAGACAGGCATGTGGAGGGAGGGTGTGGCATTAATAACTGATATTTTTAATATCTATCTGACTCTTTGTTCTTGAATTGAAAGCCAAAGGAGGGGACTTTTTAGTGTTCTGACAAAAGGGACCAAGAAATTGGTACAGTTAAGAAGCAAGTGTTAGTTCTGCAGAACAGTCAGCTGACCTTGTCAGAGACACAAGTAAGTACTGGGAGCTCCTTTCTAGGCTTCTAGACCACTGAGTAGAGAAGCAACAGAAAATCCTAGCCATAAAATATTGAGTGCACAGATGTGGGGGAGTGTAGGAGAGGAGGGAAGGATGACCTCAGCCTACAGCGGTTCTCTAGATTCCTAGAAATTGTAACTACCATTTACAGAGTATTTGTTGTAAAGCAGCAAAGTAATATTGACTTCCATTAGATCAATGATATTCATCCAGAGGAAGTACCATCCACACAGTGTGCATTTGCAATGAAAGATGCAATTTTTTATTGCAACAGTAGCTGAAGTTCTTTCCTGACATCTAGTTCTTGAGAGTAAAAAAATAATAGTAATTGCTATTGAATCAATTCCAATTTATAGCAACCCTATAAGACAAAACAGAACTATTCCACAGGGTTTCCAAGAGTTGCTGTCGTTGCTGCTAGGTCCCATTGAGTTGATTCTCACTCACACATCCCTATGCACAACAGAATGAAACATGCCTGGTCTTGCACCATACCAACAGTCATTTGTATCCTGTTGCAGCCACTGTATCAATCTACCTTTTTGAAGGTCTTCCTCTTTTTCACTAGTTAGAAAATCAATAACATCAGATGACAACCAAAGACCAGAACACAGGACAGAGCAATGAGATGTCAACCCAGATAAGGAAATCACAAAAATACATCAAAAAAAAAAAACCTGAAAATAGGGAAACAGAGATATAAAGGATTAGAGTTACTAAATTTCCTAAAACTCTCAGGACAGTCTTGTAAAAGCAAAAATCTGCCACCCAGAATGCCATTCCTGCTCAAGTTGGAAGCACTAACTTGGTGACTACAACATTTATTTACTAGTGTTTTCATGCTTTCATAAAGAATTTTCTAAGCAACTTCATGTCAGATTGTGAGTTAGAATCTACAAGTCTGGCACTGAGGAAATAGCTCCTAGAAATGCTCTAGAATTTGCCTAGAAGGGAGCTACTCTTGACAATCCAGGATACTTGTCCAAAGCAATGGTCTCTCATAAATTTCAAAGAATTCTCGCAGGCATTCCATGAATTCTCAACAACAGGCTGACACTGTCTTTGCGTTGATTTTCTTTTCTTCCCCGAGAGCTACTTGAGGATAGCAGTCTACTACAAATATGGATGACCATGTCCTCTAGAAGGCTGTTCATCACCTGACAAGGACGCTATGGCCCATTGCCCTCAAAGCATCAAACTCTCAAGAGGCTGTAGTAATGCTGCACTCCTTATGATTTTACCAGTGTTGAAGCTAAGCTCATACTCATGAAGAAGTAGAGGAAAAGAGTTTGTGTTTTCACTTTTGTGTTACACTTTGCCATTTGTACATCAAGCAGGTATACATTTGGCCCCTGTCTCAGAGTCTCCCCAAATCATCTTCTTTATCATCTACCTCTAGCTATGTATAGCTTGGGTACATTCTCAAAAATACTACATTTTAGACAGACATTATAGTGGTCCAGTTCTAGAAACTCACACAAAATCACTTGATTATTCTCCTTTAGTCACATCTCTCTACTCCTGGGGAAAAAAACCCTTATATAAACCCACTCCTTGAGGCCCTTTGCTCGTTAGATACATCTAAATCTCAGTTTAGACTCAAGCTAGAATGCCTCATCCCACAACATGTGAACTAATCTAATACATGTCCCTAAATACACTGATGTACCACTACCAGTTGAAAAGACTTTAATTTTGACACACCCATGTATGTGTGTCAGAGTAAAACTGTGCTACATAGGGTTTTTAGTGGATAATCTCTTGGAAGAAGATCACCAAGTCTTTCTTCTGAAGTCCCTCTGGGTGGACTTGAACTACCTAAGTTTTCATTAGTACCCGAGCACTTAGCTGTTTGTGCCACCCAAGGATAGCTAACTAGTTGCCTTCAGATTAACCCTGACTCATCCTGACTCCACACATGTCAATGTAGAACTGTGTTCCAGAGAGCCTTCAGTGGCTGAGTTTTCAGAAGTCACTACCCAGACCCTTCTTTGGAGGCATCTCAAAAGCCAAGTGCCGTCGAGTCGGATCGACTCATGGCGACCTCAGGGTGGACTCAAATCTCAAACATTTCAGTTAGCAGGCAAGTGCTTTAACTGTGAGTACACAGAGACTTCGATTTATAAATAGCAGAGGTTTATACAGATGGGTGTGTGAAAGAAAGGGAGGTAAACTGCTGGGCAGTGAGAGAGAAGACAGGCAAGACATGTAAGATACCTCCCAGATTTTTAATTAACTCTTAACATAAATACATTTTCAACAACTCTATTATTATTATGGATTCCTGGTTTTAAAATAAAGGTTTAAAGTCACAGAGAAATTTACGGAGTTAGGATTCCACCTCACCTCTTGTGAAAGCTCAGGCACTTTTGATTAAGCCAGACTAGTTTTACACTCTACTCAATGTAAAAGTCAAACATTTGCAGTAGAGCTAAGAATACTTTGCATATAGGAGACTGTGTCACAGATAATTTTTAATTTCCTAAGTGTGGGTTTCTCTCTCATCATGTTCTGGCAAGGAGGTGTTTCTCTGGAGGCTGCAGTTTATAATGGTTGGATGCAGCTTGCAGCTGAAGCCAGATGAGATGTCAGCTGTGTGTCAGCAAAGCCTGCATCACATGCAGGGTACACCAATTCATGCTGCTCTAAAGATAATAACAGGCAGATTACAGCAATAAGTAGATATCTTCCCTTTATTACAGTTTCTGTAAATATCATTTTCTTCATTTGAAAGTGGTAAATGCAACAGATGGGAAAATTTCAGTTAATACTATATTAGGAATCTTACATATCTATATTTCGTATGTAAATAAAATCTTGGTCTGAATCATAGCAATTTTTCAGTAAGAATCGGTGTAGTGTGTTACTAGGGCTTATCATTATTCAATCCTCTATTCTCACACACAAGAAACAGTACTTCCCAACCTGCTTTTGAATTAGATAGGGCCATATGACTCCCTCTGGTCTGTTGGTAGTAAGGAGAAAGAAAGGGTGGGGAAAGGGAGGAAGAGACAGTTGCTTCTGGGACAAAGGACTTCCTTGCAGGTGGGCAACCTTGCAGCACTTCTTCTCCTGCCACAGCAATTTCAGAAGCGTGGGTTAAGACAGCAGTGCCGTAGGGGCCATGTAGACCAGATCACTGAGCCAACACACGGAGGATAATTGTCCTGGAAACTTTCCCAAATCCAAAGCAGAATATGGGTGAATCAAAAATAAACTTTGGCTTTGTTAAGACACAGAGCTTTTCAGTGTTGTTCGTTACCGCTGTATAACTTGGCCTCTCCCAAACAACACTGTGGGTGAGGTAATTTCATCCATGCTGTAAAACTGTGTATACGTCTCTCAGTCCTAACAAAGGTAATACGTGTTATTTTTTTTGTTTAGTACTCACTGTCTTCTAAAGCGTGACCTAACCATATCTTCTGTCACGAATCGAATTGTGTACCCCCAAAATGTGTGTAGCCATTTGACTGGGCCTTTATTCCCAATATTTTGAGATTTTGCTAGGCTACACACCCTAATCTCTGCCAGTGGCTGATAGGATGATTATGTTAAAAGAGGGTTAGGGTAGAACTGCAACACCCTCTCTAAGGGAGTTTTCCTGGAGTGTAGCTTCTACCACCTTTTATGCTTTTATCCTATGGGAGTAAAAAGAGAGGGAAGCAAGCAGAGAATTGGAACCTGACACCATCAAGAAAGCAGTAACAGGAGAAGAGCACATCCTTCAGAGAGCGCCTCCTTCAGGCTTATGATTCCTGTGACAAGATGCTCCCTGAACAAAGACTGATGCAACAAAAGGACTTTCCTCCAGAGCTGACAGAGGGAAAGCCTTCCCCTAAAATGCACACTGTGAATTCAGACCTGTAGCCTACCAAACTGTGTAAGAATAAACCTTCCTTTGTTAAAGCTTTCCGCTCGTCTTTTCAGAGCAGCACTAGATAACTGAAACACCTTCCCAATGTTGTTTTCCACTATTCTCTAAAGGGAACAAATATATTTTACCCTGGCTACCTCTTAAAATTTATTGTTTCTTGTGCCTCCACTTACATTATTCCCTCTGCTTTGCGTGTATGCTCACTCTTTTGCACACCTCAAATTGCTACTTATCTTTAAAGACTGAATGTATTATTAGATGAATGAGTTAAAAATGGCCACAGTATAATGGACCCAACTTGCTTATTTCTTCCTAGTTAGCTGAGGCCCGTTAGCCCAAAAAAATGCCCACTGGCACTTAACTCAATTTTGTATGTATTCAATTGTCTTAAAAAATAGCTCAAATAAGCAGAATTTTAGCCACTTAGAGCCTCCCTGCTATACATACCCCAGGAAACTGCATCCAACATCTGCTATCCCTAGGTAAGAGAAATCTTATGGTTTTAAAGATCCTGAGATGCTACTACCTTTGGAGCTCTATGACCCAGGGACTCCATACCTTCCTGGAGGAGACATCAGCTGAAGTGCACACAGCTTCTTCTCTCCCCCGTAGTTTTTTTAAGCCCACTTCCCTTTCTAGGGGTCTCTTGGCCATCTAGGCCTACTATAACAAAAATACCACAGGTAGATGACTTTATCAAAGAGAAGTTTATTCGCTCAGAGTTCAGTAAGCTACAAGTCTAAATTAAGGATGCTGGCTCCAAAGAAGGAAGCCGTGGTGGCCAGGAGTTCCTAGACCTGATCATAGATCATTAGTGAGGTCAGCTCTTCGGACAGGAATGAATTGGACTCAAGGACACAGAGTGATGATATTGTCTGTATACTTTATGGTTCTATGCATCTATGATGTTGTCCTACTGGCCTCTTACTAGAGGGCAGTCGAGAGGGTGAAGAGGAGAAGACAGAAGATTTTTAAGATGATATGACATGTATGGAACGGAAAGGAGGAGTATGCTGTCACCAGGCAAGAAGAACAGAGGGAGCTGCAGATAGGCAGGCATGTAAATTTAAATTGTGTTGTAAACTTTCACTAAATCACAAGAAAAAAAAATGGCCATGATACTTTAAACTCAAGCTCAATAAATATTTAATAAATGTGTTGGTGATATCACTATGATCATGGATTAAATTGTGCTCCCCCAAAAACATGTGTAGCCATGTGGCTGGGCCATGATTCCCAGTATTTTATGATTGTCCTCCATTGTGTGATTTTCCTATGCTGTATGTTAAAGGATTAGGCTGGGACTGCAAATCCCTTTTTAAGATCACCTCCCTGCTCCACTGTAAAGGGAGCTTCCCTGGAGTATGGGTTGCGCCACCCTTAATCCTTTCACTTTACGGGAGATAAAAGGAAAGACAAGCAAACAGAGAAGTGGGAACCTCACACTGTCAAGAAAGCAACACCAGGAGTACATCGCATCCTTCAGACCTGAGGTTCCTACACCAAGATGCTCCCTGCACAAAGACAGATGCAATACCAGACTTTCCTCCAGAGCCTACAAGGGGAAAACCCTTCCCTTGGAGCAGGAATCCTGAATTTGGACTTGTAACTTACTGGACTGTGTAAGAATAAACTTTCCTTTGTTAAAGCCATCCACTCATGGTATTTCTGTTAGAGCAGCCCTAGCTGACTAAAACAACTACCGTAAATGTTATCTTAAGATCAATTCAGGCTATTTAGGGTGGTATTAAGTTGTTCCTTCTCTCAGCCACTTTCTTATTGTTGTTAGGTGCTGTTGAGTTGGTTCCAACTCATAGTGACCCTATGAACAACAGAATGAAACGCCACCGCTCTTGTGCCACGTCCACTATGATTTTTATGCTTAAGCCCATCATTGTGGCTACTGTGTCAATCCATCTGGCTGAGGGTCTTCTTCTTTTTCAGTGACCCTCCTCTCTACCAAGCACGATGTTCTTTTCCAGGGACTGATCTTTCCTGACAACATACCCAAAGTATGTAAGATACAGTCTTGCCATCTTTGCTTCCAAGGAGCATTGTGGTTGTATGTCTTCTAGAATGGATCTGTTTGTTCTTTTGGCAGTCCGTGGTACATTCAGCACTCTTCTCCAATTCTACAATTGAAAGACATCAATTATTCTGTCCTCTTAGTTCATTTTCCAGTTTTTCTCATGCTTATCAAGAGATTGAAAACACCATGGCTTGGGTCAGCTGAACTTAAGTCTTCAAGGTGACATCTTTACTTCTCAGTGCTTTAAAGAGATCCTCTGCAGCAGATATCCCCAGTGCAATGCATCTTTTGATTTCTTCACTGCTGCTTCCATGGACAATGATTGTGGACCCAAGCAAAATGAAATCCTTGACAACCACAATCCTTTCTCTACTTATGATGAGGTTGCTTACTGGTCTAGTAGTGAGGACTTTTGTCTTCTTGATGTTGAGGAGCAATCCATAATGAAGGCTGTGGTCCTTGATCTTCATCAATAAATGTTTCAAATATTCTTCACTTCCTGCAAAGTGGTATCATCTGCATAATGCAGGTTGTCAATAAGTCATCCTTTAATCCTGATATCTTGTTCTTCTTCATATAATCCATCTTCTCTAATTATCTGTTCAGCACATAGATTGAAAAGATATAGTGAAAAGATACAACCCTGATGCACACCTTTCCTGAGTTTTAACCATGCAGAAGGACCTGGCAGTCTACTTCCGAAAATAATAAGCCAGGGAAATCCTTATAAAGAGCAACCACTTGCCTAGATCTCACAAAAAGGTGGGAGTATTACTTAATCAGGAATGTTTACTTATGGGTGGGGATGTCGAGCCCTGAAGCATCATAACCAGGGCCCTTCTCCCTCTTCCACTTCATGAAACAATTCTCAGGAAATGGAGGGGTTTTCCCTCTTCTCCCACAAGCATTCAAGAACTGGTGAGTCATTCCAGGCTTGGCAGCTGGTAATAATAAGACTGGAGCTCAGAAGAGAGTGGTAGCAGCAGCAGTATGAGAACTTACTGAGCACACACGGCATGCCGGGAACTGTGCTAAATCCTTTACACATATCTCTGGCTCTTCCCAACAGCAGGTCAGAGATGGTATAACATGGTGAATGATGTATAATAAGATCTGTAGCTAGGGTACCTGTCTTTGAACCCCAGCCCGGTCACTAACCAACTGTGTCACCTTAAGTGAGGTACCTCTCTCTGCCTCAGTTTCCAGAATTAAAAAATAATATGACTTATCTCATAGGATTATTAGGAATTCCCGGGTGGTACAAACAGTTAATATGCTTAACTACTAACTGAAAGGTTAGAGCTGTGAGTTCACCACGAGGCACTGTAAAAACTCAGCCATTGGAAACTCTACAAAGTACAATTTTACTCTGATATACGTGAGGTTGCCATGAGTTGCAACTGACTTGAAGGCTAATGTTTATTTTTGTTTCCTCATAAGATTGTTATGATAATAGACCAACTAATGTGTATAAAACACTGAAAATAATACCCATCTCATAAGAAGGGCACAATCAACAGTGCTTTGGAAAAAGAATGGATGGAGTTACTATTATTAACTTTTTTTTACAGATTAGAATACTAAATGTTAAACCCATTACCCAAGGACACACAGATAGCAAGCAGTAGAGCCTAGTTTTGAGCCTAACTTCTGGTCTGACAGTCAGTGGTCTCAAATATACCACCACACAGCTTCTCAGTAGCCTTCAGAAATACTGAAAAGAATATTATAAGGAATATTTATGCTCCATCTGGCTGGGTGGTAGAAACACCAGACACTATAACTTGTGAGATGCCATCCAGCCTTGAGATTCTGTGATTCTACTTTGTCAGTGTTGTTATATGACATCAAACTGATACTAACTCATGGCAAATCTGTAGGACAGAATAGAATTCCTCCCCATAGGATTTCCTAGGCAGAAATCTTTACGACAACAGATTACCAGGTCTTTTCTTCTGAGGAGTCGCTGGGTGAGTTTGAAGCAAGTCACTTTGGTTAGCGCACATGATCGTAAAGATTGCAATACCAGAGCTTCTGTGATTCTATTTGTAGTTAAAACCTAAAAGCAGACAAGGTTACGAACAATCTAGGGGAGGGTAAGGTAATGGCTGAGATAATGAGAATTACATTGTAACGTATTCTTTCTTTGGTTTAGAACTTTCCACTCTACAGTCATTTTCCAAAGCCATTTCTTTTAACTACATTTTCCTAAGCCTCTTTTATTACATTATAGAGGTTAAAAACACAAGGTTCCAGAAAAAAAAATACAATGCTTTAGAGCCAGACACTCATGAATTTGAATTGTTGCTCTGCCATTTAGTTGCTACATGACCTTGGACAAGTTATTCAACTTCCTATAAGGTTATCTCCTCAGATTCCTGTAGTTTAAAATTTTCCAGACATTCTCTCTCCCTGGTAACTAAGGCCTCTTAACAATTCATTTGTAAAAGTATCTACTACCATTTCCCATCTCCTAGAGGATAATTGATTGTTCAGATATCTCCTAGTCAATCCCACTTCTTAAACTGACTTATAGCATCTCTATAGGGCAGAGTAGAACTGCCTCAGAGAGGTTCCAAGGAGTGCCCAATGGCTCTGAACTGCCAACCTTTTGGTTAGCAGCCATAGCACTTGACTACATTTCTTCCTAGGATCTTGAAAATGGAACTGAGAAATTCTGTTCTGCTGATTCCTTGAATGGGAAGAATGTAAATACATGAATTTACATGATACCCCCTTTCTCTGGGGGATCAGAAAATGCCATTAAGTAGCAGAGAGAAGAATAAATAGAGCTGATGCCCAGAGGTGCAGAGACAACAATCAGAAGAACCAGGGATTCTACACATAAGATGTCTTATCTGGTGACTCGCATGGAAATTTGGGTGCTGCTTGAAAACTCTACTCAGCAGTTCTACTCTGTCCTATAGGGTCACTATGATTTGGAATCTACTCAACAGCAATGGGTTTGGGTTCTTTTGATTAAGCGACTGACATACACTAAGAGAAGCTGCTATCCTTTGCTAAATTGACTTGCTTATAAATGATTACTACTATACTGTTATAAGTAATATCATACATAGTTATTTCATTTATTTAATATACACTTATGATCACAAATAATATGCCAGCATTGTACTTGGAATAGGCTATATGATAAACCTTGTTGTTAGCTACCATTGAGACAATTTTGACTCATAGTGACCACATGTGACAGGGCAGAACTCCTGCATGGAGTTTTCTGGGCTGTCATCCTCATAGGACCATTTCTTCTGTGGAGCCACTAGGTAGGTTAATCTGATGAATAAGACATGGTATTTGCCATCCACTGGGGTCAATGAGCAAGACAGATACTATGCAAACCAGCAATTACAATTAAGAGAGGTAGATACTGAAACTGCTGATTTTCTAAAGAGAGAGGACTTACGTGTCCGGGGACTTTGGAAACAGAGAGCTTTAAAAAGTCAATCATGTCTAAGCTGTAATTTAGAGTTAGAAACAGGAACATAACGAAAAGATTTCAAGCAAAAAACAAAGAAAGCTATACAAAGGCATGCAAGAATAAAATTCATGGGAAGTCTGGAGAACTTCAGGAAACTTGGTGCGGCTGGACTATTAGACGAGATGACAAGGAGTAAGAGATGCGATTAGAGAAGTTAGCGAGGGCAAAATCAAGGAGGTGTAATAATGTGTGTGTTATTCTAAGGGGTTATTGCTAGCAGCAGGGAACACTTGCCCCTTACCAAATATTACTCTGAAGCATTTTACATCTGTGAACTCATTTAGCTTCTATATAAGGGTAGGTGTCAGTATTATCCATGAGGACAACAAGGCACCAGAAAAACCAAGTAGCTTGCCTAAAGAAACACAGTGCTAAGCACAAAGCTAGGCTCTGGACTCAAGCTCTGGGCTCACACTTGGCCCATCCAAGTGCTATGTTTAAGAGTCTTGTTTTCACAGAGACCTGGAGAAGGTTTTAGAGAAGTAGCTCGATCACATTTGCATTCTATTCTAAAATTAAACTGTCTTTGATCATCACTTCCCTGTTAGTCATGCATATCACTGATAGGGGTCCTGTGTTTTTCTTGGGGAAAAAATATAATAACCCACAATGTTTACAACACAGCTTACTTTAACATCACATTTGTCCCTCTATTCGCACCACAGATTTCTCTGAAAAATGTCTCAATAGATTTGACTAAACTGTTCAAAATAATAGTTCTTTATAACTACCTGTTTATAAACCCGTTCTGCTTTAACTTATTTGGGCAAAAACAAAACATTGGAGATAACTTTTTTACCTCTTCCTTACTGATGATGAATGTAAAATTGGGAAGTTTTAGGTGTCATTCTTTGGTCCCCTTATTACAGCTATTCATCTTTCATTTGGGAAATAAAAAAAATAGAGCTGGCACTATTGGATGCAAATGTTTCCGTGGAACCTTTCTCTGATGACTCATAATCTAAAGCTTTTGACTGCAAGGAAGGCAGCTTTAACCACAGTGTTTAATCTTACAGAGACATTTATTGCATAGATTTTTGTTTTGCCTTATTTAATATAAACCACTAGAGAGATGTTTTGTGGTTATGTCATTTAATAAAGCAGAGTGTGAAATAGAAAATTCTAGCTAAGAAAAGGCAACTCCTCTTTAAGAATTCTATCATAAAATCTGCATTTGGTAAGAAACCTACAGCCTAAGACAATGACAAAACCAGTTCTAGTAATAACAATAATAATGGCAAAGCAAAGTTGACAGAGGCAATAGAAGTGTAAGCTAATGGCTACAGAGGCTACCTCCACAAACATGGTTTGTTTGCTTGGTTTTGAGCACCGACTCTTAATAATAGCAATACTCCCTTGAGAAAGTTATTTATCGTCTCATGAGTTGGATCCGACTCGATGGCACTTGGCTGGCTAAGCCTCAGATTTCTCATCTCTAAAATGGATATATTAATAGTGTTTTTTTTCATGATGCTGTTGTGAAGACTATATGGAGTCTTGGATGAAAAGCTCTTAGCACTGTGTCTGGCAGATAATAGTCACTAAATGTTAAATGGTTCAAAATCAAGAAAGGTGTGCATCAGGTTGTATCCTTTGTATTTATACAGTCTGTACACTGAATCTGAGAAGTTGTACTGTATGAAGAAGAACACAGCATCAGGATTGAGGGAAATGCATTAATGCCTGGGATATTCAGATGACACAACCTTGTTTGCTGAAAGTGAAGAAGACTTGAAGCACTTACGGATGAAGACCAAAGACTTCGTATAGATTAAACATCAACATAAAGAAACCAAAAATCTGGACAACTGGACAAATAAGCAACACCATGATAAATGGAAAAAATATTGAAGTTGTTAAAGATTTCTTTTTCTTTGGATCTAGATTAACACCCATGGAAGCAGCAGTCAAGAAACCAAATAATGTATTGCATTAGGCAAAAGACCTCTTAAAAGTTTTGAAAAGCAAAAACACCATTTTGAGAACTCAGGTATGCCTGATCCAAATAATGGTGTTTTCAACCACCTCCTATTCATGAGAAAACTGGACAATGAAGAAGTAAAACAGAAGAAGCGTTAATGCCTTTGAACTGTGGTGTTAGTAAAGAACATTGAATATGCCAGATCTACGACTCTGTCTTGAAAGAAGTACAGCCAGAATGTCCTTAGAATCAAGAATGGCTGGACTTTGTCTCACATACGTGGATGAACTATCAGGGGGGACCAGTCCCTGGAGAAGGAGGACATCATGCTTGGTAAAGTAAAAGGCCATTTGAAAAAAAGGAAGACTCTCAATGAGATGGACTGACACACAGCTGCCACCCTGGGCTCAAACACAGCAACCACTGGGAGGGTGGTACAGGACCAGGCAACATTTTGTTGGGTTGCACACATGATCTCTGTGAATCGGAACCAGGGTGACGGCACCTGACAACACCAGCAAATGCTAGCTATAAATAAGAATACAATTGATTTAACCCTATTACATGGCAGGGGCTCTGAATACATTATCTCTAATCCTAACAGCAATTTACAGAGCAACTACTGCTATCTCTACTTTACAGGTAACAGAGTTAAATTATTTTTTTAAGGTCACCTGGTTAGTAAGTGACAAAACAGAGTTTACCCGTTAGTCTGTGTCATGGATTGAATTGTTTCCCCCAAAAAAATATGTGTAGCCGTGTGGCTGGGCCATGATTCCCAGTATCTTGTGACTGTCCTCCACTTGGTGGTTTTCCTGTGCTGTAATGTTAAAGGATTAGGGAGGGACTGTAAATCCCTTCACAGGATCACCTCCCTGCTCCACTGTAAAGGGAGTTTCCCTGAAGTATGGCTTCCCCCACCCTGAATCCTTTCATCCTGTGAGAGGTAAAAGGACAGAGAAGCAAGCAGAGAATTGGGAACCTCATACCATCAAGGAAGCAGCACCAGGAGAAGAGCGCATCCTTCAGACCTGAGGTTCCTGTACCAAGATGCTCCCTGGACAAAAACTGATGCAATACCGGACCTTCCTCCAGAGCTGACAAGGGAGAGAGCCCTCCCCTGGAGCAGACACCCTGAATAGGACTTGTAGCCTACCAGACTGTGTAAGAATAAACCTTCCTTTGTTAAAGCCATCCACTCTGTGGTATTTCTGTTAGGACAGCCCTAGCTGACTAAAACAATTTGAAAAATGTATCAAATTTCATCTGAATACTTTTAAACAGACAGAAGAACTACTCAAAACCTTCCTCCTTTGTGGTGTCTTTCGAGTGGACATTTGCAGATATGAATTCAAGGCAAAGTCAAAACCAGTTTTATTACAATATCTCATTTGATAAAAGTGACTTACTCTTTCAAGTTTCTACAGCAAAACTTGAAATGCCATTCAATCAGTTAACTACATCTCATATATAAAACTTAACAACCTGAAGTTTAAGAGTTCCTTTAATAGTTAGGCTCATAGCAGTCCCTTGTGGTACAGTGGTTGACTGCTATGGCTGCTAACCAAAAAGTCAGCAGTTAGAGTCTACCAGGCACTCTTTGGAAATTCAGTGGGGCAGTTCTACTCTGTCCTACATGGTTATTATGAGTCAGAATCAATTCAACAGCAGTGGGTTTGGTTTCTTTTGGTTACAGCAACCCCATATGTGTAAAAGAAGAAAACTGCACTCCATGTGGTATTACCATGAATGAGAATCAACTCAAAGGCAATTGGTTTGGTTTATGTTTTGATACTAGTCAAGAATGTGGGTAAAGTTTAACGAACCCAATCAAAATATTTTAAGCAAAGGGAGAAGTTATTAGATCTGAGTGTGAGACGCCTGGAACCTCATTGCAGGCCTAGCTGGTTCCTGGCTCTTTGGTTCCCTACACCCCACCCCAGATGGCACCATTTCCAGCTTTTCCTTCCTGTATTGGGTGCCTACTGATAAAAGGCAGTGTGTGTTGATACAGATGGAAGCCAGTGGACTCAATACCCTATTCTTACAACTTAGAGACTTCAGAAGACACTTTCTACCAATGTCTGCATTATTGGTCATGCAGAATGTAGCCAGTTCTATGAAGAAATAGGACAAACTGACACTTTGATTGAAAGCTCCCACAAAGATTTCTTGGGATGGGAAAAGAGGTTACCAATGGAAAGAGTTCTATTCACAGAAGGAAGGATGAGGAAGTGTACTGAGCTGACAAAACTCCAGTAAGTGCTATATTCCCAGAAACAAATTTCAGTGCTACATTTTTGTTCAGTTTTCCTTCATTTGTTAATTCAAAAACTTTTTGCAGAACACTTACATTATAGATTGAACTGTGTCCCCCTGAAATATGCATTGTAAGCCCTCACCTCATTACCCAGACCCAGTTATAACCCCATTTGGGACTAGGTTGTCTTTGTTATGTTAATAAGGAAAGAATAGTGTAGGGTGTGTCCTTAGTAAATCCCTGACAAAATATCAATGAGTAGATTAAGCAAGCAGAGATGTGGAAAGACTGAAGCCAAGGCACATACAGGTCTCCAAGGAACCAGGAAACAGAAGCTGAAGAGACAAGACCTTTCTGCCAAAGCTGACCGCCAGAGAGTCTCCCCCTAGAGTCAGCATCCTGAATTCACACTTCTAGCCCCCTAAACTGTGAGAAAATAATTTGTTTCTTCTTTTTTTCGCTGTGAATTAAGAACAATTTTACAGCCTGTATCACGTTGCCATATAACACCCAGAACTTTCACCTCTACTCTATTCTGGCTGTCCCACTCCCTTTCCTTCCTCCATGTATCAGCACACTTCCCTTTGGTTTGGAACTTCCCGAGATCTTTTGACCAAGGTCTGGCCCGCCTCACCCAATCAACTGGGCTCCAGCAAAGTGTCCCTCAGACAACCCCACCTACGTTTCTAAAGGATTGTTCACCTCCAGTATCCTCTGTGTTTTGTATGGTCAAGGTCAGTCTGTCTGGGGAGCTAACCCCGGTGCTGGATAGAGTTTGGGGATAGAGAGTCCAGGGACCACACTTCCGGGGGCCCTCGATTCAGAAGGGCCATCAAATGTGGTCGTTCAGTAGAGTTCTAGCTCTGCCTTCTGCTCCATCACCTGCTGTATCCAGAGCTCTGCTCTATGCACCAGACTGTCGTTGGTGGCGGCTGGGTACCATCCAGTTCTTCTAGTCCTGTGTTGAAGCAGGCTATGGCTTATGTGGCCCCTTCCATCTGGCAGGCTCGTATTTTCCTCCTGTCTTCAATGTCCTCCATTTGCCTCAAGTCCACGTGGATTGGAACCATTTGGTGCTACTTAGATGGCAGCTTGCTAGTTTTTAATACCCTAGTCACCACTCACCCACATGGTACGTGGAGAAAGATCTCGAGGGAGGGAGAGAGAAAAACTTTGGATAAGCCAACTATTCTAGATGTCCCCTAGGAGTGTGGTTCCCCAATCCCAGATCCCATTTCTCTGTTCTTCCAAAGAGATGGTCCACATTAAGGGGACAATTTGGTTTTGAAGTTGAGTAGTCATGGGTGCCCCACTTCTAGTGCGTGCTAACACATCCTATACATATCCTGATTCTAATCACTATTAATTTGTAAAAATAATCCCCCTTCCTCCCTGCTCCCCCACCATAACCATCAAACATGGGTTTCCACTGTGCTTTAGGAAACCCTGGCGGCATAGTGGGTTAAGTGCTATGCCTGCTAACTAAAAGGTTGGCAGTTCAAAGCTTCCAGGAGCTCCTTGGAAACTCTATGGGGCATTTCTACTCTGACTAGGACACGACTAATGGCAGTGGGTGTCTTTTTTGTTTGTTTGTATACTGTGCTTAAATGATTAGTTGCATCTTTATAATAGCAATCTCATACAAAATTTGTCCTTTTGTGTCTGGCTAATTTCACTCAGCATAATTTCTTCTAGATGGTCCCACATTGACAGATATTTCTCTAAACCATCATTGTTTTTTTCTTTCTTTCTTTTTAATTCAAGCAAATTTTTACTAGACAGAATGGAAAATAAAATAACATCTCTAACACCCTAGGGTCGCCATGAGTCGGATCCGACTCGACGGCACTTGGCCAACACCCAAAAACAACTGGGTGAACATTTGGCAGAAAATTTCAGGCATATTTCCTTGAACATACACACCATATGACAGCTAGATTGAAAGCAAAAAATGCGATTATAATGTTATACTTTTTTAAAAAAATGATTGAATGAAAATGTACATTCCCATATAAATTTGCACACTCACCTATACGCAGCTTCCACTGCTCTCCCTGCACGGTGACAGCACACCCTTCCTCTCTGCTCAATACGTGTCCTATCTTCCCAACAGTCTCCTATCCCGTCCACTCCACCCACTCCCCTTCCTCCAGTATGAGGTCAGCAGGACGACATCCTATAGAAGCGTAGAACCATAAAGTACCCACAAAATATGGTCACTCTGAGTCTCCAAGTCAAATCCATTGCTGTCCAAAGAGTTGACCTTCATTATGATTTATGGACAGGGGTTGTTTTTCTTATCACTGCATAGCATTCCATTGTATGAATATACCACAATTTGTTTAACCATTCATCTGCTGATGGGTATCTAGGTTGTCTCCAATTTTTGCTATTGTGGAGAGAGCTTCAATAAATATTGGTGTGCAACTATCTGTTTGAGTGGTGTTCCTTATTTCTTTGGGATATATCCCAAGGAGTGGGATTGCTAGATCACATAGTATTTCTATTTCTAGTTTTCTAAGAAAGCACAAAATCGATTTCCATAGTGGTTGAACCATTTTACAGTCCCATCAACAGTGTAGAAGAGTTCCAATCTCTCCACATCCTCTCCAGCATTTATTATGCTGTGTTTTTTTGGATTATTCCCGGCTTTGTTGGGGTGAGGTGGTATCTCATTGCAGTTTTGATTTGGATTTCCGTGGTAGCTAGTGAATGTGAACATTTCCTCATGTGTCTGTTGGCAGCTTGTGTACCTTCTTTGGTGAAGTGCCTATTCGTGTCATTTGCCCATTTTTAAACTGGGTTGTTTGTCTTTTTCTTGTTGAGGTTTTGTAGTACATTGTAGATTAAAGAGATAAGGCAGTAAATTTCCATTTCTTAATGCAACCTGCATGTGGTACTTACATTATAGTAGTACAAGACAACCAAGACAATTTACATAATCTAGATTTTGTGCTGGATGTTTAAGAAATATCAAAAAGAAGAAAATGAAGGGCCCTTCAGTAGCACTGTATTGATTTCCAATGGCTGCTATAACAAATTACCACAGACTTGGTGGTTTAAAAGAACACAAAGTTACTGGCATTTCTGGGAGTCAAAAGTCCAAAGTAAGTTTTAATGGGCTAAACTCAAGCTGCACACAGGCTGATGCCTTTAGAGGCCCCAGGAGAGAATCTATTTCCTCGCTTTTTCCAATTTCTGGTACCCTCCTTATAAACCGCCCCTACCCCCCGTTTTAGTCAGCTATTGTTGCTCCAACAGAAATACCACAGAATGGATGGCTTTAACAAAGGAAGGTTTATACTTACACAGTCCGGTAGGCTACAAGTCCAAATTCAGATGTCCGCTCCAGGGAAAGGCTTTCCCCCTTGTCGACTCTGGAGGAAAGCCTGGTATTGCATCCATCTTTGTCCAGGGAGCGTCTTGGCGCAGGAACCTCAGGTCTGAAGGATGCACCCTTCTCCCGGTGCTGCTTTCTTGATGGTGTGAGGTTCCCAAATCTCTGCTTGCTTCTCTTTCACTTTATCTTTTGTAGGATGAAAGGATTAAGGGTGGGGCAAACCACACTCCAGGGAAGCTCCCTGAGCAGGGAGGTGATCCTATGAAAGGATTTACAGCCCCACCCTAATTCTTTAACATACAGCACAGGAAAACCACAACACAGAGGACAGTCACAAGATACTGGCAATCACGGCCCAGCCACAAGGCAACACGTATTTTTGGGGGGACACAATTCAATCCATGACACCCGCTGTTGGGGTAACTTCATAGTTTTCTTCTGCTTCCCAACTTCTAATCCCTCCTCTCTAGCCAAATATCCCTCCACCTCTTTGTTGTAAACACACTTGTGGTCATGTTTAAGGCTCACCATCTCAAAGTCCTTCATTTAATCATATCTGTAAAATCTCTTTAGCAGTGTAAGGTAATATTCAGAAGTTCTGATGCTTGAGTATATAGTACCAGCCTACCACAAGCATTGTCTAGGAAGGCATCACAACCCAAGCAAACAAGTAGCCATTCTACAAGCAAAGAGAAACTCATTCTATAAGAAAGAAACCACACATGATATAGGAGAGTAGAGAAACCACTTTTAGCATCTAGGTTCTGGTTTGGTTTCTTCAAAGATAATGATAATAATAATAAGCCAAGCCATTGCCCTCGAGTCAATTCTGACTCACAGCAACCCTATCGGTCAAAGTAGAATTGCCCCCATAGAGTTTCCAAGGAGCAGCTGGTAGGGATTTGAATTGCCAGCCTTTTGATTAGAAACTGTAACACTTAACCACTATGCCACCAAGCTTTCCATAATGATCAAAGAAGACTTTTAAATTGCTTGTTATTTATGCGACATTGTTCTAAGCATTGTTAGCCAAGTCATTCCCCAGCACATGGTGATCTCATATACAACAGAACAAAACACTGTCCAGTCTTGCACTTGTTCTTATAAGTCATCCTCATTTTACAGAAGAGGAAACATGAGACACACAAATTTTAAGTCGCTTTCCCAACAGCACATTGCACTACCAGAGCTAGGATTTGAATCCAGATGTCTGATTCCAAGAAGGATAAACAGGCTGACATAATGGAGAGATGGAAAAGTATTATACAGAGAACAGAATAAGAAAAGGCACAAAGCTGGTAAATGAGAACAGATTCAGATGGATGAACAAACCGTGTTGGATGGAACATCACAAGTCTGGGACAAATATTGAGAAACTGTGCTCGAGACTGAGCTTGAGACTAGAAAATGAAAGACCTTGAAACCATAAACATCCTCCCTGGCAGATGCAACACAGTTGAGTAGAGGAGGGGCATGTCAGAGCTGTGCCTAGGGAGACTGAGGTGGCAGCTGTGCGAAGCAAGCTGTCCTTTTTCTTTGCTCTGGTGGCACATTGTGTATTTAGAAAGTACCTCTGTTTGTGCCCTAGAGACTGAGCCCTTCGGGGAGCAGCCGAATGTCTGTTCCGTCTCCGGATGCACTTGCCAGTAGATGGTGTGTTATTGTTTTCAGTGTGTCAGCTGAACTCCTAGAGACTGATAGGACGGAGAAGAACTGCCCCTAGAGCTTCCAGGAGCCTGGTGGTTTTAAACTGCCAACTTCAGTTATCAGGTGTAGCTCTCAACCTCTATGCCCCTGGGGTTTCTGGAGATAGGATATCAAAAGAAGAAAACCTAACCACTACCTCACTAGGGTTTCCGTAGGAGGTGTCCATTCCCTGCCAATGAGTCGAGCAGTTGATTCCTACTCATAGGTGGTATAAAAACAAACCCACTGTTATCGAGTCAATTCTGACTCATAGCAACCCTATAGGACAGAGTAGAAATACCCCGTACAGTTTCTGAGGTGCACTTCGAAGATTCGAACTGCTGATCCTTACGCTAGCAGACGTAGCACTTAACCGCTACGCTGCCAGGGTTTCCAGAGTTTTTGATATACACACACCCGATAAAACCCCAAACCAAACCCACTGCTGTCAACTCGTGTCCTACTCATAGGACCCTAGAGATCAGAGTAGAACTGCCTTGTAGAGTTTCCAAGGAGTGCCTGGTGAGTTTGAACTGCTGACCTTTTGATTAGAGGTAGGACTTAATCCACCAAGCCACCAGGGTTTCCACATACCTTGTAGTGAACTACAAATTACAATACAGCTAGAGGGTAAGAGTCAGCAGGTATGGCTGCTGGGGCTGCAATTGTTGCTGCTGCTGCTGCTGATGATGGTGGTGGTGGAAAATAATGTCATTTTGGAGGCAATTTGTGTTTAAGGTAGGAAAGCCTGGTGGCATAGTGGTTAAGTGTTAAGGCTGCTAACCGGAAGATCGACAGTTCAGATCCTCCAAACCCTCCTTGGAAATTCTATGGAGCATTTCTACTCTGACCTATAGAGTTGCTATGAGTTAGAACCGACTTGACTGCAGTGGGTTTGGTTTAATCACATTTGCTAGTGTCTTTTACCATAATAAACAGCACCTGGAAATTTGGAATATGCAGCTGAACAATCAAATTCTGGCTATGCCACCCGCATCTTAAAACCTGGGATAATTTTTTAATATTTCAAGGCTCTTTTTCTTCACCTTTAAAATAGGAATAAATTTATCTTATGGTAGTTATTATCTGGGTGGAACTATCTTGCGTCTTTAAAGAATCTGGCATATGAATGACACTAAAAAGCATTTCTAAATATTATGATATTCTTATTTGAGTCCGTCATCAGCTCGTTGTTAGGACGGTGTTACAATTTCACAGCCTCACTTGGTTGGTAGCCACGCCCCAGAGTTTAGGTTCGGGAGGTCCTGTCTCGCTCCCAGAGGTGGACAGAAACCTGGACCCGCCCAGCAACAGCCCTTGCGTCCTTAGCGACCCTGCGGCGCAGCCTGCAGCCTCCTCCTTGGAGTTGGGCCCTGTGATTGGCCTGACTCCGGACTTCAAGCCCTCCGTCCATCCCGGCAGGTCTTGTTGTGGTGACTTCACAGGGAAAAGCAAAGACCGCACACCTCCGAGCTGTGTGGGTAGGAAAACGGCGTCTTAGCGGTAAGGCCGCCTCCGCTGCTTTCTTCCGGGGCAGATCTCAGGGCCGGTGCGCAGTTGTTGGAGGGGACTTGAGAAGCTCAGATCTTCAGACAGCTTCCAATAGGTTGCAAGTTCCGCCGTCTGGGGTTACCCTCGCAGAGCGGCGCACACTCCAAGTGGAATTGTTAGTAATGGGAAGAACGGTGGTCTAGCTACCTGACCAGAGTGTTGGAAACAGCTGTGCCCCTCACTCACTCTTGTGATCGTGGTCAAATGGCACAGAATCTCTGAGCCAAGCTTTCCCAATCTGTGAAGTGAGGGTTTGGATTTGCTTTTAACCAGATTTCTTCCCGTCGGAAGCCCTGCTGAGCATTTGCACTTCTAACAAATTCCTTGATACTGCTGCATGGTGGTTCTGAGAACAAATCAAACCCATCGCCCTGGAGTCAATTCCAACTCCTAGCGACCTGGTAGGACAGAGTAGAGCTGCCCCTTCAGGTTTCCAAGGAGCCAATGGCCTCCTCAGACTGCTGGCCTTTTGATTCAGACAGGTGAACTCTCGACCACTGTGCCACCAGGGTTCACACTAGTACGGCAGTGGTTCTCAAAATTTATGACAAGTAAAAATTACCAGGGGTCTTATTAAAATATAGTCTGATTAAGTATACCTGGAGTGGAAATGCAAGTTCTCATCAGGGGTTCAAACTGAAAGAACTGGTTTGAAGCTCAGGATTAGAATGATTTCTAAACCCTGGTGGCCGGTGGTTAAGTGCTACAGCTGCTAACCAAAACGTTGTCAGTTCGAATCCACCAGGTGCTTCTTGGAAACTCTATGGGGCAGCTCCACTGTATCAGTCTTCTAGGGTAGCTACGAGTCAGAATCGACTGGATGGCAATGGGTTTTTGGTTTATTTGGTGCACTCTCTGAGAAGCTCTGACAGGGCATGGTCAGGTGTGGCTCAGTTTTACAGAACTATTTAAATTTCCCTTAACCTCAGACCCTTTCAAACACCCGTGGCTTATCTGCTATAGGATCCCAGTTTCAGATAAATTGGATTGTTGCAGAAACAGAGGAGGAATAACAAAAATTCCTCTTTGTAAACAGAACACTGCCCTCTAGAGTTAGGGGCGCCATGAGTCGGATCCGACCCGACGGCACTCGGCAGACAGAACACGCCTTCAGGTACTCAGTCTCATTGGATCCATCTTTAAACCCTGGAACAGAACTGGAGTTATCCTGATTTCATAAATGGGGAAACTGAGGTTGAGAGCTCAATTTAGATGTTCACTAAAGTCCTAGCTTCTTTTCTGACTTCACAAATGTTCTGTCTGATGTCTTGTAGTACAGGAAGGTAAGATCCCCTCATGTTTCTGTATTTTGGCTTTGCAGTCATCTTAGGTGTAATTCCCGATCCCAGCTCTGTGATATTAAGTAAGTTACATAACTGCATTATGCCTGGTCTCACAACTGTAAAACAAGAATGATAATAGGAAACATGAGTATCTTTGGCATACATTTATTGAAGTGTTCAGTGAGATCCCATCTGTAAAGTGTTTGTTTCTGGTACTGTTATTAGTGTGGATGGTACAGTTGCCTAGTGGTAACCAAGAATAATTTGTTTTCCATCCCCCAGGATTTGAAAGGATTTTGTAAAGAATTATGTCTTCGCTTTGGAAGCCTCCCCATGGATCAGATGCAATGCCTGCGACAGTAGTAAAAATCGTTGGAAGTAAACACTTTCGGTACCTTGTGCAGAAGCCAGAGATGTAAGTTTGCCATTTGAAAAATATATGTGTTGCTTGCATAGTGATGAAGTTTTGTTTTGCTTTAAATGAGAAATTTACATTTTAAAACTGCCATCCACGGAAAATTAAGTCATTAAGATATAACAGTACAAGTAGTGTTGATAACTTCCATGCACTCTATTTTCCTGATATTTTTCATCTTTATAATTCCTCGTACTCCTTAATTACTTTCAGTGGATTTTCCAAATAGATGGGAAATATAAGCATTGCAACATTTATATATATTAATGGAGTATTGCTGCCTCTTCTTATCGGGTTCCTAATCTACCAAATATATACTAGTTTGGGGGAGAGTAGGGAGGGAGGGCTGCTAGCCAGTTGGCTGTGGATAAAAGGAATGAGCTTAATAATGAATCATTCCTGTTAAGTTTTCACGTACTCTTGTTTATATTCAATACTCCTCCAAACAGGGGCTTGGTAGAGCATAGTTACTAAGCTTTTCTTACCTTCAAAGCTCATGATAGTTACATTCAAGGGAGGTCACTCATCTGTCTGTAAAATTCATTAGGTATTTTGTACAGAATAATACAAGTAGCTCTTCCTTCCAGCTTTTTGGTGATTCACAAAATTAAAAGACGAAAATGTACCTGTCTTTCATACACTAGGAATCCAATAAATATTACTAATAGCTGCCTTTCCGTCCTCAAGTCTTTCCTCTATTTCTAACAAGAAACATGCGAACAGGCAGACATAAACAACACAGCATCACTAAACACAGGTACAAAAAACAATGGTTGCTAGACCTGGATATCATCGGTCCCCTAAGAATCCTTAAAAATATTCAAGGTCCATCCGTAGACACACTGAATCAGAACCACTGAAGGTGACCATCACTGGAATGGTTTTACTGTTTGCAGGATTCACCAAGAGAGATTCCAAAGCCAATGCTGAAATCACCTAGTAATTTCTACCATAGCAGAGGCACTGAGCTTTGTAGCACGTGTGTCATACATGTGAGATCCTTACAGAGCTGAGTGATAGAAGTTCGAATCCTAGCTCTGTGCCTTCCTGCCTTAATAACATTGGGAAAGAGAACATCTCTGGCCTCAGTTTCTACATCTGTAAAACTGAGAGAAAACAACATCTCTCTAGTAGCGTTGTTGTGAGAATCAAATGAGAAAATGTATGCAGTACACCTTTCCAATACTTCATGTATTCTAGTGGTGTGGATAAAGCATGTACTTCCAAGGACATAAGATGTTTAATAAAAAAATCAAATCTCTCTCTTTGAAATGTTTGACATGCTTTTTATATTCTATGCTTAAGAGGCATGTCGTCTGTTTTGTAGATAAGGAAACTAAGAAACTGAGATAAGTGACTATATCAAGATCCTCCTAGCAAATCCCTGTCGCTATCAAGAAAAGTAAATAGTGTTAAACTCCCCACTCAGCCCTCCTTCTACCTGAAAGACCGCATTACTACTTTACTAATCCCATTCTTTTCTAAAGTTGTTGTTATAACCCTTCTATCCCAAACCCATTAATTTTTCCAGGGGCTTTGGAATTTAATGTGTTCCTAAAAGTGGGGGAGCAATGGGGAGTGGAAAGATCCTTGTCCTTTTAAATAGGAAAAGGAACTCTGGTTGCCCAGTGGTTAAACACTTGGCTGCTAACTGAAAGGTCACTGGCTTCAGAGATTTGAACTCAATAGTGGAGAAATGACTTGGAAGTCTGTTCCCATGAAGATTACAGCCTAGGGGACCCTGTGAGGAAGTTCTACTCTGTCCCAATAGGGCTGCTGTGAGTCAGAATCACACAGCAATCTTCTAAAAAAGCACCTTTTTCCCTTTAATTTTGAAACTTCAGGTAGCAGGATATATATAATGAGCTACATTAATTGAGAATAAAGACCACAGTTTGGTTGCTTCCATGACATGATAAAGAATAGGATATATAAACATATACATACATGAATAACTCAAACCAAACCCACTGGGTCTGAACTGCCTCATAGAGATCCCAAGGAGTGGTTGGCAGTTTTGGACTGCCAATCTTTTGGTTTCAAAACACATGTCTTAACCATGGCACCACTGTTGTTGTTGGGTGCTGTCAAGTTGGTTCCAACTCACAGCGATCCCATGAACAACAGAATGAAACACTGCCTGGTCCTGTGCCATGCTAACAATCATTTTTAAGCGTAAGTCCATTGCTGTAGCCACTGTATTAGTCCATCTCCTTGAGGGTCTTCCTCTTTTCCCTGACCCTCTACTTTACCTAGCATGATGCCCTACTCCAGGACTGATCCTTCCTGTCCACACATACATACATACATGTCCAAAGCATGTAAGATACAGTGTCACCATCCTTGCCTCCAAGGAGCACTTTGGCTGTACCTCTTCCAGAACAGATCTGTTTGTTCACTTGGCAGTCCAGGCTATGTTCAACACTCTTGTCTAACACATTCAGGGATTATTACACTCTATGATCATTCTCTGTGTATTTGTTTCATCCATTTAAGAGCACATTCTCTCTGCACAACTATATTCTCAGCATGAGTACAAAGTCCTCTGCATATTCAAAGTCTATTAAATGAATTGGATGCCAAGCAAAGTGAAGATCTAGACAGACAACACATAGTTGCTTCAGATACATCCAAGCTGAAAGCTCTGTACTGCTAAAACAGCATGCTGATGTTAACACAGAACCCCGCTGATAATCTCTGTTAGCTCGTGGAGAGAGGAGATTTGACAAGTGACAGAAGACAAACATTCTCATCAAAAAGGATATGAGAGTATGCAGTAAAACCACAGAACCAGGGACTTGTAGACTATCCCTGGCATAATTCCAAGCCCAAGGATTATTAGTTGTGAAAACTTAAAAAACAAGTGACAATCACTAAGGGTTTGCATGTGTTAACTAAAAAAAGATTACGATAAACTTTTCCCATTCCCTTTTTCAATGGGGTGACTTTATCATTCCCTAAGCTAAGGGAATGATAAAGATATGGTATTTGTTGATTTTAGTGAGTCAGGTGACATGTTTTTCTTCCCAATTTCTGAAACAAGGTAGAGACTTCTGGACTGTGTAGTATTGAGGTAAGTGAGTTTTCTCTGAGGACCAAACAGAAGGACTAATGATTAAAAACTTGATATAAACACAAGGTATGGGGACAGGGATGGGTTGAGCATATTTATGTGCAGCTGTGTTCTTATCCAACTTTTTTTAAATCCACAAATGAAGGAATGCAGTCCAATCATAACAATAGGATACTGAGAAGTCTTGTGAAGGAAACTGGCTAAAACTAACAAGGCAAAATTCAACAAAAGGAAACCTTGGTGGTATAGTGCCTGAGTGCTATGGCTGCGACCCAAGAGGTTGGCCGTTCAGATCTGCCAGGTGCTCCTTGGAAACTCTTTGGGGGAATTCTGTTCTGTCCTATAGGGTCCCTATAAGTCAGAACTGACTTGATGGCAACAGGTTTATATACTGAGTCTGTCCTTAGGTGAGTATATGCAAATGGCTAGTCTGGATTAAATGATTGGATATTATTTGTAATTAGACTTAGGATTCCAGATAGATATGGGAAGTCCTCCTTACTCAGAACAGGACATATCACATCTAGACTCCTGTGCCCCATTCTGCATGCCACATGTTAGGAGGGACACTGGTATATCACAGGATGTTCGGTGGAAGACATTATGAAAGATCCAGCTTTGGAAATGGTGTCCTTTGAGGAGCATTTGTAGAATATTGGAATTGAGTTGTTAAATGTGAGATAAATTGGTCTATTTTAGGAGACACACTAGTAGAGATACTTCTGATGAATAGAGGTAGACTTGGCCTTGCTATAAGGAAAAACTCTATACTGATTAGAGATCACAGTAATTGACAGTAGGTGCTTATCTATTTTGTTAGTACCATATCCCCACATGCATCTGCATATGGATCAAGAGGCAGTCATGCAAACAGAACAAGGGGTCTGCATGGTTTAAAGTCAGGCAAGGTGTGCATCAGGGTTGTAGCCTTTCACCACACCCTTTTAATCTGTATGCCAAGTAAATATTCTGAGAAACTGGATTATACAAAGAAGAATAAGGCATCAGGAGTGGAGGATGACTCATTAACAACCTGCATTACGCAGATGACATCACCTTACTTGCTAGAAGTGAAGAAGATTTTAGACACTTATTGATGAAGATCAAGGACCACAGCTTTCAGTATGGATTACACCTCAACATTAGGAAAACAAAAATCCTCACGACTGGACCTGTAAGCAACGTTGTCATAAATGGAGAAAAGATTGAGGTTGTCAAGGATTTCATTTTCCTTGGGTTCACAATCAACACCCACGGAAGCAGCAGTCAAGAAATCAAAAGACACAGTTCACTGGGAAAATCTGCTGCAAAGGACGTCTTTAAAGTATTCAAAAGTAAAGATGTCACCTAGAAGACTAAAATGCACATGACCTGAGCCACGGTATTTTCAATTGCATCGTATGCATGCAAAAGCTGGACCATGAACAAAGAAGACAGAAGAATTGATGCCTTTGAATTGTTGTGTTGGAGAAGAATGTTGAGTGTACCGTAGACCACCAAAAGAACAAATAGATCTGTCCTGGAAGAAGTACAATCACAGCGTTCCTTGGAAGCAAAGATGGCAAGACTGCATCTTACATACTTTGGACATGTTGTCAGGAAGGATAAGTCCCTGGAGAAGGACCTCATGCTTGGTAGAGTGGAGGGTCAGTGAAAAAGAGGAAGACCCTCAATGAGAAGGAGTGCCACAGTGGCTACAACAATGGGCTTAAGTGTTAAAATGATTGTGGATGTGGCACAAGACTGGGCAGTGTTTTGTTCTGTTGTTCACAGGGTCACTATGAGCTGGAACCAACTGGATGGCGCTTGACAACACCTAACAACATGGTTCTCAATCAGTGATCCAAAACAGTCCATTCCATAAGTGAATTACTGTTGATGCAGTGTTGTTAAGCATGGTGGAAGCTGACTGCAGTTTTTAAGGAGAGGATAGTAAACACTGGTACAAAACTAAAGACATAATTTACATTGATGTTTATAACCAAGAAATGCAAAGTTCTGGATTTTCCTACACGACTTTCCGGGAGCCCATATGCTATCATTTTTTAAGCCTTCAAAGCCTTTTATAATGATTACTTCTTTTTTGGTCTTGAACTGTATTTAAGTGTTACTGTTAAAACATTTTGGAAATGAATGTATGTGTATGGAATGCCATCAGCATCCTTTCTGCAGATGTATATTGAGTACCTATAGAGTGTCAGGCCTTGAGGAGATACAACCTTGTACCCAAGTTCTGTTTCTCAGAGACTCACAGATCACAAAGACCATTCAAGTGGGGATAACTGCAGTGGGAAAAATAGAGGAGGAACCTAAGAGTGTATTGAGTTGCAATGGATGTTTCCAGAAGACGTCTCTGAGTAAGTGGCATTTGAAAAACAGAGGCCATTGAAACAAGAGGTGAAAGATTACCCAATGCGAATTCTTTGCCAGGGTTGGCTGATGGTGAGCTGGTGAAGACTGAACCAACCTCATCCCTTGGACAGGTTTTTGCCAGACTCCAACTGTCCATATAACTGATAGCTTTCTTCTTTTCTCTCCTCTCCCAGCAGAAAAGGCTGCAACTTCATATAGATCCCCAAATCTCACAATAGTAGACATCTGGATTTCTCACAAACTACTACTAAGGCAACCTCCTATAGTCGTAACAAATTTTTTTTATACAAGGCCAACTTATGCTGGCTTCATAGAGAGTGGGGCATCATCTCTTTCCCATTAGAGTACCGACCTAGAGATCAGATCACCTGCATAGTCTCTGCTTTTCTGCATATACGAGGTCCAGCTTGTACTACTAAGTGACACCATAGATGGTCACCTCAATCCTTATGTTTCTATAGACCTACAGAAACAGCATGCCACAGAGAGGGTCTATAAACCCTTTTGGCATGTTTAAGGAAGAACAACTAAGCTAATGTGATGGAACATAGAAAAGGAGACTGAAAAAACCAAAGCCACTGCTGACATGTCAGTTCTGGTTCATAGCAACCCTGTCGGTCAGAGTGGAGCTGCCCCATCAAGTTTCCAAGGATCACCTGGTGGGTTTGAACTGCTGACCTTTGGGTTGGCAGCCATAGCACTTAACCACTGTGCCATCAGGTTTAAAGAAAAGGAGACAAAGGCAGGAAATTAGGTCAGAGAAGCTGGCAGGGATCAAATCTTGTAGGGCTGCATAGACCATGGTAGGAAGTTTGAATTTTGTTCTAGATAAGATGGGAAGCCAGTGAATATCGGAGAGCAGTGGAGGATGTCATCTAATTTATGTTGTCTAAAAGATGGCTGTGGCTGCTGTATTAAGTGATCCCACAGATAGTCATCTCAATCCTTTGTGTTTCTGCATAAGGATAAGCTGTAATGTGAGTCAAAAGAGAGACCGTTTAGGAAGTCGTTATGATAACTGAGGCACGAGATGGCAGCAGTAACCAATATAGTCCCTACAGACATGAGTCGGCTCCGACTCGACGGCACTTGGCTTGACTGGCTAGACACTTTGCTATTCATAAGGTTTTCCTTGGCTAATTCCTTTCAGAAGTAGACTGCCATGTCCTTCTTCCTCACTGTCTTAGTTTGGAAGCCCAGCTGAAACCTATCTACCATGGGTGACCCTGCTGGTACCTAAATACCAGTGGCATAGCTTCCTGCATCACAGCAACAAGCAAGCCTCCACTTACAGACAAGTGGGGGCTGCTCACTCCCTCCTTACCTGATGCTGTTACTTACCCTCCTCACACGATGCTATTACCCCCCTTACCTGATGCTGTTATCCTGCTTGCCTGATGCTATCTATTACTGGATGCTTTTGCTCAGCAAATAATCCGAGAACTGGACTATTATATATTATACATGTGTATATATATATATATATATAGCATATATATTATATGTACCATGGACCACTAAAGGAACAAATGGATCTGTTCTGGAAGAAGTACACTCAGAGTGTTCCTTGGAAGCAAAAATGGCAAGACTGTGTCTTACATACTTCAGACTTGTTGTCAGGAAGGATCAGTCCCCGGAGAAGGACATCATGTTTGATAGAGTGGAAGGTCAGTGAAAAAGAAGCAGACCCTCAATGAGATGGATCAGCACAGTGGCTGCAACAATCGGTTTAAGCATAAAAACAATGTGGACATGGTGCAGGACCGGGCAGTGTTTCGTTCTGTTGTTCATACGGTCACTATGAGTTGGAACCAACTCAACGGCACCTAACAACAAGAAACAACACATAAACTTTGTGACTGGCTAAACTTTGTGACTTAAAAATCTAAATACCCTTCATGTTCTTTTTTTTTATTGGAGAAATAATTGACCGTAATACATTACTTTTGTTTATTGCTGTGCTCCCTGTGTAGTATTTTAATGTTCAGTGAACTCAGTATGTTCTTAAAACTGAACAATAATATCAGCGCAGACACAATGGGTGCTATCTTCACAGTTCAAAGTAATAATGTAACTTCCTATAATCATATTTCTCTTATTCCTTTCCACTGCATCAAACTGCTTCCTTATTAATCTTCTATAGTGGGTTATTTATTACTCTAGTCACTGTGGGAACTATAAAGAAGCATTAGATACTATTTTGGAGGTATTTCTCTAGCACCAGAAATAGTCATGAAACTTTGAGAATATGTGCTATTACATGAGTAAATAGCAAATGAATGTCACAGAAAATGGATACCAGATGAACCCAGATATTCACACTATGAGATACACATTATTTTACCACTTGAAATTCAATATTTCAAAGAATATTGTAAATTTAAATAACAAAACCAAAAGCCAGTCACAACATACATGACAAGAAATTCATCCTGTTGTTGCATAAAGAACTTTACCAGTCAATAGGAAAAGGATGAATAGCCCAATTTCAGAAATGAGCCAAGAAAATAGACAATTCGCAAAAGAAATAAAAATGAGCAATAGATAAAACCCAGCAATAGACATGTGGGTAAAAAATTCAACATGACTAGTAATAAAATCTATTTAAATAACAATAAGTTTTTTAAAAAAAAAAAAAAACAAATTAGATTGAAAATGCTTTTACTACAGAAATATCCAGTGTTTACAAGGGTTTAGAGACAAGAATACCACAGGCTACTAGTTTCGTTACACTTGTCAAATGCCTTAAAAGTACATGCACTTTGGTATAAAACCTGCATCATCAATAAATTCTGTGGAAATGTGTGTGGATAGATGGAATATTAGGTATCACAGACATTCACAAGGGTATATAAGTCTGTGTCCCAGTAGGCAAAAAAAATAAAACATGGCACACTCAAATTAGGAGAGTTTATTTACAAAAGGACTAACCACGAAGTATAGTGCAGGAATCATTGGCTAGCAGTCTCAGACTCGTTACCACCTCTAGACCTGAAGGAATGAGAAGAATGGAATGTCACAGAATTTAGGTAGGGAGAGAATTCTGTAGCTCAGATGACCTTAAGAAGCGTAGTAGCCTTTGGTCAAGAGACACAGGTAGCCCAGGGAAGCTGGCAGGGAGGGGCCACCTGCCAGGTCTGTCCTTGGGGTAAAACCAATCAAACTTAGAGGACAAGGAAGTTCTTGATAGAGTTTACACAGACCAGCTTCCTGCGGTGGAGAACGGTGCCAACACTCTAGGCTGGAAAATGAACGTATTTACCAGAGCAGCAGTACTTAGACTTGTAAAAATTTGTAAACAACATGAAAGTTCAATAATAGAGGATGGATGTAAATAAACTATTGTATATCCAGATAACAGAATTAGGAGTTTGGCTGCTAATCAGAAAGTCAGAGTTCAAATCAAACAGCTTCTCTTTGAAAACACTCTGGGGCAGTTAGACCCAATCCTATAGGATCACTAGGAGTTGGAGTCATCTCAATGGTAATGGGAACTTGGTCAGTTCAAGTGATGTTATAGAGATCCATATTATAACACTGTCAACTGAAAAAAAATTATAAAATTGCATAATCCTAGTGTTTAGAAAAAGCAGAGTAAAAGTGTGTCTATATATGGAAAATGTCTATGAAGATCTACTATAACATTTTGCCACATGTATTTTATTCATTTATAATTTTGAGAAGACAGATTTGTATAGTGTATTTTTAAAATCTGTAATCTCTTTACACATGGTTGGTTTATTTCAATCTCATTAAACAAAATAACATAGCAATTAACTGTTGCTTCCTATTCCAATCGACCATGTCAATGGACCCAGGAAGGGAGACTGTTATGCTGCACCCTTTCAGAGTATAGGTAGAAGACCTGGCTCAGAAAATGTGCCCTAAAACACTAGGATAATTGGTGGAGAGACCAGGTATTTACACACTCATTTGGCGTAGACTTGCAAAAGCCAAACAGGAAAAAATGCAAGAGTAAAAGACATTAGGTAGATTTCAAAACAGTAAAATATTAGTGTAAAAATTTAAGTCACACAAGTTTACAAAGCACCTAGGTATAGTTCACCTGAGAGGCCAAAGCCACAGCAGTTTGCTCTTTCTGTGAAAACTGAGCCAAGTGACTGGGAAGAGTGATGCTGGCTCAAAGAAGAGTTTTAATATTAATTAAAATTAATTTGGGTTTTAAAAGTGGGGGATTTCTAGAGTTTGTACTGACTGTGACTGGTAAAGAGCAGGATTGATCAGCTAGAATACAAGCCAATTTTGGAGTCTGTGAGTGCTGCAAAACGTCAAAGCGCTGAGTTAGTTGCTAACCAAAAGTTTGGAAGTTTGAATTTACCCAGAGTCACCCGGTGATCTACTACCAAAAACTCAGCCACAGGAAACTCTATGGAGTACAGTTCTACCGTGACATATGTGCGGTGACCATGAGTTGGAACTGACTCAAAGGCAGCTGCTTTCTTGTCATTTATTTAAATAGATTTTATTCTATTTCTATTAATTGCAAGACCTTGATCTTTTGGATTGTACAGTTTGGTCTATCAATAAAGAAGATCTGGGAGTTGAAAGCAGAAAGCATTCCTTCTGTGTCCAAGTAATGGGGGAGATATTTATGCAGGAGATATGCTTCAACATACCATAAAATGCTGTTTTATATGTATTATCTTGAGAAATATTATTTCTCACATCTCACAGAGAACAGCTTAACAGCAGAGATGTAAAATAACTTGACAAAAGTTCCACAACTGGTTACATTTGGGGCTGATTCAAATCCAAGCTTCCTGGATATAAGGTCTATCCCCTTAAATGCTATACTATACTGCGTTAAATTACGGGCAAATTTTGCAAAATTTTTGGAAAAGCCTTCCTTTTTCATTCTGTATGCTGCTATTTCTCAAACTTGAATGTACAGAGGAATTTTTGCAAAGAATACACATTTTCTTGTCCTGTTCTCTGAAATTCTCATTCACTAGGTTCAGAGTGATCTAAAGACTCTATTTTATCATCTAACACCTGCATTATTCTGACACAGGTGATCTGAGGCTCAAGTGTTAAGGATCATTGCCATTTCCTCTACAAACAATCTCTGCCACTCTGCAATGCTCTTCCACCTATTTTCCCTTTCAGCTACTATTTTGCATCTCTTCTTCATAAGGAAACCTTGGTGGCATAGTGGTTAAGTACTATGTCTGCTAACCAAAAACTCAGCCAGAAGTTTTTGTTTTTCAGCAAGGAGTACGAGGCACTCCTTGGAAACTCCACGGGGCGGTCCTACTCTGACCTAGACAGGCTCACTATGAGTCAGAATCAACTCAGTGGTGGTGGGCTATTTCTTCGTGACGTCCTGGTAGTGAAGTATGATGCATTCAGCTGCTGTAATCAAAACGTAGACCATTTGAATCCACCAGTTGCTTCTTGGAAACCCTGCGGGGCAACTCTACTCTGTCCTATAGCATCACTATGGGTCAGAATCAACTTGAAGGCAATGGGTTTATTCCTTAATAGAATCATTTCCATCTCCTTTAAGCCAGTTTGGTTTCAAACTCCTCTGTGGTCTCATACTTTTTGCAATATTTCTAATTTTCTTACTTACCCCACTATGCTATAGTTCTGTCTTTAAATGCCTGGATCCCCCACTCAGTTCTGAGCTCTTCGAAGACAACACCATCTGAAGACCGTGTTAGACTGGATGCAACCCAAAAGGTATACTAAGAAATGAGTAAAAGATAGCTAAAAGACAAGACAGAAACCTGGCCCAAACCATGATACGAATCTGTTGATGTAAAATTGCACATAAGAAGGTTGCAGAATAGTAGGCATATTGGAATAGTATTTTTGAAAAATAACAATAAATCATACCAAATCACACTTGCTGATTGAGTTGATTACTAACGTTCAGCTGAAATGTCCATAATTTGAAAAATCATTTTTATTCTGTGAAATATGGTAGTGAGAATGCCATGACAAATAAATTTTTATTATTTCTATTGATTTTGGAAGTTGGCTCAATATTTTGCAGAATAAAATAGGCTACATGGGAAATTACTTTAGGAATTCAGGAAGTTCCTTGTCCCTGGAAATGCACAAACCAAGACTGAATGGCCAGCCATGTAGATGTTCTAAACAGGGACTTTAGATCTAAACTGGAAGATGGACTAGAGATGTGTGTGTGTTTGTGTGTGTGTCTTCTTACATTTTAAAAGAGAAAGCAAAATCGTGTGGTTTTTATAAATCAAAGAGGATCAAAGCCCAGTTGTTAGATGACAGTTTGTATATCCAGGAGGGGCTCTACTAAAACAGCATTAAAGTGCTTTGCTACCTGAGAGGTTGGCAGTTCAAACCGACCCAGGAGCTCCAAGGAAGAAATATTTGGTAATCTGCTTCCATAAAAATTCCAAAAAGCCAAACCCAGTGCAGTCAAGTCAATTCTCACTCATAGTGACCCTATTAAAAAAACAAAAACCAAAAACACTGCTGTCCAATCAGACCCAACTATAAACTACAACCTATAACCTGCGCCACAGAGTTTCCAAGGAGCACCTGGTGGATCTGGACTGCTGACCTCCTGGTTAGGAGACATAATGCTTAAGCACTTCACCCCCAGGGTTTCCTCTGTAACAATTGTAACCAAGAAAATCCTATGGGACAATTCTTCTCTGTCATATGAGGTTGCTACAAGTTAGAATTGACTCCATAGCAGGCAGTGACAGTGTTTATATTACTACTGTGAAATTGAAGAGCAGTACAGTGGAAGGGGCACTCTGGTGGCACAATAGTTAAGAGCTCAGCTGCTAATCAAAAGACTGGCAGTTTGAATTCATCAGCTACTCCAGAGGAACTGCATGGGGGCAGTTCTCTGTTGTAAGAGTTACTGTGAATCAGAATATGGGGGATGACAGCAGGCTTGTCTCTTCATTTGTTTGTTTGTTTTTATATAAAAAAAGAGCACAGGCTTGAAGACCCAGCTCTGCATTGTAGACCCCTTATTAGCAAAGGATAATGGAATTAGCCTCTTCTGTCATCTATTTTCTCGTCCGTACCATGGTAATCATCAGACCTACTTTGCGTGATTATCGGGATAATGCAGACCAGTTTATGTGTGGTGTTTGACACATCAGGAGCCATGGTGGTACAGTGGTTAAGCACTCAGCTGCTAAGCTAAAGGTCAGTGGTTCAATCCCCTTGTACTCTGATGGAGAGAGATTTACAGCTTTGGAAACCCTGTGGAGCACTTCTACTCTGTCCTATAGGGTTACAATGGGTTTTGGATGGTTGACACACATTAGCATTTAACATCTTGGCTAGTATAATTACAGTGCTGAAGAAATGATTAAGGCTTAGGTTTGGAGTTGGATTAAAAGACTTTTAACATCTTTCTGAGAACTAAAATTCTATGATAATAATAATATGGCTCTATGGCTTAATTAAAAAAAAAAAAAAAGCCTTCCACTTTATCACAATAGCATTTGCTACATTAGCACAAGCCTCACATTTCAGCTTCCCCATGGAGTTCGGTGAGATTTTCAGCCAAACTCCCCTCCCGCGTTTCATTTTATGTTTTATTATGCTGTCGTCTTTTTGAAAAAGTCTCATTGAGTAGCCCCTCTCTTACTATTTCCAAGTAGGAACATACTTTCATTTACTGAAATTAGATCCCCATTCACTGCTTTGGCACACTCTGGACTGTCTCCTCCAGAGGGCTTGGGGCCTGTTAGATGGTGCGCAGTTGGAAATCGGTGGCACTGAGTCGCTGCCAAGGCTGGCAGACCTTTAAGATGGCATCTGGTGACCTTTTAGCTGAGCCCCCTGGGTCCTCCATTTGAGATTTTATGTTCTCAGTAGGGGTGAAATCCAAATCCAATGTGAGATCTGGTGAGTCTGAGTTGCATAGGAAGCGGGGCCAGTGGGAGATCTCTATATTGCTTTGGGCAGAGGAAGCTGCTAGATGCCCTTGCGAAGTTTTTCTCTAACCCTGAGACTCTGAGCACTAATCGAGGATGGCACTAAAAAAGGCTGGTTTTCGGGAAGAGCCCAGTGTGAGAGAAGGAACAGTTGGACAGTTTTCTCCGCATTTATTTATCATCTAGTGGCACAGTAATCCCCTCTAATTGCTCTGGTTCCTGGATGACACCAAAGTCTTCATGGCATCCCTGGGTGCAGCAGCTGAGGTCATAAGTACGTTTGCGGGCACTAGCTGTGTCTTGCTTCCAAGATAGCTGTTTTTTCCTTCTTTTGAAATGGCAGGTTTCTATTCTCAGTCGTGTAGGTAGATAGCACACAAGCGTAGAAGAAAGAACTGTGAGTTTGTGAACAACATAACAACCAATGTGTGTTGATGAATTGTTTGTGCTAACGACAGACACATGCCGTTTCTCAGCTGGGTAGTCATTTTCATAGTAATTTTTAAAGTGCTATGTATTTTTTTTTTTTTTTTAGCAGCTTTTACTTGAACAGATTTAACAGGTTATTTTTGGTTTTACATCTACTGGGGCTGTTTTAACAGACAAGCAGATACATTTCACATTTCTTAGGCAATTCTGTCTTGAGACTGCCCACAACAGGACTTTTTTTGTTTTTTTTTAATGGTGTGATAAATATATGTAGCATCACATCACCATCTCAACTTTCTTCACATGTATAATCAAATAACATTAGTTGTGTTCATTACATTGTGCAATCATCACCATTCTCCACTTTCACAAAAAGATTTTGAAGGTAATTAAAGGAGTCCCTGAATGTTGCAACTTGTTAACATGCTTGGCTGCTAACCAAAAGGGTGGAGGTTTGGGTATCCAGAAGCACCACAAGAGAAAGGTCTGGCAATCTGCTTTAGGAAAAAATCAGCCAAGGCAACCCTGTGGAGAGCAGTTCTACTCTGACACACGTGGAGTCCCCATAGGCGAGAAGCAGCTCAACAACTGTTTTCATTGTTAATTGTAAAAAAATATATAACACAGTGTTTGACAATTCAACATTTTTAATGTGTATGACTAGTGTTGTCAATAACTTTAAGCATGTGTGCAACCATCAGGCAACTTTTTTTTTTTTTTTTAAAAAAAAAAGAGTATCTCTCCCTTGCCTTCCTCCAGAAAAAGTTCTCTCTTGGCCTTCAAATCTTGCATTTTCTGCTTTTGTTGTCTTCTCCTTTGCTTTATACTTTTCACATAATTCCAAATTCCACAGATCCTCCTGACTGTATGTACAGTAGGATTGTGATCTGAATTTCTGCAATCAAGTTAGACTTAGGTTTAAATCCTGGCTCCATGACTAAAAAGCTGTACATGTGGATAAATCACATAAACTCCCTGAGCCTTAGTTACCTAGTCCTAAAATGAGAATATGAGCATTTGCCTAGAGGATTGATCTGAGGAGTAAATAAACTCATGTATCTAAATGGCTTACAGTGTGGCTGTCATGTAGTTAAATGCTCAATAATGCTATCATTTTTGTAAATTTTACAGTTATATCTCTTTCACATGTACTCCAAATAGCACCAATTCTCTGAAATAGCCATTTAGCATTCATTTATATGCTAGTTATGTATGTTTTATATTATTTTTGGAAATTTTATATCAGTTTCCTACATCTTCTAGAAATATAACTGTATATACATGAAAATACATAAATCATAAATATATAGCTCATTGACTTTTCACAGATGTGCTATATCCATGCAACAGCCACATATTAAGCAACAGAAACAAATTAGCATGAGTGCCCTCAGCAGCTCCCACACTCTCCATTCTGATTCTACTGTCTCCATCCTGACTTCTAGAAGCAAGTTTATACCACAAAATTGTAACTGTGTTATTTCAGACAGCCAAATAAGATGTGTCTTAATTTCAAGGATCATGTGTTTTGTCTCTTTGCAGAAAGTATCTGTTAAACATACACTGCCCTTCTAATATTCTCATCTGTTCTGTGGTCACTGACTACACCTGTGTGACAAAACCGCAGTCCTGGAGGAGGGCCGCTTTGCATTCTTGGCATCTCCACCCAGGCTACAGGCACTCCTAGAGGACAGCATACACTCTCGCAGACTCATGGCACAAAAATTCACTGTCTCCAGTGTTAACTGTACTCAGCCAATCCGTTTTATTTCTCTGGTCTGTTCGTTCTTCTGTTATTCACAGTAACTATTTCAAGCCATGGCATTTAGTTGGGACTTCTACCTGGTCCCTTCCCCTTTAAGCCCCAGTAGGTAATCATACCTTCTGTATTGGAGAAATTTCAAGCTGTCAACAGTTTGATCAAACTCCTTTCACCAAACACACAGATTTGCCTCTTTCCTCCTCTATCTCGCTATAACTCTAACCTGAGGCTTCATTTCTGCATCTGGACTGTCCGTAACACCCCATCTCATTCTATCAGGGTTCATCTTAGTTTATTATGTATATCTTCTCCTTTTCTCCAGCTCGCTTGGCTCTTCGCTGCTGGCATTAAAATGAGTTAAAAGTCTCTCATACTTTCAATCATAACGATTATGAAGCCTTATCTGAAATGCCGTGTTCCACCCCTGTCAATTTGTCTCTCTCTGCCCTCTTGTAGCAAGGCTTCTTCCCAGAGGTCTTTATACTTTCTCGTCAGTTTTTTGGCCCCTACCCTTTCCCACCCCACATCAGTCTAGGTCTACCTCCATTACCTCACTGAAATTCCTCTGAACAAGATTTCTAATGACCTTATTTTGGCTAAATCCAGTGGATGCTTTTCAGAACTTACATTTCTCAGAAACATTTGATGTTGTTGACCACCCCTTGTCTCAGTGAAAAAGAGGAAGACTTTCAACGAGATGGACTGACGCAGTGGCTGCAACAGTGGGCTCAAACACAGCAACGATTGTGAGGATGGCACAGGGACTGGACAGTGTTTCATTCTGTTGTATACATACATCTGATCACTATGATTCAGAGCTGACTTGATGACATCTAATAGCAACAGCATACATGAACACAAATATATATGTGGATTTCATGTCATATTTTTCACTTGTGACTTGACATTTTACTGGGTCTCTAAAAATATTCTTAATGGCTCTGTAACATTCCATCATTTGAATATAAAATAGATGTCCAGTCAGTCTAAAACCCAAACCCAGTGGCATCAGGTTGGGTCCGACTCATGACGACCCTAGAGGCCAGGGTGGAACTGCCCCATAGAGGATCCAAGGAGTGCCTGGTAGATTTGAACTGCCAACCTTTTGGTTAGCAGTGGTAGCACTAAACCCAGGACACCACCAGGGCTTAAATATCCAATTTCGTCCTCAGGAGTTCATTTAGTAAATCAGATAAATTTGAACAACTTAGTGACTCTTAATGTGTCTTATCTGGTCATATACTTTAAATTATATCTATTGATACGACGTCACATCAGCAACTGAGGGGTTTTTTTCCCCCAAATAATTTTGATCTGTATAAATGTTGCCTTGTTGTTGTTTTGACATGCAGGTCTTTAGTTATTAAGCAAGCATGAACAATTTTTAAAATTTTTGTTTCCTACTTACATTTCTTTGAATCATTCCTATGGAGGATTATTTTTTCTTTATTTATTCGCTTTTTTTTTAATAGGGTCACTAAGAGTCCGAACTGACTCGACGGCAGTGGGTTTAGTTTAGTTTTACTTAATATTAAACCTAGAGGACTGCTAAGAGATGTGGCAATTCAGACATAGAACGGAACTGGGATAGGCAGCTCATCTCAACTTTCTTCCTTTTCTAGTTGGAAAATATATATATATGTGTACGTATGTATAGTTGAAAATACTTGTTGGAGTTGTTGTTAAGAAATGTGGTAACTCTTAGAGTTTATTTTTTGACACTGGCCACTGAGGGCTTTGGAGCAGATGAATAGATTGCCATTTTGAGTATGGGGAAGAGGGCAAAGAAGAGATGAAGGCAGAGGAGGTCACAACAGGGCCTCTCCACGATAAGTGATCCAGACAAACAACCGCCGTTTGCTTCTACACTCCGCCAAGCTGGGTTGCTGCTGCTCTCGCTACCAGACTGTCACCTTTCCTTTTCTTGGACCAGCCCAGTGCAAGCATAGTCTGCACTGTGGGTAACAAAGTGCAAAACTGTTTCTTCACAGCAAGGGGAATGAAAACTTGAATGAAACTCCAACAGCGCTCCGGAAATCAGTGGCTGGTAATGCAAGACAGATGAGCAGAGAACTCACAGCTTCCTTTAAACCCACTACTCAGCAAGTCACCTGTACCCCAGACAACAGGGAGGAGAGCAAGGATCCAGAGAATAACCAAAAACCCATCCCAGCAGGGGCATGCAGTCACAGATTTCTGGATGGCAAAGTGAGTAATCAATTCTGAAACTTTTCTTAGGAGTTTACTAGGACAATTAAATTAGGATGTAAACATAAGCTCTCAGAAACACATACTTTTACAAATGGTAATGAACATAGAGTATATAAACTAAAAATTATAATCATTTGGCTTCCAATCTGAAAATGAATTTTGAGGTTATTTGGTATTCTATGTCTTTGTTGACCACCCATTCAGTTTGACCAGTTCATTCCATCTGTGACTACATCACTGTAGAAAAATAACTCAGTGATAGAAGTAAGTATCACTGTACATGCAAATTCAGGGTGGCTTTAGAGGCTTTGTCTTTTTAACATTACAAGATAATTCAGTCATGTCTCAATATTAGGAAATTTCAGCCCTAAACTCTCTTGAGAGTAATATATATTATTAATTCTGTTAAGAATCCACCAAATAATCCACAAGATAATTTGATAATAATTAATCTAAATCATTTTACATTTCTAAGTAAAAAGCAACAATAGCAATAATTGAAAACCATATTCAAATCAAGACAAAACTAATGATTCATTGATAACAAAAGACCGTTTCTAAAAATTGCTGAAATTGCAGTTAAACAGATACCTAGAGTAGGAGTTTTGTGGTGCTGCCAAGAATTAAGTGACAGCCAGTTCTTTTAGCAGAATACTGAATTAGAGCTGGCAGTAAACTCTGACTTAACTATTTTTAGTTTATAATTTCAGTAGCCCTTATTAATCACAGAAGTACTAGCCAATCTTAGGTCCTATGAGAAAATGAAAGCCTGTGGATTTAACAACCTTTTGTGTGTAAGACCTGTGGAAAGGATCACAATTTGGAAGAGTTAATAAACCCAGCAATGGGTCTCAAACTATATACTCAGCAAGGTCTAATTAAACTCTGAGGTCCAGACATAAGAGAGATGTCCCCAGGATGGTAGGTGCACAGCTTGTGCCGGAACTTGGGGCCCCTTAATCTCTGATACTGTTTTGGCTTCCCACAGGAAATCTTTGATTTCAGAGCCTGGTTGGAACAGGAGGTAATTATCCAACAGAAGTGAAACAATCTATTATGAACTTCTAAAGACTCAAGGTTTTTTTTTTTTTTCCTAAATTGTGACACTGACATTATAGCCATGTTCCATACAGCATCTGTTCAGGCTACAACCAACCACATATATGGCCATGATCTCATAAGGTTATAAAAGAGTTCAGAAATGCTGATTGGAGGACAGGACATAGCAGACATAAGCAGATATAGAGAACACACAACAGCTTCCTACATTTGTATCTCATATCTCTTGTGCACAGAGTGATTACACTGGAAAGCACACAATGGTACAGTATATGTACACATAACCTACATGTATGTCTCGATCTAGGAAAAAAATTGCTACTGAGTCAATTCCAAGTTGCAGCAACTCTTTAGGACTGAGTAGAACTGCCTCATCAAGTTTCTGTGGAGCAACTGGTGAATTCAGACTAAGTGACCTTTTGGTTAGTAGCCATGGCTCATAGTAGCTCTTAACCACTGTGCCACCAGTACTCCTATGCCTTGATAGTCATAATAAACACCTACCTTACTGGCTATTACATACATACTATGCTATACTTTCTATCATGATTTTAATGTGAACTTTCCTTACTTACAAATAAAAAAAGTTTACTGTATAACAGCATGTGCTTTGACTCATAGGCAGCCCAAAACTCAAAAGTATCAAACCCAGTGCTGTCGAGTCAAAGCCAACTCATAGCAACCCTGTGGGACAGAGTAGAACTGCCCCATAGCATTTCCAAGGAGCATCAGGCAGATTTGAACTGCTGGTTAGCAGACATAGATTTGAACTGCCTGGTTAGCAGACTTAACCACTATATCATCAGTGTTTCCTCCTAGACCACAACAGTATATAACATATATATACACAGTATGTCCAAATCACATCATATCCTGTTCATGGATGTTAAGCATACATGATTGTAATATAATTTTTTCATTACTCCTCAAGGATGACCACGGTAATAATATTATAGTTACAAAGCATTCTATTGTTGACTAACTGCTATGGATTTGCTGAGTTTTTTTGTTTTTGTTGTTTTAATTGCTATCAGATAATAAGCCCCGTGAGGCAGTGGGCATTGTTGTTTCTATGACCATTTAATAGATGTTTAAATTTAAAGTGGGGATAAGATGCTTACCTAGGTTTTCTTTTTCTTAAGTGTTTCAGAGATTTTTCTAATTATAAAATTATCTATGATGGAGGAGAATATAAGACAACAAATTTTAACAAACAACTACTGTTATCATAGTAGTACATTTTCTTTTCTTCATGCATAGACATGGAGAATGAGAATTCCTATGTATGCGTGCTTTGGATTCCTGCTCAGTTTCCTCCACATCAAGAATCTAGAATAGTAAGGAGGAATGTGCTGTCACCAAGCAAGGAGAGCAGTAGGAGCTGCACAGGAGCGGGCATGCAAATTTCAACTGGATTGTACACTTTCAATCACAATAAATAAATAATCTACCCCTTAGCATTAGAAAAGTCATCTTAAACATTATCTTTAACAGCTCTATGAGAGTAATACACACAGCTAATGCTTACATTGCTTTACTATGTGCCAACCACTGTTTTAAGTGCTTTACATATATTAACTAATAAACTACTTGCAAGTACCCAGTGAGGCGGGATCTCTTACTATCTCACATTCATGAATGAAGAAACTGAGAAACAATGAGGTCAAAAGCTTTGCCCAGGTCATAAGGCTGGGAAGTAGCAGAGCTACAATTTAGGCCCAGGTCCTAAATCATCAAACCATATTCATTCCTTTATTTGGATATATTTCTTTTAATAAATCACTTCTTCCCAGTTTTTCTCTTAGAAATAGAAATCTGTTTCTTCACACTCTTTCAGCCACATCCAGCTGCCTGTTCCTGCCAGGGGTTCTGCCATTGTGACAATAGATAGTGTGTACGTTCCACTCCTTATACGGAGTCGCATGTTCAGTAGATCAGGTGTTCTTGGACCTCCATGACCCAGCTGGCTTCCAGGCTAGTTCAGTGGTTCCAGGAGGAGATGATCTGGCCCTCCCCACCCAGGACTCTACAGGGTTTCTTATGCGGGTAGCTCGGCAGGACTAACACCCAGCCGCCAAACACAGGAAGGCCTCGTGGGAGGTGTGGGGACCGACTAATTGGTTCTGTCTGCTGGGTGTATGGTGCCTGCATGCCAGATGGCAGCCACAGTAGCCTGGTACAGAGACCCTCATTACCACCTTGACTGAGTGGCAAATGTGATCCTGCTTCAGTTAAAGAAAAAAGGCATCAGCGTTCTTTCTAGATCCTTATCCCTTGCACAAAGATGAAAATAAGATTTCCTGCCTGGGACGTAACAGGCAATGTGGACTGGCTGAACTTGTTCCAAGCAGGAGGTTGCTGATAACGACGAAGGTGATATGCCTAAAGTTGGTACAGGTGAAACTCTTTACCAAATTACAGATTAAGTTTGAGGAGCATCATTAATAAGAGGTAAGTAAATTTGAAAAGGTTAAGAAAATCAATAATTTCATTATGCACTACGCAGAACAACAGGAGATCTTAGAAATCAACAAGTACGAGCTTTCCTTTCACAAACAAAGACAGACAGGCCTGGAGGCAGCTTCCGTGATTTGTCCAAGGTCCCACAACAAAAAGACCCTGGCTCTTGGGACTGCTGGACCTACAGTCTTTTTGCCTCTCAGATACACCCCTTAAGGGTAGGTTTTGAAAATACATATATTGTTTACATTGTTTCCCAGAACCATCAGCTCTGTCTTCTCTCAGAAAATAAAAAAGAATGTGTGACTAGCAACAAACTCAGTAGCACATTTTCAAAAATAAAATTAGAGTGTGCTTTTTGCATCTGGCAGTATGAAAGTGAACACGTTAGTGCTTTCATTTTCATCACTGTCGTAGCTGATTGACACAGGGTGGTCTTTCCAAAGGCCTGCACAGTGCTTGGAAACCCTGGTGGCGCAGTGGGTTAAGTGCTACCTTTGCTAACCAAAGGGTCAGCAGTTCAAATCCACCAGGCGCTCCTTGGAAACTCTATGGAGCAGTCCTACTCTGCCCTGGAGGGTTGGAATCGACTCGGCAGCAGAGGGTTCAGTTTGGTTCCTATCTCTTAACCCTCACATGCCTCACTGTACATACAGTGATCATGAACTTTTTCAACCTCTGACATATTGGGAAAATGCTGTACCATTGACATTGCTTGCGGCCACAAGGCAAGGGCCTTTATAAGTGTTTGAAACCAAAGAAGTGGGCATATGCTGCAGATGACTGTTTTTATAGCATATGAGATGTCTGAATTTTCAGCACAAAAAATAGAAATTTTGAGTATTTTTATTTGTAACACTCATGTACCAGTAGACCCCAAAGGGGATTCTGGGGCATAAACTGGGTTACTTCTTACGTACTGTGAAATAATGAGGGCTTGTGGGAGGTGACAAGGAAAAAAAAATACTACCTATCAAAAATTTAGACATAGTCAATGATTCAGCATCCTTCCATTGATAAAAATACATGGTATCCAAAAAAAAAAAAAAATTCAAAGCAGAAAATAATTGGGTCACCAAAGAGTTAAAAATGTTCTGTTCTGGAGACAGCTTTCTGGCATAACAACATGAAAAGCTCCACAGTGAAGTATAAGCAAAAAAAAAAAAAAAAACATTTAGAGCTTTGAAAATGGTCCTATGAGTGAACAGTAAACAAAGAAAAACTATTCAAGAACATCTATGAAGACTGTGTAAGAAAGAGGCTAGTTCACGGTACTTGAAGCAAGCCTGCTCCCTCCCTCGCTGCTCTCAGCTCGGCGAGGCCAGACTCTGCTTCAGACTGCGCCAGCCAAGAACACACAGACAGAGTGTCAGCTTTCCTCATCCTGCTCCCTGCTACCTGATGCTGAGGCTAAAACCCCTTAAGATGCAGTTGAGAGGTGGAATCTCTCCTTTTCCACAGAGCCCACTGCCCCCAATCATGGAATGTGGGCACTGTCAGAGTGCAACATGCCGAGAATCCTCTGAACTATGGGGCTGCTGTGAGTCAGAGTCAACTTGAGAGCAGTGGGTTGGGTTTGGTTTTTGATCATTATTGTGCTGACCACAGAGGCAATGGGTTCAATGCCAAGAGAAGCAAGGAAAGAAGGCCCCAAACTGCTGCCCTCTGCCCTGCGACTCACTGAGTGCTCATCTGCTGGAGTGGTAAGAATGTTACTCACAAGCTTGTCATCGTTCACACTCCCTTCTCATATTTTGCATGGGGAAAGAAACAGGTAATACAACAGAAAGCTCCAGATCTCCTCCCCAAAGAAATGACTGCAAGCCTCAAAGCTGTCAAGAATAATGGAAGCTGAGGCAAAAAGGCAGTTGGGAGAAGAAGAGGAAACAGAGAGAAGCCTGTCTATGACCAGAACAAAAATCCAACATTGACCTTAGTTTATAGAGTAATTTATGTCCTGGGAAATTATTGCAAACAATAGATTCAGCTGGCAGTGGAGTTTAACAACTGAGTGTAGTCAATAAAACAGAGAAGGGAGCCCCACTAAAGCCACTTTCACCCCAGGAAAAATCCAAAGTTGCTCCTCCCCTGTGAATTCTATTACAGATTAAGCACCTGCCCCAAAACTCATTGACTTATTTTGACTCATAGTGATCCTTTGGACAGAGTAGAACTGTCTCATGGCTATAATCTTTACAGAAGCAGACTTCCCACTCTTTTATGCAACAGCTCAGGAGTATGAACCACCAACTTTTTGGTTAGCATCTGAGTGATTAACCACTGCAGGACTCCTTGAAGTTGAACACCAAAAGCAAAAAAAAAAAAAAGCTCATTTTCAGTTACAACTCATAGCCCTATGTGGCAGAGTAGAACTGCCTTACATGATTTCCAGGGAGCACCTGGTAGATTCAAACTGCCAACCTTTTTGGTTAACAGCCATAGTTCTTAACCACTATACTGCCAAGGCTTCTGATGTGGAGCACAGTGGTAGTAAAATAAGCACCCCCAAAGGGAAATCCATTGTTGTCATAAAATAAGCCAGTCGATGACTAAACAAACCAGTAAATAACAATAATATGGCCCAACAAGAGAAAGAACTGTACCCAAAGTTGCTGTAATATGCTATCTAAAATGTCTAGTCCCTGGCAAGAAAAAATTACAAGGAATACAAAGAAACAGGAAAGTGTGATCAATGGTAGGAGAGGGCTGAGTAGCTAAAAGAATCTGCTTGTGATAGAGATTAGATGTCTATCAGAAAAAAGACTTTACAGTAGTCATTGTAAACATGCTGACTAAAGGAAAGGATGATTAAGGAAGTAGGAAAGCCACTAGTTTTCAAATACCAAAGTTGAAAAGCGCAATAAGTAGAATGAAAAATTCACTAGAGAAGCTCAGCAGATTTAAACTGGCAGAAGAAAAAATAGAGAGCTTGAAGATAGATCTTAACTATAACTCAAAATTCAAATACAATAAGAAAATCATTAATAATTTTTGACTATACGGCTGGCATACAAATACAGCCCAAACCATATTTTTGACTATACAAATATATGTGAAAGCTGAGGGGGGGGGGGAACCTGCCATTTCTATCATAGACATATGTATCCCAAACACAATAGAATCCTTTTTCTAAAAATTAAGAAGTAAAATGATACCAAGCCGTTAGGAAAACAAGCAGAATACATTGACAGTTCACAGAAAAAGATATGTTCCCTAAATTTATCAAAATATGTAACCTTGTTTTTCATAAGAAGAATGTAAATAAATACTGATCTATGATTTCTTACCTGTTAGATTGGAAAACATCCAGTGAATTGACAATGCATTTTGTTACATGACTGTGGAGAAACAGATATTTTCCTGTATTGCTAGAGGAAATTTAAAAATAAACTACTTTGGAGGGGAATTTAGCAACAGTAAAATTCTATACACATTTATTGTTTGGCGTGAAAGTCTCACTTTCAGACTAACCTACAGAGACATTGGACAAAATGTCAAAAGGTTTATGTGGAAATCATTCATTGTGCTATTACTTAAAATATCAAAATACAAGCAACGACCTAAATAAATGCCTACCAGAAAGGAATTCCTTTAAAACACTAAGGTACATCCACACAGTGAAGTACTATGAAACTACAAAAAGAAATGAAGAATATTATCACATATGGATAGATAGAAAAAGATAGTATCTGCTGTCACGTCAATTCCAACTGTCGTCAACCTTTTGTATGCACAACCCAAACAGATGCCACCAAGTATTCTGTCAGCTAATCCCACAGGTGGCATACTCTCACTTCTACCACAATCTCTTGGTCACCTAGACTAACCCTAATTAAATGTGGGAGGGAACTACACAATGATAAGAGTGCTAGGGAAGCAGGAATCATCACAACTACGTGAACATAAGCGTGTATCAGTTGGAGATAAAACCAACAATGTGGAGCTACTTTAAATGGCTTTAAAACGTAATGACTTCACTGTATGTCCCTAATGCGGTATGTTACATACTTTCTTGGAAAAAAACAATTGAAATGTTTTCAGTGACCACTATGTCGGCATTACTATTGTGTATGTGTATCAGGGCATAAAGCAAATGAGTGGCTGTTCTGGTGGTGTTTTGACCTTGGCTTTGGGCATGGGAGAAATGACATGTAGTTAGTGTTGATGAGAGTATATAATACCCCTCATGTCCTACATTTAAATTGGAAATATTAGCATGAACTCTTTATGAATCATGTATTTCCTGGTCTGTCCACTAAAAAAAACTTAGGAACAAATGAAAAACCCAGTAGTTGTAAATATCCCTGGCACTTGCCTTCTATTCCATAAATTCTGAAGGCTGACTCCAGGTTTGACCTGGAATATCTGAACCCACAGCTGCTGAGTCGATTCTGACTCATAATGACCCTATAGGACAGAGTAGAAACGTTCAATAGAGTTTCCAAGGAGCTCCTGGAAGATTCAAACATCTGCTTATACTAAAAGTAAGAAAGAGATCAAAGGTCTCCTAAGGCCCATCAGAAAAAAAAAAAAAAAAAAAACCCTAATCTAATACTCCCACTAGCCAAGGATGAAACAATATGGGCGTCAATAAAAATAATTACAATATATCACAGTATGTAATATGTATAAACCCATGAGTTCATAATACTTAGAACAAAAACTTTGTTGTTTACCTTTGAAGAATGCTAGGAAACAAACTACAAACTCCTTATTTCAAATAAAGTAAATATGGAAACCCTGGTGGTGTATAGTAGCTAACTGCTATGTCTACTAACCAAAAGGTTAGCACTTCAAGTCCACCAGGCTGTCCTTGGAAACTATAGAAAAGTTCTACTTTGCACTATGGGGTCACTGTGAGTTGGATTCGACTTGACAAAAGTGAGTTTGGTGGGTTTTTTCCTATGCAAACTATTTTAGATAACTAATAGTTGATGAGGGAAAGCTTCTTTTTTAGAAGTATTCCTATTAATAATTCAAGAAGTAATGACAGGATAAGAATATTGCCATTTTTTCAAAGCAGTAATGAAGTAATAGACTTAAGTAATGAGTATCAGTATCTGCTGACATCAAATAAAGGCAAACAAAGAACGTTTGCTTCCAAGGGGGAGTGTATCATCTGTGAAATAATCTTGTTAAAATATGTTTAACTTGAGTATGATCAAGGCACTTGATCTATTATTTTACAGGTACTGTAAGAGAAAAATGCTAAATGTTGTGGGATGAAATCAACAAAATTCAAACTCTGTAAATCTCTGTGGGATAGAAAACATAGCTTCTTCAGCAAATGTATTGCAAGTAAAATGTTACAAAAAGAAAGAGACAGAGAAAAGAACGGAAAAGGGTCGGGAAGAGAAAGAAGCAACTAAAAATTTATAAAGCCAAGCAGTACTAATCAAGTGTAATATATGGATCTTATTTGGCTTCTGTTTTGAATAAACAACTGTAAGAATTTAGCAGATATTTGGAGGAATTTGAACACTGTACAGTTGATGATATTAAGGAATTATTAACAATAACCAGATTTGTTTTTGTGATGTTTTTGCAGTTATATTTAAAAGGAGTCTTCATCCTCAGAGTGGTGATTCTCAACTTTAATATACATCAAAGATTATGGTGTATTAATACTTAGATTAATACTTAATACTTAGATTTCTGAGCCTAACTCCCAGAGATCCTTACTCAGTGGATCTGAAGTAGGTCTCAACAAGTTGTATTCCTAACATGTTCCCAGGTGACACTTAGGCATTTGGCCCAAAGATCACATTTTGAGGACTCTGCTTTAATAGATACATGCTGGAATAATATGCTTTCTGGATTTCACCTCATCTCTGGTGGGGACTGTGTGGATGTAGATGAAACAAGACCGTCAGTTGATAATTACTGAAGCTGGGCAATGAGTATACAGAGTTTCATTATATTGTTCTCTACAATTGCCCATGTTTAAAGTTTTACATAGTAAAAATTTAAAATATAAGTTTTCACAAATGTAAATAAAACAAAATTATATTAATTTGTTGAGACATGTTAAATCACTTATGTATAAAATCAATTTGGAAATATTAACATTTTCTAATTATACATGTCTTTAAAAGTTCTATAAAGACTTTCCATGTTCATTTTTTTCATTTTTTAAATTATATCTGGTACTTCCTGTTTGAGCCACTGAATGCCTTCTGCAATACATTAAGACTTTGGTCTAAGTTGTTTAAGAAACAGAACTTCTCAATTTTTTTCAGTTTTTTTTTTTTTTTTCCTACCTCTGGAAGTTTTCTTACAAGACTCAGTTATCCATTGCACAGTAAGACACTTAGTTGTGTGCACCTGTCCTATTCAAAAGCAGTCATGATTTCTCCTTAAAGTCGTTTTATTTATAAACAGTCTTTAAAGACTTGTTTACACTTGCAAATCACAATACCCAGTGAAGAGTTCCTAAATCTGTGTTAAATTTCTATGCTTCATTTGTAACATTTCTTTCAGGTGAACATCACAAAACTTGCATTGATTAGTCACTTTGGGATATTGTGTCTTCTCCAAGCAGGATTTTGTGATTCAGAAGTAAAGCAAATGAAAGGAATCTGTAGCACCAGAGACTGTAGATGTTCTGGAAACTCATGGGCTCACAGATAGGGTGATTCTTCAGCAATTTTTGCACACTTTTGTTTTCTTCTTTGACACTTTTGGGACACTCTTCACTTTTGAAAAGCCTGTGATGATTTTTATTAACAAAGGGAGAACTTTAAAGCTCAATGCACTTGACCTCAACAAGATGCCATCAACATCTATGACTCTCAGTATCTTTATTCACTCAGTCGATTCAGCTAATGTTCTTCATGCTGCGAGTCGGCAGTGTATGGGACAGAGTCAGGGCCAACATGGAGTTCACATTTGATGGGAAGGAAACACAGAGAGATAACAAATACATAGTATACTTCTAGAATTCATAAAATACTTCAGATATGTGATAGCATTCTTTTTTCTCAGCATTCCTAAGAAGACAATGTACTGTATTTTCCCCATTCCTTACATAAGAACATAAAATTTAGTCTATGATGTCCAGGCCAAATTATCTACAGCCAAGCCAGCCAAGTGCTGTCGAGTCGGGTCCGACTCATGACAAAGCAGGAATTATACTTGCCTTGATATGCAGTGTTGAAGACAAAGGAGTGCAATAATTTTTGTTAAAGTAGGCTAAAGGACACACTGACTGTACTATAAGGTTGAAGTATTGATGAATGCTTCTTTAGAAGACCATCATCTAAAAGTATATCAATTCTTAGAACCAGAAAACTTTGTATGTAATTGAAAGTGGAAATAATATATATTCCAAATAACTTGCCAAGAAGTACTTTTTTCTGATGACAACGTGTCAGAAGTATGTCTAAAACACCGAAACAAACATTTTTCAAAGAGTAATTGCTCTGTGGCTGAAATGGGGAATCCCTCTCACCATAAAAGAATACTGAAGAGTGAAGTTTGAGTCTTGTCTGCACAAATTGTGGGAAATAAATTTTGGACTAATACAATTGTCTTAGTTAATCTAGTGCTTCTGTAACAAAAATGCCACCAGTGGTGGCTTTAAAGAACAGAAATGTATTATCTTACAATTTTGAAGGCTCAGAGTTCAAAATCAGGATGTCAGTAGGTCTGTGTTCTCCCTGCCCATTGTAGAAGGACATTTGTTGGCAGTTTCTGGGGTACTCGAGCATTTCTTGGCATTCCTTGTCTTACAGACGGATCCTTACAGGGTGTCTTCCTTTGCATATGTGATTCTTGGTGTCTGTTTTCCCTGTTTATAATGTACCATTCAAAATACAGTAGGTTTAAGACTCACTCTTCCCTGTTATGACTGTGTTAACGAAAGAAAACCCCTGTTTCCGAACAGGCTCACACTCACAGGTACAGGATTAGGACTCAGGTTATCTTTTTGTTGTTGCTGGGTGAGGGAGACACACTTCAATGATCACACTGATACAGCCAATACTCTGTGAAAAGCATCTCTATGGCTCCCCAATGCCTTCAGGATAAAGCAAAGATTCTAAGGAAGTTTACATCTTAGCTGCCTCCCTCTCTAGCCTTATTGTTTGCTCCTTCCACCACTTACAGTATAAGCTATTTTTAATTTTCTGAAACCATCCATCTCTCTCTTACATGTATATGCTTTTAGGGTTTTCTAAATCCACTTTCTGTTTTCTTCAATCTTCTCTTTTCCTTTTTCCTGCCCACTCTTTAGCCTCTCAAATCTAGATATATCTTGTCTTTCAAGTCTAGATTTAGACGTCACCTCTTTCAAAAGCCTTTTACTTCTAAGTTCAGGTACGGGACCCCATAAGATGTTCTGATAGTGACTTCATCTCCCCCTCTCACTCTGACATTGTACAGTCATGGTTGCTTGTTTTGCCTCCCACTTGTCAGCAAACTCTGTGAAAGCAGGGACCAGGTCTGTTGGGTTCAGTGTATGACGTAGCATAGTATCTGGCCCAGACCAGGGAAACCATAAATATATGTTAAATAAAGCAATAAAGTCACTTAACTTCTGTAAACCTTAGTTTTCCAGATGTAAAAGTGTACAAATATTCTCTATCTCATGGGATTATTCTAAGAATTAAATTAAATGACATGAATAACCCCCTATATGGTGCTTCTTATACAGTATATGGCTAGTAAATAACTCTTGTTGTTCTTATACTTGGTCCAGAATTCTGTCACTCTTGCCTACTCTTTGCCAATGCTAAAGGGCCTCTTGATTTTTCTCTAAAGTGTTTTGTGACTATAAACCATCTGAAGTTGCATTCCATACTAATAGATCAATCAACATTACTATCAATGGAATACAGACATTCAGTTTCCAGTGATCCCTTCTAATGTTATCCCCTTACAGTTACCTGATAATATTAAAAATAACCAGAGTCAGAGCAAGAGAGAATGGGATTTTTTTTATCATTGATCCCTGTTCCATCATTCATTCTCTTAAGAAAAATAAAATCCAACCCATTGTCATTAAGTCGATTCCAACTCATAGTGATTCCTATAGGACAGAGTAGAACTGCCCTATAGGATTTCCAGGGGTTTAAATCTTGAATGAAGCAGATGACCACGTCTTTCTTACATAGTCTCTGGTAGTTTTAAACCATCAACCTTTCCATTAGCAGCTGAGTGCCTTACCCGCTGAGACACCAGTTCCCTTTCATTCTTGTATAACTTTTAATGCTGTTCTTCTTGAAATGTAATATCCTGGCATTCTAATCTCTTTTATAGACAAGGCTCATAATTGCCTTTGTTTCTTTTTTTCAACCTGCTGATTAAGCAAGCCTAAGGATGGCCTTCGAGCCCTGGTGGTGCAGTGGGTAAGACACTGGCTGCTTCCTGAAAGGTCAGCAGTTCAAATCTACCAGCTGCTCCTTGGAAAGTCAATGGAATAGTTCTACTCTGCCCTACAGGATTGGTATGAGTTTAAATAGGCTCAATGTCGGTGATTTTAATGATGCTCGTATGTGTAGGGTTGCTGTGAGCTGGAATTGACCTGATGGAAGTCATTTTGTTGTTGATGTTGCTATTTCCAACCAGAACCGTATATTTACTTTTAAACTCCCCATCTCCTCATTTTTTCCTGTCACAAATACCTTCTTTGTTGTACAATTTAAACAGTATATAATTATTAGTGACTTTTTTTTCCCCAAAACATGTCAATTGCATAACACTAAAATTAGTTTTGAAAGCACCTTTCTTCTTTGGAGATTCCTAGGTCACATTAAGTGGGTTGAGGTTTATTTGGAACTGAGAGTGTGTTGGCTCACTCATATTCTCCCTTCTATCACCTTCCTTGCCTCTTCTGCTCTAATTTGTCTTGGTTTCTTTACCGTTCCCAATCAGGCAAATGTCTACTGTAGCTCTGTACCAACTGGAGACCAGTCGCTATCCTATATCCATGGCCTCCCCAAGCGAAGCCGCAGGGACTGGTCCTTGGAACAGAAGGCAAAGGACAGCTCTGACCAACCTGGGGTATGTACGCTAAGAGTTATTGCATTGTTTCTCTTCTGGATAAAGGGGTGTGATTTGTTGACTGTATTTTAATGTGGAAAGAATGGTGTGACAGTCTGAGGATGGACTGATAGACAACAAATTCCTCTCCTCACTCTAGACCGGTCCATCCAGTGGACTTTCCAGGGAGTTTCTCCCAAGCAGCCGACAGGCAAACTCCTCATGTCTAACTGAACTCCTCACTTTCCTCTCACTTTTCTTTTTTCAAGGCCCTCCACACAGACAGGACCACTGTGCTCTCAATTACCTCCACAAGGATCAGGGAGGGCATTGTCCTTGATCTGCCTCCTTCACCTCCAGCCCTAAATACCCAGGCTAATGCTTCTGTAAGACCTGTTATGCCAAATTCTCATATAATCTTAGTCATTTTTTAAAAACACAGTTAATGTAACAGCCTTCTAATAGAGCTAATAGAGTGAATCACTCCACTTGACATACAGTCAACTCCAGCTCATGGTGATCCCATTTGTGTCAGAGTACAGTTACACTCCATAGGTTTTTGATGGCTGCTTTTTTGCAGATAGGTCACCAGTCCTTTCTTCCTCTAACCCCAATAAATGGTTGCAAATCAGACAGACTATTGTGTCCAGTAAAACCATTTAAAACAACCAAACCCATTGCAGCCAATTCCAACTCATAGCAACCCTATAAAGCTGAGTAGAACTGCCCCATAGAGTTTCCACAGAGTGGTTGGAAGATTTGAACTGCCAACCTTTTGATTAGTGGCCAAGCTTTTAACGAATGCACCACCAACGCTTTAGTAGGTACTCAGAAATGATTTGCTCCCTTTCTTCCTAAAAAGAAAAGTCTGAGGTATTGTAAATGAATAGATCCAGAATGGCCATTTCCTCAGATGTAACCAACTTGTCCTGTATTGTGTCAGGCATGGAACATGGGCACTAGGATTCCAACTCCATGTGCCTCTGCTCTTTGCACTGGCCTTCAGTTACGTCATTTGAGAGCAGGCTGTGTTCATTTTTTGTTGCTGTTCTTCTGTTTTGTTCACTGTTTATGTCAGGATATGGTGCAGAGTCCAAGTAAAACAAGAGAAGACACTTTTCTTCTTTCCCTTGTCAAAAGAGAACTCGAGTCATGCCCTTTGAGTTCCAGCTTATTAGACAAGATTCAGAAAGAGCTGAAGATCCTGGACCCTGTCTCTTCAGGACATCTTCTACACTCTCAGCTAAGTCATCTCTTCTCAAGGCATGATGTCCCTCTGAAGTTACCAACAATCAAGATCCTTTGTCAAAGATTTTCAGAGAAGGGCTCTCCTGAAATGGTATGGCCATCATGCTCCTCTATAAGGGTTCTCTTTATTTTGCATTTGTACAGAATTGAGAGGTTAGTTTCTTTCTTAAAAATAACCTGTGCATTAGGTGGAAGCAGTGACTGCATACAGTAGAGAATAGACCAACTTACCTGGACTTCACCAGAAACTGAAAGATTTTCTAAACTGAACCCAGTATTTCAAAGGATAGAGTAGCTGGGATGAGGGGGTCTGGGGACCATGTATTCAGGGGCCATCAAGGCCAGCTGGCATAACTAGTTTCTTGCTAAGAGACTCTTATGCACTCCATGTTAGTGAGTGGTGTGTGGGATCTTAAAAGCTCGCATACTGCCATCTGAAATACAACAAATTGTTCCAACTCATCTGGAACAGATGATCATTGGAGAACAACAAAGACACAAGGAAACAAGAGCCCAGGAGACAGAAGGACCCATATGTATGAATGCAACTGTATCAACATGAGACAGGAAGAACCAGATAGTACCCAGCCACCACCAAACAGCCATAATGGGGGACACAATGGAGAGTCCCTGAGCCAACATGAGAGAATGAGGGATGCAGCCCAAGAACTATTCTAAAAGACCTGAATTGATGGTCCAACAGCCTGGATGCCCCCCTGAGAACATGGCCCCTAGACCTGCTGCTGTCCTGACTGGAAGCCAGTAATGAGATCAACTCCTCAGACGGGAATGGACTAGACTTGGGGACACAGTGTGACCACATGGTGTGCATACCTTATGGTTCTGTGCATTTATATGAGGCTGTCCTACTGGTCTCTTTCTAGATGGGAGAGAAGAGGGTTGAGAGGAGGGGACAGATGCTTGTTGAGGCGACACTAGAAGTATGGAATGGAAAGGAAGAGTGTGCTGTCACAGGGTGGGGAGAGCAGAAGGAGCTGCAGACAGGTGGGCATGCAAAACTGATTTGGATTGTATACTTTCACTTAATCACAACGAAATAATAACCTTTTTTACTCCTGAGGTTAAACAGCCCATTTATATCCACATTTGGAAATTTCTAGACCTAACAGGCCAGAATAAGAAGTAGATTTGGATCTCCTGGTTAATTTCACTTTTAAAGACTTTCCTGCCCCAACTTTCATTTTCTGCTTTTAACCTTGTTGGATCAGTTGTAGATTCATGACAGCAGTAACATTTGAGGCCATTCACAAGCACTCTGAGCCTGCAGCGAACATGGAGTTCTTGACTGCGGTCTTCTCTGCATCAGGAAAATTTCCTAAAGAAGTAGAGGTGGGAACTATGTTTGAAACAGAATTCATCATCAACATTTTACCAGTTAGGAAACTGCTGCCCAGAAGGGTCAAGGAACTCACCTAGGGCACCCAGGAGTTAATGGCAGACCCAGGACCAAGATGCAGCCCTCCCCACCCCCTACCCCTAACTCTCCATGCCCCCCAAAAAGCCAGAGTTTTCTAGGTGTTGCACTTTCTAGAGCTCATACTTGGGGACAAAAGTATGGTCCAAATATAACAAAGTTCAGGAAGCTAGAGAAATGTATCCTAAAACAGGAAGGCATGGCAGCAAATAATCATCCCTGGACACATGTAGATAGCAAGGTGATAGACAAAGTGTGCCATCTTCAAAAATGAAGGCCTGGGCTTTATCCCTAAATCTACCGTCACCAGCTTCCTGATACCAGGCTTGCTCCCTGATCTCTCTGATGCCTCCTAGGGGTATTCTCAGGATTTAGTAAGATGACAAATGCAGATGATGACCTCTTCCTGTGCCTAGCATTTGGTAGGTAATCAAAAGTTAATTCTCTAAGTTGCCATAGCAGACTGTTTCATTTAGCAGTACAATGTCAACTTATTTGTAGTACCTATAACAATCGTCAATTCAATCAAGCTGTTTGGCCTGAACCATCATTCATATAAGGGACTGTATCTAGCTTCACTCACCTACTGTGACCCCTTCTATTACCTTGAAATTGCCTGCCCATCAGAGTCTCCAAGGTGTCATCCGGCCCAGCAATACAAATGGATGGTATTCCCACAGTCCTTCCTACAGAGGAAAAGGTCTACAGGTTTTTCACTTACCCTAATAAGGCCTTGTTTCCACATAATATGAATATATATGTTGAATATATCTGATCATACATATGTATATGTGTACACACACACACACACACACATGTTTGAATTCACCAATAGCTCCTTGGAAAACCTATGGGACAATTCTGCTCTGTCTTATATGGTTGCAATGTATCAAAATCTATTTGGGGGTGACAGGCTTTTGGTTTTTAATATATGTGCACAACATATAAAATACAAGACATATCATGTAGATGTATAGAAGCCCTCATGGCAAAATGGTTAAGTGCTCATCTGTTAACATAAAAGGTTAGTGGTTGGACCCCACTAGCCTCTTTGTGGGAGAAAAGACCCAGTGATATGCGCCTCTGAAGATTACAGCTTAGGAAATCCTCTGGGGAAGTTCTACTCTGTCCTATAAGGCTGCAATAAGTCAGAAGTGACTTGATGGTATACAACACATCAATATATAATATGTAATGTATACTATATAGTATATAATAAATAATGCCTAATATATAATATGTATTATATATGTAACATATTTCATACATATGTATTATATAAAATAAATTTATAGTGTGTGTTACATATACATGGAGCCCTTGTGCTGCAAAAGTTTAGCCTTTGGCTGCTAACCAAAAAGTTGACAGTTCAAACTCACTCAGTGTCTCCATGGAAGAAGGACCTGGTGATTGGTTCACATAAAGAATTATAGTTTAGCAAACACTATGGGACAGTTCTACTTTGTCATGTGGGGTTACTATGAGTTGTAATCAACTTGACAAAACCTACCAACAATACCATATATATACACATATACACACACACACGTGTGTGTGTGTATGTATGTAACATTGATATTCATCCATGCCATTAAGTTGAGTCTGACCCATAATGACCCCATTGGCTGTATATCTCTATGGAAGCAGACTTCCAGATCTTTCTCCCTTAGAGCCTCTGATGGTTTCAAACCCCTGACCTTCAGGTTAGCAACTCATTGCTTTAACCACTAGACCACCAGGGCTCCATTATTTTGATAGATCTGACTCAACAGCAGTTGGGTTGCCTTGGCTAACATATACATATGATAAATCACACACATACACTCCATTTGCTGTTAAATCAATTCTAATTCATGGTGGCCCCATGTATGGCAGAGTAGAACTGTGGTCCGCTAGGTTTTCAGTGGCTGAGTTTTCAGAAATGCATTACCAGACCTTTCTTCCACAGTATCTCTGAGTGGATTCAAACCACCAACCTTTTAGTTAATAGCAGAACACTCTAACCTTTTGTGTCTCACAGGAACTCCACATAATAGATAGATATATACCATATAAAATAAATACAATATATATATATATAATAACGTGTTAGATAACCCACTACTATTGAGTCAGGTCCATTAGATAGATGAGTGATAAAGACTAAATTATGCTGTATGAATAACCCTAAAGTCTCAGTACCTTGAAACAACAAAGTTTATTTTTCACTTCCATTATATTTCCATAATAAGGCAGCTGTGGGCCCTTCTGAGCTCTGTCACTGTCTTAGCTCCAGGGCCCAGTAGCTGAGATAAAGCAGCCACTCGGGAGTATTTTTGGTTATGATGGCAGAGAAGGGTAAAAGAGAGCTCCAGAGGGTCTCACATCAGCCCAGAAGAGGCACATACCATGTCTGCTTGTAAGTCACTGGCTACAAGTGATCGTGTGAACCTAACCACAAAGCAACCAGAAAGTGCAATCCTACCATTTGTCCAGAAGTAAGAATGATAATATTAAATAGCACTCATAATGACTGTGTTATATTTTTAAGTAGTCTTAAAACTTTTAATGTTAAAAATATTCCAAATGAATTTTACCCTGGTAGACTTCTTTCCCTTGCACATAAGTGAAAATGTTGTATTTTGTATTAATTTTCAGGTTAATTATGAAAAGCTACTTGGTTTTTTAAAAGTTGCAGCTTCGAAAGACCCACAGCCAAGGAGAACAGTAGTGGATGATGACCTGAGAAAAATCCAGGGTCCTACCAATCAGAACCAGAGGTATTTTCCTCCTTTTTAGGGGGCATACTGTTCCTCCGTAGACTTCCAGTGCTGCTGGGGATCCTGGAAGGCATCTGCTATAACACCTTGTCCAATACGGAATCATTTTGCTCTTCACCGAAACTTGGTTGACACTTTAGTTTCTCTCTCTAGTATAGAGGCCTGCTTAGAAAGTTACGTACTGTGATTGCGTATGTTTCTTGACACTGAGTATGTGTGTGTGTACATGGGTGCACAAGTTTAATAATATTCTATTGGGCTTTCAGTGAAGATTTAGACAGCAATTTAGGCTTCCATTCAATGATTTCTACAGATTATTCAGTGACATTGGTTACATTCTTCACCATGCATGAACATTCTCATCATTTCCATTCTAGTTCTCCCACTGAGCATGTATGTTTTTATGAGGTGTGGTGTGCAAATGGAAAACTTCATTATCAAATAAGACATGACTGTGCCAGTGTAGAACCCATCTATAAAGTGTGTTTGCCAAGATACATTGTGTCAGTGAACTCCTGGGTTAAATGCACTAACAAAGAAAGGTTTGAGGTACAGGAAACAATTGTCCCTTATATAATAACTGCATGTAAAAATAGGATGCGAGGGATCTCATTAGGGATGAGACAGAGTAAAGCATATAATTGTTTGCTGAGACAAGAGACAGAGTGGAGTGCTTAGAGACATAGCCTTCTTACCAAATGCCTGGGCTCAGCTTCTGTATCTGCAACTTAGTGGCTGTGTGACACTGGGAATGTCATTTAACGTCTGTAAAATGGGCATAACAACAGACTCCAGTTTATAGATTTGTTTGTGACAGTGAGTTACATAAATGTAAAACAAACAAAAACAAACCCAGTACTGTCCAGTCAATGCCAACTCGCATAGGACAGAATAGAACTGCCCCATAGGGTTTCCAAGCGCGGTACCTAGGGAATTTCAGCCGCTGAACTTTGGGTTAGCAGCCATAGCATTTAACCACAATGTCACCAGGGTTTCCAATGCAAAGATCCTAAAAACAATGTCTGGGATATAGTAAATGCCATGTGACTTTTATTGTTATTATTAAAGTATTCATTCAGAAGAAACTTTTCAATTATAAATAGTAATGTCACAAGGTACTGGAGTTAATTGCTTCACTCCAGGAAATAGCCAGGATTTCCTGGAAAAATGTCCCTGAGCCAAATGTTGAACTTGATTCCCTTCTACTGTGTACCTCTTTTGATTGTGATTCTTCATTCACCATTCAATGAAGATGAGCTGCTTGCCAAAGAAACCAAGACCAAACCCAGTGCTGCTGAGTTGATTCTGCTCATAGGGACCCTAAAGGATAGTAGAACTGCCCCCTTGCATTTCTGGGGAGAACCTGGTGGGTTCCAACTGCCACGCTGCTCACCAGGCACACTTTATTGGACACACACTGAATTCAGAAGTTGGCTAAGCCCAGTGTCTTCTTCCAGGGCTGAACTGCTGGGCTTATAGTCCAGGCAAAATGATTCTGTAATGTCTGGTCAAATGTCACTGTGGAAACAACTGTCCTACCAAGAGCCATCAACTCTAGGAATTTTTCATAATCAACAACAAGCTTTTATACAATACAAATAGTGAAACTGTGGTCCTCAGAGGTCACAGAATATGCACTAGGGCACACAACCACTCCTTGGCAGATTATTTGTCTAATGAGCCCAAGACAAGACGCCTTTTCTGACTCCTCAGCTAGGTTAAATATCTTTGTGATATGGCCCCATAATTGTCCCCACCCTCCTTACTCCCTTCAAAATACTCTTTGCACTTCCAATGACTTGTTTGACCCTTGAGGGTAAGAGCATTGTCTGTCTTGGCCAACTCTGTGTCTAACATAATTCTAGAATAATTCCTGGCACACGGGAGATGCACAATCAACATCTGTTGAATTTAAGCAGCACATCCAGCTGTCTAATAGAGCTTACATCACTTCACTTGCAAGGACATCTATATGTCTGCTCCTTAACAGTAACAACAAAAAATAAGGTGCGTAATGAGCTCATTTTGAGCTCATCACAGGAGGTGTTGCTGTGTACAAACCAAACTGTGGCTTTGTGGAAGTGCAGGTCTGATGGTCTGTAGTGAATCCAGACCTTGTTAATTCATGATGTGCTGCTCAGGAAAATGCCCTCCCTCATGATCTGTCAGGTAGAGCCTTGAATGGGACACTGTGTGATGTTTTAAGAGGTTCCAGTATCGCCAGTGGCAGCAGGGATGGCAACAGCTCACATCATCTAAGTTGGACCAGATGAAATAAATTCTTGAAGCAGGGCTTCTAAAAATTCCCACCAGCTGCAGTAGATAGGTTGCACACTACACTTGCCCCTTCACCACTCAGTGTCCTGAGCCAAGGACCAAAGGCTAGTGGATTCCTACCTTCAGGAACTGTGTTGCAAGACAAGAAAAAGGAAAGCTTCTGATCCAAATCTGGGACAAAAGCATCGTACTGGCAGGGATGGGTCATGTGCCTTTGCAGAAAAGAGAGGCTGGGAAAGCAAATAGCTTGCATTTGCCTCATCTAGAGGGGGAGGTAGATGCTACAAAAGATCAGGTGCTTACCTATGGACATTAGAGCCTGTGGCAATTAGTTTAAATTGTTGAATGAGCTCTAACAGCTGATGCTGGAAATCACGATGGCAGATAGAAATTGCTCATTAGCACAACTCCTCAAGTGGCAACCAGGGTACATACCCTACCTACCTGCCATACCTTCATTACTCCCCTGCCTGAGCTAGGGAATTCCTTTAGCAAGAGAAAGAGGGTGCAGAATCTGGGTGACCAAAACAAAGACAAATACCCACTACTCCCCTCCTATACCAAACTTTTGGAAAACAGGTGAGGTTGATCCAATGTCCAGTCACATCTTGATTATAATTTTAAAACCCAAAATCAAACCCATTGCCATTGAGCATCTTCTGACACACAGTGTCCCCATAGGACAGAGTAGAACTGCTCCATAGAATTTCCGAGGAGTGCCTGATGGATGTGAACTGCAGACCTTTTGGTTAGCAAATGTAGCACTTAACCAGTATGCCACCAGGGTATCCAGAGAGATATAGAAGGTGGGCTATTCAGGTGGGCTTATTAGATGGGTTCTTAGGTCACAAGGTGTGTACACAGGTGAAGAATGTAGCATGAAGATGCATAGCTACTTTTTCTCATAGCCTTTCTCCTCCCCATCCAATCAGCACTTCATCCCAGGACTCTGATTCACAGTCCAAAGTGAACAAAAGCCTGTTAGAGATTCTGAAGATGGCACTAAGGACAGCCAATGGCAAACTCAATGCAGACCACCTTAATTGGAGTTTTCGAAAAGAAGATCGCTCATTCTCTGGGTGCCTCCCTCCACCCAAGGTAACCAAAATTAAATTTCAGATTTGCTCATCTCTAAAAAGCTACTCTGGAGTATTGAAACCATAGTAATAAGACACAGTTATGATCTGCATTCTGCCTGTGGATTACATTACACAATTGTTTGGTTTTTGTTCTCTCAAAAAGTAAAACAAACTAAAAAAGGACTTGTGAAATGTGCAGAATTGATCCAGGGATCATTTACATTCAACTGTATTTTCTGTTAATAATAGAGACTATGACAATATCCAAACAGTATTTCACAATTGAAAACATATTTTTCAAGGCCAAATGTTCATTCCTCACACCACTCCGAGCTTCTGCGAGGTCAGCATGTAATGTCCCATTCTTTAGGAAGACCATTTCGGGGACTGCTGATAGACAGTAGCATCTTATTTGGAGTATTAATGGTCAATACAGATGTATTTCATGTAAGAGGATCCAGAACCACATTAATTCACATGTCTTCTTTAGCCAGCACACCCCAATCACAAGGCTACTTCAGATACAGGTGAAATAATAATTACCACTACTACCATAATTCACTAACACTACTTTGCTGCCACCTCCCTTTATTGGATTGTTTCAATGTCTCAAGTACTATACTACATACTTAAATTATTTCACATAATTCTTGAAAAATTAACACAAAATAATACAAGATATAAAGCTCAAACCCAGTGCAGTCAAGCCAAATCTGACTTATAGTAACCCTATAGGGCAGACTAGAACTGACCCATAGAGTTGCCAAGGAGTGCCTGGTGGATTCAAATCATAAATCTTTTGGATAGCAGCCATAGTACTTAACCACTATGCCACCAGAGTTTCCATTCAAGGTATAGGTAGATATTATTATCCTCACTGAACAAATGAACAACATGTAAAAACTGATTATCGGAAAGATCAAATTGAATCACACAAAGGCAACAGCTACTAAATAAGAAAAGCAAGATTCAAAGTAAAGAAGCGTAGTGGAAACTGAGAGCCAGTATTGGAACTCCATTTGTGTAGAAGATAGCTGAAAGATTCCATTCAGTCTAGTATAAGAGTTAAAGTTCTAGAGGAATAAAAAGGAATGGAAATTAAAATTAAAATATATACATGTATTCTGTAGGAAAAATTAGAAAACACCTTTTATGTAGGTAGACAGAAATTGCAGTTGATGACAAAGGATTTAGAAAAATAAGTGTGTTTTTCTAGCAAAGACAGGGTATACTGAAAGTGGTCTCTTGTTCTAGGACAAAAACAGCTTTCTCAATGCTTTTGCTTGTAAGACCACTGTGCAAAGCCAGAGTTTCTGTTATTCTGTGTGTTCACGTCTAAGGAGCAAGATAAACAGGACGCTGCAGGACAGTCTACTTACCATGTGTGGCTTTTACTCTGGTCATGAGACGATGGGTAGAAACAGACCAAGAAACGGCAATTGTTTGTTAGGTTGGATACCACGTGACACCACTGATGAGCTTAGGTGTTCTCAGGTGTTACTTCTCGAATGCTATATATAAATGACTTGAAAATTAAAATACTTTAACTCATTGGGTCTCAGATTTTTCACCTGGAAAAACTGGGTTCCAAATGCCTATCTCCTGTGACTGTTGTGGGAATTAAATGAGATAATTATGTGAAAGCAGTTACGAGGCGTGACAATTAAGTCTGTGAACTTAATTTCTCTAAGTGCTACATACTTCATTGCTAAATATCACTATAGTCACCTTCAAAGTATTCCTCTCGGGAAGCTATGCACCAATGCCAGCCTAGTCCACGCTTCAAAGCAACTTTGGAACTCTTTCTGGAATGGCCATTGTGCACAGTGGCTTGGCAGCAAGTTTGTGAACTTAATTGTATAGTTGTCTGTGAGGGAGTTGTTAGCCAGTAAACAAATAGCTGTATTGGAACTCCCTCCTTACTCACCTGATTTGGCCCCCAATGACTTATTCTCTTTCCTCAAAGATAACGGAAACATTGAAAGGAAGACATTTTGATGACATTCAGAACATCAAGGGTAATACGACAGTAGCTCTGATGGCCATTCTATAAAGAGTTTCAAAATTGCTTTGAAAGGTGGACCAGGTGCCGGCACCATTGCATAGCTTCCAAGGACATACTTCAAAGTTGACAGTAGTAATATTAGTAATGAGGTATAGAGCACTTTTTCTCAGATGAGTTTGCAAACTTAATTGTTAGATGTCATCTATCTCCATGTCTAATATATAAGTCTCTTAGTAATTATTTCTTTTCCTTATTTAAGAAAAAAAAAATGAGATTCATGCTTCATGCTTCAAAACAACCTAAGGAAGGGAGACCTGTCCCAGAGTCAGATAATGGCCACAGCAGCACTGAATGTCTGAGCAGGCCTTGAAGGTTCTTTGCCCAGCAGCTGGCCCTGAAGGCTTAACTTTGTGATTCATATCCAAGGAAATGGGACACATTTTCCTTGAAGCTGGTTTGCTTTTTGTAAGCCATCTGGCATCTCTTAAGACATCTGGAACTCACTCAAAGTATACTACAGTCCTGGGAGGCATTAAAATAGAATTATGATTCCTCAGAATGTGAGGCAAATTGAGGCCCAAGGGACGTTGGATAGAGAAACAGCAGCGTTCACACCCTATCTTCTTTGCTGCTGGACACAGGACTTTAGAGTAGACTGGGGAAAAGCCACATCTGACCTGACAGGCTTCTTCATTTTGACCAGAGTTCTTAATCTCTCTGAGATGTATGTGTGGGTTTGGGGTTAGGGGTGGGGGTGGGGAACACAAATCACAGATCCCTTTGAATTTCTGACAAAATGTGTGTACCTTTTGCCCAGATTTTGGGGGGGGGGGTGGGGAATATACATCCAAATAGTCAGCACTTCAGAAGGTTTGCAGATCATGTGTACCTTTCTAGATAAATAAATGCAATCTTAAAGGATAATTTATGAGCCTTGTCATTAAGTTCCATGGAATTTTGACCACACACAAAGAGACGTATAGAAACATGTCAAATACCTGTCATCGTTCATCCTGCGGATTCACTTATCCCCTTCCCTCTAGTGTGTGTTTGGTGCAGTAACTTCTGGCAGGGCTGCTGAGGCAAAATGGAGCCACATATATGTATTTTATTGACTTCTCTGAAGTCAGGTGTAGATTCAGTAGGTCTGTAGAACCTAAAAAGTTTGCAGTCTTGCAGGCTCAGTTAGCCCTTTCATACAGAGTCCATAGTCTTTACCTCTGGAATTTATCCTCTTTCTGCTTTATATCACAATCCCTTGTCATCGAGTCAAACCAGGATTGTAAAACCTTCTACAGCTTGCCAGCCTTCTTTTTTCAGTTCCTTTTATCTCTGTATAGTCTTTCCTAAAGTTACGTTATTTCTACTTTGAATCATTTCCTTTCTCCAATACAAGAGCCATCCTTTTGATCCATATGACATGTTTAGTCTATTTTTACACTTAACATAATAATTGCTGGATGCATTTTGGCCACTCCAAGACTGTTATGATTTCAGTTCCTGTATTCTCCAGGAGTTTGGAGGAAAGGTGCCGTTTTAAGCATGTCTACACACAACTGGGGGACCAAGGCAGTAAAGGCAGTAACTTGGGATACAGAGAAGAAATACCAGTCTAGTCTAGTGTGAGGTCTGTTCATCGATGATGGAGATACTGAGTCATAGCAGGCTGACAAATATAGGTAAAGAGCGGTCAAAAGAATGGAGGGAAAGAAACGGGAAACAAGTTGTAGGTAGAGGGAGTAATGTGAAATGGCACTGAAATGAAAGACAAAGCATGGAAATTTCAAGGAACTGTATCTGCTGCCGTTGAGTAGACTTCAACTCATAGCAACCCTATAAAGGTCAGAGTAGAACTGCTCCGTAGTTTCCAAGAAGAGCCTGGCAGATTCGAACTTCTGACCTCTTGGTTAGCAGACGTAGCGCCGCTTAACCACTACACCACCAGAGTTTCCTCAAGGAACCACAGTCATTCATTAAGGAGCCCCAGGGATGAAGTAGGTAAGCACTAGGCTGCTAACTAAAAGGTCAGCAGTTTGAACCCAGCAACTGTTCCGTGGGACGAAGGTGTGGCAGTCTGCTCCCACAGAGATTACAGCCTCAGAAACCCCATGGGGCAGTTTTATTCTGTCCTATAAGGTTGCTACGAGTCAGAAATGACTCAACAGTAATGGGTTTTGGGATAGTCATTCATAATGGCCAATGTGTGCATGTGTGAAGAGGGTGGAGATGTTGGTCTAGTGTAGGCTAGACTGGAAAGTAGGAGCCAATAAACTTGATCATGAGGGACAAAAGGGATCCCTGAAGGATATTAAATCAGTGAATTATGTGGTCAGATTTGAAATTCAAAAGGTCATTCTAATACAATTTGGAGATTTGGTTTAGAAGCAGGTAAAAGTGGAGGCAAAGAGATCCCTCCAAAAGCTGCTCCAGTCATTCAGGTAAAAAATGACAAGGAACTAGAAATTAGAAAAGGATGTCTTGGTGACTAAATATAGATTAAAATTCACATGAATCAAAAATAACTCCCAAGGTTCTGACTTAGGCAACTAGGTAGATGGTAGTGAATTCCCTGAGATAGGAAACAGAGAGGAGTAGTGTGTTTGGGTAGAGGAAGGGTTGAAGAGTTCAGCTTTGAGCACATTGATCTGAGTAGTCACATTAAAGTGAAATAGTGACTTCAGAGTCTTCAGTATGTAATTGTAGTCATGAGAGTGAATAGGATACCCAGAGGACACAATGTAAAGTAATAAGTCAAGAAGTCAGACACTAATTGTTAAGGAGTGGATATGCAAAAACCTAGAAAGAGACTGAAAACAATCAGGAGACATGGGAGTATGTTTATGAAAGCTAAAGATGAGAATCTGGAAAAATATGGCATGACTAACGGCATCCCATGCTGCAAAGAGACCATTTAAAATTGGGACTGAAAAGTATTCATGGAGGTTATTAGTGACCTGGTGTCTTAGTTTTCTAGAGTTGGTGTAACAAAATACCACCACCAAAAACAAAACAAAACAAAAAAAAAAATGAGTGACTTGGAAGAATAGAAGTTTGCTGTCTCATAGTTTCGGAGGCTAGGAGTCCAAATTCAGGGGGTCAGCAAGACCGCGCTTCCTCTGCTCTGCAGGAAGAATCTCATCTCTCCCCGCTTTGAGAGCCCAAGTTATTTCTGGGTGTCACTTGGCTTTTAGATGCATCTTCACCTAGCATGTCTTCTTGTCTGACCCTGGCTCCACGTCTCTTCTACCCTTTTATAAGGCACCATTCAGAAGCTAATAGGATCCACCCTACTCTAATACAACTTCCTCAACTGGTTAAATCTTCAAACAGCAACCTTATATCCAAACAAGATCACATTCACTTGTAAAGACTCAGGATTTTGGAGGGGACATAATTTCATCTGTAAAAACTTGGAGAAGGCAGTTTAAGATTTGGATGCTGTGATAAAATGCACATGGAGGCATCAGTGGGAAGGAAGGAAGCTGTGACAGTGTCTGTGGGCCATTCGTTCAAGGAGCAACTTGGCGAACTTCGGTATTTTCTTCTTGTTGCTGTCCCGATGTTTCCAATTTATAGTGATGCTGTAGGACAGAACAGAACTGCTCCACAGGGTTTCCAGGACTGTCGTGTTTATAGACGTACCCTGCCACATCTTTCTCCCGCAGAGCTGGTGGTGGGTTATGAACTGCCGACCTTTCCATTAACAGCAAGCACTTAACCATTACACCACCAGCTTCACTCTTGCACATAGGGTCTCCATGAGTTGGAACCAGCTCAGTGGCACCTAGCAAGTATTTATTTCACATGCTGTGTTTTCAATAACAAATATCATTTCTTTCTGATTTAAAAAATTCATCTCTTTGTTAGACAGAAAGAACTACACATAATTATTTTTCTTTTTGACTAAGGGTCAAAATTTAATGTTTGTGAATGTTAATATTTAAAAGATTTTAATAATCCTGAAAAATACTGAATTGCTAGATTTCTCTTGTATGCTTCTATTATATCCTGTACAGCTGTCAGCAGTTATTTCTTAGCAGCTGTCAATCAATCTGTTTCTAGGAACCTTGATGTACTAGTTCTAATCTGCTGTTCATTTTAGCCTAGAGAAAAATTCAGTGTTGCCAGGGGAAATAAGTTGTTTTTAGAATAACCTCTTAATACTGTTGTGTAAAAATACATCAATATGTTGTAAATGTGGACACAATTTAGTTCTTACTTATGAAGTAGAGTGGCAGAATGTAACCAGTATCTATCTTTCTCACTTAATTTTTTGCCAGCCTCTTGTCACATTTGTGTAGTCTACTCTTCAGTGACTTCAACTCATTCATTCATCCACCCCTTCATTCACCCATGTGTACATTTCTTTGACAATTATTAATCCTTTGTATTTCATCACTGAGCTAGGTAATAACAATAAGAAAATGAATGAAACTGAATTCTAGCCCTCAGTAAGCCAGTGTCTTGTAGACAGACTCAACAAGTAACCACATAACGGCCACCTGGTCGGATGGGTACGTAAAAGTACAGTATTAGTAGGTAATGTCGAACACACACAGTTTCTAAAAAGTGCTGTGCTCTTTCTCATTAATAATTGGTGTGTGTTTTTTCCATCTGAAATTCTCCAACCCCTTATTCTTCTGGAATGCACTTATTAGTCATTAAAATTCAAAACTAACCTTTTTTTCTTTTTTAGTTCCTCAACATTACTCCTCAGTACCTAGTCAGTGACATACACAGGATTTGAACCCAGATTAGTTGTCTTTCCTATTACAAAGGTCAGTGAAGATGACCGTTGAGTCACTATACTAAACCCATTATCACTGAGTTGATTCCAACTCATAGTGACCCTATAGCACAGAAGAGAGCTGCCCATAGAGATTCCAAGTCTGTAATTGTCACGTCTTTCTCCTGCAGAGTGACTAGGGAGAAAATCAAAATGCCAATTTTTCAGTTAGCAGTCAAGCACTTATGTTGCTATGTTAAAATTCCTCTGAAAATTATAGTAGCAGTTAGTCTAAACACTGAACAAACTAGAATTAGGGACCTTTTTTGTTATTCATCTCTATCTATTTCTCTGTCTCTGTGTCACCTTTCTTCTTTATGTCATTTCAATAACCAACAAGCACCTACTAAAAACTGGGAGCTACTCTAAATCTTATTTTGCCACGTAATCTTCACAGAATACTATCATAGCCCTAAGAGTTCAACATATTTAAATCTAAGTATCACCAGTCCACCACTCTGAGAACTGAACTGCCTTGTTAGCCAGACTCAGAAAATATTAAGCACTTGTGAAAATACAGTGATACTTTATTCATTCATCCAATAAGTATTTACTGAACTTCTGATTTCTGGAATAATTCACATTATTTATTTGCTATGTGATGTTGAGGAAGTCACTTAATCTAAGTCTTAAGTTTTCTCCAAATACAGTAATATTAGCCCTGTTATAACCCCAAGCTTATTTTGTTAATCCAAGTGAATGATACAAAATGCTTTGCAATTTGCCTTTATAATGGATTTTTGATAATCCTTTTTCCTTTACCACCCAGCTCACTGCCAAGAAAGATGTAAAATCAGCATTTCAAATATCAGTAACTTCTGAGTAATGACTGTATCTGTGTTAATTAAATAAAATTCTGTATTGTTTATAATAATTATATTGGACATTCTTGCCCTAAACAATATCCTAATGGTAGAATGTACTCCTGGATCTTAATTCCTTGTTTAAGTCACAGAGATTCTAATTATGGAAGGGGCATTCAAACCTCAATTTCATTGTTGTGAAACTTCAAATCGTTTCTTATTTGCAGGTCAGAGCTATATGTGGGAAACACGGGCTATATCTGCCGTTGAGTCTTTTGGAAACATTGCTTAACCATCAACATTTGGGTTACCAAAATGAAATAAAGTAAGTTGAATTTTAATCATGTAATATATTGAGTTACCAAACATAGAACTCTTGACTTTAGGGCACTAATAGGAAATTGATGTGTGAAGCAATTCATAGCATCTCTTGAAGTAGAGTTACATCTAAAAAAATGGTTTTTATGGCCATAGAGGAACAAAGCAAGAAACTTCCACTTCCAGTCATTATGTACTGTCAGTGACTAGATTTACCCTCTCCCTTTAAACAACAAAAGAAGACAAAATATATTAAACAACGTTTTTTAGGTACTGGACATCAGGAAGCACATAACACAATCCCTGGGAGAATGACAACAAATAAAGTGAATGCTACAACTTTGTCAGCTTATTACATAGTGAGCAGGAATCAAAACACAGCCTAGCAGTCTTCCTGAGTTAACAAGATAGAGTTGCAGTTCAGGGAGATCAAGGAAGCTAGCATCTGAAGTAGCAGAAAGATCTCTCTAGAAATCTGCAAAAAAGTTGTATTTGACTCTTAATGTTAGTACTATTTAATATATTTTTTAGTGAACTCCCCAAATCCAGGAAAACATACACACAAGCAACTGTCAGATCTCACCCAAGCTTATAAATAAACGTGCAGTGTTTGACAATAATGTTATGAAGTCTATACTATAAAGTTTTTATAGACTTAGTGAAGTAGCATAATTTTATTTGAAAGAGGATAGAAATGAAAATTTAAAAAAGATGAGACTAATAGAATATAAATACCAAGATATTAGATTTATATCCAAATATATCAATAATTACATTAATACAGCAATGAAACCATTAAATGTCCTTAAAAATAAAAATAAATGCTCTCTACTACAATAAATCTTTTAAATATAAAGGCATAAATAGGCTAAAAGTAAAAGGAGGGAAAAAGATATACCATGCTAACTCTAATGAAGGAAACATAAAAAAAAAAAAAAAAGACAAAACCTGCATTCATTACATTATTATATTCCAAAGCAAGGGATAGTGCCAGAAGTTAGTTTATGAAGAGGACATGACATTCCTAAATGTTCAGGCCAGTAATAACTGAGATGCAGAATAGATGAAGTAAAAACAGAACTGAAAGTGGAAATAGACAAATTTGCAATTATAGTTAAGAGCTCAACACTTGTATCAGAAATGGGGAAACTCTGGTGGTGTAGTGGTTAAGTGCTACTGCAGCTAAATCAGAAGGTTGGCAGTTCCTTAGAAACTATGGGACAGTTCTACTTTACCTGGAGGGTCGCCCTGAGTTGGAATTGGCTCATCGGCAGGGGGTTGGTTTGGGGTTTTATCTGAAATGGAGCCCTGGCGGTGGAGTGATTAAGTGTTCAACTGTTAACCAAAAGATTGGCAGTTCGAATCCACCAGCCACTCCTTATAAACCTGGGGCAGTTCTAGTGTGCTGTATACAGGCATCAACTCAGCGGCAGTAGGCCATCTATAATTACTATAATAAATAAAAAACTGGGGAAAATGTACAAGATTTGTACTACACTACTTATGAATTACTAGATTATAAGTGGCAGTTACCCAGTGACATTTATAGAATGCACTACCTAACCACAGCAGAATACAGATTATGCTTAAATGAACACAGAATATTCCAAAAATAATCCAGATTCTGGGACACAAAAGAAGTCTTAGTGGATTTTAAAAGACTGAATTCAAACAAAGTATGTGCTGCTCCTGCAACAGAATTAAACCAGAAACCAATTAAAAAATATAATAATAATAAAAAATTGTGGAAATTTTCAAATATGTGAAAATTAAATATCATACTTCTAGATGACTTCGGATCAAAGGAAAATCATGAGGCAAATTAGAAAATACTTTTAACTGAATAACAGTAAGAACAACATATCAGTCATCCCTGGCTTTTTAATTTTTCCCATGTTTCAACCCATCAGTAAAGCCTGTTAGCTCTGCCTTCAGAATGTGTCTGAAATGTGACCGCTTTCTCAACACCCCTGTATTATTACTACTTTAGTCCAAGGTGACATTATCTTTTTTGTCTGGATTGCTGCAATAGCATCTCAACAGAATGCTCCCTGGAAGCAAGGATGGTGAGACTGCACCTCATGTACTTTGGACTTGTTGTCAGGAGGGATCTGTCCCTGGAAAGGGACATCATGCTTGGTAAAATAAAGGGTCAGCAAAAAGAAGAAAGACTCACAGTGAGAGAGATTAACACACGACCTGCAACGATGGGCTCAAGCATAGCAACAACTGGAAGGATGGTGCAGGACCAGGCAGTGTTTCCTGCTGTTGTCACAGGGTCACTGTGAGTCAGAATGGACTTGAGGGCACCCAACAACAACAGCACCCCAACTGGATGTTGCCTCTACCTTTGTCCTACTAGTTTATCCTTAGGAGAGCAGCTGCAGTGATCTATTACAACCTAAATGAGATCATATCACAGCTCTCCCCAAAGCACGGCAAGAATCCCGTATTTCACTCAGAGAAAAAGCTAAATCCTTAAAAAAAGAGTGTACGTGATCTGTTCCCCAATCACTTCTCTACCTCCATCTACAACTCCTTTTGTTCATTTGGTTCCAGTTATGCTGGGATCCTTGCTTATCCACAAATACACTAGATGCACATTGACTTTAATGCCCACGCTCTGCATATTTTTCCTATCTAAAATGCTCTTTGCCCGTATACTTCATGCCCACTCTTCTTCAGGTTTTGCTCAAATATCTTTCTCAATAAGGCCTCCATTAATCACCCAGTTTAATGCTGTAAGCCCTCTACCCATTCATCCTTCTCCTTTACCTGTTCTCTTTTTGCTTTCTCCTATAAACTTAAAGCCTTCTAATGTGCCATATAGTTTATAACTTTATTATATTTATAGTTATTATCTGTTTCTGCCTTTCTGATGAACTGTATTCTCTAATGCCATGGCAGTGGAAGTCAGGGTCTTTGTTTTATCCACTGATACATTCCAAATATCTAAAGCAGTGATTAGTACATAGTAGATACTCTATAAATATTTATGGAACTGAATGAATTAGAGAAAGAATCAAGTATGAGAATACTCTCAGGGATTCCAGCATCTGAATTCTGCCTAATCCCTGTCTCATGGCAGACCTGAAGGAGGCCTTACCTAAACACCTCATAAAAATCAGGTTGCATGTGCTATGCTTTCTCATAGATCTCAGCCATTTTCTTTCCTAGCAACTTACCATTGTTTAAATTTTTATTTGTGTGGTTTGTTAGTTTAATATCTAGATAATGACTTCATGCTGCCATGAACCATGACTTTCTTCCTAACATTCTATTTTTAAAAAAAAATGCCAAGTATTTGACAGATAGTAGTACATGATAAATATTGGATGAATTCATTTATCCATTCGTTTAACAAGCATTTATTGAATACCTATTGAAGCACTGTTCTAGCGACTGAGATTATTAGATATAAATAAAGCAAAGCCTTTTCCCCATAGAATTTATATTCTAATGGCAAAGAAAGACAATAAATAAACTAGAATATATTCTGTATCACATGGTGATATTCCCATTGCAGAGAATGGGAACTCCAGAACACTTAACTGTGCTCTTAAGGAGTCTGCATATGGATCAAGAGGCAGTCATGCAAACAGAACAAGGGGACACTGCATGGTTTGAAGTCAGGAAAGGTATGTGTCAGGGTTGTATCTTTTCACCATACCTTTTCAATCTGTATGCTGGGCAAATAATCCAAGAAGCTGGATTGTATGAAGAAAAACAAGGCATTGAGCTTGGAGAACGACTCATTAAAAGCCTGCGTTACACAGACAACGCCATCTTACTTGCTGGAAGTGAAGAAGATTTGAAACACTTACTGAGAAAGATCAAAGACCACAGCCTTCAGAATGGATTGCACCTCAACACAAGAAAACAAAAATCCTCACAACTAAACCAGTAAGCAATACTGACATAAATGCAGAAAAGATTGAGGTTGTCAAGGATTTCATTTTACTTGGGTCCACAATCAATGCCCATGGAAGCAGCAGTCAAGAAAGCAAAAGACACATTGCAATGGGGAAATCTGCTACAAAGGATCTCTTTAAAGTATTCAAAAGTAAAGATGTCACCTTGAAGACTGAAGTGTACCTGACCCAAGCCATGTTATTTTCAGTCACATCATATGCATGTGAAAGCTGGACAATGAATAAAGAAGACCAGAAGAGGAACTAATGCCTTTGAATTGTGGTGTTGGAGAAGAGTGTTAAATGTACCGTGGATGGACAAAAGAACAGATCTCTTTTAGAAGTAGTACAACCTGAGTGCTCTTCAGAAGCAAAGATGGCAAGACTGCGTCTTACATACTTTGGACATGTTGTCAGGAAGGATCAGTTCCTGGAGGACATTGTCATAGATTGCATTGTGTCCCCCCAAAAATGTATGCATTGATTTGACTTGGCTATGAGTCCCAATATACTGCAGTTCCTCCTGCGTGTTGTGAATCCTGCCTCTGTGATGTTCATGAGGAAAAACAGACAGCAGTTGTGTTGGTGAGGCAGAACTAAAGTTAACAACTGTGGGATATAAGGGAGAGAAAGGAGCAGCATAAGTTGGGAACCTCATACCACCAAGAAGGCAGCACTGAGAGCAGAGCATGTACTTCGGACCTGAAGTTCCTATGCCGAGATGCTCTCCTTAAACTTGAACTCAGCCTGCTGGACTGTGACAGTTTCTTTTACTGAATGTACCTGTAACTTGTGAATTTGTGGTTTACCAGACTGGGTCAGTAAAATTTATCTTCATGAAGCCTTCCACTCATGATATTTTCTGTTAAAGTAGTACCAGGTGACTAAAACAGACATCATGCTTGGTAGAGTGGAGGTTCAGTGAAAAAGAGAAAGACCCTCAAAAAGACGGATTGACACAGTGCCTGCAACAAAGGACTTAAGTATAAAAATGATTGTGGACATGGCGCAAGACTGGGCAGTATTTCATTTTGTTGTTCATAGGGTCGCTGTGAGTTGGAACTGACTCGATGGCACCTAACAACAACACGGTAGTAATAGCAATAGAGGAAAATAAAACAAAAAGAAAAGTAAGGATTATGAGGAGGGCCAACTGATGAATATGTGAAATTAGGGGCTGAAGCCTAGACAGTGAATTTTTATCAAACCAGGATTGTACAATTTCCCTTCTCTAAAACCTGGGGGTGGGCAAGGTGAAGAGAATGAGTAACAAAAGTAGAAAAGTAGGCTAAGCCCTGAATAGAAAACCAAGAAGCCTAAGGTAGTCCCATAGAGGCACCTATCTAAAGAGGGAGAAACAAGTACCAAATTCCACATTATACCTCTCACCTAGCAGAGATTTATTAGATATTTGTTGGTTAGAAGTTGTTGTCCAGAACCAAGATTTCAGGAACATGACAATAAGAGTGAATGGGGAGTAGAAGATATTGCCAAGCCAACCCAAGATTAATATTATTATATCAATATTCTCAACTGCACTGTTTTCATGCACTAATCAGAGAAGCACAACAATCTCTGCATTTACCTGTCTTTGACCTTTGAATGCTCAAGGACATCAAAACCGTGAAAGCCAGTAAAGAATTGTACTTATAAGAGATAAATCTGTTTTATCCTTAAATAGTTATTGGGTAAATCTTCTTCTTTTGAATTAAGCCCATTCTGTTAAGGGCTTTGTATACAAACCTATATCCTTAAGAGATTAAAGATGCAATTTAGACACACATTTTCAGAACTGAATGCACAAATTATTATTTTAGTACATATTGTCCATTAATCTGCTGTTCAGTTGGAAACCCATTTGGAATGTGGCGCTGCTTGCTAATTAGCAGGATTCTAGTGCTGAGCTGCTTCCTGATTAAATGTCCTTTAGAATCAATAAAACATCAGGAGGGATTATGGTGATGTGGGATTAGCCCCATCTAACGAAATAAAATGAGTTGTGTTCCCTTCTTAAACTGTCATACCAAGAGCTTGATGAGAGGAGCAGTTTTGCCAACCTTTGTTGCAAAGTTTTTATTTATTTAACACTGAGATTTTTTGTTGTTGTTTTTGTTTGGGTTTTTATTTTTGTTTTTTTCCATTTTCTTACCAATTAGCAGAGACAGTAATGAACAACTGCTAAGGTAAGGTGATTTTGAGAAAAACTTGATTACAATTTCAAATCTCTACTCTGAGTCACCCTTATGTAAAATGAATTCAAGTTGTGTTGGATGGAAATTATGATCCCTGTTTTTGGCCAGCAACATGTAAGCCAGAATTAGCATTTAATGTTTCTGTGTGACCTTGCAATAAATGGTAATTAAAGAGGGCAGAGAGAGAACAGGAGGCAAACTAATACTCTAAAATTGTGTTGGCAAAATTAAATGCTTCGAACCCAGTTTAAAACACATGCACACAAGCCAAATTGTGTTGGGGAAGGGGATAAATAATGAAGCTGCTATGGAAGCTTCCTGAATAGAGTGGAGTACTTGATACAGCTCCACAAGCAGGACTTAAACCATACACATCTGGTGCACTTTTCAGAGTGCAATTAAGTTGACAAAGACTGGTTTGCTAATCCTGGGAAAGACCAGAGGATTTTAGAAGATAAAGGAAACATGAGGTGTTTGATTCAACAATTACTTTTTAATGGGAATAGGAAAATTATTAGGTAGAAAGCTTTATCTGCCTATTGGTCTGGCATTAGAACCCAAACCCGGCTGTTAAGAGTTTGTTAATCACAGCTTTCTCTTCCAGAATCCAATAAATTACCTAGAATGTAGATACGAGCAATAACAAGGCTATTGTTGATAAAAATCCTTGCCATCACTAAGCCAAGCCTAGCCAGCATTTATATGGTACTTACTGTATTCCAGGCAGTGTTCTAAGTGCTTTGTAAATGTTAGCTCTTTTAATCCTTGCATCTACCTCATGAGGGAGGTGCTATTATTTTTCAAATGAGGAAACTGAGGCATAGAGGTAGAGAAGGCTACAACCAATGAGGAACGTGCAGCGCCAGAATCTAAACAGAGGCTCTCTGGCTCCAGGGTTGTTGACTCTTCATTACTACACTAGACAGTTTCCCCTGTAACTCCAACAAAACCCAGCTTAGAACAATATATGGGAATGGTTAGGTATAGGGACTTTGGACAGAGTGCTTGAGTTCAAGGCTGGCTTTGCCCTTGGACTTGGCACTTAAATCTCAGTTTCCTAGGCTACTGTAACAAAAATACAAGTGGGTAGCTTTAAAAAGCAAAAAAAGTATTTTCTCACAGTTGAGGAGGTTAAAAGCCTGGACACTAGCTCTAGGAAAAGACTCTCTCTGTTGACCCTAGGGGAAAATCTTTATCTTAGCTTATGTCACTCTGGCTTTTCTCACTTCCTTGGCAACCTGTCCTTGCTTGTCCCTGTGTCTATGCTGCTCCTTATAATTCAGAAGTGATCAAATTTAGGAATACCCTACACTGATATGATCTCATTAACACAACCAAGAAAACCCTTATTCCAAATGACATTATAACAAAAGCTAAGGGGTTAGGATTTCAACATCTATTTTGAAAAGACACAGTTCAGTCCATGTCATTGTTAAGCACAGTTCAGGATTTAAGGAGTTTAGTATCACTTGCCCTTTCCTCTAAAACCCCAGGAAAGGCGTGGATGCAGATAAAGACATGAGAGCCTCCAAAGAAGCCCACAGCTTGGTGGAAACTTTCCCTCCTCAACATGTTAACCCTCCATGATCCCTTTAGCCTCTATCTATGGGGGTGGTAGAAACCCTGGTGGCATAATGGTTAAATGCTACAGCTGCAAACCAAAAGGTTGGCAGTTCAAATCCACCAAGTGCTCCTTGGAAACTCTATGGGGCAGTTCTACTCTGTCCTATAATGTTGCTATGGGTTGGATTTGACTTGATGGCAGTGAGTTTGGTTTTCTTGGTTTTTATGGGGAAGGTAGCATGGCTGCTGGAATCATGTATGCCAAGAGGAAACTTTGGCTCTGAAATGTACTGGGTTTGGGAACTTGGGTAAGCCGACTAAATTCTCTATCTCATCTGGCAAGAGAGAAAAACGATCCTTTTGTCTGGACTGGAGAGTTTATCCTCTCTGTCTCAAGAAAGTGTTGTGCTTGTCAGTTAACAGAAAAACAGAAGTAACACAACTTAGGCCATGTGGACACAAAGGCGAAAGCACAGAAGACGGTTCATTTCAACGAGCATACCAGCAGCTGAATTAAATAACATTTCCAAAATAAGCTACTGATTTGGCTGGGTAAGAGAATTAATACATGTATAACAAATACATCCCAGGCACATGGATTTTTTTTTTTAAGTTATGATTTAGGTGGAAGTTTATCAAGCAAATTTTGTTTTCATTAAACAGTTAATACATAAATTGTTTGCAACATTGGTTGACAACCCTGCATTGTGTCAATACACCCATTTTTCACCCCAGGTTCCCTGCCTCTATTCATGCAGTTTTCCTGTCCCTTTACATGGGTTTTAACATTTTATACACCCAAAACACCAGAAGTAGTTTTTTGATAGCCATTTGACAGATGAGTAAACTGAGACTCAAAGGTGTTAGGTAAATTCCCTAAAAGTCAGACTTTTTGAGTCTTCTTTGTCCATAGGTTAACAATCTCGTCTTTACAGTATGTTCTGTACTCCTCAGCTAAAATGCAAGACTACAGAATTCTGGAGGAGTCACTGTAATTACGAAACTCTTCAAATCCCAAAGCCTATCTAAGACTGAGCCTATGATTCTGGCAGTCTGAACAGAGCTAATGCTCTTCAGTTCTCTTGTATGTTGTGTCTGAGCTTGGGAGGACTTGAAGGATTAACTAAGGAGACAGAGAGATGGCAGTGTATGTAACAAGACAAAACGAGGAGAGAAAGCATAGCAAATGTGGAGAATCCCAAACTGTTCCTTATGGCTGAAGTATCTATTTTGTAAGGTGGAGAGAAAGCCTGGGAGGTGAGCACAAGCACTGTTGATCTGAGTCCCTGTGAAGCTCATAGAGTAACATGATGCCTTCCTCAAGATTACAGGGGTAAATCTGTAAAGTAGTCCCATGATCTGTATTTTTAAGGTTTTTGTTTGGTTTTCATTTTCATATATAGAGCTTTTTTGTATAAACTGTCTTCTGCTGAACAGCCCCTAACTAAAATTCCAATAAACAAAGAGACAAAAATTACACCAGTAACAAAAACTAGTAGGCACTGTGTTGTCAAAATCTAGAAGTCATTGCCACTAATTATGAGTAAATGCTGCGTCAGGATTGGAAGAAAGTTATTTAATAACCTGTGATATGCAGTTGAAACAACCTTGCTTGCTGGGAGTGAAGAGGCCTTGTGGCACTTCCTGATGAAAATCAAAGACTGTAGTCTTCAGTATGGATTACACCTCAACATAAAACAAGCATCCTCACAACTGAACCAGTAAGAAGGGTCATGAGAATCAGTGAAAATATTGAAGATGTCAATGTCCATGGAAGCAGCAGTCAAGAAACCAAATGACACATCACCTTGGTGTAATCTGCTCCAAAAGATTTCTTTAAAGTGTTAAAAGCACAGATGTCACTTTGAGGACTAAGGTGCACCTGACCCAAGCCATGATATTTTCAATCACCTCATGTCCATTTGAGAGCCAAACAATGAATAAGGAAGATGGAAGAAGAATTGAACCATTCGAATTATGACATTGACAAAGATTATTGTATATACCATCGTCTGCCAAAAGAATAAACAAATCTGTCTTGGAAGAAGGAAGGCCAGGATGCTTTTTAGAAGCAAGGGTGACAAGACTTTGTCTCACATACTTTGGACACATTATCAAGAGGCATCAGTCACTGGAGAAGGATATCCTGCTTGGTAAAGTAGAGGGTCAGTAAAAAAGGGGAAGACCCTCAATGAGACAGGCTGACACAGTAGCTGCAGCAGTAGGCTCTAAGATAGCAAGTGTTGTGGGGAAGGCACAGGACCAGTGTGTTCTTCTGCTGTGCGTAGCGTCACTATGAGCCCAAAGTGACTCAGCAGCGCCCCCAAACAACAACTGTTTACAGTCTGAAAGGACTTGCCACAATCTAAGATAATTTAAGAAAAAACAAACTATGGTACATATACTCAATGGAACATTGTGCTATGATTAAAAAAACAACATAGATTTTAGAAAACATCTCATAACACGGTTTCAATTGATAGATATTATGCTGAGTGAAATCAGTCAGTGTCAAAAGGACAAATATTGTGTGAGACCCCTGTTATAAGGACCTAAAAGCAGAATTATCTACAGAAGAAAATAATTTTGTTGGCTACAAGTGCGGGGGAGTGAGGGTTTATCACAGATGAGACAATTGATAGAAGTTAGAAATTTTATTCATTTACTGTAATTAATAAATTATAAATAATAAAAAGAAAGAAAGAAACATGTGTTCATATCTATCTTAACAAACCTTTTTGCATTGTAAAGCCAAAAAAGAATTAGTCAAGGATCCAGGCCAAAAACAAAATAAAACCAAACCAAATAGAGCAAAGAAAGATGAATTATTATATATCACAAATGAGACTGACATACTCCTGTAGTAGCATAGTGGTTAAGAGTGCAGGATTTGCCTAGAGAAATGAGAGCTGTCACACAAATAGGTAAATGTACACCCATGTTCATTGCAGCACTTTTCACAATAGCAAAAAGATGAAAGCACTCTAGATTCCTATCAACAGATGAATAGTGTCACGGATTGAACTGTGCACTCCAAAAATGTGTGTGTCAGTTCTGCTGGGTTGTGATTCCTGGTATTGTGTGATTTTCCTATATGTTGTAAATCCTGCCTCTATGATGTTAGTGAGGGCAGATGAGTAGCAGTTTTGTTAGTGAGATGGGACTCAATCTACATGTTTGGGTTGTATCTTGAGGCAGATTCTTTGGATATAATAATAAAGAAGTGGGCAGAGAGACAAGGGAATCACACAGAACCAAGAAAGCAATGCCCAGAAAAGAGCACATCCTTTGGAACTAGGGTTCCTTCTCCTGAGAAGCTCTTTGGCCAGGGGGAAAATTGAGGACAAGGACTTCTTCCAGAGCTAACAGAGAGAGAAAGCCCAGAATTTAGACTTTTAGCCTACTTTACTGTAAGGAAAGAAATTTCTCTTGGTTAAAGCCATCCACTAATGGTATTTCTAATGCAGCAGTGCATGATGACTAAGACACCTGGATAAACAAATTATAGGGAATCCACACAATGCAATACTGCACAACAATAAAGAACAATGATGAATCCATGAAATGTTTCACAGCATGAATGAATCTGGAAGACGTTATGCTGGATGAAATTAGTCTGTTGCAAAAGGACAAATACTATATGAAACTGCTATTGCAAGAACTCAAGGAAAGGCTTAAACACAAAAGAAAGCTTCCATGGTTATGAAGGTGGGGAGGGAAGGAGAAGGAAATTCACTAACTAGATAGTAGACAAAAATCATCCTAGGTGATAGGAAGGGTAACACCCAGTAGCAGGTAAGTTAGCACAGCTGGACTAAATAAGAAGCTAAGAAGTTTCTTGAACACAACCAAACACATCAAGGGACAGAGTAACAGGGGAAGAGATTTGGGGACCACATTTGGGGGACATCAAAGTTGGTTGGCAAAATGAAGTTTATTAAGAAAATACTCTGCATCCCACTTTGGTGACTGGTATATAGTGAGTGCTCTTAAAAGTTAATGAGCAGCCATCTGAGATGCATCAACTGATCCCAACCTACTTGGTACAAAGGAGAATGAAGAGCACCAAAGACAAAAGTATTAGCCTAAGAGACAAAAGTGCCACATAAAGCAGAAACTTCATCAGTCTGAGACCAGAAGAACTAGAAGGCGCCTGGCTACAACCAATGATTGCCCTCACAGGGAACACAACAGAGTCGCTGATACAGCAAGAGAAAAGCGTAGCGCAGAACTAACTCAAAGTCACTTTAAAAATTCAAATTTAGTGTCTTGACTGAGACTGGAGAAACCCTCAAAGACATGGACACTAGACACTGTTAACCAGAACTAAAACCGTCCTTAAAGCCCACTCTTCCAGGAAAGATTAGACTGGACTGCAAAACACAAAATAATACTCATGAAGAATGTGCTTCTTGGTTCAAGTAGATATGTGAGACCAGATGGGCACCTCATGTCAAGGGACAGGATGAAAAGGCAGAAAGTGTCCGGAGCTGATGAGTGGACACAAGAAACTTGGGGTGGAAACAGGGAGTGTGCTATCACGTGATAGAGACTGCAAACAGTGTCACATAGCAATCTGTGTATATGAGAAATTAACTTGGGCTGTAAACCTTCACCTAAAGAACAATTAGTTAAAAAAATGAGTACAGAGTTTGCACTTAGATAGTTAGGAATTAAATCCTGACTATTCCATTGATCTGCATGTCCCTGGACAAGTCATTTATGTGGCTCATAGAATGACAGTTTCCGTTAAATGAGACAATGTCCATAAAATACTCAGCAGACTCATTAAAGATGTTTAACTGGATAAATTGAATCGAAGTTAAAATTTGAACTCAGGTTTACTGGACTCTGAATCAGACTCACAGATCTGGGCTTCCATTTACAACTTCTTGGCTTCAACTTGACGTTAGGAGTTTGGAGCCCTTTTTTCCAATGAGAGCTATGGTGCCTGTTGTAGCAAGTAGAAGCTGTGCCGACATTTAAATTGTCATAGTTCTTTAAATGTCCTACAGTAACACAGCAGAATATGGGAGGAAGAAAACCTTTTACCAGAAGGCTTTTAAGTATTTTATTGCTCACATAAGTTCTATACGCCATTCAAATCAGGCAGTGCCCCAGTTCAAACTTTTCCCGTAGTCTCCTTTTGCTACTATTAGCATATAATCAAATAGGCACAGGAGAGTTTCTGATGACATTTTTTCTAGGGCCTTATCTCATATTGTGTATCCCAAAATTCTGATAAGTGTTAAGTCTGCTCTAAAAAAAAAATAGATGTTATATAATGAATACATACCAATGGATATAAGTTTTTGTTGTTATTTTGTCTTGTTTTTATCAAGGGGTCAGAAAAAGCTCTAGGCATAACCTTTTAAAAGACCCTGGAAAGAAATTGCAGACATTGTAGAAGACAGACATTTGTTCTATCTCAGTTCATTTCTAGATTTGTGCTAACATTAGATCTTTATAAAATTAGCAATGTCCCTTGTGGACTGGTGAACAACATGTTGATAAATGGAACAAAGAATTGGAGTTGTTAACCATTTCATTCTACTTGGATCAACTATCAACATCCATTGAAGTAGCAATCAAGAAATCAAACTATGTCACATTTGGTAAATCCAGTGCAAAAGACCTCTTTAAAGTTTTAAAAAGCAAAAATGTCACTTTGATGACTCAGGTGCATCTCACCTAAGCCATAGTTTTTGTTTTTGTTTTAGCATATAAAACCTACACAGTGAAAAAGAAAGACAGAAAAAGAATCAATACATTCGAATTGTGGTGTTGACAGAGAACACGGAATATACAGTGATCTGAATAGGTAGTCTTAGAAGAAATACAAGCAGAATGGTCCTTTGAACCAAAGGTGATGAGATTTTGTTTCGTTTATTTTAGACACATCATCAGAAAAGATCATTTGCTAGAAAATTACATAATGTTTGATAAAGTAGAGGGTCAGTGAAAATCAAGGAAAGTCTCAATGAGGATTGACACAGTGGCCACATGAATGGACTCAAACATACCAACAACCATGAACTGGGCAATGTTTTGTCCTGTTATACATTAGTTTGCTGTGAGTCAGAGCCAACTTGATGGCAACTAACAGTATTCCTTGAGAGTGAGGCTTCACCTCTCTTTTATATGCCTAGACTTGTATCATTTGATATAGTCGTCAGCTTATCTAAATTGTGGTCTTGGCCTCGCCTGCATACCTTATCTGTTTGTGAATTGAACATGACATGAAACCTTGGGGACTACTTTTTAAAAAACTTGAAATCAGGACACATTTACCAAACAAAGAACTTTTCAGACTTGTGAAATCATGTCTAGGAAAAGTTTTATGAGGTATAAGTAAGACAAACTAGTTACATATTTAATGAATCCTTTTTATTTCAAGAAAATAAAGTCACATGAAAGCAGAACTCTTGTAGACAACCCAGAATATATTCCACAACTTGCTCTTTATTTTGCTTGATTTTTGATGGCAAGGAGAAGAAGCGGGGAGGGGGGACTTTTCCTTTCCAGTATTGCTGCTTGCAACAGAAAGAGCCTTTTGCTAATATAAGCAGATAGGTAGGTAGGTAGAAGGTATATAGATTTTATTTGGGAAAAATAAAGCTTCAGAAAAGATCAGAACAGGAAATTAATGAGAAACACACACACACATACAGAGATATTAAACAAGGAGGACCACAGCTTTGGCTAGAGAAGGATATGGGACTTAGATTGTAGTCCATCTACATAGCATCCAAGAATAAACTAGTGTGCTATTACTTGAATTATGATGTAGGTTAAGAAGACTGAATATACCATGAACTGCCAGAAGAAGAAACCAATCGATTAGTCTTGAATGAAGTACAGCCAGAATGCTAATTAGAAGCAAGAATAACAAGACTTCATCTCACATACTTGGGACATATTATCAGGAGGGACCAGTCCCTGGAGAAGGACATTATGCTTGGTAAACTAGAGGGTCACTGAAAAAGAGGAAGACTCTCAATGAGATGGATTGACATAGTGGCTGCAAGAATAGAATCAGGCAAAACAATGATCCTGAGGATGGCACAGGACTGGGCACTGTTCGTTCTGTTGTCCATGGTGTTGCCATGAGTCAGAACAGACTCAGTGGCACCTAAGGACAACATTACTAGGAGTCCCTAGTAACGCTTTCTATAGTCAACTACTAGCCAAGAGGTTGGGGGTTTGAGTACACCTAGAGTCACCGCTGAAGAAAGGCCTAGTGATCTACCTTTGAAAAATCAGCTACTGAAAACCCTAAGGAGCACAGCTCTGCTCTGTCTCATGGTCATCATGTGTTGGAACTGACGGGACCGCAATTACTAGAGGAATGGAGAATGGATGCCCAACAAAAAACTAATTTCCACTTCTGAAGCTTTGTCAAGGCCTTTTTTTTTTTTTGGCTTTAAATGACTGCCTGATTGCCACATGCCAGCGTGTCACCCAGTGCAGTTTCTGTTGGGTCGTTGTGGTAAAATGAGTTCCATTATGTAGTCTTTTACCTTAGTTCTTTGGAAAAACAGCTTGAGAGATTTTTACCGTAAACCTTGGGAAGTACCTTTGCCCTAGTTTTCCAGCCAGAGGGTTTGTTAGTTTTCTCCAGGTTGATGGCTATTTCCTGAGCAAGGTGTAAACAACTTGGGGTTGGCACTTTTTGTCTGGCACTAGAATACACCCTGACCTGTGCCGGCTATGCACATTGGACAGACTGATCAGTAGACTTACACAAAGGAAGTAATTACAGCTCATTATGCAAATGAAGTGCCTGTGGCCTAATGAGAAGGAATTGGTCAGTTTGGGGCTCTGTTGGGAGTGCCCTGCCTTGAAATTGTTGAGGAGTTTGCTTGTATATGCTGCCAACTCCACAGAGGTGGGCAGACAGAGGCAGAAGGACGAAAGAGGGAAAACAAGCAGAGAGAGACAAGGCAAGGAACGTCCTAAAAGAGCTATGACCCAGGTCAAGGACTCTTAACACTGAAGACAGCACAAGGCCCCCAAAGGGTCCCGCCTCAGAGCCAGCAACAATAGACCCAGAAGGCGCCTTGCAGCAGAGTTGGTGGTGACAGATGACACAGCCAAGAGGCTATACTGAGAGGCTCAGAGGGCCCAGAGGAAGCCTGACCTTAGGGTGCCGAGAGGAGTTCTGCACAGCTGAGAGACGACGAGAGCAGCAGAGGTAGCAGGGTCTGCTCGCTTGCAAGGAAGGTACAGAGGAGCTGAGACAGCTGTCCTGCATAGAAGAAGGGAGGGATGTACTCTTCTCATCAAGGGATACTTTGAGACTTAGCCTGTATGCTTCCTGATCCTGATCCTAGACCATATAGCCTGTTGATCCCAAGTTATACCCTGTTACTTCTTCAGTAAGCTGCTTAGCTTTAAGGATGGTCTGTGAGTTCTCTGTGACCACTGACTGCAGTGGATGATCAAACCCAGAAGAAAAGCAGAGTGCTGCAGGAGGGACTGCTGGTAGCAGAACTGGTAGACATGTCGCAGGGGTCCTGGGAATCAGCTTGGTGCTGATCTTCATTCTTAACATCTCCCTGAAGTTAGACACATTGTGACATTACTACTACTCCCTCCATTTGACAGTCATATCACTAAATACTGTCGATTGTCACTCAGTATCCTTATCCACCCCTTTCTGTGTCCTTTTCTGTAATGCAGTACTTTCTGTATTTGGGAAGGTTAAAAAAAAAGTCACGAAAATACACCTTTTCTAGAAAACCCAGAATATATTCCATAATTGGCCCTTTGTCTTTGTTTGAATTCTGATGGGCAAGAAGGTGAAAAAAAAACTTATTTATATTGCTAGCAATAGAAACTGCATTTTGATAATAGAGCAAATACATACATATGTATTTTTGAAAGGATATGATACCACTTATTTGGGAAAAACAAAACTTTAAAAAGAATCAATTTTGTTGTTGTTGTTCCCAAATTAAAAAAGCGTATTTCCCAGACTTCTTTGGCACTGAGGTTCTGGAATCAATTTAAGTTCTATTAGTGAGATGCAAATGCATGAGATTTGGAAGGCAGAGTGGGTAAGGGGGAGATTTCATTTATTTTGTAGCAGAGAAGTGACTTCTTAACTCTGGCAGGCATCACTGTTTCTACTGCTTAGTCACTAGGTTTGTCATTAGGGGGAAGTGAGACATCAGCCACTCGGCTGCAGTTCCCTGATCTCTAGGCCACATTTGCGGAAGTCCAAATGTGAGTCTACCAGTAGCCTCCAAACTCTGTCCTTCCAGCCTTTGCAATAATTTTGTGTGCATTTAATTTACTATATTAGAGTCTTTTCTAATGGAAATTCCTAGTTTCTGTATCCTATGTTGAACCCAGAATGAAACTACTCGGTATATATTTAAAAATTCAATGTACATGCTTCTAGAGCAATGATATTGATGACCAATACTGTTAGGTGTTTGTTATTGAAACTACTGTTTCCCTTTTGGACAGGTGGCAGAATTTTGTTGAGTTGCTGAGCAGAGCTTCCTCTGATGATACGTCATCTGACTTGCCTGCAGGTAAATTCAGTTATTTTGTTGCTCTAGGCATTTCTGCAAGATACAGAAAATGGTTAGCAAAGAACTGCTATAAAACCACAGACTCCTGAGAGAACTCGTTTTGTGGAGCTGTTGATTCGCTCTTTAGCTTGATTAGTTTGCTTGTGGGGTTTTATATCATTCTTCTCTGATTTGTAAACAGCTCATGAGTGAAGACAAAATAAGACTGAGAATTGCCTTAATGGCTGTTATTTGCCAGTTAGGTCATTTTTAATTTATAAATTCCAACTTATGGAGACCCCATACATTACAAAGTAGAACTCCTTTGTAAGGTTTTTGTAGCTGTGGTCTTAACGGAAACAGGTTTGCTAGGCCTGTGTTCTCCATACCACTGATGGGTTCAAAGCACCAGTCTATAGGGTAACAGTCAAGTGCAAAGCACTTGAGCAATTTAGTGACCTCAGATGAGTCATGAAAAGGTGTACTTGTGCACGTATTTGTTTTTTAATGAGGCATTTTCTAGTGATAGCCCTTTAAGACTAACGCAGTACACTTACAGTAGAAGCTGGTAACACTTACTAGAATCTCAGTTGTATCATTCATTAGATGTAGGAATTCTGTTACGTATTTCTGCAACCAGGTGCCTCACACGCATGCACACATTCTTCAAGATTTATATGTAAGTATGTGTAAATGCAGTTTCTTTCTTTCCAGTAAGTGCAGTTTTGGGGTTTTAGAAAATGAAGCAATGAAAAGGTTCTTCAGAAACCATTTAACTGTATTACAGTATATCCAACTGATAAAGCTTTATGTAGATATAAAATCTTGTGGCTGGACTGCTACAGGAAGATTTCCAAGGCATGTTATTTAGTGAAAGTATAAAATGGAATTGGGCAAAATATTTAGTAATTAGCATGTTTTAAACGTGACAGGTGAAAAAATATGCATTGATATTAATCTGCTGTTGCATTAACTCTATTTACTATATCCATCAACCATTTAATGATTATTCTTTGGATCAAAATACAAGGTACAGAGAGAGTAGGAGTAGAGGGAGGAATCCTGTATCACTCTGTATCCAGGCAGAAAAACAGAAACCTTCTTAGGTGTTTCAAACACAGGAAGTTTACTACAAGGGGCTGGCCATATAAATGTTAGAGAGCTGAAAAAGAGAGTAGTGAGGTCACCTAGATATTACCAACTGTAAGAAACAACTGCTAAGCCGAAGAACCAGAGTGGAGGACGTAGAAAAAGGAGTCTTCTTCTCAGGCTAAACTCTCAGAATCTAGGAGCACGGTGCTGCTACACAGCTGGTTTTAGGCTCTCCAAGCAGGTGCTGTGTAGCTGTGAAGAGGATTTCTGAGGGAAGGCCACATGGTTCTTGAATTTCAAGGGGAGTACCACATAGGTGGGGCTGACCACCTTGGTGGGGCTCAGACCTCTAAGGAAGGGGGTGGTGCTTAGATCTCTGACTGAGCACCATGTAGCCTGTGCTAGGGTGACTTTGACTGGCTGTTCATGTGACCACTGATGTATCACATGTGGCTAGTGTTAAGAAGGTTGAAAAAAATAGCTGTAGCACTTCCCTGATATTGGAGAAATACTCATAAAATCCCCAAACAGGAAGAGAGTGTCTGTACCTTCTCCCCACCTTCTAACATCCCCTTAAGAATCTCCCATTGTGAGAATTTAGCCTGAAGCTATTCAGCCAAAGAATTTGGAAGTCATAACTGTAGGTTCCCAGCTCCAGCATTGCAAGAGCGGAGTATAGCAGGGGGGGATGGCCTAAGAGATAACAGCTTAACTTCAACTCAGGATTCAAGTCTCTATGAGATGATACCCGTCTTTAAGAAACTTAGAGTCTTGTTGAAAAAGTAGGGCAAATACATCAAAAGATGAAAATAATAAATATTTTAACCAAGTATGTTTCTCTAACTCTCTTATATAAGTAAGGTAACATGGTATAGCTGAAAAATGACTGAAAATATAGATTGAAGTATCACTTCTGCAACTAAATCCCTGTGTGTGTTGGAACATTTTACTTAGCTCTGACTCATTTGGGTGGAAAGAAGGGAGAGAGAGAAATCTTCCCTATTGATCTCTTGGGCGATTTGAAGTCTGGTAACTTTTTAGACAGTATAGTACTCTACAAAGCAAGAGGGTGGTTATGCTTGCATTGATGTGGTTGCACTGTTATTGCGATAGCCTGCTAAACCAAAAAACCTGAAACCAGGGCCATCAAGTCATTTCCGACTCATAGTGACCCTATAGGATGGAGTAGAACTACCCTATAGAGTTTCCAAGGAGTGCCTGGTAGATTTGAACAGCTAACTTTCTGGTCAGCAGCTGCAGCGCTTAACTACTCCACCACCAGGATTTCCATAGTCACTGACCAAGTTAGTGGCCAGGTCTCTTTCCATTGCTAAGAAGACGATGACTAAACGCTCTGAAGTGCTTAGTGAGCCATTTGTCTGTCTGTGCTATGGGGTCACCTATGAGCTGAAATCAACTCGACAGCAATCTTTTTCTTTCCTAGTTATAGCCCTATATGTAGACAATATAAAAGGGAAGAGGATACACTATATGGAAGTTAAATTAACAAAAGTTATTCATTATATGTGTGTGAAATCATAAAATTTTCTCATTCCTGCAGTCCCTTTTCACTCAAATATTTCAAGAAAACCTGATTATTTTTAATGTAAGTAACTCTCATCGTTTACGTTTGCTTGACAGCTGTGCCCTCCTTCTATGAAGTATTTTAGTTAAAGGGCTATGTTGACTTTTTTGCAGCAAGATGTAAAAATAAAGGGGGGGCGCACAGCAGCACTTAGGAAAATACTTCACAGGAGGAGGGCACAAATATAGGAAGCACATGTCATTTGTGTAACATACAGTAAAATGATTCATTTTTACGTATATATACTACCTTGACTAAGCAGCACTAAAGAAGAAATGATGTGTTTGAATTGTGAATTATGATGTTGGCAAAGAATAATGAATACACTATGTATACCTAGGGTTGCCATGAGTTGGCTACAACTCGACGGCACTTGGCTGGCTTGGCATGTATATTCATTACTATGCTAGGTATAGAATGTACATTTCTCAAGTGGAAAGAGCTAAAAAGAAAATACAAGCCCTGCGTTGCAATATTGAAGGATTCTAAGCAGAAAATATTAAACAATGCAGGAAACATCAAAAGAAGATGGGAAGAATGCACAGTGTTACTGTGGAAAGAAGAATTGGTTGACATGCAGCCGTTTCAGGAGATAGCATACTACCAAGAACCGATAGTACTGAAGGAAGCAGTCCAGGCTGCGCTAAAGGCATTGGCAAAAAAAGAAAGAAAGAAAAAGATTCTGGGAACTGAAGAAATACCAACTGAGATGTTTCAACAAATGAATGCAGCACTGGAAGTGCTTATTCACTTATGCCAGGAAATTTGGAAGCCAGTACCTGGCCAATCAACTAGAAGAAATCTGATTCCAAAGAAAAGTAATCCAATCAAATGCAGGAATTGCCAAACAATATCATTAATATCACATGCAAGTAAAATTTACTGATGATCATTCAAAAGTGGTTATGACAGCAAATCAACAGGGACTTGCTGGAAATTCAAGCCAGATCCTGGCTGAAAGCAGAGACTACCAGAAAGATGTTTATCTGTGTTTTATTGGCTATGCAAAGGCATTCAACAATGTGGATCATAACAAATTGTGGAAAACATTGTGAAGAATGAGAATTCCAGAGCACTCACCTGTGCCTATAAGGAAACTATACATAGATCCAAAGGCAGTCATTTGAACAGAACGAGAGGATACTGCACGATTTAATGTCAGGAAATGTGTGCATCAGCGTTGTATCATTTCACCATACCTATTCAGTCTATGTGCTGAGCAAATAATCCAAGAAGCTGGACTACATGAAGAACAAGGTATCCGGATTGGAGGAAGACTCATTACCAAGCTGTGCTGGTCAGATGACACAACCTTACTTGCTGAAAGTGAAGAGGACTTGAAGCACTTATTGACGAAGATCAAAGACCACAGCCTTCAGTGTGAATTACACCTCAACATTAAAAAACAAAAATTTCCTTGTTACTGGACTAATAAGCAACACAATGATAAACACAGAAAAGGTTGTAGTTAACTTGGATCCACCATCCAAGTAACACCCGTAGAAGCAGCAGTCAAGAATTCAAAAGATGCTTTGCATTGGGCAAGTCAGCTGCAACAGACATCTACAGACTAATGAGGAGCAGAAGTGCCACCCTGGAAGATTAAGGTGTGCCTCACCAAAGCCTTAGTGTTTTCAATCACTTCATATGCATATGGAAGCTGGACAATGAATAAGAAAGACCGAAGAAGAATTCACTTTTTTTAAAATTAATTTATTTATTTAGTATGACAGAGTGACAATGTACATTCCCGTATAAATTTACATGCCCACCTATATGCAGCTTCCACTGCTCTGTCCACTCTTCAGACAGGAACTGACACTTTTTAATCATTGCATTGGAGAAGAATACTAAAGACCATTGAATATACCATGGCTGTCAAAAGAGTCAGAAAGTCTCTCCCAAAAGAAGTACAGCCAGAATGCTCATTAGAAGCAAGCATGGCAAGACCCATGAACTTTGGACATAAGGTCAGAAGGGATCAGTCCTTGGAGAAGGACATGATACTGGTAAAGTAGAAGGTCAATAAAAAAGAGGAGGACCCTCAACGAGATGGACCGACACAGTGGCTGCAACAATGGGCTCAAACACAGCAACGATTGTGAAGCTGGCGCGAGACCAGGCAGTGTTTTGTTGTATTGCATATAGGGTTGTAATGACTGGGAACTGACTCAACAGCAGCAGCAATTGCTAAAAAGAATAGGAAAACAAAAACTACATATATGTTGCCAGCAAAAGCACACTTGAAATACAAGGGCACCACAAAGTTGAAAGTAAAACTTCAAAAAAAGTGTAACATGCAAATGACTAGCTGAAAGAAAGCTAGTTTAACTATATTACTGTCTGCTCAAGTAGATTTTAAGGAGCACTATTAGATATAAAGAAAAATAAGGATAAGAGAGTCAGTATTCTAGGAAATCATAGCAATTCTAAATTTGCATCACGTAATAACATAGCCTCAACATGCACAGCAAAACTGACAGAACCAAATCTCTGAGCTTACTGGAAGATTTTAGCATTCCTTACTGAGTACCTGACAGAAGAACAACAGCGAAAAAGACAACAGTTGCTGTCGAATCAATTCTGATTCCTGGTGACACCATGTGTCTCAGAGTAGTGCTGCCCTTCATAAGCCAGGCCTTTCTTCTGAGGCACCTCTGGGTAGGTTTGAACTGCAAACCTTTGTATTGTAGTTGAATGCTTACCAGTCTGTGCCACTCAGAAAATGAGTTAGGATAAGGGAGATGCAAACAATGTAATTACAAGGAAAGATATTACAGGCTGTTCTCTCTCAGAAACATAAATCCAGACATTCCAAACAAAATAATAGCCAAAGACGACTGATAATAAATATTTGCAAGAGTATTCAACTCCATTTGATATCAGGAAAAAGCAAATTGAAACCACAGTGACCTCAAATACACTAGGCACTTAACAAACATTTGCTAAATTAATGAATGCAAGAGTGCGTCACATCTGAGAATATTATCAGCATTTGCTTGAGGCCATTCCTAACTCAAGGAAACCCTGGTGGCTTAGCGCATTAGGTGCTCTGTCTGCTAACCAAAAGGCCAACAGTTCAAATCCTTTACGCACTCTTTGGAAACTCTATGGGGCAGTTCTACACTGACCTCTAGGGTCTCTGTGAGTTGGACATCACTCCGCAATAACAGGTAGGTTTTTTTATTCCTAACTGAAGAGGCCCTCAGTGAGGTAACAGAGTAAGCACTCAATGACTAGCCAGAAGGTTGGTGGTGTGAACACAGAAGTGCCTCAGGAAGTAGGCCTGCTGATCTGCTTCTAAAATGTCACCACCTTAAAAACATTGTGGAGTAGTTCTAGCCTACACAAGTAGGGTATCGTAAGTCAGAATCAACCTGACAGCTACTAACATAAAACAATTTCTAATTGAGCTACCATCCCCAAACTGCCCCAGCTTTTGTTGTCTTAAGTAAGTCAAACTCTTATTGCCTTAGTTTCCTTATCTGTCAAAAAAGGATCATTTCTGCCTCACAGGGTTACTCCTTAGATTAAGTGACAAAACGTGACACACGTCTAGAGTATAGTAGATAGTTAACAGATACTGGTTCCCTTCTCACAAAAGTTTCATCAGTAGGCCCCATGAGACCTGAAGCTTTTATTTAAATCAGCTTTTCTCTACTCTGGCTTCACTTTAAAATTACCTAGGGAATTGTTGAAAAGTACTGGCTGGGTTTCTACCCCTGGAGGTTCTGATTTAATTGGTCTGGTGTGCGGCCTGAGCAATGGTAATTTTTAAAGCTCCCCAGGTGGGTCTAATGTGCAACCAGCACTGAGGACCACTGATTTCAAGTCATTAGCTGGAGTATAGGGGAGGGCTGGCTCTGTAACCACCAGTGTCCACTGGAAGCCCTGTAAAACCTGGCCCTTCCAACACCTGGAAAACTCTGGAAGCCTGCTTGGCTTATTTCCTCCCATACAGATCTTCAGCTGGCAGACTAGACAGATGGTTATTATTTATCCTTCCTGCTATGTTAGAAAGGAAGAAAAAAAAATTGGCTCTGGCTGAGTTGGATTTTTCAAACAATTTTTACATGTGCAAACAATTACCTTTTTATATTTTATAGGTATCAGGAACGAGAAAGGGACATTTAAAAGAGACCAGGTGGGCTAGCGTGCGTTTTCCCCTAATGGAGCTTTTTGAAGTTTAGACGGTAAAAAAGAACTGGGCTGGGACAAGGTCTAGGTTCTAGATTATATATTAAAAAGGATAATGCATATGAATGGTGCCCAGCAAAATGCCTGGCACATCATAATTAACATCAGTCCACTCTTCCAGGGGAAACTAGAATTGCTTAATATACTATAGTAATAACACAACAACAATTAATAAAACTTGGTATTGAGTATCTTTTTGGTGTATTGTTTTATGTAGGTGATTTTATTTTACCTCTAAAACATTACTGTAAATTGCTGGCATCATCCCCTTTACAGAGGATAAAGGATTCAGATCTGAAAGCTTGCAGCAGGGAAGAAGGAAGATTAACATTCAGGTCTGGCAGAGTCACACCAAAGTTCATCTTGCCCCCTGTCACCTGCTGCTTTCTAGAATCCCTTTAGCTGTCAAACTCGGTGACTATGAGTAATTTGAGTCTTTTTTTTTTTCAACCTGCATTTAACAGAAATCTTTCCGGGGGGGCATACATACTGCGTTAAATAACCAAGGGATCAGTGCTATCAGGTGATGATCTGCTCCCATGACAACTTAGATTTCAGCTGATTCAATGAGCTCTGCTTCAAAGGGGCTGCGCAAACTGGCTGCCATCATGATGCTCATCAGCATTGTCATGGATTAAACTGTGTCCCCCCAAAAATGTGTGTAGCCATTTGGCTGTGCCATGATCCCCAATATTTGGTGATTTTCCTGTGCTGTAAATCCTAACCTCTACCTATGGCTAATACAGTGATTATGTTAAAAGAGAATTAAGGTGGGACTGCAACAGCCTTGCTAAGGGAGTTTCCCTAGAGGGTGGCTTGCACCCCCTTTAATCCTTTCATCCTGTGGGAGATAAAAAGAGAGGGAAGCAAGCAGAGAATGGGGAACATCATGCCATCAAGAAAGCAGCATCAGTAAAACATGTCCTTCAGACCTGAGATTCCTGTGCCAAACCTGTGCCAAGATGTTCCCTGAACAAGGACATGCAACACAAGGACTTTCCACCAGAGCCAGCAAAGATGGAAAGTCCTTCCCCTGGAGTAGACACCCTGAATTCAGACTTATAGGCTAGTGGACTGTTTGAGAATCAACTTTCCTTTGTTAAAGCCATCCACTTCATGGTATTTCTGTTAGAGTAGTAGCACTAGATGACTAAAACATGCATCTGTTATGGTTTACTCCAAGTAGCATCTGTGAGAGGTATGGGAGGATTAAAAAATGCCCAGAAAAGCCCTTCCTTTCCAAGGGCCTGAAAAGGAAGCAGAAGAAAAACTTACATATGTCTCACCTTAATTTTTCACCCTTCATTGTGGGGCACATAGTCAGTCATTTATTTCACAAGCTTACACTGAGCATGTACTCTATGTTGGGTGCTGGGGTATCAGAGAAGACTGGGAAATCACACTGCCTTCTCGCCCAAGAAACTAAGGGAGACAATTCATATTCCTAAGTGCCATATTAAAAGTCACCTAACAAAAAGTTTTTTAATTTGATGTGAATGGGGGGTGGAGTCAAGATGGCAGACTAAACACACGTCTCCCTAAATCCCTCTGGAAACCAAGACCTGAATTGATAATTAAATGGAGCCTTCCGGATACCTAGTGAGCCCTAGGATGTGGCATAGGGCTGTTAATTTGCACTTTATACCACTGAACGGAAAACCTCCTCTCTTTTCGCTGACCCCACTCTCAGCAAGCATGGGCTTGCATGGACCAAAGGTAACTCACCAATTTTTTTTTTCTCTGTCTTAGCCAGTGGGCAGAGCTGGGACTTGACTTGCCACTAATCTCAGATGCACTGCTGGTGGGATCAGCAAGCAAAACTGCCATATTTTGAGAGCATGGCTTTGGACTCTGTGTGTCTCAGCACCTTTGGCCTCTCCTTCCACCTCCACCATAGAGTAGCCTGGACCCAGCCAGGTGGTGACCTTGTGCATGGTGCCATCTTGATCCATTCAGAGGCAGAAACACCCATACAGAGGCCCCAGCTGGACTTAGTTCCTAGGCTGGGAGGCAGTGCCCGCCAAGAGGAGAGTGCTTTTGTGGCAGAAAAGCAGTATTTTACACAGTGTCACCTATAGCTGGGGCCTGGCAATAGAGGCTGTGGACTCTGTGCATCTCGGCACCTTTGGTCTCTCTTTCCACCTCTGCCATAGAGTAGCCTAGACCCAGCCAGGTGGGGAACTTGAGTGGGACACCATCTGATTCCACTGGGAGGAGAATACACATACAGAAGCTTCAGCTGGACCTAATTCCTGGGCTGGGAGGCAGCCCCTGCCCGGAGGAGAGCACTTTTCTGGCAGAAAGGCAGTATTCTACACAGTGTCGCCTACAACTGGGGCCCGATGGCAGAGGCCAGCCAGGCAGTAGCCTTTCTGTTTTGAGCTACTTTATAATATCTGGGTATTGATATAGAGGTGCTTACTTTGCCAGCTAGGAAGAGAGACCTATATACCTGAAAACCTGACTGATTTTGGAAGTTGTCAGATACCATTTACCTCTCGTTTTAAGATGCCCTAGAGAAACAACCGCAGTCCATCCTCACAGCATCTCTCCCAGCTTCTGTTGATTCACATGATGCCCAGAAAACAACAAACTACTCTGGAGAAAACCATAACCAAGAAATCACCCATGGCTTCAGAAGGCCCCCAAAAGAAAGCACTTCAGAACTTCCCAGTCAAAGAAGCTTTTCTGAAAGTATCAGGTGAATAGAGAAGGATTATATAGAGAGCCCTCCTAGACCTTAATTTGATGTGAATGTATTTACATAAACAACCTTACACAGATAGTACCATTAAAACCAAATGAAACCCACTGCCACTGATTTGATTCCAATGTACAGTGAACCTGTAGAACAGAGTAAAGCTGCCACTAGTTTCCAAGAAGCACCTGGTAGATTCAAACAGCCAACCTTTTGGTTAGCAGATGTAGCACTTAACCACTACACCACCAGGGTTTCCAATAGTACTGTTACCAAACAAGCAAAACAAAAAAAGTCAATGCCATCAAGTCAGTTCCAACTCATAGCGACTCTATAGGGCAAAGTAGAACTGCTCTATACAGTTTCCAAGGAGTGCTTGATGGATTCACATTGCTGACATATTGGTTAGCAGATACAGCACTTTTAGCCACTGTGCCACCAGGGTTTCCAGATTATAGTGTTAGTTAACATTTATTAAGCACTTGCTAATGTTCTAGGTATTTGCTTTGAATTTTCTAACTTATGTAATCCTCACAGCAACCTATAGATGGGATTTTCTCCATTTTTCAGATAAGGAGGGGGCACAGAGGGGGCACTCAACTTCTCAAGGTCATGCGCTAATAAAGAGAGGATCCAAGATGAAACATAAAACTCAAAAAGCATTTGGCTTCAGAGCCCACACTCTCAACCACTGTGTCACCTATCTCCCAATACCTTTTGTTTAAAATTATTGATTAAATGATTTCCACCGAAAATAATTAGACTAAATTTGGACATAATAACTATTTTAATTGCATATTTGAAGTATGCTCTAAATATCTAAGCTGTGACTCCCAGAAATCCATGCTGTGTGGTTGTTTCATGGACTTGTAAAATAAGTCAGTAGTCAAGTCTGATGAAAGGTGTGGAACAATGAAAGCACGAGACCAGCAGTAAGTCTTAGAGAATGTTTCCTGCCTGCTAAGAATACCTCTTTCTTTGACAGAGGCAGTTCCTGGTGGTGCATTCCCTTACTTACCCAAACTTGGAGGTTCAAATCCACCCAGCCATGCCTCAGAAAAAAAGACCTGGCTATCTACTTCCAAAAATAAGCCATTTAAAACTCTACTGAGCACAGTTCTACTGTGATCCACATGAGGCTACTATGAATCAGAATCAATTCCACAGCAGTTGGTGAAGGTTGTGGATCCACAGAGGCAGTAGCCTGGAGCCGGTAGCACGTGGTAGCAAATTCCCAAGTTTGGGCAAGCCGCTCCGACCTCTTTTCCTCCAGCATCTCAGACCCTTGAAAGGAGCAAGGAAGAGAGTAGAAAAGGGTTGTGCCTGATCTTATAGGGCTACACCTGTTTGGCCACGGGGCAGAGGTCCTTGCTTCTCTATTAAGAGACAAGACCATGGTAAGCCTTTCTGCTGCAGGGCCTTTCTGTTGTTCCCTGTCTCTGCTTCTCCAGAACTCTCTACTCCACACCTAGGTACCTTTGCCTGGGGAAAAATGCCTCTTCACCCTCAGGTCATCAGTTTAAGTGTCATAGCTTAAGTGCCACACACAGCCTTCACTCGAGAAGCCATCCTTGTTGTCCCATCATTCCCATCCATGCTGCCCCAGAGGTTTAAGTACTTTCATATTTCTCCATATTTTTTCTTCATAGTATTTATGATTGCTGTTGTTGCCAGATGCTGTAATGTTGTCCCATCTTGTGCCGTCTTCATGATCATTGGTATGTTGGAATCCACCGTTGTGGCCATTGTGTAATCCACCTCCCTGAGGGTTTTTCTGGTTTTTACTAACCTTCAACTTCATGAAACATGGTGTCTTTTTCTAGAGACTGGTCTTTCCTGATGATGTGTCCACAGTAAGTGAGCTATCACCATCCTGACTTCCAAGGAGCATATGTTATTGCTGACAGTTTATAAATAATTTGTAGTAATTATTTAACATCCCTTTGTGGACTCAGTCAGAGTAAGAACCATATCTTTCTTCCTTACCAGAGTTTCCTCATCACCTAACACAGTGCCAGCCGTACAGCAGGGTCTCCGTGTTTTCTTTGCCTGGATGTCTAAGGAGAGACAGGACTAAACCATTCCATTTTTTTCTCTCTTGCTCAGGACAGCATGAAAAGGAAGTTGCTGCCACTCTAATGGAGCCTGAAGTTCCTGAGATGTCTCAAAGTGAAAATGAACATATGGTAAGCACCTGGCTATATGAGACTCAGGCGAAGTCTTCACAGATCCTTGGCCCGCTATTCTCTGATGTTTGGTGAAGTCCTCCTCTCTGGGTTTTTGGTCCCTACCCAACCCCTCTGTGTCAGAGTTTCAACTTCAAGACTTCCCCAGGTGGAGAGCTGAGGCAGAGGAAGCCTAGAGTGTGAGTTGGTCCCCTTTCTACTTGGTATGCCATTACTTGGTGAAGGGCTTGCCATCTGCCCCAAGAAGCTGAGCAAGCAGCATCTGTATGGGTGTCCTTCCAGATCTTGTGACCAATCCACCAACTGCTATCAAAATAAGGCTAGCATGAGACCTGTTTTTGACATTTTAAGTCCAGCTTCCAGAAACTGATGGTGACCTTTTCCCCAGAATCACACTTTTAAATATAATAGGCTCTTTGATTTAAAAAAACAAAAAAACAAAAAGTTCTGGCAAGCATTTGAAATATGTTTTAATATTCCCAGCACTTAGCCAGAAGATGCAGACAGAATTGAAAAACAGCCTGCGTTTCTCTGTTGTTGTTTTTTTAAATACCCGGATTAGAACATAATTCATCTTAAAATGATGGGAGGCCTCTTCATGCCCTTCACACTTTGAAATATTTTAGAAAATAGTATCCATGTTGGCAGGCCTCTTGCCATGCAAGAAACAACAGCAAATGCTTTTTTTCCTTGAGTGTTAAGTCTGTTGTGAATAAGATTACAAAAAAAAAAAAGACTTTGCTCTTTTATTTTGTCCCTTGTTTGAGGATTTTACTGTATCTCTGCAATAACTGATTCCTCTCACATTCCTTGTCCCACTTTCTTAGAAAGGGGAATTAAAATGAAGCTCTTGGTTGGTAAACCCAGTGTCCTGTAGTCCAGCAGAAACACCTTTACTTATTCCTTCAGTAAATATGTCTCGGGAACCTCTTATATGCCAGTCACTAACCACATCCTGGAAACCCTGGTATTGTAGTGGTTAAGTGCTATGGTTGCTAACCAAAAAGCTGGCAGTTTGAATCCACCAGGTGCTCCTTGGGAACTCTGTGAAGAAATTCTACTCTGTTGTGTAGAGTTGCTATGAGTCAGAAATTGACTTGACAGCAATTTTTTGGTTGTTGTTTTTTGTTTGTTTTTTAACCACATCCTGGGGCTACATAAAGGATACTCTCACAGGCTCAGCCTTCCAGATCTCTGGCGGAAGAAAACAGATGATCAAACAGACAATTACAATATGTAGTGATCAGTGCTTTGATAGATACAGGGGCTGACTACAAAGAATCACCCTTTGCCCAGCTTGAGGCTGTTAAGCAAGGTTTCACACAAGAAGTCTGATAGGAACTGGGTTTTAAAGGGTATGTAATAGTTCAGCTAATCAAGGAATATTTGACCAGAAAGAGGCTTGTGATAGAGAGAACAACAGGTATAAAGGAGTAAGGGCATAAAACAGCTTTATTCCCCCTGAAAATAGCATGACTTGAGAAAAAGATATATATGTAGAATTGAAAGAATATAAAGCTGGGGAGATAAGCAAGATTGAGAATAGGAATGATCTTATTTGCCAAACAAGGCCTTTGAACTTCATCCTGACACAGTGGGAACAAAATACCATACAGTGCTTTAGTTTGTTAGATGAACCTGTTTCAGTTCCATACACACCACCTTTCATTTATCTTTTTAGTGGTTAAAGAGAATGATGTACTCTCTGCACAAATATAAAGCTGAGGACCAAGGGCACTGTGCTTTGTAGTACTTATGGCTACTGTTGTTGGTAGCTGCTGAAATTATACACTAAAATTGGCTAAAATAATATAGCAGAATTTGTGAAAATGTACATTTACCTAGAAAGACTATTTAAAGGTTTCATCAGATTTTCAAAATGGTCCAAAGCTCTAAAAACTTTAAGAAGCACTACTGTAATTTACTGTATGATAACTTTGTTTTTCCCTGACTTGATTTTACCAAAGTAGAATTATATTAATTCCTTAAAACTCACTGGTTGTTGATTATCCACGTGTCTACAATTTCTTACAGTATATGATGGTTTCAAACAAAAGAAATGCATTCTTCAGATTTCCCAGCAGCTGCTTAATCCATGTTTGTTAACAAGCTCAAAATTTGGCTTCTTATGGCAATTACTGTTCTTAAGAGCACAGGATTTTCATAGTTTATACTTGGGAAGTTTACAACAAAGATACAAAGTTGGAAAAATGCAGGCGTTTGAAAGTTAGGGGAGAATAGGTAGTGTACAAAAGTTAGAGGCAGGATTTAATGATATGTCAACTATTACTATTTGGGTTGCAACTGGTCTTAAGTAAAAGAACCAGTTATACTAATTTAATTTGTTGGAAGCTACCATCCAGTTGATTCTGACTCAGGGCAACTCAATGCATTTCAGAGTACAACTGCATTCCTAGAGTTTTCAGAGGTTGTGATGTAAACCCTGGTGACAGTGGTTAAGAGTTTACAGCTGCTAATCAAAAGGTTGACAGTTCAGATCTACTCAGCACTCTTTGGAAACTCTATGGGACAGTTCTATTCTGTCCTATAGGGTCATTGTGAGTTGGAATTGACTCTAACGCAACAGGTCTGTTTTTTTCATTTTGAATGTTCTCAAAATAGATCACCAGGCCTTTCTTCTGAGGTACCTCTGGGTGGGTTGGATCTGCTAGCCTTTCAGTCAGTAGCTGAGCCTATTATGATACCTAAGGGTAGAAATGCAAGAAGGAACTAAAGTTAAAAACACAGATATTGTCACAGCTTCCTGTATGTCTTTTCTCTTCATTTTGTTTTCAACATTATATTCTTTCTTTTTGCAGAAAGACTTTTCTCATTTCCAGTTCAGCCTTCCAACCTTTCACGTAGAGAATTATCTCCACTTCTCTATTTCTTTGGCTTTATCTCTTACAAATAATTTCCAAAATTCCTGGACAATGGACTTGTTGATCCATTCTGCCTAGATGCCCAGCTCTGAAATATGCATTCAGGAAAAGGTTACCCAATAAGCAATGTACACATGGACTCATTTGTGCTTACATACTAATCTATAGAGAGGATTTTTACCTATTTTTCCACCATATCAAGTTACTTCAGAGTAGTAATTAAGCACAAGTACAGTTGTGCATATGGTGCTTGGTGCCAGCATATGCATATCTTGCTTATTGGCTAATCCTCCCCGGTAAGCATTTAAAGCATGGCAGTCTCCTCTACAAACATGCACATCAGCAGGAGAGAATTTCTGGAAAGGTAATTCTGGGCAGATCAAACAATAGCTGTCCACTCTCCACTCTTCAACATGGTAGCTGGCAAGATGCCTTCTGTGGCATCCAGCAGGGACTCATTTGTCTATTTATTCTAAAAAAATAAGCTACTTACTACACTTCTGTTATACACTGACCATGGGGTTAGGATACCAAGATGAGCTAGATATAACCTCTACCCCATGACTGCAGTGTCATGCCTTCCATTTACTGTGTAATGTGGTAAGTCACTTCCACTCTCTGGGCTTCATCTTCCTTCTGTTGAATGAACACTTCAACAGAACTAAAGGTGCCTTATGATTCTTTATACCAGGCCCATGTGCCTTGGATAACATGACTATTGTTCAGTCACTGTTTGGAAACAATTTGACACTCATGATCCACAGGTGTCCCCACCAAGAATTATAAGCATTGCCTGAAGCCCATCTGCTATGAGTCCTGCTAGTACAAAACAGAGAGGAGCATCGCAAAACACCTCCATTTGTTACAAAACAACTTGCTTTATGCAAGTCAGAAATGAGAACTAAATAAACATCAGGATTTCAACCTTTCCTTAAAAAAAAAAAAAAAAAAAATTTACATAGTGGTTTATATCCAGCAACACTTGGCAGATAGGTCTTATTGCTCTGAGGATTTGAAACACATCTTCTTAGCTTTATAAAGCCAGACGTTACAATAAATCTTGCTAGCTGTGTGGCCTCATCTTTGGCCAAAAGACTGGAGAAGCTCTGGGTGGTGAATGCATCACCAGTGAGATGTTTGTCTTGTTTTCATAGAAAACGCCAGAAGTGGAGCTGCAGCCAGAAAGCCCTCCTGCTGACACTTTGGCCCAGCAAGATCCTCTGAGTGCTTTGAAGATCAGACCAGTGTCCCAGCCTTTTGCAAATCTCACTGTGAAGAATGAGCCTGAAGAATGTGAGACGTGGATAGACAGGTTCCAGAAGTTGGAAAATGTACTCTACTTGTGTGATCTGAGTAACACAGGTGAAGTATAAACTTTCAAGCAGACGTACCTTTCTATTTGTGTTCCAATTTAAAAGTGAACAGCTCATTCATTTTCACTTAGTGAAGAAAATATAACCTGTATATGAATCACGTGCCTGGCACTGTGTTAAGTACATTTCATTGTTGAATCACACACGAATCCTCCCACCAGGCTGCTTATGGTGTCTTTATATTTTTTATCTTCCCTTCACTCTGCTGCCAGAGTTTAGTCCACAATTAATTCTTCTGACTAAGATACTTCAGGGGCCCCCTGCTGCTACCAGGATGAACTTTAAACTTCTTAACAAAGCAAAAATCTGTTTCCTGTCCACTTGAGCAGTCTCTTCTCATATCATTGCTATTCTCTTGATGTTTTCTACTCAGCTGTAATGAATAACTTGCCTTTCTGTGAATGTGCCTTGCTTGCTCATGTACCTGTGCCTTTTCTCTCCGAACTGGTAAGCCTTTCCTCTACCTAACCCAACCCATGTCAACTCCCCATTTCGTCCACCTGACTAGTTAAGGCCTAAGCAATTTTTAAACTGGAACTCAAGTCCTGTCGTCCTGTTTCTCTGAGATCCCCTGATCGCCCTAGACAGATCTATATCAACCTGTCAGCTTTGGGTTTTTTTTTTTTTTTTTTTTTTTTGGAAGTTTATTATTATTAGCTCATAAACACACCAGATTCCCTTTTTTTTTGTTTTTTAATTCTAATTGAAACCTTGATCAGTGCTGGTCCACATTTTTGAGGGAATAAATAAATACCTGACTGTAGATAAGTGATGAATCCAAGATGGAAGATGACAAAGGCCATTACAATGTCTGTGTTACCTGGGCATTCAGAGAAAGAATTCCTTCCTGATAGAATGATCAGGTAAAGCTAAATTAGTGTTCTACTGACCATTACAAAAGAAAATGTAATTTGCACACAAAGGAATGAAATAGAGGGGCCTTTTTGGTAACGGTGCACAGTGAGTTAAGCAGGGTTTTGTACTTAAAGTTCAATACAAGGAGTTCTGTTTAGGCAGAATATAGGGGTTGTTCAGAAGAATATTAAATAGTAATGAGGGGAATATAGGATGGGACTAGATCTTAGGAAATATGAAATGCCAGACCAGAGAATTTGGACTTAACTAAGAGTATCTAAGGAATACGCCATGACAAAGTTATACTTCAGAAAAACTGTTGAATGACTCTGTGCAGAATGAAAGAGAAATTGGAAGCAATGAAAGAGAAAGCTGTCTATTGCAGTGTCTGTATGAGGGAGAAGAAAGTCCAGAACTAGGTCAGAGAGCTAAAGAATAGAGAGCAAGGGGAAGATACAAAAGCAGATGGACTGAAGCTATTGTATTTAATCAGATATTTTGGCTCACAAACAGTTAGTATGTCCATTCTTTCTTCTACTGCCCTCTAGAAGAAGTAAACATATAGCAATAGTAATGTCTGTCTTCGCATTCTCTGGTCTGTGCATGTTTGTTTTTCTTTTTGTTCAGTTTTGAATTGGTTTGGATTTCCGAAACAACTCAATTTTAACTACATGATGTATAACTACACTACAAGATCAAAGAACTTTAATAGTTACACCAGAGAGAGAGAAAAAAAATTATGAAACCTAAAACTTTAAATGAAAAATTCATGTAGCTGAATTAGAACCGTTTTTGTTAAACACGTGTTATGACCCTAGCACTGGTCTGAGGCTGGATCTGGGGCAGACCAAAATCAGAGACATGGTCTGTGGCCTCCAGAAAGCTTATGGCCACTTTTGGATAAGACAATAGTTCAAGGCCAATTAAAAAAAAAAAAGAAGAAGGAAGCATATAATAAAATTGTATAATTGAAGACATAAGTATCAGAGACCAGAGGAAGCTACCAACTAATGTGGGCCAGGGTATTCAAAGAGTCCTTCATGGAGGAGGAAGAGGGCTGACCTTTGAGAAGCTAGTTGAACGGTTGGGCAGGGCATTCTGAAATGGAAACCATGTACAAAGATTTGAAGGTGGGGATGAGTATAATGGGGAAGAGAAGGAACAAAGACTAGAAGCTGATTAGGTAGTCAAGTTGAGACCTTCTTGTGAACCCTGAGGGCTAGGATGGGGCCTTAGTCTCTACTAGTTATCCATCAACCAGAGAAGAACATAATGAAAGCTGAGATGGATTGTTTGGAGGGGAGACTGGAGAAAAGGAGATCAACAGGTTATTGAAAATAACCTTGTGTGTAGATATTTAGATTAAGATTATGAGATACAACAGTAGTGGTAATACTACATCTACTGCCATCGAGCAGATTCTGACTCATAGCAACCCTATAGGACAGAGTAGAACTGCCCCATAGAGTTTCCAAGGAGCACCTGGCAGATTTGAACTGCTGAGCCTTTTTGGTTAACAGACAGAGTGATAGGGTTACAAAAAAGAGAGAGAGAGAAAGAGAAAAGACACTCTAGAGAAATGATGATTTGTGATAATAGATAATGGATTATAAATTTCACTGCTGAGAGTCTCCCTAAAGACTTGGAACTTTCTCATACTTCTGAACTGCTCTCAGGAAGAATGGAGTTTTGTTGACTTTGGAGACAGATTCCATTAGATCTAGAATGCCTTTCCCATGACCTACTCACTATTTATGTCTGTTTTCTTGGTTTCTATGAAATTCATTAGTTCCTTAACAGCCAAGGAATGTGTCAGTGTGATCTGGGAACATCTACAACTGTCTTTAAAGAGGAAAAAGGATTAACTGAGGTCATTTTCTTGGTTTATTAACCACAGTATTTAGCAAACCACCATGGCTAGATTCTAGCGCTGAGCAGATGATACCTACTTTGCCCACTGATGAATCACTCCTCTTTATTATGTGCGAGGAAATATGTAGGCCACGGTGTTCTTCATCCCGGGTGAGGGCAGATCATCCATCATCAAATTGCATTTCTGGGAAACTATTCTGTGTATATTCTCTAATGGATGTTGTCAAGTAAATATCCTTGGGGAGAGGGAAAAGGAGTGGTAACCACAGCGAATTATTCAATAGGCAAAGTTAGCATAGTGCTTACCAGATCATGTATAGCGAACAATTTAACATATATAATTGCTCAGTAAGACTAGTAAGTAAGCACAAGTCAGTCTGTGCTTACCTTGCTTTCTGGGTCATCTGCCCCTGTCAGGGCTTGTAAATTTGAAAAGAAGCTTTGATTCTGTAGGAAGGTGCTGTGAGGTTGGGAAAGAGACATACTTAGCAGCAGAATCTTTGATGCAGTGAATAAACATAAAACTGTCTACTACAGATTATCTTGTATGCAAAGTATGCACCGTGCTTACCTTGCCTGTTGGATGATTCTCCCGTGGTGGCAATGAATAATTGGTCATGTTTTGTAAGTAAAGAAGGATGATTGGGATAAATATTTGGGTGAATGTTGGATATGGAATCTTCTCATCGAACTAAAGGCTAGATAGAAAGCATTTTCGATTTCAAAGAGACTCTACTAGTGGCTAAATCCTAAAGGCCAGTAGCTGAAATTCTCCGAGAGTATATCCCCATCTATAAAATAAGAAAATAATATACTTCCCAGATTTAAGACGGGATAAAATAAGAGATTTGAAGACTTGTAAAATGTAGATTCAAGTAGATGTTAAAGAGATTCATATTACCATGGCTTTTTTGTTTTGATGGTAAAGGCCCAGGCTTTATAAATACTAAGGTGGATCCTACGAGTTATTTCACACAGCTATTCTGGACATCCCCTAGTAGTGAAGTAAATTGGGCAGGTACAAATTTTAGTCAGTGGGCTTACCTTTGACATTAGCAATATTCTACCAATGGTAACACTTAAAAGATAATAGAAAATACTTCCCAGCGGGGATTCCTAGGTATATTCTGTAACACTCATTTTCATTTTTAATTAACATATAACTAAATGTTGTGAATTTTAATAATTAAATAATCTATAAATTGATAAATTTACAATTAAAATAGTCCTACATGTTAAATAGTTACGATAGGATTATTATAGATATCCTATAATAATACCCAGCATTAGTGGCATAGTGGTTAAGAGCCACATCTGTTAATCAAAGAGTCAGTGGTTTGAATCCACCAGGCCCTCCTTGGAAGCGCTATGAGGCAGTCCACCTCTGTCCATAGCTTCACTGCGAGTGGGAATCGACTTGACAGCAAAGGATTCGATTGTTTTGTTGTGGTGGTGGTTGGCTTAGTGAGTGTTTGCTAGTACTGGACACTGTGCTAAACAGTTAATGTTTTATTTATTTTCACATAATTTAATTGTCTCTATTTTTCACTTGAGAACAGGGAGGCTTAGAAAGTTAAAGTAACTTTCTGGAGGTCTTATAGTCAAAAATGTAACTCCAAAGCCCTTGATTCATATTTCCAAAGGCAGGATATGGGGCAATGTCCAGAAGTATTATACCCAGGCACGACTGACAGCAGTCACTCAATCCAAAGAACTTGAAAGATGCACTCAGCCAACTTAAAAGAAAGATTTATATAGAAGAAAGATCAGAATTTAGCAGGAAAGGTAGACCAAAAAACCAAATGGGATGGGATAGGACAGGGTAGGATGGGATGGGATGGAATAAACATCAAGACTCTATCTATATGTAGTCATTGGTAAGAACATCCATTAAACAGTAGTTCTGAAGGGAGCATCATGTCCAAGTCTTTGCACATTTACTTAATAATAGCTCTTGGTAGCTTAAATAGAGATGGCAAGAGTTCACCAGAGAAGCACCTCCAACAAATTACTAGTGGTTTCCTACAAAAAGGCCAAGGGGATACCTCTGGATTCTTTGAGGAAAAATAAACAAACAAACAAACAAACAAAGTTATGATCACTAGTACAGGTGCAGGAGTACAGAATAGCAACATACAAGCACGTCTGTAAAATATGTTTTATTGACTCCTCTAGCATAAACCAAATCAAACCCATTGCCCTTGAGTCAGGTCCTGGCCTGCACAGGAACCCTATTTAGGCAGTGGAACTGTACCATGTGCTTTCCAAGTCTATAATCTTTATAAAAGGAGACTGCTTCATCCACAGAGTGGCCGGTGGGTTCAAACTGCTACCTTTTGGTCAGCAACAAAGCTCTTAACCACTGGGCAACCAAGGATCCTCCTCCTGTAGCATAAACTTTTGTAATTCAAGGAACATGCTTGAGAAACAACATGACCTTTATTTTTAACAATCCCTTCCCCCTCATTCTATAATATAGTACAGTAGTTAAATGCATATACTTGAGCAACCTAGACCATTGTGACTTACTGTCTCTATGCCTCAGTTTCTTCCACTGTAAAATGGGTTGGTGTAGGATTTAACTAAGTTAATATTGGTAAAATACTTGGAGCAGTACCCTGAACATACTAAATTTTATATAAATATCAGTCATTGTTTTTATTGCCCTATAGTTAATTCTCTGTATACCTAATCTCCCCAAATGGCTAGGGAGCTTCCTGAGGTGACAGACCACTTCTCTAATTCCTCTCTACTCCCAAGTAGTTTGTGACATATAATAAACCCACAATTTGGGACTGATGAATGAGTTACTGATCTTTGCCAATGCTGTACTCTGCATTTAAACTCCTCTTACCTACTGTTAAAATCTACCTAAACTCAAAAAAGCAAAGTTTTCAAGCAGATTAGTGCTGATAATGGTATATAAAATGGGTAGGTAGCAAAGAAGATCCTTTGATGATAAAGACCACCATCTCTATTACACAGATTCAAGCTCTGAGCCATTAGAAATTATGTGATTTAAAAAAAAAAAAAGAAATTATGTGATTTACCTATGATCACATAGCAAGCATCATGAAATGAGCTGCTTAAATCTTGCTTGTTTAGAAACACGTTTGCATACAACAACAAAAGAAACCAGAACAATTAGAAATTATTTTCAGCAGGCACCCTCCTTTTTAAAAACTTAGCCCTTAAAGTTTCATGGCTACAGACAACAAGCTCGAATACTTAAATAGCTTTCAAATTTATCTATGAATTTTATGGGACCCCCATCTCCTTTTTCCCCATGGAATACCCCCAAATTGCCCCTAGAATATAGGATATATATTCAGTACTGTAAACACAACTTTTAGGATGTTGCCTGATTTTTAAGAAACTTAAATTTTTGAAACATTACCAATCTAGTGTTTCCTTGGCAGCCATCCAAGTTCATATACTTTCTCTATTTTTATTTTTTCCTTCCTCTTTTAAAAACCTTCCACCGCCCAACCCAATCACAGGAGTCCTGGAGAAGGAACGAGCCAGACGCCTCATTCACAACTACAATCTCATTTACAACCTGTCCCTGAGCCCTAGGAAAATCGACCAGGCCTTGCGGAGATTTCGTTCCGGAGAAAATATGCTCTTGGAGCCAGCGCTGCGGTACTTAAAGGAGCTATGATAACAAGCACATATTGTGTGAACAGATGTTTCGCTTATCTCTCTTTTTACCCAGACATGTGTTTCTCCAGCCTGAGTATAGTGGTGGAGCCATTGTCAGAGTAGACACTTTTGACTTGAACTTGGTTTCTGGCTTTGAGGCTGGTTCATAAACAGCTGAAAGTGATCAGAGGAAACTAGGCTTTTTCTTCTGATGCACAAGAGCTTACTATAATGATGATTGCATTTATTTCTCTACATTGATGATCAAACTGTTTTTGCAACCCCCACAATTCCATAGAGTAAAAAACACACTAGATATTTTGGGAGCAAAAAACTCCCCAAAGCATCTGTCACACAGTAGGCCTAAATACATGGTTTCTGGCTGAATCAGTCAGTCCTGTGCCTAGTTATACTATTAGGGCTTTCCCATTAGAAGGAAAATAAATATATTAGCAACAGATCACCTTAATGCTAAGCAGTAGAAGCAGAATCCCAAAGGAGGTTTTCCAAACAAGTCCAGTGTTTTCTCCAATACAAAACTAGACTATGTTACACTGTCTCCAAAGATATTTTCCAAGAGTATTGGATTGAAGTATTAAAGGATTCTGTAGTACCTTGAGGCAGGAAAATCAGGTACAATTTTTCCGTAGTCCTTTTACCCTCCACCTCCTCCCTCGTTTTGCACATCCTACACAGCACACACTCACAAGCACATCATGCCACAGAGGTGACGCAAGCTCATGGAAGGGTTACTGGCCTGGGGCTCTGGAGGCAAAGCTGTTCCCAGCACCATCACTAGTGCTGGATGACCTAGATCCTGATTTTCAAACTCGTGTGGGAGACAGGAAGCAGGAGTCAAGTGAAGGTAAAATTAATCAGAAAGGACAGTCATTTTACACACTGAAGTGCCTTGTGAAATCATATGAACAAAACCTTAAGAACAAAATAATCTGAATCTATAAATTATCTCTAAGGGCCTCCTAGGAACCCTGGTGACACAGTAGTTGAGTATTCAGGTGTTAACCAAAAGATTAGTGTTGTGAACCCACCCACTGATACCCAGTTACCTGCACCCATAAAGATTACTGCCTAAAAAACCTTAAGAGGCAGTTCTACTCTGTGACACAGGGTCACCGTGAGTCAAAAGTTGACTTCACAGCACCTGACAACATGAAGAACCAAAGCAAACCTGTTGATGTGAGTTGATTCCAACTCAGTAATCCTACAGGGCAGAGTAATACTGCTCCCTAGGGTTTCCAAGGAACAGCTGGTAGATTCCAACTGCCAACCTTTTGGTTAGCAGCCAAGCTGTTAACCACTGCACCACCAGGGCTCCTAACAGCAGGGGCCTCTTAATTCTGACATGCGTTAGTTTACGCTCTTTGAGTTACCAGGAAAAAATGCGTCTTGAGGCAGACTGCCCACCCCTTCATCACCCTAGAACTCTTACGCCTCCTAAATGTGAGAATAGTAAGATATGGAAAGTTGGATTTCTCATGCCAACAAAATACCAAGTGAGGAAAATTGGAATATTAGATCAAAAGGTAATATACATTGGGTAACTACTGTGCAGCTGACAACTTGATACATTCATTACAAGCAACTGTGACAATTCTGTAAGGCAAGTTTTACAGTCCATTTAACAGATGAGGAAACAGGCTCAAAGAAAGGAAGTGTAAGATAGCTGTTGGGTTATTCCAGTTAACAATTGGCAGGAGGGATAAGGTCTTGGAAGGCACTAGTCAGCTGGATGTGAGACCTAAGAAGGCCACGGTAGGAGCAAGTGGGTTGCAAAAGGAGTCTGGGTAACAGGAGGCCCTGGACATGAAGATAGAGTTATTAAAATGAATCAAAAGACCCTGAAGGACAATTTTACCTGGTCAATTTCTTTATATCCACATCGGCCTAGTTCCACATACACAGCTTTAGCACCCACAGTTACACAAATGAACATGACATCATTTGCACAGAATATGGCATAAAAGTTGCCTCAGCAACTGTGGCTACAGATGCTGTATATAACCTGTGCTCAGATAATGATGATTGAATGAATACTTCTTTAGTGGGGTAACCATGGCCAGATCTAAATCCACAGTCACCCCAACCCATAGACACCTGTACTACTTTACAGAGAGTGGAAACAGAAGGCCCTTAGTAGGTCATAGCCTTGGAAAGTTGCCTAATCTTGAGCTTCAATTTCTTCATCTGTAAAATGGGAGTAACTAGACCTATTTCACAGGCAAGTTACAAATACTGAAAGCAGTGCTATTTGCATGCAATAGAAATGCATATCATGCAATAGAAATGTATTTTTCTTAGGAACCTTCCCCTAGCTGCTGAATGTTCAGAAAGCTTTTAAAAAAAAAAAAAAATTTTTTAGCAATGGTCTGTGTGAAATGGCATAGCTCGGGTTGCTATTACAGCAGAAATGAATTTTAAGATCTATCTGGCTTCTAGAGCCGGATGACAATTGCTTGTTGGATCATCACCTGTGCAGAATTCTCCACTGCTTTCTCCTAAGAAGGCTGTGCATATATGTGTGTGTGTGTGTGTGTGTTCATTCGCAAGACCAACACATTGCTAAAGTACATACTCAGCAGTTTTTCACTGAGTAAAATATTAAAAGAATGAAACTTCAACTTAAGTCATAGAGAAAAGTTTAGCTATCAAAGTGACAGTAGAGGATACATAAAGCTTGGCTGTGAGGAAAACCACTGGACAGAAACAGAAAAGCAATATGAAGTCATTAGTACCTAAACTTCAGATCATCGTTATGACCTTTATGCTAGGGCTTTTATAGTTTGCTTATGGAAAATCTGTTCCTTTTCTCTCAAATTAGTGGCATTCTGTGTTTTCCTCCCTGGCTTGTCATTGTGAATCAATAAACAGTGTCTCAAGAAAGTGTGATGTTTATGACCTTGAAGAGTGTTTTTTCCAGCTGATCCTTTCTAAATGGGTGTTTGTGTGCAGTTGACTGGTCAACCTCCAACATGATCTAGAGAGATTTGGTGTGAACTGTGGCAGCCTCAACTTTCCAAAAGTCTCAGCCTTTAAAGATAGAAAGTGCACTGAAGGCATAACCAAGACTGGGTCTCATCAGCTGAGTGGGTTCTTTCCCAGCTGTGTGATCCTGAGCAACTCACTTAACCTTTCTGGGCTACTACTACATACCTCTTGGGGTCATTCACATTAAATGAGATAATGTGTGCAAGTTGTTCAGTACTACACATGGCACATAGCCATGCTTCATAGAGGAACTAGTTTGTTGTTATATTCTTACACAGTATTTCATTTTACCTTATACAGTGGGCCAAATCTTTAAGTGACTTTGCCAAGTAAAGACACCATTGAAGCCAACAGTTGGCTTAAATATGAGGTCCTGGAAAGAAAGAGACCAAGCCTTCTGCATTCCTGTTCCTCATTCTCTCATATGCACTTTGTCCTTACCTAAGCCAGTTGGGTTGACTTTATTTCCCCAGTTGTACTGATAAGAAATTTGAAGCTCAAGAGGTAACAGTGAACAACCCAGAGAATTCACTTTAAGTATGTATGGCCTGTCTCCTCCACAATTCTGGAGTTAACTTCAAGCCACAGCCAAGATCTTTTTCTTCTTTGTCTTCAACACAGAGCCCAGATTCACCACCAAGTGGACACCTGGTAAATGCCTGGTGAATGGAGCCCCCGCAGAGACATTATCTAAGCCCAGCAGCTTTCTGCCTCTTATAGCTCCCAAAATGTCATCTTTGCCCTTCGGGGACTGAAATAAAGAATGTTTTCATGGCTCTTTGGCATGGGGTGTTCACACAACCAGAGGCACAACTGTAGAGATGGCGCCTTCCAAAGAGTTTGCTAAGTGCTCGCTGACTCTTCAGAGGAATTTCCCAAGATCATTAAGAGAAACAATAACAGAGTTTGATATTCTAATTGAGATCAGAAATTGGACAGCATTGGAGCTGGCTAGAGAACTGTGAGGGTCTGAAAACAAATGCTTGCCTTTCTTCTTTCCCTCTCCTTGTTCTTGCCTCTTCTAAGAGCCTTTCAGCTACTGTTCCAACACTCCTTAGCAACAAAGGCAGGGCTCCCAGAGCCAGGGCGCCTCTGGAATGCCAACCGTTCCCCTCATTAGCATCCAAGGGCCCTCATCTGCCTACCCAGTTGGCTGCCTGACTGTGCAAAAAGGCTAAGTGTCTCGGGAAGGCCCAGCATTTAGTGTGGCTTGTTGGGAAATGGGAAGCCTCCACAAAGAGTTTCCCAACAAAAGGCATCAATATTATTCATGGATCCATCAGACTGCCTAGGGCACAATATGGCTCCAGCTTGGCCAAATGCTGTCTCCCTGCTTAGTGTGAAGGCTTAGTGCGGTCTCATTAGACAGTTCTTGGCCCCGAATACTAGTGTATTGGCCATTCCCCCTACTCCTCCTCCCTCTCCTGTCCAGTCTCTCCTCAGACTCAGTTTATCCACATTGGACAATGGGTGGACTCCAAGTGGCAGTTGGGTGGTACGCAGAGGAGGGGATTGACAGATGGTAAAGTGTCAGATGGTAGGAGAATCAGGAACAGATGGTGCTGCTGGGAATGGATTCCAGATGAATTCTAAAGCAGATTGTACTCCGACAAAGGCTTACTGAGACTTATCTGGTGGAGAGCGATTGGCACTTTGTACCAAACTTGCTAAAACACACACAGTCTACTCTCCTATGCCATCTTCCACAGTTACATGAAAGAGATACCTATTCAGGTTCTGTTTCATGCAATCCCAAAACACTGATCTATAAGCCATTCCCTGGAATATTCTCAGTAACAAAACTATTAACCAGGACCCTGGTATGACAACCTCTACAGGGAATTTCTTTCAGCCTCCCTCTGCTTGTATACCTTCAGGTAATGACATCTCACGACTTGTCATCTTTTCTTCTCCAGAGAGCCCCAAGTTGTTGTTCTAAAATCTGCCTTTCTCTTTATCCCTTTTGCACTCTTGGTTGGTACCAAAAGAAAGTAAAGTATGGTCAAACATTGCAACAACAAATGCACTAACCATGTGCCTGATTCATCTAGGCATTGGGGCTGAAAATAAGAAAGCCTTGTTTATGTCCTCTAGAATTGACTAGACTTGGGGAGAAAGTTAAAGAAAGGAAAGAAGTTAAAGAAGAGTTGGAAAAGAAGACAATTTGTATAGCTTGGGATGGTGAGTTAGATTTTTCCAAGTGAGTAAGGGTAGGGAGTGACCTTTGTAGGAAAGAGAAGAGCATGTGTAAGCTACATCTAATCTCTTTTCTACCTGATAGTATTTAATATTTGTGGTTCTCTTCCACTACCACCCACATACATAGCCCTTACAAGCCAGGATGAGAATCCTTTCCCATTGTGGAGATATTGAGCACTAGACCAAGAGCAGCCGCAGATGAACAGTATTATTTTCTGTGAAATTTACAAGACTAAGCATTTAAATTTCTATTCAGTGATTGAATCCCTGGTGACATAGCAGTTAAGAGCTATGGCTGCTAACGAAAAGGTCAGCAGTTTCAAATCCAGCAGGTGCTCCTTGCAAACCCTATAAGGTAGTTCTACTCTGTCCTATGTGATTGCTACAACTCATAATTGACTTGATAGAAATGTTTTTTTGCGTGTGTTTTTTGTTTTGTTTTGTTTTTTCCCTAATTTAATGATGAGTGACTGCAAACAACTGAACGTGTGAGTCCTCCCTGAAGCTGCTGGGTGGTTTCACAGATCATACAATGCCTTAACCACAAAGGTTAGCACTTCTGCGTTGCCTATGTGGTTATTAGTTTTCAAAGTGATTACTATTCAAAATTTGTTTCCTCTCCTCTCCGTAGAGGATGATACCTCCCCCTCTCATTAATAGCAAGGTTGGTCTGTGAATTCCTCGAGTGAAAAAATTGGTGATATATCTCTAGCGAATCCAGTTATTTACTTTGGTCCATAAAATTGGGTAGAGTAATGGTAGAAGCATCAATTCTTTACCAGTCTTCCATATTTATTATCTAGGTATCTCATACATACAAGAGGATGGAAAAATATCATAGCTTAGGTCAGCAACATCTTTGAAGTAGAATTGATGAATTTGAATGATGAACTGGCAAAGAATATTAACTACAGCATGGACTGCCAGAAGACTGAAAAAAATCTTTCTTGAAATAAGTACAGTCAAACGCTCTTTAGAGATGAGGATGGTAAGACTTCATCTCACTTACTTTGGACATGTTACCATGAGGGACCGATCCCTGGAAAAGGACATCATGCTTGGTAGAGTGCCAGCAAAAGAGAGAAAGGCCTTCAGTGAGATGGACTGACACAGCGGCTGCAACAGTGGGTTCAAACATAGCAATGATTGTGAGGATGGCACAGGACCAGGAAGCATTTCTTTCCATTGTACATAGGGTCACGATGAGTCAGAACTTGATGGCACCTAACAACAACAACAATGGTAGAAATGGTATTACTTTGAAATCCTAACTTTAAAGGTTATTGCATGGTTCTTCCATGTTCTCTGTTTCTCTACCACAAGCAAACAATGTCTTTGATAGCAGCCTAGGACCTGGAATGAAGAGAACACGGAGTATAGTAGAAGTCCAACACATCATGAATAGGTAACAAGCAAAAAAATAAACATTTGAGCATGAACAAAAATCAAGTCATTAAGACTTTGGGATTGTTTGTTACATGGCATAGCTTGGCCTAAGCTTATATATACCCTGGCAAGTAACAGGAACAGCGGCAAAATTCCCAGTAAATGCCCTTAGAACACTGCAGTATAAAGTGGTACAACTAGACCATATCGTCTGGACAGTTTATGGTTCTATGTATCTATAGGACATCATTCCACTGGCCACTTACTAAAGGGAAGTGGAGAGGGTTCAGAGGAGGGGACAGGAGAGGTTGCTAAGAGGATATGACATGCATGGAATGGAAAGGAGGAGTGTGCTGTCACCAGGCAAGGAGAGCAGAGGTAGCTGCAGATAGGCAGGCATGTAAATTTGAATTGTATTGTAAACTGTCACTTAACCACAAAAATAAAGTTGCGCGTCTAGATTCGTCTGTTTTTTTCTCTCCAACTCAGTTGTGGAGACTTCCTTTAACATACTAGAGTACTCATAGACAGCTATCTACTAATATTTGTCCTTTTTCCTCCCTGTAAGAAGCTGAAGAAGAAAAGCCACTGTCAAATAGGAACTGTATTTCCTTCTCAGGCCTTCCTACAGTAGGCCTTCCTTCTCAGATTTATGAATGGCTTTTTGACTAGGTCTCACAATGATGTCAACTCAAGTAATACATGTTCCTTCCTAACCAGGTATTTTAAGAAGCACTGGGACCTTCTTCACTATCTTTGTCCTTCCATCATACTCTTAAACAGCTAAGTTCATTCTGTTTCTTCATCTGCTTTCATGTATCGATAGGTCTGTGTGTCTCAGAGACTGTTACCTGGGGCCCTAAAGCCAGCCAATGCACCTCCAGGTGGCTTTTTATCGTCCAAGTAAGTTTGGAGAGCACCAGAGGCTATGTCCCCTCCCCTTTGGTCAACATCAATGTGCAATGCCTAATGCAATTAAAAACAATCAAACAACAAAAAATCCTCTCATCTTTGTTTAATCCAAACTTGTTTGACTGTAGTACTTTTTATTTTCTAATAACATCTTAATATACTGCAGAATCAGCATTCTATGAGCCACACAACAGGAAGTACTGTCCTAGGTGAATTTTTGACAGCTTAAGTTGTTCAAGCAGTCTACCATGCTTACTTATTCAGCAAATGCACATAAAGCGTATACTATTCCCCAGGCCCTGTGGTACTTATGTGCAGTTATTGTTCAATAAGTGAAACAACAGTCAGAAAAAAACAATCTATAGCTTGGCTAAGTTCTCGCTAGCAGTAATTATTTCCCTGCATCCTTTGTCTTGACACTACCCATCTCACCTGTATCATTTGCCACTATTTTTCCATATTCATTTCAACCACACTGACCACTCACTACTTCCTAGAGATACTGTGCATGTGTGTAGCGTTTTGCAACTTTCTTTTCTTTTAACTGCTGAATTCATTCTTATTTTTCAAGGTCAAAATCATGTCTCTTATCATATAAAAGTTTCTAAACTGAAACTCTGATCTATACTCTGCACCTTTAAATGCATATGTGTACGCCCCTGAAAAAACTAGCCAACTCAACTAAGCCACCTTAAGCTTGGATTGTTCCCTCCAGGACTATCCTTGATTGTCAGAATTTCTTACTCCTTCCTCAACCAAGGTACCACCTGTCCTCATACTCAGCAGCTAGGGAGATACAGAAAGGACATAGATGCTAGTAAGAAGGTATCTTCCTTACCTAGTGCTGCTCTAACAGAAATATTACAAGTGAATGTCTTTAACAAACAGAAAATTATTTTCCTACAGTTCAGGAGACAAAAAGGCTGAACTCAGGGGGCTGGTTCTAAGGGAAGTCTCTCTTCCTCTGGTGGTTCTGGGGGAACGTCCTTGTCACTAATCTTCCCCTGGGTCTAGGAGTTTCTCAGTGTAGGAACTCTGAGTCCAAAGAAAATTGCTCTATTCCCAGTTCATTTTCATAGGAGGTCCAACTCTCTCTGTTCATTTCTCTTTTTATTTCTTGTCTTGTAAGATAAAAGGTGATACAGGCCACATTCCACAGAAATTCCCCTTAAATTGGACCAGGGCTGTGGCCTGGGTAAAGACGTTGCCTATCATCCTAATGTACTTATAACCAATCGGCTGATCACATCATCAGGGATGATTCCATCATTACTTAAGTGCCAAACTGCTGAGAGTCATGACCCAGGTAAAGAGACACATATTTGGGGGATACGGTTCAATATACGACAGAGGGGTATTTTGTTCCTCCCTAGGGCAAAAACTGGGGAGAAGAGTAGGGAAAGTTATGGGATGGTAGAATTGGGGTTAACCTAAGAAAAGGCATGCTGACAATCAGAACTGATAAACAATGAAGTGGGTTGCTTTAAGGCTGGAGCTTCCTGTCCCCAGAAACAGTCAAGAAGAATGAAAATCCATCAGTGGTGGGAAATATAAGTGTAGAAACTCTGAGTCCAAAGAAAATGCTCTATTCCCAGTTCATTTTCATAGGAGGTCCAACTCTCTGTTCACTTCTTTTTTTATTTCTTGTCTTGTAAGATAAAAGGTGATACAGACCACATTTATAGAATGAGATTCTATAAAGGACAAGGTTTATTTGGGTTATAAGCTTCTGAGAAGTTGCCAGATCACAGATGCCTTATCCCAATGGCAGAAAGTGAGAGGTAAGACACCACAACCCCTAGATTGGATCAGTTTTCTCTGCTCTTTTGTAACCATCATCAAATTTGTTAACACTCATTTCATCATCATCGTCCCTGGTTGGCTATCTCTATTAGTCTCCTAGAACTCTCCTAACAAACTGCTACAAATTAGTAGGTGGCTTATGCAAACAACAGTTTGTTGACTCACAATTCTGGAGGCTAGCAGTCTGATTTCAGGGTCTAAATTGTGTTGATTGCTTCCGAACATTTTAAGGGAAAATGTGTTTCAAGCTTCTATTCTAACTTTTGGTAACAGCTGGCCATCTTAGGGTTCCTGGACTTGTGCATCATACCACTCTCTGTCTGTCTTCACATGGTATATTTCTTTCTCTGTCTTTTCTACATTTTATGAGGCTATCACTCATATTGGATTAGGATCCAGTCTACTTCAGTGTGACCTCCTGCTAAATAATAGCATCTTCAAAGATCCTATTTCTAAACAAGGTCACATGTGCTGGTACTTAAAGATTTCAGCTTTCTTGTGGGAGGACACAATTCAATCTATAACGCTATCTAACTGCTATTTATCAGCCAGATGTAACCCCAAATCCAGTGCACGTGGGGAGCTTCTAGAGTATGCCATCCAATTTATACTCTGTCTTTGGGAGGAACATTTAAAAAAAGCCAAGCCTGTCAGCATCAAGTAGATTCCAACTCAAAGTGACCCTTTAGGACAGAGTAGAACTGTGCCATAGTGTTTCTAAGATGCACCTGGTAGATTTGAACTGCTCGCCTTTTGGTTACCAGACATAGCTCTTAACCACTACATCTTAGGGACTCAACATTCTTCCCTGAAGGGACTAATCCCTCACCAAGTTACCTGTGAGAATGTATGCATTTTCCAGAACATGTTTCCATGGTTACCGTCTATTCTAAAGACCACATATAAGTAGTGGCTAGGGTGGGGTGAGGGAAGGCCGGTGTAACTTGAAAAGAATGATGACCCTTGTGCAAATGAAGATTCTGAGACGGTGAAGAAAAGTTCAGTGACTTTGCCCAAGGAACAGAATGAGTTGGAGACAAGAGATAAGGACTTGCCTTTCCTGTGCAGTTCTCAGTGACCATTCCTTGTCAGACACGCCTGGTCCTTTGCCATCTTAGTTTATTATTCAGCTGCCCACAGATCTTCCCCGTCCCCAGAGCCAGACTCACAGAATGCAAGGAAATTTGTTCCCATTAAGGGGTGCAGCTTGGAATCTGTCTCTGTGGCTTTGTGCTAAGGTTCACTGAACACAGCGGAAGGGAGAGGAAACTCTCAAAACTGAGCACACACTGTGGGCCAGATTCTCTGATATTACCCAAGCTTTGTGACAGCCCTCAGAGATGGGAATTACTTCCACTTTCTGGATGAAGAAACTGAGACTTCGAGGCTTAGCAAAAGAATGGTAGAGCCATGATTCAAAGGAAGGTCTTCCTAGCTCCAGAGATTGGGATTGCCCAACCCTTGGCTGCCTGGAGAGGACATTGATGGCCTTTTTGCAGCTACCCTCCAGGGCTTCTGATTAGCCTGGGCCTCTTGTGCCTGGAGAAGAAAAAGAGGAACTCACCTTTATTGATTTTCCCCTCCTTTCTTTCCTCCTCCCTCCCTCCATCCTTTCCTTTCTTTCATTCAGCAAGTACTCATGATTACCTGCTATGTGTCCTCAGTGAACAGTTGGAATGGATTTTCCAAGATATATCAGACCTCTTAGGTAACGCTCTTATCCAAAAATCACTAACTAGGGCTTCCTTCTAAAACTAACACTCATCTGGAATTGGTGTGCTGATAGCATCTCTCCTTGATTATTAGATCAAAAAACAAACCAAAACCCTTTGACACTGAGTGGATTTCAATCCATAGCAACCCTATAGGACAGAATAGAGCTGCCTTATCATGTTCCCAAAGAGTGGCTGGTGGGTTCAAACTGCTGATCTTTTGGTTAACAACTGAGCTCTTAACCACTGTGCTCATGACGAGCCCTGGTGACACAGTGGTTAAGCATTTACTCGCTAACCAAAAGGTTAGAAGTTCAAATCCACCAGCTCCTCCTCAGGAACCATATAGGGGCACTTCTGCTCTGTCCTGTAGGGTTGCTATGAGTCAGAATGACTTGACGACAGCAAGTTTTTGTTGTTGGTGTTGTCATTGTTGTCTGTCTCTTTTCAGTTACTCCCATTCACTCCTCTCCCCAGCTCAACATCACTCAGAGAATGTCATTCAGCCCATTCCCTGGTTCCCCTCAGCCCTTTCCAGGAGCCTGATGAGGCATTAGCAACTTATTCTTATGTGGATAGTGTAGTTCTTGATCCGAGACCATCACAAATACTGCAGCCATATCACACAGATGCTTTAGTAGGAGGCATTTTTCTTTAAAGCTATCCATCCATCCATTCACTCACTCAACATTTCAATAAATCTTAGAGACCCTGTGTCTGGTGCTGTGCCGGGTACCAGGATACAGAGACGAGCAAGATAGAAGTCACAATCTGTTCATGAAGATACGCACAAAAACTGGTGCATTCAACAGTGTGTGGGTGCTATGCGAAAGGAAAGACAGGGCATCTTGGCCACAACAGAGGGCTGCAAGTGATTGGAGGGTAGCTATTGTCAGAGAAATCTTCTTGTAGGATTTAGGACGCAGTTGAGTCCTGGCAGGAAATCCTGGTGGCCTAGTGGTTAAGTGTTACATTTGCTAACCAAGAGGTTCGCAGTTCAAACCCCTCAGGTGCTCTTTGGAAACTCTATGGGACAGTTCTAGTTTGATATATATGATCACTATGAGTCAGAAAGACTCAACAGCAGTAGCTTTGGCTTGACTTGAGTCCAGGCAAAGCAGAAACAATTGGCCAAAACATGGGTGGGTTTGGTGGGGTCTTTGTGTGGGAAGGATGAGCTTTCTGGTTAAGTAGAACAAGATGAACAATTTTAAACTCTGTTCAGGGAATTGCTCATGGTTGCATACTACTCCAGGTAAAAGTAGAAAGAAGAGAGGCTGGGGAAGGTAAGATAAGATCTCGATGGGTCTTAATGCTCTCTGAAAGATTAGATTCCATATAGAAGCAAAAATGAGCGTGTGATGTACTAGATTCATGATTTTGTAATTATTCAAGGGCCATTTTGGAGTAATGGATCAGAGAAGCAAGACTAGATGCAGGAAAAACTCTGTTACATACTACTTTAGTGGCATGGCTAAGTTACTCAGTATCACTGAATTTCAGTTTTTTCATCTGTAAAACAGGCTTAAAGTGCCTACTTCATAGGATCATCATAAGGGCTATGTGGAAGGTATGGAAAGTACCACACACCGTCTCTAACACTAAACAGGTCTCATAAGGGTGGCTATGTATTTGATGGTTCTCATGTTCCTTAATGACCTGATCATGAAGACAAAGGAACTCGCAATACGAACAGTTTTTCTTGGGAAGGGCGTGAGGGATGATGCCATCAGCAGAACAGCTTCAAGGGAGCCATCAACGCGGACGCACACACGGGTAAATAATTTATGTGTTTGGACCATTTTTTAAAAGCCCCATTATTATTCCTACTCCCTGCCTCACGGTGACTCTGGTAGTCACAGTGCATTAGTTAATTTCATGGCCCTGTTGTGAATCTTACAATATTTCATCCTCCTAATTCAAAATATTCATTCCAAGCGGTTCCAACTTCACAAATAAATAATTCCTGTTGGAATTATTCCATCTGCCCAGCCCATTTTCCATCTGTTCCTGCATGCTCATGACAGGACTAAGCTGGGTCTTGAGGCCCCGTTGATTAGTCCTGAGTTAAGAAGAAATGACTTTCTCCCAGATGGATTGTGTATTAGTGATAAAGATTAGTTTCCACTGTTACTAGTTACCATGTTTGGGAGACAATTTTAAAGACCCCAAAGTAGGTCCAAAAGTACCTGTTTGAGAGGAAGAAGGAAAACTCCCATTGACAGAGTTCCCACCATGCGCTCGACACCTTCCTGGATCCACACCATGTACACATCATCTCCTTTGACCGTTACAACAGCCTAATTGGTAGATGTGACTATGCCCATCTAACAGAAGAGGAGACTGAGGGTCATACAGCCTTAAAAAAATCGCTAAGGTCACATAATTTGTAAATAAGGGAGCTAACTCTGATTTTGAAATCCAGGCTCTTTCCACAACACCAGCGAGTTTCAAAAGGAAACTGTACTTTTTGAATGGAAAGTACATTGACTAGAAGAACTGTGATTTTTTTTTTTTTAATAGCCATGTTATGCTATAGTAGAAGCGCATCCCATGAAGTAAAAGTTACCCATTTTCAGGTCTTTTCAATGACATGGACCCAAAGACAGCAAGCTACATCTTGATGTGATCAAAATACAGACAGAATCTTATCTCAGTAAAAGCAGTGGACTATGAGTTAAGGACAGTTGGGCTCATGGTCTGGATCCTGAACTAATTATCTGAATGATAAGAAAACAATCACTCAATAGTCTGCGCCTTAGTCTCCTCAGCTGGAAAGTGATGATCTATGTTATGTTGCCACTTCTGTTAACCCCACAGGATCTGGCACAGAACATGTAAGAATATAGAGGGGATTGTTGTTGTGGCCAACGAGTCAATCGACTCATGGTAACCTATGTAACAGAGTGGAACCTCCTCTGTCAGGTTTCCTAGTCTGTAATATTTGTAGGAACAGACCACTAGGTCTGTTCTCCTATGGAAGCTACTGGGTGAGTCCAACCTGTGGACATTTCTGCCTGTGATGCACACCTCCAGCGGAGCTACTGAGACCACCGTAAGGAAGCAGATCAAGTGAGCAGTGAAGCTAGAATGCCGGCTGTGCTGTCCCAGCTCCTCTGTTTGTGAGCTGGTGTTACCTTGGTCAAGTTACTTAATTTCTCTGTGCCTCAGTTTCTTCTTCTATAACTATGGTTAACAGTTACCAATCTCATAGGGTGAGCGTGAAGATAAAATGAAAATACATGCGAAGTACTAAGAGTGGGGCTTATGACACAGTAGCCCCATGGTACAAAAGTTCATTTTTATTATCAGTCATGGTCATCACCTGGCATCATCATTAGGAACCCAAAGCATCTTTCCTCCTGGTTTACATCAACATTCCCACCATTAATCAAAAACAAAACCAAACCCTTTGCCATTATGGCGATGCTGACTCCTAGTGACCCTATCAGACAGGAGAACAGCCCCACAGGGTTTCCAAGGAACATCTGGCACACTTCAACCACCAGTCTTGGTTAGCAGCCAAGCTCTTAACCACTCTGGGACCAAGGCTCTAGTCCCACTATCAAAGAAGTGGCATTTTGATTGTCATAACTCAGGGAAGGAGGCAGCTTACTGGCCTCTACTGGACAGAGGCCAGGGATTCTGCTACATGTCCTACAAGCCCACAGGACAGGCCTCTACAACAGACAATAATCCATCCCCAAATGTCAATAATACAGAGGTTGAGAAACCATGCACTAGAATCACTCACTTGGTTTGAGATCCTCCACCATCAGAACAAAGTTTAATAACAGATTTGAGACATAACCTAACTAAACTCATGGCTTTGTATAAGGCTAGCCCTTGAAGACCCTCTTTGAGATCATCTCATCCAAACCCTGCTTATTGGAAATAAAGCCCACAAGGGCAGGGACTTACCTTCTTCTTCTCCTACCCGATGGTGAAATTAGTCTTCCTGTTTCTTCTATCAGTCATTCTTGTCTTCTGAGAGCATACTTAACCAATTTGATTAGAGACATCCAAGGTCACAGGCTACCAAATGGGACTATTAGAACTGCGACCGACACCTCCCAGTCCAGTGGCCGAGAAGCCCCATTCGGGGAGAAGTCAGTGTAGCTTGGGGCACCTGCAGGGCACAACATCTCAATCCTTATGCCCACTCCTCTGACACAGAGCCTGGTACAGGACAGGGAGGTGTGAAAAGGACAGTAGTATAGTAAAGATTGCTGAACTTGGACTTGGAATCTGCCAATATGGACTGAGCCCTGCTCTCTGATACATTCTAACTCTGTCTTACTGGTCATTCACTGGAGACATTCATCTGAAGAATGTTGGTACCATAAGTGCCTTTAAAAATTAACTGGGAACCTTAGAATTCAGTTTGCCTTTGATCTCTCCTTTCTCTTCTCTCTCTCTCTCTCTCTCTCTCTCTCCCTCTCTCCCTCTGCATGTCTTAAATTCTCCATTCACAAAACAGTGGTGATAAAAACCTGCTTACCTCATAAGACAGTTTATACAGTTGAATTTGAATGGCTACTAACGGTTAAGAGGAAGAAAGATGTAGCAGACATATGTAAAGATTACAGCCTTGAAAGCCCTACTCTGTCCTACACCAGCCACTATACATCAGAATCAACTTGAGAGCAAACAACAACATTTAGGAACACAGACTGGGTTCAAATCCTGACTCTACTAATTACTAGCTGTGTGACCTTGGGGAAATCACTTCACTGTGCTCACTGTGCCTCAGTTTCCTCATCAGACCAGGTCCAACTCATCACCAGGTCCACAATCATCAGTTTGCTCCCATCAGATCAGGTCTGACTCATAGCGACCCTAGAGGTCAGAGTAGAACTTCCCTCCCAGAGTTTCCAAGGAGCACCTGGCAGATTTGAACTGCCTACCTTTTGGTTGGCAGACATAGCACTTAACCCACTACACCCAAGGGTTTCCTAAAATGGGTATAATAACACTATTATCTACCGCAGGTAGCTATTGTGAGGATTCAGCAAGTTAACACACATAAAGTGCTTAGAACAGTAACTGACTCAGAAAATCTTAAGCAGAGCGTTAGCTATTATCGTAACTAGCCATCCTTTTTTCCATTCTGGTTCTTCCTAGTGAAGCTTAGGAGCCATTGAATGCATTTTTCTCTAGTAATTCGGGAAACTCCACAACAGCCAACTCAAGAAGGGGCCAAGTTTCCTGTCCCAGACTGCGGTCGTCACCTTCTTGCCAAATCGGTATTTGGGGATTAGGAGGCAATGGCTCCCTCTACTGCCTATAACTAAAATAGCGCAATCATCCACTCGGAGACAGCTTCATTGATATTCTGTCCTTTCTGTCCTGTCCTGCCAATCTTGCCTCCTGAAAATGCGCTTCCCAGACTGATGAAATTGCTTCTGTGTACTAATATCATCAGCGAGGCATTTTGCTAAGCGGCCGACTCATGACTTTTTTTTTTTTTTTTAATCAAAAGGAACCATCCTTCTAGGCTCTAGTTTGAATTTGAATAGCTGCCTCTTCTCCAGTACCCATTAAGAAGCAACGTTCTGGAGCCTCTGTAACTGAAGAGGGCATTCTCTCCAGCACAAAAGCAGCAGCAGAATTGGAGCATTATAACAAATTGTTCTTATCCACCCATCATTTTGTAATGTGGTTGTTTTCAAGGTAAACACGTTTGTCTTGTGGAACAGAAGGGGAAATAAATGAGCTCTGTCTTTTCAGAAAATTCTATCCCTGATCCCAGATTTGGTGATGAGCAAAAAGTCCTTTATTCAGGTAAGTCCCACGGCCTGACGAACATGGGTATTTCATTTTCATCAGGAAGTAAGCTAGCATTCCAATTTCCACTCACTGGAAACCTACTATGCCAGACATGTGCTAAGTGTTATCACACTGACTCTTCACTGCAGCGTTGTGAGATAGAATGTATCACGATGAGTTACAGATGAAGGAACCGAGACTGAGGGATTGAGTAACACATACCTACGGTCACACAACCGGTGAGTGCTAGAGCCAAGGATGTGGATTCAAGTCTTACTGACACTGCACACCAAACTCTTTCACTCCACCACACTGTCTCCCATAGACTCCAATACTCAGGGAAGGTTGTAGGTTGGAGAAAGAAGTTGTCCATACTGGCCTGTTGACAAGTAGCTTCTAAAGGGTCTGAGGTGGAACGTCTCTCCCAGCCCTCCCCAGGAAGGACCCTCAGTCACCCAAGAAGGAGTATCAGTTACAGTGGAGCTGCATTAGTGATGACAAATCTTTGGTATGGTGGAATCCATGAGAAAAACCTATCAAATATCTAAAGAAGAAGTAATTCCAAGTCTGCACAAACTCTTTCAGAATATAGACAAAGAGAAGCACTGGCCAACTCATTTTTTGAGATCACCCTAGATTCCCAAACTGAAGACATTTTGTTGTTGTTAACTGCTGTTGAGTCAGCCCTCACCTCACAGCAACCTCCATGCACAAAGGACCAAAATGCTGCCCAGTCCTATGCCACACCCAGTGAGAGGTTCTAGATCAAACCACTGTGATCCATAGGTTTTGACTGCCTTATTTTCAAAAGTAGATTGGCAAGCTTTTCTTCCTAGTCCTTCTTAGTCTGCAAGCTCTGCTGAAACCTGTTCAGCATTACGACAACAGCTAAGCCCCCACCAACAGGCAAGTTGTAGCTACACAGGAAGTGCATCATCTGGGAGTCAAATCTGGGTCTCTCACATGGAAGATGACCCAGACCACCAATAGCCCCTACTGAAGACTTTACAGGGAAAGAAACCATACAGAACAACATTCCTCACAAGAACAGAGGATGACTTTGAGAACGGAAGGCTTGTTCAACATTTGAAAATCGTAGTGAATACAATTTACCATATCAAGGGCCTAAAGAAGGAATATCACATGGTCATCTCAACAGATGCTGAACGTAAGGGGGCCCTACCCTGGAATTCTCCAAATGAGACGCCTGATGCCCAGAATGGAGAAGGCGCCTGTGCAGTGTTGCAGATTACCGACAAATCCAGATGCAGAATGCAGCTATCTCCAGACATCAGCGCTTTGTGGAGCCCTTGCTCAATGCTAGGGGCCAAAATCCCTGAATTATACAAAGGCTGTAGCTCAAAGATGATGCTCTCAGAGGATTGTACCTTAGGGGGGCAGCGGCAACAAATTGACTGTAGCCCATGTGTGCTAGAAAATATGCAAGTCTCATAGACAGCAGCAGAGAATCAAGATAGTGAGGAGGAACTATGGGTCCCCATAACTTTCTGAAAGGTAAAAATTATAACTGTTAAAAATGTGACACAAGGAATGCATTTCATAAGCTGAGCAATAGAAGTTACAGTTTTATTTATTCAGAAGACATTTTTTTAAAACTACAGCATTTTCATCAAGATTTAAAAAGTCTAAAAATACCTCTGTAAAACCGAAACGATGGGGTCCCTTCAGTCTCACCACCTCTACTTAGCTCAGGATCAGCTCAGCCACCTTCACAATTGTTTGCTCTACTCAACACCCTACATTAAGCCATTTGATACACAACTTTCTGGCTTTAGTAATTTCATATTTTAGTAAAAATCTCAAAACTGGTAGTTACTTTACTCTTAGTTGTGATTATTAAAAAGTAATACCAAAACCAAAGTCTCTATTTTTTTTCCCCAGGCAAATTCTCCCCAGTTCTGACTCTAGAAAACTCTCTGCCTACCCCTGCCCATGAGCATACATACTCTTCTCCTTTCCCTACCTCCACCATTCCTGGCACAGAACTCCTGGCGAGGTGTATATAAGTCTTGTCTCAGAAGGAGTCCCTCATGGCAGAAATGATTAAGCACTCAGCTAACCATCCAGAGGCACCTGGGAAGAAAGGACTAGAACTCTTCTGAAAGGTCATATCCTAGAAAACCTTAAGGAGTGCAATTCAGCTCTACCCACCTGGGGTCACTACTCAACAACAAGGAATTTGGTTGTTTGGTTCTTGTCTCAGCGTTGATAATTAGCTGTAAACTAGCCTCAGTTTCAGCATCTTTCAAGTAAGCTGAAATTGGCTGACCCTCTGTTCCATCTATTGCCTCCCTTAATATCCTTTTAAGTTAGTTCCAGTTGGTTTTGAGTCTTATGGTTTTAAAGGTGCTCAGATATTCATTCTGTCAGTTATTTCAGGTCTGCAATTTATAGACCAGGAAACTGGAGCTCATGGGACTGGGGTAAGTTTCCTCTTCTCACCAGCTATTGTAAGTCAGGCCATGAACAGGGACCACGCTGCAGTATGTGCAAAGTTACATGGCACCTGCTCTCAAAGAGGCCACAGTCTCATCAGACAAATGTGTAAATAATGATCTCACAACAGCAATCATTTCATGGGTCCTTCCTGCTTGCCTGGCACAAGCAATATATGTATGTTTTCACTTTGGTATCTCATTTCATCCACACAGTCACCTCACCGAGTAGATGTGATTCCATTTCACAAAAGGAGAAAATGAAGTTGGGAGGGGCTAGTAAACATTTCCAGAGTTACACATAACAAGTAAGTGGCAGACTTGGGACAAGAACTCAGGCCTGACGCAATGCCTAGGGTCATAACCACTGCACCTGGCTGCTCTTTGGAAAGTCCAGGGTCTAGAAAGAGATGCAAACAACATGCCAAAAGAGTGAGGTATGTTGAGAGGGTGTTAGTGAAAGAGTAATTGGTTGGAGAAAGAGTCCCATTTGCACAAACCAAAATACAAACCCACTGCATTCAAGTCAATTCTGACTCATTGACATCCCCATGTCCTATAGAACTGCTCCATGAGTTGCCTTGGCTGTGACGACTATAAAAGTAGATCGCCAGGCTTTTCTTCCATGGCACCAATGGGTGGGTTTGAATCACCAACCTTTCTGCCAGTAGCCTACAGCAAACCATTTGCATGACCCAGGGACCAGCCACATTTGCCTGGGGGAGGGATATATCAGATAAGATGTCACAGCTACTGACATGTTTGCAGGTGATGGATTTCAGATGGTTGAAGTAAGTGAGGGAAATCCTCTAGATAAGGCAATGCTTGGAACACAGAGAGGAAAATCCTCCTTGAATAACAGATACTAATAATCTTGTTTGGAGGCAGAGAGCACAGGCATTTGGTATCATGATTAGCTATAAGGTGTTTTGCAAGAAATTGATTCTAATGATGAAGAATGCAGTTTATGCTTCTCAATTTTTCATGTAATTTTAGTCACCATTGTTCTCATAAATATCATAATGGCTGTACTCAAGAAACTTGCATTCTATTGGGAAGAAAATTTAAAAAATGAAATCCATTTCAGGTCAGTCAAGATCCCAACTCACAGCAACCCTACAGGACAGAGCAGAACTACCCCATAGGGTTTCCAAGGCTGCAGTGTTTAAGAAAGCTGTCTGCCACACCTTTCTCTCATAGCAGCTTTGAACCACTGATCTTCCTATTAGCAGCTGGGTTCTTAACCACTAGGACTCCTCCGCTGGGAAGATGAACAGTAATTACAGCACCGCAGTAAGTACTACAACAAAGGAATTACAGCATAGTCCTTAGAACTCTGACTTAGCTAAAGGCAAGCTAGAAGGAGTCAGTTCCTTCTGAGAACTGAGAGATCTGCGGGCATTAGTGACACACAGGAAGAAGGAAGGACAGGGCTGCAGGTAGCAAGGGACAGTTTGGACCAAGGCCAGGCATGAGACAGGCCGCAGCTTGTTTGAGAGGCTGCAGGCACTGAGAACGGCAGCAACAGAGGAGACAGCCGGTGGGAACTGGTAACACGGGAGGCCAGAGGAGTGTACTAAGGTTCAGCTCCCAGTGAGACTGTGCACATATAAAAGAGAGGATGTGGTCAGGTGCCCTGGCCCAGTGCGGACATGGGCTGGCTTCCCATTGCAGTCAGCAAATCAATTACACCCTCCACCGACTTTCGCCTTGTGTATTTAGAATGTATGGGGTTAGCCTGCCAAACATCTGCTCTCGCTATTAAGCATGCCATGGTAACCATTGCACTCCCGTGCATCAACGCCACCAGGATTGGTAATAATCACAAGTGTCAAAAACGAGAGAGAATGAAGGGGAAAGCTGTGCAAAATCCAGCGGCAAGATGATTGTGCTGGCGGCTGCACTCTGGGGCCCCTGCCAGCTGTACCTTCTGCTGCCCCTGTTGGGGGTAGGGGAATTGATGCAGCTCTGGCCTCCTCTCTGCCCCTTCTGTTGATCCCTCTCCCTGTATTATTCATCCACTGCTTCAACTGACACTGGAAAATGTTCCTCGCCTTTGCCAGAACAGCATATGTGCCCCTGCATCATTGTGTGTGATAGATAAACCCACCAGCAGCTCACCAGACCCAGGGGCCCTCTGGGTGAAGACCCCACACTGACCCAGGCAAGCAGCCTGATATCCTGGCTGGGGTGCTGCTCTGCTGGCAGACCTGGCTTCTGGTCTCAGCAACGTGACTTTGTGCCCTCGGACCTTGGGTAAACCTCTTAATTCTCTGAATACCACTTCCTGCGTTTGTAAAATAAGGATGCGGCTGTTTGGGAACCAGAGACTGAATGAATGAATGAGAAATGACATGATACCTTTCACAGAATAAATGTTCAAGGGTAGCTTCTCTTGTATTTTTCAAGAAACGTTAAGCACCGTGCTGACCTCTTTATTCAAACTGGTGAATCTCCACAACAACCCTGAGAGGTAGAAATTATTGTTCCCGTTTTAGAGATAAGAGAACTTAAGGGAATTACACGTCTCTGCGTTATAGATCTAGTACCTGGCAGGGCATCCCGTGAATGCAGGCAGTCCTCTAAAGCCCCTGGCTCTTCCTATTAAATTAGGTTGCCTTCCAAGTGTGCAAAGTACTTCAATGTTCAGCTGAATTCTCCCTTTTAATAAGCAATATTTATAATCCCAGTTCTGCTGCTACAGCCAAAAAAATAAAAATAAGCGAGTTTCATCTCTTCTTCGCGAAAGCCCTTCAGAAATGTGGACCAGCTTCCATTGCCCTAATTATTATTATTATTATTATTATTATTATTATTATTATTATTATTATTATTATTATTATTATTATTTTCTCAAGAATAAAAGGCCACAAGAGCTTCAACCAGCCCTCTCGCCGGGTAACAGGCACCTCAGCGTTCACCCCTTTCTTCAGTACCCTCCTGCGCTGTGCGGAGCTTCTCTCAAATGAGGGCCAAGAGCCCCACACCGTGCTCAGGGAGGCTGGAGGTGGTTTACACCTGCCCTCCTGGCGCCACCAGACCTGCCCGCAGAGCCAGGGCGGTCCTGCGCAACACACCCCGCGGCTCAGTGACTCCCTGCAGCGTGTAGTCGCGCTGAGATTCGGTGACACGGGCTCCAGCGCCCTCTTGTGGGCACGGAGAGACAGCCGCGGGAAGTGAGAAAAAGATCCGGGAGTGGAGGAGGAAGAAGCTAGCTGGTTCATTGACTCCCTGTGCATTTTGGGGGTTATCCCCCCACAAAGCCCGCTCACCACCTACCCCTGCAGCCACGATATGTTTGTGTCTTGGGCTTGAATGTCTGTTCCTCCAGATAGTTGTGAGATGGGTGATGACTCTGTAGGAGTTTGAAGGTAAGCTGACTCCTCTGATGGACTACTTGCTGTGATGTCAGCCAGGACAGGGGCAAGTGTAGTCTCACTCGCCCTGCCTTAACCGACTGTGGTTATTTCAGCTATGCTGAAGACATCTGCAGAAGGGGCATAGGCCAGGCCAGGGCTCTAGCATCCAAAATCGGGAGACACACCCCACAGGGCCAGGAAGGCTATGACAGCAACAATCAGTTAGGGGTGGGGGATAAAGAACCTCCAAGACAGTGCTGTGAAACAGTGAAGAGCAAACTTGAGGTTACTTAACCTCTGGTAAGCTCCTGCAGTTGCTGAAATACCCACCACAAGGCCCACTGTAGAAACCCTGGTGGCATAGTGGTTATGTGCTACAGCTGCTAACCAAGGGGTCAGCAGTTCAGATCCGCCAGGAGGTCCTCGGAAACTCTACGGGGCAGTTCTACGCTGTCCTGTAGGGTTGCTATGAATTGGAATTGACTCAGCAGAAATAGATTTACTTTGGTTTGTTTAGTTTCACTGTTGTGTTGTTAAAATACAAGTTATCTGGGAAGCTGTGCCCAGTAGATCCAGAAACCATTCCTTTCTCTAACGAAAAAAAGTTTGTAGAACTCCTTAGACAAGCCATTTCTCACTTTAGGGCAAGGTGATGTCAGAGAGAGGACTCTGCAGTTCTAATTTTCAAAGAACTCTAACCCAAAATATGTACTAGATTAATTTCAGCCATCTAGCAGAATCCCAGGAGACTGGGCCACACAACTGGCAAGCTTTTCTAGTGAAAATACAGAGCACATTTTTATAGAACAGTAACTATATTTATCGATTCATGGAATATTTACTAAGCACCTACAGTACTCTAGGGCACCAAGAGATGTGCTTAACAAATAACAAAGTTTTCTTCGTTCTCGGTAACAGGTCAGTCTTCAACAGCTGAGAATGAACAAAGCATGGAGTTTCTTTATTGCATTCATTTCACATCCCTAAAAACAGAGAATCAGACTCCCTTGTCTCATCCTTTGTAGGTTAGGTCATATAACATCAGCTTTCCCTGATTAAACCTTGCAGTGGCTTCAAAACTGTAGGAACACATCATGAAACAGAGGGATACAGCCTTGAACCGTGCTGTTGGGCCAGGTATGAGTCCGCTGCAGACGGAGGCACGGATTGCCCTTCTAGCAACCCCGCGTTCCAGCCCCTTACTCCTGCCACTCACATGTGTCAGCCACTCCCTCCCGTGGGTGGAGCCTCGGGCTGGCCGTGGAGCCGCTTGTCCATGCAGGCAGGGTGGTGAATAGAACTTGGTCCCTGACACTCTGCTGGGGCTTCACATATAGAATCCCCAGGACAGCAGCAACCTGCTGTTCCTTTCAGGCTGTGTCCTCTTCTCCCAGGCGTCCCTAGGTGGTACCAGCAGTTTGCATTTGGCTACTGGCCAAAAGGCGGTTGGTTTAAATTCACACAGAGGTGCCTTGCAATGAAGGCTTGATGCTCTGGTTCCAAAAAGTCACCACCTTGAACACCTTACAGAGCGCAGTTCATTGGGTTTGGGCGGTCAGCCCATGAATCAGAATCCACTCAAAAGCAACTAGTTCCTCTCCCTCCTCCAGGCTCTTTAGGTGCCCCTGCCAGCTGGCTCCTGGCAGGCTCCAGGTACTTCTTTGAAAGGGAGAATCGAGACCCAGAAAGAAAAAAAGTGAAGTGGAAAAGGCAAGATGAGAAAAAAAGAAGAGAATGAGAGGAAGAGTAAGGGAGAAGAGAATGGGAATGCTAAAAAAGACGTAAAATAATTCTAAATATTGTCATCTGGCTGCAGTCAGGTAATCCCCTGTTTTGTCTGATAACTTTGGATGCAGTATTTTTCAACCAACTTTTTTGAGAAGGAAGGGAAGGTAGACATCTTTTTTTTAATTTGTTTGTTTATTTATTTTGGCCTTGCTTTGCGTTTTTAATCAACACGGCATTGATTTCAAATAAGCCACTTCTGATTCATCTGCATAGTTTTTCATCAATATACAGAGATTCTGGTACAGAGCTACCAATATCACTTTCAGTCTACATTCCACTTGTTGAGAAAAATAGGGAAGAATCATTCTTGCTATAGTTTTACAGTATCACAGCCTAGGGACTTCTTGAAAATGTGAGTCACACAGCCCTGCCTATGCTGGCAGATTGTCCATTGGCTTGCCTTTACACAGACAGTGAAAAATTGAGTCTTTAATCTGGATCTCAAGATGTCAATGATTAGGATTTCAAATTTATAAAAATACTAATGTTACATATTATATCACAAAACCCACCATCCACCTGTCAGTTTGCCATACACGGTGTTGCTGTGACCTGGAAGCTAGGCCACAAGCATTTCAACTAGTAGCAGAGGCACCTATAGGGGCCAGGTTTCAGAAGAGCTTCCAGACTAAGATTAGGAAGAAAGGTCTGATCTTCTACTTTCAAAAATTAGCCAAGGAAAATCTTATTTTCGTGACAGATTGTTGTCCAAAATAGTGTTGAAAGATGAGTCCACTAGGTTGGAAGACACCCAAAAAAGAATGGTGGCCCCAGCAATGTACTCCAGTATCCCAAGGATTAAGAAAATGACACAGGATCAGACAGTGTTTCATTTTGTTGTCTATGGACTCCCCGTGAGTCAGAAGCAACTCAATGGCAACTAATGACCATATAACACACTGCAAAAAAAGGCTAGTATGTCAGGACTTAAAAATAGCACAGTACAGCACGATTTCATGTCTCTATACTCATTGCAGCCCGTTTCTTCTCATGAAATAGGAACGTGAAATTAAATTTGTCCTCCTACTTAAACACAGGAAACTCACACTTTGCTTAGTATGTTTTCCATCACATTCAAATTTTAAGTCCAAACAGCCCAGCCTCCCTTGCAGATACTTGCTCAGAGACCGTGTACACAAAGACAAGACAAGTCTGCAGGAGGCAGATAACAAGGCAGGTGCAGGCAAGCAGAGTGTCGCTGCAGCCTGGGCAGGAAAGACCAGCCCCTCGAAGGCCATCACCGCTGCTTGTGGTTGGCCATGTTAATGCAGCTTAAGGGTGATTTTCTCTTTTAAAGAATAGGCCAAGCTTTAAAACCCCATCTTCTTCCAGCAGGCAGGCTCATGCTTTGCCAAGCTCTGTTAAACACTGACTCACTGGAAAGGAACAGCCCTTTCCAGAGAGGAAATTGGGTGTATATTTGTGTAAAACTCCTTAAAGAGGTTTGCATAAACCCCTTGTGATTACATGGGCTAGAGATTTGTTCCTGGCTTTGTGGCTCCCCCACCGAGAGCTTTCTTTAGCAGTTATCTTAGTTCATTCTTAAAACTTGTGTAGGCTTTTATATCTGGAGTTCTCAACCTAAACCGTGAAACTACGTCTGCTCAAAGGATAGCTACCCAGCTCAACCACCGAGCCCAAGTCCACATTTCAGTGGGAGAAAAAGAGAGGGAAGCTTGGATATGCCCAGTACCCACACAATAATTGCTTTGAAAAGTTGTTTCGCCTGAAGAGCTCAGATTTCCTTAATCTAAATAATTTTTTCCTTTCAACCACCCGCCACCAACACTATCAGAGACATGAAAACTGTGACTTCATGGTACACAATCATGCAGACGGTAAAAAAAAAATCAGTCATCATTGCTTAGTTTTGTTATGAGAGTACAAAACAGCCTACCTGATTTATCTTTGTGCTCCAAAGTGAATTCAGTCAAATTAGCAGATGAAAACAGTCACAAATATCCTTCACCTGCGTTGACAGCCACCTTCCTGCAAAGATGTTTCTACTGAAGAAATCCAGCTTAAAAAAAAAAAAAAAAAGGCTTCTTCACCTGCACTTTTCCTAGTTAAATACATTTAGTTCCCACCAATAACATCTAGAAGTTTTGTTACATGTTTACCCTTAACAATCTTAGATATGACATTAGGAGAAAAGCAATGTGACGAAGCCCAGAGAACAGACTTGGGAGTTAAACAGGTCTCTGTTCGGTTTCCAGTTTTGCCATTTATCATACCCACTGAGAGACCTACTGAGAGATAGCCCCAGCTTCCTCATCTGTAAAATGGGACTATGTTTCAGTTGTTGTGTGCCCTCTAGTTGATTCTGACTCACAGTAACCTTATAGGATGGAGTAGAACTGCCCCATAGAATTTCCCAGGCTGTGCTCATTACAAGAGTAGATTACTAGGTCATCTGTCCTGTGAAGCTGCTGGTCAATTCCAGCCACTGGATTTTCATTTAGCAGCCAAAAACTGAACCATTGCTCTAGTAAGGCCGCTAAAAGTGAGAATAGTAGGAGTAAAACATATATATTTTATAGAATAGTTGTGATGATTTGATTACATGAACAAATAATATAACTAAAGTGCCCAAAATATATTTAAAGTCTACCACATTTTTTCAGGTTGTCTTGTGATGGTGGCTTCCATGTCATTGTGATACTGGAAGCTTTGCCAGTGGTATTTCAAATACCAGTGCAGTTACCTTGGTGGGAAGGTTTCAGTGGCCCTTCCATACTAAGACAGAGTAGGACAAGGACCTAGTAGTCTACTTCTGGAACGACTGACCAGTGAAACCTTATGAATGGCAGCAGAACATTTTCTGATAAAGTACCAAAAGATGAACCCCTCAGGTTGGAAGGCAGAGTTGACCATAATGGCTGGAGCCAAGCTTTTGGGATCTTGATTTGCTGATATGGCACAATCAAAATGAGAAGGAACAGTTTCAGACATTCATTAATAACAGGAAGATGGAAGGTATAAAGTGTAAATACAAGGCGTGGCAATTAAGTTCATGAACTCATCTTAGAAAAAGTACTCCATACCTCATTGCTGAATATCACTATGGTCACCTTCAAAGTACTCCCTTTGCAAAGCTATGCACCAACACCAGTGCCTAGTCTACTCTCCAAAGCAATTTTGGAACTCTTCCTAGAATGGGCATCAGAGCTGTTGTCATATTACCCCTGATGCCCTGAATGTCATCAAAGTGTCTTTCAGTATTTCCTTTATCTTTGGGTAAAGAAAAAAGTCTCTGGGAATCAGATCAGGTGGGCAGGTAGGATGTTCCAGTACAGTTATTCATTTACTGGCTAAAAACTCCCTCACAGACAGCTATACAATTAAGTTTGAGAACTTGCTACCATGCCACTGGGCACAATGGCCATTCCAAAAAGAGTTCCAAAATTGCTTTGAAGGGTGGTATAGGCACTGGCGTCAGTGTATGGTTTCCCAAGGGTAGTATTTCCAAGGTGACCATAGTGATTTTCAACAATGAGATATGTAGTACTTAGAACAATTGTCAGGCCTCATGTAAAAAATTAGAAGTCATCAAAAATGAAGTGGCATGCATAAACATTGACACCGTAGGCATTACTGAACTGAAATGGATTGGTACTGGTCATTTTGAATCAGATAATCATATGTCCTACTATGCTGGCAATGTCAGTCTGAAGATGAATGATGACACTTTCATCATCAAGAAGAGCATTTCAAAATCTATCCTGAAGTACACTGTCAGCAATAGCATAATATCTATATATCTACAAGAAAGACCAGTTAATACAACTGTTATCAAATTAACTTACCAATCAATAAGGCCAAAGATGAAGAAATTGGAGACTTTTATCAACTTTTGCTGTCTGAAATTGATCAAATATGCAATCAAGATACCTTGATACTTACTGGAGATTGGAATGTGAAAATTGGAAAAAAGAATTGGCAGTTGGAAAACATGATCTTGGTGATAGAAATGATGCTGAAGGTTGTATGACAGAATTTTGCAAGATCAATGACTTCTTCATTGCAAATACCTTTTCAACAGCATAAATGGCAACTATACACATGGATCTCACCAGATGGACTGACTATATGTGAATCAAACTGACTACATCTGTGAAAAGAGACAACAGAGAAGCTTAATATCATCAGTGAGAACAAGGCCAGGGGCCAACTGTAAAAGACACCATCAGTGGATGATATGCAAGTTCAAACTGAGGCTGAAAAAGTTAGAACAATTTCATGAGATCCAAAGTAAAACCTTAAGTGTATCCTACCTGAATTCAAAGATGATCTCCAAGAATAGATTTCATGCACTGAACACTAATTGCCAAAGACCAGACAAAATTATGGAATGACGTCAAGAACATCATTCATGAAGAAAGCAAGAAGTCATTAAAAAGAGCAAAATGGATGTCAGAAGAGATTCTGAAAGTGGCTTTTGAATGTAGACTAACTAAAGTGAAAGGAAGAGAAACAAGTGAATGGAAGATTTCAAAGGGCTGCTCAAGAAGAAGAAGAAAAGTATTACAATGAAATGAGCAAAGACCTGGTGTTAGAAAACCCGAAGGGAAGAATTAGGCTCACCATTTCTCTAGCTAAAAGAACTGAAGAAAAATTCAAGCCTTGAGTTGCAATATTGAAGTATTCTATAGGGAAAATACTCAACAGCACAGGAAGCATCAAAAGAACCTGAAAGGAATACACAGAGTCACTGCACAAAAAAAAAACAATTGGCATTCAACCATTTCAGAAAGTAGCATATGATCAAAATCCAGTGATACTGTAGGAAGAAGTCCAGTCTGCACTGGAGATACTGACGAAAAACAAGTCTCTGTGAATTGACAGAATATCAACTGAAATATTACAACCAGTGGATGTAGCACTGGAAGAAGTCTCTTATGCATGCCAAGAAATTTGTAAGACAGCTACCTGGCCAGCTGACTGGAAGAGATCCATACATTTACCTATTCCTAAGAAAGATGATCCAACAGGATGCAGAAATTATCAAACAATATCACTCATATCCCACACAAGTAAAATTTTTTGAAGGTCATTCAAAAGCATTCACAATAGTTTATCAACAGTGAACTGCCAGATATACAAGACAGATGCTGAAAAGGACATGTAACAAAGGATAGTATTACTGATGTCGATGGGTCATGGCTGAAAGCAGAGAATACCAGAAAGATGTTTACCTGTGTTTCATTGACCATGCAAAGGGATTCAATTGTGTGATCATAACAATTATGGATAACATTGTGGAGAAAAGGAATTCCAGAAGACTTAACTGTGCTTATGAAGAGCCTGTATATGGCTATATGGATTAAGAGGCAAACATTTGAACAGAACAAGGGGACATTGCGTGGTTTAAAGTCAAGAAAGGTGTGTGTCAGGGTTGTATCCTTTCACCATACTTATTCAGTCTGTATGAGGAACAAATAATCTGAGAAGCTGAACTATATGAAGAAGAGTTGGAATCAGGTTTGATGAAAGACTCGTTAGCAACCTGTGTTATGCAGATGACATAACCTTGCCTGCTAAAAGTGAAGTGGACTTGAAGCACTTACTGATGAAGATCAAGGATTACCACCTTCAGTCGGCATAAAGAAAACAAAAATCTTTCCAACTGGATCAATTAGCAACCTTATGGTAAACAAAGAAAATAATAAAGTTGTAAATAATTTTGTTTTGCTTCAATCCAATATCGACACCCATGGAAGCAGCAGTCAAGAAATCTGCTGCAAAAAAACAAACAACAACAACAAAAAAGAAGATGTCACTTTGAGAACTAAAATGTGCCTGACCCAAGCCAGGGTATTTTCAATCACTCCATCCATATGAGAAAGCTGGACAGCAAATAAGGATGACAAAAGAATATTCGGTGTCTTTGGATTATGATATTGGTGAGGAATATTGAGTATACTATGGACTGCCAGAAAAAGGAATGAATCTATCTTGGAAGAAATACAGCCAGAATGCTCCTTTGAGGTTAGTGGAATGGATATAAGAAATACCGGGCAGAAAAGAATACTGTGTTGTCACAGGGTAGGGAGAACAGTTAGAGTTGCATAGCAGTGTGTATGCAGGGTTTTATATGGCAAATTGACTTGGATTGTAAACTTTCACTTAAAGCATAATAAAATAAGATAAAGAATGGTCCTTAGCAGCAAGAATGGTGAGACTTTGTTTCACATACTTTGGATGTGTTATCAGGAGAGATCAGACCAAGGAGAAGAGAGTCAAAACAATTATTTGTGTGTGATATGAATGATACTGTCTAATAATCTCTGCTTCCTGTTGGATCACCTTTCATGATAGTCAGGGAAAAAGTGAAGACTGTCAATGAGATGGATTGACACCGCAATTGTCACAATGGGTTTAAGCATAATGATGGTTGAGATGATGGCACAGGACGAGGACTGTGCAGTGTTTCCTTCTGTTGTGCATGGGGTGTCCATGAATCAGAATTGACTTGATGGCATCCATCAACAATAACAAAGCACCAAGATGCGGCAAGCCTTCTGTAAACGTCTCCATGAATGGTTATTAGTAAGAGATGCTAACAAAGGAATTTGAGAGTTATTGTAAGTTGCCAGTGCTGTCATGCTAGAAATCTTACAAGTTGAAGTAAAATAAATTTATTTTCTCACAATGTTGGAGGCTGAAAGTCCACACTGGAATTCTCCGTAATGTTGAATTCCTCCTTGTCAGTTGTTGCAGGAATACCTTGGTTCTTTTCCTTAGCTTGCAGACAATCTTTACATCACACTTTTCTTCTTTATGTGTGTGTTTCTTCATTTATTCTTCTCTTTTTACAACTCAGAAGTGATCAGCTTTAGGATCCAATCTATGCTAATATAACATGACCATAGAAACCACCGATTTCCAAATAGGGTTATATGTACAGGCATTAGGGTTAGCGTTTCAGTATACATTTTTGTGGGACACAGTTCCTTTCATACCAGAAGGAGTAAATTGAGGAAAAAGAAGAGCACTGTAATGAAAGATTGAGACAACTTCCTGAGAAAACTGGACTGAGCTAATGTTACCACCAGGCTAAGGGTCAGCCTTAACCAACATGACTTCTCTCTTCTACCATCTTGCTCTTAAAAAAACCAATGACAGGACAAATGGGGAACACAAAATATGTCTGAGGGCAGCATCAGATCTTGAATATCGCAGCTCTTGCAAAGTATCTCAGCAGTGCCGTACAGCAAAGACTCTTGTCCTTTCAGGATTAATAACTGACAATTTTGATGTTTATTTAGTTACCCATGTTGCTGGCTCTACTGTATTTTTTCACAAATAATGTGAAATGTAACATAAATAGTGCACCCACACATATAACACATCAAATGATATTAAGTAAAACATTTCTGGCTCAGCACAACATGCATATACAGTGTTTCTCTTGTGACATTTCTTGAAGCAAATTTTGGCCTCCTTCACCAGTCCTCCCACACCCGTTGCCATCAGGTTGATTCTGACTCATTACAATCATGTAGAACAGAGCAGAACTGCCCCACAGGGTTTCCAAGGAGCACATGATTTCAGCTGCTGATGTTTTGGTTAGCAGCCACACTCTGAATCACTATACCATCAGGGTTTCCTGTCTTCTCATATTACAAGTAAATCATATCATTCTATTCACTTTCTTTTGTTCTGTTCATTTTCTTAGATCTCTTGCTCTTTTGTATAAAAATAGTCCAAAAAGGTAACTTCTGATCACAACTGTATAATAAAGGTATAAGTCATGGTCCTAAAGTCATCCTTCAAGCTTGGTAGCCACTGGGTAACGAGAAAATAAACAATCAAAACTTCATGTTTATTTCTTTTGAGTCAATAATTGTAGCACATTCACTAAATAGTTGGTCTACCAGAAAATACTTTGGGCTTAAATTTCAAGTAATAAAAAATCAGTATCCACCTTATGTGAAGTTTCCATGTGATCAGAAATAGAAACTGAAGTCAGTAATGTTTTTAAAATTTGGCACAGCAGATTTACAAAAATAACATGTGAGGGGTTTGTAGTCAGCAAAAAAAAAAAACATATAATTCATGTGTTACTTGTGTAAAAGTGCTGTAATTCTTCCAAAAAGAAATGCAATTCTGAATAGTATTTTCCACAAAGTCAAATACATTACAAAAACCATGAGATTAATTGTTTGTGGTGACGTCCCTGTTAGAGCTCTTTTCCTCCAGCTCCTGATTCGATCGGTTATTCTCCAGCCTTCTGCACAGCTGTTGTCCTGGGCTTTCCTCTGGCTGCTGCCTTATATTAGATTCCCAGCATCACGAGCTGTGCGGGTTACAGATGTGCATCTGACTGTCTTTATCCCATTGTCTCAATGCACCTTCAGTGTAGCTGAAGTTTCTCAGTAACTTCCCAGGCAGGAAATGTTGTGAAGTAAGTGCACTGAGAACATGCATCTCCTTCTAATTTCATCTTTTTAAACACTCTTATTAAGATTCAATTCACATAACAAAATTCACCCTTTAAGATACTCAATTCATTAAATTTGAATGTTTTTATTGAGTTGCCCAATGATCACTATAATCTATTTTTAGAGTGCTTTTTTCACCTCCCCCCCACAAGAAGTCCTGTATCCATTAGCAATCATGGCCTATTCTCCACTGTCCCTACCCCAGTTTCCATAGATTTGCCTCTTCCAGATAATTCATACAAATAAAATTATGTTGTTATTAGATGCTGTCAAGTTAAATTTGACTCACAGTGACCTCCTGTTGTAATTTCAAAAAAGCAGATTGCTAGGTCTTTCTCCCAAAGAACTACTGATCAGGTAGGTTCAGCCAACCTTTTGGTTAGGAGCCCTGACACTCAGTCTACCACGAACATTCCTTAAATGGAATCATCCAATGTATGACTTTGTGTGTGTGTCTGGTTTTGTTCAGAGAAAAGAATGCTTTTGAGGTGTATCTATTTTATAGTATTCATCAGTGTCGTGGTTAGGTGCCAAGTCGGTTCAACCTCACAGTTGTAGTTACAGCTGAGCCCATTGTTGCAGACACTGTGTCAACCTATCTCGTTGACGATCTTTCTCTTTTTCACTGACTCTGTTCTTTACCTAGCATTGTATCCTTCCCTGGGAACTGGTCTCTCCTGGAAACATGTCCAAAGTATGTGAGATGAAGTTTCACCATCCTTGCTCCTAATAAACATTTTGACCGTACTTCTTTCAAGCCAAATGTGTGATCTCAGAAGTCATAGGGTTCTACTTCCCTAACTCTCACTGTGCTCTGCTGTTCAACCAGTTATCAGATTCTAAGGGAAGTGGAATGCAGGTGGCACAGTGATTAAGCGTTTGGCTGTTAACCAGCAATTCAGCAGCATGAATCCACCAGCTGCTCCTTGGAAACCCAGTGGAGCAGGCCTGCTGTATAGGGTCACTAAGATTCAGAATTGACTTGATGGCAATGGGTACAGCAGTGGAAAGAGAGTCCAAATACAGATGTATTTTAAAGCTGCTACCTTCCTTTTACAATTATTGTTTGTTATTGTTTTAATTTTCTTATTTGCTTTCCAGGAAAAAAGAGGCTAGACACAGCTATCACTCAGGTGATGAATATAAGCAGCCATCCTATGAAAGAGCAACTTAGAGTTACTGTTCAAACCAATTCACATTTAGAAACTCCATATGTTATATCACACTATGGCAAGGAAATGTCTGGTTTTCCCTGCATGTCAAGAAAAATTAGTTTGGAGGGAAGGACAAAGATACAACCAGAAATTTTAACATGCAAAAATAGATCTTATGCCCTTTTGGAAATACTGTTCTCGTAAGCATAAATTCAGATGTAACATCAGGTAAAAAATATGGATGAATTGATTGCATTCAGATGTACCCAACAATTTCAAGCTCATATGGGGCTTTTAATATAAAAGTTCGTATTACCACACCCAAGGCTGGCCCACACTACTTCAAGTTCTCCTCTTCTACTCTCCAGTGTGATTAGATTCTTGTTACTGGACAAAACCTCAGATTCTCATCACCTGCCCCCAAAAACCAATCTTAGAGGCAGGTATTTTGGGTGAGTGATCAAAAAGTTTATTACCCGTGTTCTGTCCACAAGAACATGGTGGACAGACATGTTGGAATCTCCAGGGCTGTCGAAATTGCTCAGGCCAAACCTGAGGTTTATACAGGTAAAAGGGCATCTCAGGAGAACAATGGAGCAGTTGAGTGGGGTACTCTGTCCTGGAGAGCAGGTTGGTGAAATCTGCATATGAAAGGTCAGGATCCATCTTTTGGAGTAGTGGTGCCTCCATATCTTCACTGTCTCTCCATTTCTCTATCACACCCAAAGAAGTCGTAAAAATCCACAAAGATTGTTACCTAAGTGATTCCTGTCAGTTAATGGGTGACCTCTTCAGGGCCCAGCCCCAGGCTGAGGTGAGGAATATCAGGAATCTTTAAGACAGGAGAAAAGACAAGCAAAAAGGTTTAATTCTGGCTGTCTATTTTAATTTTCCCTTTTAAAATCAAGGTGTCTAAAGCTTCTCCCCTGCTTCATTCTGGCCACCCCAGCCTTCTTGATATCTTTCAACCCCACTAAATGTTTACCAGATTAGAAATATTTTGCCCATGTGTTATGAACTGAACTACATCCTCTCAAAATACATGTCGGAATCCTAATACCTAGGCCTGTGAGTGTAGTCTTATCTGGAAATAAGATTTTCTTTGTTGTGTTAATGGACCCTGTAAATATAGGATGTGTCCTAAACTTAATCACTTCTAAATTATAAGTAGCAAAATAGACACAGAAACAAGAGAGGCACAAATGAGGGAAGACAAACACTGATAATAATTGATGGAGATGCATTTACCAATCCAGAAGCTCCAAGGGTTGCTGGCTACTGCAAGCTGAGTCCTGGTGGTACAAATGGATAAGCACTTCACTGCTAACCAAAAGGTTGACAGTTAGAAACCACCCAGCAGCTCTTCAGGAGACTTGGTGATCTTCTCATTTAACAACCAAAGGCTAGAAAACACTACTGGACCATTCTACGCTCTCTCATGGGAAATTATTAATAGCTGAAAATCAACTTGACAGCACCTAGCAACAACCAAAGCTGAAATAGACAAAAGAAAGCATGACCTTGTACCCTAAATCCACACTCATTTGGACTTCTACCTTTCTGAGCTGTGAAAAAAATGTGTGTTCTAAAACAACAGGAGAAGATCCAAAAGACATCATGTTTTTCTGCCCATCCAGAATGCTTTCCCCAAGACCTTCACAGGGCCTACCAGCTCAGTTCATTTTGATCTCCATTCTGATGTCACTTCCTCCAGAGGACCGCTCTCTGAGTAAAGTCCCACCTCATCGCACTACTGTTTCTCTCTGTCCGCTTACTCTGTTTTTAATACCAATTGTCACTACCCAAAGTAATGTTATCTATTCACTCATGACTTTTTTCTTTTGTTTCAATTTTGTTCTACAGTGAAGACAGTTTGTTTCTGCTGTGTGTGTCTCATTCACCACTTGAGTCCCAGGGCTTATAACACTGTTTAGCACAAAGGTGATGCTCAATAAATATTTGTTAAATGAGTGAATGAATGTTTTCCACACTTATTTCCAGACCATAAGCTCTCAAGACAAGTGCTGAAGACTTAATGAGTTTGGGAGCAGAGAGCTTGTCACTCACAGCCACAAAGTACTTGACCTTGTTATGAGTGACCTTCACATCATTTGAACTCTCACCCCAGGAAAAGTGGCTGAGCAAACCAGAGATGAGTTTTTCTTGGCCCTTCTTATGTTTTTTCCTACTCTGTGGTCTTTAAGATTTCTTTCACTCTTTTGACTACCAAATTTTCAGTCTCTTACAGTTGCTCAGTATATTTTCTACACTTACTACTGAATCTCTTTCTCTGAAGCTCTTTGGTTACATATCTTACTGCAAGAATGCATACAATAATTTTTAGGCAAACCAAAGATAGACATGTCTGAGATCATGTCTTGTTTACTCCTGTATTTTTAGTGTCTGGTTGCACTGGATGGGACATGGCATACAGTGGGGCCTCAATATATATTTGCTGGATGGATGAGTATATGAAGAAACAATGGGTCCCAGATTATAGTCCTTGTACATGTACTGAACATCGACATGTGTAATATACAGTTCTAAATACTGAGAACTCAAAAAAGAACTAATTTCTACCCTAGTGTTGACCCTCATTTCCACTGCCTTTGTCTTTTTTAGTTCTGCCTGGCTTCCTGTCTCTCCCCTTCATGAGGGTTCTTCCTAATGTCCCCTCAGCTGTCCTCACTCCCTCCAATACCAATTATACAATGCTTTACCTGGCATTCTACATGTTGGCATCTGGATTCTCCACCCCTAACAAGTCCCATGCCTCCTTTTGAACCTGCCATTGCTAAGCACCAGCTGATTTCTCAGACAGAAGCCATCTGCTGGTTATTAAGGAAAGTTAAATAAGCAAAGGAGCTCAAGAGAAGTTTAGCAAAAAGAGTACCATATGCATAGAGAATTGGCTATCCATTGGCCCCTCTGACACAAGATTCATTATGACTGTGTTAAGTGTGCTCCACTTGGGATTACTCAGTATATTGGCTTATAAGAAGCCCTGCTAATAAAGCCTGCTATCATCATCCTCCCTAGTGCAAAGGAAGTCCCGTAGCACCTCTCATCAAAAGCTTCTGTCAGTAAATTAGTCTGAACTACAGTCTTATTAGGAATCAGAGTGGCCTTGGTTAAAGGCATCAATTCAATTCAATCTATAAGATATTTACTAAACTTTGTAGTCAAGGTGGAGAAAAATAGATACTCTTCCTGCTCTCAAGGAGATTATACTCAAGTGATACAAGCTGATCTGGATGGCAGAGATGGGAAGCCAGGCAGAAAGTCCAGTCTAACAATGTGCTCAGAGGGCAATAAAGGTCAAAACCAAGAAAGAAAAAATCAGTAATTAAGAGCTGAGCCAAATCTATGATACAAGGCCGAGGACTGGAAGTCATCTGAACATAAGAGCAAGGTCAAGAAAGAAGACAAAAGAGTTTTTGGTAAGTAATCGAAGTAGAGTTGAGGCTGTCAATGCTTATGCTTAGTTGCCATGCGTGTCTGGTGCACACAAAGGTGAGAATGATTTCTAAGAAACAAGGTTGGCTGGTTCACACCACTCATTCAATATCAGCTGATCAACTGCTGTGCACTAGATCTTATGCTATATGATCCATGATATAGAGAGATGAATAAGACCCAAGCCCAGTTACAGAGTTCTCAGGTTTATGTGAAAGATGAAGACCCTGTACACTAAATAAAACAGTCAGACATTCAGAGAAGCTACTATTTTAGCTATCTGAAATAGATAAGTGGTGTGTGTGTGTGTGTGTGTGTGTGTGTGTGTTGTGATGTGAAGTCCGCAAAAGAAATGCTATTGAAGGTTAAGTTGTGGGACTATTTATTTGAAATTTATAATAATAAGGAAGGTGGGATTTTTTTGAGCCTTAAAAGCCAAATGGGAATAGTAGACAAATAAAAAGAAATAATAAATCAGGGTATTGTAGTAGGGAATAAGAACATTGGAGTCAGATTCATCAGAGTCAAATCTGCACCCTTCTACTTAAGAGCTAGGATATCAATGTTTATGCATTCCATTTAATTTTTGATGATTTTCAATTTTCCTACATTCATACTTCCTACATTCTATGTCCTAATTGTTAACAGATGTTTGCAGCTGTTTCTTCTAATTCTGAGTCATGTCACATCAATAAATGAAGATACCGGAGGGCTTACTCCATCCACGTTATTAAGGTCAACTCTACTTTGAGGAGGCAGCTTTTCCTCCGTCATCTTCTGAGTGCCTTCCAACCCAAGGGGCTCGCTACCCAACACAGTGTTTGACCACTATTCATAATGTTTTCCCTGGCTAATTCCTTTCAGAATTAGATTACCAAGTCCTTCTTCCTAGTCTGTCTTAGTCTGGAAGCTCAGCTGAAACTTGTCTACCATGGTAGACCCTGCTAGTACGCATATACCAGCGGCATAGCCTCCAGCGTCACAGCAACAAGCAAGCCTCCACTGACAGACAAGTAGGGGCTGCTCACTCTATCTACTCATACTTTGAACATGTTGTCAGAAATGATCAGTCACTGGAGAAGGACATCATGCTCAGTAGAGTGGAGGGTCAGTGAAAAAGAGGACAATGCTCAATAAGAGGATAGCCACAACAGACTTAAGCATAAAAACGACTGTGGACCTGGAACAAGACCAGGCAGTGTCTTGTTCTGTTGTTCACAGGGCTGCTATGAGTCAGAACTGACTCCACAGCACCTAACAACAACAACAACAACAACTTAACAGCTAAGTGACCTTGGGCAAGTTACTTAACATCTCCATCCCTCAATTCCCTCAACTGGTATGGAGATTGTTAGCAAAAGCAGAGAAAACAATCCCTCCCTTACTCCTTACATAGCAACTTTATGTGGTGAGCAAGTGAGAGAAGAATCTCATTGACAAGAATTATAGCTCTGTGTGCCCAAAGGCACAAGTCTTTATTTTATTTTTCTTCCTTTACATATGTAAATAGTCACAGGTTTTGCTTATCTGCCCCTTAGGTGTTGTGCACTGTATAGCAAATATAATCTGTTCATCTTTCAGTTACTGAGTTACGTTATCTAAATTGGCCTATATGGGGAATCCTTGAAAAACCAACAATATTTTGGCTAACAGGACTGTTGGAGTTTAATTAATTAATTGATTATGGGTATATTATCTATGGCAAGTCGTCATTACCAATAATCAAGTAAAAGCAGTGCTGAGAGTGAGGTCTGAGTTTGCTGAGTGCAGTGTGATCAGTGACAGCAGGTGGTAGGAACAGCAGTGTTGGGAACGGCAGTAGTGGGTGATGTCATCAGGTAGTCGGTGGTGACAGCAAGTGGCTGGGGTGGAGAAGTGGCTGTTAATAGTCAGCCAGCAAGCTGTTGGAGTAAGCAGGGATCTGTTCTGAAAAACAGAAACTTCTGTAACACTTCTGACTTTTTGCCAAAAACATGGCACTAAAAGAGCGCCCATAACCTGGTAGTTAGGCACCCAGGCACATGTAAATGGCAAAGCTAAAGTTCACAGCAGGAGCTCTGCTCCAGAAAGCAGGGCTGCCAGTTTAAGGGCTTCAACCAAACACAGTCTCACAGGTACCACTCAGTATGCAGGCAGACTTATTTCAGGTGCATGTAAATGGCAAAGCCAAAGTTCACAACAGTGGCTCTGCTCCAAAAAGCAGAACTGCAAACTTGACAGCTCCAGCCAACATGGTGGAAAGGAGTTATCCAGCAATAAAGCAAAGCAGGCTTATCCCAGGCACACATTATGGCAAGGCCAAGAGTCAAAGCAAGGGCTGTGCTCCAAAAAAAGCGATTCTGCTCTGATAAGCAAGGCTGTAGACTTGTCAGTCCCTCTGAACACAGCACAAAAAGCAGGCCCCAAACTGTAGTGGTTAGATATCTCCCAGGCACGTGTAGGGGTGGAGACCAAAGTCACAGCAAGGAGCTCTTCTTAGAAAAGCAGGGCCAGAGTGGATCTGTGCTGCTGCTTTTTATTGCTTTGGTGATCTTTCCCATATCTGATGAGGAAAGATGTTGTGTTTCTCATATAAGGCAGATGTTGTTTTATCACTTCTCTGGCAGTGCAGAGCAGTCTACCTCCTTTTTGAGCAGGCTGTTCTTCTTCTGACTTTTCATGCCTTCTACTTGGCTTACTTATAATTAACAGACAGACTCCATTTTAATATATCCTCATTACACTTTGCTTTCCTCTCATGAAGAGTTTATTTTCCCCTACCTTCAATTTGGAAACCCTGGTGATGTTACCAGGAAAGCCCCGGAGTTCAGCTACCTGCTGCAAAAAGTCAGATCACTGAGACAGAAGATTTGGATGAGTGATCAAAGGTTTTATTTGTAAGGTGGCATATCAAAGAGACAGGGAGGTAGTCTCATCCTCAAACCCTGTCCAAATTTGTTAGGCAAAGTCTGAGCATTTAAAGGGAAAGACCACAAGCAGATGTAGGGAACAATGTGGGCAGTTAGGGTTGTGTTGGGAGTTGACTTGGTGGAGGTCACCTGCTTTGCAATCTCACAGGACATCACTGGCCATCAAGAAAAACAAACTGACTCTAGATGTCATCCGGCCAGCAATCTGAAAGAAGAATGCTGAAACATAAATCACGTCCCTGTCCTCTCTGGCCTCCTGCTTCATTTTTTTATCATTGATTTTATCAAGACAAGAATAGTCATTTATGGTCTATAGCTTACTGAATCTACAGTGGTGCCTCTGAGGGCCCCACTCTAGCATTGCCACCTGGGACTTGGGGAACATGGAGGTTATGTCTTTTCCTGTGAATTGGGGGCGTTCTGAAACAATGCTCTGGAAGGCAGAGTCAAGATGGCAGACTAAACACATGTCTTCCAGAATCCCTCTGGAAACCAAGACCCAAACTAATAATTAAACAGAGCCTTCTGGACACCTAGTGAGCCCTAGGACACAGAACAGGGCTGTTAATTTGGACTTCATACCACTGAACAGAAAATCTCCTCTCTTTTGCCATCCCTTGCTCTTGGTGAGTGCTGGTTTTTATGGACTGAAGGTAACTTGCCATTTTAACTTCTTTTTCTCTGTCTTAGCCAGTGGGCAGAGCTGGGACTTGACTAGCGCTAATCCCAGGTGCACAGCTGATAGGATTGGCAGAGAAAATTGCCACATTTTGAGAGCCCAGCTTTGGAATCTGTGCATCTCAGCACCTTTAGCCTCTCTGTCTGCCTCCACCATTGAGTAGCTTGTACCGAGGCAGGTGGAGAGCTCGTGCGGGACACCATCTTGTTCCACTGGGAGATGGATATACCCATATGGAGGCCTGAGCTGGACCTAATTCTTGGCTGGGAGGCAATGCCTGCCCAGAAGACAGTGTTTTTCCAGCAGAAAAGCAATATTTTACACAATGTCATCTACAGCTGGGGCCCAACAGTAGAGGCCAGCAGGGCAGTAGTTCTGTTTTGTGAACTAGTTCATAACATCTGGGGTTGGATATAGAGGTGCTTACTTTGTCAGCTGGGAATAGGGACCTGTACATCTGAAAACCTGACTGACCTGGGAAGTAGTCAGATACCTTTTACCTTTCATTTTAAGACAGCCTAGAGAAACAACTGAGGTCCATCCTCACAGCATCTGTCCCAGCCTTTGTTGACTCACATGATGCCCCAAAAGCAACAAACTCTGGATAAAAGCATGACAAAGAAATCACCCATGGCTTCAGAAGGCCTCCAAAAGAAACAGCCAAAGAACTTCCCAGATAAAGAAACCTTTCTGAAACTATCGGAAGGTGAATACAAAAAGATTATATAGAGAGCCCTCCTAGACATTATACAAAATGCAGCAGAACAAAATGAAAAAATAAGCAAGTTGTTTGATCTGATGGAACACCAGTACCCTGAAATCCAACAGATCAAGAACAAAATCAAAGACATAGAAACTTCAATTCAAAGCCAAGAAAACAGAATGGAACAAATGGAAAAGAGACTTTCTGATTTGCAAGACAGAGCTACTGACTCCAGCATCTATGAGGAGAAATCAGAAAAAAGAAACAAGAAAAGTGAAGAAGCCTTAAGAAACATGTGGGACTCTATTAAGAGGAACATTCTACAATTAATTGAAGTTTTTGAACAGGGCAAGACACCCGAGAACTCAGAGAGTGTTGCTACTGTGCTACTACATATTATAATCAAGCTTAACAAAATGAAACATAAACTTTTGAAGGCAGCAAGACTCAAAACAAAGCTAACATTCAGAGGGAAACCCTGTAGGCTTTCATCAGATTTCTCAGCAGAAACAATGCTGACACGGAGACAGTGACATGACACATTCAAAGCCTTGAAGGAGAAGAACTTCCAACCAAGAACTATATATCCTGCAAAGCTATCTTTCAAATATGAAAATGAAATGAAGACATTCGCAGATAAACAGAAACTCAGAGACTTTGTGAAAACCAAACCAAAACTACATGAAATACTGAATCTCTTGGCTTAGAAGAACAAAACCATTAACTTTATATCTTAGAAGCAAATTCAGGACACATCATCCAGAAACCTACTCAGTTAGAGAAGGCTCCAGACTCAATCAAACCTATAATAGTGAAAGAAATGATCCAGTGATCATATCATGAAAACTATGATGCCAACGTATTAAAAAGAGGGATGTACTACAGTTATTATGGTCCTTCCAGACAGAAAAAAAGTTAATAAAACTGATAGTAATTAAAATTGAGTTTACACATAGTTTATTAAGGGGGATCATAGGGGTAGCCGTAAAGCACAATAAAGATGCAACATATCAAATCGAGAAATGTAATACAGGAGTCTCAACAACCACAAAACCAACACTGAAAAAAGTAAAAAATCAACTCACAAAGAAGAAAGTCCTGGAACAGATTAATAAGAACAGAGAAAACATCAACACAAAAATAAACATATCACAATGACAGCACTAAACACGTACCTATCAATAATTGCATTGAATGTGAATGAACTGAACGCTCCAGTGAAGAGACATTGAGTGACATCTTGGATCAAAACACATGACCCATCCGTATGTTGCCTACAAGAAACTCACCTTAGACTTAAAGATAGGAACAAACTGAAAATTAAAGGATGGAAAAATATATATCACGCTAACAATACAGAAAGAAGAGCAGGTGTGGCAATTCTAATCTCAGATAAAATAGATTTTAATGTAAAATCCACCATCATGGACAAGGATGGACACTATTGCAGAAAGATTCCATACACAAGCATGATTTAACAATATTAAATATTTATGCACCTAGTGTTAGAGCACCTAAATACATTGAAGAAACACTGACTACACTCAAAAATGAAATAGATCACTCTACAATAATAGCAGGAGACTTTAACACTCCACTGTCAAGATTGGACAGATAATCTAGAAAAAAGCACAATAAAGACCTTATTGCCACAATTAACTAATAAGACCTCATCGACATACACAGAACTTTCTATCCATCAGCGGACAACTAAACCTTCTTCTCCAGAGCACATTGAACATTCTTCAGAGTAGAACATGTGTCAGGACACAGAGGAATTCTCAACAAAATCCATACCATTGAATTAATGCAAAGCATGTTCTCAGATCATAAAGCCATACAAGTGAAATAATGAAATTTATGAATTCCAATGAGAATGAAAACACTTCCTACCAGAACCTATGGGATACAGTGAAAACAGTGCTCAGATGTCAGTTTATCTCCATAAATGCACACATCTGGAAGGAAGAAAGAAACCAAACCAAAGAACTAACCCTATAGCTTGAACAAGCAGAGAGCAACAAAGGAATCCCTCAGCCACCAGAAGAAAGCAGATCATAAAGAACAGAGCAGAACTAAATGATTTAGAGAATGAAAAAAAAAAAATTGAAACAATGCTCTTAGGCTCTCAATTTTAAGCACCCCTCACCCTGGGGGTTTCCAGCCTTTAGTTTCAGTGTCATATTGCTTAAAGTCCTACAGCTGCTATCAAAAAGATTGGCAACTCTAGAAACTCTAGGGGACAGTTTCACTCTGTCCTATAGGATCATTATGAGTCAGAATCAACTCGATGGCACTGGGTTTGATTTAGGGTCAATTTTTGCCAGTTATTCACTTTGGTCAATAAAGTATGGCAAAATGATGCTGCACTGGTCAATACTTAGGCCTTGCTGTGTCTACTTTCACCCTCTTGGAAGCCAGTAACCATGGAAAGAAACTCAAGCTAGACTGATGATGGGAGACCACGTGGGAAGCCACCTCATGGAGGAAAACCCAGGTACGCCACACTACCAGCATCATGGCCCCCAGAATGAGACCATCCTTGGGCCCTCCCAATCTCACCACTTGAAATTGAGCTGAATGTTCTCACTGAGCTCTGCCCAAAGTCCTAACTCATGGAACTGTAAGCAAGAGAAATGTCGATCATTTTAAGCATTAAGTTTTGGGGCAGTTTGATGTGCAGCAACGGATATCTGCTACAACTGGTAGCCGGCAGAGTTGTCTAGCTCACTGTTTATACCTAACTACCACAAGAGGTTGCAGGGCTTGGACAGCAAAACAGAAACCACCCCATGTATTCCAGGAGTTGTTGTTCATTACTATCAAGTGGGTCCCAGACCCATAGCAACCCAGCAACCCCACACATAACAGAATGAAACATGGCCTGGTCTTGCATCATCCCCGTGATCTGTTGCATATTGAACTGTTGTGATCCTTAGGGTTTTCACTGGGTGATTTTCAGCAGTAGATCTCCAAGTTTCTCTTTCTAGTCTGTCTTAGCCTGAAAGCTCAGCTGAAATCTATTCATCATCATAGCAACACATAAGCCTCTGCCAACACACAGGTGGTGGTTACACGTGTGATATCTTGGTGGAGACTTTAACCTGAGTCTCCAAGATATAGGTGAGAATTCTAACAATGAACTACCCCATTCCAGTAAATAGTTCAATATTGGAATTAGGGGTTTATATATCCACTGGAAAAGCTGGAGAAGCAAATTTCAGGGAAGCTGATACTGAAGACTCTTTAAAATCATCCACTTGAGTTCCTTAGGCTGAGTTTGGTGAATTATCAAGATTTCTAGGAGGCTCCTTCTAACTAAGTCATCCTATAACATCAAAGCAAATGGTCTTAGGAGCTTTCAGAAAAACCTCTACAAATTCCATATATGCCCTTCTGTATGGCTACAACTGACTCCAAAGAACAGCAGCTTCTGTTTCCTGTCTACTCCCCAAATCTCTTGAGGGTGCTGCTTATCGGCAAGGTCTAGTCTGGAACCCTATGGGAAGCGGATTCTTGGAAATGGAGTTCCTGGCTTCTTGGAGTTCTTGGAGCGCTAGTGATGCAAATATACAACATTCCATTAGGCACAAGATGTCCGTCACTAATTTTTAGAGAGTCTTTGATTCTTCTCTTCAGTTCTTTCATAAGACTAGCCTTGCCCTGCCTGCAAAAGCCTAGTCAGCTCAGATGATACAGAACAGCAACAAGGAAAAAAAGTGCGTATCCAAGAATGCCAGTGGGATAGTCCCCTCCAACTCTCTTAAGATAGTGCAGATAATAGCAGCAGTCCTAAGGAGGAGCAAGGGTTATGAAGTTGAATACTCATTGACTGGGACCATCAAGAAAAGTCACTGGCAAAAAGGCTACCTCACAGGAATTGCCAAAAAGTCTTCCAGCCACAGGGGCTCAAGGACTCGCACTGTGTAAAAATCAGGACGTGTCGTCTCTAGTGACGGAGAGTGGCCGGGGTTTACGCGTGATGAAACTTTGTGGGAAATGCATATAGTCTGCAGAGCTAGAAGCAATTATTATCTTTCACTTAATCACTCCAAACACATTTTTTGAAGTACTACCATGAACTAAGGAAGTCATCAAGGATATACAGTCTCTGCCCTCAGGTCTGACAGAAAATCAAGACAAACCAATAAAATATCAAGTTACTAGAATATTAATTTGATTTTAAAATATCAAATTATTAGAATAACGTAAAAAATGTTATGTAAGCATAAAATAAGGAAGTAATCGATCTTGGGAATAGGGTAGGTAAAATTTGGAGCAGCTCAAATACAAGAAGCCTTTATATCCAGACTTTTGAAAGATGACTAGGAATCCATCAAGCATATAAAAGGAGTCAAAGACATTGCATGCACATCCAAAGAAATGGCCAGCCAAGCCAAGTGCCGTCGGATCCGATGTGAATATATATGGTGCATCCATGGGCCCACAAATTGTCTAGTACATCTGGGATCAAATGTCAAGAGTAGACTAGATAGTGCTGAGACACAGAGCTCCTGAATGAGAATCTGGAGAGTCATTCTATTCTTGTATTCAAGATTGCACAACCCTCTTACTGAGGTACTGTAAAAACTTCAGATCTTCTATTAGTCATCCTACAATAGCCTTTAAAAGACTCAAGTAAACTGAAAGAAGGAGAACCCAGGGTTAAACTAAGATTTTCAAAAATAATTAAGTACACCCAATCACATTTTTCTCATTAAAAAAAATGACTATTAGTGAGTGAACCACGTTTTTTGTACTATAAATACTTTTAAGCATTGTTCTTTTCTTTAGCCCTCTAATTTTTATTTTGTGTGCTTTGTAACATATGTACTTCAGGAGCAAAGTAGTACATGCGTATGATTTATAAACACCCAGGTAAACCAAATAAGGTTGTAGGCATATGCTGAAAAGCATTTGACTAAATACAAATGATTAGGAAACTTGAGTGGCTCAGTGGTTAAATGCTGTGGCTGCTGACCAAAATGCCAGTAGTTCAAATCTACCAGGCACTTCTTGGAAAGTCCATGGGAAAAGTTCTGCTGTGTCCTACGTTGTCTCTGTGAGTTGGTAGCAATTCAATGGCAGTGGGTTTAAGAAAAATCAAAAGTTCAAAGGGCACTCTTATAACTGGTGGAAACCTATAACCGGCTTGATGTTGAAAGTACCATATTGACATTTTTTCTTGGACATATCACTCCCAACTTTCTGGAGAATGAGTGGAGGAGGAAAGAATGAAGGCACTCAGGATGACGTTTCAGTAGTCAAAGCAGAAATAAAAGAGTGCGTGAAGGTTTGTGGTGATTAAGTGCTCAGCTGCTAGCTGAAAGATCGTTAATTCAAAGCTATCATCCACCCTGTGACAGATAAGACCTGGGGATCCACCTCTGTAACAACGGCGACCTAGAAACTACGGGGCAGTTCTACTCAGTTGCTATGAGTCGGAGTCAGCTCAAGGGTGTATGATTATAGCAACAGACTAGTTGTTTTTGACGATTTGAAGCTCTTGAAATAAAAAGAAGTTGAGGATGTTTGCAAGCAAGAGCTCTCAGGGTTCTAATCAGGTGGACAGTCTTAGAGTCTGGAGGGTGCAAGGCCAAAAGAATATTTGCTTTCCTTCCAAATAAATTCAGGGCCTTGACAGTGGGGACATAGGAATCACACTGGTTTGTTTGTTTCTTAAACCGGAGTTTCAAAGATTATGAGAATTCATTCTAGTGGAAAGGGAGGCAAAGGGCATCCCGAGACATGGGATTGCACGTGCAGATACCCTGAGTGAGGAGCACAGCGGGCATGTGCCGGACTAGAGGTGTGCCGGCCGTCACCACCCAAGGGCTAGGAATGCTGAGCTTGCTGTGGAATTGCACCTTATCTTGTGGTCAGTGTGGCCAATGGAAGTTATCTAGAAAAATACTTACCTGGCCAAAATCTCAGCAATGGCCTTATGTCTGAGAACTTAATGACTAAAAGTAAACAAAAGCTAAACGTACCCAGTTATCCCAACAACTACCGGCCGTGACTTGCTTATGTAGTTTCATATTATGACCACATGGGGGCGATCTCACCCCATAGCATCCACTAAACTCGCTCAGCCCAGAACTTCCGTCCGCGTTCCAGAGCTTTGGAAAGGACTGCCTTCTTCTGTGCTGTTCCCGATTACCTTTCTTTGAAATAATTTTTCATTGTTTGTTTTTAAGAGATTAATGATGTTTTTCAGTATATACCCATTGAATTTCCCGGGTCAAATTCGAATCTATTAGTTTAGATTTTAAACTGTGCAGGACCTGTGAGGCAGCTGCCGGCCAACCTTGTAAAATACGCTTTACAAAAATCAGTGCCAAGTATGACCTAACCCTGTATTCCCATTGTATGGACAACAAAAATAGGTTCCAAAGAAGGGCAAGAAAATAGCGGATTTGGGGAAGTTAAAGGAGTTGTGGTGAACTCTAAAATCCAAACTCGAGGAAAAAAAAAAAGGCAAACTGTCAACATTCTGGTAAGCAACCAAGCTGTTAATCATCCAATGGGTGGGGACATAGAGTGCCGGGCTCTGAACCCTGTCTTCCCCAGTTAACAGCTGCACAGCTTGGGGCAAGTTTATGCCTGGCTTTTCCCATTTCACTTCCACAGTTAAAAATATCTTTAATATTTTTAAACACATTAAAAGTTGCTGTTACTTAATAAGCACCACACACACTAATTATCACCATTCTAATTTCAAAGATGATATTTTATGCCAAAAAATTCTTCTGGAACTATTGTAAATGCACCTGTTGTTTTTGTTAAATATAAAACATTTCTTTTTATCTTGTTAGATGTAACATTTTTGTAATCTAATTCAGTATTTAGAAATACTTAATGTCTTTTTGGATTGCTTTATTTTCTGTGCTTCCCAAATGTGAATTTGTTGTTGTTATTGTTGCTGCTGCTGCTGTTTGTTCCTTTGCTTTTGCAGCTGCTGACTCAGTCAATCAACAAATACTGAATATCTACTGTCTACTACTCATAGTCACCCTATCAGGCAGAGTAGAACTGCCCCATAGAATCTCCAAGGAGTACCTGGTGGATTGGAACTGCCAACCTTGTGGTTAGCAGCCATGGCACTTAACCACTGTGCCATCAGTGTATGAGCTGGAATTGACTGGATGGCAAAACGTTTGGTTTGGTTTACTATATACTAGAGAGAGCAGTTAACAAAACAGTCAAAAAACTCTGCCCTAATTAATAGATTAGTTAGCAGCTGGATAGATATCTAGAAAAAAATGTAAAGTTAGATCTCTCCTCATTTCTCACTGAAAGGTGTCAGATAACTCAAAAACATTTAAGTAACATTTAAACCATTAAAAAGTTCAAAATGAGAAGAAATGATTGCATATTGATGCAGAAAGGTGGTTTTTATAAGCATAACGTAAGTTATTGAAGCTTCCAAAAAAGATTGACAATTTTTATTACAGTAAAAAGTAAATATTTCTGCATGATAAAAATGCTATAATCAGAGAAATTTAAGGTAAAAGTATCAGCAACATATATAAAAGTTTAGTTCATCTAATATATTGCCACATATACAAATCAATGAGAATCAGCTATGTAATAGAATAAAACTGGGTGAGGGCAGTGAGTTAAAGAAAAATAAATACAAACGGCTGTATATGCAAAAACGTATACAACTTCACTTTTGAGTTTAAAATTAATGCAATTAAAATAATAAATGATACGACATGGAACTATAGACAGAAGCATCATGTAATCCCTCTGTAGCAAAGGCCCCCCAAACTAAGTAAAACAAAAATAGACATGAGTCCTGGAATCCTAAGTGTAAAATGAAGAAACAAAGAACTCAACCAAGCACCAAACACAACGAGAAATTGACAGAGAATAGTGAATGAGCAGAGGGACGGCGTGAAGGTCCCCTACCAGTTAGTGCAGTGCTGATTCACCATTTTAGACTCTAGCCACCAAAGAAAGCAGACAGGAAGACAATTTCATTGACTGCCCAACCGAAAACAGAGTACTTGGTAACCAAGGGTAAACTGTTTCCTGCTCCCCACTCCTCATCCCTCTACGCTACCTACTCTCCTTTCCAGTGGGCTATGATCACTCAGCCAGAGAGACATCAGGTGACTGCCACCCTGCTCTGCCTCTCCTCCAATGGCCAGTTTCCTTAGCATCATATTTTGTTGTTATTGTTTACTTGGCTTCTTTTGTTTCTTCCCTCTCATTTAGCCCCATACTCCATCCCTGCCCCTTGTCGATAGGCTGAACCATACAGTTCAACTAGAGAGCCACTTCTTCAAGGATGAATTTGCAAACTTGATTGTCAGACCTTGTATTTTCGTGTATTTGTTTAGGCTTTCTCTTTCTCTGTGAAACTCACACTTTGGAAGGGATTTTCACATGTTTACCCTTAGGCCAGATATTGATCTTTGCCTTGTCCCAGTGTTTTACTCTTGTTGTTCCATTACTGTTCTCTCTTGACCGGTCTCCAACCTGGAAACCCTAGTGGGACAGTGGTCAAGTGCTATGGCTGTTAACCAAAACATTGATGGTTCAAATCTACTAGATGTGCCTTGGAAACCCTAGGGGGCAATTCTACTGTGTGCTATATGGTCACTGCGAGTTGGAATTGACCTGAGAGCAATGGGAGGGAACTTCCAAACCAAACCAAATTTGTTGCCATCAAGTCAATTCTGACTGATATCAACCATACAGGACACAGCAGAGTTGCCTCATAGGTTTTCCAAGAAGCAGTTGGTAGATTCACATTGTCCACCTATTGATTAGCAGCCAAATTCTTAACTAGCCTGTGACCAACCTTAATGGCCATATAACCTCTGCTTGTCACCAGAGGAGAGGACCAGGTATACTTTCAGACTTTCCCTCATGTTCTCAGTTTTAAAAAAGTCTTTGTCTTTCTCTGTTTTGCTGATCTTTATTTTAGGACTCTTGTTAACTCCTGCTGTATTCAACTTCTATGTGCTGGCATCCAGAAGACTGTCTACTGGGACTGTTTTACTTCTCTGCATGTCTTCCTCAGGGACATCCTCCAATTCCATTGCTTAAAGTCTTCTACCCACACACCAGATCTGAGCACTCAGCTGTCTACTCGACAGGTTTGCATGGATGCCCAATAAATTTAACATGGCCAAAATGAATTCTTTATTTTCACACTCAAATCTGTTCTTCCTTCATTTATCCCAGACTCAAGAAACAGCATCACTACCCAGAATCTAAACATTAACCTGGGTTTACTTAGTTGGAACTATTAGGCATTTTATCTTTCTATGACTCAATTTCTTTTTTGGTAAAATCGAATTCAGTCTAGTACCTGCTTTGTAGTGTGGTTACAAGGATGAAGGGAGTTACATGACCTTAGAAATTGAGAAGCCTGATTAATTAGTACTCTACCAGCTATCAACCCACTTCTAGTTACCTCCCACTCCATGTCACTCACTTTTTCTAAGTTGTTTCTGATACTATTTGGAGAGAACTGGAAGAGTCAATATCTAACAAGCTTAGAAAAGCTAGACATAGGCAGACAGAGACATGATAACCAGCAAACAACCTGGGCCACCATGCAGGCCCAATAACACAAAGGAACTCGTGTCGAGGAACCCAAAGACTCATGCCAAGGAATCAAATCAAAGACACATGATCACCAGTAGTAGAATCCATTTCAGAAGGAAACCCTGGTGGCGTAGTAGGTAAGTGCTACTTCATCTGCTAACCAAAAAAAGTCATCAATTTGAATCTTCCAGGTGCTCCTTGGAAACCACAGGGCAGTTCTACTCTGTCCTATAGAATCACTATGAGTTGGAATTAGCTTGACAGCAGTGGGTGGTAGTTTCTTTTTTTGGTCTACCATTTTGTGCCAAGTCTTAGCCCTGTCTCATAATAAACAATTGCTGGAAACTATGAGTAGCTAAAACTTTCTGATCCTACCTACCACCTTTCTGTACCCCTACATGAATGTGTAAGTATAAAACTGTAATTACTAGAGCAGATGAGGGAACTCAAACTGAGGTCAATACCTCTGAGTTTCTGCTTGCTATTCTGTAAAGTAAACTCTTCCTCTAAAAAGTTGTCTAAGAGTTTGGCTTTTTGAACAGTGGGCTGTAACCCATTGGTCTGGTTTCAGTGTCAAGCATACAGCAAATGCTAAGAATATGTATCATTATCATCCATAGTCTTTATGACTTTTTCCATCCACAAGCAAGTCTTAGTTACTTCTGCCTTCAAAAACACATCCTAAATTTTCCGTTTCTCTTCATCTCCTATCCTATCACAAGTCTAAAAAACTATAATCTGCAAGGCTATTTACTGCTGTAAAAAAATAATCAAAGTTCAATGGCATTTGAACAAAAAGTTTATAATGAGCAGTCATTCAATATGCATACAAGGACATCATTCTGATTCTGGAAAAAGCAAACGTCTCACGGAAGGTAGGTACAATGAGGTTTATAAAGAGAAGAGGAAGGAGCAATACAGAAGATGAACCATTGACTAATTTTAACAAGATTGATTGAATTCTGCCCACTGCTCTTTATTGATATCAGGTTCCAAGATGGTCTATGACTCCCTGCCCAGGCGTATCTTTTGAAATTCAGATTTAGTAAGTCTGATTTTGAGCAGGAAAGAAAAAAATTAACAATTCTAAATGAAAGAAAACCTGATACCAGGATAACTTCTTGTCAGGACTTCCTTGGTTTCATGGATAAGAAAACATTAAAATCAAGTTAAGACACGTTATTAATTTTTCTCCTTGACTTTATAATGTTGTTGCTGTTGCTAGGTGTCATTGGGTCAGTTTTGACTTACAACAGCCCTGTGTACAACAAAATGAAACTCTGCCCAGCCCTGCACCATGCCCACAATCATTGTTAGGCTCGCGTCCACTGTAGCAGCCACTTTGTCAATCCATCTTGCTGAGGGTCTTCCTTTTCCTGTCTGAGACACCAAGCATGATGTCCTTCTCCAGAAAGTGACCTCTCCTGACAGCATGTCCAGAGTATGAAAGATGTAGTCTGTCCATCCTTGCTTCTAAAGAGCACTCTGGTTGTACTTCTTTCAAGACAAACCTGTTTCTTCTTTTGGCAGTCTATGGGATATTCAGTATTTTTCTCTAACACCACAATTTGAAGGTGTCAATTTTTCTTCTGTCTTTCTTATTCATCATCCAGCTTTCACATGCATATGGTGTGATTGAAAATATCATGGCTTAGATCAAGTGCACCTTAGTCTTCAAGGAGACCTCTTTGCTATTCAACGCTTTAAAGAGGTCTTTTGGCAGCAGATTTTCCCAACGCAATATGCTTTTTGCTTTCTCGACTGCTGTTTCCATGGATGCTGATTGTAGATTCAAGTAACAGGAAATCCTTGACAACTTCAGCCTTTTCTCTGTTTAACGTGATGTTGCTCACTGGTTCAGCTGTGTGGATTTTTCTCTTCTTGATGTTGAGGTGTAATCCACATTGAAGGCTGTGGTCTTTGATCTTTATCAGCAAAGGTTTTAAGTCCTCTTCACTTTCAGCAAACCAGCTTGTGTTATTTACATAACACAGGTTGTTAAAGGGTCTTCCTCCAATCCTTATGCCCCAATATTCCTCACACAGTATACAAATTGAGTAAGTATGGTGAAACGAAACAACCCTGAGGCACACCTTTCCTGACTTTAAACCACACAGTATCCCACTGTTCTATTCAAAAGACTACTTCTTGATGTGTGTACAGATTCCTCCTGAGTTCAATTAAGTGTTCCGGAATTCCTATTCTCCGCAACGTTATCTGTAATTTGTTATGATCCGCACAGTTGAATGTCTTGACATAGTCAATAAAACACAGGCAAACATCTTTCTAGTATTCTCTGTTTTCAGCCAAGATCCATCTGACATCAGTAATGATATCTCTGGTTCCACATCCTCTTCTGAATCCAGCATGAGTGTCTTGCAGTTCCTTGTTAATATACTGCTGCAATCACTTGTATGTATGCTTGTATGTAATATTAATGATTTTGTTCAATAATTTTTGCATTTAGTTAGATTGCCTTTCTTGAGAATAGGCATAAACACGGATCTCTTCTGTTTAGTTGGCCAGGTAGCTGTCCTCCAAATTTCTTAAAATAGCCGAGTGAGCACTTAGAGTGCTGCATCCATTTGTTGAAACATTTCAACTGATACTCCGTGAATTCCCGGAGCCTTGTTTTTCACCAATGCCTTCAGTGCAACTTCAACATCTTCCTTCAGTACCATTGATTCCTGATTACGTGCTACCTTTTGAAATGGTTGAATATTGACCAATTCTTTTTGATATAGTGACTCTGTGTATTCCTTCCATCTTCTTTTGATGCTTCCTATGTTGTTTAATATTTTCCCTGTAGAATCCTTCACTATTGCAACAAGGCTTGAATTTTCTTTTCAGTTCTTTCAGTTTGAGAAATGCAGAGAATGTTCTTCTCTTTTGGTTTTCTGGCACATATCATTATAATACTTTGCCTTCTTGAGCTGCCTTTTGAAATCCTCAGTTCTTTTACTTTGTCATTTCTTCCTCTTGCTTCAGCTACCCAAAATTCAAGAGCAAGTTTCAGAGACTCTCCTGACACCAAATTTTGTCTCTCTTTCCTGCCCTTTCAATGACTTCCTACTTTCTTCATGTATGACATCTTTGATGTAATTCCATAGCTTGTCTGGTCTTTGATCATTAATGCTTAAAATGTTCTTGAGATGATCTCTAAACTCAGGTGGAACATACTCAAGGTTGTACCTTGATTCTCATAGACTTTTTCTGATTTTCTTTAGTTTCAGTTTGGACTTGCATATAAGCAGCTGATGGTTGGTGTTCTAATCAATGTCTGGCCTTGTTCTGACTGATAATATTGAGCATTTCAATTATCTCTTCCCAGATACATGCTGTCACCATTTATGTTGGTGAATATATACATTTGGAGTGAAAAAGTTGCTGGTCTTGGCAAAATTCTCTTGTGCATCTCTGGCACCATTTCTATCTGCAACCCGTAGTTTCCAACTACCAGTCCTTCTTTGTTTCCAACTTTTGAATTCCAATCACCTGTAATTATCAGTGCATCCTGATTGCATGTTTGATCAATTTCAGACTGCAGACACTGGTAAAAACCTTCAGTTTCTTCATCTTTGACCTTAGTGGTTGGTGTGTAAATTTGAATAATATTTGTATTACCTGATTTTTGTTGGAGGCATATGGATATTATCCTATCACTGACAGTGTTGTACTTCAGGATGGATGCTGAAATTTTTTTTTGACAAGGAAGGCAATACCTTTGATGTTATAGTGACACTTTAATCAGTCTCCCCACTTCTGCTTTTACCCGTGAATTATCTTTATCTTTATTCATTGTCTTCAAGTAGAGCTTGTCCCATTATAGGTACTCAGTTATTGGTTATTGAACAACGAATAAATGAAATTTCTTACTTGGCTTGGCTTTATCAGCTATAGTGTATTAAAATTGAAAATCAAATCATGTCACTCCTTAAGTAAAAAAATCCAATGGCTTCCAACAAAACTCATAATAAAATTGAAATTATTTATCTTAAACTCTGTGTTTCACATGATCTCTCTCCTTCTCCCTCTCAAGCATTACTTGCACCTCTCCCTCCTTTACCGACTCTGCTTCCTCCACCTGATGTTCTCCTGGTGTCTGGAATAGATCAAGATTCTTCCTATCTTAAGGCCTTTACCTTATCTAGCCTTTCTACATGGAATTCTTCCCCACCCTTCACTCCCTACCTAACCGTACTAACATTTCTGGCTCCCTCTTAGCATATCAGCTCTTATGCTCCCTGCTCAGAGGGATATTCCTAGACCATGAAATTTTAAGAATCCACCAGTCACTTTCTCTTACATCACACCATTTTATTTCTCTGAATAATACTTAGCATTATCTAGATTTTATTATTTATTTGTTCATTTATTATGAGCTACTGCCAATCTGAACATAAATTCCAAGAAAGCTGGGCCCTCATCTCTGTGTCCTCTTTGCTACTGTGTCTCCAGTGCCTGCAAAGGAACTTGGCCCATTGTAGGCCTCCAATTATTGATTATTGAGCAACAAGTAAATAAAACTCCTTATCAGCTACAGTGTATACACACATCTTCCCACTAATTGCGTTGAGTTACGCAGGTTCCAAAGGGCCTTAGAATGTGCCCAGCACTTTGGGTATAACTACACTTTGATAAACAGCTGTTTCATCAGGCTTAACCTTTAAATCTTATTACTAAACTCTTTCTGGATCAACATAAGGGCAAATAGATATATCTAACCTGATATTGATCCTCTAGTTACACTGACCTATGTGCTTTTTTTTCTGCATTATCTATTCCTCTTCCCTATCTCTTGCTGACCCTTGTCCACTGGAAGCAGTCACATATATATTACACAATGTACACATACATGCAAGTATATGTGTTGTTCATGCTATTGTTAGTTGCAATCACATAAGCTCTGATTCATGATGAACCCATGCTAAAAAGAACATACACCGTCTTCATGACTGTTCATAAGCTTGAGTCCATTGTTGCAGCCACTGTATATTTTGCATGCCTTCTGACCTAGGAGATTCATCTGTTAGCACTGTGTAAGACAATATTCTGTTGTGATACATAAAGTTTTTATTGGGAAATTTTTGGAAATAGATGGAAGGTCTTCCTAGTCTGTCTTAATTGTGTTCTTTATTCTACAATCTCCTTCTTTCTTTCACTAGTAAGTATTAGTAATGAGAAGTTAAGAATGAGGTTGGTATTAAGTATTTGCCTAAGGAAATATATGTACAAAGACTTGTACTTGAATGTTCATAGCAGTTTTATTTGTGATAGACAAAAATTAGATACCGACAAAATGTCTATTAGCAGATGAATGAACAAATTGTAGTGTATTTGCACAATGGAGTACTAATAGCAATAAAAAATAATGAACTACTGATGTATGCAACATGGGTGAATCTCAAAATAATTAGACCAGATGGAAGAACTCAGACCCCCAAAAAGTGCATGTATGTGATTCCATTTACATAAAACTTTATAAAATGTAAGCTAATCTGTAGTGACAGAAAATCACAAGTTTCTTGGGGTAGGAGAGAACCTAGAGGGTGAATTTGCAGAGGAGCACAAAGAAACTTTTTCCAGCAACACATATGCTCATTATCATGCTTATTGTGATGGTCTCGCATGTATATACGCATGTCAGAACTTATCAAATTGTAAATTTTCAGTGTGTCTAGTTTACTATTTATGTCAGTTATAGTTCCAAAGTTATTTTTTTAAAGACTGGTATGTTATATTTAATTGATGGGATGTTCTAGGGTATTTTTAAATGGCTAACCACCTAGACCTAACTAATTGGAAAACTAGATATCCGTTTGTAAAAAAAAGAAAAGAAATAATACAATACTTTGCATCATATACACAAACTAACTGAGAATGAATCAAAGAAGTAAATACAAAACCTAAAATGATAAAGATCAAGGAAAAAAAGATAGAGACAGTGCCAACCTCCTAATACATGGCATAAATAGGTTATAAACCATAGTTAACAATGAACAAACACCAGAAGGTAAACTTAATAATGGAGCTCCAAAAATTAATGACAAAGAAGTGTCTAATCTCAAAAATTTATAAACTACATCAACACTTTAAGACCAAAAAGACAAATGATCCAATTAAAAATGGACAACGGATATGAACAGACACTTCACAAAAGAATGCATTCAGGTGGCTAACAAACACATGAGGAAATCCTTGCAATCATTAGCTGTTAATCCATAGCCCTCAAGTCAATTCCAACTCTTAGAGATCTTACAGGACAGAGTAGAACTACTCCATAGGTTTGCGAAGGAGTAGCTGGTAGATTCGAACCGTTGACCTTTATGGTTAGCAGCTGAGCTCTCAAGAATTGTGCCACCAGAAATTCCAGTAGCCGTTAGAGAAACTTAAATCAAAAGTACAGTGAGATACCTTCTCAGCTCAAAATTATTAGCGCTAGTCACAAAAATAGAAAATACCAAATGCTGGAGAGGTCACAGGGAGATTGGAACTCACACGCTGCTGGTTGGAATGTAAAGTGTAGTGGGAATGTAAATGTACAGCTACTATGAAAAATGGTATGATGTCTCCCTAAAAAGCTAGAAATATCCTATGGTTCAGCCATCCCACTCCTAGAAATAAATCTTAGAGAAAAAGAGCTGTCACACTAATAGACATTAGCATACCACGTTCTTTGTAGCATTATTCGTGATGGCAAAAAGATGGAAACAACCGAAGTGCTCATTAACAGATGAATGGATAAACAAATTACGGCACATACACACAATGGAATACTATGCAATGATAAAGAGAACAGATGAATCTGCCAAACGTCTCACAACATGAATGAATCTGGAGGAAATAAGTCAGTCACAAAAGGACAAAAACTGTATAAGATTGCTTTATAAAAACCCAAGAAAAGTTTACACACAGGACAAAAAATTAATGGCTATGAGGGAGGGAAAAGGTGGGGAGGGGAAATCACTAACTGGTTAGCAGACAGGTGTTCAGTCTGGTGAAAGGAAAGACAACACACAATATAGGGAAAGTCAGCACAACCTGACCAAGGCAAAGGCACAGAAACTTCCTAGATACATTCAAACACCTTGAGGAACTTAGTTACTGGGACTGAGTGACAGAATCCATGGTATAAGGGGTCAAGTAGGGCGTTGACATTAAAAAGAAGAGAAGTCTGCCACCATAGAATCAATTCCAAACTCATAACAACCCTACAGTACAGGGTAGAACTACCCCATAAAGTTTCCAAGGAGTTCCTGGTGGATTTGAACTGTCAGCCTTTAGGTTAGCAGCTATAGCACTTAACCACTATGGATTTATAAAGAAAATATTTTACATCCTACTCTGGTGAGTAGCATCTGGCTATTAAAAGCTTACAAGTGGCCATCTAAGATACATCTATTGGTCTCATCCTTTACAGAACAAAGAAGAATAAAGGAAACCAAAGAACACCAACTCTTTTGACAGGGACCACAATAGAGCATCCTAGACAGAGGGAAAGAAAATTTACAGCAAAATTCAAATTCACAAAAAGTGACCAGACTTTCTGCTCTGGCAGGGAAAAGAGGAATCACCAAGGCTGTGACTCCTGGAGATATTTTGCTAACTCACACCTGAAGCCACTTCCAAAGTCCACTTTTCAGCCAAAGATTAACCAAAACAAAACCAAACTCACTGCCATCCAGTTGATTTGGACTCATGGTGACCCTATAGGACAGAGTAGAACTGTCCCACAGAGTTTCCAAGGAACACGTAGCAGATTTGAACTGCCGACCTTCTGGTTACAGTTATAGCACTTAATCACTACACCATGAGGGTTAGAAAGGCCTATAAAATAAACAATAACATATGTGAGCAACATGCTTTTTAGTTGAATCAATTATAAGAGGCCAAATGGGCAACACCTGACCAAAAGCCAAGCCAAGAAGACGGAGAGCGATAGAAAAACTGGACGAATGGACACAGGGTAACTAAGGTGAAAAGGGGATAGTGTTGACACGTTGCTGGGATTGCTACCAATATCGCAAAACAATGAGAGTATAATTTTTTTAATTAGAAAGTAATTTGCGCTGTAAAGTTTCACCTAAAGCAAAACAGAATTAAAAGTGTATCTGTTTACTAACTGATATAGCCCTGGTACTGACAATTAGAAAAGTCTTCATCCACAGAGGTCCAGAATGCCTCTCCTTACCAAATATATCACATTAGTTAGTTGATCTAGGGAAGATCAGAAGGTTATTTAAGTGTTTTAACAGTTGTTTTCATTTCTGGTGTATACCATTTGAACACCACTCCATTGGTTTGGAAGGACAGGCATGTGGCATATGGTAGCAACAGAGTCTTATAAACTGGACAAGTACACCGAATGACTCAGCGAATTTTCCTTGCTCAGTACTATCACCTTCATTCCATTGAAGATACCATCAGTATATCAGCAGCTGTGTAAAAAGAGAATTGATCAGTTCAAGCATCAAGCTCTCAGGCTTCTCTCTGTTTTACAAGATTGAAGTCAACTAAGGAAAGCAAGCTACCATTCATCTGTCAGTTTGTTGTACTGGGGTGGATTATATGTTACTGTGATGCTGGAGGAAACGTTGGTGGCATAGTGGTTAAGTGCTACATCTGCTAAACAAAAGGTTGGCAATTTGAAATCACCAGGCACTCCCTGGAAACTCCATGGGCAGTTCTACTCTTACCTATAGGGTGACAATGAGTCTGAACTGACTCAACGGCGGTGACTTTGACTGACTTCTATGATGTTACAACTCTGATATTTCACATATCAGCAGGGTCAACCATGGTGAACAGGTTTCAGCAGAGCTTCCAAACTAAGACAGACTAGAAAAAAAGGACCTGGCAGTTTATTCAAAAAACAAAAGGGGGGGGGCAGTGAAAACCTTATGCCTTATGAAGAACAGCATAATATTGTGTTATTAGTGACAAAGGATTAGCCTTTCAGGCTGGAAGGTACTCAGAAGAGCTGCCTCCTCGAAGCAGAGTTGATTTTGATGATGCGAATGGAGTGAAGCTTCTGGGAACTTCATTTGCTGATGTGGCACGACTTAAAATGAGAAGAAACAGTTACAAACATTCATGAATAATCAGAAGATGGAATGTACAAAGTATGGATCTAGGAAAATTGGAAGTCATCAGAAATGAAATGTAATGCATAAAGATTGATATCCTAGGTAACAGTGAACTGAAGTAGATTGGGATTGGAGATTCTGAATCAGGCAGTCGTATAACCTGTTGACAGGAATGACAAATTGAAGAGGAATAGCTTTGCACTTATTGTCAAATAGAACATTTGAAGATATATCCTGAAGTACCGCATACCAGTGGAAGGATAATAACCATAAAATTACAAGGAAGGCCACTTAATATAACTATTATTCAAATTTATACACCAACCACTAATGCAGAAATTTTAAATTTTTACCAACTTCTGAAGTCTGAAATTGATCAAACATGCAATCAAGATGCATTGATAATTACTGGTGATTGTAATGTGAAAGTTAGAAACAAAGAAGAACTGATACTGGAAATATGGCCTTGGTGATAGAAAGGATAATGGAGTTCACATGACAGAATTTTGCAAGACCAGTGACTTCTTCATTGCAAATATCTTTATTCAACACCATAAATAGTGACTGTACCTGTGGAGCTCACGGGATGGAATGCCCAGGAATCCAGCTGGCTACATCTGTGGAAAGAAACACAGGGAGACTCAATGTCATCTGTCAAAACAAGGCCAGACACTGACTGTAGAACAGATCATTGATTGCTCAGATGCAAGTTCAATTTGAAGTTGAAGTAGAACAAGTCCAAGAAAGCCAAAATACAACCTTGAGTATATCCCACCTGAATTTAGAGACCATCTCAAGAATAGATTGGAGTATTTGAACATTAATGACTGAAGACCAGACATCATACATGAACAAAGCAAAACGTTATTAAAAAGACAGAAAAGAAAGAAAAGGACAAAATGGACATCATAAGAGACTCTTTAAACTTGCTGTTGTACATGAAGTAGCTGAAACTAGTTGAAGAAACGAAGTAAAACAGTGGAACAGGTTACTCCAATGGGAAACTTGGGAAGAAGTAGTACAGTATTATTACAGTATGTGCAAACACTTGGAATTAGAAAACCAATGGGGAAGAGTACTGTCAGCAGGTGTGAATCTGAAAGAACTGAAGAAAAAATTCAAGACCTCAGTTGCAATATTGTGGGATCCTACTGAGAAAATATTGAACAACACAGGAAGCATCAAAAGTAGGCAGAAGAAATACAGTAATTGTACCGAAAAGAATTGGCCAATGTTGAAACATTTCAGGAGGCACAATCAAGAACCAATGGTACTGAAGAAAGAAGTTCAAGTTGCACTGAAGGCGTTAGCAAAAACAATACTCTGGGAATCAAAGGAATACCAATTGAGATATTTTAAAATACGAGTATAATACTGGAGGTGTTCACTCATCTACCTAAGAAAACTGGAAGATGGCTACCTGGCCAACTGACTGGAAAAGATCTGTATTTGTGACCATTTCAAAGAAAGGTAATACAGCAGAACCCAGAAATCGTCAGGCAATATCATTAATATCACACACAAGTAAAGTTTTGCTGAACATCATTCCAAAGTGGTTACAGCAGTGCATCCACAGGAAATTGCCAGAAATTCAAGCTGGATTCAGAAGAGGGTATGGAATGAGGGATATCGTTGTTTATGTCAGATGGTTCTTGTCTGAAAGTAGACAATATCATAAAGATGTTTACCTGTGTTTTATTGACTATGCAAAGCCATTTGACTGTGTGGATCACAACAAATAATGGACAACATTGCAAAGACTGGCAATTACAGAACATTTAACTGTACATGTGTAGAATCTGTACATAGATAAACAGGCAGTTGTTCAAACAGAACAAGGGAATACTGCATGGTTTAAAACCAGGAAAAGTGTTTATCAAGGTGATATCCTTTTACCATACTTATTCAATCTGTATGCTGAGCAAATAACCCTAGGCTATATGAAGAAAAATGCAGCATCAGAATTGGAGAAAGGTTCATTAACGAATTTCAATATTCAGATGATGCAGCTTTGCTTGCTGAAAGTGAAGAGGACTTGAAGCACTTACCAATGAACCCTTCAGTGTGGATTTCACCTCAACATAGAGAAAACAAAAACTTTCAGAACTGGAATAGTAAGCAACATCATGATAAGTTGAGAAAATACTGATGCTGTCAATTTTAACTTACTTGGATTCACAATCAATGCATATAGAAGCAGCAGTCAAGAAATCCAGCTAGGGGCGGGGGGCCAGGGACCATGCTCTTAGGCCAAATCAAGGCCAATTGGCGCAACTAGCATTTTGCTAAGACGGCTCTCTGCACCCCACATTGGTGAGTGGCGTTTGGGGTCTTAAAAGCTGTCATCTGAGGGCACAGCAAATGGTCCCAACTCAGCCGGAATGGATGCTCACCGAGGACCAAAATGACACGGGGTAAAGACAACCCAGAAGACAGAGAGACCCACATGAGTGGATGCCTACATCGACTTGGGACCAGAAGAACCAGATGGTGCCCAGCCACCACCAGTGATAGCCGCAATGGAGCTCACTAAGTGGAGTCTCACTGGCAACACAAGAATAAAAAGGAGTGCACCCTGAGATCTCTACTAAAAGAGCTCAACTGATGGCCCAGCGGTTTCGGGGTTCCCCTGGGAGCATGGCCCCTGGCCCTGATGCTGCCGTTGCCCATAAATCATAACAAAGGTCCACTCTTTGGACACAAATGGATTGGACTTGGCAATGCAGAGTGACCGTATATTGGATGCACTTTATGGTTCTATACATCTATAGGATATCATCCTGCTGACCTCTGGCTGGAGGAAGGAGAGTGGGTGGAGAGGAGCGGAAGGGAGGCTGTTGGGAGGATGAGACATGTATGGAGCAGAGAGGAATAGTGTGCTGTCACCAGACAGGGAGAGCAGTGGAAACTGCATATACGTGGGCATGTAAATTTATATGGGAATGTACATTTTCACTTAGTCACATTAAATAAAAAATAATAATAATAAAGATATCCAGCTATATTTTGCATTGGTCAAATCTACCGCAAAAGGTCTAAGGCATTAAAAAGCAAGACTGTCACTTTGAGGAGTAAGGTGCTCCTAACCTGAGCCAAGATACTTTCAGTCACTTCATATGCATTTGAAAGCTGGACAATGAATAAGGAAGACCAAAGAAGAATTCATGTCTTTGAGTGATGGTGTTCAGGAAAGTTGATATAGCCTGGATTGTCAGAAAATCCATCTTAGAAGAAGTACAGCCTAAAGTTCTTTAGATGGGAGAAAGATTAATGTCATCTTAAGTACTTTGCACATATTATCAAAAGGGACTAGTCCCTGGAGAAGGACATCATGCTTGGTAGAGGGTTGACTGAAAAAGAGGAAGACCCTCTACGACAGATTGACATAGTGGTTGCAACAGTGGGTTCAATCACAGCAATGATTGTGAGGATGTTACAGGACCTGGTAGTGTTTCCTACTGTTCTCCATAGGGTCATTGTGTAGGAATTAATTCTGTGGCACCTAACAGTAACAAAGGAAAGAAATGAGTTCACTTATACTTCTTAAAACCTAACCTTGCCACTGCTCCTGCTCACATTCCTCAGAAGTCACTTAGGCATTCATCCTGCTTGACAACAAAGAAGCTGCCCTCTCCTATTTACCAATGTTCACCTTCCTACCAAGATAATTTTTCCCAGACAATGGCAGTCAGGAAGAATAGAACTCTCCAGAAACAGAAGGAAATTCCACAGAGAAGACCCTGGCAGTGCTTAATCAAACAAGTTCATCATTTCGATAGGGACCAGCTACTGACACACATAGGAGATTAGAACAATATGTGCACTGAACAGTTCATGAAACCAGAAAACAATCAAAACTCTTCAGGAGGTAGAGAAGAATGCTGGCTGAAAGAATAAAAACAATAATAATTTTTCATAAAAATTATCTGTTAACTGTAATTGGTAAGTTAACTACACCAAAATAATCAATGTTATAAAACTTGTTATTGTTGTTATTTGCTGTTGAGTCAATTCCGACTCACAGTGACTCCATGCACAACACAACAAAACATTGCCTGGTCCTGTGCCATGGAATCATTTTTATGCTTCAGCCCATTGTTGCAGCTATTGTATTAATCCATCTTGCTGAGAGTCTTCCACCCCTCCATTGACTTTACCAAGCATGATGTCCTTCTCCAGGGACTGACCTCTCCAGACAACATGTCAAAGTACATGAGACATAATCTCACCATCTTTGCTTCCCAGGAGCATTCTGGTTGTACTTCTCCCAAGATCAATCTGTTTGTTCTTTTGATAGTCCATGATGTATTCAATATTCTTCACCAACACCACAATTCAAAGGTGTCAACTCTTCTTTTGTCTTACTTATTCATTGTCCAACTTTTGTGTACATACGGTGTCACTGAAGATACTCTGGTTCGAATTAGGTGCAACTTAGTCTTCAAAATAACATCGCTGCTTTTCAATACTTTAAAGAGATCTTTTGCAACAGATCTACCCAATGCAATGCATCTTCTGATTTCTTGACTGTTGCTTCCATGGCTTTGATTGTATATCCAAGTAAAATGAAATTCTTGACAGCCTTAATCTGTCCTCCACTTATCATGATATTGCTTATTGGCCCAGTTGTGAAGATTTTTGTTTCCTTGATGTAGAGGTGTAATCCATATTGAAGGCTGTGATCTTTGAACTTCGTCAGGAAGTGTTTCAAGTCTTCTTCACTTTCAGCAAGAGGGTTGGGTCATCTGCATATTGTGGGCTGTTAATTGGTCTTTCTCCAATCCTGGTACCTCGTTCTTCTTCATAGATCCAATGTCCCAGATCATTTGCTTGTCGTACAGATTGAATAGGTATGGTGAAAAGATATAACCCTGACTCATACCTTTTCTGACTTTTAACCACACAGTACCCCCTTTTCTTTTGTTCAAATAAGTGCCTCTTGATCTATGTAAAGGTTCCCCATTAGCACAGTTTTTTGTTTTTTGTTGTTTTTTTTAGCAATTACTGTACTCACTTATTTGACTGAAAAAAAAAGGAATATGCCTGCTAATCAGAGCTTGCTTTTTAAAGAGGGAAGTGGTTTATTTAGTGAATGCACAAGGGTAACTACTAAAGGTCCTGTGGAAAACTGCTATGGTGAATGACTTTGAAATGTAATATCCAGTAGCTTTTAGTATGTTTAAAAACAAATTGTTATCACTGAACAAAACTAGGTAAGATTTTTTTGTTGTTGTTGATAATTTTAACACACAGGTGTACTTCTGCACCACCACAGTAACAAGATTCCTGTCAGAAAATAATGACAATGTAACAGACTGAACTTCTTCTACCTGTGAGAAGTTGATAGCCAGGGCTGTCTCAGAGCAAGAGTTAGGAGGATGTATACACTACAGTGGGTATCAACAGCAAAAAATATGTGTCATGGATTGAATTGTGTCCCCCCAAAAAATATGTGTAGCCATGTGGCTGGGCGATGATTCTCAGTATCTTGTGACTGTCCTCCATTTGGTGGTTTTCCTATGCTGTATGTTAAAGGATTAGGGTGGGACTGTAGATCCCTTCATAGGATCATCTCCCTGCTCCACTGTAGAGGGAGTTTCCTTCAAGAGATAAAAGGAAAGAGACACAGGCAGAGAATTGGGAACCTCATGCCATCAAGAAAGCAGCACCAGGAGAAGACCACATCTTTCAGACCCAAGGTTCCTCCGCCAAGATGCTTCCTGGACAACGATTGATGCAATACTGGACTTTCCTCCAGAGCCGACAAGGAGAAAGACTTCCCGTGTTAGAGCAGCCCTAGCTGACTAAAACAATATGGAAGGAATAATGCTGCATACTTGCGTAGTATAAACAATTATACACAGAGCCACTAACCAAAAGGTGATGTTAGCTTAAACCCACCCAGAGGGACCTCTGTATAAAGGCTTAATGATCTGCTTCCCAAAGTTCCACATTCTACGTCAGTGAGTAACATCTGGGGTCTTAAAAGCTTGTGAGCAGCCACCTAAGACACTCCACAAGTCCAGCTCCATCTGGACCAAGGGAGAACAACAAAAACCAAAGACACAAGGGAAAGGTTAATACAAATGACTAATGGACCACAACTATTACAGCCTCCATCAGACTGAGTTCAGCACAACTTGATGATGTCTGGGCACTACTGCCAACTGCTTTTTTTTTTGTATTTATTGTGATTGAGTGAAAGTGTACAATCCAGTATAAATTTGCATATCCACCTATGTGCAGCTCCCGCTGCTCTCCTTGACTGGTGACAGCATACTCCACCTATCTGTTCTAGACATGTCATATCCTCCTAACAATCTCCTGTCCCCTCCACACCACCCTCTCCCCATCCTCCAGTAAAAGGTCAGCAGGATCACATCCTATAGGCACATAGAACCATAAAATGCACACACATTGTGGTCAGTCTGTGTCACTGAGTCCAATCCATTCCTGTCTGAAGAGTTGACCTCAGTAATGATTTATGGACAGGGGCAGCATCAGGACCAGGGCCCATGATCCCAGGGGAACCTGGAAGCCCCTGGACCATCAATTGTGGTCTTTTAGTGGATTTCTCAGGGAGTACCCCTTTTTATTCTCATGTTGCCAGTGAAACTCAACTTTGTGAGCCCCATCACAGCTATCCCTTGTGGTGGCCAGGCACCATCTGGTTCCTCCGGTCACATCTCAAGGTGGTCAGCCACTCACATGGGTCTCTTTGTCTTCTGGATTCCCTTTCCTCCATGTTTTGGTCCTTGATGATTCTCCCTGCTGATTTGGGACCATTCGGTGTACCTCAGATGGCAGCTTGTTAGCTTTTAAGACCCTAGATGCCACTAACCAATATGGGGTGCAGAAGATACTCTTAGCAATAGGCTATTTATGCCAATTGGCCTCAATGTACCCTGGGCGCATGGTACCTAGACCCCAGCCTCTGCTACTCTATCCTTCCAATACAGGATTAAGTTTGGATGACTATTCATGTTATGTTGAAGTCCAGTTAAATTGATCTTCTTTCTAATGTGTGCTGTCCTAGATTTCACCCAACAAAATTTCTATCAACTATCTAATCTGTACCTAACCCTCACCCTCCCTTCCTTCTCACTCTTGCAGCTGTCAGAGAGTCTTTTCTTCTATACATGAGTCTGTTTTTAAGTTCTTATTGTAGGTGTCTCATGCCATATTTGTTCTTGTGCCACTGACTACTTTCACTCTGCATGATGTCTTCCAGTTGAAACCAGGTTATGAGAGGCTTCCTAAAATCATCATTGTTCTTTATAATTACATAGTGTTCCACTAAGTATATATACCATAGTTTATCTATCCATTCATCTGTTGTTGGACATCTGGGTTGATTCCATCTTTTTGCTATTGTGGACTGTGCTACAATAAGCATTCATGTGCATGTATCTGTTGGTGTGAATGCCTTTGATTCTGCAGGATATATTCCAAGCAGTGGAATTACTGGGTCAAATGGTGTATCTATTTTCATCTTTTTAAGGAAGTACCAGATTGCTTTCCAAAGAGGCTGTACCATTTTGCAATCCCACCAACAGTGTAGGAGAGTTTCAATTTCTCCACAGCATCTCCAGCATTTGCTGTTTTGTATTTTTTGGATCATGGCCAATCTTGTTGGGGTGAGATGGTATCTCATAATAGTTTTGATTTCAATTTCTTTAATGCCTAATGGTCATGAACATTTATGCATGGGTCTTTTGGCTGCCTGGGTAGCCTCTTTAGAGAAGTGTCTGTCCGTCTCCTTTGCCTATGGCTTCATTGGATTATTTATCCTTTTCTTATTTGATACTTTGTAGTACCTTACAGATTATGGAGATCAGACATTTGGTCTGACATATAGTTGCCAAATATTTTTTACCATTCTGTAGGCAGTCTTTTAATTCTTTTGAGCAAAAGTGTTTGATTCTTAGTAGTTCCCATTTATCTATTTTCTCTTCTGTTGACCATGCTTTGTCAGATTTTGAAATCTGTCTATGTTGTGTATTAAAATATCCATTGTGGGTCTTATTTTTTCTTGGATGAGCATTATCATTTTAGATTTGGTATTTAGGTCTTTTATCCAGCTGGAGTTGGTTTTTGTATAAGGTGTGAGACATAGTCTTGTTTCAATTTTTTGCATAAAGATATCCAATTTTGCCAGCACCATTTGTTAAAGAGATTGCTTTCACCCCAGTTTAAAGTCTTAGGGCCTTTGTCAAATATCAGTGGCTCATAGGATGGTGGCATCTCTGGGGTCTCAACTCTGTTCCATTGATCTATGTGTCTCTTTTTGTACAAGTACCAGACTATTTTGACAACTGTGGCAGTGTAATAGGTTCTAAAGTCAGATAGTGAGAGGCCCCTCAGTGTGTTCTTCTTCAGTAGTGCTTTACTTATCTGGTACTTCTTCCATATCTGAACAAAGTTGGTGATTTGTTTCTCCAACTCCTTAAGAAATAACGTTTGAGGGGTGGAGTCAAGATGGTAGACTAGACACATGTCTCCTTAACTTCCTCTGAAAACTAAGGCCAGGACTGATAATTAAATAGAGACTTCCGGACACCCAGGGAGCCCTAGGACGTGGCATAGGGCTATCATTTTGGACTACATGCCACTGAGCAGGAAACTTCTTCTCTTTCACTGACCCCACCCCACCCCCACCCACACTGCCACACCCTGTTGTATGGCTGGCTTTCATGGACTGAAGGTAACTACCAGCTTTAACTTTTCTCCTTTTTGTTAGCCTGTGGCATGATTGAACTTAACTAGAAGCAAAGTTCTGCCATACTGCTGACATGTCCATTGGGTGGAATAGGCACATTTTGAGAGCCTGCCTCTGGACTCTAAGCACCACGGCCCCTACTCCCCACTTTCTGAACCTCCGCCATCGATTCAACTATTTCACAGTGTGTTGGAGGGCCTCTGTGGGATGCCATCTTGTCCAACTGGAAGGTGGACCTACCAAAATGGAGATCTCAGCAGGACCTAATTCCCAGGCTGGGAGGCAGTGCCAGCCCATGGAGCACTTCCCCAGAAGAAAAGCTGTGTTTACCACAGATTACCCTTTGGGTAGGGCCCAACACCTTATGACAGCAGGGCAGTAGCCCGTCCATACTTTGAACTAGATCATAGCATCTGGGAACAGATATAGAAGTGCCTCTATTGCCAGCTGGAAAGAGGGGCTTGTACACCTGACAGCCTGACTGGTTTTGGAAGCTGTCAGATAGTGTTCACCTTTCAAAATAAGACTACCTAGAGAAATAGCTGTGGTGCAAACCTGATGGCATCTCTTCCAGTCTTGACTGGCCCACAATGTAGGGTCAATTTGGCAGCCTCCCAGTGATTCCATAAGCAGGGCTGTGTCTTTGCCAGGAGGTGGAGCCTGCTATCACAGAGATTCCACTGGGCCCAGTCACTAGAATACATAGAGGTAACTGGTGATCAACTGCTACTTCAGCTCCTATTAAGCCAATACCAGAGTAACTAAACAACGTATAAATGTCCAAAAAGCAACAGATCTTGGCCTCACACTTAAGGAAAAATCCAACCATGGCTCCAGAAAGCTCCAAAAAGAAAGAACCAAAAAACTTCCCAGATGACAAAGCTGTTCTGAAACTTTCAGAGGTCAAGTACAAAAGGCATATATACAGCCCTCCTAGACATTATACAAAATTTAGCAGAACAAAATGAAAAATTAAGCAAGCTGTTCAAAGTGATGAAACTCCAGCATTCTGCAATCCCACAGATCAGTAACAAAATTAAAGAATCAGAGAACTCAATTCAAAGCCTAGAGAACAGAACTGAGTAAGTGAAAAACATGGTTTCTGACTTGGGAGACACAACTACTGACACCAGCATTTATGAGGAGAAATCCTAGAAAAGACACAAGAAAAAGGAAGAAGCATTAAGAAACATGTGGGGCTCTATCAAGAGGAACAATCTATGGTTAATTGGAGTTCCTGAACAAGAAGGGACACTGGAAAACACAGAGAGGATTGTTGTTGAGTTGCTGGCAGAAAACTTCCCTGAAATTATGAAAGAAGAGAACATAGATATCCAATACGCATAATGACTGTCATACTATATAGACCCCAGAAGAAAGACTCCAAGACATATTATAATCAAGCTTAACAAAATGAAACATAAGCAGAAACTCTTAAAGGCAGTGAGACTCAAAGCATAGCTAACATTTAGAGAGAAGCGCTGAAGTCTTTTGTCTGACTCCTTGGCAGAAACCGTTTTGTCATGGAGGCAGTGGGTGGCACATGCAAAGCCTTGAAGGAGAAAAACTTCCAACCAAGACTTTGTTGTATTGCACTGGGCAGATCTGCTGCAAAAGGCCTGTTTGCCAAGCCAAGTGCCATAGAGTCAGATCTGACTCATGGGGACCCTAGGGACCAGGGTCTGTTTAAAGAGATAAAAAACAAAGATGTCACCTAGAGGACTAAGGTGCGCCTGACTCAAGCCATGATATTTTCAATCTCTCATATGCACGTGAAAGCTGGGCAACGAACATGGGAAGATCAAAGAAAAATCAAAGTCTTTGAACTACAGTGTTGGCAAGGAATAATGGATATGCCATGGACTGCCAGAAGAATGAACAAATCCGCCTCGGAAGTACAGCCAGAATGTCAATTAGAAGGGAAATGGCAAGACTTCTTATGTCCTTTGGACATGTTATCAAGAGGAACCAGTCCCTGGAGGAGGATATCATGCTTGTTAAAGTAGAGGCTCATAGAAAGACTCTCACTGAGATGGACTGACACACTCCAACAACAGGGTCAAATGTATTGCAAATATTGTGAGGACTGCACAGGACTGGAAAGTGTTTCAGTCCTGTTGTGTATAGAGCTTCACTGTGAGTCTGAACAGACTCCACACGCCACCTAACAACTTTTCTGTGTCTCAGTTGCAAAACTAGGCTAACAAGATCGTCTCCCACATCATTTTGTCAGAATGAGGTGAACTCACATAAAGAGGTCAGCGTGGTGTTTGTGTTAAGAGCTCAAGCAACCTCAGGTGTTGCCTGTTACTACTGCGATTTAACCCCAACAATTCCACTCCAGGTGAAAAAGCTGCTCAAAAGCCTGTGACTCTCTCTGAGACGTATTAACACCATAAACACAATTGTCCCAATGATACCAGAGAAAAATGAGCTTTCTAAGTAGAAAAGAAAAATGCCCACAGCCTGCCCTTTTCCAAGACTGTCCCTTTGAATTAGACGCTAGTTCTTCCGGGAATTCTGAGGCTCGGCTGGCAACAGGCGACTAGGATTGGCTGGCCTAGGCGGGACAGAGTTCTGCGGAAAGGGGTTGGATGTCTGTGGAAGGACTGGGCGGGATGGTGCTGGGAGAGCGCGGAACAGGGTGAGGGGCTTGGGGAGGTTGGCGATAGGGCAGGACGATCGGTCGATGCTAGCAGGCAAAGTCTGAGCGGAGTTTGTCCTGCGCTCAGAGCACGCAGGAGGAGCGCAGAATAGCTGACAGACGTCTGAGCCATGCTTGCAGTGTTGGGCTCCCTGGCGACCACCCTCTGGGCAGGGTTCCATCTCCGGTCTCTCCTGTTAGGTGTCGTTGCCTTCTTGTTGGTTGCTGACTTCCTGAAAAGGAGGCGCCCCGAAAACTACCCGCCGGGGCCTTGGAGCCTGCCTTTCTTTGGCCATCTCTTGACACTGAACGTCCAACAGCGGCACTTGTCAATTCAGAAGGTAGGAGAGGAAGAGGGGGTCCTGGTCCTGAGGCGCAGCGCATTCTGGGGAACTGAGGGGAGATGGGCTGTATGCGGTTCTGCCACTAATTCTGGTAATTTGAGTCAACCCCGCTTTCAGCCCGGTTTTCCTCACCAGTCAATTGGGATTCTTCTACCTGCTTTTATAAAACGGGTGAAATGTCTGTACATGTTTCGTGTATAATTAGTATATCATTACATGTGTGCTAGACACGTTATGTAAACCCTAGTGGCATAGTGGTGACGTGATACGGCTGCTAACCAGAGGGTTAGCAATTCAGGTCCGCCAGTCGTTCCTCGGAAACCCTGCGGGGCAGTGCTATTTCGTCTTTTAGGGTCACTAGGAGTCGAAATCAACTCCACAGCAGCAGGCTAGGCATGTTATGTTCCGTAACTCATTTAAATTTATGTTATCTTGCTAACTATCGCAACATCCTTTTAATAATACATTATTGCCCTTGAAACATTCCGTGCTTGCCTTCTTGAAGGCTCCATTTCTGTATTGAAAATCATGATCATACTGCTAATCCTCACCACTTTTCAGCTGGATGATTGTCACCATCAAACTAATTGAGTCCCTCTTCTTCAGTCTCCTTCTTTGGCAATCCATCTTGCTAATCATCTAAAAGTGTCCTTCTCTTGCTTAAGTATTTTCAGCTTTTCAGAGTTCAGACCCTTTATTAACCCTGGTGGTGGAGTGGTTAAGTGCTGTGTGTGCTAACCAAAAGATTGGCAGTACAAGCCCACCCCTGGTGCCTTGGAAACTTTAGGGGACAGTTCTGCTCTGTCTTTTAGGGTTGCCATAAGTCACAATTAACTGGAAGGCAGTGGGTTTGGTTTATTTTGGTTAATGACTGACATTAGTATGATCTGTATTAGGTGTTCCAGTATTAATTTCTCTTTCCCTAGAAATGCCCTGAGTCCTGTAACTCAAGTATGTATGTGAACAATTGTATCACTCTCTAGGGACAAACACCCCAATTGGTAACAGTCGAAGACAGGGCTAGTCATAGAATTTTAAAACTAGTCACCTAAAAATGTACCCTTGTTCTAGAAATTTATTGTTTAATTTCCAAGGGTTTCAAAATTTTCATGTTGTCTTTCTGTTAATGATTTCTAGTGTGACAACTATAGACATTATTTTCATGCAGACAACGTATGGTTAGATTGTTATTTTTTTAAATTCATTCTGGCAGTCTCTGTCTTTTAATTGGTAGATTTATATTTAATGCAATATGTAAGACTTAAGTCTCCCATTCTGTTTTCCTTTATTGTTTTCCTCTGTCACTCATAAAAGGTTACTTGAACACTTTTTTCTTAAGAACTTTATTTTCATAAACCTTTAGTGATTTTTTTAAGTACATTTGTATTGTTTTCTAGTGGTTGCATAAGAGATAACAATATGCATAGTACTTGTTGTACTTCGCTAGTGTTAACACTTTATTACTTTGAGTAGAATGTTAATTCTACCTTTATGGTATAGAGCCCTGGTAGCACAGAAATTAAGAGCTTGGCTGCTAATCAGATGTCTGATAATTGGAATCCATCAGCCATTCCTTGGAAACCCTGTGAGGCAGTGTCCTATATGGTCACTGTGAATCAGAATGACTTAATGGCAATAGTGTTTTGTTTTTGTTTTTAGTAATAATGATTGTCTTAAATATTACTTCTACATACATTCAAAATCACATCAGACACTATTCTAATTTTTGCTTTTGTCAAACATAACTTTGAAAACTCTACAGGAGAAGAATAGTCTATTGCATTTACTGATTTCTTCCCTTTTCTGTTATCCATTTCTGATGGTTCAGGCTTCCTGCCATTATAATTCTCTATGAAGCCATTTCTTGAGTTATTTATTGATTTACTGGAATAGGTTTTCTGGCAACCTATTCTTTTAGCTTTCCTTCATCTGAAATGTATTTATTACACTTTCATTTCTGAAATATGTTTTCACTGAATGTAGGATTCCACAGTGGCAGCTCTGTTGTTTTCAGCACTTAGAAATGTTGTGCCACTTCCGTCTGGCCTTCGTGGTTTCTGATAAGAACTTTGTTTCTCACTTGCATTTGCTCAACAGGTAAGGGAGAATACTACCCATAATGTTTTTCTCTGTATCTTTTTAGGAATCTTAATTTATCTTTAGTTTTCCAAAGTTTGGCTATGATACATCTTAGTATGTAATTTGTTACATTTATTCTATCTCAAGTTTCTTTAGATTGATATTGTTTGGCTCACATAGTTCTGAATGCGGAGATTTAGGTCTTTAGCCAAATTTGGGGACTTTTTAATCATTATTTCTTCAAATATTCTTCCACACTACCTTTTTTTTGGTGGCATAGTGGGTTAAGTGCTATGTCTGATAACCAAAAGGTTGGCAGTTCAAATCCACCAGGTACTTCTTGGAAACTCTATGGGGCGGTTCTGCTCTGACTTCTAGGGTCACTATGAGTCGGACACGACTCAACGGCAGTGGGTACGTGGGTTTTTTTTTTCCTCCTTTTCCATCTTGGATTGTTGTACTCTGCTGGCACTAATGTTACAAGATGGTATATTATGAAATATGTAGTATGAACTCCTAGTGATCAAATGAGATTATCAGGAGATAAGATCACCACCAATGGGAAACCATGGAGGTAATCACCTGTAGAATGTGACAATAATTTGGGCTGAACTTTAAAGAAATATTTGGCATATAGCAAAATGGATTGTTCAGAACAGGAGATTTTAAATGGGGGACGAATGGCATGAGCTAAAACACAGTGAGAAGGAAATGAATCTGGCCTATTTACGTGGGATCCTTTCATTGTTTTCCTACCTCAAAAACTTTCCGTAAGTTGCTATATGATTTACTTAGAACTGCATGCATTTGAAAGATCTTATCAGATTAAAGTGGGAGAAGCAGAGATAAGTTGGATAAATGGCTAATTAGGTTCTATATCTACTTGCTGTAGCAAAAAAAAAAAAACCCAAATACAATGGCATAATTACAATGAAGTTTATTTCTCTCTCACAAATGAGTTCAGGACTGGGGAGATGCTCTGTACTATAAAATCATCTAAAGTGTTGGGTTCCTTCTATTACTCGGTTCGCCTGTCAACACCATCATGTCAGATCCCTTTATGGACTTAACCTTCCCCGTAAGATTTGTACAGAATGGTAATAAGAACTGCACATGTATCTGTATCCTCCATTTGATCGTGACCTTCTTGGATTTAAAAGACTTGTTGAACTTCCAGCCTACGATATACTTGGAAATTCTTAACAAATCTTAACTCATTTGTTCCTGAACTTTTCATCTATTGTATAAACAGCTTTATTTAATGTTCTTAAGTACCAAAGAAATACTTTTTGCAAAGCTGAAGAAACTCACCCATGCATCCAGCAAGATGAACTCACAAATCTGCTTGATTTATAGCTGGTATACAAGGGCTGACAATTAACTCTGCAAACTCATGCTAGAAAAAGTGCTGCATACCTCCTTGCTGAATATTACTGTGGTCACCTTCAAAGCACTCCCCTTGGGAAGCTATGCACCAATGCTGTTGCCTAATATACCCTTCAAAGCAATTTTGCAACACCTTTTTTTTGTTTTTTGGACTGGCCATCAGCGCTGTTGCTTGATGTCCTGAATGTCATCAAAATGTCTTCCTTTCAATGTTTCATTTATCTTTGGGTCAGATCAGGTGGGGGGAGTGTGTGTGTTCCAATACAGTTATTTGTTTACTAGCTAAAAACTCTCCCACAGACAGTGGCATGTGAGCTGGTGCATTGTTGTTATGCAAGAGACACGAGCTGCTGGCAAAAAGTTCAGATCATTTTCTACTAACCTTTGCCCACAACCTTTTCAACACTTCCAAATGGTAAACTTGGTTAACTGTTGGTCTAGTTGGTACAAATCCATAATGAACAATCCCTCTGATATCAAAAGAGGTTAGCAACACCATTTTGCCTGTTGATTTGGACTGACAGAACTTTTTTGGTTGTGTAGGACTGACTTCTAATGTGCACTTTGATGCTTTGTTGCAGCATCATATCGGTACATTCATGTTTCACCACCAGGGATAACATGACCCAAAACGTTGCCTTTCCTTTCCAAAAGGCCTCAGCAAACTCCAACAGTCCTTTGCTTTTGTTCATTGGTGAGCTCCCACCAGCAAGATAGGACCATTTTTGCGCACATCTTTCTCATGCCAAGATTTCCAGTGAAGATTTTCCTGTTTCTCTACTGATATTTGCTTGGTCTCCTATGCTTATTGCAGTCAACTGACAATTTTGATGCACAATTCAATGAGTTTTTGCAATTTTTTCATCAATCCTGCATGGTGCTGGCCTCTGTGACCTGTCTTCATCAGTGACACTTTCTCTTACCTCAGGAAAATATTCCATCCATTTGCACATTGCCATTTTCTTCATGGCATTGTCCCCATAAACATGGACTGATGTGTCCCTGATTTCACTTCCACTCTTGCCATGTTCAAGAAGAAATTTAATGTTTGTTTGTTGCTCTAATTCAAGCTCCAACGTTCTTGTGATGCCACACCAAAACACACAACAATAATGAATGCCACACAGCCAGACACTGCAACCTGTCAGCATGAACACAGCTGTGAGACATGGATATATCAAGGTTATGAAGCCTTACCAAGTTGTTTGTATGCTGCTGCCGACATAGACACAGCATGCCAGATTCATGAACTTAACTGTCAGACCTCATATGACTGCCAGTTCTTGGGAGCAAAGTCATGCACTGTGGAGGCAGACCATCTTATGAATAAATCTTGGCCCTGCCCGTACCAGCAAGATAGGACAACTATGCTAGAGATGAATGAAGACTGATAGAAGAAGCCAGGCCCAAAGAACAACGGACAAATGGAATTCTGGTTTGGCCTTTATCATGGATTGAATTGTGTCTTCTCAAAAAGGTGTGTAGCAATTTGTCTGGGCCATGACTCCAAGTCATTGCCCTCCATTTTGTGATTTTCCTTTGCAGTAAATCCTACACGGCACTTGGCTTGGCTGGCCAAATCCTACTCTCTGCCTATAGTTAATATACCAGATTATGTTAAAGAGCATTAGAATGAGACTCTAATACCCTTACTAAGGTCACCTCTCTACTCCAATATAAAGGGAATTTCCCTGGAGTGTGGCTTGCATCACCTTTCTTCTTTCATCCTACAAGAGATAGAAGGAAAGGGAAGGAAGAAGAATGTTGGGGATTTCATACCACCAAGAAAGCAGTGCCAGGAGCAGAGCATGTCCTTCAGATAAGAAGTACCTATGCAGAGATGCACTCAGACCAAAGAAAGACTGATACAACAGAAGGACCTTCCTCCAGGGTGGACAGAGTGTAGTCCCCTGGAGCTGGCACCCTCAATTCAGACTTCTAAACTTTGTGGGAATAAACTTTGCATTGTTAAAGCCATCTACTTGTGATATTTCTGTTAGAGCAATATGAGATGACTAAGAGAATTTGATGCTAAGAGAGTGGGGTGCTGCACTAACTGATACCTACAAGGGGAAGCAGTTTCGAAGCTGTGAATGGATGGAAGGCTCAGAAGGAACTGAAGAGACCTGTTAATAACAAAGAAGGCACAGATGGTGAGAAACAAGCAGCAGAGGACCAGCAACAGCAGCAGCAGTGGATAGGCATCAGCAGAGCCAGACCAGTAAAAGACAGTGCTGGAGCTGACCCACAGAGTGAGACAGCTGAGTGCCTGTGCATAGGAGGCTTCCTGGCAGAATGAAGTGACTTTGGACACTTAAATTAGTGGAGATGCAGAGCTTTGAGACACTTGCTACAGCAGGGAAGATATGGGTGTGAGGCCCACATCAAGAGTCCATAAGAAGCAGAAGCTGAAAAGACTAGGAACACAAGAAGCTGAGCTGTCTCTGTCTCAAAAGGTAGAATAATGACCTCAGGGGGTTTAAAAGGTAGAGCTATCACCTCTGGTGTTTCTGAGAGTAGAGTCTCCACTCAAATGGACTAGGAAAATGATGCAGCTAAAGCCACGAGAGTAGAGTTGTTGTCCTAGTGGGCCTGGAATATGGAGCTGTAGTCCAGGGTGAAGAGACTTCCACTCAGAATTTGGAGAGTGTGGCCAACACCCAGCGTCTTACACATTGTGTAAGATACCTCAGAAATGGAATAGTAGTTTCAGAGCTTTCAGGGCTACTGCAATGTGTTCTGCTGATATTCTTGGTGCCTGGTATGCCTTCTTCACCTGCAACTTCTCACATTTGTAATGGAAACACCTAGCTTGCTTGTGCCAGTGTGTTCTACCTTTGTAAATTTATCTTGGAGGTAGATAACTTGTATTCTCAATGTCACAGATGTAGAAAAATGTTTGTATTTGAACTTGCAGATGTTTTAAAACTTTTGCTGTAGTATGTGGTGACTGTGTTTTGCATACTGCCAGGATATAATTTTTTGGAGGTCAAAGGGTGGAATGTCACGGATTCAATTGTCTCCCCACTCCCCCCCCCCCAAATGTGTAGCAACTTTGTTGGGCCATGATTCCCAGTTTTGTGTGGTTGCCCACCATTTTATGACTTTCCTAAACTATAAAATCTAATCTCTACCTTTGGTTAATAGATTGGGTTATGTTAGAGAGGATTAAGGTGGTAGTGTAACACGCTTCCTAAGGTCACCTCCCTGTCCCACTGAAAAAGGCATTTCCCTGAAAGGTGGTTTCACCACCTTTTATCCTACAAGAGATAAAGGGAACGAGAAGCAAGCAGAGAGTTGGGGACCTCATACCATCAAGAAAGTAGCACTGGGAGAAAAACACATCCTTCGGACCCAAGGTTTCTATGCAGAGATGATCTTAGACCGAAGAAAGAAAGGCACAACAGAAGGAACTTCCTCCAGAACTGACAGAGATAGAGTTACTTTACCTTGGAGCCAGCACCATGAATTCAGACTTCCAGCCTACTGTTCTGTGTGAGAATAAACTTTTTTGTTAAAACTAATCACTTGTGGTATTTATGATAGAGTGGTATCAGATGACTAAGACAGTCTTTAATGTGGGAGAGGATGGGATGAAACTGATTTCATTGTATTTGCTTTAGTGGGAATGATATAGTTAGAAGACTTGAACAGTGACATGGTGAAGGGAAAGTGTATGAAGACTAGGGAGGAAGGATCAGAGTCTTATGGAGGGAATGGAGCCCTTCTGTTTGATATGCCTGCAGCTCAACTCCCCCAGTCTAACAAGAAAAAGAGGCAGTCTCTGCTTGAATAGCATCATCTATTGCATAGACAGATTTAGAAAGACTTTGACTAATGACCATTCACTGTTACCAAATGCACATTTGTATATGCCTGCACACTTGTGTTTACTTACAAACACATCTAAACATTCTTGCATTCACTTTCACTTTCTTTCTCTTGTTTCTTGCTCTTTCACTAAACTCTAAGGTTCTGGGACCATCTCCAGTTTCTTTCTTTGTCCTTATATCTTATATAATTCATGGTCAATTCCCTCCACCATTCATTGTCTGTATCACTTTGTTTAAGCTGCCTCATTATTCCTTTTCTGAAAAATGAGAAAAATCATTACTGCTGTAGAGTGCTTAAGAGATTAAAGAGATAAAAGGTGAAAGGTGCTTTAGCATGGTTGACAGTGGTGGAGCTCCCTTTGAGCATGAGTGTCTTCTTCCGCACATCCCTGTGTTCTCTTCTCTGTTGTGATGGGTGTGCATCCACGTCTATTGCACACAGAGCCCCTTCAGTCCTCAGAGACTTGCTCAGTAGCTACGTGACAGGCACCAGAAAACAAAGTGCCTTTCTTATTGCTGCTCCCCATCTCCCTCAGAGAACCTTTGCAAGAGGAATAGTTCCCCCTCCTTCATAATTGGAGAACTGAGACTCAAGAAAAGTAAAACAAATTGCCCAATGAGCCATAGCTAGTGAACCACAGAGCCAGAATCAAATACAACCCCAGAGTTAGAATGCATTTCTTAATACTTGGTACCAGCCCTTAAACTGGCACTTAACTTTCCATCATCTAGTACATGTCCAGGAAGGGGATATGATCTTCCAATTAAACAGCTATTCTGATTTACTAAAATTCATGTATGCTACATCAGACTTCAAGTAATCATCACTCACCCTTCTTTTGTGGGGTCAGTGTGCTGAAATCTTTTGGTTCATTCACAGTTATACCCTCAGCAGCTCATTCTAGGAACACACAGTGGATGCTCACTCAGTTCATACTTAAATGCATTACTAAATGTCTCTGAAAGACCTTCCCAATCCTGTAGTGAGTGAACTGGATTTGAGATTAGTTGAGAAGAGAAGGATAAAGGAGACAGAAGGCAACACTTCCATCAAATTATAAGTCAGATGTTTGACAGGAGAGATAGTCATAGTAATCAATCTTTGAAGTCTACATTTTCCTGACTGTGTAACTAAGACACAAAGAGGTAAAAGAGACTGTTGAATAGCAACAGAAAATCTGTCACATACTGCAGAATGAATATTTCTGCTCCATCGGAGTCACTTGGCTACATGAGTGCACATGCAAGTGTACCCCCTACCCCCACAAATCTACCTTAAATACAAACCTTTGTAACGATATACCCACACCTTTCATTTCTATGTACATAGATTTGTGCATATTCAATTATAACTATTTTTCAGCTTGTGAAGAAATATGGAAACCTGTTAAGCATATACTTTGGGGACGTGCCTGCTGTTCTTGTATCTGGATTGCCCTTACTTAAAGAAGTCCTCGCCAACGAGGACCAAAACTTTCTTACTCGTCCAATGACTGCTGTCCGAGAACGTATCTTTAAGACATATGGTAAGTTAACTTATTAATATAAGACCTGTGTGTTTCATGCTGTTACAGGATGTTAAAGGTGTTTTTGTGACTTTAATTCTTTGACATTGTTGTAAACCAGGCGCCTTATAAAATTCATATTGTTAATGGAAGCTGGACGTCCATGCTTCTCAGTTTAAGGCACCTGCTCTGAGGATCTGCACTGCTAGTCTTAATGTCTACGATTTGGGAGAAGCTGTAGCTCCTGCAGAAACTCATTGTGAATGTTTTCATAATTAAGTTTACTCCATGAAAGAACAGGAAAACACAGTATATTCTCTTGTTCTTTCCCATTCCAAATATCTCTCTCCAGCAAATGGATGTGGATCTCTTGACTTGTGCTGCTTGTCTACTTCCTTCTTCTTGCCTCTACTTCCTTATGCTTTATCATTAAGGTTGTGATATACAGTGTCTCAAGTCTTCTATCATAAACCAAGACATTTTAGAACAGGCTGGCATGAATATTTTTCAATTATCAAATAACTTAAACACTCAAAATTTTAAATGGAAAATTCGTATCTATTACTTTGTCAATGGACTATTTTTTTTAAGGTGCTTCCCAGTCCCTCTTTGAAATAGTTCATCCATTTTATCGATGTCCATTCACTATATTTATTTCATGCCATATGAAACATTGTGCTAGACCCAAGGAATATATAACAGTGAGTAGAAAAGATAAGGTCCCTCCTTTATGTAACTTACATTCCACTCAGGGGAAGTTTCCAGGCTAACATAGACTAAGAAAAAGGACCCAGTGGTCTACTTCTGAAAGGAGTTAGACAGTGAAAATGTTACAAATAGCAGCAGAACATTATCTGTTTCAGTGCCAGAAGATGAACGCCTCACTTTGGAAGGAACTCAAAAGATGACTGGGGAAGGGTGTTGTCTTCAAAGTAGAAATAACGTTAATGATGTAGAGACAGCTAAACTTTTAAGACCTTATTTTTTGATGTGGCTTATCTCAAAATAAAAAGAAACAGGTGCAAACATCTGTTAATCATCAGAACCTGCAATATAGGAAGTTGAATCTAAGAAAACTGGAAAAATGAAATAGGAAGCATAAACATTAATCTCCTGGAATGGAATAGGATTGGTCATTTTAAATTGGACAATCAAGGCAGCACCAAGAGCAGAGCATGTCCTTTGAACCTGAGTTTCCTGTGCCAAGATGCACACACTAAATTTGCACTCAGCCTACTACACTGTGATAGTTTCTCTTATTGAATGGACTTGTGATGGATCCGACTCGATGGCACTTGGCTTTGCTGTAACTCATAAATGAATTTGTCACTTACTGGATGGTGACAATAAAATTTCTCTTCGTTAAATGACCCACTTGTGGTATTTTTGTTAGAGCAGTGTCAGATGACTAAGGCTCTGGGAATGGCAACTTGAAAAGGAATGACATTGCATTCATCATCAAAAAGAGCATTTCAACATCTATCCTGAAATACAACACTGTCAGTGAGGGCATAATATCTATATACCTACAAGGAATACCAGTAAATACAAGTGTTACTTAAATTCACACACCAGCCACTAAAGCCAAAGATGAAGAAATTGAAGATTTTTACCAAATTCTGCAATTAATCAAACATGCAATCAGGGTACACTGATAATTACTGGTAATTGGAATGAGAGAAAGTTGGGAGAAAAGGACTGATAGTTGGAAGATATGGTCTTGTTGATAGAAATGATGCAAAGATTGTGTGACTGAATTTTGCAAGACCAACGACTTCTTCATTGCTATTACCTTTTTTCAGCATTATAAACTGTGACTATGCACATAGACTTTGCCAGATGGAACACACAGGAATCAAATCATCTATATCTGTGGTAAGAGAAAATAGAAACCTCAGTATCATCAGTCAGAGCTAGGGCAGGGGTGAGTGGCAGGTCAGACAATCAGTTACTCCTGTGAAGTTCAAGTTTAAACTGTAGGAAATTAGAACAAAGTCCATGAGGGCCATAGTATGAACTCGAGTACATTCCACCTGAATCTAGACACCATCTGAAGAATAGGTTTGACACATTGAACATTAATGACTGAAGATCAGATGGCTTGTCAAATAACTTCAAGGACATTATAGATGAATCTAAATGGATGTCTGAAGAGGCTCTGAAACTTGCTCTTGAATGTCAAGTAGCTAAAGCAAAAGGAAAGAAACAATAAAGTCAAATAGCTGAATGGAAGACTTCAAAGAGCAGCTCCAGAAAGCAAAGTATTGCAATGACATGTGTAAAGTGTTGTAGATAGAAAATCAAGAGAGAATAATATGCTTTATTAAGTTGAAAGAACTGAAGAAAATTTAATCTTTGACTTGCGATACTGAGGATTCTACATGGAAAATGTAGAATGACTTAGGAAGCAGCAGAAGATAATAGAAGGTGGCAGGGCCAAGATGGCAGAGTAGTCAGATGCTTCCTGTGGTCTTTCTTACAACAAATACCTGGAAAAAAGGGACTCACTTATGTAGGACACTCTAAGACCCTGAACATCAAAAACACAGTTGAGCAATCACACTGAGTGGCAGAGGGAGGGAGAGAAATTTCTGAATCAGCAAGGAGTTGCCACACATGACCTTTCAGAAACTGGTACCTGCAGGCCAGATCCAGTGGTGCCAGAGGGGTGAGGCAAGCAGTGAAGTTTAATAACTGTTTCCCACACTGGGAGAGAACTTGTGTCAGAGAGTACACTCATGCCTCCAGAATCAGTGAAAAGCAGTACTTGATTGGCATAAGTAATTTGCATGTAATCTACTGCACTAATCAAAAACACTCCTTTGGGGTAAACCTGCTGCCTCCCATTTACCTACCCACTTCACACTCTACACTGGATCTGAACTGGCTACAGAGACTGACATGTACCCTCACCTAGAGGTAGGAATCCTGTGCACCTGAGCCATTCTTCTGGCCTTGGAAAGGGAACAAATTAAAAAAGAGGGAAAAATACTCTGCTGGCTACACTAGCCCAGGAACTCGGGACAGAAACAGTTCCTTTGCCTAGCCACAGCCATCAGAGGTCCATGGACTTTGAATGCCTTTCACCCCTTAATAGACCGATATGGGCCCACAAAACAGCATAGGCATTCATTAATATAGTACAACAAGGTATATATGTGAACTGTAATTTCAGTATTATCATCTGTACGATGGAAAGGCAAGTTGGTGACATTTGACATTGCACTGCCTATTAAGCAGAGTCCTCACCTACCCACAACTGGGGCCCAAAATCTGGTGGCTTCACCACCCTCATCCTTTAGCCACCTGTGACAAGGGTCCGAGAATAAGTGGTGCCTCCCAGTCCTTATAGCCAATAGCACTAGGTAGCCATAGTCCAGCTATAAAACCTACCCACCTACACATTCTGGGAAACAGGAATACACTTTCTTCACAGACACTCAGGGTGGCTGTCAGCCCCTTGCCTTGTACAGTGTATGACCCCATACTACAACCAGGTACTTATGTCTACACCAATTACTCCTACCTGTCTGGCTGTAGGTGACAGCCTGCAACACACACTTGGTGATTGACTACCTGGATACCTGAGCTGAATTCATATAAGAAATGTGAACAGAGTCCTGTGCTCATATACCAAGTAAGAGTTCTCATCACATTGTGACAGGATAGTAGAGCTTCAAAGTTACCAATAATCAAACTAACTGATGTGACCAGCCTGTTTGGGAGAGTCAAAGCAGAGCAAGAAGTTAGGACACAGTGAAAAATGTATGTATAATAACTTATTAATGGCTTAGAGAGAACAGTCATATCAAATCACATAAAGAGGCAGATCATGATGACTTTAGAAAGCTCTCAAAACAAAGACTCAAGACATCTTCCCAGATGAAAAAAACTCCTGGAATTAACAGAGATAGCATACAAAAGATTGATGTATAGAACTCTTTAAGAGCTCAGGCAAAATGCAGAACAAGCAAAGAAGAACATAGATACAGCAACAGAAGGACTTATGAAGATCAAAGAATAGCATGACAGATTTAATAGGCTGCAAGGATCCACAGAGAGTCAAGAAATAGAAATCCAGAAGGCTAACTGAAAATTTCAGAATTAAACAACATAGTAAGAAGTCAGGAGCAGAACTGAGGAAACGGAAGTCAGAATTAGTGAGACTGAAGACAAAGCACTTGAAACTAACTTACTGGAGGAAAATAATCAGAAAAAAAGAATTTAAGAAATGAAGCAACCCTGAGAATTATGTGGAAGTCTATTAAGAGGAGGAAACCCTAGTGCTGTAGTGGTTAAGTACTACATCTGCTAACCAAAAGCTTGGCAGTTGGCATTGGCCAGGCATTCCTTGGAAATCCTATGGAGCAATTCCACTGTATCCCATAACGTCACTATGATTCAAAATCAACTTGATGGCAGTGAAGGTTGGTGGGTTTGTCAAGGGAATAACATACAAATGATTGGGGAGAAAAAACAGAAAATACAGAGAGAATTGTTGACAATTTTATGCAGAAAACATCCCTGACATCATGAAAAATGAGAAGAAATCTATCAAAGATGTTCATGGAACCCCACACAAGGTAGAGCCCAAATGAAAGTCACCAAGACATATTATAATCAAGCTTGCCAAAGTCAGAGATATAAAGAGAATTTTAAGAGCAGCTAGGAATAACCAAAAAGTCATCTACAAAAAAGAGTCAATAAGACTATGCTCAGAGAACTCAGCAGAAACCATGCAGGCAAGAAAGCAATGGAGTGACTATATATAAAGCCTTGAGGAAAAACAGTTGCCGTCCAAGAATTATATAGTCAACAAAACTGTCTGACAAATATTATGGTGAAACTAGGACATTACCAGATAATCAGAAGGTTAGAGAATTTGCAGAAAGCAAACCTAAATTACAAGAAATACTAAATTTAGGGAACACTTTGGTTAGAAAGTCAGTAACATCAGATAACAACCTAAGACTAGAAGGCAGGACTAAGCAACCAGATACCATCCCAGATAGGGAAATCACAAACAAAATCAAAGTTAAACACTGAAAATCGGGACGTAGAGATGTTATTTTGTAAAAGATGACATTATAACAAAAAACAGGGACCAAAAAGTGTAGTTATAGATCTTTCATATGGAAAGGAAGTCAAGGTGATATGAAGAAATAAAAAATAGCTTTAAACTTAGAAAAATAGAAGCAAATATTAAGGTAACCAAAAAGGAAACTAACGATCTAACAGATCAAACTATAAACCAAGAAAAACATAAGGACTCAGCAAATACAAAACACCAACAGCCATGAGGAAAAGAAAATATGTAAGGAAAAATGACTCAGCACAGAAAAATAAATGGAACAAAGAAACTGCCAGTAATACAGCAAAAGGCATTAAAATGACAGCTCTAAAAATCTTAGCTATCAAATAATTACACTGAATGTAAGTGGATTAAATATTCCGATGATGAAACAGACAGTAGCAGAATGGATTGAAAAAGCATGATCTGTCTCTGTGTTGCCTGCAAGAGACACACTTAAAACTTAAAGACACAAACTAAAACTCAAAGGATGGACTACATATATGTATATATGTAAAATACATATATGTATATAGTCCATCCTTTGAGTTTTAGTTTGTGTCTATTATTTGATAGCTAAGATTTTTAGAGCTATCATTTTAATCAACAGATAATGTCCGGAACAGATGATGACGGAAAACAACAAAGACATGAAGAAAAAGAAGCTCAGGAGACAGAAAGTCCCATGTGAATGGGAGACTGTATCAACATGTGACCAGAAGAACCTGAGGGTGGCCAACTACCACCAAAGACAGATTTGATGGAGTACACAATGTAAAGTCCCTGTGGCAACATGAGAAAAAAAGGGATACAACTCAACATCCCTCAGCAAGACCACAACTGATGGCCCAAAAGGCTGGAGCATACCCTGGGAGTGTGGCCCTTAGATCTGCTACAGATCCTGACCAGAAAACACTACTGGACAAAACTCTCTGGACAAAATAGACTGGATCTGGGGACACAGTATGACCACATGCTGTGTGTACTTTATGATTCTGTGCATTTATATCAGGCTGTCCTAGTGGTCTGTTTCTGGTTGGGAGAGGAGGGTGGAGATGATGGGACAGGAACTTGTTAAGAGGATGCCACAAGTATAGAATGAAAAGAAGGAGTATGCTGTCACTGAGCAAGGAGAGCAGAAGGACCTGCAGATAGGTGGGCATGCAAAATTGATTTGGATTGTATACTTTCACTTAATCACAACTTTTTTTAAGAAACTTCTGGATTATAAAATAAGTTAAGAACAGAATAAAGAAATTTACAGAATCAAATGAGAATGAAAATACCCACTACCAAAATCTTTGCCAATTGGGACACAGCAAAAACAGTGCTCAGAGGTCCATTTATAGCTGTAAATCCACGCATTCAAGAAGAAAAAATGGCCAAAAACAAAGCATTAACCCTACAACTCTAACAGATAGAAAGAGCAGCACAAAATCTGTAGCACAAGAAGAAAGCATATAATAAACTTAGAGGAGAATTGAATGAAACACAGAATAGAAAAATAATTGCAGGAGTTAACAAGACCAAAAGTTGGTTCTTTGAAAAGATGAACAAAATCAATAAACCATTGGCCAGACTGAAAAAAGAAAACCCGGAGAGTAAGGAAATAACCTGAATAAGAAATAAGATGGGCAATGTCACAACTGACCCAACTGAAATTGAAAAAAAAAAAATCACAACAGAATACTATGTAAAGCTGTACTCTAACAAACTTGAAAACTTATAAGAAATGGACAAGTTTCTGGACACACTACCTGCTGAAACTAACACAGAGGCTGAACAACTAAATAAACCTAGAACAAAAGAAGAGATTGAGAAGGTAATTAAAAAAAGAAAGAGAAAAAAAAAAGCTCTAACCCTGATGGCTTTACTGAAGAATTCTATATAACTGTTAGTGAAAAGTTAATACTGCTATTACTAACAGTATTTCAGAGCACAGAGAAGGATGGAATACTCCCAAGTTCATTCTATGAAGCCAGAATGGACCTAATACCAAAAACAGGTAAAGACACACCATGCACACAAATTATAGACCAAAATCCTTCTTAAAATTAGACACAGAAATCCTCAAAAAATTCTAGCCAATAGAATTCAACTTATCAAAAAAATAATTCACCCTGACAAAGTGGGATTCATATACCAGGGAGGTAGGGATGGTTCAACATTCCATCATATAAATAAAAGACAAAAAAAAAATGACATGATGTTATCAACTGATACAAAAAAGGCACTTAACAATCTCCAACACTCATTTATGATAAAAGCACACAGCAAAATAGGAATAGAAGGGAAAGTCCACAACATAATAAAGGGCATTTATACAAAACCAGGAAACTCTTGTTAAGTTCTACAGCTGCTAACAAAAAGATCAGCAGTTCAAATATACCTGCTGCTCTTTGGAAATCCTATGGGGCAATTCTACTGTGTACTATAGGGTCACAAGGAGTCAGAATTGACTTGACAATGGTCGGTAGCATGGTGGTGGTAGATATAAAGCTGATGGCCAACATCATTCTAAATGGATAAAGTCTGAATGCATTCCCCTTGAGAATGGGAACCAGACAAAGACACTCTTTGTCACTACTTTTGTTCAACGTTATGTTGGAGGTTCTAACCAGAGCAATTAGAAATATGAAAACAATTAGAAATACAAAAAGAGATAAAGAACATCCACATTGGTAAGGAAGAAATAAAACCATTTTATTTCTGTTTACAGATAATATATCGTATACTATATATATATAATATGTATATTATAAATTATAATATTAAAAAACTCACAGTCTTTGAGACAGCTGCAACTCATAGCTACCCTAAAGGTCAGAAGTAGAACTGCTCTGTAGATTTTCCAAGGAGTGCCTGGCTCATTTGAACTGCCAATCTTTTGGTCAGCAGATGTAGCACTTAACCCACTATGACACCAGGGTTTCCAAATTATATATATTATAAAATACAATGTATATGTGTATAATATTATATACAGAGAACCCTAAAGAATCTACCAAAAAAAAAAAAAAAAGACTACTGGAACTAATAGGGGAGTTCACCAAACTATCAGGATACAAGATAAATGTACAAAACTCAGCTGAATTTCTCTACAGCAACAAAGAGAATGTCAAGGAGGAAATCACCAAAGCAATACCATTTAAATTAACCCCCAAGAGAGGATGACATACTTAGGAATAAATCTAACCACAGACATAAAAAAACTATACAAAGAAAATTACAAGACACTATTGCAGGAAATCAAAAGAGGCCCACATAAGCAGAAAAAAATACCTTGTTCATGGGCAGCAAGACTCAACATTATGAAAATGCCTATTCTACTCCCAGCAATCTATAGATACAATGCAATCCTGATCCAAATCCCAATGGTATTTTTTAATGAGATAGAGAAAGCAATCACCAACTTCATACAGAAAAGGAAGAGACCCAGGTTAAAAAGAAGAACAAAGTGGGAGGCCTCACACCACCTGATTTGAGAACTTGTTATACTACTATGATAGTCGAAACAGCCTGGTATTGGAACAAAGCAGATTCATAGACCAATGGAACAGAATTCAGAATCCAAACATAAAATCATTCACCTATATGCAGCTGATATTTGACAAAGGGCCAAAGGCCATTAATTGGTAAAAGGCAATCTCTTTAACGAATGGTGTTGGCAAGCTGGATATCCATCTGTAATACAAATGAAACAAGGCTCATATGTTATACCAACTACAAAAGCAAATTCAAAATGGATCAAAGACCTAAATAGAATATCTGAAACAATAAAGGCCATAGAATTAGAAAAATAGGGACAATGCTAGGAGCCTTAATACACTGCATAAACAGAATGCAGAACATTACTAACAATGCACAAACACCAGAAGAGAAACTAGATAACTGGGAGCTCTTAAAAATGACACACTTATATTCATCAAAAGACTTTGCCAAAAGAGTAAAAAGACAGTTTACAGACTGAGAAAAAATTTGAGTATGACAAATCCAAACAGTATCTAATCTTGAAAATTTTCAAGATGCTGCAAAAATCTCTACAACAAAAAGATAAATAACCCAATTTAAAAAATGGGCAAAGGATATGAATGAGCACTTCACCAAAGGCTCCTAATGAATTCATGAGGTAATGCTCAGAATCATTAGCCATTAGAGAAATGTAAATCAAAACTAAAATGATATACCATCTCACCTGAACAAAACAGTAATCCAGAACACACAGAGTAATAAATGGTGGAGAGGCTGTAGAGAGACTGGAATACTTACACAGTGCTGGTAGCAATGCAAAGTGGTACAACCACTTTGGAAATTGATTTGATGCTTCCTTAAAAAGCTAGTCATAGAAGTACCATGCAATCCAGCAGTCCCACTCCTCAGAATATATGCTAGAGAAATAAGAGCTGTCACAAGAATAGATATGTGCATACCCATGTTCATTGCAGCACTGTTCACAATAGCAAAAAGATGGAAACAATGCAGGTGCCTATCAGAGGATGAATGGATAAACAGGTCATGGTATTCATACAGTGGAATACTATGTAATGCTAAAGAACAATGATGAATCTGTGAAATATAAGATGGAGGGGTATGGAAAGCATTATGCTGAGTGAAATTGGTTGCAAAAGGATAAATATGAGACTACTGTTATAAAAACTCCAGAAAAGGTTTAAATACAGAAGAAAGCCTTCTTTGGTGGTTACAAGTGTGAGGTGGGACAGAGAAGTGTATTCACTAACTAGATAATATACATTAATTATTTTAGATGAAAGGAAGGACAACACACAATACTGGAGAAGTCAACACAACTGGACCAAATCAAAAGCTAAGAAGTTTGCAGAATACCAAAAACTTCAAGGGACAGGATAGTAGGGGCAGTGGTCTGGGGAGTGTAGTTTCAGGGGGCATCTAGGTCAATTGGCATAACAAAGTTTATGAAGAAAATGTTCTGCATCTGTGGCATCCGGGGTCTTAAACACTAGCAAGTTGCCATCTAAGATGCATGCACAGATTCCACCCTACCTGGAGCAAAAGAGAGTGAAGAACACCACAGTCCAAAGGAAAACATGATCCCAAGAAACAGGGGACATAAACCAGGTGCTTCCTTAGCCTGAGACCAGAACTAGATGGTACCTGGCTACCACCAATGACAGTCCTAACAGGGAATGTAGCAGAGTTTCTGGTGGAACAGGAGAAAAGTGAGGCACAGAACTTTTAGTTAAAAGACCACATGTGATGATCTGACAGAATGGAGGGACCCAAGACATGGCACCAGTACTCTCTTTTAGCCCAGAACTGAAACTGTTTGTGAAGCCAAGTCTTCATACAAAGATCAGACTAGACTACAATACATAAAATGATAATGATGAAGAATGTGCTTTTTGGCTGAAGTAGATACATGGGACTAAATGGACAACTCTTGTCTGGAGACAAGATGAGAAGGCAGAAAGGGACAGATACTGGTTGCATGGACAAGGGAAATGCAGGGTAGAGAAGTATGTGCTGTCACGTTGTAGGAAAAACAGCTGCAGTCATATAAACAATGTGTGTGTAAGTTTTTGCATAAAAAACTGACTTGAATTGTAAACTTGCACTTAAAGCAAAATACATAAAAAGAAAAAAGAAGCAAGGGTAGTGAGACTGTGTCTCATATACTTTGGAGATGTTATCAGGAGGGATCAGTCCCTGGGGAAGAACATCATGCCTGGTAAAACAGAGGATCACTCTTCGGACACAAATGGATTGGACTTGGCGATGCAGAGTGACCATGTATTGGATGCACTTTTATGGTTCTATGCATCTGTAGGATATCATCCTGCTGACCTCTGTCTGGAGGAAGGAGAGTGGGTGGAGAGGAGGGGAAAGGAGGCGGTTGGGATGATGAGACATGTATGAGGCAGAGAGGAATAGTGTGCTGTCACCGGGCAGGGAGAACAGTGGAAGCTGCATATAGGTGGGCATGTAAATTTATATGGAAATGTACATTTCCACTCAGTCATAATAATAAATAAATAAATTTAAAAAAACAGATGCTCACTGAAAAAGAGGAAGAACCACAGTGATGGATTGACAACAGTGGTTGCAACAATGGGCACAGGATGGCACAGGGTGGCACAGGAGTGGGCACTGTTTCATTTGTTGTGCAGAGGATCCTTATGAGTCAGAACCAACTTGACAGTACCTCAGCAGCCACAACAGAGAGACAATACCATCTAGTTCTAACTAAAACTTAAAGTGTTAGTTGGAAGACAAATTCAGGGAGCACTTATTAGGGGTTACCTAATGTAATAAATGGATTCAGGGAAAGCTCACCAAAGGAAAGGACAGTTTAATAAAGTGAAGAGAGGGAAGAAGTCAGGCAGAGAGAATAGCATATGAAAAGCCCTGAGGTAGGGAAGACCGTGAACTTGAGGAGGTGAAAGGTGACCAGTTCAGTGAGAGAGCACAGGGATTAAATGGAGAGAATGGCTTGATAGGAAATTGCTGAGCCTGGCCAGGAATCACTCATGCATGTTCCTGTAAAGACTTTAAAAAAAAAAAAAAAAATCTGATGACAATGGAAGCTATTGAGTGATTTTTAGTAGAGAAAGGAATCATCATGTATACAATGTATATTTTTAATGCTCATTTAGGCTCCAGAGTACAGCATGGAATGAAAGGAGCAACAGTAGATGCACCCAGACACATTTTGAGTTTGTTGTAGAATTCTAGGTTAGAGACAGTGCAAGTCTGCACTAGGGAATTGGCAAGACACAGGGTAGGTCAGAACAGAATAGTGACAATGGAATATGCATGAATTCAAGACAGTCAGTGGGTAAATCCAATATGATATAATGAGCTGGTTTGGTTTAGATTGGTTTGGATTAGTGAGCAGTTGTATAGAGAAAATCGTGAATGCAGTCTTAGGTATGCTGATTTAAAGATGTCTTTCAGTTGGTAAAATCAACTATGCAATTGTATATATGTGTCTGGAGCCCAGGGACAGAAATAGATGATCAAAGTGTGTTGTTTAGAATTTCAGGAGTTGATGAGATTCCTCAGAAATGGTATATAGAGGGACAAGAGAAGCGATTTTACAGCTAATCTTAAAGAACTCCTTCACTTCAAAATTTGATAAAAGGTCAGCCAACCAAAGATAGGGGAAATTACTGTTACAGAATTAAGTGGAAAATCTGGAGTGTCATGTCTGAAGAACCTCTGGGAGAGAGTTTTAAGAAAGAAGTGTCTAATGCTGTTGAAAGATCAAGGAAGCTGAAGTTGAAAATATCATTGGATTTGACAACAGAGAAAGGAACTTCATGGGATAAAGAAGACAGCAGAGCCAAAGACAGATGTTAGAAGGAGTTGGAGAGTGCTATGGAAGTGAAGAAATGGAAAGTAGTGTAGTGTCTTAGTCATCTAGTGCTGCTCTAACAGAAATAACACGAGTGGAAGATGACTTTAGCAAAGACAATCTTACTTCTACACAGTCTAGTAGAACAAGTCCGAATTCAGGGTGTCCACTCCAGGGGAAAGGCTTTCCCTCTCTGTCAGCTCTAGAGGAAGGTCCTTGTGTTGCATCAATCTTTGGTCAGGGAGCATCTTGGCACGGGAACCTCGGGTCTGAAGGATGTGCTGTACTACCTGTGCTGCTTTCTTTATGGTATGAAATTCCCAACTCTCTGCTTGCTTCTCTTTCTTTTCATCTCTTGTAGTGTAAAAGGTGGTGCAAGCTGCACTCCAGGGAAATTCCCTTAGTAAGGATGTTGCAATCCTACCCTAATTGTCTTTCAACATTATCGTTCTATTAGCCACAGGCAGAGATGAGGATTTACAGCACAGGAAAATCACAGAATGGTGGGAAATCACACAATAGTGGTAATTATAGCCCCGTCAAATTTCTGTATGTATTTTGTGGGGGACACAATTCAATCTGGGACATATAGCATTCTGTGATACAAAACAAAATGGTGATCTGATAAAACCATTGTCTTAATCATCTAAGAAAACCTAAACTCACTGTTGTTTGGTAGATTCCAACTTACGGCAACGCTCTTAGTCACCTAGTGGTGATATAATAGCAATACCACTAGTGGGTGGCTTTAACAAAGAGAAGTTTATTCCCTCACAATCCAGTGGGCTATCAATTTAACTTCAGGGTGTCAGCTCCAGGGGAAGGTCTTCTCTGTTTGTCTGCTCTGGAGAAAGGTTCTTGTCATCCATCTTCCCCTGGTTGAGGAGCTTCCCAGTGCGGGGACTCCAGGTCCAAAGGGTGCACTCTTCTCCAGGCTCTTGTTTCTTGGTGGTATGAGGTGCCCATGTCTCTCTGCTTACTGCTCCTTTGTATATCTCAAAGACGACTAGTTTAAAATACAATCTAATCTTGTGATTGACTCATTAATATAACTGCACTAATCCCACCTCATCAATGTTATAGAGGTAGAATTTACAACACACAGGAAAATCACATGAGATGACAAAATGATGAACAATCAAACAATAGTGAGAATCATGGGCTAGCCAAATTGAAAGATATTTTGGGAGGACACAATTCAATCCTTAACAAACACTGACATTTTTCCCCCTTTGCTTGTGTTATCCTTCTTTCTCCTTGGAATTTTTCTGCGTGAATCATTCCTTCATCTTTTAAGATCTAGTTCAGATAGAACTTCTCTGTCCTGTGAAAGTGTTCTTGCCTACTGAACAATATGAACTTCATTTCATTCTTGAGTGGACTCCTAGTATTTAACAAAACATAAGCTCTTAAATATACTGAAGTGACTAATAATGAAAACAATGACTTTTTAATTAGGTAAACCTGAATGTGATTACCTGTTCAGCTACTTACTAATTGCTATGTCAACAAGCAAAGTTTACTTTATCCTCTGTGCCTGTTTTTTCATCAGTAAAATGGAGATAGTCATTGTTCCTACTCCACTGAATGTCTGTGAATACTAAATTACTTAATGTATGAAAAATACTTGGTAAAGTGCCTGGTCTAGCAAGCATTCAGTAACTGTCAAGCATTATATTCAATGCTTTATGGTTATTTCTGTGAATAGGATTCAAGTGCTTAAAAACTTTTCCTTTCCTCCACTGCACATTCCCATACCACTTGTCAGATGTTCACATTATAGAAGCAAAGTTGTGTAACGTTGACTTTCTTTTTCCAAGGATTGATCTTGTCCAGTGGCCAGGGATGGAAGGAGCAGAGAAGATTTGCTTTGACAGCACTAAGGAATTTTGGTTTAGGAAAGAAGAGTTTAGAAGAACGCATTCAGGAGGAAGCCCACCACCTTGTCGAGGCAATGCAAGAGGAGAAAGGTGAGGGTTTCAGAAGGAGAGGTGCAGGAGTTTGGCTAATTCATTCACTGAACAGATACTTACTAAGTGTAGGTTTCTCTCTTGTACCTAGCACTGTGCTAGGCAATAAAGCTGTAACAGTGAACAGCTGACCACGGATCCTACCTTCATGGAATTCAAAACAAGAAGACAAACATTCAAAACGTTACTGAATTTAAACTCTGGCCATAATTTTATTTCACAAGCGTTGTCTGAGTACTTGCTACTTCTCAGGTACTGTGCAGGGTGCTGTGGCCGTCGTGTCATATGTGGTATGTTGTATGTCATGTAGAGTAGACATTCCTTAGAAAAGAGAAACAAATCAATTGGAAGGATCCATGTCTTTCTTCCTCTGCCTCTAGGACAGCCTTTCGATGCTCACTTCAAGATCAACAATGCAGTTTCCAATATCATTTGCTCCATTATCTTTGGGAAGCGCTTTGAGTACCAGGATGAAGAGTTTCAAGAGCTACTGAAGTTGCTGGATGAAACCATGCATCTGCAATTTTCAAATTGGGGCACTGTAAGCAGCTGTCTTTCCACAACTCAGTTAAAAATATTGGGCTGTTGTCAGACACACATGGGTTCTTCCTTGTATATTTGTTTTTTAGTTAAAATGTAACCTTTTTAATTGGCTTCAATTAAAAATATATTTGAAGTTAGGTGACTTCACTGTTTTTAATAATAGTAAATATACAATGAACATTTCTAACATTGATGCCAAGTACAGAATTCCGTGATGCAGGTACTTGTGCTCCTCTGCTATTCTTTTTAAAGAATACAATGATATTACGTTGGATGAAATTAAAGAGGGATGTAGAGAAGAGGCCTTTGAGTCCCTCTTTTCTACGCCCCTTTAATACTTTAATACTCTCCATTTTCTGTCTTCCTTAGAGGTTCGCTTCTATGTCTGGCTTCTTGCTCAGCAGATTCCTTTCTGATCAGTTCCTTTTGATTGCTCTTTTCTAAGGTTGATTTGCATGCCATTGTATGAATATGCTGCTGTTTGTTAATCTATTTTCTATTAATAAACCTTCGAATTACTTCCAGTCTTTGCACTGGAAGAAATGAAGAAAGAGCTCTCATAACCATTCTTGAACAAATGTTTTTTGTGGACACACCTACTCATTTCTTTTATGTATGTCCCTGGAAGAAAAAGATGTGCAAAAAGTTTCCAGAGTGGCTGTACTATTCACATAACCACCAACACTTAATATCACCAGTCCGTTAGTTTTTTAGGGTTGCCCTTTGGGGTCCAAACCTCACACCCTTCCTAAGTGGGCCCTAAACTCTGGGTTTTGTCTCTTTACATCTATGAGGCTATCAAGAACTCTGCTCACTTTCTTGGTTTCTCAGCAACTTTATGGATTCAGAAGACAGTGCTAGGAAAGGACTGACGACAGAAGTTGAGCCTCTCTGGATTTCTTCTTTCCCTAGACTTTTCCTGAAATTCCTCACTACTTTGGGGTGTACATGTAATTGTGTGTGAATCTTATCTCAGTAGGAAAGTTAGCCTAAATTATCCAGGCAGTCATTACCAAAATTGAAAAATTGTCTTGTTAAAGAAAAAACAAAGAACTTTGAGATTATTGAAAACATACATAAAGGTAGAGATAATAATAAATAATGAATCACTGTATACCCATCAATCAGCTCCAACAGGGATCAACACATGAACAACCTGATTTAGCTGCACCCATACTCACTACTGCCCATTCCTTGACTGTTCTAGAACGAATTACAGACCTCAGTTACTGAATCCATAGATACTTCTGTATATTATTCTGAAAGGACTTATTTTGATAAAAAGGAAATATTACTACACCTAAAAAATATTAATTCTTTAATGTCATTGAACACCTAGCCAGAGTCCAGATTTCCTCACATATGTTATAACTGTTTTTCTTTAGGATTATTTTCTTTGCATCAGAAGCCAAACAAAACTTATGAATTTAGTTGCTGTGTCTCTCGGGGCTCATTTAACGTGTAATCTATGGCTTCACACACACTCCTCTGCCTATCACCATCACTGCCACTTTATCTTTGTACTTCGTTTATTGACAAAGTTGAGTCATTTGTCCTGCAGAGTGTTCCACATTCTCTAGTTTTCTGATTGTATTCCTTTGGCATTTAATATATTCTTCTATCTGTGTGTTTTATATCCACTGGGAATTCTAGAGAATTGATCAAAATCAGGGTTGCTTTTAGAAAGATTACCTTTTCAGGAAGTACCTAATGTCTGGTTGTCTCTGTTTTTTATGTTAAAATTGATCACTGGGTTCATGTTTTCAGCATGATCCACTTATTATAGTGTTCCTTATCAGCTGTTTAACTAATCGTCTTAGAAATCATGGAAGATCATTGTTGAGATCTATTTTTTTGAAAATCCAAATTAGTAATATTGTACTTCTCTTATCCCTCCAACTTAGTTGGCTATTGATTATTAATTTTGTAGTCATCAACTTTGATTCATTCCTGTTAATATTATAAATTTTCTATGAATGACTTTGTAGACAATCCTATCATCAATAAATAATGATGGCTTCATTTTTTCCATTCCAGGTCTCAGACCATTAATTTCTTTTTCTTGCATCATTCTAATGGCTAGTGTAGAGAGTAAAGTGATCATGAGTGATAGGACAGTTAGTGTTGGGTAAGCAATGACCAGCTTGTGTAAGGGCTTACAGGCACAGGTAAGCATGTAGATGTATTTTCTGGCGTCTGGAAAGCCAGTGGGGGATTGAGAGCCAAGAAGTGATAGGATATGATTAAACCGTTAAGTGATCACTGGCAACGCTGTGAGAAATAGACTGGTACTAGAGCTAGTGGTAGAATTAAGAAAATGGTTAGAGGTTACCACAGCATCCAGTTAAGATATGATGGTGATTTGTGCTAGGGAGTTTGAACGGTGGCAAGCTCTTGGAATGGTGAGAAGTTGTATGAGGTTGGCCATATATTTTGGATATCCAGAAAAACCAAACTCATTACTATGGAGTCAGTTTTGACTCACAGCAACACTACAGAACAAAGTAGAAAGGCCCCATACAGTTTCCAAGGAATACCTGTTAGATTGAACTGCCAACCTTTTGGTTAGCAGCCATAGCGTGTTATGCCACCAGGGCTCTATATTTGGGGTGGAAAACTGAAATCCTCTTTAGAAGGATGAGAGAGAAAGAGATGTCAAGGATAACTCAAAGGTTTGAGTATAAGCAAATGAGAGGGGCATGAAAAGAGAAGATTGATTCTGTGGTCTTAAGGTTTGGGAAAGTGGCAGTATGTTGTCCCCGTAATTGTTTCATTTTTAAAATTAGTTCTACAACAGCTTTCCCTGGATAATGAAATTCCTTCCTGGACGTCACCGAACACTCTTTAGAAACTGGGAGGAATTGAAATTGTTTGTTTCTCGTGTGATTGAAAACCACAAGAAAGACTGGAATCCAGCTGAACCAAGGGATTTTATTGACGCTTACCTCATGGAAATGACAAAGGTAAGGAAATGACAAAGGTGAGGAAATCAGAGCTATTTCTTACATTTTGTTCTTTAAGAGCAAAGGTGGGTATATTGTCTTTCTATAAATTATGTGATTCACTTTGGTGAGTGGTGTTTGGGTGAGTGGCCATCTAAGATGCATCAATTGCTCTCAAACCACCTGGAACAAAGGAAAACAACGAATACCTAAGACACAAGGAAAATATGAGCCCAAAAAAGGCCACATGAACCAGGGACTCCATTAGCCTCAGGCAAGAAGAACTAGACAGTGGCTGGCCAAGCTGACAGGGAGTACAACACAGAGTCTCTGAAGAAGCAGAAGGAAAGTGAGGTGTAGAATTCAAATTCTAGTAAAAAGACCAGACTTAATGGTTTGATTGAGGGACCCTGGAAGACATGGCCACTTGACTATCTGCTAGCCAAAACTAAAACCATTCCTGAAGCTAGCTCTCCAGACAAAGATTAGACAGGACTATCAAACATGAAATGATTACTCATGAAGAGTGTGCTTCTTCGCTCAAAAGTAAATGGGCAACTCCTGTCTGGAGGTGAAGCATGAGAAGTCAGAAAGGGACAGGAGTTGATTGAACAGACACAGGAAATCAGGGTAGAAAGGAGGAGTGTGCTGTCACATTATGCAGAGAGCAACTAGGGTCACGTAACAATGTGTGTATAAATATTGTATAAGAAAATAGCCTCAACTATAGGCTTTGCACAATAAAAAAGAATTAAGTGCTGTAATAAGTTATCATACATGTGGCTTAAAACAACACGAACATACTCTCTGACAGTTCTGGAGGTCAGAAATTGAAAATCTGTTTTACTGGGCAAAAATCCAGGCATGAGTAGTGCTAGTTGCTTCTAGAGGCTCTGGGAAGATTTTCTTGCCTTGCCTTTTCCAGCTTTTAGAGGCTGCCTGCGTTGTTTGGCTTATTCCTCTTCCTCCATCTTCAAAGCCTACAGCGTAACATCGTCTCTGTTCTCCAACCACGGCTCCTTTCTGTCCTTGGGTGTTCTCTTGGCCTTCTTGCCTCTGTCTTATAGCCAGCCAGCCAGCCAAGTGCCGTCAACTCCGATTCATGGCGACCCTAACACCCTTCATAATAACACTGGACTCATCTGGATAATCTACTTTATCTTAAGCTCAAGGTGCTGAACTTAATCATAACTGCAAAGTCCCTTTTCTGTAAACAACATCCATTGCCTTCAAGTCTATTCTGACTCATAGTGATGCTGTAGGACAGAATGGAACTGCCCTGCAGAGTTTCCAAGGCCATAAATCTTTACTGAAGCAGACTGCTGTAATGATCTCACGTGGAGCCACAGGTGGGTTTGAACCATCAACTTTCAGTTAGCAGCTGAGTGCTTAACACCATTGTGTCACCAGGGCTCCTTTCTTTGTCTGTGTAACACAATGTGTTCACAATCTTCTGTGGTTTAGCACATGGATGTCTTTGAAAGTCGTTATTCAGCCTACCACAGAGGGAAAAATGGGCACTATTTCAGTGTGTGGAAGTAGCATTAACTGAGGATTGATCAGGCAACTGGGAAAAAAGTGATAGCCATTTAATAGCATTTGGCTTGAGGTCCTGGGAATGCCCAAATACTACCTTCTCATACCCCACATCTACCGTTTAGCCTTCTCTGAAGAAGCTGTACCCAAACGGAAGAATAGAAATTGATCATGAAAGCACTGTTTCAATATTAGATAGGTCTGTGTTGAGCTACCTGAAAAGCCTTAGTTACACAGTGGTTAAATAGTTAAGTACTCAACTGCTGACCAGAAGGCCAGAGAGTGGAACCCACCAGGTGCTTCTTGGGAGAAAGATGTGGCAGTCTGATTCTGTGAAGATTACAGCCTTCAGACCTCTAAGCGGCAGTGCTAGTCTACCCTGTAGGGTCAGTGTGAGTCAAAATCAACTCCATGACATCAATTTGGCTTTGATTTAGAAGCCTGGTTAAGAGCTCTGCTGCTAGCCAAAGGGCTGGAAATTCAAGTCCACCAGCTGGTTCTTGGAAACTCTATGAACCAGTTTTACTCCTTCCTATAGTGTTGTTGTGAGTCAGAATAGATAGCAAGAGATTTGTGGTATTGGTGATCCTACCCCCAGCCCACATATCAGAGCACAAGTAATGCTGAATTGAATATCTGAATTCAGCCTTGGCACCTACCTGGGGCTTTTTCCTTCATACACCCCTATATCATCTACTTTCCAACCTTATAGAAAAGAAGCAGGAAGAAAGCAAGAGTGAATGTATAGCCTTTGACACAGTGATTCTTCCACTTAACATACATCATTCAATCAGTGTCTTGACTTTGGAATCTTCAGATTAATGGTTCCTTTCCCCAGAGTAGGCAGGTGGGTGGATTTCTTTCCACATACTCCTTTATTTCACCTACTTGGCATAGCATTCACAGCAGCATGGTTTTCTCCTCAAAAGAAGAGACTGTACTTGCTATATGGTACTCTGCATTAAGAAGAATCCATCCAGATGATAGTGCCAGGAGGAACAAGTGATAGAATTAGAGAGGTTAATTTAGAAAGGAAAAGGGGAATGAGGAGGTATGAGAATTGTTGTAGGAAAGGAGAATTGAAGTTTTCTTCTTTTTTTGGCTAACTGTAAAATACTTGTTGATTATCTACTGTGCCTGTTCCATCTCAGGCAGCTCACGTAACCTCATGAGGTTATTTCTATTTTACAGTACAGGATCTGAGCACAGAGATACTAAGTAACTCACCATAGATCATACAGCTAGTGAGGATGTGGCTATTGGGATTCAAGTATGTCTTTTTCATAGTCCATTCTCTTTCCTTTTCCCCAAATTATGGCTGTAAGAAAATGATTTTTTGGTTTTCATCAGCACATGGGGCAGGGTGAAGTTAATGGTAGTGCTATAGTACCGTATGCCTTCTGAGGAAGCCAAAAGGAAAGCCAGTTCTTCTAGGAACTCGCTTTCCAAATTCCTTTGTGTGGCAATGATGAATAAATCAATAAACACATCTCTTTCTAGCATACAGGCAATACTACTTCAAGTTTCCATGAAGAAAACCTTGTCTGCAGCACCCTAGACCTCTTCTTGGCTGGAACAGAGACAACTTCTACAACGCTGCGCTGGGCTCTACTTTACATGGCCATCTACCCAGAAATCCAAGGTGAACATTCATGTGCTTGGACACAGTGAATGCCTCCTGGAATGTGTTGTGCCAGAATTGGGACCTGAAGGTGACATGGTAGTATGAAAAGACAGGAGTAGCAATCACAAGGTGACTCAAGACCTAGGACATTCTTTAATTTTTCTTCAGGGACTGTGATAGGTCTAGGTAATATAAATATAATGCAAATATTCTCACTCATGGAGCTGAGATTCCAGTGGAGAAAGCAATAAAATCAATTTACACTGTATTAAATGCCATAAAATGACATTCTTACATGAAAATCTAGACTTCTAAGCAATGAGCTGCCATTGGCCTCTGGATAATGTCCAGACCCCTTGGTCGGGTGTATAATATCCTCAGGTATCCCCTTTTCTATCAGCTTCAATCCCACCCACTCTGCACACTGAGCTTACTAAATGCTATATCATTTTTCCATTGCACTGTTCTTATTAGATCTCTGTTCATTCACATGTGCTATTCCTTCTACCAAGAATGCAATGCCCCATTTCCCTAAATAACAAACTTCAAGCAATTCTTGAAGAGTCTGATCAGATACTAGTTCCCTTATGATGTGTTCTCACTCTTTGAAGAAATCACTAGCATTTTCATTTTTCAGGGACAAAGGAATCACACACCTTTTCTTTAAGGGCATGTTTGAAGTGTTAAACTTCACTTCACACACATTCGCTTCACCAGAACTTAGTCACATGTTCACACAGTTGCAAGTTAGTCTTGGTAATGTCTTTAGCTGGGAAACCAGTTAAAACGTTTATTGCTACAGAAAAAAAGGAGAACAGATGCTGGGAGACAGCTAGTAGTTTCTGTCATTTGTTGGATTCTTACCAGAATAAGTGTCCTGCAATTCCCAAAATATCCTTAAAATGAATGTAAATGTATCCCTACTAATGAGAGGAGGAAACTGAGGCTCAGAGAGTCTAATTAACTTGCAATGTTAATGTTACAGAGCAGGAGTTAATCCACATTTATGTCAAACTAGGACTCATTGTCACTCTTACATACTGCCTTGAGAAACTGGAGTCTGTAGAGCCTGTATCAGTCTTTATAGCCACAGCACTGATCTCAAACATACCAATGTGTTTGAAGATGATCCAGGACCGAGCAGTGTTGCCTTCTGTTCTACATAAAGTCACCATGAATAGCAGTCAGCTTGATGACAGCTAATAACACTAACAACAGTATAATCTTAGGCATTTTCACCCTGGTTATTCCATTCCTTAGCTTTACTGGGCTCAAAAAAATCATGGCATTGCAATTTTTCTAAATAAGCCCTTTGAAGGATTAACAACTGTTTGTTCCTAACCTGATCACTATTTCAAATACAACAGGTAAGACCTTGGAGACCACTCCTACACATCTGGAAGAAAGCATAAAATTTAGGAAAATTAATAGAATCCTTTCTTCTTCACCAGAGAAAGTCCAAGCTGAAATTGACAGAGTGATTGGCCAGTCACGGCAGGCCAGCCTGAATGACCGAGAGCACATGCCCTACACCAATGCTGTCATCCATGAGGTGCAGAGAATGGGCAACATCGTCCCTCTGAATGTCCCCAGAGAAGTGACATTTGATACCACCGTGGGTGGATACTACCTACCAAAGGTAACCGGTCTCTGGTCTGCAAGTCCATCTTTTTAGACAGTGGGAACCTCAATTTGAAAATGAACACCTGTTCATGTCTTAAACCATTACTCAAATGGGGAAACAGATATGTTACACATGATATAATATTTTTTTTCATCTGAGTGTGGGCCTTAGAACATTAATGCACCTAGGTTAATAGCTATTGGGGAAAAAATAGGGAATTCTGCAGCCAAATAAGTTTAAAGAAAGATGTAAAAACTTCTCAGACTATAGCCCCCAAGAAAATAAAATACCTGTGAATAAATCAAAGTAGAGAAATAAGAGACCTACCCAGAGAGAACTACAAGACCTTACTGCAAGAAACGAAAAGAGACTAACATAAATGGGGAAACCTACTCTGCTCATGGATAGGAAGACTTAACATTGTGAAAATGGCTATTCTACCCAAAGCAATTTACATATACAGTACAATCACAGTTCAAATTCCAGTGTCATTTTTTTAATGAGATGGGGAAAGTAATCACCAACTTTGTTTGGATAGGAAAGAAACCCTGGATAAGTGAAGCACTACTGAAGAAGAGGAACACAGTGGGAGGCCTCACACTTCCCAACCTCTGAACCTATTATACTGCCACAGTAGTCGAAATAGCCTGGTACTGGCACAAAAAGACACATATAGATCATGGAATCAAGTTAAGACCCCAGAGATGTCACCATCCTCTTATGAACAGCTGATATTTGACAAAGACCCAAAGATTGTAAACTGGGGTAAAAACAGTCTCTTTAACAAATAGTGTTGGCAAAGCTGGATATCCGTCTGCAAAAAACTGAAGTAAGACTCATATCGTACACTTTGTATACAAACTCAAAATGGATCGAAGACGTAAATGTCAACCTAAAGTGATAAAGATCATGTGGGAAAAAATGCAGGCAGACTATAAAATCTGAGAAAGCACGAGCAACAGAAGAGAAAATAGATAAATGGGAATGGTTAAGAATCAAACTCTTTGCTTATCCCCAGACTTTACCAAAAAAGTAAAAAGACCACCTACAGAATGGGAAAAAGATATATAGCAACTACATGTTGGACCGACATGTAACCTCCACAATCTACAAGATACTGCAAAATATCAACAAGATAAAGGTAAATAACCCAGTTAAGCAATGGGCAATGGAGATGGACAGATACTTCACCAAAAAAGACATCCAGGTGGCCAAAAGACACATGAGAAAATACTCACAATTAGTGGGTGTTAGAGAAATCTGAATCAAAACTACAGTGACATACCACCTCACCCTAACAAGGTTGGCCATAATCCAAAAAACACAGAACAACAAATGTTGGAGGGGCTGTGTAGAGACTGGAACTCTCCTACACTGCTGGTAGGATTGCAAAATGGCACAACCTCTTTGGAAAGCCATCTGGAACTTCCTTAAAAAGCTGGAAATAGACACACCATTTCATCCAGTAATCCCACTGCTGAGAAGATACCCTACAGAAACAAAGGCTGTCACACTAACAAAAACATACACACAAAAGTTTATCGCAGCAGAGTCCACAAGAGCAAAAAGATGGAATCAGTGCAGATGCCCATCAGCAAATGAATGGATAAACAAACTATGGTACATACACTCAATGGAACACAATGACAAAGAACAATGGTGATTTTAGGAGGCATCTCATACACTGGTTTCAACTGGAAGACGTTATGCTGAGTGAAAGTTGTCATTTGCAAAGCGACAAATATTGTATGAGTCCCCTGCCATAAGGACTTAGAAACAAAATCATGTATAGAAGAAAAGACTTTTTGATGGAAACAAGGGCAAGGGTGGGTAGCAGTGAGAGTTGGTCATAGATTAGTTGACAGAAATTTGGCAAGGTGAAAGTGGTGACAGCACACAGCAGCCAAGTAGATCAAGTTAACAGGACTTTGCCGTAAACTGAAAGCTCTTCTAATCTTAACCCAATACTGCAGGGATAGAGTAGCAGGGGTGGGGGTCTGGGGACCATGCTCTCAGAGGACATGAATGCTAATTGGCAAACTAACCTATTGCTAAGAGAGTCTTCTGCACCCTATATTGGTGTGTGACATCTGGGGCCTTAAAAGCTAGCAAGCTGCCGTCTGAGGTACACCAAATGGTCCCAACTCAGCTGGAACAGGTGAGCATCGAGAACAGCAAATACATGAGGATAAAAGAGCTCAGGAGACAGAAGGACCTATGTGGATGGGAGACTGTATCAACATGTGACCAGAAGAACCAGACGGTGCCTGGTTACCACCAAAGACAGCTGTGATGGGGCACATAATGTTGATTCCCTGTGGCAACATGAGAAAAAGAGGGGCACAGCTCAAGAACTCTAATAAAAGACCACAGTGGATGGTCTGATGGCCTGGGGGATCCCCTGGGAGCATGGCCTCTAGACCTGCTGCTGCTCCTGCCCAGAAAATACTACTAAGGTTAACTCTTTGGACAAAAATGGACTGGACTTGGGGGCACAGTGTAATTATGTGGTGTGTGTACTTTATGATTCTATACATTTATTATATGCTGTCCTACCTGTGTCTTTCTAGATGGGAGAGAAGAGGGTGGAGAGGAGGGTACAGGAACATGTTAAGAGGATACAAGTATAGAGTGAAAAGGAAGAGCGTGGTGTCATCAGGCAAGGAGAGCAGAAGGAGCTACAGATAGGCAAGCAGGCAAAATTAATTTGGATTGTATACTTTCACATAATCACGAGGAAAAAAAAAAAGCTTCTCAGAATTTTCACTCTACTGATTTGCATCGGAGGGCTGCAGTGGTTCAGTGGTACAATTCTTACCTTTCCTATGGGAGACCTGGATCTGACTTTTGACTGAGGCACCTCTGTGCGGTTTGAAACCACCAGTGGCTGCATGGGAGAAAGATGTGACGGCCTGCTTCTGTAAAGGTTCACAGCCTTGGAAACCCTCAGAGGTCACCAGCAGTCAGAATCAATTCAATGGCAGTGAGTTTGGGGGCACTTCGGTGCAGCCACTAGCTGCCTGGCAGTGGAGGTTTAAGTGTTGCTATGATGTTGAATATGTTTCATCAGAGCTTCCAGATGAGGAAGGGGCTAGAAAGTAAGGCCTGGCGATTCCCTTCTGAAAATCAGCCGATGAAAACTGTGGATCACAACAGTCTGATCCTGTTGTGTCCGGGATGCATGAGTTGAATCAACTCAGTAGCAACTAACAACAGCGTTGTGAATCTTGATAAGGGTTCAGTGGGCAGCAGTTGTTAGGCATACTTGGCCACAGAACCCTTTTCTTTCTTTTGGTAGAAGATCTCACAGGACTAGGCACTTGCTGCATGTAATCCTGGGGCTATGGATTGTTAACATGGAAAGGGACATTGAAAACACCTGAGTCAACATCACATACATGCTGGTGTTTCTAATACCCTTGCAGGTATTTTCCAGCTCTTACTTACAGCCCCAATGATAGGATACTCAATGCCACAAAAGGGGAACCAACTCAGGTGTGTGCAATATTAATTAGAGTGACAGAGGAGCCAGAATTATCAGCAGTGATTACGTGCTGTAGACTGTCAAGTTTGTTTCACAATGTCTCCCTGAGTCCGCAGAATAACTCTTTGTTATAGCCTTTTCTGAGGAGCTCTGGTGGTGTGATGGTTAAGAACTCAGCTGCTAACCAAGCTAATTCAAACCCTGTTCTCCCACTTGGAAACTCTGTGGTTCGGTTCCACTCTATTCTATAAGATCACCATGAGTCAGAACTAACTCAATAGCAATGGGTTTTGGTATACCCATCTTTTAATTAGATCAGGACATTGAGACTCAGAGAAATTAAACACCTTGCCTAAGGTCTCTGAGCTGCTAAGGGACAAAGTTGGGATCCAGAATCAGATCTCTTCGGATTCTGAGATTTGTCTTTTTTGTATTGCACCAAGTTCCCTCCACAGAAATCACTGTCTCTCTGTAATTTTCCTTAATTATCGCTGTGGTTAAGTGCCTTTGAGTCAACCCTAGACTCATGGTGACCCAATGCAGTAGCGAACAAAGTGGTGCCCAGTCATGTGTGTCCTCATGACTAGTTGCAGATTGAACCATTGTGATCCATAGAGTTTTGGGTGGCCAATGTCCAAAAGTAGATTCCTGTCCAATTCCAAGTTCTCATGGAGGAATTCTGATCCTACTCTCCCTACCCCTCCAGATCTTTACAGACAGCCCTCCTGTGCCCTCTAGTGGCCTCTCCAGACACTGTACATTCTAGCATCTCTTCTCTCGGTTTCTTACCACCTGGATCAGCCTCTGGGGTCCACTCCACTTTGTCTGTGTTCCTCTGAGTATGTTGTACCCAGGAACAATCTCAAGTTCCCCTGAGTATGTCATACTCAGGAACAATGTCAAGAGGAAGCAACAGAGGAACTTCGCATACCTTTTGTCACTCGTTGGTAACCTCTTGGTTTCCCCTTGGTCACACCTTGGACACTGTCCCTACAGAGCCAGGAAAAGCATCTGTGCATAGACGATTTCCTTATTGATCAGTCATTTCATGGTAAAGGCTGAAGTCTAAAATCTGAGTGCTGTTGGCATTTTTACTAGCAAACTCATTGAACTCCTAGGAATCAGTACAGCTCAATAGGCCCCTTCTGTTCTTAGGCAACTTTAATAAATAGCCTGCAAACCAGGAGATCTAGTTGACTGTCTCTCACAGAGAGTGAGAACCAGGGGGCCAGGCAGACTTGGTTCATATCACAGCTCTGCCTTCAAATCCAACCATGGGCACGTTAGTTAACATCTTAAAACTACAATTTGTTTATCTGTAAGTGCATAGAAAACCTCTTTGACAAAATCCTTCCAGAGGTAAAATGTTTTGTAGAGTGCTCCCAATGATTCTTTATTAACTCAACAACTATTTATTAAGCACCTAATGTGCTCAGGTCGGGACTAACAACCCTGAGCAAGATAATAATCATACAAATATTGGGCTAGATAATTACAAACCCCCCAAAAGCATAAAGGATTCTATAAAATGCAAATTTGGTGGAGCAGGGATAGGAGCAGGAGCGATCAGAGAAGGCTTCCAAGATGGAAATCCTGTTTGGATTGAGATTTAAAGGAACAGTAAAGGTAGCTTTGTGACAAAGTTGTGACAAAGAGCATTCCAGATGATAGGGAGTGGGGGCAGCAGCAAAGGCCTCGAAATGAATGGGGATGTGGCATTTTTAGAAACTGAAAGAAGACCCCTGTAGTAGGAATGCAGGCAGGAGCAAGGGGTGGCCCAGACAAGGTCAGATGATAGATCTTTAAACTTAGAGGGATGAGAAGATACTAAAGGGTATCATGGGCTGAATTGTGTCCCCCCAAAAATATGTGTAGCCGTGTGGCTGGGCTGTGATTCCCACTATGTTCTCCTTGTTCTTCATTTTGTGATTTTCCTGTGCTGTATGTTGAAGGATTAGGGTAACACTGTAAATCCCTTCATAGGATTATCTCCCTGCTCCACTATAAAGGGAGTTTCCCTGGAGTATGGTATGCCACACCCTTAATGCTTTCACCCTGTAAGAGATAAAAGGAAAGGAAGCAAGCCCAGAATTGGGAGCTGGCTAAAACAAATGGTTTCAGGTTGTAGGTGGGAGTAGGTGAGTGAATGTGGTTCATTATAGTCATTTTCAATGCTCTCTCTGCTTTCAGGATACAGAGTAGATTCTCAGGGGCAAGAGGAGTGGGGCATACTTGTTAGCTGCCATAAAGTCAGTTTTCAATTCATGGTGACTCCATATGCTATATAGGATTGAACCGTTGTGATCCATGGCATTTTCACTGGCTGATTTTTGGAAGCAGGTCACAAGGCCTTTGCTTACAGACTGTTTTGTCTTGAAGCTTTGCTAAAACGCACACAGAAAAACAAATCCATTGCTGTCAAGTCAATTCCAGCTTAATAGTGGCCGTATAGGACAGAGGAGAATTGCCCTGTATGTTCTGCAAGGAGCGCCCAACAGAATGGGCTACACCTGAAGCGTTCAATATAGAGCATTTTCTGGAAAATGGATTTGAATTACCAACCTTTGGTTAGCTGTTAACCACTACGCATCACAGCAATACATAAATCAGAAGGATAAACAAGCAAGGTGGTGGCCTGGCCTTGGGTAGTGGCAGTGGTCATGGAATCAATTTGACAGAATGAAGAGAAATTCAGGAAGTAAAATCTGCCCTTTGACTGGATGAAGACAGAGTGAGGGGAAAGGATGCCTTAAGGACCTCTCCTGGGTTTCTTGCCTGTGTAACCAGTTAAAGACAGGTGATCTTCACTGGGCTTCCTGATTCTGCTATGAAACCTACTGAGAGAGGGGGTACCATGTTCCAGACATTTGTTGTTGTTAAATGTTGTCAAATCAGTTCTGACTCATAGGGACCCTATACAACAGAATAGAACTGCCCCATAGTGTTTCTAAGAGCAATAGCTAGATTCGAACTGCTGACCATTTTGGTTAGTAACTGTAGCTGCTAACTGGTATGCTGCCAGGTCTCCAAAGAGTGGCACTGGAGGGAAGAAAAGGTGAGAAACAGATGATTCAGATGTCCTTTATCTTTGTGGATCTGCCACAGTTATCCCCTCAATGAGGAGCTGGATTGATTTTGGTACAATGGTGTCCGGCCAACTGCTCCATTATTTTTACCTGCTGCATACATGTCCCCTCCCAAGTCCAACACTGACCTGTCCATTTAGAGAAGATACGTTCTGTAGTAAATAGTGGTCAAAGTTCCTTGGTAAAATTCCCAGCAGGCAGTTCTGATCCATTACTCTGAACTGTCCAGTGGCAAAGAACAAGGTCCTAGGGTGTCGGGCTCTGAAATGGGGAGCTTGGGAGGGCAGGGGAGTTAAGGGTGTAGGAGCCCAAGAACCGCCTCATTTTGTGTAGGCATGTTGTCTGCGTCAAGCCTTGCTGAGTCACTGCTGTCTTCTCTAGGGAACCGTGATCCTGACCAATCTGACGGCACTGCACAGGGATCCCGCAGAGTGGGCTACTCCTGAAACATTCAATCCGGAGCATTTTCTGGAAAATGGACAGTTTAAGAAAAGGGAAGCCTTCATGCCTTTCTCAATAGGTGAGTTGTAATAAATAGAAGTGTGATGATCCAAAGTCTCTCTCTCAGCCTTCCTTCGCCAGTCCCCTCCCAGTAATCTATCCCTTTAGTTGGAATGTCCCAAGTGGCCCCATCCAAAGTGACTCCATCTTGCCATTGGCTGCAGTACCAGGATTCCCAGGGCTTGGCATTGTTTTAAACTGCACCTTACCTCCTGAGCTGTCTCTTGCCTCTGATGGGCATTGCAGCCTCACTTTGTTCTCCCTCCGGAATACTAAGCCAAAACCAAGCCTATGGCTGTCCATTGTATTCCAACTCACAGTGACACTATAGGGCAAAGTAGAACTGTTCCGTAGAGTTTCCATGGGGCTCCTGCTGGATTCAAACTGAAGAGCTTTGGGTTAACAGACATACTCTTTAACCAGTATGCTACCAGGGTTTCCAGCTAGAGTACTAGGGACAGAGAAACGGAGACCCTGCCTCTTGCTCAAAAAGAAGTTTGGACATCTACTGTCTGACAGAATTTTAATATGTCTCACCCTCATCATGCAAAAATAGAGCTGGTTTATAATGAAGAGTTGGGCAGAGGACAAAGGAAAGGGGCTACTTACCTTCGTAGGCTATCAGACAGTACCACGCACTTCACCAAATCAGGATCTGCTCTGTAAACACTCTCTGAGGAGGTTCTTGCCTTTTAAAATTCTAATTGAACTTTTTTCAAATCCAATGAATATGTATCGGTAGTAAACACATGGAAAGGTACAAAAGAGGTTGCAGTGACAAGGATTGTGTTTCCAAGCCAGTTGTTGGTTGGTTGGTTGGTTGTTTTTTGTCGTAACTCATAACATTGTAGGATGAACAAAAATTCTTAGTATATTTCAGACATTCAATTAGATATGTCACGGGCATTGTTTCTAGTAATTTCCCAGAGGATTAGTCCCATAAATACTTATGAGACTCTGTGGCAAGCATATAACCTGAGGATATGACAGTGAATAATAGAGAAAAAATAAGCCTGCTGTCCTACAGCATGTATTCTAGAGCAGCCTTACAAAGTTCAGAGTACTATCTCCACTATACCGTACGGCTGCTGTCAAGTTCATCCTGAATCAAAGCAACCCCATAGGACAGCAGAGCTGCCCCACAGAGCTTCCAAGGAGCACCTGGTGGATTCTAACTGCTGACCTTTTGGTTAGCAGCTGCCATCTTTAACCACTGTAACACCACGGTTTTCATCCTTATCTCCACTATAAAGATAAGGAAATTCAGGATTACAGGGGCTAAGTATGGCCACTAAAGTCACAAAATTTACCCTTTGTCAGTACCAGGGCTTGACACAAGGAGATTTGTCAAACCCCAAATCTGTGCTCTTTATAGCACTGTTGCCTAGCAATAACTAAATCCCACACAGAATTCACAGTAGAGACTGCACAACAGTTTATCCTTAACTTAAAGTAAGACACACACTGATTTTCTGAAATAGCATTGTTTTGCCAATGGCGCTGAAGCTGGAAGAGAAAGGCAAGTGGTGGAATTTGAAATTGGTGGTCCTCTGAAGGCCCAGCTCTCCCGCTGTGCCGCATTGCCTTAAGGGTATCACGGCTAACTGTAACTGCATCCTCTTGGTCTTTCTTCATCTGGCTCTCTGTCACCTTTGTTCACACTGGACGAATTACCTCCTAATAATGAAAGCTGATACTTGGGAATATCTTCTACTCCTGCCAACATTCACTTCAAGTGTTACGTTACAGCACGAACTTCCAGCTTTATGATTTAGTTATAGTTACTCTTGTTCCTTGGATCTAGCACCAGATCCATGTGGTGCTGAAATACTAGAAATGTGGTCCTCCATGTATCCCATGGAAAACCTGGTGGCGTTTAAGTGTTACATTTGCTAACCAAAAGATCAACAGTTCAAATCCACTAAGTGCTCCTTGGAAACTCTGTGGGGCGGTTCTACTCTGACCTGTAGGGTCACTATGAGTTGGACCCGACTCAACAGCAGTGGGTATGTGTCCCATGGAAACCCTGGTGGTGTAGTGGTTAAGTACTATGGCTGCTTACCAGAAAGTTGGCAGTTCAAATCTGCCAGGTGCTCTTTGGAGACTCTATGGGGTTGTTGTACTCTGTCTATAAAGTCACTATGAGTTGGAATTGACTTGATAGCAGTGGATTTGGTTTTTCATGAATCCCACAGAAATGCCTTCACTTAATTTTGATGACAGAAGTCTTAACAGATGCTCATGGCTTTAAGAAGAAGCATCCTTCTAGGCTGAGCAATGCCTGGGTAACTTTCCTTCAGACAGCAGAAGCCTTTCCTTGTAATTGTTTCACATCTCACCTGCTAAAAATTTTCTCCTATCTTCCTTAGCTGAAGCACAAAACCTCTACACATACTGCTTTGCTGGGAGTTTGCTGTCAAGAATTGTACCATATCCTCTTAGCTATGTATTTCAGTGACAAGGAAATTATCTCATGTAATCCTTCCAGTAACTCAGTTATTAATAATTATTAATTGACATCTCTTTTCTTAATATAAAGAAACTGAGAATAAGGGAATTTTTTTTTCCTAAAGATCATATGCCCAAGGAATTGGTAGAATAGGACCTAAGACTCGGGTTCTTACACTGATTTATGTGGTCTCTGATTTAATGTTGTCTCCAGCACACCTGGAATATAATTCACCTTTCCACTTAAAGACCCCTCTGCTTTAAGTTTTTAAGTTCATATCTTATGTTTTAGTAAGTATATTGCTCCATAACAAACAGTCCAAAACTCAGGAGCTTAAAACAACAATCTTGCATTATTGCTCACAAGTCTATAGGTCAACTATGAAACCTGATGATTTTGGTTGGGTTTTCTTACTTGTTGAAGTGGTCAGCTGGCTGAAGACTGACCTAGGATGGCCTCAGCTGGGACAGCAGAGTTCTTTGCCACATTCCGCCTTATCCTCCAGCAAACTAGCCTAGACTTGTTCATATTGGGGCAATAAGATCTCAGCATAGTGTATGGCAGCGCAAAAGACGTCTCTTAAGGTCTGGCCTTGAAACTGGAGCATCACTTGCACTGCCTTCTGCTGGCCTGTGCTAGTCATACACCAGCCACAACTCAAGAGAAAGCGCCTTAGTTTCCTAGTGTTGCGGTACCGTAAATACCAACACGGACATTTATTTTCTCACAGTTCTGGAGGCTAGCAGTCTGAATGCAAAGCTCTGGCTTTAGGGGCAGTTCTTGCTCTGTCAGTTCTGAGGCAAGATCATTGTCTCTATCTCTGTCTGTGACATTGCTTAGTTCTTTGGTGATCTTCAGTTTATACAGCAGAGACTTACCCAGTAAGTAACTATATTGAGAATAGCAGGAGGAGATACAAATATGGAAGGGGATAAAATAGAATTGAATCAGAGGTTGCTGATGTTGACTCCCATATTATATAGATAGACAACGAAGATGAGAGGGGATGGATGAATGGACGGAGGGATGGACTGACAGGTCGGTGGACAGACGGGTGGGCGGGCGGGTGGACAGTTGGGAAGACGGATGGATGGTTGGGAAGACGGATGGATGGAAATATGGATGTCCATATATATATTTGTATGTGTGCTCACATTATGTACGTACGTATGTAGTCTCTACTTGTGTCTGTTGAGAGAACCTAAGCAAAATAAGACCCTCACATAAGTCTGCACACCTGAAATCTTGATCTCAGTTTCTAGTTATTGTGATAACTAAAAAGGACCAGGGCTTCTGGGAATACAGCTGATTCTAGAAACGAGAAAGGAAAATGTAAGATGAGCCTAGAATGTGTTATGGTGGCAGAAAGGAAGGAAACAGCTGGCTTAACCTGGCATCCTGGAGTATCCTGAGCAGAAAATTAAATAGTAACAGATTATAACCCTTTGAATAAAAATGGGTATCTGTGAGTCCATGCTAGTATCAATTAATAAAGGAGGATAAGGGCAAGCATTTTGTTCTATTAGAATGTCCACAGATACATGTGGAAGGGATGATGGAATTAGAAAATCACCGTCTGGCACCTTCAGAGAAATAAGTAATTCAGCTAAGAAACACAAATGGATGCTAAAACTAATAGATGAAAGTTCAGTGAGTCATGTTTTATTTATACAGTCTCAAAATATCTATTAATTACAAAAGGAAAAGTAGTTTTATAGGGGAGAACCGATGATCCAAGTTAACATCACTAGTAATGGAACAAATCAAAATAATTGCCACCGGCTAAGATGCACTTATCACAACATCAACATCCTTTGGTGATATTCCTACCAAAAACGTACCACCAGCAATCTGATCATGAGGCAGTGTGAGAGATGCTTTACAGAATAATATGTCTGTAAAAAGAGGCCTTGGTGGCCAATCATAAGACTTGTGATTCAACCCATGCAGCCAGTCCATGGGAGACAGACCCAGAGATCTGCTCCCAAATAGGCTGGAGCCAAGAAAACCCTGTGGGTCAATTCTGCTCTTTCACATGAGGTCACTACAAGTGGGAATCAACTCAATGGCACCCAACAACTGTCTTCAAAAATGTAAAGGTTGTGAAAGAGCCTGAAGAAATATTCTAAACTAAAACTGATTAAAGATTAGCCACCAAGAGCATAACAGCTAAATCCTTCAATAATAAAGGATTTGTGGGTGAGACAGAAAGTCTTGAGTGGAATCTGAGGATAAAATGGGGGTAATGCAGCAATATTAATTTTCTGACTTTGATGGTATAGTGTGGTTGTGTCAGAATGCCTCGTTTGTAGGAAATGCATGCTAGAGATTTCACAGATAATGTAGTCAACTTACATCCTAATAATTCAGGAGAAATAACCTTTTGTATTGTTCTTGCATGTCTTCTGTACATTTGGAATTATATGAAACTAAAAGGCATGTACAGGAAGCCATTTTGGTGATGCCACCACCCAAAAAGTCTTCTTTAAATTGCTTTCTTCCCTGCTGTGAAAATTAAATATACTTTGGATGGAAGTATAAGAAAGAAATCTGTCATACTAATTTTCCAGATCAATTTAATGATAAACCACAGTGACCATACGGGACAGAGGAGAACTGCCCCATAGAGTTTCCAAGGAGCATCTAGTGGGCCTTTTGGTTAGCACTTAAGCACCGTATCACCAGGGTTTCCATTTTATAGTTAGAATGTTTTTTATTATCAAAACAATGTTTTAATATATTCATTTTGCTATCTAAAATCACTAAATGATCTGGTCTGGTCTATTTGGATTCATATTAAATTTTATACAATATATAAAGTTCTTGCAAGCACACAGAGAGAGAGAGTTTCACTAAATGCCTAGAAGGGTTACTTAATTTACCTCAAATCATACACCTGGAAAGCAAGAGATGAGTTGGACCTGCAGCCTTTTACCTCTGGTTCTCAACTCGTGTACAGGAAGTGGGAGGTAGCGGAGGAAGTGCCGTGTGTGAACTGTGGAGAGTAGGCTTAGCCTTGGGCTCCACTTTAGAAGCAGAGGTCCTTGTTTGGGAAGGAGGCCTGGGTTGATCTAGAAAGTGGGTGCCACACTGCACCTTCACTCCCTGCTTTCCCTGCCTGACCCTCGAAGGTGTATGAGTTTATGATCCAAACTGACTTTCCGTGCATTAGTTTACCTGGGTGGTTGTCAGCCTTCAGTGAGCCGCAGTAAATGAAGCCTGGGGGACTAGGAGGTCCTTCCTCTGCTCGGGTTTGGTGGGAGGGGGGGACTAGGAGGTCCTTCCTCTGCTCGGGTTTGGTGGGAGGGGGAGAGGATTTCAATCCAGGCCAGACTCCTCCTCCACAAGGGAAAATAATTCAGTCTCATGTCTTTGCTTTTCAGGAAAGCGGGTTTGCCTTGGAGAACAGTTGGCCAGGTCTGAGCTGTTTATTTTCTTCATTTCCCTGGTACAAAAATTTACCTTCAAGCCCCCAGCCAATGAGAAGCTGAGCCTGCAGTTCAGAATGGGCGTCACCGTTGCCCCCATCAGCCACCGGCTCTGTGCGGTTCCTCGAGCCTGATGCTGCTGCCGAAGGGGCTGGAAGAAGAGCGAGAGGAAACACAGAATGTGTTCTGAAGCCCCTAGTTCCTGCTCAGAAGTAAAGGAGCAAAAGGAAAGATTGCAGGAATTGAACTCAGAGGAAACTGAGTGGCAGCTCTGCCATCTCCTCTGATGTAGCCTTACCCAAATCTTTTCCATATAAATGATTTGTCTTTTCATGTAGAAAGTGAAAATGGACAGTGACTCCTCTCCTGCAAACAGTTGCCCTAAGAATCAAAGGAAATAATGTACAAATTAAAGTGATTTGTAAAGCATAAATGCATATCATGCAAGTTATAGCTGTGGTCTCCTTCCCCCTACCTTAGATATGCTGACAAAGCTCAGTTTGTTCTAAGTGGTGCAGGATGGTTGAGAAGAATTAGAATTTGAACCGTGGGGTGATCAAAGAAGGTAGATGTAAAGGTCCAACATTTAGTAGCCCTGGGTGTGTTTTGGAATCCCTAGGTGGTTCAGATGGTTAACACACTCAACTACTCACTGGAAGGTTAGAGGTTCAAGGCTCAAGACCACACATCATCGTCTTTGATGAATCAGCTGTTGAAAGCCCTATGGAGCACACTTGTACTTTCACAAATGTAGAGTGACTATGAGTTAGAATTAACTTGGCAGCTGGTGCTGGTTTTTACAGGTGTGTGCTTTATCTCATGTGGTCCTGAGAATAACCCTTGGGAAGTCAGCAAGGCAGGTAGCTCTTCTTCCTGGTTTATGGTTAGGAAAAGCATGTGTCATTGATGGAGTTTTATGGTTTGCAGAAGGACATACTACCTTGTCCTTGAACCCAGGTCATGTAGGATATGACTGCAGTTAACCAAACCTCTTTGGAGAACAAGGAACAGATGTGGAGAACCATGATACAGGTAGTTTCCATCGTTATTCCATTGTTGTAGGGTCAATTCTGAGTCACCGTGACCCCATAGTACAAAGTAGAACAGTCCCATAGGATTTCCAATGAGCCCTGGTGATGTGGTGGTTAAAGCACATGGTTACAACTGAAAGACTTCAACCCACCAGCCACCCAGAAGGGAAAGACCTGGCAATCTGCTTCTATAAAGATCACAGCCTTGGAAACCCTGTGGAGCAGTTCTACTCTGTCTTTATGGGTTACTGTGAGTTAGAAGTGACTCAGCAGCAGTAAGCACTCTACAGTAATCCTCAGAGTAATAGACTGCAACATCCCTTTCCTGCTGAGCTGGTGAGCTAAAATGCTGACCTTCAAGTTATCAGTCACAAGCTTAACCACTGCACCACCAAGGCTTCTTGTGTCTTTAAGGGTAGCTGAAATCATTCAACCATGTTGCCTTAAGCCTTCTTGTAAGCATTTGTACTCAAGCCATTTAATACTGCAATTTAACTATAGGATGAGTGTGTGCATTGTAACTAGATTTTAAACTTTGGATGGCAAGTATTACCAGCCTAAACTTACTTAAAGGAGCCTTGGTTCACAAGAGCTAAAGTGCATGGCTGCTAACTAAAAGGTTGGTGGTTTGAACCAATCAGACCCCTGACGGGAGAAAAATGTGAAAGTCTGCTTCCGTAAATATTTATAGCCTTGGAAACCCAATTAGGAGATCTGCCCCGTCCTGTAGAGTTACTTAGATCAGAAGTGACTTGAAAGCAATGGGTGTGAATTTCCAGTTTTACTCTCTCCTTGGGTATATAAAAGCAGGGAATCGTACGTGCCAGAATCCCATTCCTCCCGAATAGGTGTGATCACCAAAGTGAGATGATGGCCCTAAAACAGAAGGCCAGAAAACCCTGATATTCCCTGAAGTTTTGACCCTTACCCAGTACAAACAAACAAATGAACAGAAAAAACCATGTCAACTGGCCCAAACCATATGAACTCAGTGATGAAATGTGAAAATATGTTGTTTCCCATGGTAATTAGGACTGAGTGATTTAAATAGCTCAGAACAGAACAAGTCATGTGGCCCTGGACTTTCTCTGGTTTGGGGGATGCAGAGACAAGCAGACTCAATGACACCATGAGAAATGAAACAGAGAAAGGAGTGAGAGCACACTGGGCCACGTTTGGCCTGAAGAGAAAGCCAAGAGAAGTAGCTGGGAGAAATGGTTAGGGTTCTGTCTTGGTCTCCTTGGCCTGCAATAACAAATTTCCACAAAGTGGGTGGCTTTAAAGAACGTAAGTTTATTGTCTCAAATTCGGGAGGCTGGAAGTCCAAGTGAAGTCTTGGTTATGTTGATTGCTTGTGGGGACTTGGAGACAGGAAGAGTCCCATGCCACACTCTCAGCCTCCAGTGGCTGCTGGTAATCCTTGTTGTACCTTTGTTTGTAGATGTATCGTCCCGCGTCATCTCTCTTTCACCTGTGGTGTGGCTCTGTTTCAGTGTCTGTCCTTCACTTTAATAAAGTGTCACTTGTAAAGGATTAGAGCCAGGACTCACCCTACTCCTGTATGACTAGTTTAACTGATAACATCTGCAAAGAAAAACCTGTTTCCCCAAACAACTTCACATTCACAGCACAGGTACAGGGGTTAGGACTTAAACATACTTCTCTGGGGGACACAAGTCAATCCACAAGTGTATCCTAATGTGTGGGAGGAGGTTTTAGTCCTTCTTGCCTGGCAGAATAAAAAATAGAAGGGGAGATCCTGACCCGTGTGTGCTTCCTTTGTCACTTGCTTAAAAGTTGAACCTCTAGACGACAGCCTCAATGAGATCCTAGAATAAACCAATAAAATCAGTCCTTAAACTTTTCAAAGACATGGGACCTTTGTCTTCCATTGCTTTTTCTTCCCAGTCAGATCACCCAAGTAGAAGAAAAAGAGTCCCACACTGGCTCACTGGGACACTGATGAAAATATTTGGTGTGCTTCAGTTTCCTCATCTGTGAAATGAAGGATGTTATTGAAGTCAACTCTGAGTTCCATTCCTGCTCTAGATTTTTCCTGATTCCAGATGGGCAGAAATTGATTGACTATCTGTAGATAAGTGTAAAACCCCTGGGACTCATCTTACCTAGTGGATGGAACTGGAGCCTGGGCCAAGTACAGGGTGTGGCCACAAATAACCAGTGCCCTGGATAATAGATGATTATGAGTAATTGCATTTTCTGGTTGCATAAGATATGGTTTTAGTCACCTGGTACTGCTCTAACAGAAATAACCACAAGGGGATACCTTTTAAATAAAAGAGAAGTTTATTCTTACACAGTCCAGTAGGCTATAAGTCCAAATGCAGAGAGTCCACTCCAGAGGAAGGCTTTCCCTCTTTGTTGGCCCTGGAGGAAAGTGTCTGTGTTACATCAGTCTTTGGTCAGGAAGCATGTTGGCACAGGAACCTCTGGGCTGAAGGAAGTGCTCTACTCCCAGTGCTGCTGTCTTGACAGTATGAGGTCCCCAACTCTCTGCTTGCTTCTTTTTCCTTTTACCTGTTGCAGGATGAAAGGATAAAGGGTGGTACAAGCCACACTCCAGGGAACCTCTCATTACATCAGAGCTGGAAGGTGACCTTAGGAAGGTTGTTACAGCCTCACCCTAATACTCTGTAGCATAATACACTCTGTTAACCGCAGGCAGAGGTTAGGATTTATAGCAAGGAAAAATCACATAAGGGAGAACAATCACAAAATATTAAGAATGATGACCCAGTCTACACACATTTGGAGCAGACACAGTTTAATCCATGACAGACAACTCTTTTTCCAAAGCATGTTGAAGAGGCTCAAAATATGAGCCATTTTCCTGTCCAAACGCTATGCAAAGATTTTGTTACACACACTTTTGTATCTCTCTTATTCCCCCCTCCCTTCTCTCTTTCCTTTCTTCACCCCTGAATTAAATTTTGGGTGGAGCATATCACTCTTTTGGACACTCTTAGATAACAAATGTTCCACTTACCACGTTCAGTCCTAAGAGGAGTCTTTTTGGTCGTTACAGGTTGCATCTCATTAAGCGTAGCACCTCCCTAACTCGGACCCCACTCGGAGGTAATTGGCTGGCTGGCTCCCTAACTCCATACTTCGGTGATTTAACTCCTCCTGCTCAGTTTAGTTTGAAAACTGAAAGCTTGCCAAATACACATGAGGTTCCTTTTGGCTTAGGAGGAAGAGGGCAGACCGTCTGCCTTCAGCGGGGTTCAGCCCCAGGTCTTTGCTCCCCTGAGACTATTTCACCAGGGCGCACCTCCATCTGCAGCACTCAGGACAGGTACAGAGCTGCCCTGCAGCACAGCTCCCATCTGCCAGCTCGGCTCCTCCTTAGGCCACATAGAGCCCCACGTCACGCACAGTAGTTCAGTTCCTGCCCCAGAAGGCTCTGTTCTAGGCCATCACAGTTGACCCTGTACAGCCTCTTGACTACAGGCGATTCCAAGCCTCAGAGTGACACTCATTCTTGGTACTCCAGAAACTCTTCAAGGCACTGGGAAACCCCTCTTGGCTTAAAGCCTCTCACCTGATGAAGAAAAACGGTACTCTTTCTGTTGTTCATGCTCATAGGTATGGATGGGTGGGTGACAGGAAAAGAGGACCCTCCTCACAACAAGCTCTGTTACACAACACTTCAACAACTCATCAGAGAAGTTCCCTCTTGCCTTTTTCCCTTAATCCTTACATATTATACCCTCTAGAGAAGTAATGGGCTATAAAACCCACACCAAATCTGTTGCCACTGAGTCGATTCCAACTCATAGTGACCTTACAGGACAGGTAGAAGTGCCCCCATAGGGATTCCATGGCTATAAACCTTCGAAGCCAACTGCCACATTTTTTAGCTGCTGAGTGGCTAGTGGGTTTGAACCACTAACCTTTCAGTTAGCAGCTGAGTGCTTAGCCACTGCATCCACTAGGACTCAATAGGTTGTAAGGTCCCAAAAATAGCTTTCAGCTGCACCTGTGACAAGTCCTATGTCGGATTTCAAGTATCTTCCTTTAGAACTGGGAAATCCTATGGCATAATGGTTAAGTGCTGCAGCTGCTAAGTGTAAAGTTGGTTGTTTGAATCCACCAGATACTCCTTGGAAACTCTATGGAGCAGTTATACCCTGTCTACAGTGTTGCTGTGAGTTGGAATGCACATGACAGTAGTGAGTTTCATTTTCATTGCTTTAGAACTATGGGGTTAACTAGCACATGATGTGTTTTATTTGACTTGCAGAAACTGGGGACCCACCTAAAACTGAAACGAAGAAACTCATACTAACATTCTGTTACACATATCTAGCACACAATAAGACCTCAGTAAGTGTTTTTATGTGATGAGAGAAGGAACAGAGAATGATCTATAAGACACTTGAGAATCTTGTGTGCCACTTTAAAGAGTGAGACAGAACAGGACTGTACGTGTTGTAGACACTGGGCTAAAGCTTGACTGAACTCTGACATTTAGAAGATTCTTTACCTTGCTTTGATTTTTACTCTGTCACACATATGAGTTTGTTTTTTCTGTCATTAAGTCCATGAAGGAAGAGTTCAAATTATATTTGTAAAGACGATGTCAGTCTGTTTTATTCTGGTTATTCTGGATGTACGACAGCATCACACTTTATGGCTAATATGTTAATATTTCCTTATTTGATAAACTTGCAGTCTCCTCTAATACTCTTGTAGTATCTCCCAAAATGTGAAGAGAAAAACAAAGCAAAAAACTTAGAAATAGTTTCTCCTACTTGTGCAAAATAGATGAAAGTGTGTGTGCTTTGGAACCAAAATCCACATTAATAGCATTTTCAAGTGAATTCAACAAACATGTACTGAATGCAAACCGTATGGCAGACATACAACAATTAACAAGGTGACGTCATCCCTTCTCAGAGCTTATTAGTGATGATGGAAGTGGGGAATTACAAACATATAAATCAACACAGGTAGAGTAGCTGCTCACCACTAGGGAATCAACAACAAAATCCAAAGCAGATTTCCTCGGATGTACACAGCATCATAACATTTTCCGTCACTTTCATCACTCACTAACAATCTTCAGAGGAGGGATATGTGATGATAAAGTCTCTCAGGTTAATCCCATATCCCACTTTATCTTTGTTGAGAATCCGTGCAATAATTACGCTCTGAATTCTTTCCATGATTTCTACTGCTTCTTCTGTGTTTGTTTTTCTTGGGAGGGGGGAGGTGGTGGTGACGGAAGAATCTCAGAATGTCTTTATTTTCATTTTTGAAGAATAATTTCACCAAATATAGAATTTTAGATTAACAGGCTTTCTTTTTCTTTTTTTTAGCACCGTGATGATGCTATTTCATCCTTTTCTGGTTTATATTGTTTCTGGTTGAAATTTCACAGTTAGTCACGGTTTTGTTCCCCTATTCATTATGAGTCTTTTTTCCTCTCCGGTTGTTTTTAAGATTTATCATCAATTTTCAGAAATTTGATTTGTATACCAAAAAAAAAAAAAAAAAAAAACCCAGGGCTGTCGGGTCCATTTTGACTCATAGTGATCTTTATTGACACTATACTGCCCCCTATAGGGTTTTTAAGGGGCATCTGGAGGATTTGAACAACCGACCTTTTGGTTAGCAGACATAGCACGTAGCCACTATGCCACCACGGTTTCCTACAATGTTTAGTTTTGCATTTATTCCAGCTGGAGTTATATTGAGTTTCTTGGATCTGTGGACAATTTGGAAAAACTTTGGCCATTATTTCTTCAGATATTTTTGCTGATTTCAATCTCATATTTTAGACCACTTGATATTGACCCATTGGTCCCGGAGGTTATGTTAATTTTTTTCCAGCCCCTTTCTCTGTTTTCTTCACTTTGGATAGTTTCTGTTAACTTGTTTTCAAGTTCATTTTTTCCTTCCTTTGTAATATTTAATCTGCTGTTAAACCCATCCTTTTTTTAAAAAAAAAAATAACACATATTGTATTGTTCCACTGTAGAAGTACCAATTTGTTCCTTTTCAAAGTCTGTATCTCTTATTTCCATGTCACTCTTTAAATCCTTAGATTCATAGTGTCCTCATATAATGTCCATTTTCAAACTCTTATTTGATAATTCATCATTTCTGTCATTTCTGCATCTTTTTTCTATTGCCTGAGTTTTCTCCTGATTATAGGTCATTGTCATGGATTGAACTATGTTCCCCCAAAACATGTATGCAGCAATTTTAGTCGACTGTAGTTCCTAGTGTTGTGTGCTTGTCCTCTACTTTGTGATTTTCATAGGTTGTATATCCTAATCTCTGACTGTGGTTAATAGCGCAAGATGGGGTTATGTTTAAAAGAATTAGGGCGGGAATGTAGCATGCTTACTAAGGTTACTCCAGTGTAAAGGAAGTTTCCCTGGGCTGTGACTTGCATCACCTTTTATCTTTTCACCCTCCCAGGGGTAAAAGGAAAGGGAAGCAAGCAGATAGCTGGGGACCTTATACTGTCAAGAAAGCACAGCTTGTCCTTTGAACCCCAGCTTCCTGTGCTAAGATACTTCTAGACTAACGCAAGACTGATAATGAGAATGTTTCTGCAGAGCCACCAGGTAGAAAGCCATCAGCTGAAGCTGACACCCTGAATTTGGACTTGTAGCCTACTGGACTCTGAGAGAATAAACTTCATTAAAGTCAGCCAGTTGTGGTGTTTCTGTTAGAGTAGCACTAGATGACTAAGATAGTCATGTACTCTTACTTTACGTGTCTAGTAATTACAGACTGACTGCAAATTTTACATTGTTGAGTGTCTGCATTGTTGTATTCCTTTAAAGAGTATCTTTTGGTGATAAAATATATACAATATAAAAATATCTTCATACCCAGTGTTTTGCAACCATCCCTGCCTCTTTTTCCAAAACTCTTTCATCACCCTAAATCAAAGTTGTGTACCCTATTAAGCAACCTGCCCCCAGCCTATACTAATCACCAGTTTACTTTCTGTCTTTATGCACTTGTCTGTTTTCAACATCTTCTTTCAGTGGAATCAACATTTTGCCCTCTTGTGTCTGGCTCACTTCATTTAGCATAACATTTTCAAGGCTTATCCATGTTGAAGCATGTTTCAACTTCATTCCTTTTTATGATAGAATAATAGGATGTTGTACACATGTTGTTTATCCATTCATCTGTTGATAGACACTTGGATTGTTCCCACCTTTCGACTATTCCAACTAATGCTATAATGCACATTGGTGTACAAGCATCAGTTCGAGTCCCTGCTTTCAAGTCTTTTGGGCGAATACCCAGGAGTGGGATTGCTGTGTTGCATGATAATTCTATGTTTAACTTGAGTATCTACTAAATGATTTTAGACAACAGCCATACCATTTTAAGGGGAAATCCTGCTGGTGTAGTGGTTAAAAGCTATAGCTGCTAACCAAAATCTGAGCCGTTCCAGTCTACCAGGCACTCCTTGGAAACTCTACGAGGCAACTCTACTCTGTCCTGTAAGATCAGAAACAACTAAAAGACAACAGGTTTTTTATTTGGTACCATTTTACATTTCCACTAACAAAGTTCTCAGTTTTTCTACATCTTTACCAACACTTCTTATTTTCCATTTTTAAAATAAAAACTATCCTAATGATGTGTCAAGTGGTATCTTATTATGGTTTTGATTTGCATTTCTCTAACAGATAATTATGTTAAGCACCTTTTCATATGCTCGTTGGCCATTTGAATGTCTTCTTTAGAGAAATATCCAAACTCTTCACTCATTTTTTCATGAGTTTGTCATTTTGTTGGATTGAGTTATAGGAGTTCTTAGTATATATTAAACTCTTATCAGATATGTTATTTTCAAATATTTTCCACTACTTTTTAGGTTATCTTTTCACTTTTTGTATGATGCCTTTTGATGCACTTTTTAAAAAACAAAAAAATAAAGTTAGATTTATCTGTGTTTTGTAGCTCATTCTTTTGGTGTTGTATCTAAAACTCATTGTTAAGTACAATGTCCTGAAAATTTACCGCTATGTTTTTTCTAAGAATTTTATAGCTTTAGCTGTTATATTTAGGTCATTGATCCATTTTGAATTAATGTTTATATACGGTGTGAGGTTACATTGAATTTTACGATGACAAGCAGTTAATTTACCGATGCCTGATTATTTGAACCCTTGTTTTAAAACTTTGGTTGGGTAGAACTACGGTATCTTTTCTTTTAGGTCTTTTAGGATACACCTTTCTGGAGTCTCTATTACCCAGCTGAAGTAGTCAGCATTGTCTCTCTACTCTGGTTGGTCATAACACAAATTGTTTCAAATCTACACAAGCTCTGATTGCTGTTAAACCCTGATAGTGGCTTTAGCTTGGGTAGCTATTCTTTTCCCAGCCTCATAGTATCACACACTATACATGAACTGTTTAGTATCTTGCAGATCTCTCTGAAGATTTATGGAACCATTTCTTAATTAGCTTTCTCTTTTCTTTTTCATTGCACTGAAGATCCCACCCAACTGAGTCTCCCTAAACTCGAATTTCTGTTTTTCCAACGCACCAATGCTACTGTGTTGTGCTTGTTACCTCCTTCTGGTTACAGAGTCCTATGAATGCTTTCCGGAAGGAAGCCAGAGGTATTGCAGAACTCACCTCATTCGTTCCCTTTTCTTGGGACTCACAGCAGCTCTGATCTTACACTGACAACTTGTCAGTATTTGAAAACTTATGTTTATTTATTTTGTCCACTATTCTAATTGTTTGTGGCAGAAAGAATACTAAGGTATCAGTTGTTTTGCCATAGCATGAAACAGAACTCTTATCAACCTGTTGTATTTTTTTGTGGAACTGTAAACTATCTCCCTGGTGCATAGTGGTTAAAAGCTGTAGCTGCTAATCAAATGTTTGGCAGTTCAAATCAGCCAAGCACTCCTTGGAAACTCTATTGGCAGTTCCATTCTGTCCTGTAAAGTGTCTATGAGTCAGAATTGACTTGACAGTGGATTTAAGACTATCTGAATCTCTAGGTGGTACAAACGTGTTTGGTTGTTAATCAAAAGATTGAAAGTTTGAGTCATTCCTGAGGCTTCCCAGTAGAAAGGCTTGCTGATCTACTTCTGAAAAATCAGCCATTGAATAATCCTGTGGAGCACAGCTCTGCTCCAACACGTGGGGTTGTCATGAGTTGAAGTCGACCTGATAGCAATTATTAAAACTATCTGTAATAATGGCCCCAAATGGCCACAATTATCCCCAACACTGTTCCATACCTATTCTAATGTGAATTTACAGCTCCACTCATAAAGAGATGGAATCTATTTACCTTTGCCTTTAATTTGGCATGGTGGCCTGTTTTGATCAATAGAATGAAAGGGAAATGATTTTGCTAAACCTCAAGAGACTACATATGCTTCTGTTCACACTTTTTTAAAAAATAAATTTTATTGTGAATTAAGAATAATTTGACAACTTTATCATCTTGCCCCATAATACCCAGACCTTTCACCACTATTCTACTCCAGCTGCCCCCTCATTCTGCTGTGACAGCACCTCTCCCCTTTTGTCTGGAACTTCCCTCAACTTTTGATCAAGATCTGGACCTCCTCCCCCAATCATTTTGGGTCCAATAAAGCATCCTCAGACAATGCTGTGTACTTATTTAAAGGTTTGTTCATCTCCAGTCTGTTTCTGTTTTGTATAGTCCAGTTCAGTCTTTGTCGGCCACCCCACTGCCGGATGCAGTTTCAGATTGGAGAGTCTGGGAGCGATGCTCGTAAGGGGCCCTCCATTCAGAAGGATCATCAAATGTGCTCTTCTGGTAGAGCTCTAGCTCTGTCCCCTACTCCATCACCTGCTATGTCCGTGGCTCCCACCCTATACTCCATCCAGGCTTTCATTGGTGGTGACCAGGCACCATTTAGTTCTTCTGATCCCATCCTGAAGCAGACTATGGCTCGTATGGCCCTTTCCTCCTGTCCTCGATGTCCACTGTTTACCTCTGGTCCAGATAGACTGGGACCATTTGGTGCTATTAGATGGAAGCTTGCTAGTTTTTAAGAGCCCAGCCCCCACTTAACCAGGTGGAATACAGAGCATTATTTTAGAAGAGAGACAGAAAAAAAAAATGCTTAGGTATGCTAGTTAGTCTGAATGTTCCCTGAGAGCATGGTCCCCTGTTCCCTGACCCTGTTTCTATGTTCTTCCAAAGAGATACATCACATTAAGATAACAGCTTGATTTTGAAGTTGAGTAGTTGTGGGTACCCCACTTCTAGTTCTTGCTGTTGTGTCCTACACCCAACTCTAGTCTTAACCACAATCTAATTTGTAAAGATCTCTCTGCCCCCCTCCTCTCCACCCTAGTAACCATCAAAGATTGATTTCTTCTCTGTTTACTCTTTGGGAATTTTGCTACCACCATGATGACACACACATGCTAACCTGCTGGATGATGAGAAACACATCGCTGAGTCACTCTCTCATGTCATCCTATCAGCTAGCCACTCACAGAACTGTACACAAGGCCATCGGAGAACAGCTCAACCCAAGTATGTAGAGCAGCTCAGTGGAGATGCTTGAGTGAGCCCCACTGAGACAAGAAGAACTGCCCAGCTGAGCCCAGTCAAAATTACTAACCTGTAGATTTGTGAATTAAGTGACCATAGTTTTAAACTGCTAAGTTTTAAGGCACATTGTTACACAGCAGTGATTAACTAATTCAGTCCTTGAGGCCAGGAACAGTATCTCTTATTCACTACTATATTCACAGTATCAAGAACTGTGCCTGAAATACTGTACAGCTCAAAAAATAGTGAGTTAATGAACAAACTAGAGTCAAATAAACAGCTGGTGCTAGACTTGTCACCAGAATTCAGATGTCTGCTGCTGCTCCCCTGTCCTAATCACCTCACCCCAATGATCTATTTCATAGCCTTGATGTTAATATCTATTTTCATCCTTTAGGAACATACTGAATGCCAACCAACCCCCTTGCTGTCTTGTTGATTGTGACCCATAGCAACCCCATAGGACAGAGTAGAGCCATCCCATAGGGTTTCTAAAGAGTGTTGGGTGGATTCGAACTGCTAAATTTTTGGTTAACAGATATAGATTTTAACCCTTGTGACACCAGAAGTCCTTAGGAACATAGTGGAAGAGTCAAGCATTGTTCTTAGCACACTGCTTCATTTCCAGTTCCCAGCTGACTGTCTGGAATGCAGCCACTTCTCTCATTTCCTTGTGTTTCTCAAAAATAGGTTGATGTCCTTGGAAAGTTGTTTTGTGCTTTCTGGGTCACACCGTGTTTGGGGGGACATTCACCATAAGCTATTTTTGATGCTCTGAAAATCTAAGAGTTTTTCCTTCTTCTTTGGAATCAGTTGAGAATTTAAACTAAGCAAGAATAAAGGGTCGACCACAGAGGGTTATTTGCAAGGGTTGACACCGAATCATTGATGATACTCGCTCTAATAACCAGGGTCAGAACACTGGATTCTCTTTGCTCAAATGCATCAAGAGTGCACAGATAACACAGGGCTCTGATGTACACAGAACTGCATAAGAAGATCCAGGAGGGTAGGATGGGAAGTTAGAAGTACTGGAGGCCAGGGCTTTGGTGCTAGACTTTCCTGAATTGAGTCCCTGACTTAACAATCTATTAAGTTTTGCTTATGAAAAGGTTACCTTACTTTCCTGGATCCATTTCCGCATCAACAAAACAAAAAAAAACAAATCAGAGCACCATGTGGTAAATTATGCGTCTGGACAAATGATCCACTGTCATTCTCCTGGGTGCATTTTCTCGTGGTGCTCCTCCCGGTAAGAGGATTATACAATACCACCTGTTGATGCAGCAATGGCCGTGTGATCTAATGAAGAGTTACCTTTCTTGAGCAAGCTCTAATGGCCTGTTTCTATGTAATCTTCCAATTGCCCTGAGGTCTTCAGAGGTGACTGAACCTTGCTCACATAGGTTTAGTCACCAGAATGTTGGAGGCAACACAGATGCTCAGTAAATGTTTGTTGAACACATGGGGTGAAAAAGCAGCCAACTGATTTAGCCACAGAAATATTCCTTCCACAGTGTACCAGAGGCTTTCTGTTCCAATGGTGCAAACCCTTTTACCCCTGTGGGTCTTCATTTCAAATCCTGGAAAATGAGGACTTTGAACATTGATTACTAGGGTTACTAAAAGTTTCAAAAGTCTCACTTGTGGAGAGAAGCTCTTCTGAAATGACAGATTTCCAAATATCTGCCCTATAAAAGCCTTAAGAATACTGACAAATATTGTCAAAATCAAATTTTCCAGGATTCCAGAAATGAACCTAAAGATCACACCAATCTGAGAATTTATATAACTGAAAACCACACAAATAACAACAACAAAGCTCAATTTCGATAAGAAGAAAAGAGCTTTGTGACATTTTAACTTGCCGTACTCCCATCCTGTCTTCAGCTCTTCAGTATCCTTGAAAAGCAACATCCTCACAACTACAGCTGCTGTGAAAACCAATAGGCAATAAGCACTCAAATGGGTAGAGTAGGTTTACCAAAAACTAAACCCCTTGCCACCAAGTCGATTCTGATCACAGAGACCCTACTGAACAGAGCAGAATTACACCATCGCATTTCCAGCGAGCAGCTGGTGGCTTTGAACTCTAGTGGTCTGAGGTGAAAATACCATTTTATGCTCAGATTGTTGTGATGCTTTGGTTCATTTCTGGAATCCTAGAAAAATCTCATTTTGACAGATTTCCTTTTTTCAGTGTTCTTAATGCTTTTATGGGGGTGATATTCGGAGATCGTCCATTTCAGAAGTTTTTCTCTCCACAAGTGAAATTTTATTAAAATTAAATTTTATTAAGGAATATTAAGGGGGCGGAGTCAAGATGGCAGACTAAGCCCACATGTCCTTCTATCCCTCTCGAAACCAAGACCTGAATTGACAATCAAACAGAGCCTTCTGATCACCTAATCAGCCTCAGGACACCGCACAGAGCTGTTAATTGGGACTTCATACCACTCATCGAAAAACCTCCTGTCCTTCGCTGACTCCCGCTCCTGGCTAGCCCCGGCTCTCACGGACGGAAGGTAAACGCAACAGTTTGACTTTTTTTCTCCTCTATCTCGGCTGGCGGGCGGAGCTGGGTCCTACCTGGCGGCTGGACTCAGATGCGCTGCTGGGGGAATAGGCAGTCGAAATTCCCATATTCTGAGAGCCAGGCTCGGGACTCTGTTAATCTATACACGTTGAGCCTTTCGTTTAGTAGCTGCCTCAGCGGGGTTTATGCGGAGCTCCGCAGTCAGGGTGCCGGACGCCATGTTGGTACCGAGATTTTAGCGGGACCTCATTCTTAGCCTGGGAACCAGCACCTGCAAACGGGACAGCGCTTCTCTGACAGGAAAATAGTGATTTTGCACAGTGCTGCCTACGTTGGAGGCCCTGCAACAGAAGTAGAGGAATCGCTGCCTCTCGGCACCTTTAGCCTCTCTATCTGCTGCCTGTGTGGAGGACGCCTTCTTGGATACGGTGGCCGCAGCTGGACCTAATTCTTGGCTTGGGAGCCAGAGCCTGCCCACAGGAGAGCGCTTTTCTATCACAAAACCAGTACTCAACGCAGTGTTGGCTAAGGCTAGGCCTTGTCAGCAGAGACCACCAGTACAGTAGCATTGCTGTATTCTGAACTAGTTTGTTACCATCTGGGGTTGGATATAGTGGCGCTTACTTTGTCAGATGAGAAGAGGGACCTCTACCCCTGAAAACCTAACTGACTTGTGAAATGGTCAGATACCTTTTGCTCTACATTTGAAGACAGCCTAGAGAAACGTTTGCAATCCATCCTCACAGTACCTCTTCCAGCCTCTATATACTCACATGGGACCCAAAAAGCAACAGACAATTGTGGCATACAAGCAATCACTCATAGCTTCAGAAGGCTCCCAAACAAAGCAACCAAGGAGTTTTCCAGGTGAAACTTTTATGAAAGCATCAGGAAGTGAATACAAATTGATTATATACAGAGCCCTTCTAGACCTTATACAAAATGCAGGAGAACAAAATGAAAAATTAAGCAAGTTGTTCGATCTGATGGAACACCAGTACTCTGAAATCCAACAGATCAAGAAGAAAATCAAAGACATAGAAACTTCCATGCAAAGCCAAGAAAACAGAATGGAACAAATGGAAAAAAAGAATTTCTTTGACTTGGAAGACAGAGCTACTGATGCCAGTGTCTATGAGCAGAAATCAGAAAAAAGAAACAAGAAAAATGAAGAACCGTTAAGAAACATGTGGGACTCTATTAAGAGGAACAACCTTCGATTAATTGGAGTCCCTGAACAAGGTGAGACATCTGAGTACACAGAGAGTATTGTTGCCAAGCTGCTGAAAGAAAACTTCCCAGAAATCATGAAGGAAGAGAATACAGACATCTCAGATGCATATCGTATGCCACTCAATATAGATCTCAAAAGAAAGACTCCAAGACATATTATAATCAAGCTTAACAAAATGAAACACAAGCAGCAACTCTTAAAGGCAGCAAGACTCAAGGCAAAGCTAACATTCAGAGGGAAACTCTGTAGGCTCTCGTCAGATTTCTCAGCAGAAACCATGCTGGCACGCAGACAGTGGCACGACACATTCTAAGTCTTGAAGGAGAAGGACTTCCAACCAAGAATTATATATCCTGCAAAACTATCTTTCAAATACAAAAATGAAATTAAGACATTCCCAGATAAACAGAAACTCAGAGACTTTGTAAAAACCAAACCCAAACTACCAGAAATACTGAAAGAAGTTCTTGGCTTTGGCTTAGAAGAATAAATCCACTAATTTTAAATATTAGAACGACACACGACTCAATACTCTACTCATTTAGGGAAGGCCCCAAAGTAATTCACAGCTTTGATAAGGAAGGAAGTGATCCAGTGATCATCATGAAAACTATGACGTCATCATAATAAAAAGAGGGATGTTCTACAGTCATTATAGTCCTTCCAGATGGAGAGGAAGACGACAAGACTGGTAGTAATTAAAATTGGGTTTATAAATAGTTTATTAAGGGGGTTCATAGGGGTGGCTATAAAGCACAACAAAGATGTATCATACCATTTCAAGAAATCTAACACTCGAGTCTCAACAACTATAAAACCAGCTCTGAAAAAGGTGAAAAATCAACTCACAAAAAAGAGTGTCCCAGAACAGACTAATAAGAACAACAGAGAAAACATCAACATAAAAATAAACTTATCACAATGGCAGCAGTGAACACATACCTATCAATAATTACATTGAATGTGAATGGACTGAATGCTCCAGTAAAGAGACACCGAGTGTCATCTTGGATCAAAAGACACGACCCATCCATATGTTGTCTACAAGAAACTCACTTGAGACCTAAAGACAGGAACAAACTGAAAATTAAAGGATGGAAGAATATATATCAAGCTAGCAATGAACAAAGAAGAGCAGGGGTGGCAATTCTAATCTCAGACAAAATCAATTTTAATGTCAAATCCACCATCGTGGACAAAGATGGACACTATTTATTGCTGAAAGGTTCAGTACACAAGCAAGACTTAACTATATTACATATTTATGCACCTAATGTCAGAGCACCTAAATACGTCGAAGAAACACTGACTATGCTCAAAAGAGAGTTAGATGACTCCACAATAATAGTGGGAGACTTTAATACTCCACTCTTATCACTAGACAGATCATCTAGAAAAAAGCTCAGTAAAGATATGGAAGACCTCATTGACCCAATTAACCAACTAAACCTCATTGATATATACAGAACTTTCCACCTATCAGCAGACAACTACACCTACTTCTCCAGTGCACATGGAACATTCTCCAGAATTGACCACGTGATAGGCCATAATGCAGTGCTCAACAAAATCGACACCATTGAATTACTGCAAAGCATCTTCTCAGATCATAAAGCCATGAAAGTTGAAATCAATAGCAGAAAAAACATAGATAGAAAGTGGAACTCTTGGAAACTGAACAACATCTTGCTCAAAAAAAATGGGTTATAGAGGAAATCAAGGATGAATTAAAGAAATTCATGGATTCCAATGAGAATGAAAACACTTCCTACCAGAACCTATGGGATACAGCCAAAGCAGTGCTCAGAGATCTGTTTATCTCCATAAATGCACACATCTGGAAGGAAGAAAGAAACCAAATCAAGGAACTAACTCTACTGCTTGTACAAGTAGAAAGAGAACAACAGAGGAACCCCTTGGGCACCAGAAGAAATGAGATCATAAAGATTAGAGCAGAGCTAAATGAATTAGAGAATAGAAAAACAATTGAAAAAATTGAAAAGACCAAAAGGCTAAACTTACTAAAGAAAAGCAGGAAAGGAAACAAATAACCCAAATTAGAAATGAGAGGGGAGTTGTCACCACAGACGCAACAGAAATCAAAAATATCATAACAGAATACTATGAAAGACTGCACTGTAAGAAATTTGAAAACCTAGGGGAAATGGACCAATTCCTTGACTCATACCACCTACCCAAATTATCACAATGTGAACCAGAACAAATTAATAAACCCATCACAAAGGAAGAGATTGAAAAGGTCATCAAAACACTGCCAACCAAAAAAAGTCCGGGCCCAGATGGCTTCACGGCACAATTCTACCAAGCATTTAGAGAAGAGTTATCCACAATACTACTGAGACTATTTCACAGTATAGAAAGGGATGAAGTACTCCCAAACTCATTCTATGAAGCCAGCATAACCCTGATACCTAAGCCAGGGAAAGATCCAACAAAGACAGAGAACTACAGACCGATATCACTCATGAACCTAGATGCAAAAATCTTCAACAAAATTCTTGCCAACAGAATACAACAACATATCAAGAAAATAATCCATCATGACCAAGTGGGATTCATACCAGGGATGCAAGCCTGGTTCAACATCAGGAAAACAATTAATGTGATTAACCACATAAATAACACAAAAGACAAGGATCACCTGATTTTGTCCATTGATGTCGAAAAGGCATTTGATAAAGTCCAACACCCATTCATGCTAAAAACTCTTAGCAAAATGGGCATAGATGGCAAATTCCTCAATACAATAAGGGCCATTTACACAAAGCCAATTGCCCACATCATCCTGAATGGAGAGAGACTGAAAGACTTTCCCTTGAGATCAGGAACTAGACAAGGATGCCCACTGTTACCTCTCCTATTCAACATTGTGCTAGAAGTTCTAGCCAGAGCAATTAGACAAGACCAAGAAATAAAGGGCATCTGCATCAGCAAAGAAGAAGTTAAAATCTCCCTGTTTGCAGATGATATGATTGTATATGCAGAGAACCCCAAGGAATCTATAAGTAAGCTACTGAAACTGATAGAAGAGTTCAGCAAAGTCTCAGGATACAAGATAAACATCAGAAAATAAGTAGGATTCCTTTATACCAACAACGAGACTGTTAAGGAGGAAATTATCAAATCAATACCATTTATGATAGCCCCTAAGAAGATAAAGTACCTAGGAATTAATCTAACCAGAGAAACAACAGACCTTTACAAAGAGAACTACAAGCCCTTACTACAAGAAACTAAGATAGACTTAGATAAATGGAAAAACCTACCCTGCTCATGGATAGGAATACTTAACATTGTGAAAATGTCTATTTTACCAAAGCAATTTATTTATATAATGCAATCCCAATACAAGTTCCAGCAACATTTTTTAATGAGATGGAGAAACAAATCACCAATTTTGTTTGGAAAGGGAAGAAGCCCCGGATAAGCAAGGTACTACTAAAGAAGAAGAACACACTGGGAGGCCTCTCATTACCCGACCTTAGAACATACTACACTGCCACAGTGGTCAAAACAGCCTGGTACTGGTACAAGAACAGACAGATCGATCAATGGAACAGAATTGAGACCCCAGAGATGACACCACCTGCCTATGATCAGTTGATATTCGACAAAGGTCCTAAGACATTAAACTGGGGTAAAAACAATATCTTCAACAAATGGTGCTGGCAAAATTGGTTATCCATCTGCAATAAACTGAATCAAGATCCATATCTTACACCTTATACAAAAACGAACTCCAACTGAATAAAAGACCTAAATATCAAACCTAAAACGATAAAGCTCATCCAAGACAAGGTAGGAACAACAATGGAAGTTCTAATACACAATGAGGACAGACTCCAAAATCTGTCAAAGAAACCTCAATCAACAGAAGAGAAAATAGATAAATGGGAACTATTAAGAATCAAACACGTTTGCTCATCCAAAGACTTTATTAATAGAATTAAAAGAACACCCACAGAATGGGAAAAATATTTGGCAACTCTATGTCAGATCGACGCCTGATCTCCATAATCTATAAGATACTACAAAATATCAAGAACAAGAAGATAAACCATCCAATTAAGCGATGGGCAAAGGAAATGAACAGACACTTCACTAAAGAGGAGATCCAGGCAGCCAAAAAACACTTGCGGACATGTTCACGATCTTTAGTTATTAAAGAAATGCAAATCAAGACAAAAATGAGATACCATCTCACCGCAACAATATTGGCCATGATCCAGAAAACACAAAACAACAAATGCTGGAGAGGCTGTGGAGAAAGTGGAACCCTCCTACACTGTTGTTGGGGTTGCAAAATGGTCCAGCCTCTTTGGAAGGCAATCTGGCGCTTCCTTAATAAAATGGATATCGATATACCACTTGACCCAGTAATTCCACTACTTGGAATATATCCTACAGAATCAAGGCCTTTCACACCAACGGACACATGCACCAGAATGTTTATCACAGCACAGTCCACGATAGCAAAAAGATGGAATCAACCCAGATGCCCAACAATAGAAGAATGGATAGATAAACTATGGTACGTATACTCAATGGAGCACTACGCAATGATAAAGAATAGCGATGATTCCAGGAAACATCTCCTAACCTGGTTTCAACTGGAAGACATTATGTTGAATGAAAGTAGTCAGTGACAAAAGGACAAATACTGTATGAGACCTCTACGATAAGATCTCAAAAACAGACTTGTGTATAGAAGACTCTTTGACAGCTGCAAGGGAGGGGAGGGAGGGAGGGTGAAGGGGGAGGGCTTAGTTTAGATAGTTACTAGAAATCTAGTTGGGCGAAAGCAGTGATAGCACACATTAGAAACAAGAACAACATTAAGTGGACTTCAGCATAACTTGAGTACTCCTTCCATCTTAACTCAATACTGCAAGGATAGAGTAGCTGGGGCAGGGGGCAGGGGACCATGCTCTTAGGTGAATTCCAGGCCAATTGGCACAACTAACATTTTGCTAAGAGAGCTCTCTGCACCCCACATTGGTGAGTGGCGTCTGGGGTCTTAAAAGCTGCCAAGCTGCCATCCGAGGACACAGCAAATGGTCCCAACTCAGCAGGAACGGATGCTCACTGAGGACCAAAATGACATGCAGTAAAGACAACCGAGAAGACAGAGAGACCCACAAGAGTGGGTGCCTACATCAACTTGGGACCAGAAGAACCGGATGGTGCCTGGCCACCACCAGCGATAGCCACGACAGAGCTCACAGAGAGGAGTCTCACTGGCAACACAAGAATAAAAAGGGGTGCATCATGAGATCTCCACTAAAAGACCTCAATTGATGGTCCAGCGGTTTTGGGGTTCCTCTGAGAGCATGGCCCCCGGCCCGGATGCTGCCCTTTCCTATAAATTCTAACAAAGTTTCACTCTTTGGACAGGAATGGGTTGGACTTGGCAATGCAGAGTGACCATATATTGGAAGCACTTTGTGGTTCTATACACCTACAAGATATCATCTTGCTGACCTCTGGCTGGAGGAAAGGGAGTGGACGGAGAGGAGGGAAAAAGAGGCTGTTGGGAGGATGAGACATGTATGGAGCAGAGAGGAATAGTGTGCTGTCACCGGACAGGGAGAGCAGTGGAAGCTGCATATAGGTGGGTATGTAAATTTATATGTGAATGTACATTTTAACTCAGCCATGTTAAATAAATTTTTTTTTAAAAAAAGACTATTAAAAGGAAAAACTAAGAAAGGAAATATCTACTGGAGCTTTGAAATCCTGGGAATCCAGAAGACTATGCCCATGAGGGTGCTTTGCCAGGAAAGTTCTAAGAAGGCTCTAATCACTCACTTCAGCCAGACCTTGAATTATGTGCAAAATGGCAGTGATGGGTAAGTTAGAGCTGTAAGGTACCTGAGTGGTAAAGGTGTGCCCCTAGACATACACAGAGCTCTTTGGCAAAGACTGATCTATTGGTTCAGACCATGTAAGGAAACTTACATCTGATCGTCAACTGAACGCTACGGCAATGGAGAACTGAATGGCTGCACCTGCTCAAGAATACAAAGTTTACAGAACTAGTGCAAGAAATCACTCAATTAGAATAACACCAAGCACAATAGTCAGCAACAATAAAAACCATGATTATTGATGCTGAAGGGGAGAGAATTCTGTTTCCAGAGTTGCCATATTATATTATCTAAAGTACCACTTTTTTCAAGAAACATTGTGGACCCTGTAAAGAAACAGGAAAATTTGGCCTATACAGAGGAGAAAAAGCGGTCAATAGAAACTGTTGTGAAAGCACCCAGCTGTTGGAAACACTAATAAGAACTTTCAACCAACCATCATCAACATGTTCAAAGAACTAACCATAATTAACAAAATCTAAAGAATTAAAATAATGGTGAGTATAAGAGCAACTTTTCATCAAATAAAATGTAAACATAAATAGAAATTATAAAAAATAATTAGATATTCTGGAGTCAAAAACTACAATAAGTGAAATAAAAACAACTATTTGAGGGGCTCAGCAGTAGATTTGAACTGGCAAATAACGGAATCGGTGAGCAAGAAGATTAAGTCAGCTGGCCCGGGGAAGATAAAGAAAGAAAAATAAAGGAAAAGTACACAACCTCAGAGACCTGTGGGACACCAATAAACATAACAATATGTACATGACAGGATTACTTAAAGGAGAAGATGAAGAGAACAGAGAAGAGTATTTGAAGAAAAATGACCAAAATTTCCCCAGATTTATTTATTTAACAACAACAAAGTTCACCTGCAGAACTAACAAGCTCAAGAAACTCAAAGCAGAATGAATTTGAAGAGATCCAATTAACCAAGAAAAAGACACATCACAGTAGCATTATCAAAAGCAATGGCTATGAAAGCAGCGAGAGACAATGATTCCTCATGTACAAGGGATCTTCGCTAAAATTACCAGCTGACCACCCTCCTGACACCAAAGATGCCAGAAAGCAGTGGATGACGCATTCTGTCAGTTTATAGAGTTTTTTTTTAAAAAATCTTTTTAAAGAAGCAAATTTGGGTTTTGTTCATTGCCTTTGTTTTGCTGTTGTCTATTTTATTCACTTTTAATCTCATCGTTATTATTCTTTGTGTTAATTAGCTCTTCTTTTTCTATTTTCTTAATGTAGCAGTTTACAGCACTGCTTTGAGATTTTCGTCTTTAATACAGGCGTATACAGGCATAAATTCATCTCTATACACTGCTTTTGCTGCACTCCATAACATTTGGTATATTGTGGTTTTGTTTTCATTTATCTCAGTGTACTGCCTAATTTCCCTTGTGATTTCTTCTTTGATCCATTGGTTATTTAGGAGTATCTTGTTACTATCTAGTACCCTTCAATTCAACCTGAAGTACATCCTTTAGTTGTTAGTTCTCGTAGGGCAGATAAGCTACTTAAAAGAGTACCTTCAGTTTAGTTTTCCTGGTAATTTCTAATTTATTCTTTGTTTTTAGAGGATGATATTGCTGTTCACAGTCTTTTTGTACCTTGAATGTGTCATCCATTTACAGATCCTGTAAGAGCACAATTAAGTGTTCTGGGATTCCCATTCTCTGCAATGTTAGCCATAATTTGTTATGATCCACACAGCCTAATACCTTTGCATAGTCAATGGAATACAGGTAAACATCTTTCTGGTATTCTTTGTTTTCAGCCAAGATCCATCTGACATCAGCAATGGTATTCCTGGTTCCTCGTCCTCTCCTGAATCCAGCTTGAATTTCCAGTGGTTCATTGTCAATACGCTGTTGCAGTTGCTCTTGAGTGATCTTGAGCAAAATTTTACTTACGTGAGATTTATTGGCCCCACAGTTTGTAAGCCAGAGGCCTGCTGCTGACTTCCTTATCTTCCATTTGCCAGCCCCCGGAGCTGTGTGTGTCAGAAGCCTCCAGTCTGCCCACTCAACTTGGGACTCTTCGGCTTTTACAACCACATAAGCCGTTTCCTTTATAAAATCTTTCTCTATACTGGGTTCTAACCTAGCATAAGACAATATTCCATCTTCATGAATTAGGAGATCACAAAAGACTATTTTCCTATGAATATAACTTTGTGAATGGCTTTCTGTACAATAAATCTTAATCTTGTTAAGGCTGTCTCAAAATCGATCTGCAGAAATAGTCTGGAAAAAAGAACAAATTTGGTGGATTCACACATTACAGTTTAAAAACTTTCTACAAAGCTTCAGTAATCAAGATGTGGCATTTGTATAAGAATAGACATACCAGTCAATGAAACTGAACTGAGAGTTCAGAAATAAATTCTTACAGTTCTGTTCAGGTGATTTTCAACAATGGCCAAGACCATTCAATAGGGAAAGGGAAAGAATAGTCTCTTCAACAGATTGTACCAAGACAACTGTATATGCAAGTGAAATAGAATATAGGTGAACCTCTACCTCAAGCCATACACAGCAGTTTACTTGTGAGAGCCCACAGATTAAGCGTGCTAAAATTATAAAACTCCTAGTATAAAACATGGTAGAGATTCCTAAACTGAGAGAAAAAAAATTGATAATCTCTAGTTCATCAAAATTAGAAGTTTTATAATGCAAATAATACCATCAAGAAAATGAGAACAGAGCCCCTACGATGGGAGAAAATTATTTGCAAACCATTTATCTGACAAGTGACTTGTATTCTCAATCTATATACATCAAGTAAAAACAGGCGATGTGTTTGAATAGATATTTATTCAGAGAAGACGTAGGAATGGCCAATAGCCATGAAAAGATAGTTAACATTGAACAGTGTTCCAAAAATACAAACCCACTGCTGCTGATTCCAACTCATAGGGACCAGGTAGGACCAAGTAGATCTGACTCATAGAGTTTCCAAGGCTGTAAATCTTTACAGAAACAGAGTTCTACATCTTTCTCCCATAGAGCAGCTGGTGGATTTGAACAACTGATCTTTAGCTTAGTAGCTGAAGACTTTAACCACAGTACCAATAGGGCTCTTTCTCATTAATTAAGGTAAAACAACAACAAAAATGTTTCCACTGAGTTGATTCACACTCATAGCAACCAAAAATAAAAACCATAAGGAGACATAACTTCACATCTACCCAGTTAAATAAAACAAGACAGTCTGAATCCCCCAGTTGCTCCTAGGAAACTTAACAGGGCAGTTCTACTTCATGCTGCAGGAACACTAAGAGTCTGAATCCACTTGACAGCAATGGCTTTGGTTTTTCCAGGAAGTGCAAATGTTAACTGCTTAGGCTGCTAACCAACAGGGCAGCTCGCCAAGCCTACCAGCAGCTCCACAGGAGAAAAGAACACACACAGCCTGAGAAATTCTGTGAGGCAGTCCTGACTCAGAGCTGCTGTTGGAATCAGCTCAGTGGCACACAGCAGCAATGAGATAGGTAAAATAATGAAGACAGGAGACAGCAAGGGTCAGCAAGGATGTGGAAAACCTGGAACCCTGATAGACTGCTGGTGAAACTGAAATGTTGCTGCTCCTTTGCAAAACCGTTTGGCAGGTCCTCAGAATGTAAAACATAGAGTTCTAACAGGACCCTGCAATTTCAGTTTTAGGTAATTACACAAGAGAACTGAAAATATGTGTGCATAAAGACATGTACATGAACATTCATAGAAACATTATTCATAAGAGCCAAAAAATGGAAACAACCTAAATATGCATCAACTAATGAACATAAAAGATGCGGTTTATTCATAAAACAATGTATTTTATAACAAGAAGTGAAGTACTGACACATGCTTCAACACGGACAACCTTGAAAACATTATGCTAAAAAGCCCGTCACAAAAGAGGACATGTTGTAATCCCATATATATGAAATGTTCCAAATAGGCACATCTATAGATACATAACGTAGATAGTGGTTGCCAAGAGTTGGTTGCAGGGGTAGAAAGATAGCGGTGGACAGAATGGGAAGCGAATGCTAACAGGTACTGATAATGCCATGGTTTCTTGACTCTGAATATACTAAACATCTCTGAATTGTACATTTTAAAATGATGAATTGTATGGCATGTGAATAACTCAAAAAAACTGTCATAAAAATAATCTGATTTGTGACAAAACTGAAAAAATATGCTTAGGAATATATCCAGGTGAGTTGTGGACCTGCCATGCAAACCCAGCTTTAATTCCCTGCCTGTCTAACCTCACCCATTCCCACCCTGTCCTAGAGCTCTTCAGAACAGCTTCAGATTGGATTTCTACAGAAATCATTCTGTCTATTATGACCAGACCTACTTCAACCAGCACGTTATTTGTTGACTGCGTAGAAGATAGCGTGTCAAGTTTTATGCAAGAAACAGAGATAAACCAGATACGGTCTCTGACCTTAACAAACTCAGAGTTTGGGGACACAAACAATGTAGGCCCCATTGACAACACTAGGACAAAGATCAGAAAAGCTTTAGGAAACTGGATCCCTTGTCTTGAGAAATCATCAACAGGCTTTATCGGAATAGGTGAATGTTTCTTTCAAGGCAAAGGGCAAGTGGTTTACACTGCTAATTTTACTCCTCACTGAGCAGCAAGCTGCTGCAGTTTGAGAAAATGGGAATGGAGTTGCTTCGCCTTCAAAGTCAGAGCCCAAATACAACCCTATGCCTGCATTACAATGTGATGTCTCAAAGCTTAGTTTTTGTACATTTCTGTGGTCCCAAATCACCTGAATTTCAGAGATGTAAAATGTGTACATTCAGTGCAGATATCTAGAAATGAGTTGCCCAGTAGATTTTTCTGTGTTGATAGATATGCTCTATATCTGCATTGTGCAATATGGTAGCCCTTTGCCACATATGGCTCTTGAACATTTGAAATGTAGCTAGTGTGATAGAAGAATCAAATGGTAACTTATTAAAATTTATGTGTACTGTTCCAACGTGGCAGGCAGCTATGATATTGGTCACTGCAGGTTTGGAAACCTCGATCATTCTTTGTAAATCTATCATAAAATAGTGTGTTACTAGTTGGACCAGCATTTATTGTATACAAAGTCATTCAAAAAGCTGTATTCATAGAACCACAATCTTTTGGAATCATGGAGATTGGCCTAAAGTGAAATAGGTTTTCACTTTTGTTTCCATCCTTGCATACCTTCTACATTCACTTTATCCATTCATGTGACTACGAAAAAAATATCAAGCATCTATTAACAGCAACAGAATTAAAAACTTTTCTGAGACAGCATAAGACATGGACCTCCTACGTTTTTCTATAAATCAATTGACGACTCATTTTTGACAGACCTGTTAAGTTGGGAAATAAGTTAGGACACTATAACTAAAAAATCCCCAAATAGCGTAGCTTTCGAAAGGGTAGCTTAAACAAGACAGATCTGGCAGGAGTTCAGCAGCTGATAGGGCTAAATAGTAGTATCATGTGTTAAATTATATCTCCCCCAAAATGTATATATCAATCTGGCTGGGCCATGATTCCCAGTGTTGTGTGGTTGTCCACCCTTTAGTTATTTGAGACTTTCCTATGTGTTGTGAATTATGTCATCATGATTTAATAAGATGGATTAGTGCCAGTTATATTGATGAGGTCTACAATACTGGATAGCGTCTTAAGCCAACGTCTTCTGAGATATAGAAGAGTGAGGCAAGCGGAGAGACATGGGGATGCCGTACTGCCAAGAAAGTAGTGCTGGGAGCAGAGTGCATCCTTTGGACCTGACATTCTTGTGCCTACATGCTCTTTCTCATGGAATGCGTTGTGTTCCCCCAAAAATGTATGTATTCATTTCACTTGATCATGAGTCCCGACACATGCCATTCATCCCATGTGCTGTGAATCCTGCCTCTGCAATGTTGATGACAGACAATGGGCAGCAGTTGTACTGGTGAGGCAGGACTCAGGTTACCAGCCGTGGACTGTAAGGGAGAGGAGTGAGCACAGAGAGTTGGGAACCTCATACCACCAAGAAGCAGCACTGAGAGCAGAGCACATCCTTTGGACCTGTGGTTGCTGTGCTGAGATGCTCTCACTGGATTTGAACTCAGCCTACTGGACTTTGATAAATTCACTTACCGAATGGACTTATAATTCATAAATGGATTTGTGCCTTACTGAACTATGTCAATAAAATTTCTCCTCATAAAGCCTTCTACTCATGATGTTTTTCTGTCAGAGCAGTACCAGGTGACTAAAACACTCCTAAAGTGTCTTAAGAGGGAAGACTGGTGGCAAGGACCTACTGCCAGAGCTGACAGAGGAGAATGTCCTTTGGAGCTGATGCCCTAAATTGGACATCTAGCCTACTAGGCTGTAAGAGAATGGATTTCTCCTTATGAAAGCCATCACTTGTGGTATTTATGTTGTAGCAACCCTAGACGACTAAGCTGGTTTCAGAACTTCAAGTTCCTTCTACCATGTTGTTCCACTGTGATTGGGAGTGCTACCCTTAGACACAGGGTTGAAGACATCCTCTGGGCCAGTATTAGGGCCACGGAGAGGGAAAAAGGACTAGGGAAGGCAAGCCCAATCTTCTAATAAGCACCCATCGTTATCACACAAATCTTACTGGCCAGAACTAAGTCAAATGGACCCACATATTATGAAGGTCTGGGAGGTAGGTTTTGTTTGGTTTGGTTTTTAAACTCTCCCTGCCCCCCTCCCCCTCTCTCTCTCCCTCTCTCCCTCCCTTTCTCTCTGTTTCCTTTCCCCTTCCTCTTGTTTCTTCCTTTCCACTCCCCTCACCTGCTTCTTTCTTTTTAAAATTTTATGGGTAGTAATGTAAGAAGTTAAAACTTGGGGTTTTCTTACTAAATAAAAGGATAATGGATACTGAGAGATACATGTCTCTGCTAAAGAAAAATGCTCTGTGTTCCATGCTAATACAGGACATCTTAGAGTGGGAAAACTGGAAAATGTGAAAAAAAATCACTTTTACACATATTTTCATTGATGAAAAGTTTTAAAGGAAAAACAATTAGATGAATAAAATTAATGCAACATACTTTTTCTTTACTAATCCAAATATTTAAGTCCTTTATTTAAAGCAGTAAACAATATGCATTTTTATCCACTAAAACCCCATCGTAACTATCAGACTACAGAAGGAGATACAGATAAGAAGGTTCACAGCATCAGGTAAAGAGGGTAATAGCAACACGTAAGGAAGGAAACAGCACCAGGTAAGGCAGATAACAGCATCAGGCAAGGGGCATGATAGCATCAGGGAGGGGGATAACAGCATCAGGTGAGGAGGGTAATGCCATCAGGTAAGGCAGGAGTGAGCAGCCCCCACTTGTCTGTCAGTGGAGGCTTGCTTGTCACTGTTACACAGGAAGCTATGCCACTGGTATTTAGGTACCAGCAGGGTCACCCGTGGTAGACCAGTTTCAGCTGAGCTTCTAGACCAAGACAGACTAGAAAGAAGGACCCAGCAGTCTACTTCTGAAAGGAATCAGCCAGAAAAAACCTTATGAATAGCAGACAAACACTGTCAGATATGGTGCCGGAAAGTGAGCCCCCTAGGATGGAAGGCACTCAGAAGACGACCAAGGAAGAGCTACCTCCTCAAAGTAGAGTCAACCTTAATGACCTGGATGGAGTAAGGCCGCTGGAATCTTCTTTCATTGATGAGGCACGACTCAGAATGAGAAGTTGCAAACATCCACTAATAATTGGGACAGTGAATGTAGTAACTACGAATCTAGGAAAACGGGAAATTGTCAAAAATGAAATGGAACACATAAATATTGACGTCATAGGCATTAGCAGGGTGAAATGGACCAGTTTTGCCCATTTTGAATCTGACAGTCACATAGTCTACCATGCTGGGAACAAAAACTTGAAGAGGGACTGGATTGTGTTTGCAACCAAAAAGAACATTTCAAAATCTGTCCTGAAGTAATACGCTGTCAATGATAGGATAATATGCATACACCTACAAGGAAGGCCAGTTGATACGACTATTATTCAAATTTATGCACAACCACTAAGACCAAAGATGAGGAGGTTGAAGATTTTTACCAGCTTGGTCGAACATGCAATCAGGATGCACTGATAATGACTCGTGATTGGAATGCAAAAGTTAGAAACAAACAAGAATGATCGGTAGATGGAAAATATGGCCTTGGTGATAGAAATAATGCTGGAAATTGCGGGATAGAATTTTGTAAGACTAATGACTTTTTTCATTGCCAATACATTTTTTAAGCAACACAAACAGTGACTGTACACATGGACCTCACTGGAGGGAATACACAGGAACAAAATTGACTATATCTGCGGAAAAAGATGATGGAAAAGCTCCATATCAGCAGTCCGAATAAGACCAGGGGCTGACTGTGGCACAGCACATATGCAAATTCCATTTGCTCATATGCAAATTCAAATTGAAACTGAAGAAAATTAGAAGTCCACAAGAGCCAAAGTATGACCTTAGGTATATCTCTCCTGAGTTTAAAAACCATCTCAAGAACAGATTTGATGTGTTGATCACTAATGACTGAAGACCAGGCGAATTGTGGAATGACTGATATCAAAGACATCATCCTTAAAGAGAGCGAGAGGTCATTGAAAAGGCAGGAAAGAAAGAAAAGACCAAATTGGATGTCAGAAGAGACTCTGGAACTTGCTCTTGAACATCGAGCAGTTAAAGCAAGAGGAAGGAACGGCAAAGTAAGAGACCTAAACAGATTTCAGAGAGCAGCTCAAGAAGATAAAACAAAGTATTATAATGAGATGTGCAAAGAGCTGGAAATGGAAAACTAGAAGGGAAGAACACAGTCTGCATTTCTCAATCTGAAAGAACTGAAGAAAAAACTCAGGCTTCGAGTTGCAATAGTGTAGGAGTCTACAGGGAAACTGTTAGACAACACAGGAAGCATCTAAAAGAGATGGAAGGAATACACAGAATCATTATACCAGAAAGAACAGGTCGATATTCAGCCATTTGAAGACATAGTACATGATCAGGAACCAATGGGACTGAAGGAAGAAGTTGAAGCTGCATTGAAGGCACTGGTGAAAAACAAGGCTCCAGGAACTGATGGAATATCAATTGAGATATTTCAACAAACAGATGTAGTGCTGGAAGTGCTCATTCACCTATGCCAAGAAATTTGGAGGACAGCTATCTGTTCAACTGACTGGAAGAGATACATATTTATGCCCACTCCAAAGAAAAATGATGCAACTGAGTATAGAAATTACCGAAAAGTATCATTAGTATCACATGCAAGTAACATTCTACTCAAGGTCACTCCAAAGCAACTACAACAATATATTGATAAGGAACTGCCAGAAATTCAATCTGGGTTCAGAAGATGACGTGGAACCATGGATATCACTGCTGCTGTCAGATGGATCTTGGCTGAAAGCAAAGAATACCAGCAAGATGTTTACTTGGGTTTCATTGACTCTGCAAAAGCATTTGACTGTGTGGATCATACTAAATTGTGGCTAATGTTGTTGCAGAACACCTAATTGTGCTCTTAAGGAATCTGTATACGGATCAAGATGCAGTCATATGAACAAAACAAGTGAACACTGCATGGTTTAAAGTCAGGAAAGGCATGTATCAGGGTTGTATCCTTTCTCCATACCTTTTGAATCTGTATGCCAAACAAATAATCTGAGAAGCTGGATCCTATGAAGAAGATTGAGGCATCAGGATTAGAGGATGACTCATTAACAACCTGCGTTATGAGATGACACCACCTGACTGGCTGGAAATGAAAAAGATTTGAGACATCTACTGATGAAGATCAAGGACCACAGCCTTCAGTATGGATTGCACCTCAAGATGAGAAAAACAAAAATCCTCATGACTGGGCCAGTAAGCAACATTGTCATAAATGGAGAAGGGACTGAGGTTGTCAAGGATTTCATTTTACTTGGATTCACAATCAAGGCGCTTGGAAGCAGCAGTCAAGAAATCAAAAGATGCATTGCACTGGGAAAATCTGCTGCAAAGGACTTCTTCAAAGTAGTCAAAAGTAAGGATGTCACCTTGAAGACTAAAATGCACCTGACCCAAGCCATGATATTTTCAATCGCCTTATATACATGCAAAAGCTAGACCATGAACAAAGAAGACAGAAGACAAATTGCCGCCTTTGAACTGTGGTGTTGGAGAAGAACATTGAAAGTGCCATAGACCACCAAAAACAACCAACTGATCTGTTCTGCAAGAAGTACAGCCAGAGTGCTCCTTGGAAGGAAAGATGACAAGACTGCATCTTACATAACTTTGACATGTTGTCAGGAAAAATCAGTCCCTGGAGAAGGACATCATGCTTGGTAGAGTGGAGGCTCAGTGAAAAAGAAGAAGACCCTCAACGAGATGGATCGACACAGTGGCCGCAACAACGGTCTTAAGCATGAAAACAATTGTCGAAGTGGTGCAAGACTGGGCAGTGTTTCGTTCTGTTGTTCATATGGTCACTGTGAGTTGTAACCAACTTGACAGCACCTATCACCATAGCAACAACAACAGAAGGAGAAAGTTTATTTGCTTAAAACATTTAACAATTACTATCTTGTTATCAATCATTTTATTTAAAGTAATATCCTAAGAGCTTACAAAAATAAAGCAAGTATTTATGAATTTCCAAACTACTACTTTTCAATGTACAGTTTCACAATAAGAATGTATGTATACAATCCGTATACACACACTGTTTGCACAGGAATGCTTCTCATTAAATATACACAGAGAGAAGCTAACACAATACTGTGGCCTGAATGCTATCCTGTGGAGCAGATGTGTCACTAAACAGAAAGAGGCAGAGATATAGAAGTATTATCTAATATTCAGAATAGCACTCAAGTTATCAAAGATGATGCCATCTTTATGAAGGATACTTGGTTCAGTATTTCCAGACACAAGTCATAAATTCTTAGTCTATACTCAATCATTAGTTTACAAGCCCTATTCAATAGAAAACAGAATCAATTTCAAATATTTCTCAATACATTTCATGAACTGCAGCATAAATATCCTTGTTACATTGTACACACTTTTATGTTAAAAAAAGATAAATATAAATCTTAGAGTTAATGTAACCCCAGTGACAGATCCGTGCTGCCTGTCCACAAAGCCAGTACTGAAACAGGGGGTGAGGTGATTAAATGAAGATATTTATGGAGTGCCAGCACACAGGAGACAAGGGGGAATCAGTTCCTCCAAAGCTCGCCTGCCTGCATAGGCTAAGCCTGGAGGTTACATAGGTTCATGGAGTAGGGGAGGGCGGGGGATGCTGATTAATATTTTTCCTGGTCCACACAAGTAGTTCTTTTGCTGTTTCAACAATTTTCTTTGTGGAGATCTGCATGGCCCCACAGTCAGGGCTTGATAGTCATCCAAACTACCTGGTGATTTGGTTTGATAGTCTTAGACAATAACTGAAAGAGGGTGAACAAAACAGTTAATTAATGCTCCCAAGGGGAAAGAATAGCCATGTGACTTATGACCAGTCCAAGGTAAATTCTTATGGATGAGGGAGAAGCAAATTCTCAGGACTTCATGTTTATAACATGGTTGTCTTAATCACTGATTGTAGCAAGATGGAGTTGGGCTGGCCAAGGGCCTCCCTTTCTAATGCTCAAAACTAATTTCCAGATTAGTCTATGATTTTACTTAACGGTCACTGAGCCACTCAATTCTTTATCAGATAGATAAATGCTTTTTCTTCTGCAGTATATACATGCAAGTCTCCCTGGCAACATACATACATGTGTATAAATCATGGTTCATGATGAAATATTTATAATGCCTTATTACCCACAGGGTGTCTAACTACATTTTCCAATTATTTAAATATGTTCTCCCACAGAGATAGCAAATTCCACAGTTTGTTTCAAACTCAACTGAGAAAATTAACTTCATGCATTTTGATTTTAAAATAGCTGACATTCAGCATTATAAATTTTCTTTTCAACCTCTAGTTAGTTGAAAGGGACAAAATATTTTAAGAGCACTTTCAACAGCGATTGCAGCAGGAACTTTAACCGGGGATTTCTTCTGGTGTTGGTGATATGTTACTGCTCTGCTCAGAAAGACCACGAAGGGCCACAGGCACCGGAGTCTGCCAGCACCACAGCTGCTCAAAAGTCTCAATTCCACTCCCAGTTTCTGGAGTACCAAACTCTAGAAAAAAAATTAAAATTACATGATTATTTTCACATAACCTTTTTTGAGTTTGCTCTATATTTTCACATATACAAAGTCATTTAATTATCAAAACAATACTGTGAGCCTCGAAGTGTCCACATTTTTATAGAAAAAGAGTAAGAGCTGAAAAGCAAATTAACCTGTCTGCCCCGGCCCACGGGACAAATCAACGAAAGGACGAGGGGAAGCCTGTGAAAGTAAGCAGGAAAGGCGGAAAAATGAAGGCAAGACAAAATTCTGATCAAGCCTCAGTTTTATTATTAAAATGAGGTATATTTATAGCGGTAGGAATAAAGGGAGGGATCAAGTGATGTAGGGATGGAGTGACATTTGGAGTGAGGTAGTTGTCGGCTGGGGATTAGATATACATATGACTAAGGCAGTGACATCAGGCAGGAAGTTTTTCGCGCGCGCGGGCCTTTTGAATTTCGCGGGCGTGGGCTTTTTCAAGCTTGGCGCGCGCGGGCTTTTTCAGCCCTACAAGCTTCCTGTATGTCGGGGCCTGGGGGCTCTCCCATGGCTCCCGACATCTCCTCCCTTTTGTTTTAATTGATGGGAGGTGGGCTTTAACTGGGCGAGGGGGTATTGACCAAGGCTCCTCCTTGTAGAACTTATGGCTCTTGGTATCTTTTGAGGAGGAGAGGCAGAGCCGTTTTGATGTTGAGATAGATACCAACCTCTATGCAAGCCAGGTGTGCCCCAGGGAAACGTAGAGGAGTTAGTGTTAACTTTCCCTTGCAATGCTTTGCTTCGCACTCGTCCCAGTACCCATACCTCTCTTGCCGGATTGGTAAGGAGGTAAGCATGCCTCTACTTTTCATGCTGTCCCCGTGGGGAGGAAGCTAGGGTACCCCATTTCAGTGGCATAAGCTTCGTCAACTGCCAGGCGATGGTAGTGAACTGGAATAGGTTTAGCTTGTGCAGCATCTATTTGTTGTTTGATGAAGCTTGTTATTCTTCTGAATGCCCAAGGGCTGAAGGTCAGGAACAGTAATATTCCTAAAACAGGGCCAGCAAAACTGAGAAGTAGATTAGTAAGCCATAAAGTTTCGGTAAAGTTAAAATCAAGCGGTCCTGAGCTGCCTCCCCATTCTCGTTGTCTTTGATTTAATTGCTCTCTGAGGTTAGTCATAGTGTCCTTAATGACACCTGAATGATCTGTCTTTGTTACATGGTTTAGAGGAACTAAATCTTTCATTTTTATCATAATACTTAGTAAAGGAGAAACTTAAGAGGTCTGAAGAAGGTGTGGACCATTTCCAATTTCCATCACTTGAGGTAACGCAACTCCATTTGGCGCAGAAGTAGGAATCGGTTGTCCTACAGTGAGCGCCTTTATTATAGTTGGGGCAAACATAAAACCCGAAGTTGCACACGTGTTTAGAGGCTTATTCTTTTATGCGTGGGATGACATCTTTAAGGCAAAAGGAAAGGTCAGGCCACCAAGTGTTTAAGGGTTTGGTGTCACTAGCATTATAAAGTATGGAATTATCATTTAGGTTTATAACAGCCCATTTAAGGCTAAAAGGAGCATGGGGGTTGGTAGGGGCAAATCCTTCATATGTAGGAAAAATGATTAACATGAAGGTTAAAAAGCTTATCTGTGATGGATTGTTGACTTTCATATCGCAGAGTTTTCTCAGCATTTCACTCCAGCAATGCCGGACACAGGTGGCCTTCACAGCCTACAAAAGAGGAGAAGGCTTCTCAGGGGTATTTTCCCTGGAAATGGGGTTATCATTGATGGGCTTAACAAGACGTTCGGGTAGCCACCAAGGGGCCCCTTCTGGAGTATCATACACACATGCGTGGCCTCTTCCCCAGATAAGAACCGGATCAGGACCGTGCCATTTATGGGTTATGGGATTTTTCCACATAGCCTTGGCATATTGATTTTTAGTCTCTTGATGCCAAAGGGGATCTGCCGCAGATTTTTCATTAAGATCTAATTGTAGGAAATTAAGGATGAACAATGCATGATTTAGGAGGTTACGAGGGGAACCTTTAGTGGAATAAACAGTGTTTGTCTTAAGTTTGGATATGGTATACTTAAGGGTCTGGTGGGCTCGCTCTATTATGCCCTGTCCCTGAGGATTGTAGGGAATGCCAGTTACATGTTTGATCTGAAATTGACTACAGAAATTTTTAAAGGTTTGTGATGTATAGCCTGGTCCATTGTCGGTTTTGATTTGTTGGGGCTTCCCCATGATGGCAATACATTGGAGAACATGTGCTATAACATTTTTAGAGGCCTCACCACTGTGGAGGGTGGCATGGAGGAACCCACTATAGGTATCAATGGTCACATGGGCATATTTGAGGTTACCAAACTCAGGAATATGGGTAACATCCATTTGCCAGATTTCATTGGGGAGCAGGCCCCTTGGGTTAACTCCTAGGTGGGGGAGAGGCAGAAGAGTTACGCATGCAGGACAGTTTTTAACAATTTGTCTCGCCTGTTCTCTAGTAATCTTAAACATAAGGCGGAGTGTACGAGCATTGAGGTGGTGGAGAGCATGAGCCTGTTGGGCTTTGGTAATGGGCTCTAGGGTAGCTGAGAGGACCAAGTGTGTTTGTTTATCTGCAAGGTTGTTGCCTTCGGAGAGGGGTCCTGGAAGGTCAGTATGGGCACGCAAGTGTCCAATAAAAAAGGGGTATTGTCTTTTTAGGATGAGTGCCTGAAGTTGTTGAAAAAGAGGCACAGCGTTAGAAGATGATGATTTGATATAAGGAACAGTTTCCAACACTGGGACTGAGAGAGCTATGTAAGCACTGTCAGTGTAAAGATTGAAGGGAACATCATGTAGTATTGTGAAGACCTGTAAGATAGCGAAAAGCTCTACAAGCTGGGCAGACCTGTAAGGAGACCGGACACTGTTTTCCTGTGAGTCCATAACGCACGCGGCAATACCAGAGAAAGATCCATCTGAAAAAACCAGGGAGGCTCCTTTCAAGGGCTGAGTAGATGTTATTTTGGGGAAGATGAAGGGGTGCCTCTGGGCAAACTGGAGGAGTTTGTGTGAAGGATAATGGTTATCTATAGTACCCTGGAATGTGACTAGGGTAATTGCCCAGTCATCATCATTTTGAGAGAGCCAGTCTGTTTGTTCCTTGGTGTAAGGAAGGATAAGCTGATCAGGATCCCTGCCGAAATGCTGGCGGCTCTTTTCTCGGCCTAGTCTTATAAGTTTGGCCACTAGGGAGGGATAGGTGAGGAGAACTTTAGTCGGGGTGGAGGATAGGTGTATCCACAGGAGAGGGCCATTCTGCCACAAAACCCCCGTGGGTGTATGTAGTGTGGCACAGACAATAAGGGCAAAGGGCTGTTCGTAAGTTATGAAGGTAACCTGTTGTTGCTGTATGGCCTCTTCAACAATGCAAAGGGCCCTTTTTGCCTCCGGATTGAGGTAGCGGGGAGAGAGGGGGCTGGCATCTCCATGTAGAGTATCAAACAATGGTTTTAATTCCCCAGTTGTAAGTTTGAGGTATGGTCGGAGCCAATTAATATCTCCCAGGAACTTTTGGAAATCATTAAGTGTGTGTAGATGAGAGGTTTTTAAGTGAAGCTTTTGAGTGGTGATTTCATTATTATTCAATTCGAAACCGAGGTAATAATAAGGGTCAGCAAGTTGTATTTTGTTCGCGGCAATTTGAAGTCCAAGGGAAGTTAGTTGGCAAGTTAGGTCCTGACTGCACCTAAGTACCTCTAAGCTGGAGGCCCCCGCCAGTAAAGTATCATCCATGTAATGAATGATATAAATGGAAGACCACCGACGCCTAAGAGGGTCTACAGCCTGAGCAACAAATTTTTGACACAGAGTGGGACTATTGGCCATGCCCTGAGGGAGAACTTTCCACTGATAGTGCTGCATTGGTCCTTTAAAATTAATAACTGGGAGGCTAAATGCAAAGCGTTCTCTATCAAGTGGGTGAAGAGGGATAGTGAAGAAGCAATCTTTGAGATCAATAATGATTTTAAAGTAATTAGCTGGAATGGCGACGGGGGAGGGGAGTCCAGGTTGGAGAGCCCTCATTGTAAACATGGTTTTATTAATTTCTCTGAGGTCCTGAAGGGGTCGCCATGACCCATTTTTCTTTTTTATCACAAATATAGGAGTATTCCAAGGAGAGGTAGTTGGTTCTAAATGTCCAGCAGCCAGCTGTTCCTGCACTAACTCTGTGGCAGCTGCGAGTTTTTGCTCAGTCAAGGGCCATTGATCTACCCACACTGGAGACTCAGATCTCCACTTAATTTTATCAGCGTGGGGTGCAGGGGAGTCAATGGCCATTATGAAAAATTTTCGCTTCCCAAGCCTGAACGATTATTTTTAGGCGTTATAAGAAGAGGCTGCTTCATGCCTTGATTATTCTTTCCCAATCCCTGTCCTGGTAGGAAGCCCAGATTAAGCATCTGTTGGGTAACTATTTCATTTGGGCTACACATGATGACCCCCAGCTGGGATAAGACATCACGACCCCACAGATTAACAGGCAAATCCAGAACAATGTAAGGTTGAACTTGTCCTGAGTTACCCTCAGAGTCCCTCCAAGTAAGAATTTTTGAGCTTTGCTTAGGATTGACAGACTGACCAATGCCTCCAAGATGAGTTATTGAGGTCTCACAGGGCCAGTTGAAAGGCCAATATTTAGCTGAAATTACTGTAGCATCAGCTCCTGTGTCCATTATTCCTTCAAAGGCTTTGCCATCTAACTGGAGAGTAAGTTTTGGTCTATCGGGTGTGACTGGTTGCATCCAATATGCATCTGAGGACCCGAAGGCGACATCAGGCCGCCGGGAAACTAAATGTCTATGGGGTGTAGGTAATAAAGGGAGCAACAGGATTTGAGCTATTCTTTGACCTGCATGTATGGATATCGGCCCTGAGGGGGCAGAAGCTAAAAGAGATATCTGTCCTGTATAATCATTGTCAATGACTCCTGGGAGGATCTGAAGACCGGCCAGAGAGGAACTGCCACGCCCTATTATCAATCCAAACGTTTCTGGGGGTAATGGTCCTCGGACCTCTGTAGGAATGACCTGAATGCCCTGTTCAGGGGTTAGTATTGCACTGATGGTGGAACGTACGTCCAACCCTGCACTTCCAGGGGTGGCGCGACAGAGGGAGCTGAAACCTGTCTCTGTGTCTGCTTTTGGGGAACAAACCTGACTGCCCCTAGGTTCTGTTCCAAGGGTGGGGCCAGGGGCTGGCCCCGCTGGGAGTTTCCCTGTTTCGGGGGGAGAGGCTGACCGTTGATGTCAGTTTTGGAATAACAATCTACAGCCCAATGCTTGCCTCTTTTGCATCGGGGGGCACACTGAGGTGGGAGGCCCACGATTTTGTTTTCCCAGGGAACATTCGCGCACAAAATGGCCAGGCTGCTTGCAATTAAAACAAGTTTTTTGTAATGAGCTGGGGTTCAAGCCCTTAAGCGCTGCTCCTATGGCAACGCCGATAGCATGAGAGGCTCCAATACCCGAACAAAGTCGGATGTAATTGGAGAGATCTCCCCTGCGATGAGGTCGTAGGGCTTCTTGGCAAGAGGGGTTAGCATTTTCAAAGGCAAGGTGTTTGATAAAGGCACTGCCAGTCTCACCCTCTCCCACTAGCCTTTCGGCAGCATCGGTTAGTCTGCTGACGAACTCACTATACGGCTCATCGGGTCCCTGGCGGATGTTAGCCAATGAGGTGGTGGCTGCGCCCTTGGGGGGGAGACGTTTCCAGGCTCTAAGGCCGGCGTTTTGTATTTGTGATAATAAACCAGGGGGAAAATTTGCCTGTTTCTCATTGGTGTCATATGGAGCCCTCCCCAAGAGTTTATCTCTCATCCAGGTGCAGGAGGTCCGGCTTTCTCCATTACGCTGGGCAGTCTCCCGGCACAGTTCAGCAAATTCAGTACGCCAGAGAACAAAGTCTCCCCCTGATAAACAGGCTCGAGCCAAGAAATGCCAATCATTAGGTGTAAGCCATCGGTCACTAAGGCTCTCAAGCAATGCTATACTGTAAGGGGCTGTCGGGCCGTAGTTATTGACAGCCGCTTTTAAGTCTTTAACATGTTTCACATTTAAGCGGCGATATTTCTGGGGGCTAAGGCTGTCAGGTTGGACAGCATCTATATCAGGATTCTCAGTTTCTTCCTCTTCTATCCCAGGGCTTTCTTGCTCTTCCTCACTCTCTATTTCAGTCTCTATCTGCCCGTGCTGGCTACGAGTTACCGGAAAGGTGAGGAGAGTCCTAGGACGGCCTGGGGCACCTTTTGACACATTGTTCCCAGATCGAGTTTTAGGATCCTGGGCTAGGCGGAGTGAGTTAAGCTCTTGCTCAAGGGCTTGGAGCTCCTTTTGGAGATCTAACTGTCTGTGTCTGCGAGCTACAAGTTTTTCTCGCGTTGATATATCCTGATCAAGGGAGTTTTCAGTCGATCGGGGAGGACAGCTGGGTTCCAAGCCAAGGGGTGGGGTGGTCAGGTTAGGAGGGCCTGGAGGATGAGAAGGAGGTCTTTGAAAGGCAGGGGCCGTAAGGGTATAGGGGTAGGCATTCTCATGGTAATGAGCAGCATTTTCTTCAAGAGTGGTCTGACCCTCAGGGGACAATGGGTTAGAATCGGGTTTATCAATGAAAGCTCTCAGGGACGGGTAAAGCCCCTCGGGGGGGGTCAGTATGACTCCCTTGCGGGGGTGTGTGTGTTCCAAAGGCTTGAGGTTCTTCTGGAATATCAAGAGAAACTGAGGGGGGACGGGACCGTTCTTTCATAACCTTTTCACCCATCTGGGCGAGATGTTGAACATCAGGAGCATTATGAGAGCTCTGGAGGACATCATTTATCAAATTCCAATAAGAAAAACAAGAGACTGGGACCTTCTCGGGTCCGAAAGTTTTATAATAGTCATTCAGACAATCTCCAACCCATTTCCAGATTTGTGGGCTGATGGTGCCTTCCTGTGAGAACCACGGACAAATGTCTGATAGGAACATAAAAAACTGAGCTAAGTCTTTCTTTTTTGCCTTAATTTTCCGCCTATCCAATGATTTTTCAATGCCAGTAAGAAACAAGTCATGCGAACTTAATTCCTGCCCCATGTCTAACCACCACTTACCTCTTCAGACCAAACTCGCAGGGCGGCTACTCCCGCGGTGATCAGGACAAGTTTGACTCACGGGCAGCTTTTCCCGTGGAAACTTCAGTCGAGCAAGCTCACACCCGGTGCGGTCGCTCAGGACGCCTGGCCAGGACTTCCTTCTCCGTGGTGGGTTTCTTTCAGCAGCTCCGTACCTCGGGCCCCACGTTGAGGCGCCAGTTCTGCCCCGGCCCGCGGGACAAATCAACGAAAGGACAAGGGGAAGCCTGTGAAAGTAAGCAGGAAAGGCGGAAAAATGAAGGCAAGACAAAATTCTGATCAAGCCTCAGTTTTATTATTAAAATGAGGTATATTTATAGCGGTAGGAATAAAGGGAGGGATCAAGTGACGTAGGGATGGAGTGACATTTGGAGTGAGGTAGTTGTCGGCTGGGGATTGGATATACATATGACTAAGGCAGTGACATCAGGCAGGAAGTTTTTCGCGCGCGAGGGCCTTTTGAATTTCGCGGGCGCGGGCTTTTTCAAGCTTGGCGTGCGCGGGCTTTTTCAGCCCTACAAGCTTCTTGTATGTCGGGGCCTGGGGGCTCTCCCATGGCTCCCGACACCTGTCTACACAATTGCTAATGGAGACAACTAATGAATTAGATCTGATTTCTCCATTTTAATCATGAAACCTGAAATCATTAAAGACAGCTTAAAATAATATGCTAGAATTAAGCTTAATTATAAGAGCAGGAAAATTTCCAAAGTAAATTTGTGTGTTTGTGCTATCACTCCCCCATCTACGACCAGACCACAACATGACAAGTGGGTCCCTGAATTAACAGCACAGTTGGGAATTTCTTAAAAACACAAATTCTTAGACTCTGCTAAATCAGAAGCCCTGCAGCTGAGGTCCAGCAGTAAGTGTTTTCACCCATCTTCTGATACATCCTCAAGTTTGAGAAACACGGGCGTATCACATTTACTGATTTATGACAAATTACTGCGGTTGCAACTGTTGAGCTTCCCCATAGGAGAAATTATTACTTTTTCTCACTAGGGCACATACCAACACAATTTTACTGAACTTAGCATCACTGGGATGAGTCTAGTGCATGGAATACAGTAGAGATTCAACAAATACACCTTGGAAAAAATGAATACTTTATTTGACTGTGTTATGTTCATTCACTTACATGTCAAAAAGCCACAGAGGGATAAAGAAAGTAATATACATTTCCGAATCTTAGATTGTAATGGCTAACTCATGAGGGAAGTTTCAGGAAACACCTAACACAGAGTAATTTCCTTTAGGGTCCTGTTAAATTAAACTTAGATTTGCACAATCTTTTCTATTTTGTGCAGTGTGTAGAGCTGGATTCACATAAACAGAATGCTCATGTACTGTGACTTAACTGAGATTTTTCTTCAGAGCCCCATAGTTACCTGTTCCACTGGGTTGTCATATCTGCATTGGAAAGATCAGCAAAGAGTGTCTTCCAATTCTGGCTTTCACTGGGAAGTAAATAGTCTGAGACATTAAGATTTTAGAAATTATCTCTATTTTCACAAATAGAGAGGAGAGGGGAAAAAATGGAGAGAACAGCACAGACAAAAAGCTTGGTAGCATGGAATAATAAGACATGTTTGAGGAAAGGCAGCCAGTGTTATGCAGAGAAACCACAGGGTCCATGTGCGGAGCCTATAAAAAGATACATGCTGATCGTACAGGCAGCAGCTGAAAAAGGTAACAGCTGCCTTATCAATTGTAGCTGATTAGGATAACCCACGAGAACCACATACATTATGAAATGCTACTTTGAAAATCTAGCTGATATAAAAGATGATCCCCCAAAATGCATTTCAAATTATTTTATACAATTTTTTTCCCTTGGCAGATAGGACAGACAATATTGAAGTGTTTTTCCTGGATAAAAAATGATATAAACATACTACAGGACACACTGAGGAGCTTTAGAGGATGTTAAAATAAATTCTCTGTGTCAGAAGCAGTTAACTCTTCACTACACCATACCCACACTTCTTCAGAAACCTTTCACGGAGGACAAATTAAATGCTTCAAGTACACTAATGCTAAGGAGTAATAAATAATGAAATAACCCATTTTAAAAATAAATATGAACTGTTATGCCTTATGCATCAAAACGATCAGTTAAAGATGGTAATAAATTACTAAACCATACAATTAATTTCATAGATTATGACCAATGTTTTAAAAATACAGGACAACACGAAAGAAAATATATCAGTGCAAGGTACACAGGTGTGTTTTGCCTTAGCTATATTTATAAACATGTATATGTACTTATTGGTGATAAAATCCAATTCTTCCTGTGATTCTTCATCAAAAACATTTGATAATACTGTTCTAGGCATCTAATCGTTAGACGAAATTCAACTTATCTAATTATACCAGTCAGACACAAAGAGTTTTTCTTCATAATCACGGTAATTTGCTACCTAACATTCACTCCAGAAAAAGAAATGAGGACTGTTAAAAGTTGCAGAAATCATCCCCAGCTACTAAAAACTGAATCGTTTCTTCATTATGCTCATTACTGACAGAATCTGAAGGATGAATTTGTGAGACACAAAAAGTCAAAATGTAAGCTAAATCGTGCAGAAATGCATACAGAAAGACCTTTAGGAAAGAATGGGACTTGTGACTGTCAGGTCAAAAAAAAACAATAAAAAATAACCAGGAAAAGTCTTTAAAATCTGTATCAAAGCTGGCACATAGTTTTGCCTCTCAAGTCACAGTGGTGACCCTATTTATCTGTGTCCTCCCCTGCACCTCCCCCTTGAGTCTGACATCCATGTCTTAACTACTCTAATGCTGGTAATTTTTTACTTTGGTGGATCACCAGATACAGTACGTTTATGGTGACAAATACATTATCTTGAAACACATGAATCTTCTTTCAGACAACTCAAGGTATTCATGCTACACAAAAGCATACAGGAACCAAGCCCAAATGAAGAAATGAGAGCCCTTCTCCCAGGTCACACCCACTCCTGACACAGGCTTCCAGAGAGGGATAGGAGACAAAATGACCTCTGCTATAGATAGTATTTTTCTCTTTTCTATTTTGAGGAGTGTGTAGAGCTGAATTTACATAAACCAAATGCTCACATACTGTGACTTAACTGAGGATTTTCTTCAGAGTCCTATAGTTACCTGTTCCACTGGGTTGTCGTATCTGCATTGGAAGCATCAGCAAGAGTGTGTCTTCTCATTCTGCCTTTCACTGGGAAGAAATAATCTGAGATGTTTAGATTTTAGAGATTATCCAGTCTAACTTGACAAATAAAGAGACTGAAGTTCAAAAAGAAGTGAAGAAATTATCGATTAAACTTTAACCCTGGCCTCCTGATGTACATAATATGTAATGCTGGACATCCGAGACACCCTGGTGGCTGCTAACCAAACAGTCAGCAGTGTAAATCCACCAGGCACTCCTTGGAAATGCAATGGAGAAGTTGTACTCTGTCCTATAGGATCGGTGAGAGTCAGAATGACAGCAACAGGTTTGATTTGTTTTTTGGTTTATACAGAAACAAATAAGACAAACCTTTGCCCTCAAGACACCCTGGCAGATGCCAACAAGTAAAACAAAGCTATTGCAAAACGAGTCACTGAGTTCAAAGCACATGGAATCACATCAAAAGATAACCAACTATGCCTAAGGAATGCAGATAAAGTTCTTGAGGAAGTGATGTTTGAGTTGGATCTTGAAGAACTAATAGTATTTCTTCAGGGAGATACCTGTATCTGATGCTTTTTTACGATGTAGAGCATGACTTAGACAAACACTTAAATGTTTTTATAGCAAGTATACATCAGCATACTGTGTACTTTGGATGTAAAGAAGAGGTGGCATTAAAGTATTTGAATGAAAATATTTCTACCACAGTCCCTATCTTCTGGTTCAGAAATTTTATGTATTTATATACACATATGTATCATTTCTATATATAAACAGAACGGGAATATAATGGGTTTCTCTGAAACATAGCATTCCTAATTAATCTAAAAGCAAATCAATTACAAAGAATTTCAAGACCAGTATTTAGAATTCAACATGACTCTACAATCACGTCCATGCTATTCTGAAAAAGTTACACTATCTTTAAAAATAACAAAATATCACATCATTAAAAACAGTAATTTTATGAAATACTTTACAGATGAAACTAGAATATTCTAAATTATGAAATCTAAAAATGCACAGTCATGTAATTTCATACTGACATAGAAATCAGGGGGGTGTACCAGTTAAAGAGCTACAACTGCTAACCAAAAGGGCTGCTGTTTGAATCCACCCAGGTCCTCCTAGGAAAAGCTATGGGGCAGTTCGACTCTCTTCTTTAGCGTCACTATGAATTGAAGTAGATTTGACAGTAGAAGGTATAGCATAGAGCACACATTGACCCACTTTGTTATTTTTGAGATAACTACTGTGGAATTCACTTTAAAAATTAAAGATTCAACTGATTAGTGAGAACACGCCATTACTAACAAAACTTTGCAAGACTAATAAGATTACCTACTTAGTTCAAGGGCATACTGTGATCTAGAAAGTACTACTTTCTGATAAACTTTTTTTTACAATTAGATCAGGGAGAAGATAAAGCTGGTTAACTGAGTGAACACAGGACCATTTTTAAAAGGTGAGATTGGTTTCTTTCTTATTTAAATTTCTGAAAGAAAATCATGTGGATAGAATTTTAAAAGAAGCAATAGAGCAGAGCCCTATTAGAAAGTCAGAGATGTCCATACCCTTGGTTGTTACAATGTGACACTGACACAATGCAGTGTGTCTGCAGGGTAAATAAACTGTACAGATACCACTATTGTGAGCTAGTGAGGTTCTTTGTAACAAACACATCATGTGGTAAAAACCTGTTTCTAACTACTTGTGAAACTTGATAGTCAACAGCAAACACTAAATGGCAGTTAATTACTAGGAGATGGGTAAATATGGAAATTTTACCTCCAGAATCTCCATTTTTCTTTCTCTGACAACCCTTTTCTAAGCAACATCATTTCAGCTGATGTTGGATTTCATTTGGGATCGAAGGTTTCTATTACCTATTCAAAGAAAAAAGAATATATTAGTTTATGTACACATATCCTGTATTATAACAACATTTTCAAATTAAATTATGTAAATAGAAAGTCTGTGTAAGTAAAATTGAAATTCTCCAGAAAGCAATCCAGAAGCTAACTACAGCTTTCTTTGCAATCTGATGGGAAAAACAAAAATAACTTACTCTGTAGAGGAATAAACAAAAACCCACAACAAGAATAGGAAGATACTTATCTCAAAATCAAGTTTCCCTTCCCCAAAGCTCCATGCTAGTAAGGGATTGTTTGTAGCCTTTCAAACATCCTGAGCAGTGAGGTCTTGAAATCATTATTTCCATATTTATTTGAGTATTAAAATAAACAAAATGAATCTAATAACAACAGGGGCACTTGCTGATTTTACAAAATAAAGGTAACACACACACAGAATTTTCCTAACGATCTTTCTCAAAACCACTGTATTGTTAAATGTCGTTTCATTAGATAAGATCAATACAACAGATGGAAAAATCAAGATAATACACGGTAGGTACTGGTGATTTATCTGTAAACCCTAAGATGCTCAATTATAAACATGTAAATTCTACAAGTTGAGTAAAAGTGATGTTTGATCAGCATATAGTTAAGACATTCAACCTAACTGTGAAGTCAGCAATCTGCTAGGAAACCAACTTAAAAATGTCAAGTATAAACTACAAGCAGAACACTACAAACTGTCCTAAAATAGAGATACCCTCAACTCGTCAGCACTGGGCCTGATATTGTACATATCTTAGAAAAGATACAATTATTGAACGAGTTACAAAAATATTATCTATCTTTGCATAGCTGAAGAGAAAAGCCTAAAAGACAATATACGTAAATATTGCTGTGGTTCATTTATTCATTCAAAAACCATTTACTGAGTGCCTATTCAGGGTACATAGCATGAAGATGGAGCACAATGGGAATTGTGCTAACACTAGTTAGCTACAGACAGGGTGCCAGCCCTCAAAGGCCTCACATTATGCAAGGAGAACATATTAAAAAGCTTCAACCATAATTAATTACAATGTTTTCACCTCTAAGTTATGACAGTATGGTTATAATTTTTAATATTCTCTGAATTTTTGATTATAGGCATCATACATGACTATTTTAGCCAGTCTTTCCTTCCTCACTCCTTGATTAACATTTAGGGGGGAAAAAAAGCCATGTTTACCAAAACAAGCAACCTTTTGGTCAATGACACTGCTCATCAAGGAGGAGGAGGATGTTCATCATCATCGCCTTCTCTGGTTATTTGTCGTCCTTTAGACTGTCATTTAGGAAGCACCCAGCGAGAGTGTTCATAGCCTTTGATTCACTCAATAAGCTCATTCCTAGGATACAAGGTTAAGACGATACACCAAAATAAGAGGGAAACTTTCTGCAAAAACATGTTGCCTATGGCTTTATGTCTAACAGCAAAAAAAGAAAAAGCTAAACTTACCAGCAATAGGATGATGACTAAACAAACCACGATATGTCCCACACGGTGAAATACCAAGTAGCTATTACTTTATACTTTTGCAAAGTTTGCTCTGTAGGGTAGTGTGTATCTTGCCCATTGCTGTTTCCCCCAACACGATAGGACTCAATAAATATTCACTAAGTTACATTCACATGACACAAGGAAATGTTTATTATTTTAAGTTAACGATGATCAATGTTATCGACAACTATAGGGAAAAATATACATGGAAAAACTGCACTTTAATATATGAAAAATGTTAACACAGTTGTCCCCAGGAACTTTTCTGTAGATTACATTTTCTACTAGCAGCATTTATATTTTTGTAATTGGGACAAACTAAATTGTGGTAGAGACTGCCTGAATGTTTGCGAAGCCTATTTCCCTTTCTCTCTAGACACACAGCAACTGTAGCTGCGACAATGCAGCGGGGTGTGACCATGTGCCTGAATTCTACCACTGAAATGAGAGTGACTTGCCATGTTTTCAGGCCCCATCCATTATCTACCACCCACACAGTCTATGCTGTCGTTCCTTACTACTAGTTGGACAAGACAAGAACACAGAAATCCTATGTTGAAGAAGGCAGAGCCTCTGTAAGCTTGGGGCTCTGATTGCATGGAGCAGAAACTCCTTTCCACCAATGATTGGACTTCACGTGACTGAGAAGCAAGCATTTATCTTGTTAAGCCTTAAGAGCTTGGGGTTTATCTGTTGCTGCAAATAATGTTTAGCCTTAACTGATAAATAAGTACATACAAAACTTAAATACAAGACATGAAGATAGTCAAATTACCAAGTTTTTAAAGTTTACACATAAATTGTCTTTGTTTTATTCAATAAGTGGAGTACAGTACATTAACATTCTCTGAGAGTGAATACTAATAAGTAGTAAAATATACTAGGAATTTATGGAAATTAAAGGTTTATGAGAATAGGATTTATAGACACTTAAAATAAAAGTACACAGTAAGAAACAAAAAGGATCTGGTCAGGTGAAAATTAGAATAAGTAGTGTTTAACTGTGTAAAATAGACTAAAAGTAAACAAGCTAAATTTTCGCAAAAGGCCAAATGTTCACTGCAACAGCTAAAGATTCTACACATCAGTGATTTTTCTCTGAAGAAAGCATTGTAGTCAACATGTAAACTGTCCCCGTGGGCCACATGTTTATCTTGTGACTGAGTCTGAAGGCTGATGTGGACACACAGCAGGAATCTGCAAGCAGGGAGAGGCCATCAGAAGAACAGTGACTTGATGCAGATGCAGGAGCAGCAGCGTGGCCAGGTGCCATAGGTTTTGTTACACCATGGACCACGGAGACTGGCGTTCTCGAGGCTATACTATTCACATTTCTGGCTTTCTCCAAGTACATTTTCTATCTCTCCTCCATTGCTCTCATAACTGCATCTTTCTTCTGAAGAGCAGCTTCAAGTTCATTGATCTTTTGTACTGTTAATGGAAATTAAATTACACACAACTAGTTACTTCCTATCTAAATAGTTCATCCTCACATACAAAAAATTTATTTACCATATTTTTTTTCTGAAGACTGGCAAAGCCGCTTAAGAAAGTTTCCATTTCTTCTTTTCGGCAAACTCTCATCTAAAAATTCTTAATACAACCTTTATCATTTATTATTAGTTTGCTTCTCATAAAAATATCTATAATCTGTTTGATCTAGCCATTTTTCTCCTTTCTGTCAAGCATTCCAATGTAGGCACAATCACAACAAGGAAAAATAAAGCATTGCTGCTACATAATGCTTTGAAATTCCTTGTTATCTAAATTTTAAATCCTTACTTTATTTATATTTCCGTATTGTTAATTCTGTTTTACAATGTTTGATAAGCCTGTATATCCATTGGTTCATTTTTATCAAATTAACATGTTTTATTTCAAGATTAAATCATTTATTGACTTCACTAAAAATTATCAGTCTTTCTATTCAAGGTATGTATATACCTGCATGTTGTCCGAAGACTTACATGAAGTTCCTGCAACCTTCAACTAAATTGAGCAAGTCGTTATACATCCAGATTTTTATGAGTACCTACCATTCTGGTTTATACCTGGCCAAAAGTCTTCAATGAGCTCTCATTTCTTCTGTAATTCTTCATGGGCCTGTTTATTTTTCCCTAAGTAGGAGAAGCAGCATAGGGCTTTGGAGTCAAACACATCTAAGAATGAAAACTGATCTATGTCACGTAGCATTTGTGGCCTATGGGCAAGGCGTGTTCTCACTCTTAGCTTTCCAGTCTGTGAAATGGGAATGATATCTGCCTAATTCTAGGCGTTGTTGTAAGGATGCCAATTGCCTGGCACATAGTAGATACTAAATATGCTAAATTCTTTCCCCTTTGACTTCCAGGAAAGTAAAAGGAAATATAGGTATAGCATCCCACATTTTTACATAACATAGCTGTCAGAGTTGTCTGCTTATTAAGCTTTTCAAAAGGCAATAGAAAAATGTAGGAATTTGGGATTGGTAAGGCAAGTCTAAATTTTTTAGCATGTCTTTTTATTTGTTGATACTGGTGATGAATGTTAAATTAAGCATCAGGGTATCTGCTTATATAAACAAATCAGGAAAGGATAATAACTCTACAAATATTTACAGCACTTCCCCTTTCATATTTGAAATGAAAAACCAGCTTTACTTACATACAAGCTTCCATTTCTGCTTTAGCTTCCTGGACTATAAAATTTTAAAAAGTTGCTACAAAAGTTTGTCTTGATAAAGTTTTCCAGATAGCAACAGAATGTTATCTCCTTTTAAAGATGTATAATTTAAAAGACAGAAGAGAAATGCTGCTTTTGAACTGTGATGCTGTAGAGGACTACTGGGGCTGCCAAAAGAACAAACATCTGTTCTGGAAGAAGTACAACCAGAGTGCTCCTTGGTAAGCAGATGGCAAGACTGTGTCTTATATACTTTGGATCAGGAAGGATCAGTCTGTGGAGAAAGTCATAATGCTTGGTAGAGGGGAGGGTCAGAAGAAAAACGGAAGACTCTCCACGAGTTGGACTGGCACAGTGGCCGCAACAACAGGCTTAAGCATAGAAACAATTGTGGACGTCGAGCATGACCAGGCAGTGTTTTATTATGTTGTGAACAGGGTCACTGTGAATAGGAACCAACTTGACAGCACCTGACAACAGTAACAGTTAAAATATAAACATTTAAAAGTTTGTACTTCTAATTCCACACTTATGAAACATTTTAGGTATATTTTACTTCAAAGCAAAAAAGGAAAATAGGAAATAAAATAGGGAAGAGAAATAAAATAGCAGGGAAGAGTGCTTTGTAGTTCTAAATTAAAAAAATAAAATTTGTACTTGAAGAAATATTAGCAAGTGCAAGATCATTGTGATATACTGAGGGGTATCAGACATTTAGATACCTAAAAACTTATTTGTTTAAAATACAAACTTTAAGGTTTTAGGTCTTTAAAGAACAGAATTAAGGAAACAATTATTTAAACACTTATTTCATTAAAATGGGAACATTTTAATATTAACACCAGTGTTGGTCGCCATGAGTCGGACCCAATTCGACAGCACTGGGCCAGTTTGTATCACTGTAAAAGCAAGGTGTCATGGTTGGAATTGTGTCCCCCCAAAAATGTGTGCAGCCACGTGGCTGGGATATGGTTCCCAGTATCTTGGAAATGTCCTCCATTGTGTGGCTTTGCTAACTGTGTGTTAAAAGATTAGGGTGGGGCTACGAATTCTGCATAGGATTACTTCCCTGTCCTGCTGTAGGGGGAGTTTCCCCGGAGTGTGGCTTGTCCCACCCTTAATGCTTTCAGATAAAAAGGAAAAAGAAACAAAGGACAATTTGAGAACCTCGCTACCATCAAGCAAGCAGCACCGGGAGCAGAGCGCGTCCTTCATACCAGCGGTTTTTGCTTCAGGATGCTCCCTGGACAAAGACTGATGCAATACCGGACTTTCCTCCAGAGCTGACAAGGGGACAGTCTTTCCCTGGAGTGGACACCCTGAGTATGGACTTGCAACCTACCTGACTGTGTAAGAATAAATCTTTCTTTGTTAAAGCCATCCACTCTGTGGTATTTCTGTTAGAGCAGCCCTAGCTGACTAAAACACAAGGACTTCATGGTTATTGAAGCAATTGGATTTTGATAAAAAGCAATTTAGAAAATAAAAATTCCTCTTCAGAAAAATGTGAATTACAATATTAGTGCTGAATTTCGGAGTAGCTAAAAGGTTTAAAATGTGTAACATGAAATTCAATGTGGATACCAAAATTAGAAAAAAAAAATGAAGACATTTAAAAGCTTTATAATGCTTTAATCCAAAACTTAGTCCCCCAAATAGATGCCACTTCAAAAGCGTTCTCTAAAATGGCTTAAAAAAATGTATTAGAGAGGTTACAATACTGTATACAAGCAATACTGTATTATACACTGTATGTAATACTGTATATATGAGATACCACCATTCATGAGATGATTTCTATTTTCCAAGCCCCAGAGAAAAGAGAAAATCATACAAAGGCTGTGACAGAAAAGAATGCTACTCTTTCACACTTCCTTTTCATCTCTCACTTATTCTGCAGTTTCCTCCCCATCAACACAAGTATAATCCCCGAACATCCTGTCTAATCTCCACCAATCATCACCTTTTTAATACACATCCAAGCTTATCATTTTTGTGGGTTGAATGAAACACATACCTTTCCTAAATCATTGCTTGTGTCCTCCTACACGTGTGGAGATCAAACTATATAAAGATACTGATAAGTACATTCAGAGTTAGGCTAACTTTGATCTCTTTCAACCTTCCTATTCTCTGCCCTCACAGCAGCCATGGAAAACCAATAGAAAATGGCAAGGCCTTGGCAAGGCCTAGAGGTGGTATGCAAAGAGGCAGGAAAGGGAAGTGGCGAGGTCTCTAAGACAGCACTAAAGTTTCTAACTTTCCAAGTAAGAGTAAGCTGAATGCTCTTTTGGTAGGAGTTGTTTCGTCTTCTCTAATTTCTTATTAGACATTTTCTCAATTGTAACTGTTGATAAAGCTTACCAGGGTTTTGTCTCAGGTCAGCACTGTTAGAATCCAAGCAGAAGGAGGACAGACAGAAATCACCTTACACTGCATGTGATCAATTATCGAATTCAAGGTGGCAAAAGCACTGCTCTGTTATGCTGATATATATGGTATTTAATGGTACCTCAACGATAAAGATAGGGAACTCAAATAGTAGATTAATTTGGACACCAGGATTTGCTATTACAGAGTCTACACACAGTAAAATTACTATAATTTCTAAGTTACTTACTCAGTATACGCAGAGTTGCTGTTTTTGTGATTAGGTGCCTAGGAGTTGGTTCCAACTCACAGTGACCCTAGCCACAACAGAACAAAACACTGCCCAGTCCTGCACCATGTCCACAGCTGTTTTTATGCTTAAGCCCATTGTTGCAGCCACTGTGTCAATTCACCTTGTTAGGGTGTTCTTTTTCACTGACCTTCTGTTTTACCAAGCATGATGTCCTCTCCAGGGACTCATATCTCTTGACAACACATCCAAAGTATGGAAGACACAGTCTTACCTCCTTGCTTCTAAGGAGCACTCTGTTTGTACTTCTTCCACAACATATTTATTTGTTTTTTGGGCAGTCCATAGTATATTCAGTATTCTTCTCTAACATCCCAGTTCAAAGGCGTGAATTCTCCTTTGGTCTTTCTCATGCCTAGGATGAAACTGAAAATATCACAGCTTGAGCCAACTGTACCTTAGTCTTCAAGGTCACATCTTTACTATTCAATCTTCAAAGAGATCTATGGTAGCAGATTTTTCCAATGCCATGTGCTTTGATTTCTTGACTACTGCTTCCATGGGCATTGACTGTGGATCCTAGTAAAATGATGTCTTTGACAACCTTAATCTTTTCTCCATTTATCTTGATGCTGCTTACTGGTCTAGTGGTAAGGGGTTCTGTTTTCCTGACGTTTAGGTGCAATCTCTACTAAAGTCTGTGATTTTTATCTTTATCAGTGTTTCAAATCCTCTTGATTCTCAGCAGGCAAGGTTGTGTCATCAACGTAGCACAGGTTGTTAATGAGTCTTCCCCAGTCCTGATGTCTCATTCTTCTTCATATAGTCTGGCTTCTAGGATTATTTGCTGAGCATACAGATTGAAAAGATATGATGAAAAGATACAATGCTGACACACACCTTTCCTGACTTTAAAAAATGCAGGGTCCCTTTGTTCTGTCACATGACTGCCTCTTGGTCCACCCACAGATTCCTCATAAGCACAGTTTAGTGTTCGGGAATTCCCATTTCCCTCAGTCTTATCCATAATTTGTTACAATCCATACAATTGAGTGCCTTTGCATAGTCAATGAAACACAGATAAACATCTTTCTGGTATCTTCCTTTTCCAGCCAGATCCATCTGACATTAGCAGTGGTATCACAACTTATTCTTAACATTAGAAGAAATACCTTGACACGCCTTACATCACTGGAGTCCTACAATTTCCCTACCGTGGAGGGCACCTGAATTTTTATTGAGTTAATTTTCATCTCTTGAGCACAAAAATGTCTTAACAATAAGTCTAGAATCATTGATATTTTTATTTACTAGACACAATCATACAATATCATGTAATGGACCAGCGTGACATCTTGTGGAAGGGAAAAATAATCAAGATTCTTGTGAACTAAATTATGACATAAGCCAAGAGATTTGACGTATCGCTGTGGTAGAATAGTGATGGTATATTGCTGGCGTTGTCAGCTGAAGAAAAGCTGCTTCTGGCAGTACTTCAAAACAAGCACGGAGAAAGCGGTGTTAGCCAGATTAAAAACTGCATATTGATGTGTTAGTTGGTAATAAGTAATAAAACCACATCTGGGACAGCAGTTGCAATTGAAGTCACCACCAGGTTAAATTTTCTTTAATCCACTGACATTCTCTGAGATCCATCTATATTATACACAGGCCCAATAAGTTAGTTGAATGAAGATGTGGTTAAAATTAACACACCTGCATCTTTCTAGATCCTGATGGTGGCAATAATCTCTGCAATCTCCACAAGAATGTAGCATTGCTATTGGTTTACTATTTTCCTAGCTAACAGCAGTTCTAATGCCTTTCTCATAGCTTTTTCTAACATAATATCTCTTAATCCACGTACTCAGGATCCACTGCATGAGTTCTGCCAGTTGCTGAGCTTGTCTATTCCAGCGCACTATGGAACTAGGTAAATCACCAAAGGTTGGGTTTAGAGACCCACTGTGATGGACTTAAGATAAGATTTTATTAATAACCTTACTCACAAACATCCCCACTCTGACCAGTGGGCTACAGGGACATTTGGGGTCCCCTGGAGTTAGTGTCAGCTCAGTGCCAATATCCAGTAATTTCCAAAATGTCTCATTATTTTCTTTTCCACAGTGAACAGTCACTCTCATAAAAAGCTGTTGATCCCTTTGGGGAAAGCTAAGAGAAAGCTTAATAGTACACATTTCTGGAAATGCAGTGGGGTCCTCCCTCAAAGGAACCAAGCCTCTCCTTCATGCTAGAGATTGTGAGTCTATAAACTGGCTCACAACTTGAGACTGATTAGGGGGCTGTGATTCTCTATTCTGGCACTTCCAGTTAGACTGCTGTTCCCTTGACCTAGAATTCTTCCACTTGTACAGATAAGGAAATGTGTAGATTCCCCATCTGTTTCACTCCTAAGGATGCCATGACTCAGTAGTTAATTAGACTATTAGGATTTGACTTCGGTGTTCCTTATGGTAAACATGTCCACCTTGTCTTTGTTGATTGAGTGCCACCACTTGGCCCCACTACCACGGGGTCCAATCAGCCCCATTGTCATTAGGTGTCTTAATTCAGTTCGGACAGTTCCCACTGTCAAATCTGATTTACATCAAATAGCAGTCACATAAGTCTTTAAAGATGCTGGGGAGTCCCTTCATGTATTTGTCTCTTACTGTTGTGGTAAAAGGTGTGCTCCCTTAGCACCTGTGACTCTATGAATCTGACCTGATAAATCAACACTAACACAACAATTTCCCTAAGACTTTGGATATCATCTTATATAGTATAACGCAGCAGGTCTGTGTGCTTCACCTTGACTTAGTGCAGACCACTATGTAATCCATGCTTCACTGAAATAGCCAAATCAACTTATTAGGTCCTTTCTTAAACTCTCAAGCTGAAACACTGAATGAAGATTCTGTGCTTAGTGAGTCTGTATCAGGAAACTCATACAGATGCAATTTTATCCATTATTCCACACCCTTAATGGCCATTCTCACACACATTTGCCAGGTTTCTGTACGAATTGGAAGACTCAAGCAATTCTTTTGGAATGTAGCATACTTCCTCTTGGTTCGCACTACATACTTCAACTTTTGGTTCCGGCTGGGTGTAATGGATTCAATTGTGTCTCCCCAAATATACATACAGCTGTGTGGCTGGGCTATGATTCCCAGTATTTTATGATTGTCCTCCATTTTGTGATTTTCCTATGATGTATGTTGAAGAATTAGGATGGAACTCTAAATCCCTTTATAAAGTCACCTCCCTGCTGCACTGTAAATGGAGTTTCCCTGGAGTATGGCTTGCCCCACTCTTAATCCTTTCATCCTACAAGAGATAAGAGGAAAGAGAAACAAGCAGAGAATTGGAAATCTCACACCATCAAGAAAGCAGAACCGAGAGAGGAGTGTGTCCTTCAGACTGAGAAGGCTCCGGTGCCTAGATGGTCCCTGGTCAAAGACTGATGCAATACCGGACTTCCCTCCAGAACTGACAAGGGGGAAATTCTTCCCCTGGAGTGGACATCCTGAATTTGGACTTGTAGCTTACCAAACTGTATAGGAATAAACCTTCCTTTGTTAAAGCTGCCCAATCTGTGGTATTTCTGTTAGAGCAGCACTAGCTGACTAAAAAACTGGGACTCTGGTTATTGGTTGTGTGGTTGTCCTCTACTTTGTGACTGTAATTTCTGGATGTGTTGTAAATCCTAATCTCTGCCTTTGGTTAATAGAGCAAGATTGGATTACTTTAAAAAGAATTAAGAGGGGACTGTAACACCTTCACTAAGGTAACATCCTGATCCAATGTAAAGTGAGTTCCTCTGGGGTGTGGCCGGCGCCATCTCCTTTTCTTATAAAACAAAAAAGAAAGGAAAGCAAGTAGAGAGTGAGGAACTTCATACCACTAAGAAAGCAGTTTGGGGAGCAAAGTATGTCCTTTGAACCTGCAGTAAGTTGCTCCCAGACCAAAGCAGAACTGATGACAAGGATCTTCCTCCACAGCCAACAGAAAACATTCACCTGGAGCTGATGCCCTGAATTTGGACTGGTAGACTACTAAACTGCGGGATAATAAATTTCTCTTTGTTAAAGCATCAATTTGTGTTATTTCTGTTATAGCAGCACTAGATGACTTAAGACATAGGTCTAGAAGCAAGAAATGGGTGGTTACAGTACGTTCTGAGAACACTCAGCAACGTCTTACAAGGCATCAGCCTAAGGCAATGCCCCAGGCAATGACATAGATGCTTCCTCAGGGAATGTTTCAGACAAAGGCTCTTGTGGCACAGCTAGATTAATACTATAAAGTCAGGGTGGAGGAGTTCCTCAGATGACAGTGAGGGGGCTAGTTCGTTTAACAGGAGCAAATAAACCAAATTAGGTGTTGACTGTCCCCAGTTTCCTGATCATCTGTGTATACTTCCCCAAACCAACTTTCTGGATTCCTTTGCTTCCCAGTAAATACCCTCACTTTAGCTTCAGGCATGACTTACTGTTGGAAATTCAATTAGCATTGTAATTCAGCCACTTTTACACTAAGACGCTGAATCTCATTTTTTCTCCAATATCAGCTCTGTTAGCACAAGTGATAAGACTTTCAGAGCACAAGTGGCAAATTAGAGGTTGTTTACGTGGTCTTTGAGCTGTGACTCTGAAGTCTTGATTCATCTCTTTTTTCACCACTTTGTTTATTTCTCTAAACAAAGTATGACCAAGCCACCAGCTTTCTGTAATTCTTGTTCTGAGTGTGATGGTTAAGGCTGTTGTGTCAACTTCACTGGGCCATGATTCTCAGTGGCTTGGAAGTCATATGATGTTGTGATCACTTCCTTGATGAGACTGATACAATGTGTTAATCTCCATGATGGGATCTGCTTTGAGTTGCCAATCAGTCGAAAGGGAGTTTCCTCAGGCATGTGGCCTATACCGAATATAAGTGAGCATTCTGGAAAAGTTTGGAGATTTTGTTCTTTCTGAATCTTGAAGCTGGTTCCTGTTCATATGTTACATGTGTCCCAAATTGAGACTAAGCCTCATCTATGTTCTTGCCTTCTACTGACAGAGAATGACCAGGAGAGGCTCAGACACTCCATACGAACAGTGGTCTATCAATGGCAGAAAGCAAAGAGCCTGCCAGTGGACATAGAGAAGAATCAGGCAGCATCACCCCCTGTGCCCTGTCCCTCCAAAGTCTTTGCTGGAGCTTATAAAGAATTTTAGCTGAAAAAGATCTTATATTTATTCATCATATTTCAGCGGAACAAGCAAGGCTTTCCGGGAAATGTCAGGACTAGAGGACTTAGGTGCATGTGCAGGTTGGTTGTAAGATGGAACCTATAGCAAAGGCTCCTGGGAGTGAGTGGCAGGACTTACTATGGGATGTTGCACCTGCACATATCCTTTAGTGGAACCAGTTTGATTGCTACTACAGGTGCTTATATCAGACAGAAGTCATCCTTGAGCCATCATATAAATATCAATGCATGCTCAGGGGGCAGTTCTTCTGAAATACAACTTGTGAGGAAGCTAGTAAAGGTTTCTTTGTCATAAGTGCTTTATTCCAGAATGTCAGTTTCACAATGTGAGATTATATTAGAGGCTATTTTCAGTTAAGTTCAAATTTTTCTGTTTTCATCCTATTGCAATCCAATCTCTGGTTCTTTGGACTTTGTCTAGCAGCTTACCTGAAGTTGTAGGCAATGATCTTTGAATTTACTGATCTTCACAGCCTGTCAGCAAAAGCCTTGCTCTTTGACCTGCTTATCTTTGGTTTGCCAGTCCTGGTTCTTTGGACTTTGTCTAGCAGCTTATCTGAAGTTTTGTGTACTGATCTTTGACTTCATTGATCTTCACAGTCTGTCAGCAAAAGCCTTGCTCTCTGACCTGCTTACCTTTGGTTGGCCAGTCCTGGTGGCTATGTGAATCAGGAGAAGCCTGTATCCTGTATCACCTGTAGTCTGTATCACCTGTAGCCTGTATCACCAATATTTGAACTCTTGATGGTGATGTTTTGCACCACTTCACACCATGGATTAGCACTGGTCTTTCTACTACTGGAAGCAGAGTCATCAACATCATTAAGACTAACTAAACTTACTGTTAATGAAGAAATCATCCAATCAATACCGTTTACTATAGCCTCTAAGAAGATATTAATTTAAGCAGGAATTAATTTAAGCAGAGAAACAATAGACCTTTACAAACAGCCCTTACTTTACAAGCCCTTACTACAAAAACTAAGAGAGACTTAGAGAAATGGAAAAACCTACCCTGCTTATGGATAGGAAGACTTAACATTGTGAAAATGTCTATTTTACTCAAAGCAATGTATTTATATAATGCAATCCCAATACAAGTTCCAACATCTTTTTTTAATGAGATGGAGAAACAAATCACCAATTTTGTTTGGAAAGGGAAGAAACCCCACATAAGTAAGGTACTACTAAAGGCGAAGAATACACTGGGAGGCCTCTCATTACCCGACCTTAGAATGTACTACACTGCCACAGTGGTCAAAACAGCCTGGTATTGGTACAAGAACAGACAGATCGATCAATGGAACAGAATTGAGACCCCAGAGATGACACCATCTGCCTATGAACAGTTGATATTCGACAAAGGCCCTAAGACATTAAACTGGGGTAAAAACCATATCTTCAACAAATGGTGCTGGCAAAATTGGATATCCATCTGCAATAAACTGAAACAAGATCCATATCTTACACCTTATACAAAAACCAACTCCAACTGGATAAAAGACCTAAGTATCAAACCTAAAACAATGAAGCTCATCCAAGAAAAGGTAGGAACAACAATGGAAGCTTTAATACACAATGTGAACAGACTCCAAAATCTGTCAAACAAACCACAATCATCAGAAGAGAAAATAGATAAATGAGAACTATTAAGAATCAAACACTTTTGCTCATTCAAAGACTTGAAGAACACCCACAGAATGGGAAAAAATATTTGGCAACTCTATGTCAGACTGACACCTGATCTCCACAATCTATAAGATACTACAAAATATCAATACGAAGAAGATAAATCATCCAATTAAGCAATAGGCAAAGGAGATGGACAGACATTTCACTAAAGAGGAGATCCAGGGAGCCAAAAAATGCATGTGGACATATTCACAATCTTTAGTTATTAAAGAAATTCAAATCAAGACTACAATGAGATACCATCTCACCCCAACAAGGTTGGCCATGATCCAAAAAACACAAAACAACAAATGCTAGAGAGGCTGTGGAGAACTACACTGTTGGTGGGGTTACAAAATGGTCCAGCCTCTTTGGAAAGCAATCTGGTGCTTCCTTAAAAAAATGGATATTGATATGCCTTTTGACTCAGTAATTCCACTACTTGGAATATATCCCACAGAATCAAGGATCAGGAAACATCTCATAACCTAGTTTCAACTGGAAGACATTATGTTGAGTGCAAGTAGAAAGCAACAAAAGGACAAATATTGTATGAGACCTCTACGATAAGATCTCAAAAACAGACTTGTGTGTAGAAGAAAAGACTCTTTGACAGCTGAAAGGGAGAAGAGGGAGGGAGGGCGGGGGGGAGGGTTTAGGTTAGATGGTTGCTAGAAATCTGGTTGATAGAAATCAGTGATAACACACATTAGAAACAAGAACAACATTAAGTGGTCTTCAACATAACTTGTATACTCCTTCCATCTTAACCCAATATTGCAAGGATAGAGTAGCTGGGGCGGGGGGCTGGGGACCATGCTCTTAGGCAAAATTGAGGCCAATTGGCACAACTAGCATTTTGCTAAGAGGGCTCTCCACAGCCCACATTGGTGAGTGGCATCTATGGTCTTAAAAGCTGCCAAACTGACATCTGAGGGCACAGCAAATGGTCCCAACTCAGCTGGAATGGATGCTCACCAAGGACCAATATGACATGGGGTAAAGACAATCCAGAAGACAGACACCCACATGAATGGGTGCCTACATCAACTTGGGACCAGAAGAACCAGATAGTGCCCGGCCACCACCAGTGATAGCCACGATGGAGCGCACTAAGTTGAGTCTTGCTGGCAACACAAGAATAAAAAGAGGTGCATCCACTAAAAGACCTCAGTTGATGGTCCAGCAGTTTCAGGGTTCCCCTAGGAGCATGGCCCCTGGCCCTGACGCTGCCCTTGCCCATAAATTATAGTGAAGGTCTGCTCTTTGGATATGAATGGATTGGACTCGGTGACACAGAGTGACCATATATTGGATGCACTTTATGGTTCTATACATCAACAGGATATCATCCTGGTGACCTCAGGCTGGAGGAAGGAGAGTAGGTGGAGAGGAAGGGAAAGGAGACTGTTGGGAGGATGAGACATGTATAAAGCAGAGAGGAATAGTGTGCTGTCACCGGACAGGGAGAGCAATGGAAGCTGCATATAGGTGGGCATGCAAATTTATATGGGAATGTACATTTTCACTCAGTCATGTTAAATAAAAAGAAAAAAAAGACTAACCAAACTTGATAACAAAAACCAACTTAAAAACTCATCCTTACTATTTTGCTACTATAGAACCACTCTCAATACCAAATGTCTTAGGCTAAGTTCTTCAGAGAGAGAAAAAAAAATTTCTCTCTCTAGTGAAATGGATAGTAATGGAGATAGAGATTTATCTAAGAAACATAAATAGAATGCTACAGAAAGTGTTATTTGTGTCTACTATATTTTATTCAATGTTTTAGTTTTGTGAAATTTATCCATGTTAGTACATGTAGCTCTTGTTTATCCATTTCTATAGAATATAGTGACTGTACAACGACTGACTTATCCATTCTACTGCTAACAGAAATTTGGGGTGCTTTCACATTGGGGCGGTACAAAAAAATGCCCAACGAAGATTCTTGAGCATGTATGCAGGTGCATATATGCTCAAAGTTGTGCTAGGTAATAAATTATGAACATTTTCAAAAGTTCGTAAAATACTGAACCACCGTTAATAACTCCCATTACCTCCCTCCTTCCAAATCCATTCCAGTGCTAGGCAATCACTAATCTAATTTCTGTATCTACAGATTTGCTTATTCTGGCCGTTTCGTAAAAAAGGAATATGACTTACTTGTAGTTTGCCACTTAGCACAACACCTTCAAACTGTATTCATGTTGTGAAATTTATCAAGCCATTATTCTGTTTTATCAGTATATATTTTTTCAACAGATCTTAACCACCCACTCCAGACTAGGATACATTTTTTAATTTTCAACACACTTTTCAGATAAGAAGCTAGTTTAATCTGCAACAACCCTCTGAGGTCTCAGACTAGTGGATTCATTCTCCACTCACTGAGTCTTGGAGCAGTAGCTCAAGTGTTCTACTGTGAACTGAAAGATTAGCTGTTTGAAACCACCAGCGTCTCCTCTGGAGAAAGATGTCGGAGTTGCTTCTATCACGATTTGCAGGTTTGGAAACCCTATGAGGTTGCTAGGAGTTACAGTCCACTCAGTGGCAGTGGGATTTTTATTTTATTGACTGCTTAATCCTCACAGCTGGACAGATAAGCAACATCATGAGAAAGTGCGGACGTTGTCAAGAATTGCATTTTACCTCGAACCACAATCAATACCCATGAAAGCAGCAGTCAGGAAATCAAGTGATGTATTGCACTGGGCAGGTCTGCTGCCAAAGGCCTCCATAAAGCGCTAAAAAACAAAGACGTCGCTTCGAGGACTAAGATGAACCTGACTCAAGCCATGATATTTTCAACCACCTCGTATGCATATGAAGCTGGACAATGAACATGGGAAGACCAAAGAAGAAGTCTTTGAATTATAGTGTTGGTGAGGAATAATGCATATAGCATGGACTGCCAGAAGAATGAACAGCTCTGCCTGGGAAGTACAGCCTGAATGTCAGTTAGAAGGGAGATTGGCAAGACTTCTAAGGTCCTTGGGACACGTTGTCAGGAGGGACCAGTCCCTGGAGGAGCACATCATGCTTGGTAAAGTCGGGGATCATGGAAAGAGAAGACCCCCACTGAGGTGGACTGACACACTACAACAACGGGCTCAAATGTATCGCAAAGATTGTGAGGACCGCTCAGGACTGGGACGTGTTTCATTCCTGTTGTGTATAGAGCGTCGCTGTGAGTCTGAACGGACTCCAAGAGCCACCTAACAACTTTTTGGTGTCTTGGTTTTCTGAGTTGCAAAACCAGGCTAACAAGGTCATTTCCACGTCATTTTGTCAGAACGAGGTGAACTCACATAACCAGGTGAGCGTGGTGTTTGTGTTAAGAGATTAGGCAACCTCAGGTGCTGCTGTTACTACCGCGATTTAACCCTAAAGATTCCACTCGGGGTGAACACGGGGCTCAAGCGCCTGTGGCTCTCTCTCTGAGATACTTTAACACCGTAAACACAAGCGTCCCAATGATACCAGACAAAAATGAGCTTTCTAAGTGGAAAAGAAAAACGCCCACAGCCTGCCCTTTTCCAAGACTCTGCCCGAATTAGGTGCGACAGGCAACTAGGGTTGGGTGCGCCTGGGAGGGTCCGAGCTCCGCGGGAAGGGGTTGGGTGTCGGTGGAAGGACTGGGCCGGCTGGTGCTGGGAGGGGGCTGGTGCTGGGAGGGGGCGGAGCGGGGTGAGGGGCGTGGGGAGGTCGGCTGCGGGCGCAGGCAGGACGGCCGGTGCTCCGGGGCAGAGTCTGAGCCGAGTTTGCCCTGCGCTCCCACCGCAGAAGAGCTGACAGGCGACTGAGCCATGCTTGCACTGTTGGGCTCCCTGGCGACCACCCTCTGGGCAGGTTTCCATCTCCGGTCCCTCCTGCTGGGTGTCGTTGCCTTCTTGTTGGTTGCTGATTTCCTGAAAAGGAGGCGCCCCGAAAACTTCCCTCCGGGGCCCTGGAGCCTGCCTTTCTTTGGCCATCTCTTTACACTAAACGTCAAACAGTGGCACCTGTCAATTCAGAAGGTAGGAGAGGAAGAGTGGGGTCCTGGTCCTGAGAGGCAGCACATTCTGGGGAACTGAGGCGAGCCGGGCTCTGTGTGGTTCTGCCACTAATTCTGGTAATTTGAGTCAACCCCGCCTTGAGCCCTGTTTTCCTTGCCAGTCAGTTGGAATTCTTCTACCTGCTTTTATAAAACGGGTGAAATGTCTGTAAATGTTTCATGTATAATTAGTGTATCATTACATGTGTGCTAGGCATGTTATGGAAGCCCTAGCGGCATAATGGTGAGGTGATACGGCTGCTAACCAGAAGGTTAGCAATTCAAGTCTACCAGTCAGTCATTTCTTGGAAACCCTGCGGGGCAGTGCTGTTTTGTCTTTTAGGGTCACTAGGAGTCGAAATCGAAATCGACTCCACAGCAGCAGGTTAGGCATGTTATGTTCCTTAACTCATTTAAATTTGTGTTGTCTTGCTAACTATTGCAAGCGCCCTTTTAATAATACATTATTGTCCTTGAAACATTCCGTGCTTGCCTTCTTGAAGGCTCCGTTTCTGTATTTAAAATGATGATCAGACTGTTAATCCTCACCACTTTTCAGCTGGATGATTGTCACCATCAAACTAATTGAGTCCCTCTTCTTCAGCCTCCTTCTTTGGCAATCCATCTTGCTAATCATCTAAAAGTGTCCTCTTGCTTTCAGCTTTCCAGAGTTCAGACGCTTTATTAACCTAGGTGGTGGAGTGGTTAAGTGCTTTGTGTGCTAACCAGAAGATTGGCAGTACAAACCCGCCACTGGCACCTTGGAAACTTTAGGATACAGTTCTGCTCTGTCTTGTAGGGTTGCTATGAGTCTCAGTTAACTCAAAGGCAGTGGGTTTGGTTTATTTTGGTTAATGACTGACATTAGTATGATCTGTATTAAGTGTTCCAATATTAATTTCTCTTCCCCTAGGAATGTCCTGAGTCCTGTAACTCAAGTATGTATGTGAACGATTGTATCACTCTCTAGGGACAAATGCCCCAATCAGTAACAGTCGAAGACAGGACTAGTCATAGAATTTTAAAACTAGTCACCTAAAAATGTACCCTTGTTCTAGAAATTTATTGTTTAATTTCCAAGGGTTTCGAAATTTTCCTGTTGTCTTTCTGTTAATGATTTCTAGTGTGACAGCTATAGACATTATTTTCATGCAGACCGTATTTGGTTAGATTATTATTTTTTTAAGTTCATTCTGGCAGTCTCTGTCTTTTAACTGGTAGATTTATATTTAATGTAATATGTAAGACTTAAGTCTCCCATTCTATTTTCCTTTATTGTTTTCCTCTGTCACTCCTAAAAGGTTACTTGAACACATATTTTTCTTAAGAACTTCATTTTCATATACCTTTAGTGATTTTTTTAAGTACATTTGTATGGTTTTCCAGTGGTTGCATAAGAGATAACAATATGCATAGTACTTATTGTACTTCGCTAGTGTTAACACTTTATTACTTTGAGTAGAATGTTAATTCTACCTTTATGGTATAGAGCCCTGGTAGCACAGTAATTACGAGCTTGGCTGCTAATCAGATGTCTGATAATCGGAATCCACCAGCCTTCCTTGGAAACCCCATGGGGCAGTGTCCTATATGGTCACTGTGAATCAGAATGACTTCATAGCAATATTTTTTTTTAGTGATAATGATTATCTTAAATATTACTTCTACATACATTCAAAACCACATCAGACACTATTCTAATTTTTGCTTCTGTCGAACATAACTTTGAAAACTCAACAGGAGAAGAATAGTCTATTGCATTTACTGATTTCTTCCCTTTTCTGTTATCCATTTCTGATGATTGAGGCTTCCTGCCATTGTAATTCTCTATAAAGCTATTTCTTGAGTTATTTATTGATTTACTGGAATAGGTTTTCTGGCAACAGATTCTTTTAGCTTTCCTTCATCTGAAATATATTTATTTTAGTTTCATCTCTAAAATATGTTTTCAGCGAATGTAGGATTCTGGAGTGACAGCTCTGTTTCTTTCAACACTTAGAAATGTTTTCAACACTTAGAAGGCTTTCTGGCCTTCATGGTTTGTGACAAGAACTTTTTTCCTCACTTGAATTTTCTCAGTAGGTAAGGGAGAATATTACCTATAATGTTTTTCTCTGTATACTTTTAAGAATCTTAATTTGTCTTTAGTTTTCAAAAGTTCAGCTATGATTTGTCTTAGTATGTATTTTGTTACATTTATTCTACTACAGGTTTCTTTAGACTGATATTGTTTTGGCTCACATAGTTCTGAATGCATAGATTTAGGTCTTTAGTCAAATTTAGGGACTTTTTAATTGTTATTTCTTCAAATATTCTTCCACACTACCTTTTTTCTGGTGGTGTAGTGAGTTAAGTGCTATGTCTGCTAACCAAAAGTTGGCAGTTCAAATCTACCAGGTACTCCTTGGAAACTCTATTGGGCAGTTCTGCTCTGACTTCTAGGGTCACTATGAGTCAGACACAACTCAGTGGCAGTGGGTACGTGGTTTTTTTTTTCCTCCTTTTCCATCTTGGATTGTTGTACTCTGCTGGCACTAATGTTACAAGATGGTATATTATGAAATATGTAGTATAAACTCCTAGTGATCAAATGAGATTATCAGGAGATAAGATCACCACCAATGGGAAACTCTGGAAGTAATCACCTGTAGGATGTGACAGTAATTTGGGCTGAACTTTAAAGAAATATTTGGCATGTGGCAAAACGGATTGTTGAAAACAGATTTTAAATGGGGAATGAATGGCATGAGCGAACACACAGTGAGAGGGAAATGAATCTGGCCTATTTACATGGGATCCTTTCATTGTTTTCCTACCTCAAAAACTTTCCCTAAGTGGCTATGTGATTTACTCAGAACTGCATGCATTTGAAAGATCTTATCAGATTAAAGTGGGAGAAGAAGAGATAAGTTGGATAAATGGTTAATTAGGATCTATATTTACTTGCTGTAGCAAAAAAAAAACTTCCAAATACAATGGCATAATTAACAATGAAGTTTATTTCTCTCTCACAAATGAGTTCAGAAGTAGGGGAGCAGTTCAGGACTGGGAGGCTGCTCTGTACCATAAGATCATCTAAAGAGTTAGGTTCCTTCTATTACTCGGCTCCCCCATCAACACCATCATGTCAGATCCCTTTATGTACTTAACCTTCCCCCATAAAATTTGTACAGAATTGTAATATGAACTGCATATGTATCTGTATCCTCCATTTGATCGTGACCTTCTTGGATTTAAAAGACTTGTTGAACTCCCAGCCTGTGATATACTTGGAAATTCTTAACTAATCCTAACTCATTTGTTCCCGAACTTTTCAACTATTGTATAAACAGCTTTATTTAATGTTCTTAAGTACCAAAGAAATGCTTTATGCAAAGCTGAAGAAATTCATCTAGCAAGATGAACTCACAAGTCTGCTTGATTTATAGCCTGTACACAAGGTCTGACAATTAACTCCGCAAACTCATGCTAGAAAAAGTGCTGCATACCTCCTTGCTGAATATCAGTGTGGTCACCTTCAAAGCACTCCCCTTCCGAAGCTATGCACCAGTGCCGGTGCCTAATCCACCCTTCAAAGCAATTTTGAAACACTTTTTTTTTTTTGGAATGGCCATCAGTGCTGTCGCTTGATGTCCTGAATGTCATCAAAATATCTTCCTTTCAATGTTTCCTTTATCTTTGGGTACAGAAAAAAGTCATTGGGGATCAGATCAAGTGAGTAGGGAGGGTGTTCCAATACAGTTGTTTGTTTACTGGCTAAAAACTCTCTCACAGACAGTGGCATGTGAGCTGGTGCATTGTTGTTATGCAAGAGACATGAGTTGCTGGCAAAAAGTTCAGATCATTTTTTACTAACTTTTCCACACAACCTTTCAACACTTCCAAATGGTAAACTTGGTTAACTGTTGGTCTAGTTGGTACAAATCCATAATGAACAATCCCTCTGATATCAAAAGAGGTTAGCAACACCATTTTGCCTGTTGATTTGGACTGACAGAACTTGTTTTGGTTGTGTAGGATTGACTTCTAATGTGCACTGTGATGCTTTGTTTCAGCATCATATTGGTACACTCATGTTTCATCACCAGGGATAACATGACCCAAAACATTGTGTTTCCTTTCCAAAAGGCCTCAGCAAACTCCAACAATCCTTTGCTTTTGTTCATTGGTGAGCTCTCACCAGCAAGATAGGACCATTTTCGCACACGTCTTTCTCATGCCAAGATTTCCAGTGAAGATTTTCCTGTTTCTCTACTGATAGTTGCTTGGTCTCCTATGCTTATTGCAGTCAAGTGACAATTTTGATGCACAATTCAATGAGTTTTTGCAATGTTTTCATCAATCCTGCATGGTACTGGCCTCCCTGACCTGTCTTCATCAGTGACACTTTCTCTTACCTTAGGAAAATATTCCATCCATTTGCACATTGCCATTTTCTTCATGGCATTGTCCCTATAAACATGGACTAATGTGTCCCTGATTTCACTTCCACTCTTTCCATGTTCAAGAAGAAATTTAATGTTTGTTTGTTGCTCTAATTCAAGCTCCAATATTCTTGTGATGCCACACCAAAACACACAACAATAATGAATGCCACACAGCAGGACACTGCAACCTGTCAGCGTGAACACAGCTGTGAGACATGGATATATCAAGGTTATGAAGCCTTACCAAGTTGTTTGTATGGTGCTGCCAACATAAGCACAGGGTGCCAGATTCATGAACTTAACTGTCAGACGTCGTATGACTGCCAGTTCTTGGGAGCATAGGCATGCGCTGTGGAGGCAGACCATCTTATGAATGAATCTTGGCCCTGCCCGTACCATGTATGCTAGAGATGAATGAAGATTGATAGAAGAAGCCAGGCCCAAAGAACAATGGAAGAATGGAATTCTGGTTTGGCCTTTATCATGGATTGAATTGTGTCTTATCAAGAAGGTGTGTAGCAATTTGGCTGAGCCATGACTCCAAGTGTGTGATTGCCCTTCATTTTGTGATTTTCCTGTGCTGTAAATCCTACATGGCACTTGGCTTGGCTGGCCAAATCCTACTCTGTGAGACTCTAATACCCTTGCTAAGGTCACCTCTCTGCTGCAATATAAAGGGAATTTCTCTGGAGTGTGGCTTGCATCACCTTTCTTCTTTCATCCTACAAGAGATAGAAGGAAAGGGAAGGAAGCAGAAAGTTGGGGACTTCATACCACCAAGAAAGCAGTGCCAGGAGCAGAGTGTGTCCTTCAGATAAGAGGGTCCTATGCAGAGATGCACTCAGACCAAAGAAAGACTGATACAACAGAAGGACCTTCCTCCAAGGTGGACAGAGTGCAGTCCCCTGGAGCTGGCACCCTGAATTCAGACTTCTAGTCTACTAAACTTTGTGAGAATAAACGTTGCATTGTTAAAGCCATCTACTTGTGATATTTCTGTGAGCAGTATGAGATGACTAAGATGAGATGACTAAGATGACTAAGCAATGTAAGATGACTGAGAGAATTTGATGCTAAGTGAGTGGGGTGCTGCTGTAACTGATACCTATAATGTGGAAGCAGTTTTGAAGCTGTGAATGGATGGAAGAGTCAGAAGGAACTGAAGAAACCTATTAAAAACAAAGAAGGCACAGATGGTGAGAAACAAGCAGCAGAGGACTGGCAACAGCAGCAGCAGTGGATAGGCAGCTGCAGAGCCAAGCCAGTGAAAGACAGTGCTGGAGCTGACCCACAGAGTGAGACAGCTGAGTGCCTGTGCATAGGAGGCTTCCTGGCAGAGTGAAGTGACTCTAGACACTTAAATTAGTGGAGATACAGAGCTTTGAAACACTTGCTACAGGAGGGAAGATATGGGTGTGAGGCCCACACCAAGAGGCCATACGAAGCAGAAGCTGAAAAGACTAGGAACACAAGAAGCTGAGCTGTCTCAGTCTCAAAAGGTAGAATAATGACCTCAGGGGTTTCAAAAGGTAGAGCCATGGCCTCTGGTATTTCTGAGGGAGGAGTTGCCACTCAGATGGACTAGGAAAATGGTGCAGCTAAAGCCAGGAGAGTAGAGTTGTCCTAGTGGGCCTGGAATCTGGAGCTGTAGTCCAGGGTGAAGAGACCTCCACTCAGCATTTAGAGAGTGTGGCCAACACCCAGCGTCTTACACATTGTATAAGATACCTCAGAAATGGAATAGTAGTTTCAAAGCTTTCAGGGCTACTGTAATGTGTTCTGCTGATATGCTTGGTGCCTATTATGCCTTCTTCACCTGCAACTTCTCACATTTGTAATGGAAACACCTAGCTTGTGCCAATGTGTTCTACCTTTGTAAATTTACTTTGGAGGTAGATAACTTGTATTCTCAATGTCACAGATGTAGAAAAATGTTTGTATTTGAACTTGCAGATGTTTTAAAACTTTAGCAATAATATGTGGTGACCGTGTTTTGCATACTGCCAAGATATGATTCTTTGGAGGCCAAAGGGTGGAATATCATGGATTCAGTTGTCTCCCCACCCAATCCCCCAAAAAATTTCTAGCAATTTTGCTGGGCCATGATTCCCAGTATTGTGTGGTTGCCCACCATTTTATGATTTTCCTAAACTGTAAAATATAATCTCTACCTTTGGTTAATACATTGGATTATGTTGGATATGATTAAGGTGGTACTGTAACACCCTTCCTGAGGTCACCTCCCTGTCCCACTGTAAAAGGCGTTTCCCTGAAGGGTGGCTTGCACCACCTTTTATCCTATAAGAGATAAAGGGAAAGAGAAGCAAGCAGAGAGTTGGGGACCTCATAGCATCAAGAAAACAGCACTGGGAGCAAAACATGTCCTTCGGACCTGAGGTTCCTTTGTAGAGATGCTCTTAGATGCTCAAAGATGCTCAAAGAAAGGAAGGCACAACAGAAGGACCTTCCTCCAGAACCAACAGAGATAGAGTATATTCCCTGGGAGCCAGCACCCTGAATTCAGACTTCTAGCCTACTGGTCTGTGTGAAAATAAACTTTTCTTTGTTGAAACTAACCACTTGTAGTATTTCTGTTAGAGTAGTATCAGATGACTAAGACAGTCTTTAATGTGGGAGAGGACGGGATGAGACTGACTTCATTGTATTTGCTTTAGTGAGAATGATATAGCTAGAAGACTTGAACAGTGACATGGCGAAGGGAAAGTGTATGAGGACTAGGGAGGAAGGATCTGAGTCTTGTGGAGGGGATGGAGCCCTTCTGTTTGATATGCCTGCAGCCAGACTCCCCCAGGCTAACAAGAAAAAGAGGCAGTCAATGCTTGGATAGTGTCATCTATTGCACAGACAGATTTAGAAAGACTTTGACTAATGACCATTCACTGTTACCAGATGCACATTTGCACATGCCTGCACACTTGTGTTTGCTTATGAATACATCTAAACATTCTTGCATTCACTTTCACTTTCTGTTGTTTCTTGCTCTTTCACTAAACTCTAAGGTTCTGGGGCCATCTCCAGTTTCTTTCTTTGTCCTTATGTCTTATGTAATGCATGCTCAATTCCCTCCACCACTCATTATCTCTATCACTTTGTCTAAGCTGCCTCATTATTCCTTTTCTGAAAGATCAGAAAAATCATTACTGCTGTAGAGTGCTTAAGAGATTAAGTGAGACACAAGTTGAACGCTGCTTTAGCATGGTGGACAGTGATGGACCTCCCTTTGAGCATGAGTGTCTTCTTCCACACATCCTTGTGTTCTCTTCTCTTTTGTGATGGGTGTGCATCCACATCCATTGCACACAGAGCCCCTTCAGTCCTCAGAGACTAGCTCAATAGCTACGTGACAGGTACCAGAAAAAAAGTGCCTTTCTTTTGCTGCTCTCCATCTCCCTAAGAGAACCTTTGCAAGAGGAATAGTTCCCCCTCCTTCATAATTGGAGAACTGAGACTCAAGAAAAGTAAAACAAATTGCCCAATGAGCCATAGCTAGTGAACCACAGAGCCAGAATCAAATACAACCCCAGAGCTAGAATGCATTTCTTAATACTTGGTACCAGCCCTTAAACTGGCACTTAACTTTCCATCATCTAGTACATGTCCAGGAATGGGACATGGTCTTCTGATTAAACAGCCATTCTGATTTACTAAAATTCATGTGTGCTACATCAGACTTAGAGTAATAATAACTCACCCTTCTTTTGTGGGGCAGTGTGCTGAAACCTTTTGGTTCATTCATGGTTATACCCTCAGCAGCGCATTCTAGGAACACACAATGGAAGCACACTCAGTTCATACTTAAATGTATTACTAAATGTTTCTGAAAGACCTTCCCAATCCTTTAGTGAGTGAACTGGATTTGAGACTAGTTGAGAAGAGAAAGATAAAGGAGACAGAAGGCAACACTTCCATCAAATTATAAGTCAGATGTTTGACAGGAGAGATAGTCATAGTAATCATTCTTTGAAGTCCATGTTTTCCTGAGTGTGTAACTAAGACACATAGGGGGTAAAAGGGATTATTGAATAACAACAGAAAATCTCTGACACACTGCAGAATGAATATTTCTGCTCTGTCTGAGTCACTTGACTACATGCTTGCACATGCAAGCATGTCCCCTACCCCCACAAATCTACCTTAAATACAAGTCTTTGTAATTATACACCCACGCCCTTCATTCCTGTGTACATAGATTTGTACATATTCAATTATAACTATTTTTCAGCTTGTGAAAAAATATGGAAACCTGTTAAGCATAGACTTTGCGGGCAAGCCTACTGTTGTTGTATCTGGATTGCCCTTAATTAAAGAAGTCCTTGTCAGCGAGGACCAAAACTTTCTTACTCGTCCACTGTCTCCTGTCCGAGAACGTATCTTCAAGACGTATGGTAAGTTACCTGATTAATATAAGACCTGTGTGTTTCATGCTGTTACAGGATATTAAAGGTGTTTTTGTGACTTTAATTCTTTGACATTGTCATAAACCAGGTGCCTTATAAAATTCGTATTGTTAATGGAAGCTGGACGTCCATGTTTCTCAGTTTAAGGCACCCACTCTGAGGATCTGCACTGTCAGTCTTAATGTCCAGGATTTCGGAGAAGCTGCACCTCCTGCAGAAACTCATTGTGAATGTTTTCATAACCAAGTTTACTCCATGAAAGAACAGGAAAATGCAATATATTGTCTTGTTCTTTCCCATTCCGAACTTCCCTCTCCAGCAAATGGATGTGGATCTCTTGACTTGTGCTGCTCGTCTACTTCCTTCTTCTTGCCTCTACTTCCTTGTGCTTTATCATTACGGTTGTGATATATAGTGTCTTAAGTCTTCTAATTTATCATAAACCAAGACATTTTAGAACAGGCTGGCATAAATATTTTAAAATTATTATCAAATAACTTAAGCACTCAAAAATTTAAATGGAAAATTCATATCTATTACTTTGTTGATGGGCTATATTTTTTTCAGGTGCTTGCCAGTCCCTCTTTGAAATAGTTCATCCATTTTATCATTGTCCATTCACTGTATTTATTTTATGCCATATGAAACATTGCGCTAGATCCAAGGAATATATAACAGTGAATAGAAAAGATAAGGTCCCTTCTCTATGTAATTTACATTCCACTCAGGGCAAGTTTCCAGGCTAACATAGATTAAGACAAAGGACACAGTGGTCTACTTCTGAAAGGAGTTAAGACAGTGAAAATGTTATGAATAGCAGCAGAACATTATCCGACGCAGTCCCAGAAGATGAACACCTCACTTTGGAAGGCACTCAGAAGATGACTGGGGAAGAGCTTTCTCTTCAAAGTAGAATTAATGTTAATGATGTAGAGACAGTTAATCTTTTAAGACCTTATTTTTTGATGTGGCGTGTCTCAAAATAAAAAGAAACAGGTACAAACATCTGTTAATCATCAGAACCTGCAATATAGGAAGTTGAATCTAAGAAAACTGGAAAAATGAAACAGGAAGCATAAACATTCAATCGCCTGGAATGGAATAGGATTAGTCATTTTAAATTGGACAATCTTATGGTGTACTATGCTGGGTGTCATGGATTGACCCATGTCCCCCCCCCCCCCGCCCACCAAAATTAGTGTAGCCATGTGGCTTGGCCATGATTCTCAACATTTTATGACTGTTCTCCATTTCGGGATTTTCCTGTGCTGTATGTTAGAGGATTAGGGTGAGACTGTAAATCCCTTCATAAGATCACCTCCCTGCTCCACAGTAAAGGGAGTTTCCCTGGAGCATGGCTTGCACCACTCCTCATGCTTTCATTCTATGAGAGATAAAAGGAAAGGGAAGCAAGTAGAGAATTGGGAACCTTATACTACCAAGAAGGCAGCACCAAGAGCAGAGCATGTCCTTTGAACCTGAGTTTCCTGTGCCAAGATGCACCCATTGAATTTGCACTCAGCCTACTACACTGTGATAATTTCACTTATTGAATAGACTTGTAACTTGTAAATGGATTTGTGGCTTATTGGACGGTGACAATAAAGTTTCTCTTCATTAAACCACCCACTTGTGGTATTTTTGTTAGAGCAGTACCAGATGACTAAAACACTGGGAATGACAACTTGAAAAGGAATGACATTGCATTCATCATCAAAAAGAGCATTTCAACATCTATCCTGAAATATAACACTGTCAGTGAGGGGATAATATCCATATTCGTACAAGGAAGACCAGTAAATACAAGTGTTACTTAAATTCACACACCAGCCGCTAAAGCCAAAGATGAAGAAATTGAAGATTTTTACCAAATTCTGCAATTAATCAAACATGCAATCAGTGTGCACTGATGATTACTGGTAATTGGAATGAGAAAAAGTTGGGAGAAAAGAAGGGTTGATAGTTGGAAGATATGGTCTTGTGATAGAAATGCTGCAAAGATTGTGTGATTGAACTTTGGAAGACCAGCAACTTCTTCATTGCTATTACCTTTTTTCAGCATTATAAACTGTGACTATGCACATAGACTTTGCCAGATGGAACACACAGGAATCAAATCATCTATATCTGTGATAAGAGAAAATAGAAACCTCAGTATCATTAGTCAGAGCAAGGGCAGGTGTGAGTGGCAGATCAGACAATCAGTTACTCCTATGAAGTTCAGGTTGAAACTGAAGGAAATTAGAACAAAGTCCATGAGGGCCAAAATATGACCTTCAGTATATTCCACCTGAATTTAGAGACCATCTCAAGAATAGTTTTGACACATTGAGCATTAGTGACTAAAGACCAGATGACTTGTGAAATAACTTCAAGAACATCACACATAGATCTAAATGGATGTCTGAAGAGGCTCTGAAACTTGCTCTTGAATGTCAAGTAGCTAAAGCAAAAGGAAAAAACGATAGTCAAATAGCTGAATAGAAGACTTCAAAGAGCAGCTCCAGAAAGCAAAGTATTGCAATGACATGTACAAAGTGCTGTAGATAGACAACCAAGACAGAATAGTATGCTTTATTAAGTTGAAAGAACTGAAGAAAGAATTCCATATTTGACTTGTGATACTGAGGATTCTACATGGAAAGTGTGGAATGACTTAGGAAGCAGCAGAAGATAATAGAAGGTGGCAGGGCCAAGATGGCAGAGTAGTCAGATGCTTCCTGTGGTCTTTCTTACAACAAACACCTGGAAAAAAAGGGACTCAATTACGTAGGACACTCTAAGACCCTGAACATCAAAAACACAGTTGAGCAGTCACACTGAGTGGCAGAGGGAGGGAGAGAAATTTCTGAATCAGCAAGGAGTTGCCATATCTGACCTTTCAGAAGCTGGTACCTGCAGGCTGGATCCAGTGGTGCCAGAGTGGCGAGGCAAGCAGTGGAGTTCAGTAAGTGTTTTCCACACTGGGAGAGAACATGTGTCAGAGAGTACACTCATACCTCTAGAATCAGTGAAAAACAGCACTTGATTGGCAAAGGATAAGTAATTTACATCTAATCTACTGCATTAATCAAAAACACTCCTTTGAGATAAACCTATAAACCTGCTGCCTCCCACTTACCTACCCTCCTCCCACTCTACACTGGATCCGACTGGCTACAGAGACTGATATGTCCCCTTGGCTAGAGGTAGGAATCTGTGCACCTGAGCCATTCTTCTGGCCTTGGAAAGGGGACAAATTAACAAAGAGGGAAAAATAATCTACTGGCTCCCCTAACCCGGGAACTAAGGACAGAAACAGTTCCTTAGCTTAGCCACAGGCATAAGAGGTCCATGGACTTTGAATGCCTTTCACCCCTTCATTGACCTATATGGGCCCACAAAACAGCATAGGCATTCATTAGTATAGTACAACAGGGTATATATGTGAACTCTAATTTCACTATTATCATCTATATGATGGAAAGGCAAATTTTTGACATTTGACACTGCACTGCCTATTAAACAGGGTCCTCACCTACCCACAACTGGGGCCTGAAATCTAGTGGCTGCACCCTCATCCTTTAGCCACCTGTGACAAGGGTCCAAGAATAAGTGGTGCCTCCCAGTCCTTATAGCCAATAGCACTAGGTAGCCATAGTCCAGCTATAAAACCTACCCACTTACACATTCTGGGAAACAGAACACACTTTCTTCACAGACACTTGGGGTGGCTGTCAGCCCCTTGCCTTGCACAGTGTATGACCCCGTACTACAACCAAGTACTTATGTGTACACCAATTACTCCTACCTGTCTGACTGTATGTGAAAGCCTGCAACACACACTTGGTGACTGACTACCTGGATACCTGAGCTGAATCCATATAAGAAATGTGAACAGAGTCCTGTGCTCATATACCAAGTAAGAGTTCTCACCACATTGTGACAGAACACTAGAGCTTCAAAGGTGTCAATAATCAAACTAACTGATGTGACCAGCCTATTTGGGGAAATCAAAGCAGAGCAAGAAGTTAGGACACAGTGAAAAATATATGTATAATAACTTATTAATGGCTTAGAGAGAACAATCATATCAAATCGCATAAAGAGGCAGATCATGATGACTTTAGAAAGTTCTGAAAACAAAGACTCAAGAAATCTTAGCTATCAAATAATTACACTGGATGTAAGTGGATTAAATCTTCCGATAATGAGACAGTAGCAGAATGGATTGAAAAACCATGATCTGTCTCTGTATTGCCTACAAGAGACACACTTAAAACTTAAAGACACAAACTAAAACTCAAAAGATGACTAGTCCATCCTTTGAGTTTTAGTTTGTGTCTATTATTTCATAGCTAAGATTTTTAGAGCTGTCATTTTAATGCCTTTTTGCTGTATTACTGGCAGTTTCTTTGTTCCATTTATTTTTCTGTGCTGAGTGATTTTTCCTTACGTATTTCCTTTTCCTCATTGTTGTTGGTGTTTTGTATTTGCTGACTCTTTGTGTTTTTCTTGGTTTATAGTTTGGTCTGTTAGATTGTTAGTTTCCTTCTTGGTTACCTTTATATATATGTATATATACAAAACAATCCAAAAAGAGTAGGAGTGGCAATACTAATTTCTGCTAAAACAGGCTTTACAGTAAAATCTGCCACAAAGGTTAAGGAAGAATACTGCATAATGATTAAAAGGACAATACATCAGGAGGACGTAAACAGATTAAACATTGATGTACCTAGTGACAGGGCTCCAAAATAACAGCATTGAAAAGAGAAATAGCTCCACAATACCAGGAGACTTCAACACACCACTTTCAGTGAACAACAAAATATCCAGAAAGAAACTCAATAAAAACACAGAAAACATCTACATGTCACAACCAAGCAATTTGACCTTGTAGACACATACAGAACATTCCACCAAACAGTAGCCAAGTTATATTTTATTTTCCAGTGCATATGAAACATTTTCCAGAATAGACCATATATTAGGCCATAAAGCAAACCATACCAGAATGCAAATAACTGAAATATCACAAAGCATGTTCTCTGATCCTGAAGCCATAAAAGTGGAAATCAGTAACAGAAAAGGAAAGGAAGGAAGCAAGGAGGAAGGGAGCGAGGGAGGAGGGGAGAGAGGGAAGAAACATGTGGAACCTGAACAACCTCTTGGTCAAATACTACTGGATTATAAAATAAGTTAAGGGCAGAACAAATAAATTCACAGAATCAAATGAGAATGAAAATACCCACTACCAAAAACTTGGGGACATAGCAAAAACAGTGCTCAGAGGTCCATTTGTAGCTATAAATCCATGCATTCAAGAAGAAAAAAGGGCCAAAATCAAAGCATTAACCCTACAAGTCTAACAGATAGAAAGAGCAGCACAAAAGCCCCAGCACAAGAAGAAAGCAAATGATAAACTTAGAGGAGAATTGAATGAAACACAAAATAGAAAAATAATTGAAGGAATTAACAAGATCAAAAGCTGGTTCTTTGAAAAGATGAACAAAATCAATAAACTACTGGCCAGACCGAAAAACGAAAAACAGGAAAGTAAGGAAATAATCTGAATAAGAAATAAAATGGGCAATGTCACAACTGACCCAACTGAAATTGAAAAAAATCACAACAGAGTACTATGAAAAACTGTACTCTAACAAATTTGAAAACTTGTAAGAAATAGACAAGTTTCTGGACACACTACCTGCTGAAACTAACAGAGAGGCTGAACAATTAAATAAACCTGTAACAAAAGAAGAGATTGAAAAGGTAATTAAAAAAAGAAAGAAAGAAGAAAAAAAAAAGCTCTGACCCTGATGGCTTTACAGAAGAATTCTACATAACTCAGCAAAAAGTTAAACTGCTATTACTAAGAGTATTTCAGAGCATAGAGAAGGATGGAATACTCCCAAGCTCATTCTATGAAGCCAGAATGACCCTGATATCAAAAACAGGTAAAGACACACCAAAGCCAAGCCAAGTGCCATCGAGTCGGATCCGACTCATGGCCACATGCATGCAAATTATAGACCAAAATCCTTCTTAAAGTTAGACACAAATATCCTCAAAAAATTCTAGCCAATAGAATTGAACTTATCAAAAAAATAATTCACCCTGACAAAGTGGGGTTCATATACCAGGGATGTAGGGGTGGTTCAACATTCAATCATATAAATAAATGACAAAAAAATGACATGATTTTATCAACTGATACAAAAAAGGCATTTAACAAGCTCCAGCACTCATTTATGTTAAAAGCACACAGCAAAATAGGAATAGAAGGGAAAGTCTGCAACATAATAAAGGGCATTTATACAAAACCAAGAAACTCTGGTTAAGTGCTACAGCTGCTAAGAAAAAGATCAGCAGTTCAAATATACCTGCTGCTCCTTGGAAACCCTATGGGGCAATGCTACTCTGTCCTATAGGGTCACAAGGAGTCAGAATTGAATTGACAGTGGTGGGTAGTGTGGTGGTGGTAGATACAAAGCTGATGGCCAACATCATTCTAAATGGAAAAAGTCTGAATGCATTCGCCTTGAGAATGGGAACCAGACAAAGATATCTTTGTCACAACTTTTGTTCAACATTATGTTGGAGGTTCTAACCAGAGCAATTAGAAATACAAAAAGAAATAAAGAACATCCACATTGGTAAGGAAGAAATAAAACCACTTTATTTCTGTTTACAGATAATAGATACTATATATATAATATATATGTTATAAATTATAATATAAAAAAACCTGCAGTCTTTGAGTCAGCTGCGACTCATAGCGACCCTAAAGGTCAGAAGTAGAACTGCTCTGTAGATTTTCCAAGGAGTGTCTGGCTCATTGGAACTGCCAATCTTTTGGTCAGCAGATGTAGCACTTAACCCACTACAACACCAGGGTTCCCAAATTATATATATTATAAAATATAATGTACATGTATATAATATTATATACAGAGAACCCTAAAGAATCTACCAAAAAAAAAAAAAAAAAAAAAAAAAAGACTACTGGAACTAATAGGAGAGTTCACCAAACGATCAGAATACAAGATAAATGTACAAAACTCAGTTGGATTTCTCTACAGCAACAAAGAGCATGTCGAAGAGGAAATCACCAAAGCAATATCACTTAAATTAACCCCCAAGAGAGGATGAAATGCTTAGGAATAAATCTAACCAAAGACATAAAAAAACTATACAAAGAAAATTACAAGACACTATTGCAGGAAATCAAAAGAGGCCCACATAAGTGGAAAAGCATACCTTGTTCATGGACAGCAAGACTCAACATTACGAAAATGCCTGTTCTACTGACAGCAATCTATAGATACAATGCAATCCTGATCCAAATCCCAATGGTATTTTTTAATGAGATAGAGAAAGCAATCACCAACTTCATACAGAAAAGGAAGAGACCCAGGTTAAAAAGAAGAACAAAGTGGGAGGCCTCACACCACCTGATTTGAGAACTTGTTATACTGCTATGGTAGTCAAAACAGCCTGGTATTGAAACAAAGCAGATTCATAGACCAATGGAACAGAATTCAGACTCCAAACATAAAATCACCCACCTATATGTAGCTGATATTTGACAAAGGGCCAAAGGCCATCAATTGGTAAAAGGCAATCTCTTCAACGAATGGTGTTGGCAAGCTGGATATCCATCTGCAATACAAATGAAACAAGGCCCATACGTTATACCATGTACAAAAGCGAATTCAAAATGGATCAAAGACCTAAATAGAATATCTGAAACGATACAGACCATAGAATTAAAAAAATAAGGGCAATGCTAGGAGCCTTGATACACTGCATAAACAGAATGCAAAACATTACTGACAATGCTCAAACACCAGAAGGCAAACTAGATAACTGGAGCTCTTAAAAATGATGCACTTATATTCATCAAAAGACTTTGCCAAAAGAGTAAAAAGACAGCTTACAGACAGAAAAAAATTGAGCATGACAAATCCAATTAGTATCTTATCTTGAAAATTTTCAAGATGCTGCAAAAATTTCTACAACAAGAAGATAAATAACCCAATTTAAAAAATGGGCAAAGGATATGAACGGGCACTTCAACAAAGGCTCCTAATGGATTCATGAGGTAATGCTCAGAATCATTAGCCATTAGAGAAATGTAAATCAAAACTAAAATGAGATACCATCTCACCTGAACAAAAAGTTTATCCAAAACACACAAAGTAATAAATGTTGGAGAGGCTGTAGAGAGACTGGAATACTTACACAGTGCTGGTAGCAATGCAAAGTGGTACAACCACTTTGGAAATTGATTTGATGCTTCCTTAAAAAGCTAGTCACAGAAGTACCATGCAATCCAGCAGTCCCACTCCTCAGAATATATGCTAGAGAAATAGGAGCTGTCACAAGAATAGATATGTGCATACCTATGTTCATTGCAGCACTGTTCACAATAGCAACAAGATGGAAACAATGTAGGTGCCTATCAAAAGATGAATGGATAAACAGGTCATGGTGTTCGTACAGTGGAGTACTATGTAGTGCTAAAGAACAATGATGAATCTGTGAAATAGAACATGGAGGGATATGGAAGGCATTATGCTGAGTGAAATTGGTTGCAAAAGGATAAATATGAGACCACTGTTACAAGAACTCCAGAAAAGGTTTAAATACAGAAGAAAGCCTTCTTTGGTGGTTACAAGTGTGGAGTGGGACAGAGAAGGGTATTCACTAACTAGATAATATACATTAATTATTTTAGATGAAAGGAAGGACAACACACATACGGGAGAAGTCAACACAACTGGACTAAATCAAAAGCTAAGAAGTTTGCAGAATACAACCAAAAACTCCAAGGGACAGGATAGCAGGGGCAGTGGTCTAGGGACTGTGGTTTCATGGGGCATCTAGGTCAACTGGCATAGCAAAGCTTATTAATAAAATGTTCTGCATCCGTGGCATCCAGGGTCTTAAATACTAGCACGTCGCCATCTAAGATGCATCCACAGATTCCCCCCTACCTGGAGCAAAGGAGAGTGAAGAACACCACAGTCAGAAGGAAAACGTGATCCCAAGAAACAGGGGACATAAACCAGATGCTCCCTTAGCCTGAGACCAGAAGAACTAGATGGTACCCGGCTACCACCAATGACAGTCCTAACAGAGAATGTAGCAGAGTTTCTGGTGGAACAGGAGAAAAGTGAGGCACAGAACTCAAATTTTAGTTAAAAGACCACATGAGATGATCTGACAGAGTGGAGGGACCCAAGACATGGCACCAGTACTCTGTTAGCCTAGACCTGAAACTATTTCTGAAGCCAACTCTTCATACAAAGATCAGACTAGACTACAAGACATAAAATGGTAATGGTGAAGAATGTGCTTTTTGGCAGGAATAGATACATGAGACTAAATGGACAACTCCTGTCTGGAGACAAGATGAGAAGGCAGAAGGGGACAGGTACTGGTTGCACGGACAAGGAAACTCAGGGTGGAGAAGCGTGTGCTGTCACATTGTAGGGAGAACAACTATGGTCATGTAACAACATGTGTATAAGTTTTTGCATAAAAACTGACTTGAATTGTAAACTTGCACTTAAAGCAAAATGCGTAAAAAGAAAAAAAAAGCAAGGGTAGTGAGACTGTGTCTCATATACTCTGGAGATGTTATCAGGAGGGATCAGTCCCTGGGGAAGAACATCATGCTTGGTAAAACAGAGGATCACTCTTCGAACACAACTGGATTGGACTTGGCAGTGCAGAGTGACCATATATTGGATGCACTTTATAGTTCTATGCATCTGTAGGATATCATCCTACTGACCTCTGGCTGGAGGTCAGTAAATTTATACAGGAATGTAGATTTTCACTCAGTCATAATAAAAAAAAATAATTAACTAATTAATTTAAAAAAAACGGAGGCTCACTGAAAAAAGAGGAAGAACCGCAGTGATAGATTGATAACAGTGGCTGCAACAATGGGCAACAATGGGCACAGGATGGCACAGGGGTGGGCAATGTTTCATTTGTTTTGCAGAGGATCCTTATGAGTCAGAACCAGCTTGACAGTACCTTAGCAGCCAGAACAGAGAGACAATACCATCTAGTTCTAACTAAAACTTAAAGTGTTAATTGGAAGATAAGTTCAGGGAGCACTTATTAGGGGTTATCTAATATAATAAATGGATTCAGGGAAAGCTCACCGAAGGAAAGGACAGTTTAATAAAGTGAAGAAAGGGAAGAATTCAGGCAGAGAGAATAGCATAAGAAAAGCCCTGAGGTAGGGAAGACAGTGAACTTAAGGAACTGAAAGTGTACCAGTTCAGGTGAGAGAACACAGGAATTAAATGGAGATAATGGCTTGAGATGAAATTGCTGAGCCTCGCATGTTCCTGTAAAGACTTTAAAAAAAAATTCTGATAACAATGGAAGCTATTGAATGATTTTTAGTAGAGAAGGGAATCATCATGTATGCAATGTATATTTTTAATGCTCATTTAGGCTCCAGAGTAGATCATGGAATGAAAGGACCAAGGGTAGATGCACCCAGATACATTTTCCGTTTATTGTAGCATTCTAGGTTAGAGACAGTGCAAGTCTGCACTAGGGAATTGGCAAGACACAGGGTAGCTCAGAACAGAATAGTGACAATGGAATATGCATGAATTCAAGACAGTCAGTGGGTAAATCCAATATGATATAATGAGCTGGTTTGGTTTAGATTGGTTTGGATTAGTGAGCAGTTGTATAGAGAAAATCCTGAATGCAGTCTTAGGTATGCTGATTTAAAGATGCCTTTAAGTTGGTAAAATCAACCATGTAGCTGTATATATGTGTCTGGAGCCCAGGGACAGAAATAGATGATCAGAGTATGTCATTTAGAATTTCAGGAGTTGACGAGATTCCCCAGAAATGGTATATAGAGGGACAAGAGAAGCGATTTTAGACCTAATCTTAAAGAACTTCAAAATTTTATAAAAGATAAGCCAACCAAAGATAAGGGAAATTACTGTGACAGAATTAAGTGGAAAATCTGGAGTGTCATGTCTGAAGGACCTCTGGAAGAGAGTTTTAAGAAAGAAATGTCTAATGCTGTTGAAAGATCAAGGAAGATGAAGTTGAAAGTATCATTGGATTTGACAACAGAGAAAGGCAACTTCATGGGATGAAGAAGACAGCAGAGCCAAAGCTAGATATTAAAAAGAGGTGGAGAGCACTCTGGAAGTGAAGAAATGGAGAGTAGTATGGTGTATTAGTCATCTAGTGCTGCTCTAACAGAAATAATATGAGTGGAAGATGACTTTAGCAAAGAAAATCCTATTCCTACACAGTCTAGTAGAACAAGTCCAAATTCAGGATGTCCACTCCAGGGGAAAGACTTTCCCTCTCTGTCAGCTCTAGAGGAAGGACCTTGTGTTGCATCAGTCTTTGGTCAGGGAGCATCTTGGCATGGGAACCTCGGGTCTGAAGTATGTGCTGTACTCCTGGTGCCACTTTCTTGATGGTATGAAGTTCCCAACTCTCTCCTTACTTCTCTTTCTTTTCATCTCTTGTAGGGTAAAAGGTGGTACAAGCCGCACTCCAGGGAAACTCTCTTAGTAACGATGTTGCAGTCCTACCCTAATCCTCTTTCAACATTATCATTCTATTAGCCACAGGCAGAGATGAGGCTTTACAGTATAGGAAAAACACAAAATGGTGGGAAATCACACAATATTGGTAATTATAACCCAGTCAAATTTCTATACATATTTTGTGGGGGACACAATTCAATCTGTGATGTATAGCATTCTGTGATACAAAACAAAATGGTGATCTGATGAAACCATTGTTTTAATCACGTAAGAAAAACTAAACTCACTGTTGTTCAGTAGATTCCAACTTATGGCAACCCTCTTAGTCATCTAGTGGTGCTATAACAGAAATACCACTAGTGGATGACTTTAACAAAGAGAAGTTTATTCTCTCACAGTCCAGTGGGCTATCAATTTAGCTTCAGGGTGTCAGCTCCAGGGAAATGTCTTCTCTGTCTGTCTGCTCTGGGGAAAGTTTCTTGTCATCAATCTTCCCCTGGTTCAGGAGCTTCTCAGTGCAGATACCCCAGGTCCAAAGGGTGCACTGTCCTCCAGGCTCTTGTTTCTTGGTGGTATGAGGTGCCCATGTCTCTCTGCTTACTGCTCCCTTTTATATCTCAAAAATGATTGGTTTAAAATATAATCTAATCTTGTGATTGACTCATTAGTATAACTGCACTAATCCCAACTCATCAATGTCATAGATGTAGGATTTACAACGCACAGGAAAATCACATGAGATGACAAAATGATGAACAATCACAATAGTGGGAATCATGGCCTAGCCTAATTGACAGATATTTTGGGAGGACACAATTCAATCCGTAACAAACACTGATATTTTTCCCCCTTTGCTTGTGTTATTCTTCTTTCTCCTTGGAATTCTGCTGCATGAATTATTCCTTCATCTTTAAAGACCTAGTTCAAATAGAACTTCTCTGTCCTATAAAAGTGTTCTTGCCTACTGAACAATATGAACTTTGTTTCATTCTTGAGTGGACTCCTAGTATTTAATGAAACGTAAACTCTTAAATATACTGAAGTGACTAATAATGAAAGCAATGGCTTTTTAATTAGGTAAACCTGAATGTGATTACCTGTTCATCTGCTTACTAACTGCTATGTGAACAAGCAAAGCTTACTTTGTCCTCTGTGCCTGTTTTCTCATCAGTAAAATGGAGATAGTCATTGTTCCTACTCCACTGAGTGTCTGTGAGTACTAAGTTACTTAATGTATGAAAAATAGTTGGTAAAGTTCCTGGTCTAGCAAGCATTCAGTAACTGTCAAGCATTATATTCAATGCTTTAGGATTATTTCTGTGAATAGGATTCCAGTGCTTAAAAACTTTTCCTTTCCTCCACCGCACATTCCTATACCATTTGTCAGAGGTTCACATGATAGAAGCAAATCTGTGTAATGTTGACTTTCTTTTTCCCAGGATTGATCACATCCAGTGGCCAGGGGTGGAAGGAGCAGAGAAGGTTTGCTCTGACAACACTAAGGAATTTTGGTTTAGGAAAGAAGAGCTTAGAAGAACGTATTCAGGAGGAAGCCCACTACCTTGTGGAGGCAATACAAGAGAAGACAGGTGAGGGTTTCACAGGGAGAGGGGCAGGAGTTTGTGGCTCATTCATTCACTGAACAAATACTTACTAAGTGTAGGTTTCTTTCTTGTACCTAGCACTGTGCTGGGCACTAAAGCTGTAACAGTGATCAGCTAACCGTGAATCCTACCTTCATGGAATTCAAACAAGAAGAAAAACATTCAAAACCTTACTGAATTTAAACTCTGGCCATAATTTTACTTGACAAGCATTGTCTGAGTACTTGCTACTTGTCAGACACTGTGCAGGGGGCTGTGGCCGTCATGTCATATGTGGTATGTTGTATGTCATATAGAGTAGACCTTCCTTAGGAAGGAGAAAGAAATCAATTGGGAGGATCCATGTCTTTCTTCCTCTGCCTCTAGGACAGCCTTTCGAAACTCACTTCAAGATCAACAACGCAGTTTCCAATATCATTTGCTCCATTATCTTTGGGAAGCGTTTTGAGTATCAGGATGAAGAGTTTCAAGAGCTACTGAAGTTGCTGGACGAAGTCTTACATCTGCCATTTACAAATTCGGTCTCTGTAAGCAGCTGTCTTTCCACAACTCAGCTAAAAATATTGGGCTGTTGTCAGACACACATGGGTTCTTCCTTGTGTATTCATTTTTTTAGCTGAAATGTAACCTTTTCAATTAGCTTCAATGAAAAATGTATTTGAAGTTAATCAGTTGACTTCACTGCTTCTAATAATAGTAAAATATACACAGAACATTTCTAACGTTGATGTCAAGCACAGAAGTCCATGATGCAGGTACTTGTGCACCTCTGCTATTCTTTTTAAAAATACAATGATATTACATTGGATGAAATTAAAGAGGGATGTAGAGAAGAGGCCTTTGAGTCCGTCTTTTCTACACCCCTTTAATGCTCTCCATTTTCTGTCTTCCTTAGAGGTACTGTTCTGTGTCTGGCTTCTTGCTCAGCAGATTCTTTTCTGATCAGTCTCTATTGATTGCTCTTTTCTAAGGTTGATTTGCATGCCATTGTATGAATATGCCACTGTTGTTAATCTATTTTCTATTAATAAACCTTTGAGTTACTTCCAGTCTTTGCACTGGAAGAAATGCAGAAAGAGCTGTCATAAACATTCTTGAACAAGTGTTTTTTGTGGACATACCTAATCATTTCTTTTACGTATGTCCCCCTGGAAGAAAAAGATGTCGAAAAAGTTTCCAGACTGGCTGTGCTATTCACATAACCACCAAGACTTAATATCATCAGTCCTTTGGTTTCTTAGGGTGTTGCCCTTTGGGGTCCAAACCTCATGCTCTTCCTAAGTGGATCCTAAACTCAGGATTTTGTCTCTTTAGGTCTGTGAGTCTATCAAAAATTCTATTCACTTTCTTGGTTTCTGAGCAACTTTATGGATTAGGAAGACAGTGCTAGGGAGGGACTGATGACAGAAGTTCAGCCTCTCTGGATTTCTTCTTTTCCTGAAATTCCTCACTACTTTGGGGTGTACATGTATTGTGTTTGAATCTTCTCTCAGTAGGAAAGTTAGCCTAAATTATCCAGGCAGCCATTACCAAAATTGAAAAATTGCCTTGTTAAAGAAAAAGCAAAGAAGTTTGAGATTATTGAAAACATACATAAAGGTAGAGATAATAATAAATAATGAATCACTGTATACCCATCAATCAGCTCCAACAGGGATCAACACTTGAACAACCTAATTTAGCTGCACCCGTACCCACTATTGCCCATTCCTTGACTCTTCTGCAATGAATTACAGACCTCAGTTACTGAATCCATAGATTCTTCTGTGTATTATTTTGAAAGGACTATTTTCTTTTTTTTTTAATTTTTTATTTAATATAACTGAGTGAAAATGTACATTCATGTATAAATTTACGTACCTACCTATATGCAGCTTCCACTGCTCTCCCTGCCCAGTGACAGCACACTGTTCCTCTCTACTCCATACATGTCTCATTCTCCCAACAGTGGACCTATTTTCATAAAATCAAAATATTACTGCACCTAAAAAATATTAATTCTTTAATGTCATTGAACACCTAGCACCAGTCTAGATTTCCCCACATATCTTATGTTTTTCTTTATGGTTGTTTTCTTTGTATCAGAAGCCAAACAAAGCTTATCAATTTAGTTGCTATGTCTCTCGGGGCTCATTTAACACGTAGTCTGTGGCTTCACGCACACTCCTCTGCCTATCACCATCACGACCACTTTATCTTTGTACTTCGTTTATTGACAAAGTTGAGTCATTTGTCCTGCAGAGTGTTCCACATTCTCTAGTTTTCTCATTGTATTCCTTTGGCATTTAATATATTCTTCTATCTATGTGTTTTATATACCCTCAGAATTCTAGAGAATTGATCAAAATCAGGGTTGCTTCTAGAAAGATTACCTTTTCAGGAAGTACCTAATGTCTGGTTGTCTCTATTTTTTATGTTGAAATTGATCACTGGGTTCATGTTTTCAGAATGATCCATTTATTACAGCATTCCCTGTCAGCTGTTTAACTGATCATCTTAGAAATCATGGAAGATCACTGCTGAGATCTTTTTTTTTGAATATTCAAATTGGTTATATTGTAATTCTTTTATTCCTCCAATTTAGTTGGCTATTGATTGTTAATTTTGCATTCATCAACTTTGATTCATTCCTGTTAATATTATAAATTGTCCATGAATGATTTTGTAGACAATCCTATCATCTATAAATAATGATGGCTTCATTTTTTCCCTTCTAGTTCTCATACCATTAATTTCTTTTTCTTGCATAATTTTAATGGCTAGTGTAGAAGGTAAAAGGATCATGAGCGATAGGACAGTTAGTGTTGGGTAAGCAAGGACCAGTTTGCGTAAGGGCTTATAGGCACAGGTAAGCATGTAGATGTCTTTTCTGGCATCTGGAAAGCCAGTGGGGGATTAGAGCCAAGAAATGCCATGATATGATTAAACTGTTAAGTGATCACTGGCAATGCTGTGAGAAATAGACTAGTACTAGAGCTAGTGGTACAATTAAGAAAAGGGTTGGAGGTTACCACAGCATCCAGTTAAGATATGATGGTGATTTGCACTAAGGAGTTTGAACGGTGGCAAGCTCTTGGAGTGGTGAGAAGTGGTATGAGTTTGCCCATATATTTTGGCTATCCAGAAAAACCAAACTCATTACTGTGGAGTCAGTTTTGACTCACAGCAACACTACAGGCCAAAGTAGAGCTGCCCCATACAGTTTCTAAGGAATACCTGGTGGATTTGAACTGCCAACCTTTTGGTTAACAGCCATAGCACTTAACATTATGCCACCAGGGCTCTATATTTTGGACGGAAAACTGAAATTCTCTTTAGAAGGATGAGAGAGAAAGAGATGTCAAGGATAACTCAAAGGTTTGAGTATAAGCCAATGAGAGAGACAGGAAAAGAGAAGATTGATTCTGTGGTCTTAAGGTGTGGGAAAGTGGCAGTATGTTGTCTCCATAATTGTTTTGTTTTTACAATTAGTTCTACAACAGCTTTCCCTGGATAATGAAATTCCTTCCTGGATGTCACCAAACAATTTTTAGAAACTGGGATAAATTGAAATTGTTTGTTTCTCATGTGATTGAAAACCACAAGAGAGACTGGAATCCTGCTGAACCAAGGGATTTTATTGACGCTTACCTCATGGAAATGACAAAGGTGAGGAAATTAGAGCTGTTTCTTACATTTTGTTCTTTAAGAGGAAAGGTGGGTACATTATCTTTCTATTATTTTCTGTAATAAATTATGTGCTTCACTTTGGTGAGTGGTGTCTGGGTGAGCGGCCATCTAAGATGCATCAATTGCTCTCAAACCACCTGGAACAAAGGAAAACAAAGAACACCTAAGTAATGAGGAAAATATGAGCCCAAGAAAACAGAAAAGGCCGTATGAACCAGGGACTCCATTAACCTGAGGCAAGAATAACTAGACAGTGGCTGGCCAAGCTGACAGGGAGTACAACACAGAGTCTCTGAAGAAGCAGAAGGAAAGTGAGGTGCAGAATTCAAATTCGAGTAGAAAGACCAGACTTAATGATCTGATAGAGACCAGAGGGACCCTAGAAGACATGGCCCCTTGACTATCTGTTAGCTGAAACTAAAACCATGCCTGAAGCTAGCTCTCCAGACAAAGATTAGACAGGGCTACAAAACATAAAATGATACTCATGAAGAGTGTGCTTCTTAGCTCAAGACTAAACGGACAACTCCTGTCTGTAGGGGAAACATGAGAAGTCAGAAAGGAACAGGAGTTGATTGAGCAGACACAGGAAATTAGGGTAGAAAGGAGGAGTGTGCTGTCACATTATAGAGAGAGCAACTAGGGTCACGTAACAATGTGTGTATAAATTATTGTATAAGAAAATAGCCTGAACTGTAGGCTTTGCACAATAAAAAAGAATTAAGTGCTGTAATAAGTTATCATAAATGTAGTGGCTTAAAACAACGTGAACATATTCTCTGACAGTTCCGGATGTCAGAAATTGAAAATTAGTTTTACTGGGCAAAAATCCAGGCATGAGTAGTGCTAGTTGCCTCTGGAGGCTCTGGGAAGATTTTGTTTCCTTGCCTTTTCCAGCTTTTAGAGGCTGCCTGCGTTCTTTGGCTTATTCCTCTTCCTCCATCTTCAAAGCTACCAGCATAGCATCGTCTCTCTTCTCCAACCACGGCTCCTTTCTGTCCTTGGGTGTTCTCTTTGGCCTTCTTCCCTCCCTCTTCTAGCACCCTTCATAATAACATTGGACTCATGTGGATAATCTACTATATCTTAACCTCAAGATGTTGCCCTTAATCCCATCTGCAAACAAAATCCATTTCCTTCAAGTCTATTCTGACTCATAGTGATGCTGTAGGACAGAATGAAACTAGTCTGCAGAGTTTCCAAGGCCGTAAATCTTTACTGAAGCAGACTGCTGTAATGATCTCACGTGGAGCCACTGATGGGTTTGAACCATCAACTTTCAGTTAGCAGCTGAGTGCTTAACACCATTGTGTCACCAGGGTTCTTTGTCTGGGTAACACGATGTATTCACAATCTTCTGGGGTTTAGGACATTTATGTCTTTGAAAGTCGTTATTCAGCCTACCACAGAAGGAAAAATGGGCACTATTTCATTATGTACAAGTAGCATTAACTGAGGATTAATCAGACAACTGGAAAAAAAAAAAAAAACATGATAGCAGTTTAATAGCATTTGGTTTGAGGCCCTGGGAATGCCCAAATACTGCCTTCTCATCCCCCCCATCTACTGTTTATCGTTCTCTGAAGAAGCTCTACTGAAAAGGAAAAATAGAAATTGAGCATGAAAGCACTGTTTCAGTATGTGATAGGTCTGTGTCCAGCTACCTGAGGAACCTTGGTTACACAGTAGTTAAATAGTTAAGTACTCAGCTGCTGACCAGAAGGCCAGAGGTTGGAATCCACCAGGTGCTCCTTGGGAGAAAGATGTGGCAGTGTGATTCTGTGAAGATTACAGCCTTGGGACCTCTAAGTGGCAGTGCTCGTCTGCCCTGTAGGGTCACTGTGAGTGAAAATCGACTCCATGACATCAATTTTGGTTTGATTTAGAGGCCTGGTGCTGTTGGTTAAGAGCTCTGCTGCTAAACAAGGGGTTGGTAATTCAAATCCACCAGCTGGTTCTTGCAAACTCATGAGCCAGTTTTACTCCATCCTATAGTGTTTCTGTGAGTCAGAATAGATAGCATTGGTGACCTATACCTACCCTCAGCCCCCGTATCAGAGCACAAGTAAAGCTGTATAGAATATCTGCATTCAGCCTTGGCACCTAGGTGGGGCTTTTCCCTCCATACACCCCTACACCACCTACTTTCCAACCTTACAGAAAAGAAGCAGGAAGAAAGCAAGAGTGAATGTACAGCCTTTGACACAGTGATTCTTCCACTTAACACACATCATTCAATCAGTGTCTTGATTTTGGAATCTTCAGATTAATGGTTCCTTCCCCCAGAGTAGGCAGGTGGGTGATTTCTTTCCACATACTCTTTTATTTCACCTACTTGGCACTGCATTCACAGCAGCATGGTTTTCTCCTCAAAAGAGGAGACTATACTTGCTATATTCTGTATTAAGAAGAATATTGACAGATTGAAGGATCCAGAAGAATCCATCCAGACCATCGTGCCAGGAGGAACAGGAGATCGAATTAGAGAGGTTAATTTAGAAAGGAAAAGGAGAATGATGAGGTATGAGAATTGTTGTAGGGAAGGAGAATTGAGCTTCTTTTTTTCTGCTAACTGTAAAACACTTGTTGATTATCTGCTGTGTGCCTGTTGCATTTCAGGCAGCTCACGTAATCTCATGAGGTTATTTCCATTTTACAGTATGGGAAACTAAGCACAGAAATATTAAGTAACTCACCTTAGATCATAGAGCTAGTGAGGATGTGGCTATTGGAATTCAAGTCTGTCTTTTTCATAGTCCATTCTCTTTCCTTTTCCCCAAATTATGAGTGTAAGAAAACTATTTTTTGGTTTTCATCAGCACATGGATCAGGGTGAAGCTTATGGTAGTGCTATAGTACCCTACGCCTTCTGAGGAAGCCAAAGGGAAAGTCAGTTCTTCTAGGGGCTCTCTTTCCAAATTCCTTCCCCAGGATGATGCCCCTGTGTTGTGTGGCAATGATGAATAAACTAAGAAACACTTCTCTTTCTAGCATACAGGCAATACTACTTCAAGTTTCCATGAAGAAAACCTTGTCTACAGCACCCTGGACCTCTTCTTGGCTGGAACAGAGACAACTTCTACAACGCTGCGCTGGGCTCTCCTTTACATGGCCATCTACCCGCAAATCCAAGGTGAACATTCGTGTGTTTGGACACAATGAATGCCTCCTGGAATATGTTGCCCCAGGGTTGGGACCCAAAAAGACAGGAAGAGCAATCATGAGATGACTCAAGAACTAGGACATTCCTTAATTTTCCTTCAGGGACTGTGATCACTCTTGGTAATGTAGTTATAGTGCAAATATTCTCACTCACAAAGCTGAGATTCTAGTGAAGGCAATAAAATCAATTTATACTGTATTAAATATCATAAAAGACATTCTTATATGAAAATCTAGACCTTTAAGCAATGAGCTGCCATTGACCTCTGGATAATGTCCGTACACCTCAATCTGGTGTATAATATCCTCAGGTATCCCCTTTTCTATCAGCTTCAATCCCACCCACTCGGCACACTGCCCTTACTAAATGCTATGTCATTTTTCCATTGCACTGTTCTTATTAGATCTCTGTTCATTTACATGTGCTATTCCTTCTACCAAAAATGCAATGCCCAATTCTTAAGGAGTCTGATCAGATACTGCTTCCCTTATGATGTGTTCTCACTCTTTGAAGAAATTGCTAGCATTTTCAGTTTTTAGAGACAAAGGAATCACACATCTTTTCTTTATTGACATGTTTGAAGTTTGAAGTTTCACTTTACACACATTGTCTTGATGAAAACTTAGTCATATGCTCACACAGTTGCAAGGGAGTCTGGGTAATGTCTTTAACTGGGCAGCCAGTTAAAATGTTTATTGCTACAGTAAAAGAGGAGAACAGATGATGGGAGACAGCTAGTAGTTTCTGTCATTTGTTGGACTCTCACCTGAATACGTATTCTGCAATTCCCCAAATATCCATACAATGAATGTAAATGTATCCCCACTAATGAGAGGAGGAAACTGAGGCTCAGATAGACTAATTAATTTGCAGTGTTAATGTTATGGCACAGGAGTCTAATCCACATTTATGTCAAACTAGACTCATTGTCACTCTTACATACCGCCTTGAGAAACTGGTCTGTAGACCCTGTGTTAATCTTTACAGCCACAGCACTGATCTCAAACATACCAATGTGCTTGAATATGATCCAGGACTGGGCAGTGTTGCCTTCTGTTATACATAAAGTCACCATGAACAGGAGTCAGCTGGATGACAGCTAATAACATTAACAGCAGTATAATCTTAGGCATTTTGACCCTGGTTATTCCATTCCTTAACTTCACTGGGCTCAAAAAAAATCATGGCATTGCAGTTTTTCTAAATAAGCCCTTTGAAGGATTAACAGCTGTTTGTTCCTAACCTGATCACTATTTCAAATACAACAGGTGAGGCCTGTTGTATTTGAAGAAAGCATAAAAGTTAAGAAAATTAATAGAACTCTTCCTTCTTCTCCAGAGAAAGTCCAAGCTGAGATCGACAGAGTGATTGGCCAGACACGACAGGCCAGCCTGAATGACCGAGAGCACATGCCCTACACCAATGCTGTCATCCATGAGGTGCAGAGAATGGGCAACGTCGTCCCTATGAATGTCCCCAGAGAAGTGACATTTGATACCACTGTGGGTGGATACTACCTGCCAAAGGTAACTGGTCTCTGGTCTTCAAGTCCGTCTTTTTCGACAGTAGGAGTCTGAATTTGAAAATGAACACCTGTTCACATCTTAAGCCATTACTCAAGTAGGGAAACAGATATGTTATACATGATATCATACTAGTTTTTTTCACCTGATCTTGGGCTTTAGAACACTAATGCACCTAGGGAAATCTGTGGCCAAGTAAGTTTAGAGAAAGACTTAAAAACTTCTCAGACTATAGCCCCCAAGAAAATAAAATACCTGCAAATAAATCAAAGTAGAGAAATAAGAGACCTACCCAGAGAGAACTACAAGCCCTTACTGCAAGAAACCAAAACAGACTTACATAAATGTGGAAACTACTCTGCTCATGGATAGGAAGACCTAACGTGAAAATGACTATTCTACACAAAGCAATTTACATATACAGTGCAATCCCAATTCAAATTCCAGTGTTACTTTTTAATGAGATGGAGAAACTAATCACCAACTTTGTCTGGACAGGAAAGAAATCCTGAAGAAGTGAAGCACTATTGAAGAAGAGGAACACAGTGGGAGGCCTCACACTACCCAACTCTGAACCTGTTACACTGCCACAGTAGTCAGAATAGCGTGGTACTGGTACAAAAAGACACATATAGATCAATGGAATTGAGTTAAGACCCCAGAGATGCCACCATCCTCTTATGAACAGTTGATATTTGACAAAGATCCTAAGATTGTAAACTGGGGTAAAAACAGTCTCTTTAACAAATAGTATTGGCAAAACTGGATATCCATCTGCAAAAAAAACTGAAATAAGACTCGTTTCTTACACTTTGCATACAAACACAAAATGGATCAAAGACCTAAATATCAAACCTAAAGTGACAAAGATCATGCCAGAAAAAATAGGGTCAACAGTAGGCAGATTATAAAATCTGAGAAAGCACGAGCAACAGAAGAGAAAATAGATAAATGGGAATGATTAAGAATCAAACACTTTGCTTATCCCAAGACTTTACCAAAATAGTTAAAGGCCACCTACAGAATGGGAAAAAAAATATTTAGCAACTACATGTTGGACCGACATCTACCCTCCACAATCTACAAGATACTGCAAAATATCAACAAGATAAAGGTAAATAACCCAGTTAAGCAATGGGCAAGGGAGATGGACAGATACTTCATGAAAAAAGACATCCAGGGCCAAAAGACAAGAGGAAATGTTCACAATTAGTAGGTGTTAGAGAAATCCGAATCAAAACTACAATGAGATACCATCTCACCCTAACAAGGTTGACCATAATCCAAAAAACACAGAACAACAAATGTTGGAGAGGCCATGGAGAGACTGGAACTCTCCTACATTGCTAGTGGGATTGCAAAATGGCACAACCTCTTTGGAAAGCCATCTGGAGCTTCCTTAAAAAGCTGGAAATAGAGACACAAATTCATCCAGTAATCCCACTGCTCGGAAGATACCCTACTGAAACAAAGGCTACCACACTAACAAATACATGCACACAAATGTTTATTGCAGCACAGTCCACAATAGCAAAAGAGATGGAATCAATGCAGACGCCCATCAAGAGATGAATGGGTAAACAAACTATGGTACACAAACTCAATGGAACACTATGCAATAATAAAGAACAATGGTGATTTTAGGAAGCATCTCATAACCTGGTTTCAATTGGAAGATGTTATGCTGAGTGAAAACAGTCATTTGGAAAATGACAAATATTGTATGAGACCTCTGCCTTAAGGACTGAGAAACAGGCTTATGTGTAGAAGAAAAAACTCTTTGATGGTGACAAGGGTAAAGGTGAGTGGCAGCAAGATTTGGTCATAGATTAGTTGACAGAAATTTGGCAAGGTGAAAGTGGTCACAGTACACAGCAGTAAGTAGATCAATTTAATAGGACTTTGCCATAAACTGAAAGCTCTTCTAATCTCAACCCAATTTTGCAAGGAGAGAGTAGCAGGGGTGGGGGTCTGGGTACCATGCTCTCAGGGGACATGAATGGTAATTGGCAAACTAGCCTATTTCTAAGAAGTCTTCTGCACCCCGTGTTGGTGAGCGGTATCTAGGGTCTCAAGAACTCTGCTAAAAGACCACAGTGGATAGTCTGATGGCCTGGGGGATCCCCTGGGAGCATGGCTTCTAGACCTGCTGCTGCTCCTGCCCAGAAAACACTACTGAGGTCAACTCTTTGGACAAAAAAAGACTGGACTTGGGGACACAGTGTAACTATATGATGTGTGTACTTTATGATTCTATACATTTATGATATGTTGTTCTCCTAGTGTCTTTCTAGATGGGAGAGGAGAGGAGGGTACAGGAATTTGTTAAGAGGATACAACAAGTATAGAATGAAAAGGAGGAGTGTGGTGTCACCAGGCAAGGAGAGCAGAAGGACCTACAGATAGGCAGGCATGCAAAATTAATTTGGATTCTATACTTTGACATAATCACAGTTAAAAAAAAAAAAAGCTTCTCAGAATTTTCACTCTGCTGATTTGCATTGGAGGGCTGCAGTGATTCAATGGTACAATTCTTACCTTTCGTTTGGGAGACCTGGATCTGACTTTTCACTGGGACACCTCAATGCAGTTTGAAACCACCAGTGGCTGCATGGGAGAAGGATGTCACAGTCTGCTTCTGTAAAGGTTTACAACCTTGGAAACCCTCAGAGATCACTAGCGGTCAGAATCAGTTCAATGGCAGTGAGTTTGGGGGCACTTCGGCACAGCCACTAGCTGCCTGGCAGTGGAGGTTTAAGTGTTGCTATGACGTTGAATATGTTTCATCAGAGCTTCCAGATGAGGAAGGGGCTAGAAAGAAAGGCCTGAGGATTGCCTTCTGAAAATCAGCCGATGAAAACTGTGGCTCATAACAGTCTGATCCTGCTGTGCCTGGGATGCATTGTGAATCTTGATGAGGGATCAGTGGGCATCAGTTCTCAGGCATACTTGGCCACAGAACCCTTTTCTTTCTTCGGGTAGATCTCAAAGGACTAGGCACTTGCTGCATGTAATCCTGGGGCTGTGGAATGTTAAGATGGAAAGGGACATTGAAAACACCTGAGTCAACATCGCATTCATGCTGGTGTTTCTAATATCCTTGCAGGTATTTTCCAGCTCTTACTTACAGCCCCAGTGATAGAGTACTTACTGCCACAAAAAGGGAATGAACTCAGGTGTGTGCAACATTAATTAGAGTGACAGAGGAGCCAGCATTATCAGCAGTGATTACGTGCTGTAGACTCTCAAGATTCTTTCACATTGTCTCCCTCAGTCCTCAGAATAACTCTTTGTTATACCCATTTCTGAGGAGCTCTGGGGGTGCAATGGTTAAGAACTCAGCTGCTAACCAAGCTAGTTCAAACCCTGTGGCTCCCACTTGGAAACCCTGTGGGTCAGTTCCACTCTATTCTATAAGATCACCATGAGTCAGAACCAGCTCGACCCCAATGGGTTTTGGTATAACCATCTTTTATTTAGATCAGGATGTTGAGGCTCAGAGAAATTAAACACCTTGCCTAAGGTCTCTCAGCTGCTAAGGGACAAAGTTGGGATCCAGAATCAGATCTCTTCTGATTCTGAGGTTTGTCTTTTTTTGTATTGCACCACGTTCCCTCCACAGAAATCACTTAGAGTCTCTCTGTAATTTTCCTTAATTATCGCTGTGGTTAAGTGCTTTTCAGTCAGCCCTAGACTCATGGTGACCCAATGCAGTAGTGAACAAAGTGCTGCCCAGTCATGTGTGTCCTCATGACTAGTTGCAGATTGAACCATTGTGATCCATAGAGTTTTGGGTGGCCAATGTCGGAAATAGATTCCTGTCCAATTCCATAGTTCTCACAGAGGAATTCTCATCCTAGTTCTCACAGAGGAATTCTGATCCTTCTCTCCCCATCCCTCCAGATCTTTACAGACAGCCCTCCTGTGCCCTCTAATGGCCTCTCTAGACTTGGTACATTCTAGCATCTCTTCTCTTGGTTTCTTGCCACCTGGATCAGCCTCTGGGGGTCCACTCCAGTTTGTCAATGTTCCTCTGAGTATGTTGTACCCAGGAACAATCTCAAGTTCCCCTGAGTACGTCATACTTAGGAACAATGTCAATAGGAAGAAACAGAGGAACTTTGCATACCTTTTTGTCACTCATTGGTTACCTCTTGGTTTCCCCTTGGTCACACCTTGGACACTGTCCCTACAGAGCCAGGAAAAGCATCTGTACATAGACGATTTCCTTATTGATCAGTCATTTCATAGTAAAGGTTGAAGTCTAAACTCTGAGTGCTGTTGGCATTTTATAGGCCCCTTCTACTATTGATTTTTAAATTCAACTTTAATAACTAGCCTGCAAACCAGGAGATCTAGTTGACTGTCTCTTACAGAGAGTGAGAACCAGGGGGCCAGGCAGACTTGGTTCATATCACAGCTCTGCCTTCAAATCCAACCATGGGCACGTTAGTTAACATCTTAAAACTACAATTTGTTTATCTGTAAAGTGCATAGAAACGTCTTTGGCAAAATCCTTCTAGAGGTAAAATGTTTTGTAGAGTGCTCCCAATTATTTGTTATTAACTCAACAAATATTTATTAAGGACCTAATGCACTCAGGTTGGGAGCAACAACCCTGAGCAAGAAAATAATCATACAAATATTTGGCTAGACAATTACAACCCCCCCAAAGCATAAAGGGTTCTATAAAATGCAAATTTGGTGGAGCAGGGATAGTAGCAGGAGTGATCAGAGAAGGTTTCCAAAATGGAAATCCTGTTTGGATTGAGATTGAAAGGAACATTAAAGGTAGCTTAGTGACAAAGTGGTGACAAAAGAGCCTTCCAGATGATAGGGGTGGGGACAGCAGCAAAAGCCTCAAAGTGAATGGGGATGTGGCATTTTTAGAAACTGAAAGAAGACCTCTGTAGTAGGAACGCAGGCAGGAGCAGGGGGTGGCCCAGACAACGTCAGATGATGGATCTTTAAGCTTAGAGGGATGAGAAGATACTAAGAGTGTCATGGGCTGAATTGTGTCCCCTAAAATATATGTGTAGCCGTGCGGCTGGGCCATGATTCCCAGTATTTTCTGCTTGTCCTTCATTTTGTGATTTTCCTGTGCTGTATGTTAAAGGATTAGGATGAGACTGTAAATCCCTTCATAGGATTATCTCCCTGCTCCACTGTAAAGCGAGTTTCCCTGGAGTATGGTATGTCCCACCCTTAATCCTTTCACCCTATAAGAGATAAAAGGGAACAAAGTAAGCCCAGAATTGGCAACCTCCTACCATCAAAAAAGTAGTACTAGAGAAGAGCTCATCCTTCAGACCTGAGTTTCCTGCACCAAGACGCTCCCTGGACAAAGACTAATACAATACCGGACTTTCCTCCAGAGGCCACATGGGAGAAAGCCTTCCCCTGGAGCAGACATCCTGAATTTCGACTTGCAGCCTACCAGACTGTCTAAGAATAAACATTCCTCTGTTAAAGCCATCCACTCTGTGGTATTTCTATTAGGGCAGCACTAGCTGACTAAAACAAAGGGTTTCAGGTTGTAGGCGGGAGTAGGTGAGTGAGTATGGTTTGTTGTAGTCATTTTCAATGCTCTCTCTGCTTTCAGGATACAGAGTAGATTCTCAGGGGCAAGAGAAGGAGTGGGGCATACTTGTTAGCTGCCATAAAGTCAGTTTTCAATTCATGTTGACTCCATATACTATATAGGATTGAACCATTGTGATCCATGGCATTTTCATCGGCTGATTTTTGGAAGTAGGTCACAAGGCCTTTGCTTACAGATTGTTTTGTCTTGAAGCTTTGCTAAAATGCACACAGAAAAACAAATCCATTGCTGTCAAGTCAATTCCAGCTTAATAGTGGCCGTGTAGGACAGAGGTGAATTGCCCTATTTGGTCTGCAAGGAGCGCCACACAGAGTGGGCTACACCTGAAGCGTTCAATGTAGAACATTTTCTGGAGAATGGATTTGAATCGCCAACCTTTGGTTAGCTCTTAACCACTACTCATCACAGCAATACATAAATCAGAAGGATAAACAAGCAAGGTGGTGGCCTAGCCTTGGGTAGTGGCAGTGGTCGTGGAATCAAGGTGACAGAATGAAGAGAAATTCAGGAAGTAAAATCTGTCCTTTGGATGAAGGCAGAGTGAGGGGAAAGGATGCCTTAAGGACCTCTCCTGGGTTTCTCACCTGTGTAACCGGATAAAGGCAGGTGACCTTCACTGGGCTCCCTGATTCTACTATGAAACCTACTGGGAGAGGGGGTACCATGTACTAGACATTTGTTGTTGTTAAATGTTGTCAAATCAGTTCTGACATAGGGACCCTATAGAACAGAATAAAACTGCCCCATAGGGTTTCTAAGAGCAATGGCTAGATTTTAACTGCTGACTTTTTGGGTTAGTAACAGTAGCTCACCATAGCTCCTAATTGCTGTGCTATCAGATCTTCAAAGAGTGGCACTGGAGGGGAGAAAATGTGAGAAGCAGATGATTCAAACATCCTTTATCTTTGTGGAGCTGCCAAAGTTATCCCCTCACTGAGCAGCTGGATTGATTTGGGTACAATGATGTCTGGCCAACTGCTCCATTATTTTTTACCTGCTGCATACATGTCCCCTCCCAAGTCCCACACTGACCTGTCAATTTAGAGAAGATACATTCTGTAGTAAGTAGTAGTCAAACTTCCGTGGTAAAATTCCCAGCAGGCAGTTCCGATCCATTACTCTGAACTGTCCAGTGGCAAAGAACAAGGTCCTAGGGTGTCAAGCTCTGAAAATGGGGAGCTTGGGAGGGCAGGGGAGTTAAGGGTGTAGGAGCCCAAGAACTGCCTCATTTTGTGTAGGCATGTTGTCTGCATCAAGCCTTGCTGAGTCACTGCTGTCTTCTCTAGGGGACTGTGATCCTGACCAATCTGACGGCACTGCACAGGGACCCCGCAGAGTGGGCTACTCCTGAAACATTCAATCCGGAGCATTTTCTGGAAAATGGACAGTTTAAGAAGAGGGAAGCCTTCATGCCTTTCTCAATAGGTGAGTTGTAATAAATAGGAGTGTGAGGATCTGAAGTCCCTCTATTAGCCTGCCTTCTCCAGTCCCCTCCCAGTAGTCTATCCCTTTAGTTGGAATGTCTCCAGATGACCCCATCCAAAGTCACTCCGTCTTACCATTGGCTGCAGTCCGAGGATTCCCGGGACCAGGCATTGCTTTAAACTGCGCCTAACCACCTGAGCCATCCCTTGCCACTGATGGGCACTGTAGCCTTACTTTGTTCTCCCCGTAGAATATTAAGCCAAAACCAAACCTACAGCCTTGCCACTGATTCCAACTCATAGAGACCCTATAGGACAAAGTAGAACTGCTCCATTAGTAGAGTTTCCAAGGGGCTCCTGCTGAAATGAAAGTGTAGAGCTTTTGGTTAGCAGACATACTGCTTAACTACTATGCTACCAGGGTTTCCAGCTAGAGTACCAGGTACAGAGAAATGTAGAGCCTGCCTCTTGCTCAAAAAGAAGTTTGGACATCTGTTGTTCTGACAGAGTTTTAATATACCTCAAGTTCTTTTTAAGGATCACCCTCATCATGCCAAGCTAGAGTTGGTTTATAATGAAGAGATGGGGAGGGGACAAAGAAAGGGGTTTATTTACCTTCATAGGGTATCAGACAGTGTCATGGACGTCACCAAATCAGGATCTGCTGTGTAAACACTACCTTAGGAGGTTCTTTTGCCTTTTAAAAATCTAATCGAACTTTTTTCAAATCAAATGAATACATATCTGTATTAAACACATGGAAAGGTACAAAAGAGGTTGCAGTGACAATGATCATGTTTCCAAGCCAGTTATTTGTTTGTTCATTTGTTTGTTTTCTTCCTTTAACTCATAACACCGTAGGATGAACAACAGAAATTCTTAGCATATTTCAGACATTGAATTAGATATGTCACAGGCATTGTTTCAAGTAGTTTCCCAGAGGATTAGTCCCATAATTACTGAAACTCTGTGGCAAGCATATAACCTGAGGATATAACAGTGAATAATATAGAAAAAATAAGCCTGCTGTCCTACAGCATGTAATCTAGAGCAGCCTTACAAAGCTCACAGTACTGTCTCCACTATACCATACCGCTGCTATCACGTTCATCCTGAATCAAAGCAACCCCATAGGACAGCAGAGCTGCCCCACAGAGCTTCCAAGGAGCACCTGGTGGATTCTAACTGCTGACCTTCTGGTTAGCAGCTGCCGTTTTTAACGACCGTAGCACCAGGGTTTTCATCCTTATCTCCATTATAAAGATAGGGAAACTGAGGATTACAGGGGTTAAGTATGGCCACTAAAGTCAGTGCCAGGACTTGACACAAGATTTGTCCGACCCTAAAATCTGTGCTCTTTATAAGTACTGTCTCCTAACAATAACTAAATCCCACACAGAATTCACAGCACAGACTGCACAACAGTTTATCCTTAAACTAAGATACACCCAGATTTTCTGAAATAGCATTGCTTCACCAATGGCACTGAAGCTGGAAGAGAAAGGCAAGAAGTGGAATTTGAACCCTAGTTGGTGGTCCTCCGAAGGCCCAGCTCTCCCGCTGTGCCACATTGCCGTAAGAGTCTCAGGACTAACTGTAGCTACATCCTCTGTCTTTTTTCATCTGGTTCTCTGTCACCTTTGTTCACACTGGACAGATCACCTCCTAATAGTGAAAGCTGATACTTAGGAGTATCTTCTACTCTTGTCAGCAATCACTTCAAATATTACGTTACAGCACAAACGTCCAGATTTATGATTCAGTTGTAGTTACTCTTGTTCCTTGGATCTTGTACCAGATCCATGTGGTGCTGAAATACTAGAAATGTGGTGCTCCATGTATCCCATGGAAACCCTGGTGGCGTTTAAGTGCTACGTCTGCTAACCAAAACGTCAATAGTTCAAATCCACCAAGTGTTCCTTGGAAACTCTATAGGGCAGTTCTACCTTGACCTGTAGGGTCACTGTGAGTTTGATGCGACTCAACAGAAGTGGGTATGTATCCCATGGAAAACCTGGTGGTATAGTGGTTAAGTACTATGGCTGCTTACCAGAAAGTCAGCAGTTCAAATCTGCCAGGTGCTCCTTGGAGATTCTATGGGATTGTTCTACTCTGTCTATAAAGTCACTATGAGTTGGAATTGACTTGATAGCAGTGGATTTGGTTTTTTATGTATCCCACATAAATGCCTTCACCTAATTTGGTGAGAGAAGTCTTAATAGATGTTCATGGCTTTAAGAGGAAGAAGCATCCTTCTAGGCTGAGCAATGCCTTCAGACAACAGAAGCTTTTCCTTGCAACTGATTCACATCTCACTTTCTAAGAGTTTTCTCCCATCTTCATTTGCTGAATCATAAATGCTCTACACATACTGCCCTGCTGGGAGTTTGCTGTCAAGAATTGTACTATATCCTCTCAATTATGGATTTCAATGGCAAAGGAAATTATCTCAGTCCGTCCAGTAACTCAGTTGTTAATAATTATTAATTTATGTCTGTTTTCTTAATATAAAGAAACCGAGAATAAGGGAAATATTTTTTCCTCAAGATCATATGCCCAAGGAATTGGCAGAATAGGACTTAAGACTCAGGTTCTTACACTTCTAATTTAATGTTGTCTCTAGCACACCTGGAATGTAATTCACCTTTCCACTTAAAGGCCCCTCTGCTTTAAGTTTGTTAAGCTCTTATGTTTTAGTAAGTATATTGCTCCATAACAAACAGTCCAAAACTCATGAGCTTAAAACAACAAGCTTGCTTTATTGCTCACAAGTCTATAGGTCAACTATGAAATCTGATGATCTTGATTGGGTTGTCTTACTTGTTGGAGAGGTCAGCTGGTTGAAGACGGACCTAGGATGGCCTCAGCTGGAACAGCAGGATTCTTTGCCATATTCTCTCTTATCCTCCAGCAAACTAGCCTAAACTTGTTCACACTGGGGCAATAAGATCTCAGCATACGGTATGGCAGCACGCAAGACCTCTGTTAGGTCTGGCCTTGAAACTGGCACATCATGTGCACTGCATTTTGCTGACCTGTGCTAGTCATAGGGCAACCACAACTCAAGAAGAAGTGTCTTAGTTTCCTAGTGTTGCAGTACCATAAATACCAACACAGACATTTATTTTCTCACAGTTCTGGAAGTTGAAGTCTGAATATGAGGCTCTGGCTTTAGGGGCAGTTCTTGCTCTATCACCTATGAGGCAAGATCATTGTCTCTGTCTCTGACATTGCTTAGTTCTTTGGTGATCTTCAGTTTATACAGCAAAGACTGACCCAGTAAGTAACTATATTAAGAATAATAGGAGGAGATACAAATATGTAAGGGGATAATAGAATCAAATCAGAGGTTTCTGATATGACTTCCATATTATATAGATAGATGACGAAGATGAGAGAGGATGGATGGATGGATGGACAGACAGATGGGAGGATGGACAGAGGATGGAAATGTGGATCTCTATATATGTATTTGTACATGTGCTCACACTATATGCACACATATGTAGTCTCTATTTGTGTCCATTGAGAGAACCTGGGCAAAATACGACCCTCACATCAGTGAGCACACCTGAAGTCCTGATCTCAGATTCTAGTTACTGTGATAACTGAAAGTTGCTAGTTATCATCATAACTAAAAAGGACTAGGGCTTTGGGGAATACAACTGATTGTATGAGAAAGGAAAATGTAAGATGAACCTCGAATGTGTTATGGTGTCAGAAAGTAAGGAAACAGCTGGCTTAAACTGGCACCCTGGAGTATCCTGAGCAGCAAATTAAATGGTAACAGATTATAACCCTTTGAATAAAATGGGCATTGCTGAGTCGTGCTGGTATAAATTAATAAAGGAGGATAAGGGCAAGCATTTTGTTCTCTTAGAATGTCCACAGATACACGTGGAAAGGATGATGGAATTAGAAAATCACCATCTAGTACCTCCAGAGAAATAAATAATTCAGCTAAGAAACACAAATGGATGCTAAAATTAATAGATGAAAGTTCAGTGAGTCATGCTTTATTTATACAGTCTCAAAATATCTATTAATTACAAAAGGAAAAGTAGTTTTATAGGGGAGAACCAATGATCAAAGTTAACATCACCAGTAATGGGACAAATCAAAATCATTGCCACCGGCTAAGAGGCATTTATCACAACATCAGCATCACTTTGGTGATATTCCTGCCAAAAATGCATCACCAGCAATCTGATCATGAGGCAGTGTAAGAGATGCTTTACAGAATAACACATCTGTAAAAAGAGGCTCTGTTGGCACAACTGCCCCGTGCTTGGTGGCCAACCACAAGACTTGTGATTCAAACCCATGAAGCCAGTCCACAGGAGATGGACCCAGAGATCTGCTCCCAAATAGGGTGGAGCCAAGAAAACCCTGTGGGTCAATTCTGCTCTTTCACATGAGGTCACTACAAGTGGGAATCAACTCAACAGCACCCAACAACTGTCTTCAAAAATGTAAAGGTCGTGAAAGTTAAGGAGAGCCTGAAGAACTATTCTAGACTAAAGTTGATTAAAGATTAGACACCAAGAGCATAACAGCTAAATCCTTCGATAATAAAGGATTTGTGGGTGAGACAGAAAGTCTTGAGTGGAATCTGAGGATAAAATGGGGGTAATGCATAAATATTAATTTTCTGACTTTGATGGTATAGTGTGGTTGTGTCAGAATGCCTCATTTGTAGGAAATGCACGCTAGAGATTTCACAGATAATGTAGTCCACTTACATTCTAATAATTCAGGAGAAATAACTTTTTGTATTGTTCTTGCATGTCTTCTGTACATTTGAAATTATTTGAAACTAAAAGGCATGTACAGGAAGCCATTTTGGTGATGCCACCACCCAAAAAGTTTTCTTTAAATGACTTTCTTCCCTGCTGTGAAAATTAAATATACTTTGGATGGAAGTATAAGAAAGAAATCTGTTATACTAATTTTCCAGCTCAATTTAATGATAAACTACAGTGACCATACGGGACAGAGGAGAACTGCCCCATAGAGTTTCCAAGGAGCATCTGGTGGATTTGAACTGCTGATGTTTTGGTTAGCACTTAAGCACTGTATCACCAGGGTTTCCATTTTATAGTTAGAATGTTTTTTACTATCAAAACAATGTTTTAATATATTCATTTTGCTATCTAAAACCACTAAATGATCTGATCTGGTCTATTTGGATTCAGATTAAATTTTATACAATATATAAAGTTCTCGTAAGCACACACACACACACACACACACACACACACACACACAAACACACACAGAGTTTCACTAAATGCCTAGAAAGATTACTTAATTTACCTCAGATTGTACACCTGGAAAGCAAGAGATGAGTTGGATCTGCGGTCTTTTCCTCTGATTCTCAACTCGTGTGCAGGAAGTGGGAGGTAGCGGAGGAAGTGCCGTGTGTGAACTGTGGAGAGTAGGATTAGCCTTGGGCTCCACATTAGAAGCAGAGGTCCTTGTTTAGGAAGGAGGCCTGGGTTGATCTAGAAAGTGGGTGCCACACTGCACCTTCACTCCCTGCTTTCCCTACCTGACCCTCGAAGGTATATATGAGTTTATGATCCAAACTGACTTTCTGTGCATTAGTTTACCTGGGTGGTTGTCAGCCTTCAACAAACTGCTGTAAATGAAGCCTTGGGGACTAGCAGGTCCTTCCTCTGCTCCAGTTTGGTGGGAGGGGGAGAGGATTTCAATCCTGGCTAGACTCCTCCTCCACAAGGGAAAATAATTCAGTCTCATGTCTTTGCTTTTCAGGAAAGCGGGTTTGCCTTGGAGAACAGTTGGCCAGGTCTGAGCTGTTTATTTTCTTCATTTCCCTGGTACAAAACTTTACCTTCAAGCCCCCGGCCAATGAGAAGCTGAGCCTGCAGTTCAGAATGGGCGTCACCGTTGCCCCCATCAGCCACCGGCTCTGTGCGGTTCCTCGAGCCTGATGCTGCTGAAGAAGGGGCTGGAAGAAGAGCGAGAGGAAACACGGAATGTATTCTGAAGCCCCTAGTTCCTGCTCAGAAGTAAAGGAGCAAAAGGAAAGATTGCAGGAATTGAACTCAGAGGAAACTGAGTGGCAGCTCTGCCATCTCCTCTGATGTAGCCTTACCCAAATCTTTTCCATATAAATGATTTGTCTTTTCACGTAGAAAATGAAAATGCATAGTGACTCCTCTCCTGCAAACTGTTGCCCTATTAATCAAAGGAAATAAGGTACAAATTAAAGTTATTTCTACACCATAAAACGACATCATGCAAGTTATAGCTATGGTCTCCTTTCCCCTACCTTAGATATGTATTAACTTCTGACATGTTGACAAAGCTCAGTTTGTTCTAAGTGGTGCAGGATGATTGAGAAGAATTAGAATTTGAATGGTGGGGTGATCAAAGGAGGTAGATATAAAGGTCCGACATTTAGTAGCCCTGGGTGTGTTTTGGAATCCCTAGGTGGTTCAGATGGTTAACACACTCAACTACTCGCTGAAAGGTTAGAGGTTCAAGACTCAAGACCACGCATCATCGTCTTTCAAGAATCAGCTGTTGAAAGCCCTATGGAGCACACTGCTACTCTCACAAACATAGAGTGACTATGAGTTAGAATCAACTTGGCAGCTGGTGTTGATTTTTGCAAGCGTGTGCTTTATCTGATGTGGTCCTCAGAATAACCGTTGGAAAGTCAGCAAGGCAGGTAGTTCTTATTCCTGGTTTATAGTCAGGAAAAGCATGTGTCATTGATGGAGTTTTTACGGTTTGCAGAAGGACATACTATCTTGTCCTTGAATGCAGGCCATATAGTATATGACTACAGTTAATCAAACCTAATTTGTTTGGAGAACAAGGAACAGATGTGGAGAACCGTGATACAGGTAGTTTCCATCTTTAGGCCATTGTTGTAGAGTCATTTCCAACTCATTGTGACCTGATAGTACAGAGTAGAACAGTCCCATAGACCATAAAACAGCAGGCCAGGAAACCCTGATATTCCCTGAAGTTTTGACCCTTACCCAGTCCAAACAAACACAAATGAACAGAAAAACCTTGTCAACTGGCCCAAACCATATAAACTCAGAGATGAAAAGTGTAAATATGTTGTTTGCTATGGTAATTAGGACTGAGTGATTTAAATGGCTCATAACAGAACAAGTCATGTGGCCCTGGACCTTGTCTGGTTTGGGGAATGCAGAGACAAGCTGACTCAGCTGACACCATAAGAAATGAAACAGAGAAAGGAGTGAGAGCACACTGGGCCACATTTAGCCAAGAGAAGTAGCTGGGAGAAATGGTTAGGGTTCTGTCTTAGTTTTCTTGGCCTGAAACAACAAATTTCCACAAAGTGGGTGGCTTTAAAGAACATAAGTTTATTGTCTCAAATTCTGGAGGCTGGAAGTCCAAAGGAAGTCTTGGTTGTGTTGATTGCTTGTGGAGACTTGGAGGCAGGAAGAGTCCCATGCCACTCTCTCAGCCTCCAGTGGCTGCTGGTAATCCTTGTTGTACCTTTGCTTGTCGATGTATCATCCTGTGTCATCTGTCTTTCACCTGTGTGTGTGGCTCTGTTTCAGTGTCTGTCCTTCACTTTAGTAAAGTGTCACTTACAAACGTTTAGAGTCAGAGCTCACTCTACTCCTGTTTGACTAATTTAACTGATAACGTCTCCAAAGAAAAACGCTGTTTCCCCAAACAACTTCACATTCACAGCACTGGTACAGGGGTTAGGACTTAAACATACCTCTTTGGGGGACACAAGTCAATCCACAAGAGTATCCTAATGTGTGGGAGGAGGTTTTAGTCCTTCTTGCCTGGCAGAATAAAAAATAGAAGGGGAGATCCCCACCCATGTGTACTTCCTTTGTCACTTGCTTGAAAGTTGAATCTCTAGACAACAACTTCAGTGAGATCCTAGAATGAACCAGTCAAATCAGTTCTTGAACTTCCCAAAGACCTGGGACCTTTGTTTTCCATTGCTTTTTATTCCCAGTCAGATCACCCAAGCAGAAGAAAAAGAGTCCCGCACTGATTCACTGGGACATTGATGAAAATAATTGATGTGCTTCAGTTTCCTCATCTGTGAAATGAAGGATGTTATTGAAGTCAACTCTAAGTTCCATTTCTACTCTAAATCTTCCATGATTCCAGATGGGCAGAAATTGATTGACTATCTGTAGATAAGTGTAAAACCTCTGAGACTCATCTTACCTAATGGATGGAACTGGAGCCTGGGCCAAGTACGGGGTGTGACCACAAATAACCAGTACCCTGGATAATAGATGATTGTGAGTAATTGCATTTTCTGGTTGCATAAGATATGGTTTTAGTCACCTGGTACTGCTCTAACAGAAATAACCACAAGGGGATACCTTTTAAATAAAAGAGAAGTTTATTCTTACACAGTCCAGTAGGCTATAAGTCCAAATGCTGAGGGTCCACTCCAGAGGAAGGCTTTCCTTCTTTGTTGGCTCTGGAGGAAAGTGTCTGTGTTACATCAGTCTTTGGTCAGGAAGCATGTTGGCACAGGAACCTCAGGTCTGAAGGAAGTGCTCTACTCCCAGTGCTGCTGTCTTGATACTACGAGGTCCCCAACTCTCTGGTTGCTTGATTTTCCTTTCATCTCTTGCAGGATTAAAGGATAAAGGGTGGTACAAGCCACACTCCACGGACCCTCTCATTACATCAGAGCTGGAAGGTGACCTTAGGAAGATTGTTACAGTCTCACCCTAATACTCTGTAGCATAATACACTCTGTTAACCGCAGGCAGAGGTTAGGATTTATAGCAAGGAAAAATCACAAAAGGGAGAACAATCACAAAAAATTAAGAATAATGACCCAGTGTACTGACATTTGGAGTAGACACAGTTCAATCCATGACAGACAACTCTTTTTCCAAAGCGTGTTGAAGAGGCTCAAAATATGAGCCATTTTCCTGTCTAAACCTTATGCGAAGATTTTGTGACACACACTTTTGTGTCTCTTATTTCTCCTCCCTCCCTTCTTTCTTTCCTTTCTTCAACCCTGAATTAAATTTTGAGTAGAGCGTATCACTTTTTTGGACACTCTTAGATAACAAACATTCCACTTAGCACGTTTAGTCCTAAGAGGAGTCATTTGGGTCATTAGAGGTTGCATCTCATTAAGCGTAGTACCTCCCTAACTCGGATCCCACTCAGTGGTACTTGGCTGGCTAGCTCCCTAACTACATACTTAGGTGATTTAGCTCCTCCTGCTCAGTTCAGTTTCAAAACTGGAAGCTTGCCAAAGACACACGGGGTTCCTTTTGGCTTAGGAGGAAGAGGGCAGACAGTCTGCCTTCAGTGGGGTTCAGCCCCGGGGTTGATCCTTGCTCGCCTGAGGCTGTTTCACCAGGGCGCACCTCCATCTGCAGCACTCAGGACAGGTACAGAGCTGCCCTTCAGCACAGCTCCCATCTGCCAGCTCGGCTCCTCCTTAGGCCACATAGAGCCCCACGTCACGCACAGTAGTTCAGTTCCTGCCCAGAAGGCTCTGTTCCAGGCCATCACAGTTGACCCTGTCCAGCCTCTTGACTACAGGCGGTTCCAAGCCTCAGAGTGACACTCATTCTTGGTACTCCAGAAACTCTTCAAGGCACTGGGAAACCCCTCTTGGCTTAAAGCCTCTCACCTGATGATGAGAAACCGTACTGTTCCTGTTGTTCATGTTTATGGGTCTGGGTAAGTGGGTGGCAGGAAAGGAGGACCCTCCTCACAACAAGCTCTGTTACACAACACTTCAACAACTCATCAGAGAAGTTCCCTCTCGCCTTTTTTCCTTAATCCTTACATATTATACCCTCTAGAGAAGTAATGGGCTGTAAAACCCACACCAAAATCATTGCCACTGAGTCAATTCCAACTCATAGTGACCTTACAGGACAGGTAGAAGTGCCCCCATAGGGTTTCCATGGCTATAAACCTCCCGAAGCCAACTGCCGCATTTTTTACCTGCTGAGTGGCTAGTGGGTTTGAACCATTAACCTTTCAGTTAGCAGCTGAGTGCTTAGCCACTGCATCCACTAGGACTCAATAGGTTGTAAGGTCCCCAAAATAGCTTTCAGCTGCACCTATGACAAGTCCTACATAGAATTTCAAGTATCTTCCTTTAGAACTGGGAAATCCTATGGCATAATGGTTAAGTGCTACAGCTGCTAAGCAGAAAGTTGGTTGTTTGAATCCACCAGATGCTCCTTGGAAACTCTGTGGAGCAGTTCTACCCTGTCTACAGGGTTGCTGTGAGTTGGAATCCACTTGATATAGTGAGTTTCATTTGTATTGCTTTAGAACTATGGGATTAACCAGCACATGATGTGTGTGTTATTTGACTTGCAGAAACTGGGGCTCCGCCTAAAACTGAAAGGAAGAAACTGATACTAACATTCTGTTACACATACCTAGCACACAATAAGACCTTAGTAAATGTTGTTTTTATGTGATAAGAGAAGGAATAGTTGATAATCCGTGAGATACTTGAGGATCTTATTGTGTGTCACTTTAAAGAGAGACAGAACAGGACTGTACATGTTGTAGACACTGGGCTAAAGCTTGACTGAACTCTGATGTTTAGAGGATTCTTGGCCTTGTTTTGATTTTTGCTCTATCACACATATGAGTTTGTTTTTTCTGTTATTAAGTCCATGAAGGAAGAGTTCAAATTATATTTATAAAGAGGATGTTAGTTTGTTTTATTCTGGTTATTCTGGATGTGTGACAACATCACACTTTATGGCTACTATGTTAATATTTTCTTATTTGATAAAATTGCAGTCTCCTCTAATATTCTTGTAGTATCTCGCAAAATGTAAAGGGAAAAGCAAAGCAAAAAACTTAGAAAGTTTCTCCTACTTGTACAGAATAGATGAAAGTGTGTGTGCTTTGGAACCAAAATCCACATTAATAGTATTTTCAAGTGAATTCAACAAACATGTACTGAATGCAAACCGTATGGCAGACATACAACAATTAACAAGGTGACGCCATGCCTTCTCAGAGCTTATTAGTGATGATGGAAGTGGGGAACTACAAACACGTAAATAAACACATGTTGAGTAGGTGCTCCCTGCTAGGAAACGAACACCAAAATCCACAGTAGATTTCCTCAGATGTGAACAGTATCATAACATTTTCCATCACTTTCATCACTCTCTAACAATCCTCGGAGGAGCAATATGTTATGACAAAGTCCCTCAAGTTAATACCGTACCCCACTTTATCTATGCTGAGAATCAGTGCAATAATTATGCTCTGAATTCTTTCCATGTTTTCTACTGCTTCTTCTGTTTCTGTTTTTTTGGGGGGGTGTGGTGGAAAGAATCTCAGAATATCTTTATTTTCATTTTTGAAGAATAATTTCACCAGATAAAGAATTTTAGATTAATAGGCTTTTTTTTTCTTTTAACACCTTGATGGTGCTATTCCATCCTTTTCTGGTTTACATTGTTTCTGATGAAAAGTTCACAATAACTCACAGTTTTCTTCCCCTATTCATTATGAGTCTTTTTCCCCCTCTGGATGTTTTTAAGATTTATCATCAATTTTCAGAAATTTGATTACAGTGTATACTGAAAAAAACAAAAAACAAAAAAAACCCAGGCTGCTGAGTCTATTTTGACTGATAATGATCTCATAGTGACACTATACTGCCCCCCATAGAGTTTCCAAGGAGCACCTGGAAGATTTGAACAGCTGTCCTTTTGGTTAGCAGACATAGCACTTAGCCACTATGCCACCAGGATTGCCTACAATGTTTAGTTTTGTATTTATTCCAATGGCTGGAGTTTCTTGAGTTTCTTGGATCTTTGGAAAATTTGGAAAAACTCTGGCCATTATTTCTTCAGATATTTTTGCTGAGCCACACCCTACTCCATATTTCTGTGATTTCAATCTCATGTGTTAGACCACTTGATACTGACCCATTGGTCCCGGAGGTTTTGTTAATTTTTTTCCAGCCCCTTTCTCTGTTTTCTTCAGTTTGGATAGTTTCTGTTAACTTGTTTTCAAGTTTACTTTTTTCCTTCTTTTGTAGTATCTAATCTGCTGTTAAACCCATCCTTTTTTTTTAAATGACACATATTGTATTGTTCCACTGTAGAAGCACCAATTAGCTCCTTTTCAAAGTCTGTGCATATCTTATTTCCAGGTCACCCTTTAAATCCTTAGATTCATAGCGTCCTCGTATAATGTCCATTTTCAAGCTCTAATTTGATAATTCATCATTTCTGTCATTTCTGCATCTTTTTTCTATTGCCTGAGTTTTCTCCTGATTATGGATTGAATTATGTTCCCCCAAAACATGTGTGCAGCAACTTTGGTCGACTGTGGTTCCCGGTGTTGTGTGCTTGTCCTCCGCTTTGTGACTTTCATAGATTGTATATCCTAATCTTTGACTGTGGTTAATAGCGCAAGATGGGATTGTGTTTAAAAGAATTAGGGCGGGACCGTAACAGCTTACTAAGGTTACTCCACTGTAAAGGAAGTTTCCCTGGGCTGTGACTTGCATCACCTTTTATCCTTTCACCCTACCAGAGGTAAAAGAAAGGGAAGCAAGCAGACAGCTGGGGACCTCATACTGTCAAGAAAGCACAGTTTGTCCTTTGAACCCCAGGTTCCTGTGCTAAGATACTTCTAGACTAACAGAAGACTGATGATGAGAATCTTTCTGCAGAGCTAGCAGGTAGAAAGCCATCAGCTAAAGCTGATACCCTGAATTTGGACTTGTAGCCTACTGGACTATGTGAGAATAAACTTCATTAAAGTTAGCCAGTTGTGATATTTCTGTTAGAGTAGCACCAGATGACTAAGACAGTCATGTACTCTTACTTTACGTGTCTAGTAATTACAGACTGACAGTAAATTTTACATTGTTGAGTATCTGCATTGTTGTATTCCTTTAAAGAGTATCTTTTGTTGACAAAATATATACAATATAAAAATGTCTTCATACCCAGTGCTGTGCAACCATCCCTGCCTCTTTTTCCAAAGCTCGTTCATCACCCTAAATCAAAGTTGTGTACCCTACTAAGCACGCTGCCCCCAGCCTACGCTAATCACCAGTTTACTTTCCGTCTTTATGCACTTGTCTGCTCTTAACATCTTCTTTCAGTGGAATCACCGTTTTGCCCTCTTGTGTCTGGCTCACTTCATTTAGCATAGCATTTTCAAGGCTTATCCATGTTGAAGCGTGTGTTACAATTTCATTCCTTTTTATGACAGAATAACAGGACATTGTACACACATTGTTTATCCATTCATCTGCTGATAGACACTTGGATTGTTCCCGTCTTTTGACTATTCCAACTAATGCTATAATTCACATTGGTGTACAAGTATCTGTTCGAGTCCCTGCTTTCAAGTTTTTTGGGTAAATACCCAGGAGCAGGATTGCTATGTCATATGATAATTCTATGTTTAACTCGAGCATCTACTAAATGGTTTTAGACAGCAGCCATGGTGCTGCAGTGGTTAACAGCTATAGCTGCTAACCAAAAGCTCAGCCGTTCCAGTCTCCCAGGCACTCCTTGGAAACCCTATGAGGCAACTCTACTCTGTCCTGTAAGGTCAGAAACAATTAAAAGACAACAGGTTTTTGGTTTGGTACCATTTTACATTCCCAGCAACAAACAACAAAGTTCCCAGTTTTTCTACATCTATACCAACACTTCTTGTTTTCCATTTTTAAAGTAAAAACTAACCTAGTGATGTGTCAAGTGGTATCTTCTTATGGTTTTGATTTGCATTTCCCTAACAGATAATTATGTTAAGCACCTTTTCATGTGCCCATTGGCCATTTGAATGTCTTCTTTAGAGAAATATCCAAACTCTTCACTCATTTTTTCATGAGTTTGCCATTTTGTTGGACTGAGTTATAGGAGTTCTTAATATATTTCTATATTAAACTCAACAGATATGCTATTTTCAAATATTTTCCACTACTCTTTAGGTTATCTTTTCATTTTCTGGATGATGCCTTTTGATGCACTTTTTTTTTTTTTTTTTTTTTAATGAAGCTAAACTTATCTGTGTTTTGTAGCTCATTCTTTTGGTGTTGTATCTAAAACTCATTGTTAAGTACAATGTCCTGAAAATTTACCACTATGTTTTTTTCTCAGAGTTTTATAGTTTTAGCTGTTATATTTAGGTCATTGATCCATTTTGAGTTAATGTTTATATACGGCGTGAGGTTAGATTGAATTTTATGGTGACAAGCAGTTAATTTACCTATGCCTGATTATTTGAACCCTTGTTTTAAAACTTTGGTTGGGTACATCTACAGTATTTTTTCTTTTAGGTCTTTTAGGATACATCTTTCTGGAGTCTCTATTACCCAGCTGAAGTATTCAGCATTGTCTCTCTACTCTGGTTGGTCATAACACAAATAGTTCCAAATCTACACAAGCTCTGATTGCTGTTAAACCCTGATAGTGGCTTTAGCTCAGGTAGCTGTTCTTTTCCCAGCTTCATAGTATCACACACTACACATGAACTGTTTAGTATCTTGCAGATCTCTCTGAAGATTTATGGAACCATTTCTTAATTAACTATCTCTTTTCTTTTTCTTTGCACTGAAGATCCCACACAACTGAGTCTCCCTAAACTCGAATTTCTGTTTTTCCAACACACCAATGCTACTGTGTTGTGCTTGTTACCTCCTTCTGGTTACAGAGTCCCATGAAGGCTTTCAGGAAGAAAGCCAGAGATATTGCAGAACTCTCCTCATTTGTTCCCTTTTCTTGGGACTCACAGCAGCTCTGATCTTATACTGACAACTTGCCAGTATTTGAAAACTTATGTTTATTTACTTTGTCCACTATTCTAATTGTTTGTGGCAGAAAGACTAGGAAAGTATCAGTTGTTTTGTCATAGCATAAAACAGAAGTCTTATCACCCTGTTGTATTTTTTGTGGAACTGTAGACTATCTCCCCGGTGCATAGTGGTTAAAAGCTGTAGCTGCTAATCAAATGTCTGGCAGTTCAGATCAGTCAAGCACTCCTTGGAAACTCTATGGGCAGTTCCACTCTGTCCTGTAAGGTATCTACGAGTCAGAATTGACTTGACAGTGGATTTAAGACTATCTGAATCTCTAGGTGGTACAAACATGTTTTGTTATTAATCAAAAGATTGAAAGTTTAAGTCTTTCCTGAGGATCCCTGAAAGAAAGGCCTGCTGATCTACTTCTGAAAAATCAGCCACTGAATAATCCTGTGGAGCACAGTTCTGCTGTAACACGCGGGGTTGTCATGAGTTGAAGTCGACCTGACAGCGGTTGTTAAAACTATCTGAAATAATGGCCCCAAATGGGCACAATTATCCCCAACAGTGTTCCATACCCATTCTAATGTGAATTTACAGCTCCACTCATAAAGAGATGGAATCTATTTACCTTTGCCTTTAATTTGGTATGGTGGCCTGTTTTGATCAATAGAATGAAAGGGAAGTGACTTTGCTAAACCTCAAAAGACTATGTATGCTTCTGATCACCCTTTTTTAAAAAATAAATTTTATTGTGAATTAAGAATAATTTTACAACTTTATCATCTTGCCATATAATACCCAGACATTTCACCACTATTCTACTCTAACTGCCCCCTCAGTCCCCTATGACAGCACCTTTCCCCTTTTGTCTGGAACTTCCCTCCTCCCCCAATCATTTTGGGTCCAATAAAGCATCCTCAGACAACGCTGTGTACTTGTTTAAAGGTTTGTTCATCTCCAGTCTCTTTCTGTTTTGTATAGTCCAGTTCAGTCTTTGTCAGCCACCCCAGTGCCGGATGCAGTTTCAGACTGGAGAGTCTGGGAGCCATGCTCGCAAGGGGCCCTCCATTCAGAAGGATCATCAAATGTGGTCTTCTGGTAGAGCTCTAGCTCTGTCCCCTACTCCATCACCTGCTATGTCAGTGGCTCCCACCCTATACTCCATCCAGGCTTTCATTGTTGGTGACCGGGCACCATTTAGTTTTTCTGATCCCATCCTGAAGCAGACTATGGCTCATATGGCCCTTTCCTCTTGTCCTTGATGTCCACTGTTTACCTCTGGTCCAGGTAGACTGGGACCATTTGGTGCTATTAGATGGCAGCTTGCTAGTTTTTAAGAGCCCAGCCCCCACTTGACCAGGTGGAATGCAGACCATTATTTTAGAAGAGAGACAGAAAAAAAAAATGGTTAGGTATGCTAGTTAGTCTGGATATTCCCTGAGAACATGGTCCCCTGTTCCCCGACTGTGTTTCTGTGTTCTTCCAAAGAGATGCATCACATTAAGATAACAGCTTGGTTTTGAAGATGAGTAGTTGTGGGTACCCCACTTCTAGTTCGTGCTGTTGTGTCCTACACCCAACTCTAATCTTAACCACAATCTAATTTGTAAAGATCTCTCTGCCCCCTTCCTCTCCACCCTAGTAACTATCAAAGATTGATTTCTTCTCTGTTTACTCTTTGGGAATTTTGCTACCACCATGATGACACACACGTGCTAACCTGCTGGATAATGAGAAACACAGGGCTGTCACTCTCTCATGTCGTCCTATCAGCTAGCCACTCACAGAACTGTACACAAGGCCATCGGAGAACAGCTCAACCAAAGTGTATAGAGCAGCTCAATGCAGATGCTCGAGTGAGCCCCACTGAGACAAGAAGAACTGCCCAGCTGAGCCCAGTCAAAATTACTAACTTGTAGATTTGTGAATTCAGTGACCATAGTTTTAAACTGCTAAGTTTTAAGGCACATTGTTACACAGCAGTGATTAACTAATTCAGTCCTTGAGGCCAGGAACAGTATCTCTTATTCGCTACTATATTCACAGTATCAAGAACTGTGCCTGAAATATTGTACAGCTCAAAAAATAGTGAGTCAATGAACAAACCGGAATCAAATAAACAGCTGGTACTAGACTCATCACCAGAATTCAGATGTCTGCTGCTGCTCCCCTGTCCTAATCACCTCACCCCGATGATCTATTTTATAGAGTTGATGTTAATGTCTATTTTCATCCTTTAGGAGCATACTGAATGCCAACCAAACCCCTTGCTGTCTTGTTGATTGTGACCCATAGCAACCCTATAGGACAGAGTAGAGCCATCCCATAGGGTTTCTAAAGAGTGTTGGGTGGATTCAAACTGCCAAATTTTTGGTTAACAGATATAGATTTTCACCCTTGTGACACCAGAAGTCCTTAGGACATAGTGGAAGAGTCAAGAATTGTTCTTAGCACACTGCTTCATTTCCAGTTCCCAGCTGACTGTCTGGAATGCAGCCACTTCTCCCATTTCCTTGTGTTTCTCAAAAATACGCTGATGTCCTTGAAAAGTTGTTTTGTGCTTTCTGGGCCACACCATGTTTTTGGGGCGTTCACCATGAGCTATTTTTGATGCTCTGAAAATCTAAGAGTTTTTCCTTCTTCTTTGGAATTAGTTGAGAATTGAAACTAAGCAAGAATAAAGGGTCAGTCACAGAGGGTTATTTGCAAGGGTTGGCACTGAATAATTGATGATACCTGCTCTAACAACCAGGGTCAGAACATTGGATTCTCTTTGCTCAAATGCATCAAGAGTGCACAGATAACACAGGGCTCTGACATACACAGAACTGCATTAGAAGATCCAGGAGGGTAGGGTGGGAAGTTAGAAGTACTGGAGGCCAGGGCTTTGGTGCTAGGCTGACCTGAATTGAGTCCCTGGCTTAACGATCTATTAAATCTTGCTTATGAAAAGGTTACCTTACTTTCCTGGATCCATTTCCTCATCAACAAAACAGGAAAAACAAATCAGAACACCATGTGGTAAATTATACGACTGGACAAATGATCCACTGTCATTTTCCTGGATGCACTTTGTCGTGGTGCTCCTCCCTGTAAGAGGATTATACAATACCACCTGTTGATGCAGCAATGGCCGTGTGATTTTCATTGACTAATGAAGAGTTACCTTTCTTGAGCAAGCTCTAATGGCCTGTTTCTATGTAATCTTCCAATTACCCTGAGGTCTTCAGAGGTGTCTGAACCTTGCTCACATAGGTTAAGTCACCAGAATGTTGGAGTCAACACAGATGCTCAGTAAATGTTTGTTGAACACATGGGGTGAAAAAGCAGCCAACTGGTTTAGGCACAGAAATATTCCTTCCACAGTATGCCAGAGGCTGTCTGTTCCAATGGTGCAAACCCTTTTACCTCTGTGGGTCTTCATTTCAAATCCTGGAAAATGGCGACTTTGAACATTGGTTACTAGGGTTACTAAAAGTTTCAAAAGTCTCACTTGTGGAGAGAAGCACTTCTGAAATGACAGATTTCCAAATATCTGCTCTATAAAAGCCTTAAGAATACTGACAAAATTTGTCAAAATCAAATCTTCCAGGATTCTAGAAATGAACCTAAAGATCACACCAATCTGAGAATTTATTTAACTAAAAACCACACAAATAACAACAACAACAACAAAGCTGAATTTCGATAAGAAGGAAACAGCTTTGTGACATTTTAACTTGCTGTACTCCCATCCTGTCTTCAGCTCTTCAGTATCCTTGAAAAGCAACATCCTCACAACTACAGCTGCTATGAAAACCAATAGGCAATTAGCACTGAAATGGGTGGAGTAGGTTTACCAAAAACTAAACCCCTTGCCACCAAGTCAATTCTGACTCACAGAGACCCAACTGAACAGAGCAGAAAGAATTACACCATTGGGTTTCCAAGGAGCAGCTGGTGGCTTTGAACTCTAGTGGTCTGAGGTGAAAATACCATTTTATGCTCAGATTGTTATGATGCTTTGGTTCATTTCTGGAATCCTAGAAAAATCTCATTTTGACAGATTTCCTTTTTTCAGTGTTCTTAATGCTTTTATGGGGGTGATATTTGGAAATCTTTCATTTCAGAAGTTTTTCTCTCCACAGGTGAGATTTTATTAAAATTAAATTTTATTAAAGAACATTAAAAGGAAAAACTAAGAAAGGAAACATCTACTGAAGCTTTGAAATCCTGGGAATTCAGAAGACTATGCCCATGAGGGTGCTTTGCCAGGAAAGATCTAAGAAGGCTCTAATCACTCACTTCAGCCTGACCTTGAATTATGTGCAAACAGGCAGTGATGGGTAAGTTAGAGCTGTAAGGTACCTGAGTGGTAAAGGTGTGCCCCGAGACATACACAGAGCTCTTTGGCAAAGACTGATCTATTGGTTCAGACCATGTAAGGAAACTTTCATCTGATCATCAACTGAACGCTACGGCAATGGAGAACTGAATGGCTGCACCTGCTCAAGAATACAAAGTTTACAGAACTAGTGCAAGAAATCACTCAATTAGAGTAACACCAAGCACAATAGTCAGCAACAATAAAAACCATGATTATTGATGCTGAAGGGGAGAGAATTCTGTTTCCAGAGTTGCCATATTATATTATCTAAAGTACCACTTTTTTCAAGAAACATTGTGGACCATGTAAAGAAACAGAAAAATTTGGCCTCTACAGAGGAGAAAAAGTGGTCAATAGAAACTGTTGTGAAAGCAGCCAGCTGTTGGAAACACTAATTAGAACTTTCAACCAACTATCATCAATATGTTCAAAGAACTAACCATAATTAACAAAGTCTAAAGAATTAAAATAATGGTGAGTATAAGAGCAACATTTCATCAAATAAAATGTAAACATAAATAGAAATTATAAAAAATAATTAGATATTCTGGAGTCAAAAACTACAATAAGTGAAATAAAAACAACTATTTGAGGGGCTCAGCAGTAGATTTGAACTGGCAAATAATGGAATCGGTGAGCAAGAAGATTAAGTCAGCTGGCCCAGGGAAGATAAAGAAAGAAAAATGAAGGAAAAGTACACAACCTCAGAGACCTGTGGGACACCAATAAACATAACAATATGTACATGACAGGATTACTTAAAGGAGAAGATGAAGAGAACAGAGAAGAATATTTGAAGAAAAATGGTCAAAATTTCCCCAGATTTATTTATTTAACAACAACAAAGTTCGTCTGCAGACCTAAGAAGCTCAAGAAACTCAAAGTAGAATGAATTTGAAGAGATCCAATTAACCAAGAAAAAGACACATCACAGTCGCATTATCAAAAGCAATGGCAATGAAAGAATCATGAAAGCAGCAAGAGACAATGATTCCTCATGTACAAGGGATCTTTGCTAAAATTATCAGCTGACTACTCTGCTGACACCAAAGATGCCAGAAAGCAGTGGAGGACGCTTTCTGTCAGTTTATAGAGTTGTTTTTTTTTTTTTTAATCTTTTTAAAGAAGCAAATTTGGGTTTTGTTCATTGTCTTTGTTTTTCTGTTGTCTATTTTATTCCTTTTTAATCTCATCTTTATTATTCTTAGTGTTAATTAGCTCTTCTTTTTCTATTTTCTTAATGTAGCAGTTTACAGCACTGCTTTGAGATCTTCATCTTTAATATAGGCGTATACAGGCATAAATTCATCTCTATACACTGCTTTTCCTGCACTCCATAACATTTGGTATATCGTGGTTTTGTTTTCATTTATCTCAGTGTACTGCCTAATTTCCCTTGTGATTTCTTCTTTGATCCATTGGTTATTTAGGAGTATCTTGTAAATATCTAGCATCCTTAAATTCGACCTGAAGTACACACTTTAGTTGTTCGTTCTCGTAGGGCAGATAAGCTACTTAAAAGAGTATCTTCAGTTTAGTTTTCCTGGTAATTTCTAATTTATTCTTCGTTTTTACAGGATGATATTGCTGTTCACAGTCTTTTTGTACCTTAAATATGTCATCCACTTACAGATCGTGTAAGAGCATAATTAAGTGTTCTGGGATTCCCATTCTCTGCAACGTTAGCCATAATTTGTTATGATCCACACAGCCGAATACCTTTGCATAGTCAATGGAATACAGGTAAACATCTTTCTGGTATTCTTTGCTTTCAGCCAAGATCCATCTGACGTCAGCAATGGTATTCCTGGTTCCTCGTCCTCTCCTGAATCCAGCTTGAATTTCTGGTGGTTCATTGTCAATACACTGTTGCAGTTGCTCTTGAGTGATCTTGAGCAAAATTTTACTTACGTGAGATTTATTGGCCCCACAGTTTGTAAGCCAGAGGCCTGCTGCTGACTTACTTACCTTCCATTTGCCAGCCCCCGGAGCTGTGTGTGTCAGAAGCCTCCAGCCTACCCACTCAACTTGGGACTCTTCGGCTTTTACAACCACATGAGCCATTTCCTTTATAAAATCTTTCTCTATACTGGGTTCTAACCTAGCATAAGACAATATTCCATCTTCATGAATTAGGAGATCACAAAAGACTGTTTTCCTATGAATATAACTTTGTGAATGACTTTCTGTACAATAAATCTTAATCTTGTTAAGGCTGTCTCAAAACTGATCCACAGAAATAGTCTGGAAAAAAAATAACAAATTTGGTGGATTCACACATTACAGTTTAAAAACTTTCTACAAAGCTACAGTAATCAAGATGTGGCATTTGTATAAGAATAGACATACCAGTCAATGAAACTGAACTGAGAGTTCAGAAATATATTTTTACAGTTCTGTTCAGGTGATTTTCAACAATGGCCAAGACCATTCATAGGGAAAGAATAGTCTCTTCAACAGATTGTACCAAGACAACTGTATATGCAAGTGAAATAGAATATAGGTGAACCTCTACCTCAAGCCATATACAGCAGTTTACTAGTGAGAGCCCACAGATTAAATGTGCTAAAATCATAAAACTCCTAGTATAAAACATGGTAGAGATTCCTAAACTGAAAGAAAAAAATTGATAATCTGTAGTTCATCAAAATTAGAAGTTTTATAATGCAAATAATACCATCAAGAAAATGAGAACAGGGCCCCTACGATGGGAGAAAATTATTTGCAAAGCATTTATCTGACAAGTGACTTGTACTCTCGATCAATATACATCAAGTAAAAACAGGCGATGTGTTTGAATAGATACTTATTCAGAGAAGATGTAGGAATGGCCAATAGCCATGAAAAGATAGTTAACACTGAACAAAAAACAAACCCACTGCTGCTGATTCCAACTCATAGGGACCAGGTAGGACCAAGTAGATCTGACTCATAGAGTTTCCAAGGCTGTAAATCTTTACAGAAAGAGAGTTCTACATCTTTCTCCTATGGAGCAGCTGGTGGATTTGAACAATTGATCTTTAGCTTAGCGGCTGAAGACTTTAACCATAGTACCACTAGGGCTCTTTATCATTAATTAATGTAAAACAACAACAAAAATGTTTCCACTGAGTTGATTCACACTCACAGCAACCAAAAATAAAAACCACAAGGAGACATAACTTTACATCTACCCAGTTAAATAAAACAAGACAGTCTGAATCCCCCAGGTGCTCCTAGGAAACTTAATAGGGCAGTTCTACTTCATCCTGCAGGAACGCTAAGAGTCTGAATCCACTTGACAGCAATGGCTTTGGTTTTTCCAGGAGGTGCAAATGTTAACTGCTTAGGCTGCTAACCAACAGGGCAGCTCGCCAAGCCTACCAGCAGCTCCACAGGAGAAAAGAACACACACAGCCTGAGAAATTCTGTGAAGCAGTCCTGACTCAGAGCTGCTGTTGGAATCAGCTCAGTGGCACACAGCAGCAATGAGATAGGTAAAATAATGAAGACAGGAGACAGCAAGGGTCAGCAACGATGTGGAAAACCTGGAACCCTGATAGACTGCTGGTGAAACTGAAATGTTGCTGCTCCTTTGCAAAACAGTTTGGCAGGTCCTCAGAATGTAAAACATAAAGTTCTAACAGGACCCTGCAATTTCAGTTTTAGGTAATTACACAAGAGAACTGAAAATATGTGTGTATAAAGACATATACATGAACATTCATAGAAACATTATTCATAATAGCCCAAAAAATGGAAACAACCTAAATATGCATCAACTAATGAATATAAAAGATGTGGTTTATTCATAAAACAATGTATTTTATAACAAGAAGTGAAGTACTGACACATGCTTCAACACGGACAACCGTGAAAACATTATGCTAAAAAGCCCGTCACAAAAGAGGACATGTTGTAATCCCATATATATGAAATGTTCCAAATAGGCACATCTATAGATACATAACGTAGATAGTGGTTGCCAAGAGTTGGTTGCAGGGGTAGAAAGATAGCGGTGGACAGAATGGGAAGCGAATGCTAACAGGTACTGATAATGCCATGGTTTCTTGACTCTGAATATACTAAACATCTCTGAATTGTACATTTTAAAATGATGAATTGTATGGTATGTGAATAACTCAAGAAAACTGTCATAAAAATAATCTGACTTGTGACAAAACTGAAAAGAGATACTTAGGAATATATCCAGGTGAGTTGTGGACCTGCCATGCAAACCCAGCTTTAATTCCCTGCCTGTCTAACCTCATCCATTCCCACCCTGTCCTAGAGCTCTTCAGAACAGCTTCAGATTGGATTTCTACAGAAAACATTGTCTATTATGACCAGACCTACTTCAACCAGCACGTTATTTGTTGACTGCGTAGAAGATAGCGTGTCAAGTTTTATGCAAGAAACAGAGATAAACCAGATACGGTCTCTGACCTTAACAAACTCAGAGTTTGGGGACACAAACAATGTAGGCCCCATTGACAACACTAGGACAAAGATCAGAAAAGCTTTAGGAAACTGGATCCCTTGTCTTGAGAAATCATCAACAGGCTTTATCGGAAAAGGTGAATGTTTCTTTCAAGGCAAAGGGCAAGTGGTTTACACTGCTAATTTTACTCCTCACCAAGCAACAAGCTGCTGCAGTTTGAGAAAATGGGAATGGGGTTGCTTTGCCTTCAAAGTCAGAGCCCAAATACAACCCTGTGCCTGCGCTACAATGTGATGTCTCAAAGCTTAATTTTTCTACATTTCTGTGGTCCCAAATCACCTGAAATTTCAGAGATGTAAAATGTGTACATTCAGTGCAGATATCTAGAAATGAGTTGCCCAGCAGATTTTTCTGAGTTGATAGATATGCTCTATATCTGCTTTGTGCAATATGGTAGCCCTTCGCCACATATGGCCCTTGAACATTTGAAATGTAGCTAGTGTGATAGAAGAATCAAATAGTAGCTTATTAAAATTTATATGTACTATTCCAGTGTGGCAGGCAGCTACGATATTGGTCACTGCAGGTTTGGAAACCTCGATCATTCTTTGTAAATCTATCATAAAATATTGTGTTACTAGTTGGACCAGCATTTATTGTATACAAAGTCATTCAAAAAGCTGTATTCATAGAACTACAATCTTTTGGAATCATGGAGATTGGCCTAAAGTGAAATAGGTTTTCACTTTTGTCTCCATCTTTGCATACATTCTACATTCACTTTATCCATTCATGTGACTACGAAAAAAATATCATCTATTAACAGCAACAGAATTAAAAACATTTCTGAGACAACATAAGACATGGACCTCCTACATTTTTCTATAAATCAATTCATGACTCATTTTTGACAGGCCTGTTAAGCTGGGAAATAAGTTAGGACACTATAACTAAAAAATCCCCAAATAGCGTAGCTTTCGAAAGGGTAGCTTAAACAAGACAGATCTGGCAGGAGTTCAGCAGCTGATAGGGCTAAATAGTTGTATCATGTATTAAATTATATCTCCCCCAAAATGTATATATCAGTCTGGCTGGGCCATGATTCCCAGTGTTGTGTGGTTGTCCACCCTTTAGTTATTTGAGACTTTCCTATGTGTTGTGAATTATGTCATCATGATTTAATAAGATGGATTAGTGCCAGTTATACTGATGAGGTCTACAATACTGGATACCGTCTTAAGCCAATGTCTTCTGAGATACAGAAGAGTGAGGCAAGCGGAGAGACATGGGGACGCCGTACTGCCAAGAAAGTAGTGCTGGAAGCAGAGTGCATCCTTTGGACCTGACATTCTTGTGCTTACATGCTCTTTCTCATGGATTGCATTGTGTTCCCCCCAAAATGTATGTATTCATTTCACTTGACCATGAGTCCCAATACATGCCATTCATCCCATGTACTGCGAATCCTGCCTCTGCAATGTTGATGACAGACAATGGGCAGCAGTTGTGCTGGTGAGGCAGGACTCAGGTTACCAGCCGTGGACTGTAAGGGAGAGGAGTGAGCACAGAGAGTTGGGAACCTCATACCACCAAGAAGCAGCACTGAGAGCAGAGCACATCCTTTGGACCTGTGGTTGCTGTGCTGAGATGCTCTCACTGGATTTGAACTCAGCCTACTGGACTGTGATAAATTCACATACTGAATGGACTTATAATTCGTAAATGGATTTGTGCCTTACTGAACTATGTCAATAAAATTTCTCCTCATAAAGCCTTCTACTCATGATGTTTTTCTGTCAGAGCAGTACCAGGTGACTAAAACACTCCTAAAGTGTCTTAAGAGGGAAGACTGATGGCAAGGACCTACTGCCACAGCTGACAGAGGAGAATGTCCTTTGGAGCTGATGCCCTAAATTGGACATCTAGCCTACTAGGCTGTAAGAGAATGGATTTCTCTTTATTAAAGCTATCTCTTGTGGTATTTCTGTTGTAGCAACCCTAGATGACTAAGCTGGTTTCAGAACATCAAGTTCCTTCCACCATGTTGTTCCACTGTGCTTGGGAGAGTTACCCTGAGACACAGGGTTGAAGACATCCTCTGGGCCAGTATCAGGGCCACGGAGAGGGAAAAAGGACTAGGGAAAGCAAGCCCAATCTTCTACTAAGCACCCATCGTTATCACACAAATCTTACTGGCCAGAACTAAGTCAAATGGACTCATGTATTATGAAGGTCTGGGAGGTAGGTTTGGTTTGGTTTGGTTTTTAAACTCTCCCTGCCCCCCTCCCCCTCTCTCTCTCCCTCTCTCCCTCCCTTTCTCTCTGTTTCCTTTCCCCTTCCTCTTGTTTCTTCCTTTCCACTCCCCTCACCTGCTTCTTTCTTTTTAAAATTTTATGGGTAGTAATGTAAGAAGTTAAAACTTGGGGTTCTCTTACTAAATAAAAGGATAATGGATACTGAGAGATACATGTCTCTGCCAAAGAAAAATGCTCTGTGTTCCATGCTAATACAGGACATCTTAGAGTGGGAAAACTGGAAAATGTGAAAAAACATCACTTTTACACATATTTTCATTGATGAAAAGTTTTAAAGGAAAAACAAAATTAGATGAATAAAATTAATGCAACATACTTTTTCTTTACTAATCCAAATGTTTAAGTCCTTTATTTAAAGCAGTAAACAATATGCATTTTTATCCACTAAAACCCCATCGTAACTATCAGACTACAGAAGGAGATACAGATAAGAAGGTTCACAGCATCAGGTAAAGAGGGTAATAGCAACACGTAAGGAAGGAAACAGCATCAGGCAAGGGGCATGATAGCATCAGGGAGGGGGATAACAGCATCAGGTGAGGAGGGTAACACCATCAGGTGAGGAGGGTAATGCCATCAGGTAAGGCAGGAGTGAGCAGCCCCCACTTGTCTGTCAGTGGAGGCTTGCTTGTCACTGTTACACAGGAAGCTATGCCACTGGTATTTAGGTACCAGCAGGGTCAACCGTGGTAGACCAGTTTCAGCTGAGCTTCTAGACCAAGACAGACTAGAAAGAAGGACCCAGCAGTCTACTTTTGAAAGGAATCAGCCAGAAAAAACCTTATGAATAGCAGATAAACACTGTCAGATATGGTGCCGGAAAGTGAGCCCCCTAGGATGGAAGGCACTCAGAAGATGACCAAGGAAGAGCTACCTCCTCAAAGTAGAGTCAACCTTAATGACCTGGATGGAGTAAGGCCTCCGGAATCTTCTTTCATTGATGAGGCACGACTCAGAATGAGAAGCTGCAAACATCCACTAATAATTGGGACATGGAATGTAGTAACTACGAATCTAGGAAAACGGGAAACTGTCAAAAATGAAATGGAACACATAAATATTGACGTCATAGGCATTAGCAGGGTGAAATGGACCAGTTTTGCCCATTTTGAATCTGACAGTCACGTAGTCTACCATGCTGGGAACAAAAACTTGAAGAGGGACTGGATTGTGTTTGCAATCAAAAAGAACATTTCAAAATCTGTCCTGAAGTAAAATGCTGTCAGTGATAGGAGAATATGCATACACCTACAAGGAAGGCCAGTTAATATGACTATTATTCAAATTTATGCACAACCACTAAGGCCAAAGATGAGGAGGTTGAAGATTTTTACCAGCTTGATCGAACATGCAATCAGGATGCACTGATAATGACTGGTGACTGGAGTGCAAAAGTTAGAAACAAACAAGAAGGATCGGTAGTTGGAAAATACGGCCTTGGTGATAGAAATAATGCTGGAAATTGCGTGATAGAATTTTGTAAGACTAATGACTTTTTTCATTGCCAATACATTTTTTAAGCAACACAAACAGTGACTGTACACATGGACCTCACTGGAGGGAATACACAGAAACAAAATTGACTATATCTGCGGAAAAAGACGATGGAAAAGCTCCATATCAGCAGTCCGAATAAGACCAGGGGCTGACTGTGGCACAGCACATATGCAAATTCCATTTGCTCATATGCAAATTCAAATTGAAACTGAAGAAAATTAGAAGTCCACAAGAGCCAAAGTATGACCTTAGGTATATCCCTCCTGAGTTTAAAAACCATCTCAAGAACAGATTTGATGTGTTGATCACTAGTGACTGAAGACCAGGCGAATTGTGGGATGACTGATATCAAAGACATCATCCTTAAAGAGAGCGAGAGGTCGTTAAAAAGGCAGGAAAGAAAGAAATGACCAAATTGGATGTCAGAAGAGACTCTGGAACATGCTCTTGAACATTGAGCAGTTAAAGCAAAAGGAAGGAATGGCAAAGTAAGAGACCTAAACAGATTTCAGAGAGCAGCTCGAGAAGATAAAACAAAGTATTATAATGAGATGTGCAAAGAACTGGAAATGGAAAACTAGAAGGGAAGAACACAGTCTGCATTTCTCAATCTGAAAGAACTGAAAAAAAAAACTCAAGCTTCAAGTTGCAATAGTGTAGGACTCTACAGGGAAACTGTTAGACAACACAGGAAGCATCTAAAAGAAATGGAAGGAATACACAGAATCGTAATACCAGAAAGAACTGGTCTATGTTCAGCCATTTGAAGACGTAGCACATGATCAGGAACCAATGGTACTGAAGGAAGAAGCAGAAGCTGCATTGAACGCACTGGTGAAAAACAAGGCTCCAGGAACTGATGGAATATCAATTGAGATATTTCAACAAACAGATTGAGTGCTGGAAGTGCTCATTCACCTATGCCAAGAAATTTGGAGGACAGCTATCTGTCCAACTGACTGGAAGAGATACATATTTATGCCCACTCCAAAGAAAAATGATGCAACTGAGTATAGAAATTACCGAAAAGTATCATTAGTATCACATGCAAGTAACATTTTCCTCAAGGTCACTCCAAAGCGACTACAACAATATATTGATAAGGAACTGCCATAAATTCAATCTGGGTTCAGAAGATGACGTGGAACCGTGGATATTACTGCTGCTGTCAGATGGATCTTGGCTGAAAGCAAAGAATACCAGCAAGATGTTCACTTGGGTTTCATTGACTCTGCAAAAGCATTTGACTGTGTGGATCATACTAAATTGTGGCTAATGTTGTTGCAGAATGCCTAACTGTGCTCTTAAGGAATCTGTATACGAATCAAGACGCAGTCGTACGAACAGAACAAGTGAACACTGCATGGTTTAAAGTCAGGAAAGGCATGTATCAGGGTTGTATCCTTTCTCCACACCTTTTGAATCTGTATGCCAAGCAAATAATCTGAGAAACTGGATCCTATGAAGAAGAGCGAGGCATCAGGATTAGAGGACGACTCATTAACAACCTGCGTTATGAGATGACACCACCTGACTGGCTGGAAATGAAAAAGATTTGAGACACCTACTGATGAAGTTCAAGGACCGCAGCCTTCAGTATGGATTGCACCTCAAGATCAGAAAAACAAAAATCCTCACGACTGGGCCAGTAAGCAACATTGTCATAAATGGAGAAGGGAATGAGGATGTCAAGGATTTCATTTTACTTGGATCCACAATCAAGGCGCTTGGAAGCAGCAGTCAAGAAATCAAAAGATGCATTGCACTGGGAAAATCTGCTGCAAAGGACTTCTTCAAAGTATTCAAAAGTAAGGATGTCACCTTGAAGACTAAAATGCACCTGACCCAAGCCATGGTATTTTCAATTGCCTCATATACATGCAAAAGCTAGACCATGAACAAAGAAGACAGAAGACGAATTGCCACCTTTGAACTGTGGTGTTGGAGAAGAACATTGAAGGTACCATAGACCACCAAAAACAACCAACTGATCTGTTCTGGAAGAAGTACAGCCAGAGTTCTCCTTGGAAGGAAAGACAACAAGACTGCATCTTACATAACTTGGACATGTTGTCAGGAAAAATCAGTCCATGGAGAAGGACATCATGCTTGGTAGAGTGGAGACTCAGTGAAAAAGAAGACCCTCAACGAGACGGATCGACACAGCGGCTGCAACAATGGTCTTAAGCATGAAAACAATTGTCGATGTGGGGCAAGACTGGGCAGTGTTTCGTTCTGTTGTTCATATGGTCGCTATGAGTTGTAACCGACTTGACAGCACCTATCAACATAGCAACAACAACAGAAGGAGAAAGTTTACTTTCTTAAAACATTTAACAATTACTATCTTGTTATCAATCATTTTATTTAAAGTAATATCCTAAGAGCGTACAAAAATAAATCAAGTATTTATGAATTTCCAAACTACTACTTTTCAATGTACGGTTTCACAATAAGAATGTATGTATACAATCTGTATACACACACTGTTTGCACAGGAATGCTTCTCATTAAATATACACAGAGAGAGCCAAAAGCCAAGCCAAATACACAGAGAGAAGCTAACACAATACTGTGGCCTGAGTGCTCTCCTGTAGGGCAGATGTGTCACTAAACAGAAAGAGGCAGAGATGTAGAAGTATTATCTAATATTCAGAATAGTACTCAAGTTATCAAAGATGATGCCATCTTTATGAAGGATAATTGGTTCAGTATTTCCAGACATAAGTCATAAATTCTTAGCCTATGCTCAATCATTAGTTTAACAGCCCTATTCAATGGAAAACAGAATCAATTTCAAATATTTCTAAATACGTTTCATGAACTGCAACATAAATATCCTTGTTACATTGTACATACTCTTATGTTAAAAAGAGAGAAATGAATACAAATCTTAGAGTTAATGTAACCCCAGTGACAGATCCGTGCTGCCTGTCCACAAAGCCAATACTGAAACAGGGGGTGAGGTGATTAAATGAAGATATTTATGGAGTGCCAGCACACAGGAGACAAGGGGGAATCAGTTCCTCCAAAGCTTGCCTGCCTGCATAGGCTAAGCCTGGAGGTTACATAGGTTCATGGAGTAGGGGAGGGCGGGGGATGCTGATTAATACTTTTCCTGGTCCACACAAGTAGTTCTTTTGCTGTTTCAACAATTTTTTTTGTGGAGATCTGCATGGCCCCACAAGTCAGGACTTGATAGTCATCTAAACTACCTGGTGATTTGGTTTGATAGTCTTAGACAATAACTGAAAGAGGATAAACAGAACAGTTAATTAATGCTCCCAAGGGGAAAGAATAGCCATGTGACTTATGACCAGTACAAGGTAAATTCTTATGGATGAGGGAGAAGCAAATTCTCAGGAGTTAATGTTTATAACACAGTTGTCTTAACTACTGATTGCAGCAAGATGGAGTTGGGCTGGCCAAGGGCCTCCCTTTCTAATGCTCAAAACTAATTTCCAGATTAGTCTATGATTTTACTTAACGGTCACTGAGCCACTCAATTCTTTATCAGATAGATAAATGCTTTTTCTTCTGCAGTATATACATGCAAGTCTCCCTGGCAACATACATACATGTGTATAAATCATGGTTCATGATTGTCATGGTTTGAATTGTGTCCCCCCAAAAATGTGTGCAGCCATGTGGCTGGGATATGGTTCCCAGTATCTTGGAAATGTCCTCCATTGTGTGGTTTTGCTAACCTGTATGTTAAAGGATTAGGGTGGGGCTATGAATTCCTGCTATGGGGGAAGTTTCCCTGGAGTATGGCTTGCCCCACCCTTAATGCTTTTAGCTTGCAAGGAATAAAAGGAAAAAGAACCAAGGACAATTTGAGAACCTCGCTACCATCAAGCAAGCAGCACTGGGAGCAGAGTGCGTCCTTCAGACCAAAGGTTCTTGCGTTAGGACACTCCCTGGACAATGACTGATGCAATACCAGACTTTCCTCCAGAGCCGTCGAGGGGAAAGTCTTTCCCTGGAGCGGACACCCTGAATATGGACTTGCAACCTACCGGACTGTGTAAGAATAAATCTTTCTTTGTTAAAGCCATCCACTCTGTGGTATTTCTGTTAGAGTAGCCCTAGCTGACTAAAACAGTGATGAAATATTTATAATGCCTTATTACCCCCAGGGTGTCTAACTACGTTTTCCAATTATTTAAATGTGTTCTCCCAGAGAGGTAGCAAATTCTACAGTTTGTTTCAAACTCAACTGAGAAAATTAACTTCATGCATTTTGATTTTAAAATAGCTGACATTCAGCATTATAAATTTTCTTTTCAACCTCTAGTTAGTTGAAAGGGACAAAATATTTTAAGAGCACTTCTGTTTATGTTTTCTTTCGTACTTTCAACAGCAGTTGCAGCAGGAACTTGAACCAAGGGATTTCTTCTGGTGTTGGTGATGTGTTACTGCTGTGCTCAGAAAGACCACGAAGGGCCACAGGCACCGGAGTCTGCCAGCACCACAGCTGCTCACAAGTCTTGATTCCGCTTCCAGTTTCTGGAAAGCCAAACTCTAGAAAAAAAATTAAAATTACGTGATTATTTTCATATAACCTTTTTTGAGTTTGCTCTATATTTTCACATATACAGTCATTTAATTATCAAAACAATACAGTGAGCCTCGAAGCGTCCACATTTTTATAGAAAAAGAGTAAGAGCTGAAAAGTAAATTAACCTTTCTACACAAATGCTAATGGAGACAACTAATGAATTAGAGCTAATTTCTCTATTTTAATCATGAAACCTGAAATCATTAAAGACAGCTTAAAATAATATGATAGAATTAAGCTTAATTATAAGAGTTGGAAAATTTCCAAAGTAAATTTGTGTGTTTGTGCTATCACTCCCCCATCTACGACAAGACAGAACATGACAGGGGCGGTCCTTGAATTAACAGCACAATTGGGAATTTCTTAAAAACACAAATTCTTAGACTCTGCTAAATCAGAAGCTCTGCAGGTGAGGTCCAGCAGTATGTGTTTTCACCCTTCTTCTGATACATCCTCAAGTCTGAGAAACACGGGCATATCACATTTACTGATTTATGACAAATCACTGCGGTTGCAACTGTTGAGCTTCCTCATAGGAGAAATCATTACTTTTTCTCACTAGGGCACATACCAACACAATTTTACTGAACTTAGCATCACTAGGACGAGTCCAGTGCATGGAATACTAAGTAGATGTTCAACAAATACACATTGGAAAAAATGAATACTTTATTTGACTGTGTTATGTTCATTCACTTACACATCAAAAAGCCGCAGAGGGATTAAGACAATAATATACATTTCCCAATCTTAGATTTTAATGGCTAACTCACGAGGGAAGGTTCAGGAAACACCTAACACAGAGTAATTTCCTTTATGGTCCTGTTAAATTAAACCTAGATTTGCACTATCTTTTCTATTTTGTGCAGTGTGTAGAGCTGGATTCACATAAACAGAATGCTCATGTACTGTGACTTAACTGAGATTTTTCTTCAGAGCCCCATAGTTACCTGTTCCACTGGGTTGTCATATCTGCATTGGAAATATCAGCAAAGAGTGTCTTCCAATTCTGGCTTTCACTGGGAAGTAAATAATCTGAGACATTTGGATTTTAGAAATTATCTCTATTTTCACAAATAGAGAGGAGAGGGGAAAAAATGGAGAGAACAGCACAGACAAAAAGCTTGGTAGCATGGAATAGTAAGACATGTTTGAGGAAAGGCAGCCAGTGTTATGCAGAGAAACCACAGGGTCCATGTGGGGAGCCTATAAAACGATACATCCTGATCATCCAGGCAGCAGCTGAAAAAGGTAACAGCTGCCTTATCAATTGTAGCTGATTAGGATAACCCACGAGAACCACATACATTATGAAATGCTACTTTGAAAATCTAGCTGATATAAAAGATGATCCCCCAAAATGCATTTCAAATTATTTTATGCAATTTTTTTCCCTTGGCAGATAGGACAGACAATATTGAAGTGTTTTTCCTGGATAAAAAATGATATAAACATACTACAGGACACACTGAGGAGCTTGAGAGGATGTTAAAATAAATTCTCTGTGTCAGAAGCAGTTGACTCTTCACTACGCCATATCCACACTTCTTCAGAAACCTTTCACGGAGCACAAATTAAATGCTTCAAGTACACTAATGCTAAGGAATAATAAATAATGAAATAACCCATTTTAAAAATAAATATGAACTGTTATGCCTTATACATCAAAACGATCAGTTAAAGATGGTAATAAATTACTAAACCATACAATTAATTTCATAGATTATGACCAATGTTTTAAAAATATAAGACAACACGAAAGAAAATATATCAGTGAAAGGTACACAGGTGTGTTTTGCCTTAGCTATATTTATAAACATGTATATGTACTTATTGATGATAAAATCCAATTCTTCCTGTGATTCTTCATCAAAAACATTTGATAATACTGTTCTAGACATCTAATCGTTAGACGAAATTCAACTTATCTAATTATACCAGTCAGACACAGAGCTTTTCTTCATAATCACGGTACTTTGCTACCTAACATTCACTCCAGAAAAAGAAATGAGGATTGTTAAAAGTTGCAGAAATCATCCCCAGCTACTAAAAACTGAATCGTTTCTTCATTATGCTCATTACCGACAGAATCTGAAGGATGAATTTGTGAGACACAAAAAGTCAAAATGTAAGCTAAATCATGCAGAAATGCATACAAAAAGACCTTTAGGAGAGAATGGGACTTGTGACTGTCAGGTCAAAACATAAACAATAAAAAATAACCAGGAAAAGTCTTTAAAATCGGTATCAAAGCTGGCACATAGTTTTGCCTCTCAAGTCACAGTGGCGACCCTATTTATCTGTGTCCTCCCTGTACCTCCCCCTTGAGTCTGACATCCATGTCTTAACTACTCTAATGCTGGTAATTTTTTACTTTGGTGGATCACCAGATACAGTACGTTTACGGTGACAAATACATTATCTTGAAACACATGAATCTTCTTTCAGGCAACTCAAGGTGTTCATGCTACGCAAAAGCATACAGGAACCAAGCCCAAATGAAGAAATGAGAACCCTTCTCCCAGGTCACACCCACTCCTGACACAGGCTTCCAGAGAGGGATAGGAGACAAAATGACCTCTGCTATAGATCGTATTTTTCTCTTTTCTATTTTGTGGAGTGTGTAGAGCTGGATTCACATAAACCAAATGCTCACATACTGTGACTTAACTGAGGATTTTCTTCAGAGTCCTATAGTTACCTGTTCCACTGGGTTGTCGTATCTGCATTGGAAGCATCAGCTAGAGTGTGTCTTCTCATTCTGCCTTTCACTGGGAAGAAATAATCTGAGATGTTTAGATTTTAGAGATTATCCAGTCTAACTTGACAAATAAAGAGACTGAAGTTCAAAAAGAAGTGAAGAAATTATCAATTAAACTTTAACCCTGGCCTCCTGATGTACATAATATGTAATGCTGGACATCTGAGACACCCTGGTGGCTGCTAACCAAGGAGTCAGCAGTTCAAATCCATCAGGCACTCCTTGGAAATGCAATGGAGAAGTTGTACTCTGTCCTATAGGGTCGCTGAGAGTCAGAATGACAGCAACAGGTTTGATTTGTTTTTTGGTTTATACAGAAACAAATAAGACAAACCTTTGCCCTCAAGGCACCCTGGCAAATGCCAACAAGAAAAACAAAGCTATTGCAAGATGAGTCACTGAGTTCAAAGCACGTGGAATCACATCAAGAGGTAACCAACTATGCCTAAGGAATGCAGAGAAAGTTCTTGAGGAAGTGATGTTTGAGTTGGATCTTGAAGAACTAATAGTACTTCTTCAGGGAGATACCTGTATCTGATGCTTTTTTACGATGTAGAGCATGACTTAGACAAACATTTAAATGTTTTTATAGCAGGTATACATCAGCATACTGTGTACTTTGGATGTAAAGAAGAGGTGGCATTAAAGTATTTGAATAAAAATATTTCTACCACAGTCCCTATCTTCTGGTTCAGAAATTATATATATTTATATACACATATGTATCATTTCTATATATAAACAGAACAGGAATATAATGGGTTTCTCTGAAACATAGCATTCCTAATTAATCTAAAAGCAAATCAATTACAAAGAATTTCAAGACCAGTATTTAGAATTCAACATGACTCTACAATCATGTCCATGCTATTCTGAAAAGTTATACTATCTTTAAAAATAACAAAATATCACATCATTAAAAACAGTAATTTTATTAAATACTTTACAGATGAAACTAGAATATTCTAAATTATAAAATCTAAAAATGAACAGTCATATAATTTCATACTGACATAGAAATCAGGCGGGTGTACCAGTTAAAGAGCTACAACTGCTAACCAAAAGGGCTGCAGTTTGAATCCACCCAGGTACTCCTTGGAAAAGCTATGGGGCAGTTCAACTCTCTTCTTCAGGGTCACTATGAGTTGGAATTAGATTTGACAGTAGAAGGTATAGCATAGAGCACACATTGACCCACTTTGTTGTTTTTGAGATAACTACTGTCGAATTCACTTTAAAAATTAAAGATTCAGCTAATTAATGAGAACATGCCATTACTAACACAACTTTGCAAGAATAATAAGATTACCTACTTAGTTCAAGGGCTTACTGTGATCTAGAAAGTACTCCTTTCTGATAAACTTTTTTTTTACAATTAGATCAGGGAGAAGATAAAGCTGGTTAACTGAGTGAACACAGGACCATTTTTAAAAGGTGAGATTGGTTTCTTTCTTATTTAAATTTCTGAAAGAAAATCATGTGGATAAAATTTTAAAAGAAGCAATACAGCAGAGCTCTATTAGAAAGTCAGGGATATCCATACCCTTGGTTGTTACAGTGTGACATTGTAACAGACACATAATGCAGTGTGTCTGGAGGGTAAATAAACCACAGATACCACTATTGTGAGCTAGTGAGGTTCTTTGTAACAAACATACCATGTGGTAAAACCTATTTCTAACTACTTGTGAAACTTGATAGTGAACACCAAACACTAAATGGCAGTTAATTATTAGGAGATGGGTAAATATGGAAATTTTACCTCCAGAATCTCCATTTTTCTTTCTCTGACAACCGTTTTCTAAGTAACATCATTTCAGCTGATGTTGGATTTCATTTGGGATCTACAGTTTTTATTACCTATTCAAAGAAAAAAGAATATATTAGTTTATGTTCACATATCTTATCGTGTATTATAACAATGTTTTAAAATTAAATTATGAAAATAGAAAGTCTGTGTCAGTAAAATGGAAATTCTCCAGAAAGCAACCCAGAAGCTAACTACAACTTTCTTTGCAATCTGATAGGAAAAACAAAAATAACTTACTCTGTAGAGGAATAAACAAAAATCCACAATAAGAATAGGAAGATACTTATCTCAAAATCAAGTTTCCCTTCCCTAAAGCTCCATGCTAGTAGGGGATTGTTTGTAGCCTTTTCAAACATCCTGAGCAGTGAGGTCTTGAAATCATTATTTCCATATTTATTTGAGTATTAAAATAAACAAAATGAATCTAATAACGACAAGGGCACTTGCTGATTTTACAGAATAAAGGTAACACACACACAGAATTTTCCTAACGATCTTTCTCAAAACCACTGTATTGTTAAATGTCATTCATTAGATAAGATCAATACAACAGATGGAAAAATCAAGATAATACATGGTAGATATTGGTGATTTATCTGTAAACCCTAGGATGCTCAATTATAAACATGTAAATTCTACAAGTTGAGTAAAAGTGATGTTTGATCAGCATATAGTTAAGACACTCAACCTAACTATGAAGTCAGCAATCTGCTAGTAAATCAACTTGAAAATGTCCAGTATAAACTACAAGCAGAACACTACAAACTGTCCTAAAACAGAGACACCCTCGACTTGTCACCACTGGGCAAGATATTATACATATCTTAGAAAAGATACAATTATTGAACGAGTTACAAAAATATTATCTATCTTTGCATAGCTGAAGAGAAAAGCCTAAAAGACAATATACTTAAATATTGCTGTGGTTCATTTATTTATTCAAAAACCATTTACTGAGTGCCTATTCAGGGCACATAGCATGAAGATGGAGCACAATGGGAATACACTAGTTAGCTACAGACAAGGTACCAGCCCTCAAAGGCCTCACGTTATGCAAGGAGAACATATTAAAGAGCTTCAACCATAATTAATTACAATGTTTTACCTCTAAGTTATGACAGTATGGTTATAATTTTTAATATTCTCTGAATTTTTTATTATAGGCATCATACATGACTATTTTAGCCAGTCTTTCCTTCCTCACTCCTTGATTAACATTTAGGGGGGAAAAAAAGCCATGTTTACCAAAACAAGCAACCGTTTGGTCAATGACACTGCTCATCAATGAGGAGGATGATGTTCATTGTCATCGCTTTCTCTGGTTATTTGTCATCCTTTAGATTGTCATTTAGGAAGTACCCAGCAAGAGTGTTCATAGCCTTTGACTCACTCAGTAAGCTCATTTCTAGGATACAAGGTTAAGACGATACACCAAAATAAGAGGGAAACTTTCTGCAAAAACATGTTGCCTATGGCTTTATGTCTAACAGCAAAAAAAGAAAAAGCTAAACTTTCCAGCAATAGGATGATGACTAAACAAACTACGATATGTCCCACACAGTGAAATATCCAGTAGCCATTACTTTATACTTTTGCAAAGTTTGCTCCGTAGGGTAGTGTGTATCTTGTCCACTGCTGTTTCCTCCTAACACAATAGGACTCAATAAATATTCACTAAGTTACATTCATGTGACACAAGGAAATGTTTATTATTTTAAGTTAACGACGATCAATGTTATCGACAACTATAGGGAAAATATGCAAGGAAAAACTGCACTTTAATATATGAAAAATGTTAACACAGTTGTCCCCAGGAACTTTTCTATAGATTACATTTCTACTAGCAGCATTTATACTTTTGTAATTGGGAGAAACTAAATTGTGGTAGAGACTGCCTGAATGCTTGCGAAGCCTATTTCCCTTTCTCTCTAGACACACAGCAACTGTAGCTGCAACCATGCAGCCGGGTGTGACCGTGTGTCTGAGTTCTACCGCTGGAATGAGAGTGACTTGCCATGTTTTCAGGCCCCACCCATTATCTACCACCCACCCAGTCCATGCTGTCATCCCTTACTACTGGTTGGACAAGGCAAGAACCCAGAAATCCTGTGTTGAAGAAGGCAGAGCCTCTGTTAGCTTGGGGCTCTGATTGCACGGAGCAGGAACTCCTTTCCACCAATGATCGGACAGCATGTGACTGAGAAGTAAGCATCTATCTTGTTAGGCCTTAAGAGCTTAAGGTTTGTTTGTCGCCGCAAATAATGTTTAGCCTTAACTGATAAATAAGTACATACAAAACTTAAACACAAGACATGAAGATAGTCAAATTACCAAGTTTTTAAAGTTTAGACATAAATTGTCTTTGTTTTATTCAGTAAGTGGAGTACAGCACATTAACATTCTCTGAGAGCAAATACTAATATGTAGTAAAATATATTAGAAATTTATGGAAATTAAAGGTTTTATGAGAATAGTATTAATAAGAAACATAATAAGAAACAAAAAGGATTTGGTCTGGTGAAAATAAGGGATGTTAACTGTGTAAAATAGACTAACAGTAAACAAGCTAAATTTTCACAAAAGGCAAAATGTTCACTGTAACAGCTAAAGATTCTACACATCAGTGATTTTTCTCTGAAGAAAGCATTGTAGTCAACATGTAAACTGTCCCCAGGGGCCACATTTTTCTCTGGTGCTTATAAGTGAGACTGAGAAAATCTGAAGGCTGATGTGGACACATGGCAGGGACTCTGCCAGCAAGTAGAGGCCGTCAGAAGGACAGTGGCTTGATGCAGATGCAGGAGCAGCAGCGTGGCCAGGTGCCATAGGTTTTGTTACAACATGGACCACGGAGAATGGAGTTCTCGAGGCTACACTATTCACATTTCTGGCTTTCTCCAAATACATTTTATATGTCTTCTCCATTGCTCTCATATCTTCATTTTTCTTCTGAAGAGCAGCTTCAAGTTCATTAATCTTTTGTACTGTTAATGGAAATTAAATTACACACAACTAGTTACTTCCTGTCTAAATAGTTCATCCTCACATACAAGAAATTTATTTACCATATTTTTTTTTCTGAAGACTAGCAAGGGTGTTTAAGAAAGTTTCCATTTCTTCTTTTCGGCAAACTCTCATCTAAAAACTCTTAACTACGACCTTGATCATTTCTTATTAATTTGCTTCTCATAAAAATATCTACAGTCTGTTCGATCTAGCCATTTTTCTCCTTTCTGTCAAGCATTACAATGTAGGCACAATCACAATAAGGACAAATAAAGCATTACTGCCACATAATGCTTTGAAATTCCTTGTTATCTAAATTTTAAAACCTTATTTTATTTATACTTCCATATTATTAATTCTGTTTTACAATGTTTGATAAGCCTGTATATCAGTTGGTTCATTTTTATCAAATTAACATGTCTTATTTCAAGATTAAATCATTTATTGGCTTCACTAAAAATTATCAGTCTTCCTATTCAAGGTATATATATACCTGCTTGTTGTCCAAAGACTTACATAAAGTTTCTGCAACTTTCAACTAAATCGAGCAAGTCCTCATACATCCAGATTTTTATGAATACCTACCATTCTGGTTTATACCTGGCCAAAGATCTTCAATGAGCTCTCATTTCTTCTGTAATTCTTCATGGGCCTCTGTTAATTTTTCCCTAAGTAGGAGAAGCAGCATAGGGCTTTGGAGTCAAACACATCTAAGAATAAAAACTGATCTATGTCACAAAGCGTTTGTGGCCTGTGGGCAAGGCGTGTTCTCGCTCTTAGCTTTCCAGCCTGTGAAATGGGAATGATACCTGCCTAATTCTAGGCATTGTTGTAAGCATGCAAATTGCCTAGCACATAGTAGATACTAAATATGCTAAATTCTTTCCCCCTTGCCACTTTGGCTTCCAGGAAAGTAAAAGGGAGTATAGGTATAACATCCCACATTTTTACATAACATAGCTGTCAGAGTTGTCTGCTTATTAAACTTTTCAAAAGGCAGTAGAAAAATGTAGGAATTTGGGATTGTTAAGGCCAGTCTAAATTTTTTAGCATGTCTTTTTATTTGTTGATACTGGTGATGAATGTTAAATTAAGCATCAGGGTATCTGCTTATATAAACAAATCAGAAAAGGATAATAACTCTACAAATACTTACAGCACTTCCCCTTTCATATTTGAAATGAAAAACCAGCTTTACTTACATACAAGCTTCCATTTCTGCTTTAGCTTCCTGGACTATAAAATTTTAAAAAGTTGCTATAAAAGTTTGTCTTGATAAAGTTTTCCAGATAGCAAAAGAATGTTATCTCCTTTTAAAGGTATAGTATTTAAAAAGACAGAAGAGAAATGCTGCCTTTGAACTGGAGAGGAATACTGGGGCTGCCAAAAGAACAAACAGATCTGTTCTGGAAGAAGTACAACCAGAGTGCTCCTTGGTAAGCAGATGGCAAGACCGTGTCTTATACACTTTGGATCAGGAAGGATCAGTCCCTGGAGAAAGTCATAATGCTTGGTAGAGGGGAGGGTCAGAAGAAAAACGGAAGACTCTCCACGAGTTGGACTGGCACAGTGGCCGCAACAATAGGCTTAAGCATAGAAACAATTGTGGACGTGGAGCACAACCAAGCAGTGTTTTATTGTGTTGTGCACAGGGTCACTGTGAATAGGAACCAACTTGACAGCACCTGACAACAGTAACAGTTAAAATACAAACATTTTAAAAGTTTGTACTTCTAATTCCACACTTATGAAACATTTTACATATATTTTACATCAAAGCAAAAAAAGGAAAATAGGAAATAAAATAGGGAAGAGAGATGAAATAGCAGGAAAGAGTGCTTTGTATTTCTAAATTAAAAAAATAAAATGTGTACTTGAAATATTAGCAAGTGCAAGATCATTGTGATATACTGAGGGGTATCAAACATTTAGATACCTAAAACCTTATTTGTTTAAAATACAAACTTTAAAGTTTTAGGTCTTTAAAGAACAGAATTAAGGAAACAATTATTTAAAAATTTATTTCATTAAAATGGGAACATTTTAATATTAACACCAGTGTTGGTCACCATCAGACGGACCCAATTCGACACACTGGACCAGGTTGTATCACTATAAAAGCAAGGACTTTATGGTTATTGAAGCAATTGGACTTTGATAAAAAGCAATTTAGAAAATAAAAATTCTTCTTTAGAAAAATGTGAATTACAATATTAGTGCTGAATTTCAGAGTAGCTAAAAGGTTTAAAATGTGTAACATCAAATTCAATGTGGATACTAAAATTAGAAAAAAATGAAGAAATTTAAACCCTTTATAATGTTTTAATCCAAAACTTAGTCCCCCAAATAGACCCCACTTAATGTATTAGAGACATTACAATACTGCATATAAGCAACACTGTATTATATACTGTATGTAATACTGTACATATGAGATACCACCATCCATGCATGAGACGATTTCTATTTTCCAAGCCCCAGAGAAAAGAGAAAATCATATGAAGACTGTAAAAGACAGAAAAGAATGCTACTCTTTCAAGCTTCCTTTTCATCTCTCACTTATTCTGCAGTTTCCTCCCCCATCAACACAAGTATAATCCCCGAACATCCTGTCTAATCTCCACCAATCATCACCTGTTTAATACACATCCAAGCTTATCATTTTCTTGGGTCAAATGAAACACATACCTTTCCTAAATTATTGCTTGTTTCCCCCTACACGTGTGGAGATCAAACTATATAAAGAAACTGCTAAGTAGGCTAACTTTGATCTCTTTCAACTTTCCTGTTCTCCGGTCTGCTCTCACAGTAGCAGCCATGGAAAACCAATAGAAAATGGCAAGGCCTAGAGGTGGTATGCAAAGAGGCAGGAAAGGGAAGTGGCGAGGTCTCTAAGACAGCACTAAGGTTTCTAACTTTTCAAGTAAGTGTAAACCATTTCTATGAATGCTCTTTTGGTAGGAGTTGCTTTATCTTCTCTAATTTCTTATTAGAAATTTTCTCAATCATAACTGTTGATAAAGCTCATGAGGATTTTGTCTCAGGTCAGCACTGTTAGAATCCAAGCAGAAGGAGGACAGACAGAAATCACCTTACAGTGCATGTGATCGACTACTGAATTCAAGGTGGCAAAAGCACTGCTCTGTTATGCAGATATACATGGCATTTAATGGTATCTCAATGATAAAGACAGTGCACTCAAATACTAGATTAATTTGGACACCAGGATTTGCTATTACAGAGTCTACACACAGTAAAATTACTATAATTTCTAAGTTACTTACTCAGTATATCCAGAGTTGCTGTTTTTGTGATTAGGTGCTGAGGAGTTAGTTCCAACTCATAGTGACCCTAGGCACAACAGAACAAAACACCACCCAGTCCTGCACCATGTCCACAGCCATTTTTATATTTAAGCCCATTGTTGCAGCCACTGTGTCAATTCATCTTGTTGAGGGTGTTCTTTTTCACTAATCTTCCATTTTACCAAGCATGATGTCCTCTCCAGGGACTGATCTCTCTTGACAACACATCCAAAGTATGGAAGACACAGTCTTATCCTCCTTGCTTCTAAGGAGTACTGTGGTTGTACTTCTTCCATAACATATTTATTTGTTTTTCAGGCAGTCCATAGTATATTCAGTATTCTTCTCTAACATCCCAATTCAAAGGCATCAATTCTCCTTCAGTCTTTCTCATTCCTTGTCCATCTTTCTCATGCCTAGGATGAAACTGAAAATGTCAGCTTGAGCCAAGTGCACCTTAGTCTTCAAGGTCACATCTTTACTATTCAATCTTTAAAGAGATCTATGGTAGTATATTTTCCCAATGCCATGTGCCTTGATTTCTTGATTGCTGCTTCCACGAACATTGATTGTGGATCCTAGTAAAATGATATCCTTGACAACCTTAATCTTTTTTCCATTTATCTTGATGCTGCTTACTCATCTAGTTGTAAGGGTTTTTGTTTTCCTGATGTTGAGGTGCAATCTATACTAAAGGCTGCGGTTTTCGATCTTCATCACTGCTTCAAATCCTCTTGATTCTCAGCATGCAAGGTTGTGTTCTCAGCGTAACACAGGTTGTTAATGAGTCTTTCCCCAATCCTAATGTCTCATTCTTCTTCATATAGTCCAGCTTCTGGGATTATTTGCTCAGCATACAAATTGAAAAGATATGATGAAAAGATACAACACTGACACACACCTTTGTTCTGTCCCTTTGTTCTGTCACATGACTGCCTCTTGGTCCATCTACAGATTCCTCATAAGCATAGTTAAGTGTTCTGGAATTCCCATTCTCTTCAACATCATTCATAATTTGTTACGATCCATACAGCTGAATGCCTTCGCATAGTCAATGAAGCACAGATGAATGTGGAAGGCGGAAAGGGGCCCAAGATGGCGCCTGGGCCCTTTGACAAAGCCGGACCACACCTTGTTTACCAGACCTAGGGCTTTCATGGCGCATGCCTGTGGGCAGTGGCTTCCCGCTAGCCTATTGTGGGCCTCCTTCTTGGGAGAGCATGACACATGAGGATTGGAGGAATCTAGGTTATAAATTGAGCAAGCAACCTGCAAGGCTCGGCTCGGACCAGCTTGTGGAGAAGCAAGAGAGAGGAGAGAATAAAGTAAGCACCAGGGACCAGCAAGAGAGAGGAGAGAATAAAGTAAGCAACTGGCAAGGCGGCTCGAATCCGTGTGTCCTGTCTTCTTTCCGTTGGCGGACAATTAGGCAGCGACAGATAAACATCTTTCTGGTATCTTCTGTTTCTAGCCAAGATCCATCTGACATTAGCAGTGTATCACAACTGATTCTTAACATTAAAAGAAATACCTTGGCACACCTTACATCACTGGAGTCCTAGAATTTCCCTGATATGGAGGGCACCTGAATTTTTATTGGAGTAATTTTCCTGCCGTAAGCACAAAAATGTCTTAACAGTAAGTCTAGAGTCATTGATATTTTTATTGACTAGGCACAGTCATACAATGTCATCAGTGTAATGGACCAGTGTGACATCTTGTGGAAGGGAAAAATAACCAAGATTTTTGTGGACTAAATTATGACATAAACCAAGAGGTTTGACATATCTTTGTGGTAGAATAGTGATGGTATATTGCTGGCCTTGTCAGCTGAAGAAAAGCTGCTTCTGGCGGTACTTCAAAACAAGCATGGAGAAAGCAGTGTTAGCCAGATAAATAACTGCATATTCACGTATTTGTTTCTAATAAGCAATAAAACCACATCTGGAACAGCAGTTGCAATTGAAGTCACCACCAGGTTAAATTTTCTTTAATCCACTGAGAGTCTCTGAGATCCATCTATATTATACACAGGCCCCATAGGTTAGTTGAATGAAGATGTGGTTAAAATTAACACACCTGCATCCTTCTAGATCCTGATGGTGGCAATAATCTCTGCAATCTCCACAAGAATGTAGCATTGCTATTGGTTTACTATTTTCCTAGCTAAGAGCAGTTCTAATGTCTTCCTCATAGCTTTTTCTAACATAATATCTCTTAATCCACGTACTGGGGATGCATTGCATGAGTTCTGCCAGTTGCTGAGATTGTCTATTCCAGTGCACTATGAAACTAGGTAAATCACCAAAGTTTGGGTTTAGAGACCCACTGTGATGGAATTAAGATTTTATTAATAATCTTACTCACAAACATCCCCACTCTGACCAGTGGGCTACAGGGACATTTTGGGTCCCCTGGAGTTAGTGTCAGCTCAGTGCTAATATCCAGTAATTATCAAAATGTCTCATTATTTTCTTTTCCACAGCGAACAGTCACTCTCATAACGTTTGGGGAAGGCTAAGAGAAAGCTTAATAGTATACATTTCTGGAAATGCAGTGGGGTCCTCCCTCAAGGGAACCAAGCCTCTCCTTCATTCTAGAGATTGTGAGTCTATAAGCTGGCTCACATCTTGAGATTGATTAGGGGGCTATGATTCTCTATTCTGGCAATTCCAGTTAGACTGCTGTTCCCTTGACTTAGAATTCTTCCACTTGTCCAGATAAGGAAATATTTTGTAGATTTCCCATCTGTTTCACTCCTAAGGATCCCATGACTCAGTAGTCAATTATTCAGACTATTAGGATTTGACTTTGCTGTTCATTATGGTAAACATGCCTACCTTGTCTTTGTTGATTGAGTGCCACCACTTGGTCCCACTACCACAGGGTCCAATCAGCCCCACTGTCATTAGGTATCTTAATTCAGTTTGGATAGTTCCCACTGTCAAATCTGACTTACATGAAATAGCAGTCACATAAGTCTTTAGAGATCCTGGGACTCCCTTCACATATTTGTCTCTTACTGTTGTGGGAAAGGTGTGCTCTCTTAGCACCTGTGACTCTATGAATCTGACCTGATAAATCAATACTAACACAACAATTTCCCTAAGGCTTTGGATATCATCTTATATGGTATAACAGGGCAGGTCTGTGTGCTTCACCTTGACTTAGTGCAGACCACTATGTAATCCATGCTTCGCTGAAATAATCAAATCAACTATTAGGTCCTTTCTTAAACTCTTAAGCTGAAACACTGAATGAAGAATCTGTGCTTAGTGAGTCCATATCAGGAAACTCATACAGATGCAATTTTATGTTCCTTGAACCACTATCCCACACCCTTAATGGCCATTCTCACACACATTTGCCAGGTTTTTGTTTGTACGAATTGGAAGACTCAAGCAATTCTTTTGGAGTGTAGCATACTTCCTCCTGGTTCACGCTATATACTTCATCTTTTGGTTCTGGCTGGGTGTCATGGATTGAATTGTATCTCCTCAAATATACGTGTAGCTGTGTGGCTGGGCCGTGATTCCCAGTATTTTATGATTGTCCTCCATTTTGTGATTTTCCTATGTTATATGTTGAAGAATTAGGGTGGAACTCTGAATTCCTTTATAAGGTCACCTCCCTGCTCTACTATAAATGGAGTTTCCCTGCAGTATGACTTGCCCCACTCTTAATTCTTTCATCCTACAGGAGATAAGAGGAAAGAGAAACAAGCAGAGAATTGGAAACCTCACACCATCAAGAAAGCAGAACCGAGAGAGGAGTGTGTCCTTCAGACTGAGAAGGCTCCGGTGCCTAGATGCTCCCTGGTCAAAGACTGATGTAATACCGGACTTCCCTCCGGAACTGACAAGGGGGAAATTCTTCCCGTGGAGTGGACATCTTGAATTTGGACTTGTAGCCTACCAGACCGTATAGTAATAAACCTTCCACTGGTAAAGCTGCCCAAACTGTGGTATTTCTATTAGAGCAGCACTAGCTGACTAAAACATCGGAACTCTAGTTATGGGTTCTGTGGTTGTCCTCTACTTTGTGACTGTAATTTCTGGATGTGTTGTAAATCGTAATCTGTGCCTGTGGTTAATAGAGCAAGATTGGATTACATTAAAGAGAATTAAGGTGGGACTGTAACACCTTCACTAAGGTAACATCCTGATCCAATGTAAAGTGAGTTCCTCTGGGGTGAGGCCGGCACCATCTTTTTTTCTTACAAAACAAGAAAGAAAGGAAAGCAAATAGAGAGTGGGTACTTCATATCACTAAGAAAGCAGTTTGAGGAGCAAAGTATGTCCTTTTAACCTGCAATAAGTTGCTCCCAGACCATAGCAAAACTGATGACAAGGATCTTCCTCCAGAGCCAACAGAAAACATTCACCTGGGGCTGATGCGCTGAACTTGGACTAGTAGCCTACTAAACTGTAGGATAATAAATTTCTCTTTGTTAAAACATCAATTTGTGTTATTTCTGTTATAGCAGCATTAGATGACTAAGGTATAGGTCTAGAAGCAAGAATGGGTGGTTACAGTACGTTCTAAGAACATTCAGCAATGTCTTATAAGGTATCAGCCTCAGGCAATACCTCAGGCAATGACATAAATGCTTCCTAGGGAATGACTCAGACAAAGGCTCTTGTGGCACAGCTAGATTAATATCATAAAGTGAGAGTGGAGGAGTTCTTCAGAAGGCAGTGAGGGGGCTAGTTTAGTTGACAGGAGCAAATAAAGAGAATTAGGTGTTGACTGTCCCCAGTTTCCCGATCATCTGCTTATGTGTCCCCAAACCAAGTTCCTAGATTCCATTTCTTCCCAGTTAATACCCTCATTTTATCTTCAGACATGATTCATAGTTGGGTATTCAATTAGTGTTGTAATTCAACGACTTTTACAGTAAGGTGCTGAGTCTCATTTTTTCTGCAATATCAACTCTGTTAGCACAAGCAATAAGACTTTCAGAGCACAAGTGGCAAATTAGAGGTTGTTTACGTGGTCCTTAAGCTGTGACTCTGAAGCCTTGATTCATCTCTTTTTTTCACCACTTTGTTTATTTCTCTAGACAAAGTATGACCAACCCACCAGCTTTCTGTAATTCTTTTTCTGAGTGAGATGGTTAAGGTTGTTGTGTCAACTTCACTGGGCCATGATTCCCAGTGGCTTGAAAGTCATGTGATGTTGTGATCACTTCCTTGATGAGACTGATACAATGTGGTAATCTCCATGATGGGATCTGCTTTGAGTTGTCAATCAGTTGAAAGGGAGTTTCCTTAGGCGTGTGGCCTATACCGAATATAAGTGAGCATTCTGGAAAAGTTTGGAGATTTTGTTCTTTCTGAATCTTGAAGCTGGTTCCTGTTCAGTTGTTCCCAAATTGAGACTAAGCCTCATCTATGTTCTTGCCTTCTACTGACAAAGAATGACCAGGAGAGGCTGAGACTTTCTATACGAACAAAGGTCTATCAATGGCAGAAAGCAAAGAGCCTGCAAGTGGAGATACAGAAGAATCAGGCAACATCACCCCCTGTGCCCTGTCCCTCCAAAGTCTTTGCAGGAGCTTATAAGGAACTTTTGCTGAAAAAAGATCTCATACTTATTCATTACATTTCAGGGGAACAAGCAAGGCTTTCTGGGAAATGGCAGGGCTAGAGAACTTAGGTGCATGTGCAGGTTGGTTGTAAGATGGAACCTATAGCAAAGGCTCCTGGGAGTGAGTGGTAGGACTTACTATGGGATGTTGCACCTGCACATATCCTTTAGTGGAGCCAGTTTGATTGCTACTACAGGTGCTTATATCAGACAGAAGTCATCCTTGAGCCATCATATAAATATCAATGCATGCTCCAGGGGGCAGTTCTTCTGAAATACAAATTATGACGAAGCTGGTAAAGATTTCTTTGTCATAAGTGTTTTATTCCAGAATGTCAGTTTCACAATGCGAGATTATATTATAGGCTGTTTTCAGCTAAGATCAAATTTTTCTGTTTTCATCCTATTGCAATCCAACCTCTGGTTCTTTGGACTTTGTCTAGCAGCTTACCTGAGGTTGTGGGCAATGATCTTTGAATTCACTGATCTTCACAGCCTGTCAGCAAAACCTTGCTCTCTGATCTGTTTATCTTTGGTTTGCCGGTCCTGGTTCTTTGGACTTGCTCTAGCAGCTTACCTGAAGTTTTGCACACTGATCTTTGACTTCATTGATCTTCACAGTCTGTCAGCAAAAGCTTTGCTCTCTGACCTGCTTATCTTTGGTTTGCCAGTCCTGGTGACTATGTGAATCAGGAGAAGTCTGTATCCTGAATCACGGATCAGGGATGTTCCAGCCTCTATACCATCACGAGCCATTTCCTTGACATAAATGTCTCTGGATATATACTTACATATTTTACTGGTTTTACTTCTCTAGAGAACCCAGCCTAAGACACTGAGAAAACTTCAAAAGAGTATCAAACATGTGATCACTCAGTCTCACTTCTCACCAGCATTTCAACTCTTGATGGTGATGTTTAGCATTTTCCTACTGCCACTTCACACCATGGATTAGCACTGTTCTTTTTACTACTGGAAGCAGAGTCATCAACATCATTAAGACTAACCAAATTTAATGAAGAAATCATCAAGTCAATACCATTTACTATAGCCCCGAAGAAGATAAACTACCTAGGAATTAATCTAACCAGAGAAATAACAGACCTTTACAAGGAGAACTACAAGGCCGTACTGCAAGAAACTAAGAGAGACTTAGAGAAATGTAAAAACCTAACCTGCTCATAGATAGGAAGACTTAACATTGTGAAAACGTCTATTTTATCCAAAGCAATCTACTTATATAATGCAATCCCAATACAAGTTCCAGCATTTTTTAATGAGATGGAGAAACAAATCACCAATTTTGTTTGGAAAGGGAAGAAGCCCCAGATAAGTAAGGTACTACTAAAGAAGAAGAACACACTGGGAGGCCTCTCATTACCTGACCTTAGAACATACTACACTGCCACAATGGTCAAAACAGCCTGATACTGGTACAAGAACAGACAGATTGATCAATGGAACAGAAATGAGACCCCAGAGATGACACCATCTGCCTATGAGCAGTTGATATTTGACAGAGGCCCTAAGACATTAAACTGGGGTAAAAACAGTATCTTCAACAAATGGTGCTGGCAAAATTGGATATCCATCTGCAAGAAACTGAAACAACATCCATATCTTACACCTTATACAAAAACCAACTCCAGCTGGATAAAAGACCTAAATATCAAACATAAACAATAAAGCTCATCCAAGAAAAGGTAGAAACAACAACGGAAGTTTTAATACACAATGTGGACAGACTCCAAAATCTGTCAAACAAATCACAATCATCAGTAGAGAAAATAGATAAATGGGAACTATTAAGAATCAAACACTTTTGCTCATCCAAAGACTTTATTAATAGAATTAAAAGAACACCTACAGAATGGGAAAAAGTATTTGGCAACTCTATGTCAGACCGACACCTGATCTCCACAATCTATAAGGTACTACAAAATATCAATAAGAAGAAGATAAATCATCCAGTTAAGTGATGGGCAAAGGAGATGGACAGACATTTCTCTAAAGAGGAGATCCAGGCAGCCAAAAAACACATGTGGACATGCTCATGATCTTTAGTTATTAAAGAAATTCAAATCAAGACGGCAATGAGATACCATCTCACCCCAACAAGGTTGGCCATGATCCAAAGAACACAAAACAACAAGTGCTGGAGAGGCTGTGGAGAAAGTGGAACTCTCCTACACTGTTGGTGGGGTTGCAAAATGGTCCAGCCTCTTTGGAAAGCAATCTGGCGCTTCTTTAAAAAAAAGGATATTGTGTACCATTTGACCCAGTAATTCCGCTACTTGGAATATATCCTACAGAATCAAGGCCTTTCACACCAATGGACACATGCACAAGAATGTTTATCACAGCCCAGTCCATCACAGCAAAAAGATGGAATCAGCCCAGATGCCCAACAACAGAAGAACGGATAGGTAAACTATGCTATGTATATGCAATGGAGCATTACACAATCATAAAGAATAACGATGACTCGATCCAACTCGACGGCACTTGGCTTGGCCAGGAAACATCTCATAACCTGGTTTTAACTGGAAGACATTATGTTGAGTGAAAGTAGTCAGCGACAAAAGGACACATATTGTACGAGACCTCTACGATGAGATCTTGTATATAGAAGAAAAGACTCTTCGACAGCTGCAAGGGAGGGGAGGGAGGGAGGGTGAGGGGGAGAGGTTTTAGATTAGATAGTTGGTAGAAATCTGGTTGGGTGAAATCAGTGACAGCACACATTAGAAACAACAACAATATTAAGTGGACTTCAGCATAACTTGCATACTCCTTCCATCTTAACCCAATATTGCAAAGATAGAGTAGCTGGGGCGGGGGGCAGGGGACCATGCTCTTAGGCAAAACTGAGGCTGATTGGCACAACTAGCATTTTGCTAAGAGGGCTCTCTGCGCCCCATGTTGGTGAGTGGCGTCTGGGGTCTTAAAAGCTGCCAAGCTGCCATCCGAGGGCACAGCAAATGGTCCCAACTCAGCTGGAATGGATACTCACCGAGGGCCAATAAGACATGGAGTAAAGACAACCCAGAAGATAGAGACCCAAATGAGTGGATGCCTACATCGACTTGGGACCAGAAGAACCGGATGGTGCCTAGCCACCACCAGTGATAGCCACGATGGAGCTCACTAAGTTGAGTCTCACTGGCAACACAAGAATAAAAAGGGGTGCATCCTGAGATCGCCACTAAAAGACCTCAATTGATGGTCCAGCAGTTTTGGGGTTCCCCTGGCAGCGTGGCCCCTCACCCTGATGCTGCCCTTGCCCATAAATCATAACGAAGGTCTACTCTTAGGACACGAATGGATTGGACTTGGTGATACAGAGTGACCATATATTGGATGCACTTTATGGTTCTATACATCTATAGGATATCCTGCTGACCTCAGGCTGGAGGAAGGAGAGTGGATGGGGAGGAGGGGAAAGGAGACTATTGGGAGGATGAGACATGTATGGAGCAGAGAGGAGTAGTGTGCTGTCACCGGACAGGGAGTGCAGTGGAAGCTGCATATAGGTGGGCATGTAAATTTATATGGGAATGTACATTTTCACTCAGTCATATTAAATAAAAAGAAAAAAAAGACTAACCAAACTTGATAACGAAAACCAACTTAAAAAACTCATTCTTACCATTTTGCTACTATAGAACCACCCTCAGTACCAAATGTCTTAGGCTAAGTTCTTCACAGAGAAAAAAAATCTCTCTCTCTAGTGAAATGGATAGTAATGGAGATAGAGATTTATCTAAGAGGAATGAATCATACAGTTGTAAAGGCTGGCACCTCCCCAGTCCATAGGCCAGGCATCTCATTAGAGGGTTCTCCTTACATAGTGCAGGAGTTTATGAACCCAATATTAGCAGCTCGGACTGTAGATCACTAATTCATAGGCTTCAGAGGCCAACAAATCCAAAGGTCAGCAGAAGAGCTACTAGCTGAAGATTTAAGAACTAGAGGTGAGGCGATGATGAGCCACACGCAGGATCCAAAGGAGGAGCCTTGCTGGATCTTCTGTTTATATACTGGAGGCAGGGTTTACCCTGAAGGAACGCCTTTTCAACCAATTAGCTGTTTAGAGCAGATCTCATCATGGAGTTGTTTGTATCCTTATTACCAATCACTGAGAATCATGGCCCAGCCAATCTGACACATTATCTTAATTTTCATGCTAGATCTTTCTTCCAAAACGCCTCTGGATGGGTTCAAATCTCCAACTTCCCAGTTATCGACCAAGCACATTAATGGTTTGCACCACCCAAAGACCCCATTTTCTCCAACGGACCTGTAAAATCATAGTATCTCTGGATTAATTAATGTTAAAGTGCTTCTACTCCAGTATTTTTCTTCACACATGACTTTCTTCCCCAGCAATCTTACTCTACTTCCTCCTTGAATGTCTTTAGTGGCAAGGAATTCTTAGTATTCTGTTCAATTACTCTTATTATAATCTATCTCCTTCCAAGATACACTAGAAATGAAACAAACAAACAAACAAAACAGATCCTTGAATCAAAAGACTTGAGTTCTAGTTTTGACTGTGACAATTATTCTGCCTTTGTGGGCTTTGGCAGAACATTTCCCCCTTCAAACATAATCAGCCTTCGGTAACACAGGAATTATGATATCGCTTCACAAATAGAGTTATGAAAATTGAATCATATTCAGGAAAACTCTTAAAACCTCTGGTACCTATGAGATTTTGAGTAACAGTGTGCAACATTAACCATCCTGATCACAACTCTGGACACATTCCAGCTGGTGTCCTTAACTGTCATTATTTGAACACCTGCTATGTAAAAGATATATCACAGTTAACTTCTCTAATTCTCAGAACAATCTTTTCAGAGAAGTACAATCATCTCCAAGTTATAGAACAGAACCCTATTGCAAGGGGTGAATTAGCACTCCCCGAGTTTTCAAAGTCAGAAGTGGTGCATCTAACATTCATTTACAGGTTTTCTGCTTCTAAATCCTGTGCCCTTTTCATACATGTAATTGTTTGTCCACTTATTAAAATACACCCCATAAGGACCTATTCTGTGACAGACATCCTGACAATTAAAGAGGATAAATAAAAATACTTATTTTCTAAAGAAGAATAGATGAGCAAACAGTAGATAACTTCTGTCAACTTCTAGTCAACCTGAAGAGAGACTTCTTTTTTCCTGGTCTGAACAGACAGGTTCTGGGAAAAATATAATGAAAACTGTTTTAGTACATACCCGAGTATGAAAACAAGAAAGGTAAAATTCGATTACTGAAAGTGAAAACTCAAAGAGTGGCACACAGCAGAGAGAGATTAAAAGACAAAACATTCACCTGCAGACTGGATTCTCAGTTTCCATGCATGGGATTGTCTGAAATGATGCCAGCGACCTTGTGTATCAGGGAAGCTGAAACTAAATAAAGCAGAGTTGGAAAAGGCTGTTCTAGTCTTAAAATAGGAACTAGAAAATTATGTCTACTGTCTTGGAATGCAGTACTGAATGGGTATTTTTCTTAAGTCATGGGTGAGTGGAAACAGGGAAGACAGCAAGATAAAAGGAGAGAAAGGAGGGAAAGAGAAAGGACAGAAAGGAAAGAGACAGAAGGACAGAAAGGAGTGATTGAGAAAAGCAGGAGCCAGACAGGAAAGCAAGGAGGCAAGGAGACAGGGAAGCAGGCAGACAGGTAGACAAGAGGCAGGTAGGCAAGGGGCAGGCCGGCAGACAGGGAAGCAGACAGAGAAAGAAAACAGAATCCCAAGTCCTGCATCACATTGTTATGAAGGCGTATATTTGCATTAAACCAAATGTTCCCAGAAATCTCAGCTAAGACATTAACATAAAATTGGTTTGCCACATATGAAAACAAGGTCTTGGCAGAGTCTGATTCAAACAATCCCGTATCCACCACTAGAAGACACAGAATTGCCAGACAGGGCAATTGCTAAAGATGAGTTTGCAATAAAAATTACATAAGTAAAAATACTACTAGAACAAGTAAGTTTCACAAAGTCACAGGGAATGTGCTCAATAGCTTCCAAAATCAATTAAATTTCTATACACTAACCCAACCACGCCCACTGCTGTTCAGTCAATTCTGACTGACAGCAGTGAGCATTTAGAAATGGAAATGAAAACCAAATTAAAAAATGAAAAATAGTGCAGGTTATGCTCTATCCAGAACTATCTTTTAAAGGATATATACGATGTGATTCTATTCAGGGGACATTCTACAAAAGAAAGAATGACAGTAACAGAAACCACGTAACTTTTCTACGGCCTAAGTGGGTGTAGAAGTTTGAATACAAAGGGTATGAAAGAACTTAGAGTGTTTAGAAAATATTCTATATCCCTGTTTTGAAGGTGATTAGACAAACACGTATGTTTTTCAGAGTCCTTAAAACTACATTCCTATAATGAGTGAATTTTATTGTAAGTAAATTATGCTTCAAGTCTACGTAAAAGAAACAAAAGACTAAATGGGAACAGTACCGGCAATTCACTTCACAAAGAACTTCCTTCTCTGGTATCTAAAGGGATCCTGGAAACATTAAGGAAAAGATCAACAATTTAATAAAAATGGAAAACAATAACAATAGATTCTGATAGCACTTACTATGTTCCAAGCAATTATATGTGTGTGCATACACACACATACAAGGTGGTTGTGAGAAGTGAATTTAAAAAAAGCCCCAAACTAACAGATCAAGCAGAGATACTCAGAAGATTTGAATGGCAAAAGAAAAAATTCTGCACCCAACAAACAGGGGTAAAAATTTACTGTTAAGAACACAAAATGACCGCATATAATTAGACAAAATACTTGAATCCCAAATAAAGAACTCTCACAAATCAGTATAAGAAACATAAATAGAATGCTACAGAAAGTGCTATTTGTGTCTATTTTATTTTATTCAATGTTTTAGTTTTATGAGATTCATCCATGTTACTACATGTAGCTCTTGTTTATTCATTTGTATAGGGTATAGTGGCTGTACAACCACTGACTTACCCATTCTACTGCTAATAGAAATTTGGGGTGCTTTCACATTGTGGTGGTACAAAATAATGCCCAACGAACATTCTTGAGCATGTATCCAGGTACATATATCCTCAAAGTTATGCTAGGTGTAAAACTGCTCGGTAATAAATTATGAACATTTTCAAAAATTTGTAAAATACTGGACCACCATTAATAACGCCCATTACCTTCCCCCTTCCAAATCCATTCCAGTGCTAGGCAATAACTAATCTAGTTTCTGTATCTACAGATTTGCTTATTCTGGACGTTTCATAAAAAAAGGAATATGACTTGTAGCTTGCCACTTAGCACAATACCTTCAAAGTGCATTCACGTTGTGAAATTTATCAAGCCATTATTCCGTTTTATTGGTACATATTTTTTCAACAGATCTTAACCACCCACTCCAGACTAAGATACATTTTTTAATTTTCAACACACTTTTCAGATAAGAAGCTAGTTTAATCTGCAACAACCCTCTGAGGTCTCAGACTAGTGGATTCATTCTCCACTCACTGAGTCTTGGAGCAGTAGCTCAAGTGTTCTACTGTGAACTGAAGGATTAGCTGTTTGAAACCACCAGCGTCTCCTCTGGAGAAAGATGTCGGAGTTGCTTCCATCACGATTTGCAGGTTTGGAAACCCTATGAGGTTGCTAGGAGTTAGAGTCCACTCAGTGGCAGTGGGATTTTTATTTTATTGACTGCTTAATCCTCACAGCTGGACAGATAAGCAACATCATGAGAAAGTGCGGACGTTGTCAAGAATTGCATTTTACCTCGAACCACAATCAATACCCATGAAAGCAGCAGTCAGGAAATCAAGTGATGTATTGCACTGGGCAGGTCTGCTGCAAAAGGCCTGTTTAAAGTGATGAACCTGACTCAGGCCATGATATTTTAAATCACCTCGTATGCGCCTGAAACGGGACAAAGAACATGGGAAGATCAAAGAAGTCTTCGAATTATAGTGTAGGCAAGGACTAATGGATATACCATGGACTGCCAGAAGGAACAACTCTGCCTGGGAAGTACAGCCTGAATGTCAGTTAGAAGGGAGATTGGTGAGACTTCTTAGGTCCTTTGGACACGTTATCAGGAGTTACCAGTCCCTGGAGGAGCACATCATGTTTGGTAAAGTAGGAGATCATGGAAAGAGAAGAAAGACCCCCACTGAGGTGGACTGACACACTACAACAGCGGGCTCAAATGTATTGCAAAGATTGTGAGGACCGCTCAGGACTGGGACGTGTATAGAGCGTCGCTGTGAGTCTGAACGGCCTCCACGCGCCAGGTAAAAACTTTTCTGTGTCTCAGTTTTCTGAGTTGCAGAACCAGGCTAACAAGATCATCTCCCACGTCATTTTGTCAGAATGAGGTGAACTCACATAAAGAGGTGAGCGTGGTGTTTGTGTTAAGAGATCAGGCAACCTCAGGTGCTGCGGTTAGTACTGCGATTTCACCCCAAAGATTCCACTCGGGGTGAACACGGGGCTCAAGCGTCTGTGGCTCTCTCTGTGAGATACATTAACACCGTAAACACAAGCGTCCCAATGATACCAGAGAAAAATGAGCTTTCTAAGCAGAAAAGAAAAACGCCCACAGCCTGCCCTTTTCCAAGACTGTCTACCCGACTTAGGTGAGACAGGCGACTAGAGTTGGGTGCGCCTGGGAGGGGCAGAGCTCCGCGGGAAGGGGTTGGGTGTCTGTGGAAGGACTGGGCGGGCTGGTGCTGGGAGAGGGCGGAGCGGGGTGAGCGGCGTGGGGAGGTCGGCTGCGGGCGCGGGCGGTTGGTGCTCCGGGGCAGAGTCTGAGCCGAGCTTGTCTTACGCGCAGACAGCGGAAGAGCTGACAGACGTCTGAGCCATGCTTGCACTGTTGGGCTCCCTGGCGACCACCCTCTGGGCAGGGTTCCATCTCCGGTCCCTCCTGCTGGGTGTCGTTGCCTTCTTGTTGGTTGCTGGTTTCCTGAAAAGGAGGCGCCCCGAAAACTTCCCTCCGGGACCCAAGAGCCTGCCTTTCTTTGGCAATCTCTTTACCCTGAACATCAAACAGTGGCACCTGACAATTCAGAAGGTAGGAGAGGAAGAGGGGGGTCCTGGTCCTGAGGCGCAGCGCATTCTGGGGAACTGAGGGGGGCTGGGCTCTGTGTGGTTCTGCCACTAATTCTGGTAATTTGAGTCAACGCGGCTTTGAGCCCGGTATTCCTCGCCAGTCATTTGGGATTCTTCTACCTGCTTTTATAAAACGCGTGAAATGTCAGTGAATGTTTCATGTGTAATTAGTGTATCATTACATGTGTGCTAGGCATGTTATGAAAGCCCTAGTGGCATAGTGGTGAGGTGATACGGCTGCTAACCAGAGGGTTAGCAATTCAAGTCCACCAGTCGTTCCTTAGAAACTGCGGGGCAGTGCTGTTTCGTCTTTTAGGGTCGCTAAGAGTCGAAATCAACTCCACAGCAGCAGGCTAGGCATGTTACGTTCCTTAACTCATTTAAATTTGTGTTGTCTTGATAACTATTGCAACGCCCTTTTAATAATACATTATTGCCCTTGAAAAATTCCGTGCTTGCCTTCTTGAAGGCTCCATTTCTGTATTTAAAATGATACTGCTAATCCTCACTACTTTTCAGCTGGAGGATTGTCACCACCAAACTAACTGAGTCCCTCTTCTTCAGCCTCCGTCTTTGGCAATGCATCTCGCTAATCATCTAAAAATGTCATCCTCTTGCTTAAGCATTTTCAGCATTCCAGAGTTCAGACCCTTTATTAACCCAGGTGGTGGAGTGGTTAAGTGTTTTGTCTGCTAACCAAAAGACTGGCAGTACAAATCCACCAGTGGCGCCTTGGAAACTTTAGGGGGCAGTTCTGCTCTGCTGTGTAGCGTTGCTAAGAGTCACAACCAACTCGAAGGCAGTGGGTTTGGTTTATTTTGGTTAATGACTGACATTAGCATGATCTATATTAGGTGCTCCAGTACTAATTTCTCTTTCCCTAGAAATGCCCTGAGTCCAGTAAACGTGTGGTATTACTTAAGTATGTATGTGAATGATTGTATCACTCTCTAGGGACAAACACCCAATTGGTAACAGTCAAAGAGAGGACTAGTCATAGAATTTTAAAGTAAGTCACCTAAAAATGTACCCTTGTTCTAGAAATTTATTGTTTAATTTCCAAATTTTCCTGTTGTCTTTCTGTTAATGATTTCTAGTGTGACGACTATAGACATTATTTTCAAGTAGACAGCGTATGGTTAGATTATTATTTTTTTAAGTTCACTCTGGCAGTCTCTGTCTTTTAATTGGTAGATTTATATTTAATGTAATATGTAAGACTTAAGTCTCCCATTCTATTTTCCTTTATTGTTTTCCTCTGTCACTCCCAAAGTGTTACTTGAACACTTTTTTCCTTAAGAACTTCACTTTGATATACCTTTAGTTTTTTTTTAAAGTATATTTTTATGGTTTTCTAATGGTTGCGGAAGAAATAACAATATACACAGTCGCCATGAGTCAGATCCAACTGGATGGCACTTGGCTTGGTGATTGTTCTTTGCTCCTGTCAGCATTTCGTTACTCTAAGTGGAATGTTAATTCTACCTGTGTGGTATGGAGCCCTGGTGGCACAGGGATTAAGAGCTCGGCTGCTGATCGGATGTCTGACAATGGGGATCGATCAGCCACTCCTTGGAAACCCCATGGGGCAGTGTCCTCTAGGGTCACCATCAATCAGAATGACCCGATGACAACAGCTTTTTTTAGTGGTAATGATTGTCTTAAATATTACTTCTACATACATTCAGAATCACATCAGACACTATTCTAATTTTTGCTTCTGTCAAACGTAACTTTAAAAACTCACTGGAAGAAGAACAGCCTATTGGGTTCACTAATTTCTTTATATTTTCTGTTCCCCATTTCTGATGTTCCAGGCTTCCTGTCATTATAATTCTCTATGAAGAGATCTCTTGAGTTATTTGTTGACTTACTAGAGTAAGTTTTCTGGCAACAAATTCTTTTAGCTTTCCTTCATCTGAAATACATTTATTACACTTTCGTTTCTGAAATACGTTTTCACTGAATGTGGGATTCCGGGGTGGCAGCTCTGTTTTTTCAGCACTTAGAAATGTTGTGCCGCTTCCTTCTGGCCTTCATGGTTTCTGATAAGAACTTTATTTCTCACTTGCATTTTCGCAAAGGTAAGGGAGAATGTTACCCATAATGTTTTTCTCTGTATACTTCTAGGAATCTTAATTTGTCTTTAGTTTTCCAAAGTTTGGGTGTGGTACGTCTTAGTATGGATATTGTTACATTTATCCTATTACAGATTTCTGTAGATTGATCCTGTTGGGGACCCCTTACATAGTTCTGAATGCATAGGTTTAGGTCTTTAGCCAAATTTGGGGGCTTTTCAATCATTGTTTCTTCAAATGTACTTCCACCATACTTTTTTTTGGTGGCAGCAGTGGGTTAAGTGCTACATCTGCTAACCAGAAAGCTGGCAGTTCAGATCCGCCAGGTGCTCCTTGGAAACTCCATGGGGCAGTTCTACCCTGACCTGTAGGGTCACTTTGAGTTAGACATGACATGATGGCAGCAGGTACCTTTTTTTTTTCCTTTTCCATCTTGAATTGTTGCACTCTGGTGTCACTAATGTTGCAAGATGGTATATTACAAAATATGTGGTATCCTAGTATCTTCCAAAGACTTAGGTTCCTTCTATTACTCAGCTCCCCCATCAACACAGGCAGCAGCAGAGCCAGACCAGTGCAAGACAGTGCTGGAGCTGACCTACAGAGTGAGCGAGCTGAGTGCCAGTGCATAGGAGGCTTCCTGGCAGAGTGAGGTGACTCTGGGCACTTAAATTGGTGGAGATATAGTGCTTTGAAACACTTGCTACAGTGGGGAAGACATGGGTGTGAGGCCCAGGCCAAGAGGCCATTAAAAGCAGAAGCTGAAAAGTCTAGGAACACAGGAAGCTGAGCTGTCTCCGTCTCAAAAGGTAGGATAATGACCTCAGGGGTTTCAAAAGGTAGAGCCTTGGACTTTGGTGTTTCTGAGGGTGGAGTTTCCACTCAGATGGACTAGGAAAATGGTGCATCTAAAGCCAGGGGAGCAGAGTTGCTGTCCCAGTCAGCCTGGAATGTGGAGCTGTAGTCCAGGGCCAAGAAACCTCCTCTCAGAATTTGGAGAGTATGGCCAACACCTGGAGTCTTACACATTGTGTAAGATATCTCAGAAAATGTAAGAGTATTTTCAAAGCTTTCGGGGCTACTGTAATGTGTTCTGCTGATATCCCTTGTGCCTATTATGCCTTCTTCACCTACAACTTCTCACATTTGTAATGGAAACACCTAGCTTATGCCAACCTGTTCTACCATTGTAAATTTACTTTGGAGGCAGATAATTTGTAGTCTAAATGTAACAGACGTAGAGAAATGTTTGTATTTGAACTTGAAGTTGTTTTAAAACTTTCGCTATACTATGTGGTAACTGCGTTTTGCATATTGCCGGGATATGAATTTTTGGAAGCCAAAGGGTGTGATGTAGTGGACTCAATTGTGTCCTCTCCCAAAACAGTGTGTAGCAATTTTGCTGGCCCTCCACTTTATGATTTTCCTAGACTGTAAAACCTAATCTCTACCTGTGGTTAATAGACTGGATTATGTTAGAGAGGATTAGAGTGGTAGTGTAACACCCTTCCTAAGGTCACCTCCCTGTTCCAATGTAAAAGGAGTTTCCCTGGAGGGTGGCTTACACCACCTTTTATCCTACAAGAGATATAGGGAAAGAGAAGCAAGCAGAGAGCTGAGGACCTCATACCATCAAGAAGGCAGCACTGGGAGCCAAAAACATCCTTCAGTCCTGAGGTTGAGGAATGCCCTCAGACCAAAGAAAATGCCACAGAAGGACCTTTCTCCAGAACTGACACAGATAGACTATATTCCCTTGGAGCCAGCACCCTGAATTCAGACTCCTAGCGTACTGGTCTGTGTGAGAACAAACTTTTCCTTATTAAAACCAACGACTTGTGTTATTTCTGTTAGAGCAGTATCAGATGACTAAAAGTCTTTAATGTGGGAGAGGATGGGGTGAGACTGATTTAGTTGTGTTTGCTTTAGTGGGAATGATATAGTTAGATTACTTTAATGGTGACCTGGTGAAGGGTAAGTGTATGAGGACCAGGGAGGAAGGACCAGAGTCTCATGGAGGAAATGGAGCCCTTCTGTTTGACATGCCTGCAGCCAGATTCACCCAGGCTAACAAGAAACAAAGGCTTGGATAGCATTGTCTATTGCATAGAGAGATTTAGAAAGACTTTGACTGAAGTCTTTCACTGTTACCCAGTGCACATTTACACATGCCTGCACACTTGTGCTTGCTTATGAATACATCTAAACATTCTTGCATTCACTTTCACTTTCTCTTGTTTTCTTGCTCTTTCACTAAACTCTAAGGTTCTGGAGCCATCTCCAGTTTCTTTGTCCTTATATCTTACACAATGCATGGTCAATTCCCTCCACCTCTCATTAGCTCTATCACTTTGGCTAAGCTGCCTCATTATTCCTTTTACAAAAGATGAGAAAAATCTTTACTGCTGTAGAGTGCTTATGAGATTAAATGAGACAAAGGTGAAAGGTGCTTTAGCATGGTGGACAGTGGTGGAGCTCCCTTTGTGCACGAGTGTCTTCTTCCAGAAATCCCTGTGCTCTCTTCTCTATTGTGATGGGTGTGCATCCACATCCACTGCACACAGAGTCCCTTCAGCCCTCAGACACTTGCTGAATAGCTACGTGACAGGCACCAGAAAACAAAGTGTCTTTCTTATTGCTGCTCTCCATCTCCCTCAGAGAACCTTTGCAAGAGGAATAGTTCCCCTTCTTTGTTATTGAAGAGCTGAGACTCAAGGAAAGTGAAACAACTTGCCCGGCAATCCATGGCCACAGAGCCAGAATCAGATACAACTCCAGAGCTAGAGAGCATTTCTTAATACTTGATACCAGCCCTTAAACCGGCACTTAGCTTTCCATCATCTAGTACATGTCCAGGAATTTGACATGGTCCGACATGACGGCACTTGGCTTGGCTTCAGATTAAACAGCTATTCTGATTTACTAAAATTTATGTATGTTACATCAGACTTCGAGTAATCATAACTCGCCCTTCTTTGGTGGGGTCAGTGTGCTGAAACTTTTTGGTTCATTCACAGTTATACCCTCAGCAGCTCATTCTAGGAACACACAGTGGACGCTCACTCAGTCCATATTTAAATATATTACTAAATGTTTCTGAAAGACCTTCCCAACCCTGTAGTAAGTGAACTGAATTTGAGGCTAGTCAAGAAGAGAAGGAGAAAAGGATAGAGAAGGCAACGCTTTCATCAGATCATAAGTCAGATATTTGAAAGTGGAAGTAGTCGTAGTAATCAGTCTTTGAAGTCCACATTTTCCTGAGTGTGAAACTTAAGGCACGTAGAGGTAAGAGAAATTGTTGGGTAGCAAAAGAAAATCTGTGATATACTGCAGAATGAATATTTCTGCTCTATCTGAGTTACTTGGCTACATGAGTGCACATGTGAGCATGCCCCCTACCCTTATACGTCTACCTTAAATACGAGCCTTTGTAACTATACACCCACGCCCTTCATTCCTGTGTACATATATTTGTGCATATTCAATTATAACTATTTTTCAGCTCGTGAAGAAATATGGAAACGTGTTAAGCATAGAATTAGGGGACGTACCTGCTGTTGTTGTATCTGGATTGCCCTTAATTAAAGAAGTCCTTGCCAACGAGGACCAAAACTTTGTGACTCGTCCACTGACTGCTGTCCGAGAACGTATCTTTAAGACATATGGTAAGTTACCTGATTAGTGTAAGATATGCATATTTGATGCTGTTACAGGATGTTAAAGGTGTTTTTGTGATAATAATTCTTTGGCATTGTCATAAACCAGGCATCTTATAAAATTCCTGTTGGTAATGGAAGCTGAGCATCCATGTTTCTTAGTTTAAGGCACCCATTCTGAGGATCTGCACTGTCAGTCTTAATGTCCACGATTTGGGAGAAGCTGCATCTCCTGCAGTAACTCATTGTGAATGTTTTCATAACCAAGTTTACTCCATGAAAGAATAGGAAGACACAATATATTCTCTTATTCTTTGCCATTCCAAACATCTGTCTCCAGCAAATGGATGTGGATCTCTTGACTTGTGTTGTTCATCTACTTCCTTCTTCTCGCCTCTACTTCCTTATGCTTTATCATTAAGGTTGTGATATACAGTGTGTCTCAAATCTTCTATCATAAACCAAGACATGTTAGAACAGGCTGGCATGAATATTTTCAAATTATTATCAAATAAACTTAAGCACTCAAAAATTTAAGTGGAAAATTCATATCTATTACTTTATCAAAACACCATTTTTTTTTCAGGTGCTTCCCAATCCCTCTTTGAAATAGCTCATCCATTTTATCCATATCCATTCACTGTATTTATTTCATGCCATATGAAACATTATGCTAGACCCAAGGAATACATAACAGTGAGTAGAAAAGATAAGGTCCCTTCTGTATGTAATTTACATTCCACTCAGGGAAAGTTTCCAGACCAATATAGACTAAGAGAAAGGACACAGTGGTCTACTTCTGGAAGGAATTGGACAATGAAAATGTTACGAATAGCAGCAGAACAGTATCTGATACAGTGCCAGAAGATGAACCCTTCACACTGGAAGGCATTCTTAAGATGACTGGGGAAGAGCTGTCTCTTCAAACTAGAGTTAACGTTAATGACGTAGACAGAGTTAAACTTTTAAGACCTTATTTATTGATGTGGCATGTCTCAAAATAAAAAGAAACAGCTGCAAGCGTCTGTTAATCATCAGAACCTAGAATATAGGAAGTATGAATCTAAGAAAACCAGAGAAATGAAATAGAAAGCATAAAGATTAATCTCCTGGAATGGAATAGGACTGGTCATTTTAAATTGGACAATCATGTGGTTTAATAAGCTGGGTGTCATGGATTGAACTGTGTCCACCCCAAAAAGTATGTAGCCATGTGGCTGGCCCATGATTCCCAATATTTTATGACTGTCCTCCATTTTGTGATTTTCCTATGCTGTATGTTAGAGGATTGGGGTGGGACTGTAAATCCCTTCTTAAGATCACCTCCCTCCTCCACTGTAAAGGGAGTTTCCCTGGAGTGTGGCTTGCACCACTCTTTATGCTTTCATTCTATGAGAGGTAAAAGGAAAAGGAAGCAAGCAGAGAATTGGGAACATTATACCACCAAGAAAGCAGCACCAAGAGCAGAGCATGTCCTTTGAACCTGAGGTTCCTGTGCCAAGATGCACTCGTTGAATTTGCATTCAGCCTACTACACTGTGATAATTTCGCTTATTGAATAGACTTTTAACTCGTAAATGGATTTGTGGCTTACTGGACGGTGACAATAAAGTTTCTCTTCATTAAACCGCCCACTTGTGGTGTTTCTGTCAGAGCAGTACCAGATGACTGAAACACTAGGAATGACAACTTGAAGAGGGATGACTTTGCATTCATCATCAGAAAGAATCAAACACTTTTGCTCATCCAAAGACTTTATTAATAGAATTAATAGGCCACCTACAGAATGGGAAAAAATATTTGGCAACTAAATGTCAGACTGCCGCCTGATCCCCATAATCTATAAGGTACTACAAAATATCAATAAGAAGAAGATGAATCATCCAGTTAAGCAATGGGCAAAGGAGATGGACAGGCATTTCTCTAAAGAGGAGATCCAGGCAGCCAAAAAACACATGCGGATAGTTCACGATCTTTAGTTATTAAAGAAATTCAAATCAAAATGACAAGGAGATACCATCTCACCCCAACAAGGTTGGCCATGATCCAGAAAACACAAAACAACAAGTGCTGGAGAGACTGTGCAGAAAGTGGAACTCTCCTACACTGTTGGTGGGGTTGCAAAATGATCCAGCCTCTTTGGAGAGCACTTCCTTAAAAAAATAGATATAGATATACCATTTGACCCAGTAATTCTACTCCTTGGAATATATCCTGCAGAATCAAGGCCATTCACACCTACGGGTACATGCACAAGAGTGTTTATTGCAGCACAGTCCATGATAGCAAAAAGATGGAAGCAACCCAGATGCCCAACAACAACAGAGGAGTGGATAGGCAAACTATGTATATATACTCAATGGAGCACTATGCAATGATAAAGAACAATGATGATTCCAGGAAACATCTCATAACCTGGTTTCAACTGGAAGACATTATGTTGAGTGAAAATAGTCAGCGACAAAAGGACAAATATTGTATGAGACCTCTACGACAAGAACTCTAAAACAGACTGACGCATAGAAGAAAAGACTCTTTGACAGCTGCAAGGGAAGGGAGGGATGGCGGGCAAGGGGGGAGGGCTTAGATTAGATAGTTGGTAGAGATTTGGTTGAGTGAAATCAGTGACAGTGCACTTTAGAAACAAGAGCAATATTAAGTGGACTTCAACATAACTTTAGTACTCCTTCCATCTTAACCCAGTAATGCAAGGACAGAGTAGCTGGGGCAGGCGGCAGGGAACCATTGTCTTGGGCGAAATCGAGGGCAATTGGCACAACAAGTGTTTTGCTAAGAGGGCTCTCTGCACCCCACACTGGTGAGTGGCGTCTGCGGTCTTAAAAGCTGCCATCCGAGAGCACAGAAAATGGTCCCAACTCAGCAGGAATGGATGCTCACTGAGGACCAAAACAACAACCCAGAAGACAAAGAGACCCACATGAGGGTGTGCCAACATCAACTTGGGACTGAAAGAACCAGATGGTACCCATTCACCACCAGTGATAGTCACAATGGAGCTCACAAAGTTGAGTCTCACTGGCCACACAAGAATAAAAAGGGTGCACCCCGAGATCTCCACTAAAAGACTGCAACTGATGGTCCAGTGGCTTCGGGGTTCCCCTGGGAGCATGGCCTCTGTCCCTGATACTGTTCTTGCCCATAAATCATAATGAAGGCCCACTCTTTGGACAGCAATGAATTGGACTTGGTGACGCAGAGTGACCATATACTGGGTGCACTTTATGGTTATATGCATCTATAGGATATCATCCTGCTGACCTTTGGCAGAGGAAGGGGAGTAGATGAAGAAGAGAGGAAAAGAGACTACTGGGAGGATGAGACATGTATGGAGCAGAGAGAAATAGTGTGCAGTCACCAGGCAGGGAGAGCAGTGGAAGCTGCATATAGATAGGCATGTAAATTTATATGGGAATGTCCATTTTCACTGAGTCATTAAAAAAAAAAAAAAAAAAAGACCACTTCAACATCTATCCTGAAATACAGCACTGTCAGGTATGGGATAATATCCATATACCTACAGGGAAGACCAGTAAATACAACTGTTACTTAAATTCACACACCAGCCGCTAAAGCCAAAGATGAAGAAATTGAAGATCTTTACCAACTTCTGCAATTAATCAAACATGCAATCAGGGTGCACTGAGGATTACTGGTAATTGGACTGAGAGAAAGTTGGAAGAAAAGAAGGATTGATAGTTGGAAGATACGGTCTTGTTGACAGAAATGATGTGAAGATTATGTGATTGATTTTGCAAGACCAGCAACTTCTTCATTGCTATTACCTTTTTTCAGCATTATAAACTGTGACTATACACACAGACTTTGCCAGATTTAACACACAGGAATTGAATTGTTTATATCAGTGGTAAGAGAAAATAGAAACCTCAGTATCATCAGTCAGAGCAAGAGCAAGAGTGAGTATCAGGTCAGACCATCAATTATTCCTATGGAAGTTCAAGTTGAAACTGAAGGAAATCGGAACAAAGTCCATGAGGGCCAAGGTATGACCTTCAGTATATTCCACCTGAATTTAGAGACCATCTCAAGAATAGTTTTGACACATGGAGCATTAATGACTGAAGACTAAATGACTTGTGAAATAACTTCAAGAACATCATACATCGATCTAAATGGATGCCTGAAGAGGCTCTGAAACTTGCTGTTGAATTTCAAGTAGCTAAAGCAAAAGGAAAAAAATGATAAAGTCAAATAGCTGAATAGAAGACTTCAAAGAGCAGCTCCAGAAAGCAAAGTATTACAATGACATGTACAAAGTGCTGTAGATAGAAAACTAAGAGAGAATAATATGCTTTATTAAGTTGAAAGAACTGAAGAAAGAATTCAATATTTGACTTGCAATACTGAGAGATTCTGTACGGAAAATGTGGAATGACTCTGGAAGCAGGGTAAGAAGATACAAGGTGGCAGGGCCAAGATGGCAGAGTAGTCAGATGCTTCCTGTGGTCTTTCTTACAACAAACACCTGGAAAAAAAAGTGAATCAATTATGCAGGACACTCTAATCTCTGAAAATAAAAAAAAAGTTGAGGAGTCACACTGAGTGGCAGAGGGAGGAAGAGAAATTTCGGAATCAGCAAGGAGTTGCCATACCTGACCTTTCAGAAACTGGTACCTGCAGGCTGGATCCAGGGTTGCCAGAGTGGTGAGGCAAGCAGTGGAGTTCAGTAAGTGTTTTCCACACTGGGAGAGAACTCGTGTCAGAGAGTACACTCATGCCTCCAGTGAAAAGCAGCACTTGATTGGCAAAGGATAAGTAATTTGTATCGCATCTACTGCACTAATCAAAAACACTCCTTTGGGATAAATCTGCTGCCTCCCACTTACCTACTCTCCTCCCATGCTACACTGGATCCAAACTGGCTACAGAGACTGACATGTCCCCTGCACTAGAAGTAGGAATCCTGTGCACGCTAAGCCATTCTTCTGGCCTTGGAGAGGGAACAAATTAACAAAGAGGGAAAAATAATCTGCTGGCTACCCTAACCCAGGAACTCAAGACAGAAACAGTTCCTTTGCCTAGCCACAGGCATAAGAGGTCCTTGGACTCTGAATGCCTTTCACCCCTGCATAGACCTGTATGGGCCACAAAACAGCATAGGCATTCATTAGTATAGTACAACAGGGTATATATGAGAACTCTAGTTTCACTATTATCATCCATATGTTGGAAAGGCAAATTTGTGAGATTTGGCACTGCACTGCTAAGCAGGGTCCTCACCTACCCACAACTGAGGCCTGAAGACTGGTGGCTGCACCCTCATCCTTTAGCTACCTGTGACAAGGGTCCAAGAATAAGTGGTGCCTCCCAGTCATTATAGCCAATAGCATTAGATAGCCATAGTTCAGCTATAAAACCTACCCACACCACCTACACATTCTGGGAAACAGGAACACACTTTCCTCACAGACACTCAGGGTGGCTATCAGCCCCTTGCCTTGCACAACGTATGACCCCATACTACAACCAGGTACTTATGTTGACCTGGACCAGAAATCACTACTGGACAAAACTCTCTGGACAAAATAGACTGGATCTGGGGACACAATGTGACCACACGGTGTGTGTACTTTGTGGTTGTGTGCATTTACATGAGGCTGTCCTAGTGGTCTGTTTCTAGATGGGAGAGAAGAAGGTGGAGAGGAGGGAATAGGAACTTGTTAAGAGGACACCACTAGTATAGAATGAAAAGGAGGAGTGTGCTGTAACTGAGTAAGGAGAGCAGAAGGAACTGCAGATAGATGGGCATGCAAAATTGATTTGGATTCTATACTTTCACTTAATCACAATTTTTTTTAAAAAAACTACTGGATTATAAAATAAATTAAGGACAGAATAAAGAAATTCACAGAATCAAATGAAAATGAAAATACACGCTACCAAAAACTTTGGGACGTGGCAAAAACTGTGCTCAGAGGTCCATTTACAGCTGTAATTCCATGCATTCAAGAAGAAAAAAAGGCCAAAATCAAAGCATTAACTCTACAATTCTAGCAGATAGAAAGAGCAGCACAAAAGCCCCAGCACAAGAGGAAAGCAAATAATAAACAAGTTAGAGGTGAGTTAAATGAAATACAGAATAGAAAAATAATTGCAGGAGTTAACAAAACCAAAAGCTGGTTCTTTGAAAAGATGAACACAATCAATAAATCATTGGCCAGATTGAGAAAAGAAAAGCAGGAGAGTAAGGAATTAACCTGAATAAGAAATAATATGGGCAATGTCACAACTGACCCAGCTGAAATTGAAAAAAACCATAACAGAATACTATGAAAAACTGTACTCTAACAAATTTGAAAACTTATAAGAAATAGACAAGTTTCTAGACACACTACCTGCTGAAACTAACACAGAAGCTGAACAATTCAGTAAACCTGTAACAAGAGATTGAAAAGGTAATCAAAAAAAAAAAAGCCATGACCTTGATGGCTTTGCTGAAGAATTCTATGTAACTGTGAGAGAAGAGTTAGTACTGCTATTACTATTGGTATTTTAGAGCATAGAGAAGGATGGAATACTCCCAAGCTCATTCTATGAAGCCAGAATTACCCTGATACCAAAACCAGGTAAAGACACACCACACACACACACAAATTATAGACCAATACCCTTCTTAAAGTTAGACATAAAAATCCTCAAAAACTTCTAGCCAATAAAATTCAACTTATCAAAAAAATAATTCACCCTGATGAAGTGGGATTCTTACACCAGTACCAGGGATGTAGGGGTGGTTCAACATTAACGTAATCAATCATACAAATAAAAGACAAAAAAAAGACATGATTTTATCAACTGACATAAAAAAAGGTACTTAACTAGCTCCAGCACTCATTTATGTTAAAAACACACAGCAAAACAGGAATAGATGGGAAATTCCTCAACATAATAAAGGACATTTATACAAAACCAAGAAACTCTTATGACATATTGGTTAAGTGCTACAGGTGCTAACAAAAGGATCAGCAGTTCAAATATACCTGCTGCTCCTTGGAAACCCTATGAGAAATTCTACTTCTGTCCTATAGCGTCACTAGGAGTCAGAATTGACTTGACAATGGTGGGTAGTATGGTGGTGGTAGATACAAAGCTGATGGCCAACATCATCCTAAATGGAAAAAGACTGAATGTATTCCCCTTGAGAATGGGAACCAGATAAAGATACTACCCGTTGCCAAAACTTTTATTCAACATTATGTTGGAGGTTCTAACCAGAGCAATTAGACTGCAAAAAGAAATAAAGGACATCCACATTGGTAAGGAAGAAATAAAACCACTTTATTTCTGTTTACAGATAATATATCATATCATATATTGTGTATATATAATATATATATGTTATAAATTATAAATAAACCCACTGCCTTTGAGTCCGACTCATAGTGACCCTAGAGGTCAGAAGTAGAACTTCCTTGTAGATTTTCCAAGGAGCACCTGGCGGATTTGAACTACCAACCTTTTGGTCAGCAGACATAGCACTTACCTCACTATGCCATCAAGGTTTCCAAAATATATATATTACAAAATATTATATATATATATATATAATATTCTATACAGAGAACCCTAGAAAATCTACACATGAAAAAAAAAAGAAAGACTACTGGAACTAATAGGAGAGTTCACCAAACTGTCAGGATACAAGATAAAAATACAAAACTCAGTTGGATTTCTCTACAGCAACAAAGAGAACGTCGAAGAGGAAATCACCAAAGCAATACCATTTAGATTAGCCCCCAAGAGAAGATGAAATACTTAGGAATAAATCTAACCAAAGACATAAAAAAAACTGTACAAAGAAAATTATAAGATAATACTGCAGGAAATCAAAAAAGGCCTACATAAGTGGAAAAACATACCTTGCTCATGGACAGCAACACTCAACATTATGAAAACACCTATTACTCAAAGCAATCTATAGACAATGCAATCCTGATCCAAATCCCAATGCCATTTTTTAATAAGATACAGAAACTGATCACCAGCTTCATATAGAAAGGGAAGAGACCCAAGTTAAAAAGCATTACTGAAGAAGAAGAACAAAGTGGGAGGCCTCACACCACCCAGTCTGAGAACCTGTTATATTGCTATGGTAGTCAAAACAGCCTGGTATTAGAACATAGCAGATTCATAGACCAATGGAACAGAATTCAGAATCCAAATATAAAATCACCCACCTATATGCAGCTGATATTTGAAAAGGCCCAAAGTCCATTAATTGGTAAAAGGCAATCTCTTTAATAAATGATGTTGGAAAGCTGGTTATCCATCTGCAGTACAAACAAAACAAGGCCCATACCGTATACCATGTACAACAACTAATTCAAAATGTATCAAAGACCTAAATATAATATCTAAAACAATAAAGATCATAGAATTAAAAGAATAGGGACAATGCTAGGAGCCCTAATACACCATATAAACAGAATTCAAAACATTACTAACAATGCACAAACACCAGAAGAGAAACCAGATAACTGGGAGCTCTTAAAAATGACGAACTTACATTCATCAGAAGACTTTGCCAAAAGAGTAACAAGATGGTTTACAGACTGGGAAAAAAAATTGAGTATGACAAATCCAATCAGTATTCAATCTTGAAAATTTTCAAGATACTGTAAAAACTGCTACAACAAAAAGACAAATAACCCAATTTAAAAAAATGGGGAAAGGGTATGAATAGGAACTTCACCAAAGTCTCCTAATATATTCATGAGGTAATGCTCAGAATCATTACCCATTAGAGAAATGTAAATCAAAACTAAAATGAGACCTCAACAAAGCATTAATCCAAAGCACACAAAATAATAAATGTTGGAGAGGCTGTAGAGAGACTGGAATACTTACACAGTGCTGGTAGGAATGCGAAATGGCACAGCCATTTTGGCAATCGATTTGGTGCTTTCTTAAAAAGCTAGTCATAGAAGTACCATACGATCTAGCAGTCCCACTCCTCCGAATATATCCTAGAGAAATAAGAGCTGTCACAAGAATAAATAGGTGCATGTCCATCTTCGTTGCAGCACTGTGCACAATAGCAAAAAGATGGAAACAATGTTTGTGCCCATCAAAGGATGAATGGATAAACAGGTCATGGTATTCATACAATGGAATACTATGTAATGTTAAAGAACAATGGTGAATCTGTGAAATATGACATGAAGGGATATGGAAGGCATTATGCTGAGTGAAATTAGTTGCAAAAGGATAAATATGAGACCACTGTTGTACAAGAAATTCAGAAAAGGTTTAAATACAGAAGATAGCATTCTTTGGTGGTTACAAGTGTGGAGTGGGACAGAGAAGGGTATTCACTAACTAGATAATATACATTAATTATTTTAGATGAAGGAAAGGACAACACACAATACAGGAGAAGTCAGCACAACGAGACTAAATCAAAACCTGAGAAGTTTGCAGAATACAACCGAAAACTTCAAGGGATAGAATAGCAGGGGCAGTGGTCTTGGGACTATGGTTTCAGGGGGCAGCTAGGTCAGTTGGCATAATAAAATTTATTAAGAAAATATCTACATCTGTGGCATCTGGGCTCTTAAATGCTAGCAAGTCGCCATCTAAGATGCATCCATGGATTCCAACCTACGTGAAGCAAAGGAGACTGAAGAACACCACAGTCAGAAGGAAAATGTGATCCCAAAAAACAGGGCACATAAACCAGAGACTCCGTCAGCCTGAGACTACAAGAACTAGATGGTACCCAGCTGCCACCGATCACAGTCCTAAAAGGAATATAACAGAGTTTCTAATGAAGCAGGAGAAAAGTGAGGCACAGAACTCAAATTTTAGTTAAAAGACCACATTTGATGATCTGACAGAATGAAGGGATCCAAGACATAGCACCAGAACTCTCTGTTAGCCTAGATCTAAAACTGTTTCTGAAGCCAACTCTTCATATAAAGATTAGACTGGACTATAAAACATAAAATGGTAATGGTGAAGAATGTGCTTTTTGGCTGAATTAGATATATGAGACTAAATGGACAACTCCTGTCTGGAGACAACATGAGAAGACACAAAGGGACAGGTACTGGTTAAATAGACACAGGAAATGCAGGGTGGAGAAGAGTGTGCCATCGCATTGTAGGGAGAATAACTACGGTCATCTCACAATGCATGTACAATTTTTTTGTGTAACAAACTGACTGGAATTGTAAACTTGAACTTAAAACATAATACATAAAAAGAAAAAAAAGCAAGGATAGTGAGACTGTGTCTCATATACTTTGGAGATGTTATCAGGAGGGATCAGTCCCTGGAGAAGAACATCATGCTTGGTAAAACAGAGGGAAAAAGAGCAAGAACCTCAGTGCTGGATTGACATCAGTGACTGCAACAATGGGCAACAATGGGCACAGGATGGCACAGGAGTGGGCAATGTTTCATTTGTTGTGCATAGGATCCTTATGAGTCAGAACCAACTTGACAGTATCTCAGCAACCACAACAGACAGAGAGATAATACCACTTAGTTCTACCTTAAAGCTTTAAGTGTTAGTTAAACAATAAGCTCACGGTGCACTTATTAAGGGCTATCAAATCTAATAAAGGGAAAGCTCACCTAAGGAAAGGACAGTTTAATAAAGTGAAGAGAGAGAAGAAATCTGGCAGAGGGTATAGCATATGAAAAGCCCTGAGGTAGGGAGGACAGTGAACTTGAGGAACTGAAAGGTGACCAGACCAGTTCAATGAGAAAGCACAGGAATTAAATGGAGATAATGGCTTTAGATGAAACGGCTGAGCTGACCAAGAATCACTCATGCAAGTTCCTGTAAAGACTTTCAAAAAAGAAAAATACTAATAACAGTGGAAGCTACTGAACGATTTTTAGTAGAGAAGGGAATCATCATGTATACAATGTATATTTTTAATGCTCATTTAGGCTCCAGAGTAGAGCATGGAATGGAAAGAGCAAGAGTAGATGCTCCCAGAAGCATTTATGCATTTATTGTAGCATTCTAGGTTAGAGACCGTATAAGTTTGGACTAGGGAAGTGGCAAGACATGACAGTCGGTCAGAACAGAATAGTGAATATGCATGAATTCAAGACAGTCAATGGATAAATCCAATAAGATATAATGAGCTGGTTTGGTTTAGATTGGTTTCGATTAGTGAGCAGTTGTATGGAGAAAATCATGAATTCAGTCTTAGGCATGCTGATTTAAAGATGCCTTTAAGTTGGTAAAATCAAGCAGGCAATTGTATATATGTGTCTAGAGCCCAGGGACAAAAATAGATGATCAAAGTGTGTTATTTATAATTTCAGGAGTTGATGAGATTCCCCAGAAATGGTATATAGAGTGACAAGAGAAGCAATTTTAGACCTAATCTTAAAGAACTCCTTCACTTCAAAATTTGATAAAAGATCAGCCAACCAAAGATAAGGGAAATTACTGTTACAGAATTAAGTGGAAACTTCAGAGTGTTTTGTCTGAAGAAGCTCTGGAAGAGTTTTAAGAAAGGAGTGTCTATAGCAAAAATGGGAGATCACCAAGGACCGAAACGACATGGGGGAAAGAGAACCCAGAAGACAGAGAGACCCACGTGAGTGGGTGGCTACATCAACTTGTGACCAGAAGAACTGGATGGTGCCTGACCACCACCAGTGATAGCCATGATGGAGCTCACAAAGTTGAGTCTCACTGCCAACACAAGAATAAAAAGGTGTGCACCCTGAGATCTACATTAAAAGACCACAATTGATGGTCCATGGGCCTCGGAGTTCCCCTGGGAGCATGGCCCCTGGCCCTGATGCAGCCCTGTCTATAAATCCTAATAGAGGTCAACTCTCAGACAGGAATAGATTGGACTTGGTGACAAAGAGTGACCATATCATGTGTGCACTTTATGGTTCTATGCATCTATAGGGTGTCATCCTGCTGACATCTTACTGGAGGCGGAGGAGTAGCTGGAGAGGAGGGGATAGGAGATTGTTGGGAGGATAAGACATTATGTAGCAGAGAGGAAGAGTGTGCTGTCACCAGACAGGGTGAGCAGTGGGAGCTGAATATAGGTGAGCATGGAAATTTATATGGGAATGTACATTTTCATTCATCTTAATAAAAATCAAAAGAACAAACAAACAAAAAAAGAAATGAAATAAAGAAAGAAGTGTGTAATGCTGCTGAAAGATCAAGGAAGATGAAGTTGAAAGTGTCACTGGATTTGACAACAGAGAAAGGCAACTTCATGGGATGAAGAAGACAGCAGAGCCAATGCCAGATGTTAGAAGGAATTGGAGAGCGCTCTGGAAGTGAAGAAATGGAAAGCAGTACAGAGTCTTAGTCATCTAGTGCTGCTCTAACAGAAATACCATGAGTGGAAGATGACTTTAGCAAAGAAAAGCCTATTCCTACACGCTGTAGAACAAGTCCGAATTCAGGATGTCCAGTCCAGGGGAAAGACCTTCCCTCTTTGTTGGCTTGGAGGAGTTCCTTGAGTTGCAACAGTTTTTGGTCAGGGAGCATCTTGGCACAGGAACCTCAGGTCTGAAACATGTGCTGTGCTCCTGGTGCTGCTTCTTGATGGTATGAATTTCCCAACTCTCTACTTGCTTTTCTTTTTCTATCTCTTGTAGGGTAAAAGGTGGTACAAGCCGCACTCCAGGGAAACTCCCTTAGTAAGGATGTTACAGTGCTACCCTAATCCACTTTAAACATTATCATTCTACTAGCCACAGGCAGAGATGAGGATTTACAGCATAGGAAAATCACAAAATAGTGTGAAATCACACAATATTGGTAATTATAGCCCAGTCAAATTTCTATACACATTTTCTGGGGTACACAATTCAATCTGTGACATATAGCATTCTGTGATACAAAACAAAATGGTGATCTGATGAAACCATTGTCTTAATCATCTAAGAAAACCTAAACTCACTGTTGTTCGGTAGATTCCAACTTATGGCAACCCTCTCAGTCACCTAGCAGTGCTATAACAGAAATACCACTAGTGGATGGCTTTAACAAAGAGAAGCTTACTCTCTCATAGTCCAGTAGGCCATCAGTTCAACTTCAGGATGTCAGCTCCAGGGGAAGGTCTTCTCTGTCTGCTCTGGAGGAAGTCACTTGTCATCAATCCTCCCCTGGTTGAGGAGCTTCCCAGTGCAGGGACCCGAGGTCCAAAGGGTACACTATTCTCCAGGCTCTTGTTTCTTGGTGGTATGAGGTGCCCATGTCTCTGCTTACTGCTCCCTTTTATATCTCAGAAAGATTGGTTTAAGATACAATCTAATCTTGTGATTGCCTCATTAACGGAATTGCACTAATCTCACCTCATCAATGTCACAGAGGTAGGATTTACAACACACAGGAAAATCACATCAGATGACAAAATGATGAACAATCACACAATAGTGGAAATCATGGCCTAGACAAATTGACAGATATTTCGGGAGGACACGATTCAATCATAATAAACAGGGAGATTTTTGCTCCTTTGCTTGTGTTATTCTTCTTTCTCCTTGGAATTCTTCTGCATGAATCATTCCTTCATCTTTTAAGACCTAGTTCAGACAGAACCTCTGTGTCCTATAAAACTGTTCTTGCCTACTGACCAATATGAACTTTGTTTCATTCTTGAGTGGGCTTCTAGTATTTAACAAAACATAAGCTCTTAGAAGTACTGAAATGACTAATACTGAAAGCAATGACTTTTTAATTAGGTAAACCTGAATGTGAATGCCTATTCAGCTGCTTACTAACTGCTATGTGAACAGGCAAAGTTTACTTTATCCTCTGTGCCTGTTTTCTCATCAGTAAAATGGAGATAGTCATTGTTCCTACTCCACTGAGTGTCTGTGAGTACTAAGTTACTTAATATATGAAAAACACTTGGTAAAGTGCCTGGTCTAGCAAGCATTCAGTAACTGTCAAGCATTATATTCAATGTTTATGGTTATTTCTGTGAATAGGATTCCAGTGCTTAAAAACATTTCCTTTCCTCCACTGCACATTCCCATGCTATTTGTCAGATGTTCATATTATATAAGCAGACTTGTATAATATTGACTTTCTTTTTTCCCAGGATTGATCATGTCCAGTGGCCAGGCATGGAAGGAGCAGAGAAGGTTTGCTCTGACAACACTAAGAAATTTTGGTTTAGGAAAGAAGAGTTTAGAAGAACGCATTCAGGAGGAAGCCCACCACCTTGTCGAGGCAATGCAAGAGGAGAAAGGTGAGAGTTTCACAGGGAGAGGGGCAGGAGTTTGTGGCTCATTCATTCAGTGAGCAGATACTTACTAAGTGTAGGTTTCTCTCCTGAGCCTAGCACTGTGCTAGGCACTAAAGCTGTAACAGTGAATAACTAGACATGGATCCTACCCTCATGGAATTCAAAACAAGAAGACAAGCATTCAACATATTACTGAATTTAAACTCTGGCCATAATTTTACTTCACAAGCATTGTCTGAGTACTTGCTACTTGTCAGATATTGTGCGGGGTGTGGTGGCCATCATGTCATATGTGGTATGTTGTGTGTCATATAGCGTAGACCTTCCTTAGGAAGGAGAAAGAAATCAATTGGAAGGATCCATGTCTTTCTTCTTCTGCCTCTAGGACAGCCTTTCGATGCTCACCTCAAGATCAACAATGCAGTTTCCAATATCATTTGCTCCATTATCTTTGGGAAGCGTTTTGACTACCAGGATGACCAGTTTCAAGAGCTACTAAAGTTGCTGGATGAAGCCGTGCATCTGGAAATTACAAATTGGGGCTTTGTAAGCAGCTGTCTTTCCACATCTAGGTTAAAAACATTAGGCTGGTGTCAGGCACTCAGGGGTTTTCCTTGTGTATTTATTTATTGTTTAGCTAAAATATAACCTTTTTAATTGGCTTCAGTGAAAAATATATTGGAAGTTAGTCAGTTGACTTCACTGTTTTTAGTAATAGTAAATACACAATGAACATTTCTAACATTGATGTCAAGCACAGAATTCCATGATGCAGGTACTTGTGCACCTCTGCTATTCTTTTTAAAGAATAAAATGATATTATGTTGGATGAAATTAAAGAGGGATGTAAAGAGGCCTTTGAGTCCCTCTTCTCTACGCCCCTTTAATGCTCTCCATTTTCTGTCTTCCTTAGAGGTTCTCTTCTGTGTCTGGCTTCTTGCTCAGCAGGTTGTTTTCTGATCAGTCTCTGTTGATTGCTCTTTTCTAAGGTTGATTTGCATGCCATTGTATGAATATGCCACTGTTGTTAATCTATTTTCTATTAAAAAACCTTTGAGTTATTTCCTGTCTTTGCACTGGAAGAAATGAAGAAAAAGCTGTCATAAACATTGTTGACCATGTGTTTTGGGGGACATAACTCCTCATTTCTTTTACATATGTCCCTGGAAGAAAAAGATGTCCAAAAAGTTTCCAGAGTGGCTGTACTATTCACATAACCACCAACACTTAATATCATCACTCTTTAGTTTTTTTAAGGGGTTCCCCTTTGGGGTCCAACCCTCATGCCCTTCCTAAGTGAGCCCTAAACTCTGGGTTTTGTCTTTAGTTCTGTGAGTCTATCAAAAACTCTGCTCACTTTCTTGGATTCTCAGCAACTTTATGGATCCAGAAGGGGGGACTGATGACAGAAGCTGAGCCTCTCTGGATTTCTTTCCCTAGACTTTCTTCCTGAAATTCCTCACTACCTTGGGATGTACATGTATTGTGTTTGTATCTTATCTCAGTAGGAAAGTTAGCCTAAATTATCCAGGCAGTCATTACCAAAATTGAAAAATTGTCTTGTTAAAGAAAAAACAAAGAACTTTGAGATTATTAAAAACATACATAAAGGTAGAGATAATAATAAATAATGAATCACTGTATACCCATCAATCAGCTCCATCAGGGATCAACACATGAACGATCTGATTTAGCTGCACCCATATCCACTACTGCCCATTCCTTGACTGTTCTGGAACAAATTACAGACCACAGTTATTGAATCTATAAATACTTCTGTATATTATTCTGAAAGGACCTATTTTAATAAAAAAGGAATATTACTACACCTAAAAAATATTAAGTCTTTAATATCATTTACGATGGCACTTGGCTTTGGCAATGTTATTGAACACCTAGCCAGAGTCCAGATTTGCTCACATATCTGATAAATATTTTTTTTTAGGATTGTTTTCTTTGCATCAGAAGTCAAACTAAGCTTCTGTATTTAGTTGCTGTGTCTCTCAAGTCTCATTTAACGTGTAATCTATGGCTTCACGCACATTCCTCTGCCTATCACCATCACTGCCACTTTCTTTTTGCACTTCATTTATTGACAAAGTTGGGGCATTTGTCCTGCAGAGTGTTCCACATTCTCTAGTTTTCTCATTGTATTCCTTTGGCATTGAATGTTTTTCTATCTATGTGTTTTATATACATTGGGAATTCTAGAGAATTGATCAAAATCAGGGTTGCTTTTAGAAAGATTACCTTTTCAGGAAGTACCTTATGTCTGGTTGTCTCTATTTTTTATGTTAAAATTGATGACCGGGTTCATGTGTTTTCAGCATGATCCATTTATTGTAGCATTGCCTATCAGCCGTTTATGTAGAAATCATGGAAGATCATTGCTGAGATCTATTTTTTTTTGAAGATTCAAATTGGTTATATTGTAATTCTTTTATTCCTCCAATTTAGTTGGCTATTGTTAATTTTGTATTCATCAACTTTGATTCATTCCTGTTAATATTATAAATTGTCCATGAATGACTTTGTAGATAATCCTATCATCTATAACTAATGATGGCTCCATTTCTTTCCTTTCCAGGTCTCATACCATTAATTTATTTTTCTTGCATCATTTTAATGGATAGTGTAGAGAGTAAAGTGATCATGACTGATAGGGTTGTGTTAGTGTCGAGTAAGTTAGTGTTGGGTAAGCAACAATCAGCTTGTGTAACGGCTTATAGGCACAGGTAAGCATGCAGATGTATTTTCTGGCGTCTGGAAAGCCAGTGGAGGATTGAGAGCCAAGAATTGACAGGATATAATTAAACTGTTAAGTGATCAGTGGCAACGCTATGGGAAATAGACTGGTACTAGAGCTAGTGGTAGAATAAGAAAATGGTTGGAGGTTATCACAGCATCCACTTAAGATATGATGGTGATTTGCCCTAGGGACTTTGAACAATGGCAAGCCCTTGGAGTGGTGAAAAGTAGTATGAGGTTGACCATATATTTTGGATATCCAGAATAAGCAATCTCATTGCTATGGAGTCAGTTTTGACTCACAGCAACACTACAGGCCAAAGTAGAACTGCCCCATTTAGTTTCCAAGAACACCTGGTGGATTTGAACTGCCAACCTTTTGGTTAGCAGCCATAGCGCTTAACACTATGCCACCAGGGCTCTATATTTGGGATGGAAATCTGAAATGCTCTTTAGAAGGATGAGAGAGAAAGAGGAGTCAAGGATAACTCAAAGGTTTGAGTATAAGCAAATGAGAGAGACATGAAAAGAGAAGATTGATTCTGTGGTCTTAAGGTGTGGGAAAGTGGCAGTATGTTGTCCCCATAATTGTTTTGTTTTTAAAATTAGTTTTACAACACCATTCCCTGGATAATGAAATTCCTTCCTGGACGTCACCAAACACTCTTTAGAAACTGGGAGAAATTGAAATTGTTTATTTCTCATGTGATTGAAAACCACAGGAGAGACTGGAATCCTGCTGAACCAAGGGACTTTATTGACGCTTACCTCATGGAAATGACAAAGGTGAGGAAATCAGAGCTGTTTCTTACATTTTGTTCTTTAAGACGAAGGGTGGGTATATTGTCTTTATTTTCTATAAGAAATTATGTGCTTCACTTTGGTGAGTGGTGTCTGGGGCCTTAAAAGCTAGTGAACAGCCACCAAGAGGCATCACTTGGTCGCAAACCATCTGGAACACAGGAAAATAAAGAATACCAAAGACACAAGGAAAATACGAGCCCAAGCAAAAGCAAAGGCCACATGAACCAGAGACTCCATCAGCCTGAGACAAGAAGAACTAGACAGTGCCTGTCTGTGCTGACAGGGAACACAACACGGGGTCTCTGAAGGAGCAGAAGAAATTTGCAGAATGCAAATTTTAGTAAAAAGACCAGACTTAATGGTCTGACTGAGACTGGAGGGACCCTGGAAGACATGGCCCCTTGACTATCTGTTGGCTGAAACTAAAACAATTCCCGAAGGAAACTCTTCAGACAAAGATTAGACAGGACTATAAAACATGAAATGATACTCATGAAGAGTATGCTTCTTAGCTCAAAAGTGAATGGGCAACTTCTGTCTGGAGGTGAAGCATGAGAAGTCAGAAAGGGACGGGAGTTGATTGAACAGACACAGGAGATCAGGGCAGAAAGGAGAAGTGTGCTGTCACATTATAAAGAGAGCAACTAGGGTCACATAACAATGTGTGTATAAATTATTGTATAAGAAAATAGCCTGAACTGTAGGCTTTGTGCAATAAAAAAGAATTAAGTGCTGTAATAAGTTATCATCAATGTAGTGGCTTAAAACAACATGAACATATTCTCTGACAGTTCTGGAGATCAGAAGTTGAAAATCAGTTTTACTGGGCAAAAATCCAGGCATGAGTAGTGCTAGCTGCTTCTGGAGGCTCTGGGAAGATTTTGTTTCCTTGCCTTTTCCAGCTTTTAGAGGCTGCCTGCGTTCTTTGGCTTATTCCTCTTCCTCCATCTTCAAAGCCAACAGCAGAGCATCGTCTCTCTTCTCCAACTACGGCTCCTTTCTGTCCTTGTATTTTCTCTTTGGCCTTCTTGTCTCCCTCTGCTAAGACCATTTGTAATAACACTGGATTCATCTGGATAATCTGCTATACCTTAATCTCAAGATGCTGAACTTAATCCCATCTGCCAAGTCCCTTTTCTGTAAACAAAATCCATTGCCTTCAAGTCTATTCTGACTCATAGTGATGCTGTAGGACAGAATGGAACTGCCCTGCAGAGTTTCCAAGGCCATAAATCTTTATGGAAGCAGACTGCTGTCATGGTCTCACGTGGAGCCACTGTTGGGTTTGAACCATCAACGTTTCAGTTAGCAGCTGAGTGCTTAACACCATTGTGCCACCAGGGCTCTTTTCTTTGTGTGTATAACATGATGTATTCACAAGTACTAGGGTTTAGGACATGGATGTCTTTGAAAGTCGTTATTCAGCCTACCACAGAGGGAAAAATGGACACTATTTCAGTGTGTAGAAGTAGCATTAACTGAGGATTGATGAGGCAACTGGAAAAAAAAATGATAGCCATTTAATAGCATTTGGCTTGAGGTCCTGGGAATGCCCAAATACTGCCTTCTCGTCCCCCCCGTCTACCGTTTATCCTTCTCTGAAGAAGCTGTACCCAAAAGGAAAAATAGAAATTGAGCATGAAAGCACTGTTTCAATATTAGATAGGTCTGTGTCCAGCTACCTGAGGAGCCTTGGTTACATAGTAGTTAAGTACTCAGCTGCTGACCAGAAGGCCAGAGAGTGGAACCCACCAGGTGCTCCTTGGGAGAAAGATATGCAGTCTGATTCTGTGAAGATTACAGCCTTGGTACCTCTAAGTGGCAGTGCTAGTCTGCCCTGTAGGGTCACTGTGAGTGAAAATCGACTCCATGACATCAATTTTGGTTTGATTTAGAGGCCTGGTGCTATTGGTTAAGAGCTCTGCCACTAACCAAAGGGTTGGAAATTCAAACTCACCAGCTGGTTCTTGCAAACTCATGAGCCAGTTTTACTACATCCTATAGTGTTGCTGTGAGTTAGAATAGATAGCAAGGAATTTGTTCTATTGGTGACCACTTATTTACTCTTACCCACAGCCCCCGTATCAGAGCACAAGTAAAGCTGTATAGAATATCTGAATTCAGCCTTGGCACCTACGTGGGGCTTTTTCCTCCATACACCCCTATATCACCTACTTTCCAACCTTATAGAAAAGAAGCAGAAAGAAAGCAAGATTGAATGTATGCCCTTTGACACAGTGATTCTTCCACTTAACACACATCATTCAATCAGTATCTTGATTTTGGAATCTCCAGATTAATTGTTCCTTCACCCAGAGTAGGCAGGTGGGTGATTTCTTTCCACGTACTCCTTTAATTCACCTACTTGGCATAGCACTCACAGCAGCATGGTTTTCTCCTCAAAGGAGGAGCCTGTACTTGCTATATGGTATTCTGTATTTAGAAGAATATTGACAAATTGAAGGATCCAGAAGAATCCATCCAGATGATAGTGACAGGAGGAACAGGTGATAGAATTAGAGAGGTTAATTTAGAAAGGAAAAAGGGAATGAGGAGGTGTGAGAATTGTTGTAGGAAAGGAGAATTGAGGTTATTTTTTTCTGCTAACTGTAAAACACTTGGTGATTATCTGCTGTATGCCTTTGCATTTCAGGCAGCTCATCATGTAAGCTTACGAGGTTATTTCAGTTTTACAGTACAGGAAACTAAACACGGAGGTACTAAGTAACTCACCTTAGATCATAGAGCTAGTAAGGATGTGGCTATTGGGATTCGAGTCTGTCTTTTTCATAGTCCATTCTCTTTCCTTTTCCCCAAATTATGGCTGTAAGAAAATGATTGTGTGGTTTTGATCAGCACATGGGGCAGGGTGAAGCTTATGGTAGTGCTATAATACCCTACACCTTCTGAGGAAGCTAAAGGGAAAGTCAGTTCTTCTAGGAACTCCCTTTCCAAATTCCTTCCCCAGGATGATGCTCATGTATTGTGTGGCAACTATGAATAAACTAACAAACACTTCTCTTTCTAGCATACAGGCAATACTACTTCAAGTTTTCATGAAGAAAACCTGGTCTGCAGCACCCTGGACCTCTTCTTGGCTGGAACAGAGACAACTTCTACAACGCTGCGCTGGGCTCTCCTTTACATGGCCATCTACCCAGAAATCCAAGGTGAATATTCATGTGCTTGGACATGATGAATGTCTCCTGGAACATGTTGCCCCAGGGTTGGGACCCAAAGGTGGCATGGTAGCATGAAAACACAGGAGGAGCAATCATGAGTTGGCTCAAGACCTAGGATATTCTTTCACTTTTCTTCAGGGACTGTGATAGGTCTTAGTAATGCAAATATAGTACAAATATTCTCACTCATGGAGCTGAGATTCTAGTGGAGAAAGCAATAAAATCAATTTACACTGTATTAAATATCATAAAATTACATTCTTATATGAAAATATGGACTTCTAAGCAATGACCTGCCATTGACTTCTAGATAATGTCCGTGCCCCTCAGTCTGGTGTATAATATCCCCAGGTATCCCCTTTTCTATCAGCTTCAATCCCACCCACTCTGCACACTGAGCTTACTAAATGCTATATCATTTTTCCATTGCACTGTTCTTATTAGATCTCTGTTCATTCACATGTGCTATTCCTTCTACCAAGAATGCAATGCCCAGTTCTTGAAGAGTCTGATCAGTTCCCTTATGATGTGTTCTCACTCTTGGAAGAAATTACTAGCATTTTCAGTTTTTAGAGACAAAGGAATCACACACCTTTTCCTTTAATGACATGTTTGAAGTGTTAAACTTCATTTTACGTACATTCGCTTGACCAGAACGTAGTCACATGCTCGCACAGTTAGTTACAAGGGAGTCTGGGTAATGTCTTTAACTGGACAACCAGTTAAAATGTTTATTGCTACAGAAAAAGAGGAGAACAGATGCTGGGAGATAGCTAGTAGTTTCTGTCATTTGTTGGGTTCTCACCTGAATAAGTGTCCTGCAATTCCCAAAATATCCTTACAATGAATGTAAATGTATCCCCACTAACGAGAGGAGGAAACTGAGACTCAGAGAGTCTAACTAACTTGCAATGTTAATGCTACAGAACAGGAGTCTAATCCACATTTATGTCAAACTAGGACTCACTGTCACTCTTACATACTGCCTTGAGAAACTGGAGTCTGTAGAGCCTATATTAGTCTTTATAGCCACAGCACTGATCTCAAACATACCAATGTGCATTAAGATGACCAGGACCTGGCAGTGTTGCCTTCTGCTATACATAAAGTCACCATGAACAGGAGTCACCTCGATGACAGCTAATGACACTAACAACAGTATAATCTTAGGCATTTTCACCCTGGTTATTACATTGCTTAGGTTCACTAGGCTCAAAAAAATTATGGCATTGCAGTTTTTCTAAATAAGCCCTTTGAAGAATTAACAACCATTTGTTTCTAACCTGATCACTATTTGAAATACAGCAGGTGAGACCTTGGAGACCACTCCTGTATCTCTGGAAGAAAGCAGAAAAGTTAGGAAAATTAATAGAACCCTTTCTTCTTCTCCAGAGAAAGTCCAAGCTGAGATCGACAGAGTGATTGGCCAGACACGACAGGCCAGCCTGAATGACCGAGAGCACATGCCCTACACCAATGCTGTCATCCATGAGGTGCAGAGAATGAGCAACATCGTCCCTCTGAATGTCCCCAGAGAAGTGACATTTGATACCACTGTGGGTGGATACTACCTGCCAAAGGTAACAAGCCTCTGGTCTTCAAGTCCATCTTTTTAGACAGTAGGAACCTGAATTTGAAAATGAACACTTGTTCATATCTTAAGCCATTACTGAAACTGAGAAGTAGATAAGTTATACCTGATATAAATTTCTTTTTTAATCTGAGTATGGGCTTCAGAGCATTAGTGCACCTAGGTTAGTAGGTATTGTGGGAAAAATAGGGAATTCTGTGGCCAAATAAATTTAGAAAAAGACTTAAAAACTTCTCAGACTATAGCCTCCAAGAAGATAAGATACCTAGGAATAAATCAAAGTAGAGAAATAAGAGACCCATCCAGAGAGAACTACAAGCCCTGACTGCAAGAAACCAAAGGAGGCTTACATAATTGGAGATACCTACCCTGCTCATGGAGAGGAAGACATAAAATTGTGAAAATGGCTATCCTACCCAAAGTGATTTACATATACAATGCTATCCCAATACAAATTCCAGTGTTATTTTTTAATGAGATGGAGAAACTAATCACCAACTTTGTTTGGAAAGGAAAGAAACCCTGGATAAGTGAAGCACTACTGAAGAAGAGGAACACAGTGGGAGGCCTCACACTACCCAACTCTGAACCTATTACAGTGCCACAGTAGTCAAAATAGCCTGGTGCTGGTACAAAAAGAGACATGTAGATCAACGGAACAGAGTTGAGACCCCAGAGATGCTGCCATCCTCTTGTGAACAGTTGATATTCAACGAAGGCCCTAAGATTGTAAGCTGGGGTAAAAGCAGTCTCTTTAACAAATAGTGTTGTCAAAATTGGATATCTATCTCCAAAAAACTAAAACAAGACCTATATCTTACACCTTACACACAAACAAACTCAAAAGGGATCAAAGACCTAAATATCAAACCTAAAGTGATAAAGATCATGGAAGAAAAAATAGGGTCAATAGTAGGTAGGCTATAAAATCTGAGAAGGCACGACCAACAGAAGAGAAAATAGATAAATGGGAATGATTAAGAATCAAACACTTTTGCTCATCCCAAGACTTTATCAAAAGAGTTAAAAGACCACCTACAAAATGGGAAAACAAATATTTGGCAATTACATGTTGGACCGACATCTGACCTCCATAATCTACAATGTACTGCAAAATATCAACAAGATTAAATATATCAGTTAAGCAATGGGCAATGGAGGTGGGCAAACACTTCACCAAGAAGGACATCCAGGTGGCCAAAAGACAAATGTGGAAATGCTCACAATTACTGGGTATTAGAAAACTCCAAATCAAAACTACAATGAGATACCATCTCATACCAACAAAGTTGGCCATAATCCAAAAAATGATCAGTCATTTCACGGTAAAGGTTGAAGTTTAAACTCTGAGTGCTGCTGGCATTTTTACTAGCAAACTCATTGAACTCCTAGGAATCAGTCCAGTTCAACAGACCCCTTCTACTATTGATTTTTAAATTTAACTTTAGTAACTAGCCTGCAAACCAAGAGATCTAGTTGACTGTCTCATATAGTGAGTGAGAACCAAGGAGCCAGGCAGACTTGGTTCATATCACAGCTCTGCCTTCAAATCCAACCATGGGCATGTTAATTAACATCTTAAAACTTTAATTTGTTTATTTGCAAGTGCTTAGAAAACCTCTTTGGCAAAATCCCTCTAAAGGTAAAATGTTCTGTAAAGTGCTCCCTATGATTCTTTGTTAACCCAACAAATATTTATTAAGCACCTAATGTGCTCGGGTCTGGAGCAACAACCCTGCACAAGAAAATAATCATAGAAATATTTGGCTAGATAATTACAAACCCCCCAAAGCATAAGGGGTTCTATGAAATGCAAATTTTCTGGAGCAGGGATAGGAGCAGGAGTGATCAGAGAAGGCTTCCAAAATGGAAATCCTGTTTGGATTGAGGATTAAAGGGTCATTAAGGATAGCTTGGTGACAAAGTGGTGACAAAAGAGCATTCCAGATAATAGGGGGTGGAGGCAGCAGCAAAAGCCTTGAAGTGAATGGGAATGTGGCACTTTTAGAAACTGAAAGAAGACCTCTGTAGTAGGAATGCAGGCAGGAGGAGGGGGTGGCCCAGACAAGGTCTGGTCATGGATCTTTAACCTTAGAGTGATGAGAAGATTCTAAAGGGTTTCAGGTTGTAGGTGGGAGTAGGTGAGTGAATGTGGTTCGTTGTAGTCATTTTCATTGCTCTCTCTGCTTTCAGGATACAGAGTAGATTCTCAGGGGCAAGAGAAGGAGTGGGGCATACTTGTTAGCTGCCATAAAGTCAGTTTTCAATTCATGGTGACTCCATATGCTATATAGGATTGAACCATTGTGATCCATGCATTTTCATTGGCTCATTTTTGGAAGTAGATCACAAGGTCTTTCCTTAAGGTCTGTTGAGTCTTAAAGATTTGCTAAAACACACATGGAAAAGCAAATCCATTGCTGTCAATTCCAACTTAATAGTGACCACATAGGACAGAGGAGAACTACCCTATATGGTCTCCAAGAAGCACCCTCCAGAGTGGGCTATACCTGAAACATTCAATCTGGAACCTTTTCTGGAGAATAGATTTGAACTGGCAACCTTTGGTTAGCTCTTAATCACTACCCATCACAGCAATACATAAATCAGAAGGATAAACAAGCAAGGTGGTGGCCTAGCCTTGGGCAGTGTCAGTGGTCATGGAATTAAAGTGACAGGATGAAGAGAAATTCAGGAAGTAAAATCTGCCCTTCGACTGGATGAAGGCAGAGTGAGGGAAAAGGATGCCTTAAGGACGTCTCCTGGGTTTCTCGCCTATGTAACCGGATAAAGGCAGGTGACCTTCACTGAGCTCCCTGATTCTATTATGAAACCTACTGGGAGAAGGGTTGCCATGTACTAGACATTTGTCATTGTTGTTAAATGTTGTGAAGTCAGTTCTGACTCATCAAGACCCTATAGAACAGAGTAGAACTGCCCATAGGGTTTCTAAGAGCAATGGCTAGATTTGAACTGCTGACCTTTTTGGTTAGCAACTGCAGCTCACTGTAGCTGCTAACTAGTGTGCTACCATGGCTCCAAAGAGTGGCATTGGAGGGAAGACAATGTGAGAAACACAAGTGATTCAGACATCCTTTATCTTTATGGAACTGCCACAGTTATCTCCTCACTGAGCAGCTGAATTGATTTTGGTATTGCAATGGTATCTGGCCAAACTGCTCTGTTACTTTTACCTGCTGCATACATGCCCCCTCCCAAGTCCAACACTGACCTGTCCATTTAGAGAAGACACATTCTGTAGTAAATAGTGGTCAAACTTCCTCGGTAGAATTCCCAGCAGGCAGTTCTGATCCATCTTTCTGAACTGTCCATTGGCAAAGAACAAGGTCCTAGAGTGTCAGGCTCTGAAAATGGGGAGTTTGGGAGGGCAGGGGAGTTAAGGGTGTAGGAGCCCAAGAACTGCCTCATTTTGTGTAGGCATGTTGTCTCCGTCAAGCCTTGCTGAGTCACTGCTGTCTTCTCTAGGGGACCATGGTTCTGACCAATCTGACGGCACTGCACAGGGATCCCGCAGAGTGGGCTACTCCTGAAACATTCAATCCGGAGCATTTTCTGGAGAATGGACAGTTTAAGAAAAGGGAATCCTTCATGCCTTTCTCAATAGGTGAGTTGTAATAAACAGAAGTGTAAAGATCTGAAGTCCCTCTTTCAGCCTACCTTCACCAGTCCCCTCCCAGTAGTCTTTTCCTTTAGTTGGAATGTCCCAGGTGGCCCCATCCAAAGTGACTCCATCTTGCCATTGGCTGCAGTCCCAGGATTCCCAAGGCTGGGCATTGCTTTAAACTGCACCTTACCTCCTGAGCTGTCTCTTGCCTCTGATGGGCATTGTAGCCTCACTTTGTTCTCCCTCTGGAATACTAAGTCAAAACCAAGCCTATGGCTGTCCATTTGATTCCAACTCATAGTAACATTATAGGACAAAGTAGAACTGTTCCATAGAGCTTTCAAGGGTCTCCTACTGGATTCAGACTGCAGACCTTTTGGTTAGGAGACATACACCTTAACCCATATGCTACCTGGGTTTCCAGCCAGAGTACTAGGGACAGAGAAACCCAGATGTTGCCTCTTGCTCAAAAAGAAGTTTGGACATCTACTGTCCTTACAGAGTTTTAATATGCCTCACATTCTTTTTAAGGACTATCCTCATCATGCAAAAATAGATCTGGTTTTATAATGAAGAGATGTGGACGGGACAAAGGAAGGGGTCTGCTTACCATCATAGGTATCAGACAGTACCGTGGACTTCACCAAATCACGATCTACTGTATAAACACTCCCTGAGGAGGTTCTTTTGCCTTTTAAAATTCTAATTAAACTTTTTTCAAATAAACTGAATACATATCCACAGCGTAACACATGGACAGGTACAAAAGAGATTGCAGTGACAAGGATCATGTTTCCAAGCAAGTTCTGGAAGTGTGTTTTTTTTTTTTGCTTGACTCATGACATTGTAGGATGAACAACAAAAATTCTTAGCATATTTTAGGTACTGAGTTAGATATGTTGTATGCATTATTTCAAGTAATTTCCCAGAGGATTAGTCCTATAAACAGTTAGTGAGACTTTCTGTGTCTAGCTTATAAGCTGAGGATATAACAGTGTATAATATAGAAAACATACAGCGTATATTCTAGAGCAGCCTTACAAAGTTCAGAATACTATCTCCACTGTACCATACCCCTTGCTGTCAAGTTCATCCTGACTCATAGCTACCCAGTAGGACAGTAGAGCTCCCCCACAGAGTTTCCGGAGCACCTGGTGGATTCTAACTGCTGACCTTTTGGTTAGCAACTGCAGCTCTTAACTGCTTCACCACCAGGGTTTCCATCCTTATCTCCACTATGAAAATAGGGAAACTGAGGATTACAGGGGTTAAGAATGGCCACTAAAGTCACATAATTCACCCTTGGTAGTGCCAGGACTTGACACAACCAGAATTGTCAAACCCTAGAATCTGTGCTCTTGATAACACTGTCTTCTAACAATAAATAATCCCACAGAATATTCGCAGTAGAGTCTGCACGATAGCTTATCTTTAGTTTAAAGTAAGATATACGCTGATTTCCTGAAATAGCATGGTTTTACCCACGGCATTGAAGCTGGAAAAGAAAGGCAAGAGGAGGAATTTAAACCCGAGTTGGTGGGACCCCGAAGGCCCAGCTCTCCCACGGAGCTACATTGCCTTAAGAGTATCAGGGCTAACTGTAACTACATCCTCTTTGTCTTTCTTCATCTGGCTCTCTATCGCCTTTGTTCACACTGGACAAATTACCTCCTAATAATGAAAGCTGATACTTGGGAATATCTTTTAGTCCTGTCAGCAATCACTTCAAGTATTGTGTTACAGCACAAACTTCGAGCTATATGATCCAGTTATTGTGGTTACTCTTGTTCCCTGGATCCTGCACCAGATCTATGTCATGCTGAAATACTAGAAATATGACCCTCTGTGTATCCCATGGAAACCCTCATGGATTATTGGCTAAGTCCTACAGCTGCTAACCCAATGTCAGCAATTCATTTCCTCTAGGTTTTTAGAGTACAGTCTTTCATAGTATTCTGCTATGATATTTTTGATTTCTGTTGGATGTGTGGTGACAACACCTCTCTCACTTCTTATTTGGGTTGTTTGTTTCCTTTCCTGTTTTTCTTCAGTAAGTTTAGCCAATGGCTTGTCAATTTTGTTGATCTCTTCAAAAAAACGGCTTTTGGTCTTTTCAATTTTTTCAATTGCTCTTCTATTCTCTAATTCCTTTACTTCTGCCCTAATCTTTATGATCTGTTTTCTTCTGGTGCCTGAGGGGTTCCTCTGTTGTTCTCTCTCTACTTGTTCAAGCTGTAGGGTTAGTTCTTTGATTTGGTTTCTTTCTTCCTTCCAGATGTGTACATTTATGGGTATAAACTGACCTCTAAGCAGTGCTTTGACTATATCCCATAGGGTCTGGTAGGAATTGTTTTCATTCTCATTGGAATCCATAAATTTATTTCATCCTTGATTTCTTGTATAACCCGTGGCTTTTTGAGCAAGATGCTGTTCAGTTTCCATAAGTTCCACTTTCTGTCTATGTTTTTTTCTATTGATTTTGACTTGTATGGCTTTATGATCAGAAAAGATGCTTTGCATTAATTCAGTGGTGTGCATTTTGTTGAGAACCACTTTATGTCCTAGCACATGGTCTATTCTGGAGAATGTTCCATGTGCACTGGAGAAGGAAATGTAGTTGTACACTGATCGATAGAAAGTTCTGCATATGTAGATGAGATCTAGTTGGTTAATTGTGACCATAAGTTCTTCTGTGTCTTTATTGAGCTTTTTTCTAGATGATCTGTCCAGCATTGAGAGTGGAGTATTGCAGTCTCCAACTATTACTGTGGAGGGGTCAATCTTATTTTTGAGCATAGTCAGTTTTTCTTTGACGTATTTAGGTGGTCTAATATTAGGTGCATAAATATTTAATATTGTTAAATCCTGCTTGTGTACTGAATCTTTCAGCAATAAACAATGTCCATCCTTGTCTATGAAGGTGGATTTTACATTACAAGCTATTTGCTCTGAGATTAGAATTGCTGCATCTGCTCTTCTTTGTGTATTGTTAGCTTGATATATATTCTTCCATCCTTTAATTTTCAGTTTGTTCATATCTTTAAGTCTAAGGTGAACTTCTTGTAGGCAACACATGGATGGGTCGTGTCTTTGGATCCAGGAAGTCACTCAACGTCTTTTCACTGGAGCGTTCAGTCCATTCACATTCAATGTAATTATTGAGAAGTATGTGTTCAGTACTGCCATTGTGATATTTTTATTTTTGTGTTGATATTTTCTCTGTTGTTTGTTTTAATCTGGTCTAGGACATTCTTCTTTGTGAGCTGATTTTTCACCTTTTTCAGGGTTGGTTTTGTGGCTGTTGAGACTCTTGTAGTATGTTTCCTGATTTGATATGTTGCATTTTTATTGTGCTTTACAGCTGCCCCTGTAATCCCCCTTAATAAACTATGTATAAACCCAATTTTAATTACTACCATTCTTAGCAACTTCCTCTCCATCTGGAAGGACTATAACAACTGTAGTAAATCCCTCTTTTTAATATGACAATATCATTGTTTTCATGATATGATCACTGGATTATTTCTTTCACTATTACAGCATTGATTGAGTTTGGAGCCTTCCTTAACTGAGTAGAATTCTGGGCGATATGTCCTGTATTTGCTTGTAAAATATAAAATTAGTGGTTTTGTTCTTCTAAGCCAAGAGATTGTTTCAGTATTTCTTGTAGCTTTGGTTTGGTTTTTACAAATTCTCTGAGTTTCTGTTTATCTGTGAATGTCTTAACCTCACTTTCGTATTTGAAAGATAGTTTGGCAGAATATACAATTCTTGGTTGGAAGTTCTTCTCCTTCAAGGCTTTGAATGGATCATGCCACTGTCTCCGTGCCAGCATGGTTTCTGCTGAGAAATCTGACAAAAGCTGACAGGGTTTCCCTCTGAATGTTAGCTTTGCTTTGAGTCTTTCAGCCTTTAAGAGTTTCTGCTTATGTTTCATTTTGTTAAGCTTGCTTATAACATGTCTCTGAGTCTTTCTTCTGAGAGCTACATTGAGTGGCATTTGATATGCATCTTGGATATCTATATTCTCTTATTTCATAGTTTCTGGGAAGTTTTCTATCAGCAGCTCAGCCACAATACTCTCTGTGTTCTCAGGTATCTTGCCCTGTTCAGGAACTCCGATTAATCATAGATTGTTCCTCTTAATAAAGTCCCACATGTTTCTTAATGCTTCTTCATTTTTCTTGTTACTTTTTTTGGATTTCTCCTCATAGATGCTGGAGTCAGTAGCTCTGTCCTCCAAATCAGAAAGTCTATTTTCCATTTGTTCCATTCTGTTTTCTTGGCTTTGAATTAAAGTTTCTATGTGTTTGATTTTGTTCTTGATTTGTTGGATTTCAGAGTACTGGTGTTCCATCAGCTCGAACAGCTTGCTTAATTTTCCATTTTGCTCTGCTGCATTTTGTATAAGGTCTAGCAGGACTCTATACCTAATCCTTTTGTATTCACCTTCCGATAGTTTCAGAAAGGGTTTATCATCTAGGAAGTTTTGTGGTCCTTTCTTTTGGGGGCTTTCTGAAGCCACAGGTGAATTCTTGGTTACAGTTTTCTCCAGAATTTGTTGCTTTTGGGGCATCATGCAAGTCAATAAAGGCTGAGAGAGATGTGTGAGGATGGACCGCAGTTATTTCTCTAGGCCATCTGAAATGAAAGGTGAGAGGTATCTGACAACTTCCAAAGTCTGTCAGGTTTTCATACGTATAGGTCCCTCTTCCCAGCTGACGAAGTAAGCACCTCTCTATCAAACCCCAGATGTTATAAACTAGCTCCAAATATAGGAAGGGTACTTTCCTGCTGGCCTCTGCTGTTGGGCCCCAGCTGTAGGCAACACTGTGTAGAATACTGCTTTTCTGCCAGAAAAACTCTCTGCTCTGGGCATGCGCTGCCTTCCAGCCATGGAATTAGATCCAGCTGAGGCCTCCATAAGGGTATATCCACCACCCAGGGGAACAAGATGGTGTCTTACACAAGCTCGCCCCCTCTACATTGGAGGCAGAGAGGCCAAAGGTGCTGAGATGCATAGAGTCCACATCCTCTGTTTCCAGGCCCCAGAAGTAGGTGACACTGTGTAAAATACTGGATTTCTGCCAAAAGAGCACTCTCCTCGAGGCAGGCACTGCCTCCCAGCCAGGAACTAGGTCCAGCTAGGGCTTCATTTCCAGCTTGGGCCTCGTTTCCACCTCCTGATGGAACAGGATGGCATCCTGCACAAGCTCGGTGCCTGCCTCCATACCAGCTACATGGAAAGAGAGGCCAAAGTTGCCAAGATGCACAGAATCCGAGGCCGGGCTCTCAAAATACCGCAATTTTGCCTCCTGATCCCACTAGCAGTGCATTTGAGGTTAGCTGCTAGTCAAGTCCCAGCTCTGCCCGCTGGCTAAGACAGAGAAAAAAAAATTAAAATGGTGAGTTACATTCAGTCTGTGAAAGCCAGCTCTCACAAAGAGCAGGCTTAGCAAATGAGAGGAGGTTTTCAGATCACTGGTATGAAGTCCAAATTAACAGCCTTAGGCCGTGTCGTAGGCTCACTAGGTGTCCAGAAGGCTACATTTAATTATCAATTCAAGTCTTGGTTTCCAGAGGGATTTAGGGAGACATGTGTTTAGTCCACCATATTGACTCTGACCCCCAAAAGGTCAGCAATACAAATCCAACAGCTATTCCTTGGAAACACTATGCAGCAGTTCTACTCTGGCTGTAGGGTCACTAAGAGTTGGATCCAACTCGGCAGTGGGTATGTATTCCACAGAAACCCTGGTGGTGTAGTGATTTAGTATCAGAGCTGCTTACCAGAAGGTTGGCCATTCAGATCCACCAGGCACTCCTTGGACACTCTATGGGGTTGTTCTAGTCTGTCTATAAGGTCACTGTGAGTTGGAATTGACTTGACAGCAGTGGGTTTGATTTTTTATGTATCCCACAGAAATGCTTTCACCTAATGTTTGCTCCAACTCAGTGGCACTTGGCTGGCTTTGGCAATGTTTGCTGTAACTGATGAGAGAAGTCTTAATAGATGTTCATGGCTTTAAGAGCAAGACGCTTCCTTCTAGGCTGAGCGTTGCCTGGATAACTTTCCTTCCGATAGCAGAAGCTTTTCCTTGGAATTGTTTCATGTCTCACCTGCTAAAAATTTTCTCCCATGTTCATTAGCTGAAGCATAAAAACCTCTACACATACTGCCTTGCTGGGAGTTTGCTGTCAAGAATTGTATCATACCCTCTTAATTATGGATTTCAGAGACAAGAAAATTATCTCAATCCTTCCAGTAATTCTGTTATTAATAATTATTAATTGATATCTCTTTTCTTAATACCATCCGACTCGATGGCACTTGGCTTTGGCTTTCTTAATATAAAGAAATTGGGAATAAAAGAATTTTTTTTCCAAGATCATGTGCCCAAGGAATTGGCAGAACAGGATTTAAGACTCAGGTTCTTACACTTCTAATTTAATGTTGTCTCCAGCACACCTGGAATGTAATTCAGCTTTCCACTTAAAGGCCCCTCTGCTTTAAGTTCATTAAGCTCATACCTTATGTTTTAATAAGTATATTGCTCCATAACAAACTGCCCAAAACTCAGCAGCTTAAAACAACAAGCGTGCATTATTGCTTACAAGTCTGTAGTTCAACTATGAAACATGGTGATCTTGGTTTGATTGTCTTACTTGGTGGGGAGGTCAGCTGGTTGAAGACTGACGTAGGATCCCTCAGCTGGGAAGTGGGGTTATTTGCATATTCTCTCTTATCTTCCAGCGAACTAGCCTAGACACATTCCCATTGGGGCCATAAGATCTCAGCACAGAGTATGGAAGCACAGAAGACCTCTCTCAAAGTCTGGCCTTGAAACTGGCACATCACTTGCGCTGCATTCTGTTGGCCTGTGCTAGTCATAGGCTGGCCACAACTCGAGAGGAAGTTCCTTAGTTTCCTAATGTTGCTGTACCATCAATACCAACCAAACATTTATTTTCTCATAGTTCTGGAGGCTAAAAGTCTGAATGTGGGGCTCTGGCTTTAGGGGCAGTTCTTGCTCTGTCAGCTGTGAGGCAAGATCATTGTCTCATCTCTGTCTCTGACATTGCTTAGTTCCTTGGTAGTCTTCAGTTTATACAGCAAAACTGACCCAATAAGTAACTATATTGAGAATAACAGGAGGAGATACAAATATGGAAGGGGAGAAAATATAATCAAATCAGAAGTTGCTGATGTAACTCCCATGTTGTATAGATAGATGACAAAGATGAAGAGGGATGGACGTATGGCTGGCTGGATGGATGGATAGATGGAGATGTGGATGTTCATATATACATTTATATATGTGCTCACATTATATGCATACATATCTAGTCTCCATTTGTGTCCATTGAGAGGACCTGAGCAAAGTAAGACCCTGACATCAGTGAGCACACCTAAAGTCCAGATCTTAGTTTCTAGTTATCATGATCTGCTGAAAGGGACCAGGGCATTTGGGAATACAACTGATTTCAGAAATGAGAAAGGAAAATGTAAGATGAGCCTAGAATATGTTATGGTGGCAGAAAGGAAGGAAACAACTGCCTTAAACTGGTATCCAGTTACCAAACCTGGAGTATTCTTAGCATCAAATTAAATAGTGATAGTAACAGATTATAACCCTTTGGATAAAAATAGACATTTGTGAGTCCATGCTGATATAAATTAATAACGGAGGATGAGGGCAAGCATTTCCTTCTATCAGAATGTCAGCAGATACATGTGGAAGGGATGATGGAATTAGAAAATCACCATTTGGCACAATCAGAGTAATAAGTCATTCAGCCAAGAAACACAAATGGATGTTAAAACTAGTGGATGAAAGTTCAGTGAGTCATGTTTCATTTATACAGTGTCAAAATATCTATTAATTACAAAAGGAAAAGTAATTTTACAGGGGAGAACCTGTGAACAAAGTTAACAGCACCAATAATAGAACAAATGAAAATCATTGCCACTGTGTAAGATGCACTTATCTGAACATCAACACGCTTTGGTGATATTCCTACCAAAAATGTGTCACCAACGATCTGATCATGAGGAAGTGTGAGAGATGTCTTACAAAATAACATGTCTGTAAACAGCAGCTCTGGTAGAACAATTGCTCAGGGACTGGCTGCCAACCAAAAGATTTGTGATTCAAACCCATGCAGTCAGCCCACAGGGGAAAGACCTAGAGATCTGCTCCCAAATAGACTGGAGCCAAGATAACCGTATGGAGCAATTTTACCCTTTCACGTGAGGTCGCTACAAGTGGGAATCTACTCAACGTCACCCAATAACTGTCTTCACAGTTGTAAAGGTCATGAAAGTTAAGGAGAGCCAAAAGAATTATTCTAGACTAAAGGAGATTAAAGATTAGACACCAAAAGTGTAACAGTTAAATCCGTCTATAATGAATGATTTGGGGATTAGATAGAACGTCTTGAGTGGAATCTGAGGATAAAACGGTAGTGATGCATCAATATTAATTTTCTGATTTTGATGGTATATTGTGGTTATGTCAGACAATGTCTTGTTTGTAGGAAATGCATGCTGGAGATTTCATAGATAATGCAGTCAACTTATATACTAATAATTCAGGCAAAATAATTTTTTGCGTTCTTCTTGCATGTTTTCTGTACATTTGAAATTATTTGAAACTAAAAGGCATGTTATAGAAAGTAAAGAATTGTAATGTACAGGAAGCCATTTTGGTGATGCCACCACCCAAAACTTCTTATTCAATTGCTTTCTTCTCTGCTGTGAAAATTAAATATATTTGGGATGGAAGCATAAGAAAGAAATCTGTCATAATAATTTTCCAGATCAATTTAATATGAACTATAGTGACCATAAAGGACAGAAGAGGACTGCCCCATAGAGTTTCCAAGGAGCATCTGGTGGATTTGAACTGCTGACATTTTGGTTAGCACTTAAGCACTGTATCACCAGGGTTTCCATTTTATAGTTAGAATGTTTTTTATTATCAAAGTAATATTTTCATATATTCATTTTGCTATCTAAAACTACTAAAATAATCTTGCCTATTTGGATTCAAATTACCTTTTATACAATATATGAAGTTCCCATAAGCATACACACACACACACACACACACATGCACACACGCACACACACACACAGAGTTTCACTAAATGCCTAGAGGGATTACTTGATTTACCTCAAACCATACAGCTAGAAAGCAAGACATGAGCTGGATCTGCAGCCTTTTACCTCCAGTTCTCAACTCATGAGCAGGAAGTGGGAGGTGGCCAAGGCAGTGCCACATGTGAACTGTGGAGAGGATTAGCCTTGAACTCCACATTAGAAGCAGAGGTCCTTGTTTGGGAAGGAGGCCTGGGTTGATCTAGAAAGTGGGTGCCACACTGCACCTTCACTCCCTGCTTTCCCTGCCTGACCCTCGAAGGTGTATGAGTTTATGATCCAAACTGACTTTCCGTGCATTAGTTTACCTGGGTGGTTGTCAGCCTTCAGTGAGCCGCCGTAAATGAAGCCTTGGGGACTAGGAGGTCCTTCCTCTGCTCGGGTTTGGTGGGAGGGGGAGAGGATTTCAATCCTGGCCAGACTCCTCCTCCACAAGGGAAAATAATTCAGTCTCATGTCTTTGCTTTTCAGGAAAGCGGGTTTGCCTTGGAGAACAGTTGGCCAGGTCTGAGCTGTTTATTTTCTTCATTTCCCTGGTACAAAAATTTACCTTTAAGCCCCCAGCCAATGAGAAGCTGAGCCTGGAGTTCAGAATGGGCCTCACCGTTGCTCCCATCAGCCACCGGATTTGTGCAGTTCCTCGAGCCTGATGCTGCTGCCGAAGGGGCCGGAAAAAGAGCAAGAAAAACACGGAATGTGTTCTGTAGACGCTAGTGCCTGCTCAGAAGTGAAGGAGCAAAAGGAAAGATTGCAGGAATTGAATTCAGAGGAAACTGAATCCAAATGGCAGCTCTGCCATCTCCTCTGATGTAGCCTTACCCAAATCTTTTCCATTATAAATGATTTGTCTTTTCATGTAGAAAATGAAAAATGGATAATGACTCCTCTCCTGCAAACAGTTGCCCTATGAATCAGGGGAAATAATGTACAAATTAAAGTGATTTGTACACCATAAAAGCACATCATGCAAGTTATAGCTATGGTCTCCTTTCCCCTACCTTAGATATGTATTAACTTCTGACATGTTGACAAAGCTCAATTCATTCTAAGTGGTGCAGGATGGTTGAGAAGAATTAGAACTTGAACGGTAGGGTGATGGAAGAGAGTAGCTGTGAAGGTTCTACATTTAGTAGCCCTGGGTATGTTTTGGAATTCCTAGATGGTTCAAATGGTTAACACCCTCAACTACTCACTGAAAGGTTAGAGATTCAAGGCACAGAACCACCCACCATCACCTTTGAAGAAAGTTCTGATGATCTATTTCCCAAAGAATCGGCCATTGAAAGCCCTATGGAGCACACTTCTACTCTCACAAACACAGAGTGACAACGTGTTAAAATCAACTTGGCAACTGGTGTTAGTTTTTACAGGTGTGTGCTCTATCTCACATGGTCCTCAGAATAACCAGTGGGAAGTGAGCAAGGCAGGTAGTTCTCATTCCTGATTTATAGTCAAGAAAAGCATAAGTAATTGACGGAAATTTTATGGTTTGCAGAAGCACATACTACCTTGTTCTTGAACCCAGGCCATGTAGCATATGACTACAGTTATCCAAACCTAATTTGTTTGGAGAACAAGGAACAGATGTGGAGAACAGTGATACAAGTCATTTCCATCTTTACCCATTGTGAATTCCAACTTATTGTGACCCCACAGGACAAAGTAGAACAGTTCTATAGGGTTTCCAATGAGCCCTGGTGATGCCGTGGTTAAAGCACATGGTTACAACTGAAAGGTTCAAACCCACCAGCCACCCAGGAGGGAAAGACCTGGCAGTCAGCTTCTGAAAAGATCACAGCCTTGGAAACCCTGTGGAGCAGTTCTACTCTGTCTTTAGGGGTTATTGTGAGCTAGAATTGGCTCAACGGTAGTAATCCTCACAGAAAGAGATTGCAAATCCCTTTCCTGCTGAGCTGATGAGCTGAAATGCTGACCTTCGCATTATCAGTCACAAGCTGAACCACTGCCCCACCAGGGCTGCTTCTGTCTGTAAGGGTAGCTAACGTCGTTCAACTGTGTTCCCTTAAGCCTTTAACTATTTGTTCTCAGCCATTTAATGCTGCAATTTAACTATGCAATGGGCATGTGTCTTTTCCTGTAACTAGATTTTAAACTTTGGATGGCAAGTATTACCAGCCTAAACTTACCTAAAGGAGCCCTGGTTAACAAGGGCTAAAGTGCATGTCTGCTAAACAAACAGTCCATGGTCTGAACCCATCACACCCTTCATGGGAGAAAAATGTGGAAGACTGCTTCCGTAAAGATTTATAGCATTGAAAACACTATTGGGAGTTTTGCGCCGTCCTGTAGAGTTGCTGTAGATCAAAACTGACTCAACAGCAATGATTTGGATTACTGGTTTTACTCCCTAAAAAAAAAAAACCAGTGCAGTTGAGTCAATTCTGACTCATGGCGACCCTAGAGGATAAGGTGGAACTACCCCATAGAGTTTCCAAGGAATGCCTGACAGATTTGAACTGCCAGCCTTCTGGTTAGCAGAGGTAGCACTTAACTAGTATGCCACCAAGGTTTCCTTTTAGTTGGGTGTATAATAATGGAAACGTAAGTTCCAAAATCCCATTTACCCCTAATATGTATGGTCACTGAAGGGAAACGATGGCCCTAAAACAGAAGGCCAGGAAACTGTGATATTCCCTGGAAATTTGACCCTCACCAAGTGCAAACAAACAAACACAAATGAACAGAAAAACCTTGTCAACCAGTCCAAACCATATAAACTCAGTGTTGTAAAGTGAAAATATGTTGTTTGCCGTGGTAATGAGGACTGAGTGATTTAAATAGCTCGGAACAGGATAAGTCATGTGCTCTGGACCTTCCTTGTTTTGGGGGATGCAAAGACAAGCTGATTCAGCTGACACAATGAGAAATGAAACAGAGAAAGGAGTGAGAGCACACTGGGCCACATTTAGCCTGAAGAGAAAGCCAAGAGAAGTAGCTGGGAGAAATGGTTAGGGTTCTATCTTAGTTTCCTTGGCCTGCAATAACAAATTTTCACAAAGTGGGTGGCTCTAAAGAACGTAAGTTCACTGTCTCACAATTCTGGAGGCTGGAAGTCCAAATGAAGTCTTGGTTATGTTGATTTCTTTTGGGGACTTGGAGACAGGAAGAGTCCCATGCCACACTCTTAGCTTTCAGTGGCTCCTGACAATCCTTGTTGTACCTTTGTTTGTAGATGTATCCTCCCGTGTCATCTGTCTATCACCTGTGTGTGTGGCTCTGTTTCAGTGCCTGCCCTTCACTGTAATGAAGTCTCACTTATAAAAGATTAGAATGAGGGCTCACCCTACTCCTGTATGACTAGTTTAACTGATAACATCTGCAAAGAAAAACCCTGTTTCCCCAAACAACTTCATGTTCACAGCACAGGTGCAGGGGTTAGGACCTAAACATATCTCTTTAGGGTACACAAGTCAATCCACAAGCATATTCTAATGTGTGGGAGGAGGTTTTAGTCATTCTTGCCTGGCAGAATAAAAAAACAGAAGGGAAGAGCCCACCCATGTGTATTTCCTTTGTCACTTGCTTGAAAGTTGAACCTCTAGACAACAGCCTCAATGAGATCCTAGAATAAACCAATCAAATCAGTCTTTGAACTTCCCAAACACCTGGGACCTTTGTCTTCCTTGCTTTTTAATCCCAGTCAGATCACCCAAGTGGAAGAAAAAGTCCCCCACTGACTAACTGGGACACTGATGAAAATGGTTGATGTGCTTCAGTTTCCTCATCTGTGAAATGAAGGATATTATTGCAGTCCACTCCAAGCTCAATTCTTGCTCTAAATCTTCCATGATTCCAGATGGGCAGGAATTGATTCACTACCTGTAGATAAGTGTAAAACCCGTAGGACTCATCTTTCCTCATAGATGAAACTGGAGCCTGGGCCAAGTCAGGTGTGTGACCACAATTAACCAGAGTCCTGGGCAATAGATGATTATGAGTAATTGCATTTTCTGGTTGCATAAGATACAGTTTTAGTCACATGGTACTGCTCTAACAGAAATAACCACAAGTAGATAGCTTTTAAAGAAAGAAAAGTTTATTCTACACAGTCCAGCAGGCTGTAAGTCCAAATGCTGAGTATCCACTCCAGAGGAAGGTTTTCCTTCTTTACTGGCTCTGGAGAAATGTCTTTGTGTTACATCAGTCTGGTCAGGAAGCTTGTTGGCACAGGAACCTCAGGTCTGAAGGAAGAACTCTACTCCCGGTGCTGCTTTCTTGACAGTATGAGGTCCCCAACTCTCTGCTTGCTTCCTTTTACTTTTATCTGTTGTAGGATGAAAGGAAAAAGGTGGTACAAGCCACACTCCAGGGAACCTCTCTTTACATTGGAGCTAGAAGGTGACCTTTGGAAGGTTGTTACAGTCTCACCCTAATCCTCTGTAACATAACACACCCTGTTAACCACAGGCAGAGATTAAGATTTATAGCAAGGAGAAATCACAAAATGGAGGACAATCACAAAATATTAACAATGATGATCCAGCCTACACACATTTCAGGTAGACACAGTTCAATCCACAACAGACAACTCTTTTTCCAAAGCATGTTGAAGAGACTCAAAATATGAGCCATTTTTCTGTCCAAATCTTATACAATAGGATTTTGTGACATACACTTTTGTATTTCTCTTTGCCGAGGTCCGTCACCCACAAAGGCCTTTGTGAACAAAGTTACGGGTCTATGTGACAGCAGGCGGAGGCATTTCACCTGGGACTTATTTCTGGCCATACTGTCCTTGATAGTATTTTGCCCTAACTGCACATCCCCCTTCCTCCTGCACCTCCTGACCTTGAGGCACAGAGCTAGTTCAGCTCAAGGATGGGCCATTAACTAGAAGGCCCTAATGATTAATATGTAAAAAGACCACTTGTCTTGGGCCATTATCCAGAAGGCCCTAATAATTAACATGAAAAAAAAAAGAGACCCCGAGGTATAGGTTTCAAGTTAGCCACTAGCTTCTGTGGTCAGGGGGCAGGCTGAAAATCACATCACCTCAGCTATAAAAAATAAAGGAAAACAGACCTCAGGGGGCTGCCATTTTTCTCCAAAACTCTTTCCTATCTCAGTCTTGTCATTTTCCTCCTCCACCGATGCCACCCACCCATCCGTGGTCCCGAAACCCAGCTGGGGCTGGCTCCTGGCATCTGGCACCCAAACGTGGGGCATGAAAAGTAAGTTTCCTTTCCGCTGACGCCACTTATAACGGAGTGGCTAAGACTTTGTCCTGTAACTGAAGGGGCAAATAGTTCTGCCGACATCGCTCATAACAGAGTGACTGGGACTTTGTCCTACAACTGAAGGGGCGAATAGTCAGAATAATCGGGGTGGCTAGGACTTCGCCCTGTGGTGCTGCAGACCTCCCTATTACGATATAATAGGAATAAGTGAAGGGGTGAATAGTCAGAACTTGTGAGACGTTTATAAGCCATAAAGAGTTCTAAAAAGAAGATTCTTCATAGACACTGACAAGCCAAGACTAGGTGCCACAGAGGGTCTAAAAGAAAAGAAGACTCTTTATAGTAACACCCTTGTAAGTGTCTTTTCTTATTGGAATTTAATCTATCACACTCTGACTGGTATGGGAGATTCTCCTCTCAAATCTTCTTCCTCAGCAGCTGCGGCTCCTTTAAGAGATTTAACCAGGGACGATTCTGGCTCAGAGTCAAACCCTGAGAAGCCTGTTGAGCCAGCCTCCATGGAGATTTTAAAGGAATAGGCTGCTCATTTTCTTTCTGCCCGCAGCCTCGCCTCTGAGGCTTCCTTGCCAGCCACTGTGGAGAATTTAAAGGAACAGGCTACCTATTCTCTTTCTGCACTCAGCCTTGCCCCTAAGGCTTTGGTGCCAGTCTCTCTGAGACCTCAACAGCAGCACCCTTGTCCCCCGTCTGCTACAGCAGTGGGTTTTCATGGTGCCCTCTGTCAGGCATCTCTCCAGGGGGATACCTCTTTTCTGTGCTGTCCGGTATTAAGGGACAACTCTAACTCAGAGTCAAAACCTGAAGCCGTTTGGGAACCCCTTCTTTTCGAGTTTCTTAAGGAAATCAAACAAGTGGCTATTTCCCCTTATACCCTAACACTGGTGGAGGGTCTTAGTGGTAAATGGATGAATACTTATGATTGGCATCAAACTGCTAAAGCTTGTTTGGCTAGAGGGAATTATTTGTTGTGGAGAGTTGAGTTTGAGGAGCTGGCAAAAAGGGAAGTTGCCACAAAAAATCCAGGCAGGTTACCTTGGATAAAAATAACTCTCCTGTGTGGGTGGAACAGTGACCTTTGTCCAGTGAAAAAAATTGTGCCGCCTCTGAGCTGGTGCAGCAGCAGCTACAAGCAGGTCATATTGAGCCTTCCACTAGTCCTTGGAACACTCCTATTTTTGTTATCAAAAAGAAGTCAGGCCAGTGGCATTTGTTACAGGATCTAAGGGCAGTCAATGCAACAATGGAATCCACGGGAGCTTTACAACGTGGGCTCCCTTCTCTAAGTGCTATCTCACTGAACTATGCTGTTATTGTAATTGATTTACAAGATTGCTTCTTTACTATCCCCTTACACCCCCAGGATAGACAGTGTTTTGCTTTTAGTTTTGCTTTTAGTCTGCCGTCAGAAACCTCCCACCTAAAAACTTTAAATGGCTTTCAAAAACTGCTTAGTGATATCAACTGGCTGTGGCCCTTACTGAAATTAACTACTGCAGGGCTGGTCCGAGTGCAACATGGGGCTTACAACTAATTGATCACAACCAGTTACAGATTCCTTTGTTCCTTTTCCTTTAATCTCCAAGGAGATGGCCTTCAGACTAGAGAACAGAAACAAAGAAGACTACTTGACATTTTATATATTCACAACTTGCTTTCTTGCTCCTTATCTCTGTGAGAGTGAACTTGACAGACTAGTTTCGTTAACTGAGAAATTTTCTCTTAAATTTTAACTTTGCCTGATGCAAACAACCTGGCTCGAGTTTCCTGTGACTATTTTATGATATATACAGTTATCTGTGGAACCCCAAGTGTGACAGATATGAAGAGAACATAAAGAAAGAATAAGCGAGTGAAAAAAAAAGGTAAAGAGGATGTAGAAAGAGAAAAGATAAAAGGCTAGATAGCTAAAGCAAAAGAAAATGCAGAAATAAAAGGAAGGGAGACTGGGGGAGAGAGAAACAGAAAGAATGGATAAGAAAGTGATACAGAGGTAGAAACTGAAAAAGACAAAGATTGGCATGAAAAAGACAGAAAATAAGACTGTGGAGAGTTCTAAAAAATGAGGGTGTAAGAGAAGAGACAGATTTTGAAAGATTAGAAGACCAAGCAAAACTAGAAAACAAAATCAGAACTGATACGAGTCTCTGTTCTCCTGGTCGTTAATTTTACTGCATATATCACACTCCCCTACCAGCTGTCTTTGGCAAGACAGGCCTCTGGAGTGGTTGCATTTGCCTTCATTGTCTCTTAAAGTAGTTGCTGATTATCTGGCCTTAATGGCCACCCTCTTGATGAAAAGAAGGCTAAGAGCCTGAGAGCTCTTCGGCCTTGAACCTCCCTGCCTTGTTGCACCTTATTCTAAAGAACAACTACAGTGGCTTGTAGAAAGCCATACAGATTGGGGAATAGCAGCTTGTGAATACATGGGAGAAATACAGTATCATTTACCCTCAAGCCCTCTCCTACAGTTCGCTCAGACACATACCTTTATTTTTCCTCAACTAACCAGCCTCACCCCTCTAGATGATGCAGAATTGGCTTTTACTGATGGTTTCTCTAACGGAACTGCTGTTGCTGTTATTAATCACACTGTCGACAGAATTCTGACCTCAGAGACATCTGCATAAAGGACTGGGCTCCTTGCAGTGTGTATGGTTTTTTCAAAGCTGCATGACAAAAAATTCAACCTGTATACTGACTCCCAATACATCACTAGGTTATTTCCTCACATCGAAACTGCCATATTATATCCCACAAAGCATACTGTCATAGTTCTCTTACTGTCTTTGCAGGATTTACTTCATAAGAGAACTCTCCCATTCTTTGTAGGACACATCGAGCACACACAGCTTTACCCAGACCTCTTACAGAGGGAAACCGTTTGGCTGACGTTCATACCCGAATTCAGGTCCTCCCAGCCTTTACTAGAGCGTCCCAGGGCCATGCCTTACACCATCAGAACGCCACAGCCCTCTGCCTCCAGTTTCAGTTGAGTAGCGAACAGGCTCGTTGTATTGTAACAAGTTGCAATATTTGCCCCACTCAACAGTCCTCCTTACCAATAGGAATTAATCCACGGGGTTTGAAGGCTGGACAACTATGGCAAATGGATGTTACTCACATACTGTCCTTTGGAAAACTGTTATGTCCATGTATGCATTGACACTTATTGTCACTTAATTATGGCCTCAGCCCACACGGGAGAAGCTTGTAGCGACGTAATTCAACAGCTCTTTTATTGTTTTACGTATGGCCAGATTCCCACCAATTTTAAAACAGATAATGCCCTGGCTTATACTTCTAAGAGCTTTCAAGAATTTTGCAACATCTTTGGAATTAAACACACTACTGGCATCCCATATAACCCCCAAGGACAGGCCATAGTTGAAAGAGCACATCAAACATTAAAGATTCAAATTAGCAAATTACAGGAAGGAGAGTATAAACAAATCATGCCCTTTTGTTATCAATCACTTGAACTAACCAGCCGCAGAAGCTACGTTTGTGTTTTTTTTCACAGGATACCGACTCCCCTATCTGGTTTCCTGATAGGTTAATTCGATCCACTGTCATACTGCAGACGCAGTCTGACACCACTCCCCCTGAGAAATCTCCCTAGCAACAAGGAAGCCACCGCTGAAACTTCGTGTGATTGGTGCCCACCAGCTCCTTCGTCTCTTTTTCCCCCTTATCAACGCTCTTCAGATACTATAACTCCTCTCTCCTAAGATTTTTCTAGGTTGTTTACAGCTACTGGTCCCACTGTCCTCCTAAAGCCTCACAAGATGACTTCTGAGATGTTCGTGCCTGTGTTTCCTCTCCTTATGCTATAATATCCATAGGCCCCAATGGCTCTCTCTCTATTATGCCTGAAAAAGGCACTGTATTTGTAACTTGCAAGAATTGTATACTGAGTAATTGCTTAAATTCTTCCATGTCACCCCTTATCTTTATTACAGTAAGACAACCCCCTTATACTCTGCTGCCTGTGAATCTCACAGGAGAATGGTATGAAGATTCAGGTTTGCATGCTTTGAAAATAGTAACTGATTATCTTAGTTGTCCTCGATGCTTTATTACAGCTTTGATATTAGGGATAACTGCTTTGATTGAAGTTATAACCTCAGTGACTGCCTCCTCTATAGCCCTTACAAAGGAGGTCCATTCAGCTCACTATGTTAATAATCTGGCTATAAATGTTTCACTAGCATTAGTCACACAAGAAATTATAGATAGAAAACTAGAAAATAAGGTTAATGCACTAGAAGAAACTGTTATGTATATTGGCAACAACAACTGCACAATCTGAAGGTACGCCTGTCTGTTAACTATCATACCAAATACAAATGGGTCTGTGTGACCCCAATACCTTACAACAAAACAGATCTTACATGGCCACAGGTACAGGCTCACTTACAAGGAGTCTGAAATGACTCGCCTGTTGCATTTAACATAACACAGTTACATGCCCAAATACAAGCCATCAGTCACTCTACTTTAGAAATGACATCAGCTGAGGAAGTTGCGTCTAATGTCACAAATGTGTTTAAGAAGGCCTTATCCACAGAATCTTGAAGCTCTCTTTCGGTAAATCTAGGCATCTGTGCTGGAGTAACTTTAATACTGCTGTTTTTCCTACCAGTCATCCTCCAACAACTTGCACAGACCATAAGGACCATACAAGTGGAATTACAAACGCTGAAGCTAAAAAATAAAAAAGGAAAATATGCCGAGGCCTGTCAGCCACAAAGGCCTTTGTGAACAAAGTTACAGGTCTATGTGACAGCAGGCGGAGGCATTTCACACCAGACATATTTCTGGCCATACTGTCCTTGATGATATTTTGCCCTAACTGCACATCCCCCTTCCTCCTGCACCTCCTGACCTTGAAGCACAGAGCTAGTTCAGCTCAAGGCCAGGCCATTACCTAGAAGGCCCTAATGATTAATATGTAAAGAGACCACTTGTCTCAGGCCATTATCCAGAAGGCCCTAATAATTAACATGAAAAAAAAGAGACCATGAGGTATAGGTTTCAAGTTAGCCAGTAGCTTCTGTGGTCAGGGGGCAGGGTGAAAATCACGTCACCTCAGCTACAAGAAATAAAGGAAGACAGACCTCAGGGGGATGCCATTTTTCTCCAAAACTCTTTCCTGTCTCAATCTCATCATTTTCCCGTTACAGGTCTATGTGACACCACTCACCGCCGACACCACTCACCCCTCCGTGGTCCTGAAACCCAGCTGGGGCTGGCTCCTGGCATCTCTTATTCCCCCTCCCTCTCTTCTTTCCTTCCTGTTTTCATCCCTGAATTAAATTTTGAGTACAGTATATCACTGTTTTGGTCACTCTTAGATAACAAACATTCCACTTACGACATTCGGTCCTAAGAAGAGTCGTTTGGGTCATTACAGGTTGCAGCTTGTTAAGCATATCTCCCTAACTCTATACTTCGGTGATTTAGCTCCTCCTGCTCAGTTCAGTTTGAAAAGTGGAAGCTTGCCAAATACACATGAGGCTCCTTTTGGCTTAGGAGGAAGAGTCTACCTTCAGCGGGATTCAGTGGAGAGCAAGTGTTGATCTTTCCTCTCCTGAGGCCCTTTCACCAAGGCACGCCTCCATCTGCAGCACTCAGGACAAGTACAGAGCTTGCCCTTTAGCGCAGCTCCCGTCTGCCAGCTCGGCTCCTCTTTAGGCCACATTATCTCTCCAGGAAGTCCTCTCGTGAGGATTTGGGATCACAGCAAGCTGGCTGGTTCCACGGGGTCCGTGTAGAGCCCCACATCCTGTGCAGCAGTTCAATTCCTGCCCCAAAGACTCTCTTCTAGGCAATCACGGTTGACTCCATATAGTCTCTTGAATACAGGAGGTTCCAAGCCATGGCATGACCCTCCTTCTTGGTACTCCAGAAACTCTTCAAGGCACAGGAAAACCTCTGTGGCTTACAGCCTCTCACCTGATGAAGAGAAACCATACTCTTCCCCTTGTTCATGCTCATGGGCCTGGATGGGTAGGTGGCAGGAAAGGAAGAGCCTTCTCATCACAAGCTGTGTTACACAACACTTTCACAACTCATCAAAGAAGTTCCCTCCTGCCTTTTTCCCTTAATCACTATGTATTATAGCCTCTAGAGGAGTACTGGGTCATAAAACCCACACCAAGTCCATTGCCACTGAGTCGATTCCAATGCACAGTGACCTTATAAGACAGGTAGAACTGCCCCCATGGGGTTTCCATGGCTACAAACCTCTCGAAGCAGACCACTACATTTTTTACCTGCTGAGTGGCTAGTGGGTTTGAACTACTAACCTTTCAGTTAGAGCTGAGTGCTTAGCCACTGCATCACTAGGACTCAGTAGGTTGTAAGGTCCCCAAAATAGCTTTCAGATGCACCTGTGACAAGTCCTACATGGGATTTCAAGTATCTTCCTTTATAACTGGGAAACCCTGGTGGCATAATGGTTAAGTACCACAGCTGCTAAGCAGAAAGTTGGCTGTTTGAATCCACCAGGTGCTTCTTGGAAACTCGATGGAGCAGTTCTACCCTGTCTGCTGTGTTGCCATGAGTTGAAATCCACTGGACAGTAGTGAGTTTCATTTTCATTGCTTTAGAACTATGGGGTTAACCAGCACATGATGTATGTTCTTTGACTGGCAGAAATTGGGACTCCAACTAAAACTGAAAGGAAGAAACTGAGTCTCACACCCTGTTACACAAACCTACCACGCAATAAGACCTTAGTAAATGTTGTTTTTATGTGATAAGAGAAGGAATAGTTAATAATCCATGAGACACTTGAATATCTTGCTGTGCGTCACTTTAAAGAGTGAGACAGAACGGGACTGTACATGTTGTAGACATTGAGCTAAAGCTTGACTGAACTCTAATGTTTAGAGGATTCTTTGCCTTGCTTTGATTATTACTCTATCACACATATGAGTTTGTTTCTTCTGTCAATAAGTCTATGAAGGAAGAGTGCAAGTTATATTTGTAAAGAGGATGCCAGTCTGTTTTATTTTGGTTATGCTGGATGTATGACAGCATCGCACTTTATGACTAATATGTTAATATTTTCTTATTTGATAAAATTGTAGTCTCCTCTAATACTCTTGTAGTATCTTCCAAAATGTGAAGGGAGAAACCAACCAAAAAACATAGGAATAGTTTCTCCTACTTGTACAGGATAGATGGAAGTATGTGTGCTTTGGAACCAAAATTCACATTAATAGTATTTTCAAGTGAATTCAACAAACATGTATTGAATGCAAACCATGTGGCAGACATACAACAATTAACAAGGTGAGGTATGACACCATCCCTTCTTAGAGCTTATTAGTGATGATAGAAGTAGGGAATTACAAACATATAAATAAACACAGGTACAGTAGGTACTCCCCACTAGGGAATCAACCCCAAAATCCAAAGCAGATTTCCTCAAATGCACACAGTATCATAATATTTTCCATCACTTTTGTCACTGGCTAACAATCCTCAGAGGAGGGATATGTGATGATAAAGTCCCTCAGGTTAATCCCATACCCCACTTTATCTTTCTTGAGAATCAGTGCAATAATTATGCTCTGAAGTCTTTCCATATTTTCTGCTGCTTTTTCTATCTTTGTGTTTTTGGGGTGGCAGAGGTGGTGATGATAGAAAGACTCTCAGAATGTCTTTATTTTTATTTTTGAAGCATAATTTCACCAGATATAGAATTTTAGATTTTTTTTTTTTCACTTTGATGATGCTACTCCATCTTTTTCTGGTTTACATTGCTTCTGATGAAAAGTTCACAATAACTCATGGTTTTGTTCCCCTATTCATTATGAGTCTTTTTTTCCCTCTTGCTGTTTTTAAGATTTATCATCAATTTTCACAAATTTGAATACAGTGTGTCATGGATTGAATTGTGCCCCCCACCAAAAAAGTATGTGTTGATTTGACTTGGTTAGCAGTTCCAATATGATGCCCTTCCTCCCATGTGTTGTGAATCCTGCCTCTGTGATATTGATGATGGAGAATGATCTACAGTTGTGTTAGTGAGGCAGGACTCAAGCTACAAGCTTACGGAACATAAGGGAGACAAGCGAGCAGAGGAAGTTGGGAACTTCATTCCACCGAGAGAGAAGCACTGAGAGCAGAGCACGTCCTCTGGACCTGAGGATCCTCTGCCGAGATGCTCTCACTTGATTTGGTCTTATCCTACCAGACTGTGATAATTTCTCATATTGAATGGACTTGTAAGTTGTTAATGGATTTGTGGCTTACCACACTGTGACAATAAAAGCTTCTCTTCACGGAACCTTTCACTGGCGGTATTTTATTTTAGAGCAGTACCGGGTGACTAAGACACACTGAATACCAAAAACACCAAACCCTGGACTGTCGAGTCAATTTTGACTTATAGTGATCTTATAGTGACCCTACGCTGCCCCCATAGACTTTCCAAGAAGCGCCGGCGGATTTGAATGGCCAACCTGACCTTTGGGTTAGCAGATGTAGCACTTACCACTACAATATTTAGTTTTGTGTTTATTCCAACTGGAGTTTATTGAGCTTCTTGACTCTGTGGAAAATTTGGAAAAACTTTGGCCATTATTTGTTCAGATATTTTTCCTGAGCCACACCCTACTCCATATTTCTGTGATTTCAATCTCATGTATTAGATTGCTTGATATCATCCATTGGTCCCTGAGATTTTGTTAGATTTGTTTTGCAGCCCCTTTTTCTGTTTCCTTCAGTTTGAATAGTTTCTGTTAACTTGTTTTCAAGTTCACTTTTTTCTTCTTCTGTAGTATCTAATCTGCCGTTAATCCCATCCTTTTTTTAAAAAGTGAAACATATTGTATTGTTCCACTGTAGAAGTACCAATCTGTTCCTTTTCAAAGTTTATATTTCCCCAATTTCTGTGTTATCCTTTAAATTCTTAGATTCATAGTGTCCTCATATAATGTCCATTTTCAAGCTCTTATTTGACAAGTCATCGTTTCTATCACTCGGTGTCTTTTTCTGTTGCCTGAGTTTTCTCCAGATTACAGCTCATTGTCATGGATTGAATTATGTTCCCCCAAAACATGTGTGCAGTAGTGTTGGTTGACTGTGGTTCCCAGTGTTGTGTGGTTGTCCTCCATTTTGTGATTTTCATAGATTGTAAATCCTAATCTCTGACTCTGGTTAATAGGGCAAGATGGGATTATGATTAAAAGGATTAGGGTGGGACTGTAACATGCTTACTAAGGTTACTCCAGCGTAAAGGAAGTTTCCCTGGGCTGTGGCTTGCGTCGCCGTTTATCCTTTTACCCTACCAGAAGTAAAAGGGAAGCAAGCAGACAGCTGGAGACCTCATACTTCCAAGAAAGCACAGCTTGTCCTTTGAACCCCAGGTTCCTGTGCTAGGATACTTCTAGACTAACGGAAGATTGGTGATGAGAATCTTTCTGCAGAGCCATCAGATAGAAAGTCATCTGCTGAAGCTGATACCCTGATTTTGGACTTGTAGCTTACTGGACTGTGAGAGAATAAACTTCTCTTTGTTAGTCACTTGGGATATTTCTGTTAGCGTAGCACTAGATGACTAATATAGTAATGTACTCCTACTTTATGTGTCTAGTAATTACAGACTGACTATAAATTTTACATTGTTGAGTGTCTGCATTGTCGTGTTCCTTTAAAGAGTATCTTTTGTTGATAAAAATATATACAATATAAAAATATCTTCATACCCAGTGTTGTGCAACCATCCCTGCCTTTTTTTCCAAAACTCTTTCATCACCCTAAATCAAAGCTTTGTACTCTACTAAGCATAAGCCACATTTTCCCTGCCCCCAGCCTATACTAATCACCAGTTTACTTTCTGTCTTTATGCACTTGTCTGTTCTTAACATTTTCTTTCAGTGGAATCATAATATTTTGCCCTCTTATGTCTGGCTCACTTCATTTAGCGTAACATTTTCAACGCTTATCCACGTTGAAGCATGTGTTACAACTTCATTCCTTTTTATGACAGAATAACAGGACATTGTACACATGTTTATCCATTCATCTGCTGATAGACACTTGGATTGTTCCCACCTTTTGGCTATTCCAATTAATGCTATAATGCACATTGGTGTACAAGTATCAGTTTGAGTCCTTACTTTCAAGTCTTTTGGGTAAATACCCAGAAGTCGGAATGCTGTGTCATATGATAATTCTATATTTAACTTTTTGAGTATCTATTAAATGGTTTTGCACAGCAGCCATGCCATTTTAAGGGGAAATTCTGGTGCTGTAGTGGTTAAGAGCTATAGCTGCTAACCAAAAGCTCAGCAGTTCCAGTCTACCAGGCTCTCCTTGGATACCCTATGAGGCAACTCTACTGTGTCCTGTAAGGTCAGAAACAACTAAAATACAACAGGTTTTTGGTTTGGTACCATTTTACATTCACACCAACAAACAACAAAGTTTCCAGTTTCTCTATATCTTTACCAACACTTCTTATTTTCGATTTTTAAAATAAAAGCTATCCTAGTGATGTGTGAAGTGGTATCTTATTATGGTTTTGATTTGCATCTCCCTAACAGATAATTATGTTAAGCACCTTTTCATATGCCCATTGGCCATTTGAATGTCTTCTTTAGAGAAATATCCAAACTCTTCACTGATTTTTTCGTGAGTTTATCATTTTGTTGGATTGAGTTATAGGAGCTCTTAATATATTTAGATATTAAATCCTTATCAGATATGTTATTTTCAAACATTTCCCACCACTTCTTAGCTTATCTTTTCACTTTTTGGATGATGCCTTTTGATGCACAATTTTATTTATTTAGTTATTTTTTTAAACAAAGTTCAGTTTATCTGTGTTTTGTAGCTCATTCTTTTGGTGTTATAGCTAACACCAGGACATTGTCAAGTACAATGTCCTGAAAATTCACCCGTATGTTTTTTTTTATGGCACTTGGCTTGGCTTGGTTTTATAGTTTTTGCTGTTATATTTTGGTGATTGATTCATTTTGAGTTAATGTTTATATACAGTGTAAGGTTAGATTGAATTTTATGGTGACAAGCAGTTAATTTACCTATGCTTGATTATTTTAAGGCTTGTTTTAAAACTTTAGTTGGGTACATCTATGGTATCTTTTCTTTTAGGTCTTTTAAGATTCACCTTTTGGGGGTCTCTATTGCTCAGCTGAAGTATTCAGCATTGTCTCTCTACTCTGGCTGGTCATAACAAGCCAAGTAAATATTTCCAAATCTACTCAAGCTCTGATAGCTGTTAAACCCTGATAGTCACTTTAGCCTGGGTAGTTGTTCTTGTCCCAGCATTGTAATATCATACACTACATATGAACTGCTTAGTATTTTGCCGATCTCTCTGAAGATTTATGGAACCATTTCTTAATATGCCAGCCAGCTAAGTGCTATATATTTCTTAATATAGCTTTCTCTTTTCTTTTTGTTTGCACTGAAGATCCCACCCAGCTGAATCTCCCTAAACTCGAATTTCTGTTTTCCCAACACACCAATGCTACAATGTTGTGCTTGATACCTCCTTCTGGTTATGAAGTCCTATAAATGCCTCCTGGCAGAAAGCCAGAGACATGGCCGAACTCACCTCATTTGTTCCCTTCTCTTGGGACTCACAGGGAGTCTGATCCTACACTGACAACTTATATTTATTTACTTTGTCCACTATTCTAATCGTTTGCACCAGACAGACTAGCAAAGTATCAATTATTTTGTCATAGCATGAAACAGAAGTCTTACCACCCTGTTGTCTTTTTTATGGAGCTTTAGACTTATCTCCCTGGTGCATAGGGGTTAAAAGCTATAGCTGCTAATCAAAAGTTTGGCAGTTAAAATTAACCAAGCACTCCTTGGAAACTCTATGGGCAGTTCCACTCTGTCTGGTAAGGTCTATATGAGTCAAAACCGACTTGATGACAGCATATTTAAGACTATCTGAATCTCTAGGTGTTGCAAATATGTTTGGTTGTTAATCAAAATATTGGAAGTTTGAGTCTTTCCTGAGGCTCCTCAGAAGAAAGGCCTGCTGATCTACTTCTGAAAAATCACCATTGAAAAATCCAGTGGAGCACAGTTCTGCTCTAACATGGGGTTGTGAAGAGTTGAAGTCCACCAGACAGCATATTGTTAAAACTATCTGAAATAATGGCCCAAAATGGCCACAATTTTCCCCCACGCTGTTCCATACCCGTTCTAATGTGAATTTATAGCTCCACTCATAAAGAGATGGAATCTATTTACCTTTGCCTTTAATTTGGTATGGTGGTCTGTTTTGATCAATAGAATGAAAGGGAAGTGACTTTGCTAAACCTCAAGAGACTATATATGCTTCTGTTTACTCTTTTTTAAAAAATAAATTTTATTGTGAATTAGGAACAATTTTCCATGGCTTTGGGGTTCCTCTGGGAGCATGGCCTCTGGCCCTGATGCTGCCCTTGCTCATAAATCATAACGAAGGTCCACTCTTCGGACAGCAATGGATTAGACTTGGCGATGCAGAGTGACCATATATTGGATGCTCTTTGTGGTTCTATGCATCTATAGGATATCATCCTGATGATCTCTGGCTGGAGTAAGGGGAGTGGATGGAGAGAAGGGGAAAGGAGGCAGTTGAGAGAATGAGACATGTATGGAGCAGAGAGGAATAGTGTGCTGTCACTGGGCAGGGAGAGCAGTGGAAGCTGCATATAGGTGATCATGTAAATTTATATGGGAATGTACATTTTCACTCAGTCATAATTAAAAAAAAAGAACAATTTTACAACCTCTATCATTTTGCCATATAACACCTAGACCTTGTGCTTGATACCTTCTTCTGTCTATGGAGTCCTATAAATGCCAAGAAATGTGGAGGACAGCTATCTGGCCAACTGACTGGAAGGGATCCATATTTATACCCACTCCAAAGAAATGTGATCCAGTAGAATGTAGAAATTACCAAACAATATCATTAATATCACACAAAACTAAAATTCTGCTCAATATCATTCCAAAGCAACTACAACAATGTATTGACAAGGAAGTGTCAGAAATTCAATCTGGTTTTAGAAGAGGATGCAGGAACTTCCAGAAATTCAATCTGGGTTCAGAAGAGGACGCGGAACCAGGGATATCATCGCTGATGTCAGATAGGTCTTGGCTGAAAGCAAAGAATACCAGGAAGATATTCACTTGTGTTTTGTTGACTATGCAAAAGCATATGACTGTGTGGATCATACTAAATTATGGCTAACATTGCAGAGAATGGGAATTGCAGAACACCAATTGTGCTCTTAAGGAATCTGCATATGGATCAAGAGGCAGTCATTCAGACAGAACAATGGGACACTGCATAGGTTAAAGTGAGGAAGGGCATGCGTCAGAGTTGTATCCTTTCACCATGCTGTTTTAATCTGTATGCCAAGAGAATAATCTGAGAAGCTGGATGCTACGCAAAAGAGCAAGGCATCAGGATTGGAGGACAACTCATTAACAACCTGTGTCATACAGACAACACTATCTTACCAGCTGGAAATGAAGAAGATTTGAGACATCTACTGATGAAGATCAAGGACCACAGCCTTCAGTATGGATTGCACCTCAAGATCAGAAAAACAAAAATCCTCACAACTGGGCCAGTAAGCAACATTGTTATAAATGGAGAAAGGATTGAGGTTGTCAAAGATTTCATTTTATTTGGGTCCACAATCAACACCCTTGGAAGCACCGGTCAAGAAATCAAAAGACACATTGCACTGTGAAAATCTGCTGCAAAGGACTTCTTCAACTTATTCAGAAGTAAGGATGTCACCCTGAAGACTAAAATGCACCTGACCCAAGCCATGGTATTTTCAATCCTATCATATGCATGCAAAGCTAGACTGTGAACAAAGAAGACAGAAGAAGAGTTGATGTCTTTGAATTGTAGTGTAGAAGAAGAATGTTGAAGGTACCATGGACTGCCAAAAGAACCAACAGATGTGTTCTGGAAGAAGTACAAACAGTGTGCTCCTTGGAGCATAGATGGCAAGACTGCATTTTACATACTTTGGATGTATTCTCAGAAAAGCTCAGTCCCTGGAGAATGACATTCTGCTTGGTAAAGTGGAGGGTCAGCGAAAAAGACGAAGACCCTTGATGAATGGATCGACAGTGGCTGCAACAATGGGCTTAAGCATAAAAATGATTACGGACATGGTGCAAGACCAGGCAGTGTTTCATTCTGTTGTTCATAAAGTCATTACGAGTTAGAACTGATTCAATTGCACCTATCAATGTAACAACAAGAGAAGAGAAAGTTTACTTGCTTACAATATTTAACAACTATTATATTGTTGTCAGTCATTTTTTTAAAGTAGTATCCTAAGAACTTACAAAAATAAAGTATTTATGATTTCCAAACTACTACTTTTCACAGTTTCACGATAAGAATGTATGTATACAATCTGTATACACACACTGTTTGTATAGAAATATTTCTCATTAAATAGACACAGAGAGAAGCTAATGCAATACTGTGGCCTGAATGCTATCCTGTAGGGCAGATGTGTCACTAAACAGAGAGGCAGAGATACAGAACTATTGTCCAATATTCAGAATCGCACTCAAGTTAGCAAAGATGATGCCATCTTAATGAAAGATACTCAGTTTAATATTTCCAGACATAAGTCATAAATTCTTAGTCTATACTAAATGATTAGTTTAACAGCCCTATTCAATGGAAAAATGAAATCAATTTCAAATATTTCTCAATACATTTCATGAGCTGCAGCATAAAAATCCTTGTTATATTGTACACACTTTATGTTAAAAAGAGAGAAATGAATATAAATCTTAGAGTTAACTTAATCTCAGTCACAGATCCATGCCACCCGTCCACAAATCCAGCTCTGAAACAGAAGGTGAGGTGATTAAATGAAGATGTTTATTGAGTGCCGGCATACAACAGGCAAGTGGGAGTCAGTTCCTCCAAAGCCTGCCTGCCTACATAGTCTAAGCCTGGAGGTTATGTAGGTTGATGGAGTGGGTGTGATGGGCAGTGTGGAGGATGCTGGTTAATATTTTTACTGGTACATGCAAGTAATTCTTTCGCTGTTTCAACAATATTCTTTGTGGGGGTCTGCATGGCTCCGGCAAGTCAGGCCTTGATAATCATCCAAACTACCAGGTGACTTGGTTCTTTTTATCCAAAGCCCGGGTACTCTGCAATACTTAAAAGCAATCACTGAAATTACTCACTAATACATTAAAAAATATGTGGCCATTTCACACAATGTACATTTTTTAGCTTGATATCGATCAGAAAGTCACCTTCTGAAAAAAGCAGTTTGTTTCAGCCCTTGTTTACAGTAGGTACATGTGAGAACCATAATCTCTTCTGAATCTGTAAAATTTCCAATTACCCTACTAACTTTTGCTATGGTCAAGTCATTTCCACAGTCAAGTCTTTCAAAAGTTCTATTGCCAATGACGTGATAAAATACCCTCATTCAAGGATGGAAGATTGAAGTAAACACTTGTACAGGTCAAGTCAAATCACGCTTATGTAGTTCTGTGTGTCTGTCTCAAAACTATACATCAACCAAAATAACAAAAATACATGTTTAATTATATATTCTTGATTATATTATTGCAAATTAGTCAAATTAATGGAAAAACTAAAAACATAAAAATACAAAACTAAAATACACAAAGTTAATTGGAAAGTATAATATTCTCAATAGACAAATAGGTTTAAGATGTGTGTAATTACATTTTCCAATTATTTAAATGTGTTCTGCCAGAGAGATAGCAAATCTACAGTTTGTTTCAACGTCAGCTGAGAAAATTAACTTGATGCATTCTGATTTTAAAATAGCTGACATTACTGCTTCTTTAAATGATTAATTATGGTCTGCTGCCTGCGTGCTATCTAGATACTGTTTGATTTCTCTGCTATTGGATCTAAGGGAATTGCTGGTCGCCAGCTATCTCTAATACTCTAGTGATTTGCCCCAGGTGGACTCTCAAGCGTGGAAGACTCTGCTTATTGGGTGGCAAAGGGGCTGGTCTTCTTATGAAGAAACTGGGCATGTCAGCCTACCCTGCAGTGTGGGTCAGAGAAGAGTGAGAAGAAAAGTTGACAGGCCTCTCAACAGACAGATCTCTAGGCAAATACATAGGCCACTCAGCCCTAAATGTAAACTGCACTTCTATCCAGGGTGCTGTGCAGGTACTGAACTGGAAGCTGGGAGCTGTCCAATGCACTGACCTGAACAGGCAGTCAGGAGCAGCAGACTCCACCTGCCAGCTGATAATGAAAGTATGTCACTGGCCATTTGAGGAAGCTGCAGTTCTCCAATACGATGAAACAGCAAAAGTGGAGGTCAGACAGCGCTGGATCGTTTTTGAGGTGGTAGATTAGTTTGATAATAGTGCCTAGTCAAATATGCTAGGTCCTAGGGCTCCCACCAGATATTCAGTGCTCCATACAAATATCATCCAGGCCTTAGTTCTCAGAGGGAAATGAGGAGATGTCTGTTTACTCCGCCACCTTCTAACAGAACCCTAATCATTTAAAGAAATCACAAAACTTCATCAAAGCTGCAGTATTATAATAAGGGAATCTGTGATCATATCATGACAACTATAATACCACCACATTAAAAGAGGAATACACTACAGCAGTTATAGTTGTTTTAGATGCAGAGGAAGTTTCAGAGGTATGAAGTAGCTAAAATTGGGTTTAATCTTAGTATGTTAAGGGGGATAATAACATGTAGCCATAAAGCTGATTAACAACACATTGTATCAAAATAAGAAATGCAATACAGGGGTCTCAACAAACACAAAACCATTACTGAAACAACAACCCGTGAAGAAGAATGCCCCAGAACAGAACATTAAGCTCAATGTAGAAAACATCAACATAAAAGTAATCACATCAAAATGATGGCACTAAGCACATACTATCAATAATTACATTGAATGTAAATGGACTGAGTGCTCCAGTAAAGAGACAGTGAGTGATATCCTGGATCAAAAGACACGACCCATCTGTATGTTGCTTACAAGAAACACACCTTAGACTTAAAGATATGAACAAATCGAAAATTAAAGGTTGAAATAATATATATCAAGCTAACAATACACAAAGAAGAGCAAGTGTGGCAATACCAATCTCAGACGAAATAGATTTTAATGTAAAATCCACTATTGTGGACAAGAATGATCACTATTTATTGCTGAAAGGTTCAATATTCAAGCAGGACTTAACGGTACTAAGTATTTATGCACCCAATACCAGAGCACCTAAATACATTGAACAAATACTGACAACACTGAAAAAATGAGATAGATCATTCCATAATAATAGTTGGTGGAGCTAATAGAAGAGTTCAGCAAAATATCGGGATACAAGATAAACATAACTAAATCAATAGGATTCCTTTATACCAACAGTGAGATTATTAAAGAAGAAATCACCAAATCAATTCCATTTACTATAGCCCCCAAGAAGATAACATACCTAGGAATGAACCTAACTAAATAAGTAAGAGACCTTTACAAAAAGAACTACAAGACCTTACTACAAGAAACTGGGAGAGACTTACATAAGTGGAATAATCTGCCCTGCTCATGGATAGGAAGACTCAATATTGTGAAAATATCTATTTTGTCCAAAGCAATCTGCTTATATAATGCAATCCCAATATAAATTTCAGTGACATTTTTTAATGAGATGGAGAAAAAAAGTCATCAGCTTTGCCTGGAAAGGGAAGAAGCCCCGGATAAGTAAAGCACTACTAAAGAAGAAGAACACATTGGGAGGCCTCTCACTACCTGACTTTAAAACCTATTACACTGCTTTGGTGGTCAAAACAGCCTGGTACTGGTACAAAAAGAGACATATAGACCAATGGAACAAAGTAGAGACCCCAGAGACGCCACCATCCTCCTATGAACAGCTGATACTTGACAAAGGTCCTAAAATTTTAAACTGGGGTCGGAACAGTCTCTTTAACAAATGATGCTGGCATAACTGGATAGCCATCTGCAAAAAATTGAAACAAGACCCATATCTCATACCTTATGCAAAAATCAACTCAAATTGGATAAAAGACCTAAATATAAAAGCTAAAACAATAAAGCTCATCCAAGATAAAATAGGGTCAACAATGGAAGTTTTAATACACAATATAGACAGACTTCAAAGTGTGATAAACAAAATTCATTCGTCAGAAGAGAACATAGATAAATGGGAATTAACAAGAATCAAACACTTCTGCTCATCCAAAGACTTCATCAAAAGAATTAAAAGACCACCTATAGAATGGGAAAAAATATTTGGCAACTCTATGTCAAACTGACACCTGATCTCCATAATCTATAAGGTACTACAAAATATCAATAAGAAAAAGATAAATCATCCAATTAAGCGATAGGCAAAGGAGATGGACAGACACTTCTCTACAGAGGAGATCCAGGCAGCCAAAAAAACACATGCGAACATGCTCACGATAATTAACTATTAAAGAAATTCAAATCAAAACGACAATGAGATTCCATCTCACCCCACAAAGTTTGGCCATAATCCAAAAAAAGCAAAACAACAAATGTTGGAGAGGCTCTGGAGAGATTGGAACTCTCCTACACTGTTGGTGGGATTGTAGAATGGTACAACCTCTTTGGAAAGCAATCTGGTGTTACCTTAAAATAATGGATACAAATATACCATTTGACCCAGTAATTCCTCTGCTTGGTATATATCCTACAGAATCAATGCTGTTCACACCAACTGATACATGCACATGAATGTTCATTGCAGCAGAGTCCACAACAGCTAAAAGATGAAATCAACCCAGATGCCCAACAACAGAAGAATGGATGGGTAAACTTTGGTATGTGTACTCAATGGAGCACTATGCAATGATAAAGAACAACGATGATAGTGGGAAACACCTGTCAACTTGGTTTCAACTGCAGGACATTATGTTGAGTGAAATTAGTCAGCGACAGAAGGACAAATATTGTATGAGACCTATGATAAAAACTTAAAAGCAAACTCACACATAACAGAAAAGACTCTTTGACAGCTGCAAGGTTGGGGAGGGTGGGAGGGCAGAAAGGTGAGGGGCAAGGGTTCAGATTAGATAGTTGTTAGAAATTCTGTTGGTTGAAATTGGTGACAGCATACATTAGTAAAAAGATCAATATTAATGGGATTTCAACACAACTTGTATACTCCTTCCATCTTAACCCAATATTGTAAGGACAAAGTATGTACATTCTCAAATTTATTTAATAAAAATAATAATAAAATAATATTTGGAGAATTCAACACTCCCCTTTCAGCTATGGATAGATCATCCAGAAAAAAGCTCAATAAAGCAATAAAGATGCAAAAGATCTTATGACAACATTCAACCAATTTGACTTTATTGACATATACAGATCTTTTCATCCATCAGCAGATAAATACACCTTCTTCTCCAATACACATGGAACATTTTCCAGAATAGACCATGTGCTAGGTCATAAAGCAATTCTCTATAAAATCCAAATGATTGATTTACTGTAAGGTGTCTTCTCAAATCATAGAGCTATAAAAGTTGAAATCAACAACAGAAAATTCATAGGTAGAAATTCAAACTTATAGAAATTGAACAACACTTTACTCAAAAAGCCTTGGGTTATAGAAGAAATTAAGAACAAAATAAAGAAACTTATGGATTCAAATGAGAATGAAAACACATCCTACCAGAATTTATGGGATACATCAAAAGCAGTACTCAGAGGTCAGTTTACTTTATAACTGCACACATCAGAAAGAAGAAAGGGACCAAATTAAAGAATTAACCTTACAGTTTGAACAAATAGAAAGATAGTAACAGAAGACCCCCTCAGGCACCAGAAGAAAACAGATTATAAGGATTAGAGCAGAACTAAATGAATTAGAGAATAGAAGAACAACTGACAAAACTAACAAAACCAAAAGCTGGCTCTTTGGAAAGATCAACAAAATTGATAAACCATTGGCTAAACTTACAAAAGAAAAACAGCAGAAGACAAAAATAACTCGATTAAGAAATGAGATGGGCGATATTACAACAGACCCAGCTAAAATCAAAAATATCATAACAGAATACTATGAAAGGCTGCAGTCTAACAAGTTTGAATGCCTAGGGGAAATGGATAAATTTCTAGATTCATACGACTCATCAAGATTATCACAAGGAGAAGTATATCATCTTAATAAATCTATCACAAAAGAAGAGATTGAAAAAGTCATCAAAAATCTACCATCCCAAAATCTCCTGGCCCAGATGACTTCACCACAGAATTCTACCAACCTTTTAGAGAAGAGTTGGCTCAAATACGACTGAGGCTATTCCACACCATAGAAAGGGATAGAATACTCCCAAATTCATTCTATGAAGCCATCATAACCTTGATTCCAGAGAGGAATACAAGATAAAATGACCTTTGTTATAAATGGTGTTTTTTTCTTCTCTATTCTGTTCAATGTGTAGAACTGAATTCACATAAACTGAATGCTCATGTACTGTGGCTTAACTGAGGTTTTTCTTCAGAGCCCTACAGTTACAGTTTCACTGTGTTGTCGTATCTGCATTTAAAACTTCAGCAAGTGTGTGTCTTCTCATTCCGGCTTTCACTGGGAAGAAATGATTTGAGATATTTAGATTTTAGAGATTATCCAGTCTAACTTGACAAACAAGGAGACTGAAGTTCAAGAAAAAGTGAAGAAGTTATCAATTAAATTGTAACCCTGGCCTCCTTACATACATAACATGTAATGCTGGACCTACTGAGGTGAGACACCCTGGTGGCTGCTAACCAAAGAGTCAGCAGTTTGAATCCACCAAGTACTCCTTGGAAACTCGATGGAGAATTTGTACTCTGTCCTATAGGTTTGCTGAGACTCAGAAGGACAGCAACAGGTTTGATTTGTTTTTTTCATTTATACAGAAACAAATGAGACAAACCTTTGCCCTCAAGGCACCCTGGCAAATGCCAACAAGAAAAACAAAGTTATTGAAAAATGAATCACTGAGTTCGAAGTACATGAAATCACAGAGAGAGATAACCAATTATGCTTAAGGAATGCAGGGAAAGTTCTTGGGGAAGTGATGTTTGAGTTAGATCTTGAAGAAGCAACAATATTTCTTCAGTTAGATCCCTGTATCCCATGCTTTTTACAATATACAATATGACTTAAACAAACATTTAAATGTTTTTATAGCAAGTCTACATCAGGATAGTGTGTACTCTCAATATAAAGAAGATACAGCATTAACGTTTTCGAACAAAAATATTGGTACCACAGTCACTACTGGTTCAGAAATTTTATGTATTTATATACATATACAGATATCATTTCTATACATAAACATAAAGGGAATATAATGGATTTCTCTGAAACATAACATTCTTAGTTAATCTAAAAACAGATCAATTACAAAGAATTTCAAGATCAATATTTAGAATTTAACATAACTCTGCAGTCATGAACATGCTACTCTGAAAAAGTTTATGCTATTTTTAAAAATAACAAAATATCGGGTGGCAGAGTCAAGATGGTGGACTGAGCTCTTTTCTCCCTAAATCCCTGTGGAAACCAAGACCTGAACTGATAGTTAAATGGAGCCTTCTGGTCACCCAGCAAGCCCTAGGACACAACATAGGGCTGTTAATTTGGACTTCATACCACTGAACGGAAAAGCTCCTGTCTTTAGCTGACTCCCGCTCCTGGCCTGTCCTAGCTTTCACAGACCAAAGGTAACTAACCATTTTGACTTTTTTTTCTCTGTCTTGGCTGGCCAGTGGAGCTGTGTCTTGACTAGTGGCTAGTCTCAGACACGCTGCTGGTGGGATCAGCAGATGAAATTGCCATATTTTGAGAGCCCGGCTAAGGACTCTGTGTGCATCTCTCCATATTTGGCCTCTCTTTCCACCTTTGCCGTAGTGTAATTTGTATGGAGGCGGTGGCAAACTTGAGCAGGATGCCACCTTGGATACAGAAGCCTCAAATGGAACTAATTCTTAGCCTGGGAGGCAGTGCCTGCTCTCAGGAGAGCACTTTTCCAGTGGAAAAGCAGTAGTTTACACAGTCGCCTACAGTGGGGCCCAGCAACAGAGGCTATGAACTCTGTGCATTTTGGCACCTTTGATCTCTCTTCCCACTTCCACCATAGTGTAGTTTGTATGGAGGTGGTGGTGAGCTTGTGCGGGACACCATCTTCGATACGGTGGCCACAGCGAGACCTAATGCCTAGGCTGAGAGGCAGCACCTGCCTGCAGGAGAGCACTTTGCCAGCAAAAAGTCAGTATTTTTCACAGTCTCCTACAGCTGGGGCCTGTCAGCAAAGAACAACAGGGCAGTAGACTTGTATTTTTAACTAGTTCATATCTTCTGGGCTTGGATATAGAGGTGCTTACTTTACCAACTGGAAAGGGGCACTGTATGCCTGAAAACGCGATCAACTTGGGAAGTTGTCAGACACCTTTTACCTTGCATTTTAAGATGGCCTAGAGAAACAATGGTGGTCCATCTTCACAGCCTTTACTGACTCACATGCAGCCCAAAAAGCAACAGACTCTGGAGAAAGCTGTAACCATGAAATTACCTGTGGTTTCAGAAGGCCCCCAAGTGAAGCAATCAAAGAGCTTTCTGGACAAAGGAACTTTTCTGAAATTATCGGAAGGTGAATACAAAAGGAATATATAGAGAGCACTCCTAGACCTTATGCAAAATGCAGGAGAGCAAAATGAAATATTACCAAGTTTTTCAATCTGCTGGAACACCAGTACTCTGAGATCCAGCAGATGAAGAACAAAATTAAAGACAGAAACTTCAATTCAAAGCCAAGAAAACAGAATGGAAAAAATGGAAAAGAGACTTGCTGACTTGGAAGACAGGGCTACTGACTCCCACATCTATGAGGAGAAATCGAAAAAAAGAAACAAGAAAAATGAAGAAGCAATAAGAAACATGTTGGACTCTGTTAAGAGGAATAACCTACGATTAATCAGAGTTCCTGAACAGGGTGACACACCTGAGAACACAGAGAGTATTGTTGCTGAGCTGCTGACAGAAAACTTCCCAGAAATCATGAAGGAAGAGAATATAGATATCCAAGAAGCATATCGAATGCCACTCAATATAGTAAGGGAAATCATGTTAAACACTCTTGACATAAGTGAAGCCATCTTGGACGCTGAACCGTTACCTCAACTCTGTGTAACCTCTTATGACGTTTGTGTACTGTAACCTAGAGATAGCCTGGGAATGCTTCCAAGCCTTTGGCCCGAACATGTAGAACCATGTATGACCGAAACTGTGCCCAACTTACTTAGTTACTATGTTTCACTTCCTTGTACCTTAGATACCAAAAGAGTATAAATATTATAATAAAACTTTGCTCTGGGCTCTCAGCTGGTGATAGCTGTTAACCCCCTGATCCTAAACTGTTTCATGTCTATCTTTTCTCGGTCTCAGTGATTGCTCTCCTCCGTCTCCCATGTTCATGTTGGAGAACTCTCAGATCTCCGACAATATCGATCTCAAAAGAAAGACTCCAAGACGTATTATAATCAAGCTTAACAAAATGAAACATTAAGCAGAAACTCTTAAAGGCAGCAAGACTCAAAACAAAGCTAACATTCAGAGAGAAACCCTGTAGGCTTTTGTCAGACTTCTCAGCATAAACAATGCTGGCACAGAGACAGTGACATATTCAAAGCCTTGAAGGAGAAGAGCTTCTAACCAAGAATTATATATCCGGCAAAACTATCTTTTGAATACGAAATGAAATGAAGACACTTGCAGATAAACAGAAACTGAGAGATTTTGTAAAAACCAAACCAAAACTACAAGAAATACTGAATCTCTTTGCTTTAGCTTAGAAGAACAAAACCACTAACATTACGTTTTAGAAGGACACATCACCCAGAATCCTACTCAGTTATGGAAGGCTCCAAACTCAATCAATGCTATAATAGTGAAAGAAATAATCCAGTGATCATATCATTAAAACTCTAATGTCATCATTTTAAAAAGAGGGATGTACTACAGTCGTTATAGTCCTTCCAGATGGAGAGAAAGTAGACAAGACCGGTAGTAATTAAAATTGAGTTTATATACAGTATATTAAACGGGATCATAGGAGCAGCTGTAAAGCACAACAAAGATACGACATACCATATCAAGAAATGTAAAACAGGAATCTCAACAATCAAAAAACCAACTCTGAAAAAGGAGAAAAATCAACTCACAAAGAAGAACATCTCAGAACAGACTAATAAGAATAACAGAGAAAACATCAACACAAAATAAACATATCACAATGGCGGCATTGAACAAATACCTATCAATAATTACACTCAATGTGAATGGACTGAATGCTCCAGTAAAGACCATAGAATGACTTCTTGGATCAAAAGACATGACCCATCCATATGTTGCCTACAACAAACTCACCTTAGACTTAAAGAATGAACTAACTGAAAATTAAAGGATGGAAAAATATGTATCAAGCTAACAATGAACAAAGAAAAGAAGGTGTGGCAATTCTAATTTCAAAGAAAATAGATTTTAATGTAACAGCCACCGTCATGGACAAGGATGGACACTATTGCTGAAAGGTTCAATAGACAAGCAGGTCTTAACAATTTTAAATATTTATGCACCTAATATTAGAGCACCCAAATACACTGAAGAAACACTGACTACACTCAAAAATGAGATAGATCACTCCACAATAGTAATGGGAGACTTCAACACTCCACTTTCAATATTGGACAGATGATCTAGAAAAAAGCTCAACAAAGGCACAGAAGACCTTATTGCCACAATTAAGGAGCTAGACCACTTAGACATATACAGAACTTTCTATCCATTAGCAGACAACTACACCTTCCACTCCAATGCACATGGAACATTCTCCAGAATAGACCATGTGCTAGGACATAAAGCAATTCATGCCACTGAATTACTGCAAAGCATCTCCTCAGGTCATAAAGTCATAAAAGTCAATATCCATAGCAGTAAAAACACAAATAGATAGTGGAGCTCACAGAAATTGAACACCATCTTGCTCAAAAAGCCATGGATTATAGATGAAATCAAGAATGAAATAAAGAAATTTATGGATTCCAATGAGAAAGAAAACACTTCCTACCAGAACCTATGGCATACAGCCAAAGCAATGCTCATAGGTCAGTTTATCTTCATAAATGCACACATCTGGAAGGAAGAAACCAAATCAAAGAACTAACACTGCAGATTGAACGATAGAGACAGAACAACAGAGGAACCCCTCAGTCACCAGAAGAGAACAGGTCATCAAGATTAGAGCAGAAATAAACAAATTAGAGAATAGGAGAACAACTTAAAAACTTGAAAAGACCAAAAGCTAATTTTTTTTTAAAAGATCAACAAAATTGACAAACCACTGGCTAAACTTACTAAAGAAGAACAGGAAAGGAAACAAATAACCCAAATAAGAAATGAGAGGGGAATTGTCACAACAGATCCAACAGAAATAAAAAATATCATAGCAGAATACTATGAAAGACTGTACTCCAAGAAATATGAAAGCCTAGAGGAAATGGACAAATTCCTTGATTCACATCACCTACCAAAGTTATCACAAAGTGAAGCAGAACAACTTAATAAACCCGTCACAAAGGAAGAGATTGAAAAAGTCATTAAAAAATTGCCAACCAAAGAAGGCCCGGGCCCAGACGGTTTCAGTGTAGAATTCTACCAAGCTTTTAGAGAAGTGTTGTCTCCAGTACTACTGAGACTATTGCACGGTATAGAAAGCAATGGAATACTCCCAAATTCATTCCATGAAGCCAGCATAACCCTGATACCAAAGCCAGGGAAAGACCCAACCAAAAAGGAGAACTACAGACTGATGCCATTCATGAATCTAGTTGCAAAAATCTTCAACAAAATTCTTGCCAACAGAATACAATAACATACCAAAAACATAATCCATCATGACCAAGTTGGATTCATACCAGAGGTGCAAGGCTGGTTCGACATCAGAAAAACAATTAATGTGATCAACCACACAAATATCACAAAAGACAAGAATCACCTGATCTTGTCTATTGATGCAGGAAAGGCATTTGATAAAGTCCCACACCCATCCTTGCTAAAAACTCTCAGCAAAATAGGAAGAGATGGCAAATTCCTCAGTGTAATAAGGGCCATTTATACAAAGCCAACGGCTTTGTCATCCTGAATGGAGAGAGACTTAAACAATTTCACTTGAGAATGAGAGCTAGATAAGGATGCCCACTCTCACCTCTTCTTTTCAACATTGTCGTAGAAGTTCTAGGCGGAGCAATTAGACAAGACCAAGAAATAAAGTGCATCTACAGTGACAAAGAAGTAAACATCTCCCTATTTGCAGATGATATCATTGTATATGCAGGGAATCCTAAAGAATCCATAAGGAAACTACTCAAACTGATAGAAGAGTTCAGCGAAGTCTCAGGATACAAGATAAACATAAGTAAATCATTAGGATTCCTTTATACCTACAATGAGATTATTAAGGAAGAAATCACCAAGTCAATACCATTTACTATAGCTCCTAAGAAGGTAAAGTACCTAGAGAAATAACAGACCTTCACAAAGAGAACTACAAGCCCTTACTACAAGAAACTAAGAGATATTGACATAAATGGAGAAACCTACGTTGCTCATGGATAGGAAGAGTTAACATTGTGAAAAGATCTATTTTACCCAAAGCAATCTACTTATACAATGCAATCCCAATACAAATTCCAGTGACATTTTTTAATGAGATGGAGAAGCAAATTACTGACTTTGTCTGGATAGGGAAGAAGCCCTGGATAAATAAAGCACTGCTAAAGAAGAAGAACATACTGTGAGGCCTCTCATTACTCAACTTTAAAACCTATTACACTGCCACAGTAGTCAAAACAGCCTGATACTGGTACAAAAACAGATAGATCAATGGAACAGAATCGAGACCCCAGAGATGACACCATCTGACTATGAACAGCTGATATTTGACAAAGGCCCTAAGACATTAAACTAGGGTGCAAACAATCTCTTTAACTTATGGTGCTGGCAAAATTGGATATCCATCTGCAAAAAATTAAAACAAGACCCATTTATCACACCTTATACAAAAACCAGCTCAAACTGGATAAAAGACCTAAATATCAAATCTAAAACGATATAGCTCATTCAAGAAAAATTAGGATCAACAATGGAAGTTTTAATACACAACGTAGACAGACTTCAAAATCTGACAAATGAAGCACAATCAACAGAAGAGAAAATAGATAAAGGAGAACTACTAAGAATCAAACACTTTTGCTCACCCGAAGGCTTTATCAACAGAATTAAAGCACCACCTACAGAATGGGAAAAAAATATTTGGCACATATATGTCAGATTGATGTCTGATTTCCAAAATCTATAAGTTACTACAAAATATCAATAAGAAAAAGATGAATCATCCAATTAAGCAATGGACATAGGATATGGACAGACACTTCTCTGGAGATCCAGGCAGCCAAAAAACACATGTGAACATGCTCATGATCATTAGCTATTGAAGAAATTCAAATCAAAACGACAGTGAAATACCATCACACCCCAACAAGGATGGCCATCATCCAAAAAACGCAAAATAACAAATGTTGGAGAGACTCAGGAGAAACTGGAATTCTCCTACACTGTTGGTGGGATTGCAAAATGGTGCAACCTCTTTGGAAAGCAGTCTGGCACTACCTTAAAATAATCGACATAAATATACTATTTGACCTAGTAATTCTACTGCTGGGAATATATACTACAAAATCAAGGCCATTCACACCAACTGATACATGCACACGAATGTTCATTGCAGCACAGTCCACACTAGCAAAAAGACGGAATCAACCCACATGCCCAACAACAGAGGAATGGATAGGTAAACTATGGTATATATACTCAATGGAACACTATGCAATGATACAGAACAATGATGATTTTAGGAAACATCTAATAACATAGTTTCGATTGGAAGACATTATGTTGAGTGAAAGTAGTGACAAAAGGACAAATATTGTATGAGATCCCTATGATAAAAACTTATAAACAGACTCACGCATAGAAGAAAAAACTCTGACAGACCACTGCAAGGGTAGGGAGGGAGGGAGGGCAAGGGGGAAGGGTTTAGATTAGATAGTTGATAGAAACTTGGTTGGGTGAAATACCGGACAGCACACGTTAGAAATAAGATCAATATTAACTGGACTTCAACACAACTTGAGTATGCCTCCCATCTTAACCCAACATTGCAAGGACAGAGTAGCTGGGGCGGGGGGTCAGGGACCATGCTCTCATATGAAATTGAGGCCAATTGGCATAGCTTTTTGCTAATGAGGACTCTCTGCACCCCGCATCGGTGAATGGCGTCTGGGCTCCTAAAAGCTGCCATCGGAGGGTACAGTAAATGGTCCCAACTCAGCAGGCACACCCAGGACCAAAACAACATGGGGGAAAGAGAACCCAGAAGACAGAGAGACCCACGTGAGTGGGTGTCTACATCGACTCATGACTGGAAGAACCAGATGGTGCCCAGTTACCACCAGTGATATCTGTGATGGAGCTCACAAAATGGAGTCTCACTGGCAACACAAGAATAAACAGGGGTGCACCCTGAGATCTCCACTAAAAGACTGCAACTGATGGTCCAGGGGTTTTGGGGTTCCCCTGGGAGCATAGCCCCTGGCCCTGATGCTGCCCCTGTCCATAATCATTATGAAGGTCAGTATTTGCCGACAGCGATGGATTGGACTTCACGACGCAGTGACCATATCTTGTGGGCACTTTATAGTTCTGTGCATCTATAGGATATCATCCTGCTGACCTCTTAGTGGAGGAAGGAGAGTGGGTGGAGAAGACAGGATAGGAGACTGTTGGGGGGATAGAATATGTATGGAGCAGAGAGGAAGCATGTGCTTTCACTGGGCAGGGAGAGTGCTGGGAGCTGCATATAGGTGAGCATGCAAATTTATATGAGAATGTACATTTTCATTCAATCATAATAAATAAATAAAGAATAACAAAATATCACATCATTAAAAACAGTGATTTTATGAAATACTTTATAAATGAAACTAGAGTATTCTCAATTATAAAATCTGAAAAAATGCACAGTTATATAGTTCCAAATTGACATAGAAGCCATGGTAGTGTACCTTTTAAAAAGCTACAACTGCTAACCAAAAGGGCTGCAGTTTGAATATACCCAGGTACTCCTTGGAAACACTATGGGACAGTTGGACTCTGTTTCTTAGGGTCACTATAAGGTGGAATAGATTTGACAGTAGAAGGTATAGTATAGAGTACACACTTCGTTGCTTTTGATGTAACTAGTGTAGAATTGACTTTAAAAATTAAAGATTTAACTAATTAATGAGAACACGTCATTACTAACACAACTTTGCAAGACTAACAAGATTATGTAGTTCAAGGGCTTACTGTGATCTAGAAAGTACTCCTTTTACCAGTAATTGCAACTGATAAGCTTTTCTTTTTATGGTTAGATCAGGGAGAAGATAAAGCTGGTTAACTGAGTGAACACGGTACCACTTTTAAAAGTGAGATCAGTTTCTTTCTTTTTTAAATTTCTGAAAGAAAATCATGTGGATACATTTTACAAGAAGCATTAGAACAGTGCTCTATTAGAAAGTCAGGGATATCCATACCCTTGATTGTTACAGTGCAACACTGACATAATGCAGTGTATCTACAGGGTAAATAAACTGTACAGACACCGCTACTGGGAGCTAGTGAAGTTCTTTTTCACAAACACACCATGTGGTAAAACATATTTCTAACTACTTGTGAAACTTGGTAGTTAACGGTAAACACTAAACAACAGTTAATTACTAGGAGATGGGTAAATATGGAAATTTTACCTCCAGAATCTCAATTTTTCTTTCTCTGACAACCGTTTCGTAAGTAACATCACTTTAGCTGATGCTGGATTTTATTTGGGATCTAAAGCTTTTATTACCTATTGAAAGAAAAAAGAATATATTCGTTTATGTTCACATACCATGTATTATAATATAACAATACATTTTAAAATATTAAATTAGGAAAATAGAATGCTTGTGTAAGTAAAACGGAAATCGTCCAGAAAGCAATCCAGAAGCTAACTACAGCTTTCTTTACAGTCTGATTGGAAAAACAAAAATAACTTACTCTGTAGAGGAATGAACAAAAATCCACTACAAGAATAGGAAGACACTTATCTCAAAGTCAAGTTTCCCTTCCCCAAAGCTCCGTGCTAGTAAGTGATCGTTTGTAGCCTTTTCAAACATCCTGAGCAGTGAGGTCTTGAAATAATTATTTCCACATGTATTTGAGTATTAAAATAAATAAAAATGAATCTAATAACAACAGAGGCACTTGCTGATTTTACAAAATAAAGGTAACACACACACAAAATTCTCCTAAAGATCTTTCTGAAAACCACTGTATTGTTAAATGTCATTCATTAGGTAAGATCAATACAACACATGATAAAATCAACATAATACACGGTAGATATTGGTGATTTATCTGTAAACCCTAAGGGGCTCAATTATAAATATGTAAATTCTACAAGTTCAATAAAAGTGATATTTGATCAGTATACAGTTAAGAAACTGAACCTGACTATGAAGTCAGCAATCTGTTGGGAAATCAACTTGGAAATTTCAAGTATACACTACAAGCAAAACACTACAAACTGTCCTAAAATAGAGATAACCGTATGGTATTATACATCTCCTAGAAAAGGTATGCAATTATTGAATGAGTTACAAAAATATTATCTATCTTTACATAGCTAAAGAGAAAAGCCTAAAGGACAATATACTTAAATATTGCTGTGGTTCATTTATTCATTCAAAAACCATTTACTGAGTGCCTATTCAGGGCATATAGCATGAAGATAGAGCACAATGGGAATACAGTAGTTAGCTACAGACAAGGTGCCAGCCCTCAAAGGCCTCACATTATGCAAGGAGAACACAGTAAAAAGCTTCAACCATAATTAATTACAATGTTTTTACCTCTAAGTTGTGACAGTATGGTTATGATTTTTCATATTCTCTGAATTTTTGGTTACAGTCATCATACACGAATGCTTTAGCCAGTCTTTCCTTCCTCACTCCTTGATTAACATTTAGGGGGGAAAAAAGCCATGTTTACTAAAACAAGCAACTGTTTGGTCAATGACACTGCTCGTCGATGAGGAGGACAATGTTCATCGCCATCGCTTTCTCTGGTTATTTGTAGTCTTTTAGACTGTCATTTAGGAAGTACCCAGCAAGAGTTTTCATATGCTTTGACTCAATAAGTTCATTTCTAGGATACAGGTTAAGAGAATACACCAAAATAAGAGGGAAACTTCTGCATAAATATGTTGCTTATAGCTTTATGTCTAATAGCAAAGAAAAAAAAGAAAAAGCTAAACCGTTGAATAATAGAATGATGAATAAACAAACTATGATACGTCTCAAGCGGTGAAATATCATGTATCCATTACTTTATACTTTTGCAAAGTTTGCTCCGTAAGGTAGTGTATGTCTTGTTCACTGCTGTGTCCTCCTAACACAATAGGACTCAATAAATATTAACTAAATTACATTCATATGACACAAAGGAAATGTTCATTATTTTAAGTTAAAGATGACCGATGTTACCAACAACTGCAGGGAAAATATGCATGGAAAAAATGCACTTTAATATACCAAAAATGTTAACACAGCTGTCTCCAGGAACTTTTCTGTATTTTATATTTTCTACTACGAGCATTTATACTTTTGTAATTGGGAGGGACTAAATTGTGGTAGAGACTGCCTGAATGTTTGTGAAGCTTCCCTTTCTATCTAGAAATCCAGGGACTGTAGCTGCCTCCCAGCAGTTGGGTGTGACCATGAGCCTGAGTTCTACTGCTGAAACAAGACTGACTTGCAATGTTTTCCGGGCCCACCCATTATCTACTACCCATACAACTTACGCTGTCATCACTTACTACTAGTTGGACAAGGCAAGAACACAGGAATCCTATGTTGAAGAAGGCAGAGCCTCTGTTAGCTTGGGGCTCTGATTGCACAGAGCAGAAACTCCTTTCCACCAATGATCGGACAGCATGTGACTGAGAAGTAAGCATCTATCTTGTTAAGCCTTGAAAGCTTGGGGTTTATTTGTTGCCACAAATAATGTTTAACTTTAACTGATAAGTGGGTATGTACAAAACTTAAATGTAAGACATTGAAGATAGTGAAATTATCAAATTTTTAAAGCTTATATAGAAATTGTTTTATTCACTAAATATAGTATGTTAACATTCTCTGAGAGAGAATACTAGTAAGTAGGAAAATATGAATAGGAATTTATGGAAATAAAAGGTTTTATAAGAGTAGTATGTATAGACATTTAAAAAAAAAGTACACAATAAGAAAAAAAAGGATTTGGTCTGGTGAATATTAGAATAAGTAGTGTTTAACTGTGTAAAATAGCCTAAAAGTAAGCAAGCTGCCTTTTTACAAAAGGCAAAAATATTCACTGAAACAGCTAAAGATTTTACACATCAGTGATTTTTGTCTAAATACATCAGTATAGTCAACATATAAACTGCGTTCGTGGGCCATATTTTCATCCGGTGCTTATGAGTGAGACTGAGAAAGTCCGAAGGCTGATGCAGACGCAGTGCAGGAATCTGCAAGCAGGGAGAGGCGGTCAGAAGGACAGTGACTTGACGCAGATGCAGGAGCAGCCGCGTGGCCAGGTGCCATAGGTTTTGTTACATCATGGACCACGGAGGCTGGAGTTCTGAAGGCTATACTACTCACATTTCTGGCTTTCACCAAGTACATTGTATATCTCTCCTCCATTGCTCTCATAACTTCATCTTTCTTCTGAAGAGCAGCTTCAAGTTCATTGATCTTTTGTACTGTTAACAGAAATTCAATAACACACAACTAGTTACTTCCTATCTAATACTTCATCCTCACTTAGAAAAAATTTATTTACCATGTTTACTTTTCTGAAGACTCACAAGGGCACTTAACAAAGTTTCCATTTCTTCTTTTTAGCAAACTCTCATCTAAAAACTCTTAACAACAACCTTGATCATTTCTTACTAATTTTCTTCTCATAAAAATATCTATAATCTGTTTGACCTAGCTATTTTTCTCCTTTCTATCAAGAATTCCGATGTAGGTACAATCACAATAAGGGCAAATAAAGCATTACTTCTACATAATGCTTTGAATTTCCTTATAATCTAAATTTTAAATCACTATTTTATTTACATCTCCATATTATTAGTTCTGTTTTACAATGTTTGAGAAGTCTGTGTGTCAGTTGGTTCATTTAATGTAAAATTAAGTACCCTAAATAGAACCTTTTTTGAAAGTAGTCTCTAATAGGACTTTAAGAAAAAATGTTTTAGAGAGTTTACAACACCATATGTAAGCACATATGAGATGCTGTCATACATGGGACGATTTCTATTTTCCAAGACCCAGAGAAAAAAGAGAAAATCATATAAAGGATATAAAAGACAGAAAGGGAGGCTACTCTTTCAATCTTCCTTTTCATCTCTTCACTTATTGTAGACAGTTTCCTCCCCATCAACACAGGTATAACCACCTGACGTTCTCTCTAAACTCCACCAGCTACTGACTTAAATACGCATCCAAGCCTATCATTTTCTGGAGTTGAATAAAACGCGTACCTTTCCTAAATCATTGCTTCTTTTTGCCTACACATGTGGAGATCAAACAATAAAGAAACTGCTAAGTGCTTTCAGAGTTAGATCAAGTTCGATTCCTTTTACCTCTCCTAATCTCTGCCCTCATAGTATCAGACACTGAAAACCACTAGAAAACGGCAAGGCCCTGAGGTGATACGCAAAGAGGGGGAAAGCGAAGTGGCAAGGTCTCTGAGATAGCACTAAGGTATCTAATTTTCAGAGAAGGTATAAGCCATTTTTCTGCGTGCTCTTTTGGTAGAAATCATTTTGTCTTTCCTAATTTCCTACTAGAAAGTTTCTCAATCATAACTGTTGATAAAGCTCACTAGGGTTTTTGTCTCAGGTCAGGACTGTTAGAGCCCAAGCAGAAGTAGAACAAACAGAAATCACTTTACAGTGCATTTGATCAATTATAGACTCCAAGGTGGCAAAAGCACTGCTCTGTAATGCAGATATACATGGTGTCTAACGGTACGTCAATGATAAGGGTAGTGCACTCAAGTACCAGATTAATTTGGACACTTGGATCTGCTTTTACAGAATCTATATATGGTAAAATTATTATAATTTCTAAGTTACTTAGTATACATAGAGCTGTTTTTGTGTTTAGGTGCTGAGGAGTTGGTTCCAACTCATGGTGATCCTAGCCGCAACAGAACAAAACACTGCCCAGTCCTGCACCATGTCCACAGCTGTTTTTATGCTTAAGCCCATTGTTGCACCCACTGTGTCAATTCATCATATTGAGGGTGTTCTTCTTTTTTGCTGACCTTCTCTTTTACCAAGCTTGATGTCCTTCTCTGGGGATTGATTTCTCCTGACAACATGTCCAAAGTATGGAAGACATAGTCTTAACCTCCTTACTTCTGAGGAGCACTCTGGTTGTTCTACTTCCACAACATGCCTATTTGTTCTTCTGGTAGTCCGTGGTATATTTAGTATTCTTCTCTAACATCTCAGGTCAAACGCATCAATTCTCCTTCGGTCTTTCTTATTCCTTGTCAATCTTTCTCATGTATATGATGGAATTGAAAATACCACAGCTTGAGTCAAGTGCACCTTAGTCTTCAACATCACATCTTTACTATTCAATATGTAAAGAAGTCTTTGCCAACAGATTTTCCCAGTGCAGTGTGTCTTGATGTGTTGACTGCTTCCATGGGCATTGAATGTGGATCCAAGTAAAATAATATCCTTGACAAACTTAATCTTTTCTCCATTTATCTTGATGCTGCTTACTGGTCTAGTTGTAAGGGTTTTTGTTTTCCTATTTAGGTGCAACCTATACTAAAGGCTGTGGTCTTTGATCTTCATCAGTGTTTCAAATCCTCTTGATTCTCAGCAAGGAAGGTTTGGCATCAGCATAACACAGGTTGTGCTCATTCTTCTTCATATAGTCCAGCTTCTGGGATTATGTGCTCTGCATACAAATTGAAAGGTATGATGAAAAGATACAACACTGACACACACCTTTCCTGACTTCAAAAAATGCAGTGTCCCCTTTTTCTGTCACATATATGCCTCTAGGTCCATCTGCAGATTCCTCATAAGCACAATTAAGTGTTCTGGAACTCCCATTCTCCTCAACGATATCAATAATTTGTTATAATCTACACAGCTGAATGCCTTTGCATAGTCAATGAAACACAGATAAACATCTTTCTGGTATCTTCTGTTTTCAGCCAGATCCATCTGACATTAGCAGTGGTATCTCAACTTATTCTTAACATTAAAAGAAATACCTTGACATGCCTTACATCACTGGAGTCCTAGAATTTCACTGGCGTGGAGGGCACCTGAATTTTTAGCGGGTTAATTTTCTTCCCTTAAGCACAAAAATGTCTTAACAATAAGTTTAAAGTCATTGATATTTTTATGTACTAAATGCAATCATACAAGGTCATCAGTGTAATGGAACAGTGTGACATCTTGTGGAAGGGAAAAACAATCAAGATCCTTGTGGACTAAATTATGACATAAACCAAGAAATCTGACATTTGTTGCAGTAGAATAGCGGTGGTATATCGCTGGCCTTGTCAGCTGAAGAAAAGCTGCTTCTGGTAATATTTCAAAATGAGCATGGAGAAAGCACTATTAGTCAGTAAGTAACTGCATAATAATGTACTAATTTGTAATAAGCGATAAAACTACGTCTGGAACAGCAGTTACAAATGGAGTCAGCATTACAACCTGGTTAAGTTTTCTTTAATTCACTGTCATTCTCCAAGATCCATCTATATTTCACACAGGACAAATAGGTTAGTTAGATGAGGGTGTGGTGGAAATTACCACTCCTTCATCCTTCTGGATCTTGGTGGTGGCAATAATCTCTGCAATCTTCACCAGAATGTAGTATCGCTCGGTTTACTATATCTGACTCGACGCCACTTGGCTTTGGCTAGCTAGCGGCAGTTCTAATGCCATCCTCTTACCGTTTTCTAACATAATTATCTCCATGTATCAGGGATCCACTGCATGGGTTCTGCCAGTTGCTGAGCTTGCCTATTCCAATGCACTGTGGAACTAGGTAAATCACCAAAGGTTGGGTTTGCAGACCCATGGTCGTGGATGTAAGACAAGATTTTGCTAATAACCTTACTCACAAACATCCCCACTCTGACTGGCGGGTTACAGTGACGTTTTAGGTCCCTTGGAGTTAGTGTCAGTGCAGAGCCAATACCCAGTAATCCCCAAAATGTCTGATGATTTTCTTTTCCACAGCGAACAGTCACTCTCATGAAAAGCTGTTGATCCCTTTGGGGAAGACTAGAAGAAAGCTTAACGGTACACCTTTCTGGAAGTGCAGTGGGGTCCTCCCTCAAAGGAACCAAGCCTCTCTTTCACTCTAAACTGGCTCACATCTTGAGATTGATTAGGGGGCTGTGATTCTCTATTCTGGCAATTCCAGTTAGACTGCTGTTCCCTTGACCTAAAATTCTTCCACTTGTACAGATAAGGAAATATTTTGTAGATTTCCCATCTGTTTCACTCCTAAGGATCCCATGACTCAGTAGTCAATCAGTCAGACTATTAGGATTTGACTTTGCTGTTCATTATGGTAAACATGCCCACCTTGTCTTTGTTGATTGAGTGCCACCACTTGGTCCCACTACCATAGGGTCCAATCAGCCCCATTGTCATTAGGTGTCTTAATTCAGTTCGGACAGTTTCCACTGTCAAATCTGACTTACATGAAATAATAGTTACATAAGTCTTTAAAGATGCTGGGACTCCCTTCACATATGTGTTTCTTACTGTTGTAGTAAAAGGTGTACTCTCTTAGCACCTGTAACTCTATGAATCTGACCTGATAAATCAACACTAACACAACAATTTCCCTAAGACTTTGGATATCATCTTATGTAGTGTAACAGGGCAGATCTGTGTACTTCACTTTGACTTATTGCAGGCCACTATGCAATCCATGCTTCGCTGAAATAACCAAATCAACTATTAGGTCCTTTCTTAAACTCTCAAGCTGAAACACTGAATGAAGAATCTGTGTTTAGTGAGTCCATATCAGGAAACTCATACAGATGCAATTTTATGTTCTTTGAACCATTATCCCACACCTTAATCACACACATTCCCCAGGTTTCTGTTTGTACAAATTGGAAAAGTCAACCAGTTCTTTTGGAGAGTAGCATACTTCCTCCTGGTTCACACTATGGTTCTAGCTGGGACTCTGGTTATAAGTTGTATGGTTATCCTGTTTTTTGTGACTGTAATTTTTGTATGTGTTGTAAATCCTAATCTCTGCCTGTGGTTAATAGGGCAAGATTGGATTATGTTAAAGAGAATTAAGGTGGGACTGTAAAACCTTTGCTAAAGTCACATCCCTGAACCAACATTAAGTGAGTTTCTCTGGGGTGTGGACTGCACCACCTTTTTTCTTACAAAACAAGAAAGAAAGGAAAGCAAACTGAGAGTTAAGAACTTCATACTACTAAGAAAGCAGTTTTGGGAGTAAAGCATGTCCTTTGGACTTGCAGTACGATGCTCCCAGAACAAAGAAAAAATGATGACAAGGATTTTCCTCCAGAGCCAACAGAAAATATTCACCTAGGGCTGATGCCCTGAATATGGACTAGTAGCCTACTAAACTGTGGGATAATAAAGTTCTCTTTGTTAAAGCCTCAGTTTGCATTATTTCTGTTATAGCAGCCTAGATCACTAAGGCATAAGTCTAGAAGCAAGAATGGGTGGTTACAGCATGTTCTGAGAACATTCAGCAATGTCTTATGAGGCATCGGCCTCAGGCAATGCCCCAGGCAGTGACATAGATGATTCCTCAGAGAATGACTCAGACAAAGGCTCTTGTGGCACAGCTAGATTAATACCATAAAGTGAGGGTGGAGGAGTTCTTCAGAAGACAGTAGGGGGCTAGTTTGGTTGACAGGAGCAAATAAACAAAATTAGGGGTTGACTGTCCCCAGTTTCCTGATTATCTGCTTGTGTTTCCCCAAACCGAGTTTCTGGATTCCTTTTCTTCTCAGTTAATACCCTCACTTTAACTTCAGACATGATGCATTGTTGGGAATTCAATTAGCATTGTAATTCAGCCACTTTTACAATAAGACTGAATTTGGCTTTCTGCAATATCAGCTCTGTCAGTACAGGCAATAAGACTTTCAGAGCACAAATGGCAACTTTGAAGTTGTTTATAAGGCCCTTGAGCTGTGACTCTGAAGACTTGGTTCATCTCTTTGTTTCATCACTTTATTTCTCTAGACAAAGTATGACTAACCCACCACCTTCCTGTAATTCTTGTTCTGACTGTGATGGTTATGACTGTTGTGTCAGCTTAACTGTCCATGATTCCCACTGGCTTGGAAGTCATATAATGTTGTGATCACTCCCTCAAGGAGACTGATATAATGCAATACTCTCCATGATGGTATCTGCTTTGGGTTGCCAATCAGTTGAAAGGGAGTTTCCTAGGGCGTGTGGCCTGTATGGAATATAAGTGAACATTCTGGAAATGTTTAGAGATTTTGTTCTTCCTGAATCTTGAAGATCGTTCCTGTTCATTTGTTACAGGCCTTGCATCTTGAGACTAAGCCTCACTTATGTTCTTGCCTTCTGCTGAAAAACAGTGACCAGAAGAGGCTCAGACATTCCACATGAACAAAGGTCTATCAGTGGCAGAAAACAAAGAGCTTGCAAATGGAGATAGAGAAGAATCAGGCAATGCCAGCTCCTGTGGCCCCCCCAAGTCTTTGCTGGAGCTTATAAAGAATTTTGGTGAAAAAGATCTCATGTTTTATTCATTACATTTCATGAGAAAAGGCAAGACTTTCTGGGAAATGGCAGGGCTAGAGGACTTAGGTGCATGTGTAGATTGGTTGTAAGATGGAACCTGTAGCAAAGGCTCCTGGGAGTGAGTGGCAGGACTTACTATGGGATGTTGCACTTGCACATATCCTTTAGTGGAGCCAGTGTGATTGCTACTGTGTGTGCTTGTATCAGACAGCATTCATCCTTTGGCTATCCTATAAATGTCATTGCACGCTCGCGCAGCCAGTTCTTCCGAAAGACAACTTATGAGGAAGCTGGTTAAGGTTTTTTAGTCATAAGTGTTTTATTCTAGGACGTGAGTTTCACAATACCAGATCACATTATAGAAAGTTTTTAGCTAAGATCAAATTTTTCTCTTTTTTTCCTGTTGCAATCCCACCTCAGGTTCTTTAGACTTTAACTATCAGCTTACCTGAAGTTTTGCTTGTGATTTGGAATTCATTGATCTTCACAGCCTGTGAGAAAGCCCTACTCTCTGACCTGCTTATTTTGTGTTTGCCAGTACTGGTGGCTATAGAAGCCTGTATCCTGACTCACAGGCTAGGGATGTCTCAGACCCTACAACCACATGAGCCATTTCCTTGACATAGATGTCTCTGGGTATAGACTTATACATTTGACTGGTTTTGTTTCTCTAGAGAGCCCAGCCTAAGACATTAAAAAAACTGTAGAAGAGTATCAACCTTGCAATCACCCAGAATCTCACTTCTCACTAATATTTGAACTACTGATAGTGATGGTTTTCATTTTCTTACTGCCACTTTACACAGTGAATTAGCACTGCTCTTTTTACTACTGGAAGGAGAGTTATCAACACCATTTAAGACTAACCGAACTTGATGATAACCATAACCAATTTAAAAAACTCACCCTTACCAGTTTGCTTCTCTAAAACTATTCTTAGTACCAAATATTTTAGTCTAAGTTCTTTAGAGAACAAGAAAAAAATCAGTGAAGTGTATATATAAATATCTTTCTCTCTCTTTATATATATATATTGATATGGATAGTAATGAAGATAGAGATTTATTCAAGAGGAAAAGATCAGACAGTTGTAAAGGCTGGTAAGCCCTAAGTCTGTGGGCCAGACGTCAGATTGGAGAGTTCCCCTTACCTCCCTGCAGGAGGTTATGAATCCAATATCAGCAAGCCAGAATGCAGGTTACCAATTCAGAGGCTGCAGAGGCCAACAAATCTAAAAGTCAGCAGGTGAGCTGATAGCTAAAGATTTAAGAACTGGAGGTTAGGTTATGATGAACTGCATGCAGGATCTGGAGGGAGAGACTTACTCGATCTCCTATTTATATTCTGAGGCTCTGTTTTGACTGATTCACTGCTTAGAGCAGATCTCATCATGGGATTGATTACATCCTTACTACAAATCACTGAGAATCATCACCCAGCCAATTTGACACACTGTCTTAATATTCATACCAGGTTTTTCTTCCAAAGTGCCCCTGGATGGGTTCAAACCTCCAACTTCTCAATTAGCCCCAAATGCATTAATGGTTTGTACCACCCACAGAAACCATCTTATCTGAAAGACCAGTAAAATCATAGAATCACTGGGTTAATGAATGTTAACTTGTTTCTATTCCAACATCTTTCTTGACACATGAATTTCTTCTTCAGCAATATTATTCTAACTTCTCTTTGAAAGACTATAGTAGCAAGAAACTCTTAGTATTCTAGTCCATCGCTGTGATACTCTGTCTCTGCCCAGCTTATATTAGAAATTAAAAGAAAAAAAAAAGAACCTGAATCAAAAGACTTGAGTTCTCATTTTGACTGTGACAATTTTTCTGCCTTTGTGGGCTTTGGCAGAATACTTCACCCTTCTGAGTATAAACAGCCATCTGTAAAATATGAATCATAATATTACTTCACAAACAGGTTTGTGAAAATTGAATCAAATTCAGGAACTCTTAAAACCTCTGACACTGATGAAGTTTTCAATAAGAGTGTGAAATATTAACCATCTTGATCACATCTCTGGACACATTCCTACTGGTGTTCTCAACCACAATTTGAACACCTACTATGTGAAAGATATATGACTGGCAATTTCTCTAATTTTCAGAACAATCTTTTCAGAGAAGTATGATTATCTCCAAGTCATAGGAGAGAACCCTATTGTACAGGACATATTAGAACTGACTGAGTTTTCAAAGTCAAGAAGTGGTGCTTCTAGCATCGATTTACAGGCTTTCTGATTCTAAATCCTGTGCTCTTTTCATATGTTTATTTATTTATCCATTTATTCACAATATATGCATCGAGGATCTGTTCTATGACAGATACGCTGGCAATTAAAGAGGACAAATAAAGATAAAGATAAAGTGTTTATTTTCTAAAGAGGAATAGATAGTAGATAGTAGATAATGTCTGTCAACTTCTGGTCAACTTGAAGAGAGACTTTCATTTTCCCGGTCTGAACAGACAGACTCTTGATAAAATATAATGCAAAGTGTTTTAGTACATAGCTGCTTGTGAAAACAAGAAAGGTAAAACTCAAGTATGAAAAGAGAAAACTCAAAGTCAGGGTGGCATCTAGCCCATGGAAAATGAAATGTTCACCTGTCAGACTGGAAGTTTAGTTCCCAGGCACAGGGCTGGCTGGAATGATGCCAGAGACCTTGAGTATTAGGGAAGAGACTAAGCAAAGCAAGGAGTTAGAAAAGGGTCTTCCAGTCTTAAAGTAAGAACTAGAAAATTATGCGTAGTTTCTTGGGAAACAGCACTCAAGAGAGATTTTTCTTCAGTCATAGGTGAGTAAAAATAATCAAGAAAGCAAGAGAAAAGGAAAGAAAGGAGGGAGAGACAAAGGACAGAAAGGAAAGAGGCAGAAGGAAAGAAAGGAGAGAGAAAGAAAAGAAGGAAAGAGAGAAAGGCGGGAAAGAAGCAGGAAGCCAAGAGACAGGAGGCAGACAGGCTGGCAAGTAGGCAGAGAAAGAAAATAGAATCCCAAGTCCATGTATCATGTTGTTATGAAGGCATATATTTGCATTAAACTAAATGTTCCCAGAAATCTAAGCCAAAACATTCAGATAAAATTGGCTTGCCACATATGAAAACAAAGTCCCTGCAGAGTCCAGTTCAAGAACTAGAAGACACAGAGTTGCTAGAGAGGACAATTGCTAAAGATGAGTTTGCAATAAAAATTAAATGAATAAAAAGACTACTAGAACTAATAAATAAGATTAGCAAAGTCACAGGATATATGTTCAATGTTTTAAAAACTTAATTAAACTTCTACACCCTAACCCAAACGAAGTCCATTGCTGCTGAGTCAATTCTGACTTAACAGCAATGAGCAATTAGAAATTGAAATGAAAATCTAAAAAAAAATTTAAAAATGAAAAATAGTAAGGGTTATGCTCTATCCAGAACTATCTTTTAAAGCTATACACAATGTGATTCTATCCATGAGACATTCTCCAAAGGGAAAAATTACAATAACAGATCACTGTTTTCTATGGCCTAATTGGGTGTAGGAAATTGAATACAAAGGACATGAAGGAACTTTGGGGGTGTGAGAAAATATTCCATATCTCTGTTTTATAGGAGGTGATTAAACAAAGACATATATTTGTCAGTTCTTAAAACTATATTCCTGTAATGAGTGAATTTTACTATATGTAAATTATACCTTAATTCTACATAAAAGAAGCAAAACACAAAATGCGAATGATTATTTGCAATTCACTTCACAAAGAACTTCCTTCTCTAAATCTAAAGTGATTCTAGAAATGTGTAAGTAAAAGATCAATAATTTAATAAAAATAGAAAAAATAAATTCTTATAGCTGTTGCTATGTTCCAAACAATTATATTTATGTGTGTACACACACATACAAGGCTGCAGTGACAAGTGAATAAAAAAGAAATCCAAAAACTGATAGATCAAGGGAAAGTATTCAGGAGATTTGAATAGCAAAAGAAAGAACACTCCCCCCAACAAATAGGGGTAAAATTTACTGTTAAGAATATATGAACTATTTACCAAAAAAAGACTGCATATAACTAGACAAAACACTTGAATTCAAAATTAAAGAACTCTCACAGATCAATATGAGAAACATAAATAGAATGGTTGACAAAGTGTTATTTTATGTCTATTTCATTTTATTTCATATTTTATTTTTATAAGATTTGTCCATGTTACTACACATAGCCCTTGTTTATTCATTTTTATAGCATATTGTGACGCTACAACAACTGACTCTACCATTCGACCACTAACAGAAACTGGTGGTGCTTTTGCTTTGGGCGGTACGAAAACTGCTCGATGAACATTCTTGAGCACATACGTTGGTACATACATTTTCAAAATTATGCTAGGAGTAGAACTGCTGGATAATAAATTATGAGCTTTTCAAAAGTTTGTAAAATATTGAGTAACTCTCATTACTCACTCCCCCCCCCCATCCGTTCTAATGCTAGGCAATAACTAATTTGGTCATCTACAGATTTGCTTATTGTGGGCACTTAGCACAAAGCCTTCAAAGTGTATTCAGTTGTGGGATTTATCAATCCATTATTCCATCTTATTGAAACATATTCTTTCAAGAAATATCAACCACCCACTGCAGACTAAGATCAATACCAGAAACTTCGATTTTTTTCTAATTTTCAAAACACTTTTCAAATACACACCTCAGTTAATCTGCACCAACCCTGTGAGGTGTCTCAGACTGGTGGATTCATTCTCCACTTACTAAGCCCTGGAGCAGTAGCTAAAGCGTTCTACTGCTAACTAAAAAGTCAACAGTTTGAAACCACCAGCACCTCCTCTGGAGAAAGATGTCGGAGTTGCTTCGATCAAGATTTGCAAGTTTGGAAACACTATGAAGTTGCTAGGAGTTAAATTCTACTCAATGGCAGTGAGTTTTTTATTTTATTGACTACTTAATCCTCACAACTGGGCAGATAAGAAACATCATGAGAAACGGAGAAAAGGCGGACGTTGACAAGAATTGCATTTTACCTGGAACCACAATCAACGTCCATGAAAGCCGCAGTCAAGAAATCAAATGATGTTTTGCACTAGGCAGATCTGCTGCAAAAAGGCCTGTTTAAAGTGTTAAAGAGCAAAGATGTCACTTTGAGGACTAAGGTGCACCTGACCCAAGCCATGATATTTTCAATCACCTCACACACACACACGGGAAAGCTGAACAATGAATACAGAAAGATCAAAGACGAATTGATGCCTTTGAATTATGCTGTTGGCAAAGAATAATGAATAAACCATGGACTGCCGGAAGTACAGCCAGAATGCCACTTAGAGAAAGGAGAATGCGAAAACTTCTGTGTTATCCGGAGGAGAAAGACATCATGCTTGGTAAAGCAGACGGTCGTGGGAAGAGAATGAAGACCCTCACTGAGAAGGACACAGCTACCACAACAGGCTCACACATAGGACAAAGATGGTGAGGACCGCACCGGACTGGGAAGTGTTTCAATTCCGTCGTCTATAGAGTCGCTGAATGCGAACGAACTCCACGCCACCTATCGACTTTTCTGCGTCTCTATTTCCTTAACTGTAAAAGTAGGCTAACAAGATCATCTCCCGTGTCATTTTATCAAAATGAGGCGAACTCCTGTCAAGAGACGAGAGTGTTGCCTACTTTAAGAGCTCAAAGCCAAGTCAGGCGCTGCTGCTACCACAGCTCCTGAGCATCCACGATTCCAATCCCTGGGTGAAAAGGCGCTCAGGTGCCTGTGGCTCTCTCTGAGATGTATTAAAACCGTAAACACAGGAGTCCCGATGATTCCGAAGAAAGATGAGCTTTGTAACTAGAGAGAAAAGAAAAACGCTCACAGCCCGCTCTTTTCTGAGACTATCTCCCCTAATTAGATGCCAGTTCTTCCGGGAATGCTGCAGCTCGGCTAGCAACAGGCGTCTAGGGTGGGGTTGGGCTGGGTAGGGCAGAGTTCGCCAGAAGGGGGCTGGGTGTCGATGGGAGGGCTGAGAGGGGCGGGGCTGGGAGGGGCGGAGCAGGGTCAGGGGCGTGGGGACGTTAGCTGCTCGGCAGTGCTGTGGGGGCCACGGGGCTCAAAGCCCGGAGTCTGAACTGACTGGTCACCGGCGCAGACTGCAGAAGAGCTGACAGGCGACTGAGCCATGCTTGCAGTGTTGGGCTCCCTGGCGACCACCCTCTGGGCAGGGTTCCATCTCCGGTCTCTGCTGCTGGGTATCGTCGCCTTCTTGTTCGTTGCTGACTTCCTGAAAAGGAGGCGCCCCAAGAACTACCCACCGGGACCCAGGAGCCTGCCTTTCTTTGGCAATCTCTTTACACTGGACTTGGCGCAGTTGCACCTGATAATTCAGAAGGTAGGTGAGGAAGCGGGGTCCTGGTCCTGAGGGGCAGAGCATTCTGGGGCACTGAGGGGAGCCGGGCTGTGTGTGCTTCTGCCACTAATTCTGGTAATTTGAGTCAACCCCGTTTCGACCCTGTTTTCCTTGCCAGTCAACTGGGATTCTTCTACCTGCTTTCGTAAAAAGGGTGAAATATCAGTAAATGTTTCATGTATAATTAGTGTATCATTATATATGTGCTAGGCATGTTATGGAAGCCCTAGCGGCACAGTGGTGAGGTGATACGGCTGCTAACCAGAAGGTTAGCAATTCAAGTCTACCAGTCAGTCGTTCCTTGGAAACCCTGCGGGGCAGTGCTATTTTGTCTTTTAGGGTCACTAGGAGTCGAAATCGAAATCGACTCCACAGCAGCAGGTTAGGCATGTTATGTTCCTTAACTCATTTAAATTTGTGTTATCTTGCTAACTATTGCAACGCCCTTTTAATAATACATTATTGCCCTTGAAAAATTCTGTGCTTGCCTTCTTGAAGGCTCCATTTCTGTATTTAAAATGATACTGCCAATCCTCACTACTTTTCAGCTGGATTATTGCCAGCATCGAACTGATTGAGTCCCTTTTCTTCAGCCTCCTTCCTCTGCAATGTGTCTTACTAAAGTTATCATCTAAAAGTATTATTCTCTTGCTTAAATGTTTTCAGCTTTCCAGGATTTAGACCCCTTACCAAGGTACTGGTGGCGTAGTGATTAAGTGCTATGTCTACTAACCAAAGGACTGGCAGTTCAAATCTGCCAGGTGCTCCTTGGAAACTCTATAGAGCAGTTCTACTCTGTCCTACAGGATGGCTATGATTCAGAATCAACTCCATGGCAGTGTCTTTGGTTTGGTTTCAGATGAAGGCACCCAGGTTCTTTCTTGCCCTATCCTTGTTTCACTGCCTCATTGTCACCTCCCACAGGGGCTGTGTCACTCTGGCCACTCTGCATTCCTTAATTTTCCCTCAAACATAGAACACTATCAAGAATCCTCAACTGGTATATTCTTGGCATGGTTATCTGACTGAGACATGCTACAGAGGTGGTTATATAAATTATTAAGGCCGTTACTGACCAATATTAATATGATCTACATGACCCACATGCGAGGCCTGACAACTAAGTTCGTGAATTCATCCTAGAAAACGTGCTGCATACCTTACAGTGGAATAACAGTCACCACGGTCACCTTCAAAGTACTCCCGTTGGGAAGCTGGGCACCGATGTCAGTGCCTAGTCTACCCTTTAAAGCGATTTTGGAATTCTCTCTGGAATGTCCATGACAACTGTAATCGTATGAGGTCTAACAATTAAGTTTTTCAAATTCATCCTGGAAAAAGTGCTTTGAAGGTGAACATTAATGATACTTACCAATGAGGTATGTAGCACTTTTTCTAGGATGAGTTCACGAATTGTGGGACCTCGTATAGGTGATTCAGTGTTAGTTTCCCATTCTCTAGAAATGCCTCGAGTCCTGTCAACATGTACTATTACTCAAGTATACTTGTGTAAGATTTTACCATTCTCGAGGGACGAACACCTGATTGGTAACACTTAGAGACAAGGTTAGTCACAGAATTTTAAAGCTAATCACCTAGAAGATGTACCCTTGTTCTAGAAATTTATTGTTTCATTTCCAAGAGTTTGAAAATTTTCCTGTTGTCTTTCTGTTAATGATTTATAGTGTGACAACTATATGCTGTCTAGAAGAAACTAACTGGTTGGATTATTTTTGTAAATTCATTCTGCCAGTTTCTGTCTTTTAATTAGTACAGCTATATTTAATGTGATATTAATATAATAGGATTTAAGTCTCCCATTCTATTTTCCTTCATTATCTGTTTTCCTCTGTTACTTGCTTCCTAACTCCCACAGGGTTACTTGAATATTTTTTTCTTAAGAACTCCATTTTATTTTACCTTTAGTGTTTTTTGAGTATATTTGTATGGTTTTCTAGTGGTTGCATAAGAGATGACAACATACATGTGTACTTATCGTACTTTGCTGGAGTCAGTATTTTATTACTTTGAGTAGAATACCAATCCTCTGTGATGTGGAGCCATGGTTGCACAATGATTAAGAGCTTGGCTGCTAACCAAAAGTTTGGCAATTGGAATCCATCAGCCAATCCTTGGAAACCCCATGGAGGGGGGTGTGTTGGACTTGATGGCAAATTTTATTTGTTTTCTTTTAATGATCTCAGTTGTATTAAATGTTACTTCTACATACATCGAAAACCACATCAGACACAATTATAATTTTTGCTTCTGTCGAATGTAATTTTGAAAACTCAGCAGCGGAAGAAGAAACTATTGCAATTACCTATTTCTTTATCTTTTCTGTTGTTCTTTTCTTCATTCCTGATGTTTCAAGCTTCTTGACATTATAATTCTCTATGAAAAGATTTCTTGGGTTATATTTATTGATTTATTAGAGGAGATTTTCTGGTGACAAATTCTTTTGGCTTTCCTTCATCTGAAATATGTTTATTTTACCTTCCTTTCTGAAATATGTTTCCACTGAATGCAGGATTCAGGACTGACAGCTCTGTTTTTTTCAGCACTTAAAAAGGTGTCACCTCCTTTGGCCTTCATGGTTTCTGATGAGAATTTTTTTCTTATTTGAATTATTCTCCATAGATAATGAGCTGTTTCTGTCTGGATGCTTTCAAGAACTTTAATTTGTCTTTGGTTTTCAAAAGTTTGATTATGATACATTTTAGTATGTATACCTTTGCATTTATCCTGTTGTAGATAGATTTCTTTAGATTGATCCTGTTTAAGATGACTTATGTAGTTCTAAATGTGTAGGTTTAGGTCTTTAGCCAAATTTGGAGACTTTTCAATCATTCTTTCTTTAAATATTTTTCCACTCCCCCCTCCTTTTCTTTTTTTCCCTTTCCTTCTTGAATTTTTGGACTCTGGTGGCGTTAATGTTACAAGATGGTGTATGTATGTGATCACTCCTGGTGATCAAATGAGGTTATCAGGAGATAAGATCACTACCAATGGGAAAGCCTGGAGATAACCTCTTGTAGAATGTGACAATAATTCAGGTTGAAATTTCAGGTTGAAATTTAAAGAAATATTTGGCATGTGGCAAAGTGGATTCTTGGGAACAAAGTGGGATTTTAAATGAGGGAACAATGGCATGAGCTAAAACACAGTGAGAGGGAAATGAAGAAACTGGCCTATTTGGGGTCTTTTTTCTTTTTTTCCTACCTCAAAAATTTTCTCTAAAGTGGTTATATGACTGACTAGAATTACATTTATTTGAAAGATCTTATCAAATTAAAATGGAGCAAGGAGAGATACATTGGATAAATGACTAATATATGATGTATCTCTAGTCCCTAGGGTCGCCATGAGTCAGATCCAAATTGACGGCACTTGGCTTCGCAGTTGCTATAGCAAAGGAACCACAAAATGCAGTGGCGTAATTAACAATGAAATTTGTATCTCTCTCACAAATGAGTTCAGAAATAGGGGAGCAGCTCAGGATAGGGAGGCTCTGCTGTACCATAAGATCATCTAAACACTCAGGTTCCTTCTAGCTGTTACTCTGTGCTCTACCAAAACCATTGCATTTGATCCCTTTATGTTCTTAACCTTCTCATATCAAATATTATTTGTACAGATGGTAATAAGAACCGAGTGCATATTTGTATCGTCTATTAGACTGTGAGCTTCTTGAAGTTAAAGGCTTGCTGAACTTCTAGCCAACAACATAGTTGGGACTCTTTGACTAATCGTAGCTCATTTGTTCCTGAACTTTTCAGCTATTCTATAAACATCCTTGTGGAATAATCCTAATTGGTAAATAAATGCTGTTTGCAAAGTCTGTGAAATTCACTCACACATCCAGCAAGATGAACTTGATTGATATATATGATTGCCATTTCTTAAGAACAAAGGCATGTGCTTTGGAGGCAGACCAACTTATAAATGAATCTTGGCACTGCCCCTACCAGTCAGATAGGATATACTATGCCAGAGATGAATGAAGATTGATAGAGGAAGCTGGACCAAAACATCAATGGAAGAATTGAATTATGGCTCAATCTTCATGATGGATTGAATCGTGTCCCTTAAAAAAATGTTTGTAGCCATTTGCCAGGGATGTAATTGCTAGTATTGTGTAACTGCCCTCCATTTTGTGATTTTCCTATGCTATAAACCCTAATCTATGCATGTGATTAACAGATTGGATTATGTCAGAGAGGATTATGGTGAGACTGTTAACACCCTTCTTAAGGTCAAAGGGAAGCAAGCAGAGAGTTGAGGACCTCATACTATCAGGAAAGCAGCACCAGGAGCAGAGCACGTCCTTCAGACCTGAAGTTCCTATGCAGAGATGCACTCAGACCAAAGAAAGATAAATGCAACAGAAGGACATTCCTACAGAGCTGACAGAGAGATGATGCATTTCCCTGTAGCCAGCACCCTGAATTCAGACTTCTAGACTACTGAACTGTATGAGAATAAACTTTTCTTTGTTAAAGCCATCCACTGGTGGTATTTCTGTTAGAGCAGCACCAGATGACTAAGACAGAATTTGGTACAAGAGAGTAGGGTGTTGCTCTAACAGATGCTAAAATGTGGAAGCAATTTTGAAACTGTGAGTGGACAGAAGACTCAGAAGGAACAAAGGGAAGCTGTTAACACTGGAAAAAGCACAGATGTGAGAAACAAGCAGCAGAGGACCAGGTGCAGCATCAGCAGCAGTGAGCAGGCAGCAATAGAACCAGATCAGTGCAAGAGAATGCTGCAGCCAATCCACAGAGGGAGAGAGCTGAAGCGCCTGTGCAAAGGAGGCTTCCTGGCAGAGTGGAGTGCCTCTGTGAACTTAAATTCACAGAGGTACAGAGCTTTGGAACACATCTCCAGCAGGATAGATGCCGGTGTGAGGTTCAGCCCAAGAGGCCATTGGAAGTAGAAGCTGAAAAGACTAGAAACACAAGAAGCTGAGCTGCCTCAGTCTCAAAAGGTATGGCCATGACTTCAGCGGTTTCAAAGGTTGGAACTATGGTCTCTGGTGTTTCTGATGGTGGAGTTGCCACTCAGACTAGGAAAATGATGTGTCTACAGCTGAGGGAGCAGAGCTGCTGTCCCAGTGAGCCTAGAAGATGCTGTAGTTCAGGGCCAAGAGACCTCAACTCAGAATCCAGAGAGTATATATTGCCAACACCTGGAATCTGGAGGGCAGGACCATTGTGTAAAATGTCTCAGAAAATGGAAGATTGTTTTCAAAGCTATAAGAGCTAAAGTAGTGCATTCTGCTAATTACTTTGGTGCCTGTTATGCCTTCATTCCCTATGACTTCTCATGTTTGTAATGGACACATCTGGCTTTTACCAGCCTGTTCTACCATTGTACTTGGAGGCAGATAACTTGCTCTAGATGTCACAGACCTAGAGGAATTTTTGCATTTGAACTTGGAGTTGATTTAAGACTTTTGCTATATTGAGGGGTGAATATTTTGCATATTACAAGCATATAATCTTTTTGGAAGCCAAAGGCTGGGATGTCATGGATTGAATTGTGTTCCCCCAAAAATGTGTATAGCTATTTGGCTGGGCAATGATTCCCAGTATTGTGTGATTGCCCTCCATGTTGAGATTTTCTGATGCTAGTCCTAATCTTTGCCTGCGGTTAATAGAGTGGATTATGTTAGAGAGGATGATGTTCCAATGTAAAAGTAGTTTCCCTAGAGTGTGGCTTCTACCACCTTTTATCCTACAAGAGATACAGAGAAAGAGAAGCAAGCAGTGAACTGGGGACCTTACCATCAAAAAAGCAGTGCTGGGAGTAGAGTGCATTCTGAAGTTCCTGCCCAGAGATGCTCTCAGACCAAAGAAAGACCGATGCAGCAGAAGGACCTACCTCCAAAGCTGACAGCGCCCTGAATTCAGACTTCCAGCCTACTGACGTGTGTGAGAATAAACTTTTCTTTATTAAAGCCATCCACTTGTGGTATTTCTTTAGAGAAGTATCAGGTGATTACGACAGTCTTTAACGTGGGAGAGGATAGCATGGGAATGATTTCAGTGCATTTTCTTTCATGGGGATGATATAGATCCAGGCTTTAGGAGTGACATGGTGAAGCCTAAGTGTATGAGGACTAGGGAGGAAGGACCTAGACTCACCTAGGCTAACAGGAAACAGAGGCCATCTCTACTCAGATAGAGTCATCCATTGCATAGGCAGATTTAGAAAGATTTTCATTAATGACCATTAGCTGTTACCCAACCCACACTGGCACATGCCTGCATACTTGTGCACACTTATGAACACATCCAAACATTCTTCTGTTCACTCTCACTTTATTTCTCTTGCTTTATTTGTCTTTCACTCTTACTAATCTCTAAGGTTCTAGAGCCATCTCAAGTTTATTTCTTTGCCCTTATATCTTATATAACATATGATCAATTCACTCCACCACTCGTTAACTTTGGCTAAGCTGTCTCATTTTTCGTTTTCTGAAAGATGAGAAAAATCGTTACTGCTGTAGGGTGGTTGTGAGATTCAGTGAGACAAAAGGTGAAATGTGCTTTAGCACGGTGAGCAGTGGTAGAGCTCCCTTTGAGTGTGTCTTCCTCCCACCTCCCTGTGTTCTCTTCTCTATTGTGATAGGTGTGCATCCATAGCCACTGCACACAGAGCTCTTCAGTCCTCAGAGACTTGCTGAGTAGCTGGGAGACAGGCACCAGAAATCAAACTGTCTTTCTTGTTGCTGCTCTCCATCTTTCTCACAGAACCTTTAAAGGAGGAATAGTTATCCCTCCTTCATAACTGCAGAGCTGAGACACAGAACAGTGAAGTAACTTGTCCAGTAACCCGTAACTAGTGAACTGCAGAGCCAGAATCAGATACAGCTCCAGAGCTAGCATACATTTCTCCATACTTGGCACCAGCCCTTAATCCTAGGCCTTATGGCAGCCCTTAAGGTGACACTTAACCTTCCTTCATCTAGTACATGTCCAGGAATGGGACACTGTCTTCTGATTAAACAGATATTCTGATTTACTAAAAATTCATGGGTGCTGCATCAGACTTAATCATAACTCAGCCTTCTTTTGTGGGGTAAGTGTGTTGAGACCTTGCTTATTTATTTGCAGTTATATCCTTGGTGGCTCATTCTGGGAGCACATAGTGGGTGCTCAGTCAGTTCATGTTGAATATTTTACTAAGTCTTTCTGAAAGAGTTTCCAGATCCCATAGAGAATGCCTTGAATTTTAATCTAGTTGAGAGGAGAAGGAGAAAAAGGGACAGAGAGCAATACTTCCATCAGAACACAAGTCAAATACTTTGAAGTAGAAGTAGCATGGTGTTCAATCTTTGAAGTCCACATTTTCTGGGCTGTGAAACTAAGGGACATAGAGGTAAAAGGATTGTTGCATAGCAACAGAAAATCCGTAACACTGCAGAATGAATATTTCTGCTGTGTCTGAGTTACATGGCTACATGAGTGCACACACATACACATACAGATACACACAAATCTACCTTCAGTGCAAGTCCTTGTAACTACTCACCCAAACCCTTCATTCCTGCATACATAGATAGATGCATATTCAAGTGTAACTAACTATTTTTCAGCTTGTGAAGAAGTATGGAAACCTGTTAAGCCTGGAGTTAGGAGACTTGGGTACTATCGTTATATCTGGATTGCCCTTAATCAAAGAAGCTCTTGTCAACCAGGGCCAAAACTTTGTGAATCGCCCTAAGTCTGCTTCCCGAGAGCGAGTCTTTAAGACACATGGTAAGTTTCCTGACTAAGGTAAGCTATGTGTGTTTGATGCTGTTATAGGCTGCTAAAGATGTCTTTGTGACTATAATTCTTCAGCATTCTCAAGACCAGGCCTCTTATAAAATTTCTGTTGTTAATGGAAGCTGGACATCCATGGTTCTCAGTTTAAGGTACCCACTCTGAGGGTCTACACCATCAGTCTTAATGCCAGGGATTTGGGAGAAGCTGCACCTCCTGCAGAAACTCACTGTGAATGTTTTGATAATCAAGTAACCACATCACTCCATGAGAGCACAGGAAGAGGCAATACATTCTCTTGTTCTTTCCCACTTCAAACAAATGTGGATCTTCTGACTTGTGCTGATCATCTACTTCCTTCTTGTTCCCTCTTCTTCCTTATGCTTCACCATTAAGGCTGTGACAGAGTGTGTCTCAAGTCTTCTAATCTGTCATTAACCAAGACAGGTTAGAACAGGCTAGCATGAATATTTTAAATTTTTACCAAAGAAACTTAAGCATTTAAAAATCAAAATGGAAAATTCAAATCTATTACTTTATCAAAGCACCCTTTTTTTTTCAGGTGCTTCTCAATACCTCTTCAAGATATTTTATCCCTTCCACCCACATCAATTCACTTTATTTACTAACTACATGTAAAGCACTGTGCCAGACACAAGGGATTTAACAGTGAGTAGAAAAAATAAAATCCCTTATCTTATATAATTTACATTCCACTCAGGGAGAGTTTCCAGACCAAGATAAACCAGGAAAAAGGACCTAGTGGTCTACTTCTGTAAGGAATTAGACAGTGAAAATGTTATGAATAGCAGCAGAACATCATCTGATACAGTGCCAGAAGAGGAACCGTTCACATTAGATGGTAGTCAAAAGATGACTGGGGAAGAGCTGCCTCCTCAAAGTCCAGTCAGCGTTAATGATGTAGATAGAGTCAGACTTCCAAGACTTTATTTACTGAAATGGCATGTCTCAAAATGAGAAGAAACAGCTGCAAACATCTATTAATCATCATAATCCAGAATGTATGAAGTATGAATATAAGAAAATTGGAAAATATGAAATAGAAAACATAAAGATCAGTACCCTGGGCATTAGTAAGTTCAAACAGAATAAGACTGGTCACTTTGAAGTGGACAGTCATGTGGTCTACTATGCTGGTAATGACAACTTGAAGAAGAATGGCATTGCATTTATCATCAAAAAGCACATTTCAACATCTATTCTGAAGGACAACACTGTCAGTAGTGGGATAATACCAATATACCTACAAGTAGCACTGGTAACTGTAACTATTACTCACGTTTACGTACCAGTCAGTAAGGGCAAGGATGAAGAAGCTGAAGATTTTTACCAACATCTGCAGTCCGAAATTGATCAAACATACAATCATGATCAAACATGCACTGATGATTGCTGGTGATTGGGTGACTGGAATCAAACAATTGAGAAAAAAGAAGAAGGATCAGTAGTTAGAAAATATGGCCTTGGTGATATAAATGATGCTGAAGATTGCATGTTTGAATTTTGCAGGACCAAAAGCTTCTTCATTGCAGTTACATTTTTCAACATCATAAGCTGTGACTGTACACATGGGCCCCACCTAATGGAAAACGCATGAATCAAATTGACTACACCTGTGGAAAGAGATAATGGAAAGCTCATCATCAATCAGTGAGGCTGGGAGTTGACAGCAAATCAGACCATCAATTGCTCATATGCAAGTTCAAGTTGAAACTGAAGAAAATTAGGACAAACTCCATGACAGCCAATGTATGACCTTGAGTATAATCCACCTGAATTTAGAGACTATCTCAAGAGTAGATTTGACATTGAGCACTAATAACTAAAGACCAGATGTGGAATAAGATCAAAAACATCATAAGTGGATCTAAGTGGATGTCAGAAGAGACTCTTAAACTTACTTTTGAATATCAAGTAGCTAAAGCAAAAGGAAAAAATGATAAAGTCAAAGAGCTGAACAGAAGATTTCAAAGGGCAGCTCAAGAAGACAAAGTGTTATAACATGTGCAAAGACCTGCACATAGAAAACCAAAGAGAAGAATATGCTTTATCAAGTTCAAATAATTGGAGAAACGTTTCAAGATTTGACTTGCAATGCGGAGGGGTTTTACATAGAAAATGTCAAATGACTCAAGAAGCATCAAAAGAAGATAGGAGGCAGGGTCAAGAAGGCAGAGTAATCAGATGCTTCCTGAAAAAAGCTAGTGAATCAATTATATATAACACTGTAGGGCACTGAACATCAAAAACGAGCTTGAGGAATCAAACTGAGTGGCAGAGGGTGGGAGAGAAAGTTGAGAATGAGTAAGACGTTGTCACACCTGACCTGGCCAGAACTGGCACCTGCAGGCCAGATCCAATGGTGCAAGAGTGGTGAGGCAAGCAGTGGAGTCCAGTACGTGTTCTCTGTATCAGAAGAGACCTTGTAGCAGAGAGTCCACTCACACTTTCAGGATCAGTGAAAACCAGCACACGGTTGGCAAAAGATAAGTAATTTGTGTCTGACCTACTACACTGATCAAAAAACCACTCTTTTGGTACCAACTATTTACCTGCACTCCTCCCACTCTGCACCTCGTCAGAGCCACTTCCAGAGACTAACTTGGGCTAGAAGTAGGAACTCTATGCACCCTGAGCCATTCTTCTGGCATTGGAGAGTGACGGTACCAGCCGTCAGACGAACAGAGCTGAGGGGAAAGCGCCGGAGCTGAATAAGACCGAAACAATCACATCAGGGGGGACTCAGTCAAGCTGAGACACCGAACTTTATTTTTCAGTTACATATATATTTCACACATTTCCTCTTTTCCTTTTCCCAAGCATTCTTTTGCTAGTCATATCAAAACCAGATCAGGGGCATGCTGACCTCTGCTTATTCTGAGGACAATGCTGGTTGTACAATACTTGGAATGTGCTCAATTAAATCTTGTTAATACAAGAGTTAACTCGACCATATTCTGGCCTTGCTTCGGGAAGTCTCGGCTTCCCACATCTCCCCCTTAATTATTCTATAAGTCAGCTGGCTCCCAGCTGTCCCAACTGCGTGCCTGTCTTAGGTTGCACTTACTGACTCTATCTCTTACCCGTCATCGGAGACCAATCTCTTTGCGATTGGGTCCTGTCTTAGGTTGATAGTTCATTTAAATGTCTTACCCGTCATTGACTACCGCAGAGGGTTAGAACATGAAAGCGGGGGGTTCTCGCCGAGTCTGCAGTTTGAGACGGTGCACATCTATTAATAGTTGCTGCAGAGTTTTGCAAACTTGTTTAAGCAGACAAGGTGCGCAGAGTATTATCAAGAGAACAATTCCCCCTGTCGTAATCATGGGGATCAATAGGTGCCAGATTTGGTCAAGAGGCCTGGAAAACATGTTTTTAAGATTATTCAGAAGATTTTCAGCTGTCGCAGCAGCATTAAAGGGTAAGTGGGCATGACTTAGTGCCAAAATTTCGAAATGTAACTGTGCTAGGTCCAGAGTTTCATTAGTATGTTCCCACATACCTTCTAAATGTTGTTTAACTCTCTCCCATGGATCGGTGCTTATATTATAAGTTTTGTTGGTCACACAAATCCAAGTAAACTCAGCATGACAAGCCAATTTAGTCTGGTGTTGTAGGATTTGAACCTGGTTTCCTAGAAACTCTATAGTTTCAAATAGTAAGTTTAATTTTTGTTCTACTTTCATGTCAAACATTTCTTGGGTACCCATGAGTCGTGATATGTTATGTGTCACATCTTCTACAAATTCTGCAGGTTTTACATTTTGGTTAAGAGCCGTGGCGGCCATAGTGATTGCAATTATAGAAGATACAAGTGTAGTTATTCCCAAAACAGCTAATCCCACAGCCCGCTTAGGCCTAATCAACTCTTGCAGTCTTTCTATTACTTGCAGCCCTCTATCCTGATACCAGGGTCCCGACAAGTTTACAGGCAGTACCACAAAGGGAGGCTGATGTAGAAAAATCATAAGTTCTCCTTCCCCTAGGGGGCCCACACAATTAGTAAGATTACAGTTATAGCATGTTATGTTGAAACGGGTTAAATTGTAGCAGGTTTCATTGCCCTGTGTGACAGTCACCTTTGTCCAAGTGATATTCATATTTTTCTTGCTGAGATTTCCTTTAAGTATTACGTTGGTCCCTGTCACACAGGTAGTGACTGTTTTATTCAGGAGAGATTGAGCTAATTTATGTCCAAGTCCAGAGTTTTCTCCATTTTGGCCATTGGCAACATAGCCCCCTGTGTTATTTAGGTTGGTGATGTTGTAGCAGCCGCTGTACACTGCAGGGATGTTGTTTCCTAGGCAGAGTACTCGCCCTGTTCCTAGACCCGTGTAATTCCACACTCGGTGAATTGTTGTTTGATTGTAAGTGATGCGCATTTCTCGACCCCAAACACTGGCATGCAGTACTGGAGGATTCAGAACATATGCCCAGTGTAGTGCCCCTTCAGCCGCCGGGGTCATCAGGAGGAGCCACAGCCACACCATTGCCCTTGGGTTCCTCTGCCAGGCGCACCAACCTCTCAGGAAGCCACCGCACTCCATCGGCATCCTGCGGAAAAACACAAACATGCCCTCGTCCCCAGATAAGTACAGGGTCGGGGCCATTCCATACCCCTGTTAGGGGGTCCTTCCACTTTACTAAAGCGAAATGTGTGCGTGTATGTGGATGCCAGAAACGCTCTGCAGGTGACCGCCCATCCCGGTCTAAAGTTAAAAAATTTAAGATGAAGAGTGAATGATTAAGAAGGTTCTGAGGGGTACAGGGGTATAATTCCCCCTTTTTTATTTTTTCAAGTTGGTGTTTGAGGGTACTGTGGGCTCGTTCAACAATACCTTGACCCTGGGGGTTGTAAGGTATTCCTGTTTTGTGTTGAATGTGTAATTGTGTACAAAAGGTCTGAAATGCCCGACCGGTGTAGCCGGTGCCGTTGTCAGTTTTTATGATTCGTGGCAGTCCTAAAATGGAGAAACACCGGAGACAGTGGGTTATAACATGCTTACCTGCTTCACCTGCAGCGACGGTGGCAATGATGAAACCAGAAAACATATCTATGGTAACGTGGACATACTTACTTTTACCAAAAGAGGGGATATGAGTAACGTCCATTTGCCACAGGTGATTGGGTAGGAGACCTCGTGGGTTTATTCTATAATGGGGGACTGAAAGATGTTGTGGGCAAGTCTGACATTGTTTTACAATCTGCCTTGCGGCTTCCCGGGGGATTTGGAACATGCGGTGGAGACTATAACTATTTTGATGATGAATTGCATGAGAGGATTGAGCCTCCTGAATTTTAGAAAGTCCAATGACCTGTGTGGCTTGATCAACAAGATCGTTTCCCTGTGAGAGGGGTCCTGGGAGCCCAGAATGTGCACGAATATGAGCAACAAAGAAACAGTATGTTCGCTCCCGGATACTGGTTTGTATTTGACTGAACAACTGATTAACTTCTGGATTGGCAGCTTGGATAACCGGTGCGGTTTCAAGCCAAGGAAGAGCATTAGCAATATATTGACTATCAGTATAGAGGTTTAATGGCTGCTGTGCACACTGTTGAAATACCACAGCAACAGCTCGGAGCTCTACTATTTGTGCCGAGGCAGAAGGGGATGCAATCTGATAGAGTCTGCCGTTAATGGAATAGGCAAACATACCATTAGAGGAGCCATCAGTAAATACCAAAGAGGCATTGTGAATGGGATGGAGGGTGGTGACTTTGGGGAGAACAAAGGCATGCTCTGAAGCAAATTGCAACAGCTTATGGGACGGGTAGTGGGATTCTAACTGTCCAGGGTATTGCGCCAATGCGATACCCCAGCTGTCGGAGTTGGTGAAGAGCCAGTGAATTTTCTGTTTAGGAATTGGTAAGATAATTTTAGGGAGCTCTTTGCCGAAATATCGGCGAGCTTCTGTGCGACACTGTTGAACTAAGGCAGCTAGTATTTCATCATAGGGTTGTAGTACTTTGGAAGGAGATACGGGCAAGTGAATCCAAAGAAGAGGACCCTCCTGCCAAAGAACAGCGGTTGGCATTTGTTTTGTAGGAAGGACACAGGCACACCAGGTTCTGCCATAATCTAAGTATGTCACTTGTTGACTGGAAAGGGCCTTCTCAATCTTTTGTAAGGCCAGGCGTCCCTCAACAGTAAGTTCTCTGAGAGATGTAGGATTAGAATTTCCTTTAAGTATATCAAATAAGGGTTTGAGATCTGCCGTGGTTATTCCTAAACTTGATCTGAGCCAATTAATGTCCCCCAAGAGCTTTTGAAAATCATTGAGGGTTTTTAAGTTGTCTTTCCGTAGCTGAATTTTTTGAGGAATAATATGTTTAGGATATAACAAATAACCCAAATAAGAAAAAGGTGAGGTTGTCTGATTTTTATCAGGGGCAGTTTGGAGTCCTGCTGCTTGGAGGGCTGTGGAAAGCTCCGAGTAGACACTTAAAACATATCCCTCATTCTTATGAGCCAGCAGGATATCATCCATGTAATGAATCATGTACATTTCAGGGTGGTTTTCACGTACCTTTGCGATTGCCTGATCAATGAATTTTTGACAGAGAGTAGGACTGTTGGCCATCCCCTGGGGAAGTACTGTCCAGTGGTACCGGCGCATGGGGCGAGCATAATTAGAGGTAGGAACACTGAAAGCAAAACGCTCACAATCTTTTGGATGTAAAGGAATAGTGTAAAAGCAATCTTTTAAGTCAATTACTGTTTTATAAGTGTTGGCTGGAATAGCAACAGGATGAGGAAGCCCAGGCTGAAGAGCCCCCATAAGTTGCATAGTTTTATTAACTTCTCGAAGGTCTTGTAATAGTCTCCATTTTCCTGATTTCTTTTTTATTACAAAGATAGGTGAGTTCCATGGTGAGTTAGATGGTTTTATATGGCCGCTGTCTAACTGTTCCTGCACCAACTGTTCTGTGGCTCTAATTTTTTCTTGATTCAGGGGCCATTGGCCCACCCATACAGGCTCATCACTTTTCCATGTGATAGCATCTGCATGGGATGCAGGAGAATCAACAGCCCCTGTTAAAAATACCCTAACCCCGTTCATTTTGGGTGAGGCTGTGGCTGGATGGGCTCCACTCTTCCTTGGTTTTGGGTTCCCAATCCCTGTTGTGGGAGGAGTCCTTGATCTAGTAGCTGTTTAGTAACTAAAGGATTGGGACTGTGGAGATAAACCCCCATTTGTGACATGACATCCCTTCCCCATAAATTTATCGGAAGATGGGATACAATATAAGGTTGAAATGTTCCTGAGTGTCCCTCATCATCAGCCCAAGTCAGGATATTGCTACTTATTTCGGGGTCCTGAGTTTGTCCGATGCCCTTTAACTGAGTAAAACTGCTGTGTTTTGGCCATGGGCTAGGCCATTGGGCCAGGGTAATAACGGAAACATCGGCTCCGGTATCCAACAAACCCAAGAACCTTTGTCCCTGTATAATGAGCTCCAACTCGGGGCGTTTGTGTCCGATGGCCTGCACCCAGTAAGCATCTGAGGACCCAAATCCCTCACTGCCTCTGATTTTTCTTTTGCTTCTAAATTGTTCCTGTGTTCTGGGAAGTAACACAATTTGAGCAATTCTCTGTCCGGCCTCAATTACTGAGATCTGTTTGGGAGAGGAGGCCATAACTTTTATTTCCCCATGGTAGTCTTCATCAATGACTCCAGGATGAATCTAAATGCCTTTTAAGGTGGTACTACTTCTTCCTAACAGGAGCCCAACCACACCCTTGGGCAGAGGTCCGTAGACCCCTGTGGGTAGGACCTGGACTCCCATGTCAGGGACTAGTACTGTGTGGGCGGCGGCACAGAGATCCAATCCTGCGCTGCCAGGGGTGGCTTTCCAGAGGTCACAAACGGATTGTTTCCCTGATCGTTTGAGGGACTGCACTTGATTGCCCCATAACATTGATTCGGGGCCTGGGGCTGGCCCCTCTTCCCGTTTCCCTGCTGGATGGGATTCCCGTCCTTATCAGTTTTAGATTTGCATTCATTAGCCCAGTGCTTGCCTCGCTTACACTTAGGACAAAGTCTGGGCGGGACACCTTTAGCCCCCTCCTTTTGTCCCCCTTTTGAGGGGCAGTCCCGTACCAGGTGCCCTGATTGACCACACCCATAACAGGCTCCGCGGCCGCCCTTCCCTCCGGTTTGCTGAAATAGGATTTCTTTCATAGTTTTTCCCTGCAAGGCTGTGGCCAAGGTGACTCCTTGAACATAGCCAGGTCCTATATCAGCGCACAGTCTGATATAGTCCGATAAATCAGACCTTTTCTGCCAGGGGCGAGTGGCCGCTTGGCACACCGAATTGGCATTTTCATAAGCTAGCTGTTTAATTAAGAGCGTTCCAGCTTCGGTGACGCCCAAAAGCCTTTCTGCTGTTTTTAAAAGGCGGGAGACAAAATCTTGATAGGGCTCATCAGGGCCCTGCCTAATCTTAGACAAGTCCTCAGTCAGCTTGCCTGTAGGGGGTAACTTGTTCCAGGCTTTTTTAGCAGCCGCATTGATTTGCGCATAAATTCCTGGGTTATACTGTAACTGACTACTCAGGTCGCCCCACTGCCCTTCCCCCACCAACATCTCGTAGGGGGCCGCGACCTGGTTGCATCTATTTATGTCTGCAGTTGTTTGACATTGGTCTAAAAACTCTGATTTCCACAGCAAAAAATCCCCTCCCGAAAGACATGCTTTTGCCAGCATTTTCCAATCTGCCGGAGGCAGAGCGTCCGTGGCAATGTTTTCCAGCAGAGCCAGAGTAAAAGGCGCCGTAGGGCCATAGGACACGCTGGAAGTTTTTAGTTCCTTTAATTGCTTAAAGGGAATTGGCCTATGCATTCTTTGTGGATTTCCTTGCTGATCTAATTCCTCATATACTGGATACAAATGCTCAGATCCCTCCGTGCTCTCCCCTTGTCTAGCCGCTTGTTGAAGAGATGCCTGCAGAGGGGATATTTGCATTTTTATAGGCTGGGGCCGGGATTGTTGTACCACCGCGACCACCAGCTCCAGAACTGCCAGGTCGTCAGGTGGATCTAAGCCTGCTATAACACTGGGTGTGGGGCTGGGCGGCAATGGAAGACTTAATGGTTTCAAGGGGGAAAAATGAGTCAACAATTTATTAAGTTGCTGTTGCTTCTCCTCAACAGCCTTAAGGAGACTGGGATCACTTGCTGGAGGAGCAGGTTCTGCCAAATTGATCAGGGCTGCAGGGTAATCTCTGGGATGATATAAAGCAGCTGCCTCCTCTAAGTCGGCTGCGGACGCGGGGTCTAACTCCTCATTTTCCTTATTCTCTTCCTCCAAAAGAGGCTCGCTGGGGAGAATTCCACTATCAGCACCTTTGCGTTCCCTTTCGTTTTCTGTTACAGAGGCGGGAGGAACCTTCTCTATTTCATGACGGGGATCCAAACAATCTCTAACTAATGACCAAAGACTAGAGGCATCTACGGGCATTTTTTCTGGCCCATGGGCAGAGAAATAAGCTTTCATTTTTTCTCCTACTTTCATCCATGTTGCTAAATCAACACTTCCCTCTTCAGGAAAACAGGGATATATTTTCTCAACAAATTCAAGAAACCTTAAAAGTTGATTGTGCCCAACTTTCATACCCCGACCTTTTAGCATGTGTCGGAGCATTTGTGCGAATAGGACTCTACTGCTGGTAGTTCCCATTCTTCCCCTGATGTTTCTCTAATATCGCCGCCCCTTTACTTACCTCGTGCACGCACCTTGTAACTCGCGGCGGCTCCTCGCGGTATTCTTTCGTACCTCAGGTCCCTTGTTCGGGCACCACTTGACGGTACCAGCCGTCAGACGAACAGAGCTGAGGGGAAAGCGCCGGAGCTGAATAAGACCGAAACAATCACATCAGGGGGGACTCAGTCAAGCTGAGACACCGAACTTTATTTTTCAGTTACATATATATTTCACACATTTCCTCGTTTGCTTTTCCCAAGCATTCTTTTGCTAGTCATATCGAAACCAGATCAGGGGCATGCTGACCTCTGCTTATTCTGAGGACAATGCTGGGTGTACAATACTTGGAATGTGCTCAATTTAGATCTTGTTAATACAAGAGTTAACTTGACCATATTCTGGCCTTGCTTCGGGAAGTCTCGGCTTCCCACAGGAGAGGGAATTAACAAATAGGAAAAAATAATCTGCTGGCTCTGCTAAGCCAGGAGCTCAGGGAATAAATAGTTCTTTTGCCTTGCCACAGGCACAAGGGGTCCACAGACTTTGAATGTCTTTTACTCCTGCATAGACCTATGTGGGCCCACTACGACAGCACAGGCACTCATTTGTACAGTACTACAGGGTATGTAATTGAATCTTGATTTTACTATTATCATCTGTATGATAGAAGGGCAAGTCTGTGACATTTGATACCACACTGCCCATTAAGCAGGGTCCCCCCTACTCACAACAGGGGTCTGAGTACTAGTGGCTGCACCCACATCAGTTAGCTACCCATGATAAGGGTCCAAGACTTGATGTCTCTGAGTCCTTATAGCCAACAGCATTGGATAGCCATAGCCCAGCTACAAAACATACCAACCTAAGGATTCTAGGAAACAGGGATATGCTTTTCTCACAGACAATTAAGGCACCTGTCAGGGCCCTGCCTTGTTCAATGTATGACCCCATACTGCAACCAGTCGCCAATTACTCCTACCTGTCTGTGACTGTAGGTCAGAGCATGTAGTACACAGTTGGTGACTGACTACCTGGATACCTGAGCTGAATCCATATAAGAATAGTAAACAGACTCTTATGTTCACATACCTAGTAATAGCTCTCATCATGTGGTGACAAGACACTAAAGCTTCAAAGATGCCAGTAATCAAACTAACTCACCTGACCAGCTTATCTGGCATAACAAAACAAGAAGCTAGGACACAGTAAATAAACATAAGTGAGTACAATACCTTACTAATGGCTCAGAGACCACGGTGAACATCAACTCACATACGGAGGAGGACCATGATGACCTCACAAAGCTCCCAAAACAAAGTCTCAAGAAATCTTCCAAATGAAGAGAACATCTTGGAATTACCAGAGATAGAATACAAAAAGATTAATATACAGAACTCTTCAAGAGAGCCAGAAAAATGCAAAACAAGCAAAGAAGGACATAGACACAGCAACAGAGGAACTTATAAAGATCAGGGAATAGAATGATGACAGATTTAACAGACCACAAGGATCCACAGTGAGTCAGCAAACAGAAATCCAGAAGACTAACTATAAAATTTCAGAATTAAACAACTGAGTAGAAAAATCACAGGAGCAGAATTGAGGCAATGAAAGTCAGAATTAGTGAGACCTAACACAAAGCACTTGACACTAACGTATTTGAAAAAAATCATAAAAAGGAATTTAAAAAAATTAAGCAACCCTGAGGATTATGTGGAAGTCTATCAAGAGGAGGAAACCCTGATGATGTGGTGATTAAGCACTACATCTGCTAACCAAAAGGAGGCAATTCACATCTGCCAGGTACTCCTTGGACAATCTATGGAGCAGTGCCACACTGTCCTATAGAATTGCTATGGGTCAAAACCAATTTGATGGCAATGGATTTGATGCATTTTTCAAGGGAAATAACCTACAGGTGATTGGAATGCCAAAACAGGGGGAGGGATAACAGAAAATGCAGAGAGAATTGTTTAAGATTTTATGAGACAGAAAACTTACCTGACATTATGAAGGATGAGAAGACATCTATTAAAAATGCTCATGAAACCTCACACACAATAGATCCCAAGAGAAAGTCACCAAGATGTATTAAAATCAAACTTGCCAAAACCAAACCTCTGGAAGACAGAATTTTAAAAGCAACAGGGGATTTAGTAAAGGAAATTCAGTAAGACTCAGCTTGGACTACTCAGCAGAAACCATGAAGGTAAGAAGGCAACAGGATGACATATATAAAGCCTTGGAGGAAAAAAGTTCCCATCCAAGAATTACATATCCAGCCAAACTGTCTCTCAAATATGATGGTGAAATTAGTGAATTAGGTGAAATTAAGACATTACCAGATAAACAGAAGTTTAGGGAATTTGCAGAAACCAAACCAAAGTTGCCAAGCCAGCCAAGTGCCATCAAGTTGGATCCAACTCATGGCGACACTAGGAGCCAGGGTAGAACTGACCCCCAGAGTATTCAAGGAGCAAGACCTATAAAAGGGACTACTTTGGTTAGAAAATCGGTAACAACATCAGATAACAACCTAAGACTAAAACACAGTACTAAGGAAACAGATATCATCCCAGATAGGGAAAACATAAAACTAAATCAAAGTTAAACACTGAAAATAGGGAAACAGAGTTGTCATTATGTAAAAGATGACAACTTTATTTAAAAAAAAAGAGAGAAACTAAAAAAATACAGTGACAGATCTTTCATATGGAGAGGAAGTCAGTGTGATATAAAGAAATAAAAAATTGTTTAAACTTAGAAAAATAGGAGTAAATATTAAGACAACCACTAAGGAAGCTAACAATCCAACAGAACAAAACATTAACCAAGAAAAACATAAAGACTCAGCAAATACAACACCAACAAGAAAAAGAAAATATGTAAGGAAAAATGACTCAGCACAGAAAATTAAGTGGAACAAAGAAACTGTCAACAATGCATGCACAAAGAAGATATTAACATGACACCACTAAAATCATGTCTATCGACAATAAAACTGAATGTAAGAGGATTAAATACACCAATAAAGAGACATACAGACATTGGCAGAATGGATTACAAAAAAAAATAAAGATCTGTTTCTGTGTTGCATACAAGAAACACACCTAAAACTTAAAGACACAAACAATCTAAAACTCAAAGAACAGGGAAAAAGAAAGTCAAGTAAACAACAATCAAAAAGAGCAGGAAAGGCAATATTTAATCTCTGACAAAATAGGCTTTAAATTAAAATCTGCCATAATGGCTAAGGAAGGATACTATGTAGCGATTTAAGGGTCAATACATCAGGAGGACATAACCATGTCAAGTATTTATGCATCTAGTGACAGGGCTCCAAAAAATGTAAAACAAACTCTAACAGCATTGAAAAGAGAAGTCAGCAGCTCCACAATAATAGTAGGAGACCTCAACACACTACTTTCAGTGAGGGATGAAACATGCACAAAGAAACTCAATAAAAACACAGCAGATCTAAATGTTGCAACCAACCAACTTGACTTCATAGACGTGTGGAACATGCCACCCAACAATAGCTAAGTATACTTCCTTTTCCAGCCCACTTGGAGCATTTTCCATAATAGACCACATATTAGGCTATAAAGCAAGACATAGCAGAATAAAAAGAATTGAAATATTACAAAGCGTATTCTCTGATCACAAAGCCATAAAAGTAGAGATCAACAACAGGAAAAGCAAAGTAAAAAAAAAAATCAAACATATGGGAATTGAATAACTTCTTGCTCAAAAACTACTGGGTTGTGGAAGAAATTAAGGACATGATAAAGAAATTCACAGAATGAAATGAGAATGAAAACACATCTTACCAAAAACTTTGGGGAACAGCAAAAGCAATGCACAGACTTCCTTCTTATAGCTATGAATGCATCCATCCAAAAAAAAGAAGGGGCTAAAATCAAAGCATTAACCCTATAAGTCAAACAAATAGAAAGAGCTGCAAAAAAAAAAAAAAAAGTTAGAAGAGAATTAAGTGAAATACAGGATAGAAAAACACTTGAGTTAACAAAGATGAACAAAATCAATAAACTATTGTCCAGACTCAAAAAAGAAAAGCAAGATATGAAGCAAATAACCTGAGTAAGAAATTAGATGTATCACAACTGACTTAACAGAAATTGAAAAAAAAAATCATAACAGAATACTATAAAAAATTTTACTCTAACAAATTTGAAAACCTAGAGGAAGTGGACAAATTTCTTGAAACGTACTACCTACCTAAGCTAACACAAAGGTTGAACAACTAAGTAAACCTATAAGAAAACAAAACAGAAGAAGAATTGGTGCCTTTGAATTGTGGTGTTAAAGAAGAATGTTGAATGTACCAGGGATCACCCAAAGAGCAAATAAATCTATTCTAGAAAAAGTACAACCAGAATGTTCCTTGGAAATAAAGATAGCAAGACTGCATCTTACATACTTTGGACATGTTGTCAGGAGGGATCAGTCTTTGGAGAAGGACATCCTGCTTGTAGAGTTGAGGGTTAGTGAAAAAGAGGAAGACCCTTGATGAGATGGATTGACACAATGGCCGCAACAATGGGCTTAAGCATAAAAGCATTGTGGACATGTCACAACATCAGGCAGTGTTTTGTTCTGTTGTTCACACGGTTGCTATGGGTTGGAACCAAATGAACAGCACCTAACAACAACAACAACACACTGAAAGAAGAAACTGAAGAGGTAATTAAAAAAAAAAAAAAAGAACTCCCAACAACAACAAAGCCTTGGGCCTGATGGCTTCACTAAAGAATTCTACAAAACTTTCAGAGGAGACTTAATATCACTGTTCCTAGTGGTATTTCAGAGCATAAAACAGGATAGAATACTTCCAAACTCTTTTAATGAAGCCAGAATAACCCTGATACCCAAATCAAGTAATGATGCCACAAAAAATACAGACGAATATCCCTCTTAAAGTTAGAAAAAAAAAATCCTCAAAACATTCTAGCCAATAGAATTCAACAACTTATTAAAAAAATTAATTCACCATGACCAACTGGGGTTCATACAAGGCATGCAAGGATGGTTCAACATTACAAAAACAATCAGTGTAATCAATCACATAAATAAAAGACAAGAACAACGTGATTTTATCAACTGACAACGAATAGTTGTTTAACAAAGTCTGACACCCATTTATGTTAGAAACTCTCAACAAAATAAGAATAGGAAAAAAATTCCTCAAAATAAAAAAGGGCATTTATATAAAACCAGGAAACTCTGATGCAATAGTGGTTAAGAGCTATGGCTGATAACAAAAAGATCAACAATTCAAATACACCTGGTGTTCCTTGGAAACCCTAGGGGGCAGTTCTACTCTGTCCTATAGTGTCACTATGAGTTAGAATCGACAGCAGTGGGTAGTTTTGTGGTGGTGGATACAAAGCTGACAAGCCAACATCATGCTAAATAGAGTCTGAAAGCACTCCCCTTGAGAAGGGTAACCAGACAAGGATGCCCTTTGTCACCACTTTTATTTAACATTGTGCTGGAGGTTCTAGCCAGAGCAAACAGGCTATAAAAAGAAATAAAATGTATCCACACTGGTAAGGAAGAAGTAAAAGTATCTCTGTTTACAGATAATATGGTATTATATACAGAGTACCCTAAAGAAGCCACAAAAATCTACTGGAACTAATAGGAGAGTTCAGTAAACTATCAGGATATAGAATAAACACACAAGACTCGGATTTTTCTACATCAATGTAGAGAATATTGAAGAGGAAATCACCAAAGTAACACCACTTAAAATAGCCCCCAAGAAGATAAACTGTTAGGTTGTTGTTAGGTGCTGTTGAGTCAGTTCTGACTCATAGCAACCCTGTGAACAACAGAACAAAAAACTGCCTGGTCTTGCACCATATCCACAATTGTTTTTATGCTTAAGCCATTGCTGCAGCCACTGTGTCAATCCATCTCATCAAGGGCCTTCCTCTTTTTCACTGACTCTCCACTCTACCAAGCATGATGTCCTTCTCCAGGGACTGATCTTTCCTGACAACACGTCCAGTGTATGTAAGATGAAGTCTTGCCATCTTTGCTTCCAAGGAGCACTCTGTTTGTACTTCTTCCAGAACAGATCTGTTTGTTCTTTTGGCAATCCATGGTACATTCAACATTCTTCTCCAGCACCGCAATTCAAAGGCATCAGTTCTTCGGTCTTTATTCATGGTCCAGGTTTCACATGCATATGATGCGATTGAAAATACCGTGGCTTGGGTCAGGCACATCTTACTCTTCAAGGTGACATCCTTAGTTTTGAATACCTTGTAGAGGTCCTTTGCAGTAGGAATAAAGACTTAAAAAACCTATACAAAGAAAACCACAAGACACTACTGCAAGAAATCAAAATAGACCTACATAGTTAAGTGGAAAAACATACCTTGTTCATGGATAGGAAGACTCAACATTGTCAAAATGCCTATTCTACTAAAAGTAATCTATAGATACAGTGCAATCCTGACCACAATCCCAATGGCATGTTTTTAACAAGATAGAGAAACCAATCACCAACTTCATATAGAAAGGGAAGAGATCCAGATTAAAAAGTCTTACTGCAAAAGAAAAAAGTGGGAGGCCTCACGCTACCTGATTTTAGAAACTGTTATACTGCTGCAGTAGTCAAAACAGCCTGATACTGGTACAAAAACATATCTATAGACCAATGGAACAGAACAGCGAATCCAAATATAAAATCATTCACCTATGTGCAGCTAATATCTGACAAAGGCCTAAGTCCGTTAATTGGTAAAACAAACGGGGGTTGGCAAAACTGGATATCCATCTGCGATAAAAATGAAACAAGGTCCATACCTTATACTAAGAGCAAATGCTAATTCAAAGTGGATCAAAGGCCTAAATATAATATCTGAAACAATAAAGGCCATAGAATTAAAAATAGGGATAATGCTAGGAGCCCTAATACACTACCTAAACAGAACACAAAAGATTACTAACAATGTATGTCGAGGCTCGGATTTCAAGACGCGACCCAGAATTTCTTTAAAGATTAAAATTTATTAAAAATATACCCAATAAGAAAAAAGACTGGTGAACCAGGGATGCACTCCAAACTGCGCAGAGTGAGGAAGTGACCTCAGGCTTTCTTTGCACCCAATATTTAAGCCGAAAAATTGCGAGGTAGGGAGGGGGAGCTGACCTTTGCATTGATTGGCTGAGGTTGGCGGAGTTTCTGCAAGTTGTAAAATTTAGCTGTGGGTGAATGTGTTAACCACATGGAATTTCTGTTAGCGGGTATTACTAGGCTGGCCCCAGGGGTTTTCTATGAGGCTGCCTCCAGGCTCTATTGGTTTTGGTATAATTATCCTATGATATTTTTCTTCTTGTTATTTCCTGCTAAGTTGGTTCCTGGAGCCTGAATTTTCACTGCGCTCTTCCTCTAAATGGAGTTACTTATGTCTCATTTCAACATATACAAATACTGAAAGAGAAACTGGATAACTAGGTACTCTTAATAATCAAGCAGTTATATTCATTCAAAGACTTCACTGGAAGAATAAAAAGCTAATCTATAGACTGCCAAATCCAACCAGGATCTATTTTAGTCAGCTAGTGCTGCTCTAACAGAAATACCACAAAGTGGATGGCTTTAACAAATGAATGTTTATTCTTACACAGTCTGGTAGGCTACGAGTCCAGATTCAGGATGTCCACTGCAGGGAAAGGTTTTCCCACTCATCAGCTCTGGAGGAAAGTCCGGTATTGTATCAGTCTTTGTCCAGGGAACATTTTGGCACAGGAACCTGAGGTCTGAAGGACGTGCTCTTCTTCCGGTGCTGCTTTCATGATGGTGTGAGGTTCCCATTTCTCAGCCTGCTTCCCTTTCCTTTAATCTCTTCCAGGATGAAAGGATTAAGGGTAGGGAAAGCCACACTGTAGAGAAACTCCCTTTACAGTGGAGCAGAGAGGTGATCTTATGAAGGGATTTACAGCCCCACCCTAATCCTTTACCATACAGCATAGGAAAACCACAAAATGGAGGACTGTCACAAGATACTGGGAATCATGGCCCAGCCATGTGGCTACACATATTTTTGAGGGGACACAATTCTAATCCATGACAAAGGTCTTTCAACTCTCTTGATAAAGTCTTTGGATGAGCATAAGTGTTTGATTTTTTGTAGTTCCCATTTATCTCTTTTCTGTTGTTTGTGCATTGTTGGTCAGATTTTATAGCCCGTTTAAGCCATGTTTTAGAACTTCCGTTGTTGTTAGTGTTTTTTCTTATATGATCTTTACCATTCCATGTTCAATGTTTAGATCTTTGATCCATTTTGATTTAGTTTTTGTGTAAGGTGTGAGATACGGGTCTTGTTTCAATTTTTTGCAGATGGATGTCCAGTTTTGCCAACACTGTTGGTTAAAGAGATTATTTTTACCCCAGTTTACAACCTTTGAGTTTTCGTCAAATATTAACTGTTCATAAGAGGAGAGTGGTATTTCTGGGTTCTTTGTTCTGTCTCATTGCTCTATATGTCTCTTTTTGTACCAGTACCGGGCTGCTTGGATACTGTGGCAGTGCAGTAGGTTCTAAGGGTAGGTATTGTGAGACCTCCCACTGTGTTCCTCTTCTTTAGTAGTGCTTTACTTATCTGAGTTTTTCTTCCTTTCCAAACAAAGTTGATGATTTGTTTCTTCACCTCATTAAAAAATGACATTGGAATTTGTATCAGGATTGAATTGTATATGTAGATTGCTTTGGGTAAAATAGACATTTTCACAGTGTTAAGTCTTCCTATCCATGAGCAAGGTAGTTTTCTCGACTTTTGTAAATCTCTTTTGGTTTCTTGCAGTAGGGTCTTATAATTTTTTTTTTCTGTATAGGTCTCTTCTCTGGTTAGATTTGCTTCTAGGTATTTTATCTTCTTGGGGGATGTGGTGATATCCTCTTTAATGATTTCTTTGTTGGTGTAGAGAAATAACCCTGATTTGTTTATGTTTATCTTACATCACGGTACTTTGCCGAACTCTTCTTTTAGTTCCAGTAGTTTATTTATGTATTCTTTAGGATTCTCTGTGTATATGATCACATCACCTGCAAATAGGGATATTTTTACTTCTTCTTTATTGATGCAGATGCCCTTGTCTTGTCTGATTGTTCTGGCCAGAACCTGGAGCACAATGTTGAATAGAAGAGGTGACAGAGGGCATCCTTGTTGAGTTCCTGTACTCAGGATATTTCTTTCAGTCTCTCTCCATTCAGGATGGTGTTGGCGGTTGGCTTTGCATAGAAGCTCCTTATTGCACTGAGGAACTTCCCTTCTATTTCTATTTTGATGAGAGTTTTTAACATGAACGGGCATTGAACTTTGTCATATGCCGTTTTTGCATCAATCGACAAAAGCAGGTGATTCTTATCCTTTTTGTTATTTATGTGGTTGATCACGTTAGTTGTTTTTCTGATGCTGAACTAGCCCTGTATCCCTGTTATGAATCCAGCTTGGTCATGATAAATTATTTTTTTGATATGTTTTTGAATTCTATTGGGTAGGATTTTTTTTGAAGATTTTTGCGTCTAGGTTCATAAGCAATATTGGTCTATAATTTTCTTTCTTTGTGGGACCTTTCCCTAGCTTTAGTGCGAGGGTTATGCTGGCTTCATAGAATGTACTCAGGAATATCTGTCCTTTTCTAGGTTGTGAAATAGCTTCAGTGGTATTGGACTTAACTCCGTTCTGAAAGTTTGGTAGAATTCTCCAGTGAAGCCGTCTGGGCCAGGACTGTTTTTGGTTTGTAGTTTTTTGATTATTTTTCTATCTCTTCTTTTGTAAGATTTGTCAAGTTGTTCACCTTCTCCTCATGATAAATTTGGTAGATGATATGAATCTATAAATTTGTCCATTTCCTCTAGGTTTTCAAATCTGGTAGAGTACAATTTTTCATTGTATTCTGTTATGACAAAGCCAGCCAAGTGCCGTTGAGTCGGATCCGACTCATGGCGATTCTAGGCGCCAGGGTAGAACTGATCTGTTATGATACTTTTAATTTTATTTTTCTTATGACTGAGTGAAAATATACATTCCCATATAAACTTACATGCCCACCTATATGCAGCTTCCACTGCTCTCCCTGCCCGGTGACAGCACACTATTCCTCTCTGCTCCATACATGTCTCATCCTCCCAACAGCCTCCTTTCTCCTCCTCTCCACCCACTCCCCTTACTCTAACCAGAAGTTAGCAGGATGATATCCTATAGATGCATGAAACCATAAAGTGCATCCAAAATATGGTCACTCTGCATCGCCAAGTCCAATCCATTCGTGTCCAGAGAGTGGAACTTCATTATGATTTATAGGCAAGGGCAGCATCAGGGCCAGGGGCCATGCTCCCAGGGTAACCCAAAGCTGCTGGACTATCAATTGTGGTCTTTTAGTGGACATCTCAGAGTGCACCCCTTTTTATTCTTGTGTTGCCAGTGAGACTCAGCTTAGTGAGCTGCATCGCGGCTATCACTGGTGGTGGCCAGGCACGATCTGGTTCTTCTGGTCCCAATTCGACGTAGGCACCCACTCATGTGGGTCCCTCTGTCTTCTGGGTTGTCTTTCCCCCATGTCATTTTGGTCTTCGGTGGGCATCTGTTCCTGCTGAGTTGGGACCATTTGCTGTGCCCTCAGATGGCAGCTTTTAAGACCCCAGACACCACTCACCAATGTGGGTGCAGAGAGCCCTCTTAGCAAAATTCTAGTTGTACCAATTGGCCTTGATTTTGGCTAAGAGCATGGTCCCCTGCCCCCTGCCCCAGCTACTCTGTCCTTGCAGTATTGGGTTAAGATGGAAGTATTCAAGTTATGTTGAAGTCCACTTAATATTGTTCTTGTTTCTAGTGTGTGCTATTGCCAATTTCACCCAACTGAATTTCTACCAACTATCTAATCTAAACCCTCCCCCCCACCCTCCCTCCCTCACCTTCCTTGCAGCCATCAAAGAGTCTTTTCTTCTATACATAAGTCTGTTTTTGAGTTCTTATCATAGGGGTCTCATACAATATTTGTCCTTTTGTCACTGACTACTTTCACTCAGCATAATGTCTTTCAGTTTTCTGCTATTGATTTTGACTTTTATGGCTTTGTGATCTGAGAAGATGCTTTGCAGTAATTCAATGGTATGGATTTTGTTCAAAATTGCCTTATATCCTAACACATGGTCAATTCTGGAGAATGTTTCATGTGCACTGGAGAAGAAAGTGTAGTTGTCTGCTGATGGGTAGAAAGTTCTGTATATATCGATGAGGTTTAGTTGGTTAATTGTGGCAATGAGGTCTTCTGTATCTTTGCTGAGCTTTTTTTTAGATGATCTGTCCAGTATTGAGAGTGAAGTGTTGAAGTCTCCCACTATTATTGTGGAGTGATCTAACTCTTTTTTGAGTGTATTCAGTGTTTCTTTGACGTATTTAGGTGCTCTGATATTAGGTGCATAAATATTTAATATAATAAGGTCTTGCTTGTGTACTGAGCCTTTCAGCAATAAATAGTGTCCATCTTTGTCCACAATGGTGGATTTGACATTAAAATTGATTTTTTCTGAGATTAGAATTGCCACACCTGCTCTTCTTTGTTCATTGTTAGCTTGATATATATTCTTCCATCCTTTAATTTTCAGTTTGTTCCTATCTATAAGTCTCAAGTGAGTTTCTTGTAGACAACATATGGGTGGGTCATGTCTTTTGATCCAAGATGTCACTCAATGTCTCTTTACCGGAGCATTCAGTCCATTCACATTCAATGTAATTGTTGATAGGTGTGTGTTCACTACTGCCATTGTGATAGTTTATTTTTGTGTTGGTGTTTTCTCTGTTCTTATTAGTCTGTTCTGGGACATTCTTTTTTGTGAGTTGATTTTTTACCTTTTTCAGAGCTGATTTTGTAGTTGTTGAGACTCCTGTGTTACGTTTCTTGATATGGTATGTTACATCTTTGTTGTGCTTTACGGCTGTCCCTATGATTCCCCTTAATATACTATATATAAACCCAGTTTTAATTACTACCAGTCTTGTTATCTTTCTCTTCAACTGGAAGGACTATAATGACTGTAGTATATCCCTCTTTTTAATATGATAGCACTATAGTCTTCATGATAATCACTGGATTGTTTCTTTCAGTATTAGAGCTGAGACTGAGTTTGGAGCCTTCCCTAACTGAGTAGAGTTCTGAATAATGTGTTGTTCCAAAATATGAAGTTAGTGGTTTTGTTCTTCTAAGCCAAAGCCAAGAACTTCTTTCAGTATTTCTTGTAGGTTTGGTTTGGTTTTCACAATGTCTCTGAGTTTCTGTTTATCTAGGAATGTCTTCATTTCATTTTCATATTTGAAAGATAGTTTTGCAGGATATATAATTCTTGGTTGGAAGTTCTTGTTCTTCAAGGCTTTGAATGTGTCATGCCACTGTCTCTGTGCCAGCATGGTTTCTGCTGAGAAATCTGACAAAAGCCTACAGGGTTTCCCTCTGAATATTAGCTATGCTTTGAGTCTTCCTGCCTTTAAGAGTTGCTGCTTATGTTTCATTTTGTTAAGCTTGATTATAATATGTCTTGGAGTCTTTCTTTTGAGGTCTATATTGGATGATGTACGATATACATCTGGGATATCTATATTCTCTTCCTTCATGATTTCTGGGAAGTTTTCTGTCAGCAGCTTGGCAACAATACTCTCTGTGTTCTCAGGTGTCTCACCCTGTTCAGGAACTCTGATCAATCGAAGGTTGTTCCTCTTAATAGAGTCCCATGTACTTCTTAATGCTTCTTCATTTTTCTTGTTTCTTTTTTTGACTTCTGCTCATAGACACTGGTATCAGTAGCTCTGTCTTCCAAGTCAGAAATTTTTTTTCCATTAGTTGCGTTCTGTTTTCTTGGGTTTGAATGGAAGTTTCTGTGTCTTTGATTTTGTTCTTGATCTGTTGGATTTCAGAGTACTGGTGTTCCATCAGATTGAACAGCTTGTTTAATTTTTCCTTTTGTTCTGCTGCATTTTGTATAAGGTCTAGAAGGGCTCTGTATATAATCCTTTCGTGTTCAGGTTCTGATGATTTCAGAAAAGTTTCTTCATTTGGAAAACTCCTTGGTTGTTTTGTTTGGGAGCCTTCTGAAGCCATGGGTGATTTCTTGTATGACACAAGCATCTGTTGCTTTTTGGGTTTCATGTAAGTAAGTAAAGGCTGGGAGAGATACTGTGAGGTTGGACCACAGATGTTTCTCAAGGCTGTCTTAAAATGTAAAGCAAAAGGTATCTGACCACTTCCCAAGTCAGTCAGGTTTTCAGGTATAGAGGTCCCTCTTCCCAACTGGTAAAGTAAGCACCTCTATATCCAACCCCAGATGATACAAACTAGTTCAGAATACAGCAATGCCACTGCCCTGTTGGCCTCTGCTGACAGGGCCTAACCTTAGACGACACTGTGTAAACTACTACTTTTCTGGTAGAAAAGCACTCTCCTGTGGGCAGGGTCTGCCTCCCAAGCTAAGAAATAGGTCCAGCTTCAGCCACCATATCTAAGATGGTGCCCTCCACACGGTCAGCGGATAGAGGGGCTAAAGGTGCTGAGAGGTAGTGAGTCCTATGCCTCTGTTGCCCGGCCCCCACCATAGGTGACACTGTGTAAACTACTGCTTTTCTGTTGGAGAAGCACTGTCCTGTTTGCAGACACTGGCTCCCAGGCTAAGAATTAGATCCCACTAAAATCTCTGTATCCAACATGGTGTCCCACACACAGGCACTGCAGTTCCATACAAACCATGCTGTGGCAGTCATAAAAAGACAGGCCTAAAGTGGCTAGATTAACAGAGTGCTAAGCCTGGCTCTCAAAATTTGGCAATTCTACCTGCCCATCCCACCAGCAGTGCGTCTGAGTCTAGCTGCTAGGCAAGACCCAGCTCCACCCACTGGCCAAGACAGAGAAAAAAAAAGTCAAACTGGTGCATTTACCTTCAGTCCGTGAGAGCCAGGGCTAGCCAGGAGCGGGAGTCAGTGAAAGAGAGAAGGTTTTTCATTCAGTGGTTTTAAGTCCAAATTAACAGCCCTGTGCCATGTCCTGGGGGCTCACTAGGTGACCAGAAGGCTCCGTTTGATTATCAAGTCAGGTCTTGGTTTCCAGAGGGATATAAGATGTGTGCTTAGTTCGCCATCTTGACTCTGCCCCATCAATACTTTTAATTTTGATTTGGTCTGTTGTGACATCTTCCATTTCACTTCTAATTTGGGTCATTTGTGTCCTCTCGTGGTTTTCTTTTGTAAATTTAGCCAACTGTTTATCACTTTTGTTGATCTTTTGAAAACACCAGCTTTTGGTTTTGTTAATTTTTCCAATTGTTTTTCTATTCTTTAATTTGTTTAGTTCTGCTCTAATCTTTATTATCTGTTTTCTTCTGCTGCCCAAGAGATTCTTTTATTGTTCTCTTACTACTTGTTCAAGTTATAGGGTTAATTCTTTTGTTGGGCTCATTCTTTATTTCAGATGTGTGCACTTAAAGAGATAAATTGACCTCTGAGCCCTGCTTTTGCTATATCCTACAGGTTCTGGTAAGATGTGTTTTCATTCTCATTTGATTCCATGAATTTCTTTGTTGTGTCTTTGATTTCTTCTGTAATCCATGAGTGTTTGAGAAAGGTGTTCAGTTTCTGTGAGTTTGAATTTCTGTCCATTTTTTTTCTGCTATTGATTTCAACTTTTGTGTCTTTAAGGTCTGAGAAGATGCTTTGCAGTAATTCAATGGTTTGGATTTTGTTGACACTTGCTTTATGACCTAATATGTGGTCTATTCTGGGGAATTATTCCTACTTCATACAGTTTCCATGTGTACTAAGTTAATTAATAAACGAAAAACACTTAGTAAAGTGCCTAGCAAGCATTCAGTAAATGTCAACCATTGTATCCACTGCTTTGCGATTATTTCTGTGAATAGGATTCAAGTGCTTAATGCCTTTCTCCTTCCCTCCACCTCACATCCCTATATCATTTGTTAGATGTTCACATTATAGAAGTAGACTTGTGTAATACTGACTTTCATTTTCCCAGGATTGATCATGTCCAATGGCCAGGAGTGGAAGGAGCAGAGAAGGTTTGCTCTGACGACACTAAGGAATTTTGGTTTAGGAAAGAAGAGCTTAGAAGAACGCATTCAGGAGGAAGCCCACCATCTTGTTGAGGCAATGCAAGAGGAGAAAGGTGAGGATTTCAGAGGGAGAAGTGCAGGAGTTTGTGACTCATTCATTCAGTGAGCAGATACTTACTAAGTGTAGGTTTCTCTCCTGTGCCTAGCACTGTGCTAGACATTAAAGCTGTAACAGTGAACAACTAACAATGGATCCTACCCTCATGGAATTCATTACAAGAAGACAGACATTCAACACATTACTGAATTTAGACCCTGGCCATAATTTGGACTTCACAAACATTGTCTGAGTACTTGCTGTGTGTTAGATCCTGTGCAGGCTGCTGTGACCATAGCGTCACATGTGGTATGTTATGGGAGAACTGACTATTAAGTTCGAGGACTCGTCCTAGAAAAAGTGCTAAATAACTCATTGCTCAATATCACTATGGTTACCTTTGAAATACTTCCCTCGGGAAGCTGTGCATGAATGTCAGTGCCAAGTCCACCCTTCAAATCAATTTTGCAGCTCTTTTTCTATAATGGCCATCAGAGCTGTCATTGTATTACCCTGGATGTCCTGAATGTCATCCATATGACATTCAATATTTTCTTTATCTTCAGGTAAAGAACAAAATCATTAGGGACCAGATCAGGTGGGGGGGCAGTATTCCAATACAGTTACTTCTTTACTGTCTAAAAATGCCTTCACAGACAATGCCCTGTAAGTTGGTGCATTGCTGTGATGCAATAACCATGAGCTGTTGGCAAAAAGTTCAGGTCATTTTCGTCCAACTTTTTCACAGTCTTTTTAGTACTTCTAAATAAGAAATTTGGTTAACTGTTTGTCCAGTTGGTACAAATTTTTGCATTGTTTTCATTAGTTTGCATTACTGGCCACCATAACCTGTCTTCTTCAGTGACATTTTCTCTCCCTCAGAAAAATGTGTAATCCGTTTGCACACTGCCATTTTCTTTATGGCATGAAGCCCTTAAATTTGCACTAACATGTCCCCAATTTCACTTGTACTCTTGCCAAATTTAACAAGAAATTTAATATCTGTTCATTGCTCTAATTCAGGCTCTGACATTCTAGTGATGGCACACAAAAACAAGCAACAATAATGAATGTCACTCAGCAAGACACCATTGCATGTCAACATGAACACAGCTGTGAGACACTGATATACCAAGGTTATGAACCCTTACTGAGTTGTTTGTTGCCAACATAAGCACACGGTGGCCAAGTTCGTAAACTTAATCGTGAGACCTCATACTTGTATGTCGTGTAGAGTAGGTCTTCCTTAGAAAGCAAAAACAAATCAATTGGAAGGATCCGTGTCTTTCTTCCTCTGCCTCTAGGACAGCCGTTTAACACTCACTTCAAGATCAACAACGCAGTTTCCAATATCATTTGCTCCATTATCTTTGGGAAGCGTTTTGAGTACCAGGATGATGAGTTTCAAGAGCTCCTGAAGTTGCTGGATGAAATCTTGTATCTGGAAACTACGAGGTGGAACCAAGTAAGCAGTTCTCTTTCCACAACTTGGTTAAGGATATTGGGTTGGTGCCAGACACATTTAGGTTCTTGCTTGTTTATTTATTTTTTAGCTAAAATGTAACCTTTTCAATTCCCTTCAACAAAATGTATTTGAAGTCAACCAGGTGAATTCATTGTTTCAAATAATACTAAATATTTACACAAAGAACATTTCTAACACTGATGTACAGAATTCATAACACATGCACCTATGCACCCATGTTACTCTTTTTAAAGAATACAATGATATTATGTTAGATGGGGTTAGAGGAATGTAGACAAGAGATCTTAGAATCCCTCTTCTCTGTGTCCCTCTTTAGTCCCATCCATTGTCCTTCCTTAGAGGTACTCTTCTGTGTCTTGCTTCTTAGCAGACTGTTTTCTGATCAGTCTGTGTTGACTGCTCTTTTCTAATGTTGATTTTCATTCCATTGTATGAATATGCCACTGTTAGTTAATTTTCTCTCTGTTAATAAAACTTAGAGGTGTTTCCAATCTGCACACCATGAAGAAAGCTACAACATTCTTGAACAAGTATTTCTGAGGACATATCTAATCATTTTTTTTATATATGTCCCTGGAAGTAAAAGATGTCAAAAAGCTTTCAGAGGGAATGTACTATTTATATAACCACCAACACATGGTATCATTGGTCTACCAGTCCTTTAATTGCTTATGTTGTTGCCCCTTTGGAGGCCAAACCTCATGCCCTACCTTAGTGGGCCCTGAATTCTGATTTTTTTCTCTTTAGGTCTGTGAGTCTGTCAAAAAAACTCTGCTCAGTTTCTTGGTTTCTCAGCAACTTTTATGGATTCAGAAGACATTGCTGGGACAAACTGACCACAGAGGTTGAGCCTCTCTGGATTCTTTCTTTCCCTAGACGTTCTTCTTGAAATTCTTCACTACCTTGGGGTGTGAACGTATTGTGTTTGAAGTTTATCCAGGTGTTCTCAGTAGGAAAGCTTGCCTAGATTATCCAGGTAGCCATCACCAAAATTGAAAAATTGCCTTATTAAGGAAAAAAAAACTTTTCTATTTTACAAACTTATATAAAAGTAGAGATAATAATGAATAATAAATGACTATATGCCCATCAGTCAGCTCCAACAGATATCAATACATGAAAGATCTCATTTGTCTGCACCCACACCTGACTGTAGGCCACCATGCCTGGATTGTTTTGGAACAAATTACAAATGTCAGTTACTTGAATCCACAAGTGTTTCAGTATATCTTTCTGAAAGGACCTGTTTTAAAATAAAAATGAAATATTACTACTCCTGAAAACTATTAATTCTTTAATGTCACCAAATATCTAGGCAGTGTCTAGATTTTCACACATGTCTTATAAACAGTTTTCATGGTAGTTTTCTTGGCATCAGAAGCCAGACTAAGCCTATGTATTGTATTTAGTTGCTGTGTCTCTCAAGTCTCATTTAACATTTAATCTATGGCTTCATGTAACTCCTCCACCCACCACCATCACTGCCACTGTTTTTTTTGTTGTTGTTGTTTGCCTGTTTGCCATTTGTTTATTGACAAAATTGAGTCATTTGTCCTGTAGAGTATTTTACATTATGTAGTGTTCTGACTGTATTCTTTTAGCATTTAGCACATTCTTCTGTCTATGTGTTTTATATACACTGGGAATTCTAGAGAATTGATCAGAATCAGGTTTGCTTTTAGAAAGTGTACGTTTTCAGGAAGTACATAATGTCTAGTTTTCTCTCTTTTTTATGTTAAAAGTGCTCAGGGGGTCATGTGTTTTCAACCTGATCTTGTTTTCAGCCTGCTATAATAATAACATCCTGCATTATCTCTTTACCTAATCATTTTGAAAATCTTGGAAGATCACTGTAGAGATCCATTTTTTCTTTTCTTTTTTTTTTTTTTTTGGAAAACTTAAATGGATTGTATTCTAGTTCTTTTATTCCCTCTTTGCAGTTGGCTTTTGATTACTGATTTTGTATTCATCAACTTCGATTCATTCTTATTATAAATTGTCCATGGATGACTTCATAGACAATCCTATTATATGTAACTAATGGTGGCTTCATTTCTTCTTTTCCATTCCTCCGCCATTAATTTCTTCATCTTGCATCATTTTACTGGCTGGTTTAGAGAGTCAAGTGATTGTCAGTGACAGGACAGTTGGTGATGAGTAAGGAAGGATCAATTTGTGTGAGGGCTTATAAGCACAGGTGACCATATAGATGTATTTTCTGGCTTCTGGAAAGCCACTGGAGGATTGAGAGCCAAGACACAGCATAATCTGATTAAACTGTTAAGTCATCACTGACAGCTCTGTGAGAAATACTCTGGTACTAAGGATAGTGGTAGAATCAAGAAAACTTCTGGAGACTATCACAGCATCCAGGTAAGATATGATGGTGATTTGCCCTAGGAAGTGTGAACTGTGGCACGCATTTAGAGTGGTGAAAAGTAGTGTGATGCTGGGCATATTTTAGATATCCAGAGAAACCAAACTCATTGCTATGGAGTCAGTTTTGACTCATAGCAACCCTATAGGACAAAGTAGAACTGTCTCCAAGGAATGGCTGGTGGATCCGAACTGCCAACCTTTTAGTTAGCAGCCATAGCTGTTAACACTTGTGCCAGCAGGGATCCATATTTTGATGGAGAACTGAAATGCTTTTCAGAAAGATGAGAAGGAAAGGCATGTCAGGGATGACTCAAAGGTTTGGGTGTAAGCAAACAAGAGACATAGAAACAGAAGACTGATTCTGTGGCCTTAAAGTGTGGAACAGTGGCGGTATGTTGTCTCCATAATTATTTTGTTTTTACCTTTAGTTTTACTTTGTTTTTCCCTGGATAATGAAATTCCTTCCTGGACCTCACCAAACACTCTTCAGAAACTGGGAGAAATTGAAATTGTTTGTTTCTCGTGTGATTGAAAACCACAAGAGAGACTGGAATCCCGCTGAACCAAGGGATTTTATTGATGCTTACCTCAAGGAAATGACAAAGGTGAGGAAATCAGAGCTGTTTCTTACATTTTGTTCTGTAAGAGCAAAGGTGGGTATATTGTCTTTATTTTCTATAAGAAATTATGTGCTTCACTTTGGTGAGTTGTGTCTGGGGTCTTGAAAGCTAGTGAGCAAGTCACCTAAGGTGCATCAATTGGCCCCAGCCTACCTGGAGCAAAGGAGAAAGAGAACACCACAAACACAAGGAAAATATGAGCCCAAGAGACGGAAAAGACCACATAAACCGGGGACTCCATCAGCCTGAGACCAGAAGAATTAAATGGTGCCTGGCTACCACCAACGACCACCCTGACAGGGAAAACAACAGAGGCCCTGTTGGAGCAGAAAAAAAAGCGAGGTGCGGAATTTGAACTCTAGGAAAAACGCCAGACTTGATGTTCTGATTGAGACTGGAGGGAGCCTGGAAGTCATGGTCCCTCAACTGACTGTTAGCCCAAACTAAAACCATGCCCAAAGTCAACTCTTCAGACAGAGATTAGACTGAACTGTAAAATATGAAATGATACTCGTGAAAAGTGTGCTTCTTAGCTCAAGTAGATACATGAGGCTAAATGAGCAGCTCTTGTCTCGAGATGAGAGGGAAGAAAGGGACAGGAATAAACACAGGAAATCAGGGTAGAAAGGAGGAGTGCTGTGATATCACAGGAGGAGCGCATAGGGTCACGTAACAACGTGAGAAAATAGCTTGAACTGCAGAATTTGCACAATCAAAAAAATTAAGTGTTGCAATAAATTATCACAAATTTAGTTAGTTAAAACAAATGAACATATTCTCTTACAGTCTGGGAGGTCAGAAACTGAGACTCAGTTTCACTGGGCAAAAATTCAGGCATGAGTAGTGCTAGCTGCTTCTGGAGGCTCTGGGAAGTTTTGTTTCCTCGCCCTTTCAGTTTTTAGAGGCTGCCTGCGTTCCTTGGGTTACTGCTTTTCCTCCGTCTTCAGCGCTAGCAGCATAGCATCTTCTTTTGTCTCTGACCACTGCTTCTTTCTGCCCTTGTGTACACTCTGGCCCTCTGGTCTCCCTCTTATAACATCCTTCATAACAACATTGGACCCATCTAGATGTTCTAGTATACCGTCACCTCAAGATGCTGAGCTTAATCGCATCTGCAAAGTCTCCTTTCCATAAGCCATAACCCATTGCTTTCAAGTCTATTCTGACTCGTAGTGATGCTGTGGGACAGAAGGGAACTGCCTCATAGTTTCTGAAGTCGTAAATCCTTACGGAAGCTGACTGCCGTAACTTTCTCATGTGGAGTCGCTAGTGAGTTTGAACCATCAACCTTTCAGTTAGCAGCTGAGTGCTTGACACCGGTGTGCCACCAGGGCTCTTTTCTTTGTCTGTGTAACACAATGTATTCACAAGTTCTGCGGTGTAGGACATGGATGTCTTTGAAACTCGTTATTCAGCCTACTGCAGAGCAAGAATGGGCGCTACTTAAGAGTGTAGAAGTGGCATTAACTCACAACTTATGAGACAGCTGGAAGAAAAGAAAAGAGTTTAATGGTATTTGGCTTGAGGACCTGGGAATGCCCAAATCCTGCCTTCTCATCCCCCATATTTACCATCTACCCTTACCTGAAGAAGCTGTACCCCAATGGAAAAATTGAACTTGAGCATGACAGCACTGTTTCGGTATTAGATAGGTCTGTGCCCAACCACCTGAGGAGCCCTGGTGACACAGTGGTGAAGTACTCACCTACTGACCAGAAGGCCCAGATTACAGCCTTGGAACCTCAAAGAAGAGACTGCACTTGCTCTGTGGTATTCTGTGTTAAGAGGGATGCTGACAAACTGAAGGATCCAGAGGAATCCAGATGATAGTGTCGGGAGGAACAGGTGATGGAGTTAGAGAGGCTGATCTAAGAAAGGAAAAGAGGAAAGAGGAGGTATGTGAATTATCGTATGAGAGGAGAACTGAGTTTATTTGTTTTTCTGGTAACTATAAAACACTTGCTGATTATTTGCTGTGTGCCTGTTGCATCTCAGGCCACTCATCATGCAATCTTACGAGGTTATTTGCATTTTACAGTACCAGAAACTGAAGCACAGAGATATTCAGTAACTTACCGTAGATCATACAGCTGGTGAGGGTGGGGCTGTCGGAGCTCAAGTCTGTCCTTTTCATAGTCCGTTCTCTTTCCTTTTCCCCAAATTATAAGTGTAGAAAAGTGATTGGATTTTCAACAGCACACGGGGCAGGGTGAAGTTAATAATCATGCTATAATACCTTATGCCTTCTGAGGATGCCAAAGGGAAAATTGTTTCTTCTAGGAACTCTTTCCAAATTCCTTTCCCAGGATGATGCTCCTGTGTTCTGGGGCAACTGTGAATAAATCAATAAACACTTCTCTTTCTAGCATACAGGCGATGCTACCTCAAGTTTTCATGAAGAAAACCTTGTCTGCAGCACAATGGACCTCTTCTTTGCTGGCACAGAGACAACTTCTACAACGCTGCGCTGGGGCCTGCTGTACATGGCTGTCTATCCAGAAATCCAAGGTGAATGTTCCTGTGCCTGGACATGGTGAATGCCTCCCGGAACATTTGGCCCCAGGGTCAGGACCAGAAGGTAGCATGGCCGCAGGAAAAGACAGGTGGAACAATCACAAGGTAGACTCAAGACCTAGCACATTACTTAATTTTTCTGTCAGGGATTGTGATAGGTCTCAGTAATGCAAATGTTCTCACTCAGGGAGCTGAAGTCTAGTGGAGAAAACAGTAAAGTCAAGTCACATTTTATTAAATTCCATAAAATGACATTCCTCTATAAAAATCTGGGCTTTTAAGCAATGGCTCACCGTTGCCCTCTGGATAATGTCCAGAACCCTCAGTCTGGTGTATAATATATCCTCAGGTACCCTCTTTTCTACCAACTTCAACCCCACACACTCTGCACACTGCCCTTACTAAACTGTATGTCATTTTTCCATTGCACTGTTCTTATTAGATCTCTGTTCATTCTCATGCTTGTTCCCAATACATCCATTTCCCTAAATGACAAACTTCAAGCTCTTCTTGAAGAGTCTGATCAGATACTACTTCCCTTACGATGTGTTCTCTCTGAAGAAATTACTAGCATTTTCTGTCTTTAGAGACAAAGAGATCACATACCTTTTCCTTTAAAGGCATATTTGAAATGTTCAACTTCACTTCCACAGATATTCTCTTGACTAGAACTTAGTCACATGCTTGCACAGTTGCAAGGGAGTCTGGGAAATGTCTTCAGCTGGGCAACCAGTTAAAATGTTTATTACTACAGAAAAAGAGGAGAACAGATACTGGGGGACAGCTAGTAGTTTCTGTCACTTATTGGAGTCTCACCTGAATAAGTGCAATGCAGTTCTCAAAATATCCTGAGGATCAGTGTAAGTTTATCCTCACTAGTAAGATGAGGAAACTGAGGCTCAGGAAGTCTGATTAACTTGCAAGGTTAATGTTGTAGAACAAGAGTCTAATCCACATTCGTCTTAAATTAGTACTCATTTTCACTCATATACCACCTTGAGAAACTGGAAACTATAGAGCCTACTTGAATCTTTATAGTCATAACACTGAACTCAAACATACCAACATGCGTGAAGATGGCCCTGGACCTGGCAATGTTTCCTTCCGTTATACATAAAGTCACCATGAGTAGGAGTCAACTCAGTGATAACTAATAACACTAACAACACTGTAATTTGGACCCTGGTCATGCCATTCCTTAGCCTAACCAAGCTCAAAAGAATTACAGCATTGCAATTTTTCTAAATAAGTTCTTTGAAAGATTAACAACCATTTGTTTCTAACTGGATCACTATTTGAAATACAAGTGAGACCTTGGAGACCACTCCTACATCTCTGAAAGAAAGCATATAATTTAAGAAACTTAATAGAACCCTTTCTTCTTCTCCAGAGAAAGTCCAAGCTGAGATCGACAGAGTGATTGGCCAGTCACGGCAGGCCAGCCTGAATGACCGAGAGCACATGCCCTACACCAATGCTGTCATCCATGAGGTGCAGAGAATGGGCAACATAGTCCCTTTGAATGTGGCCAGAGAAGTGACCTTTGATACCACCGTGGGTGGACATTTCCTGCCCAAGGTAACTAGGGACTCAACCTTAGGTCTTCCAGATCATCTTTTTAGACAGTAGGAATCTGAATCTGAAAACGGACACTTGCTCTTATTTGAAACTGTTATGCAAATGAGAAGAGAGACATATTATACCTGATATAGTACTATTTATTTTTTCATCCGAGTGTGGGTTTTAGAACACTAGTACACCTAGGTTAACAGTTACTAGGGGGAAGATGGAGAATGCTGTGACTGAATGTTTAAGACTTAAAAACTTTTCAGTTTTCACTCTACTAATTTGCATTAGAGAACAGTGGTCATTCAGTGGTAAAATTCTCACCTTCCAAGTGAGAGACCTGGGTTTAACTTTTGACCCAAGGGACCGCAGTGCAACTTGAAACCACCAGTGTCTCCATGGGAGAAAGATGTGACAGTCTGCTTTGTAAAAATTAACAGCCTTGGAAACCCTCAGAGGTCACTAACAGTCAGAAAATAACTCAATGGCAGTGAGTCTGGGGCACCTTAGAGCAACCACTACCTGTCTGGCTGTGGAGGTTCAAGTGTTGCTATGAGGCTGAACAGGTTTCAACAGAGCTTCCCAATTAGGAAGAGACTAGAAAGAAAGGCCTGGGGATCACCTTCTGAAAATCAGTCAATGAAAACTCTGTGGATTGCAATGGTCTGATCCTGTTGAATCTGTGATGCATGAGTTGGGCCAACTCAACAGCAGCTAAGAACAGCATTGTAAATCTTGGTGAGGGTACAGCAGGCAGCAGTTTTCAGGCATGCTTTGACAGAGAACACTTTCCTTTCTCTTGGTATAACATCTCAAAAGACAAGGCACTTGCTGTATGTAATCCTGGGGCTGTGGAATGTGAAGATGGAAAGGGACATTGAGAACACTTGAGTCAACATCACATTGATGCTGGTGTTCCTAAGATAATATCCTTGCAGGTGTTTTCTATCTTTTACTTACAGCCCCAGTGATAGGGTACTCACTGTCACAAAAGGGAAACCAGCTCAAGTGTGTGCAACATTAATTGCTAAAGTGACAGAGGAGCCAGCATTAACAGCAGTGATTATGTACTGTGGACTATCAAGGTTCTTTCACAATATCTCACTCAGTCTTCAAAATAACTCTGTCATACCTATTTCAGAGGAGGCCTGGGGCATGATGGTTAAGAAGTCAGCTGCTAATGAAGCTAGTTCAAGCCCACTGGCTCCCACTCACAAACCCCATGGATCAGGTCCACTCTGTCTGTAGAGTCACTGCGAGTCTGAACCAACTCGACCCCAGCGGGTTTGGGTGTACCCATCTTTTAGCTCAGGAGGTTGAGACTCAGAGAAATTAAGTACCTTGTCTAGGGTCTCTCAGCTGCTAAGTGACAAAGTTGGCATCCAGATCTGTCCTGATTCCAAAGTTTGTCTTTTTTGTATTGTACCGTGTTCCTTCCACAGAAATTATTTTACTTGGAATTTAAAAATACAGTCTTGCTGTAATTTTCCTCAATTGTTGCTGTTGTTAGTTGCCTTAGAGTCAGTCCTAGACTCATGGTGACCTGATGGACAAGGTAACAAAGTGCTCCCCTGTCGTGTGTATGCTCATGATTAGTTGCAGATAGAACCACTGTGATACATAGAGTTTTCCATGGCCAATGTTTGGAAGTAGATTCCTGTTCAATTCCCCAGTCCTCTGCACCCCTCTGGATCTTTGCAGACAGCCCTTTTGTGTCCTCTGGTGGCCTCTCTCGAGACTGTGCATTCTAACATCTCTTCCCTTGGTTTCTGACCACCCAGATCAGCCTCTGGGGTCCATTCCAATTTGTCTATCTTCCTCTGAGTAAGTTGTACCCAGGAACAATCTCCAGTTTCCCTGAGTATGTCTTACCCAGGAACAATCTCAAGAGGAACTTCGAATACCTTTTTGTCGCTCATTGGTCACCTCTTGGTTGGACATGCCTTGGACACTGTCACTGCAGAGCCAGGAAAAGCAGCCGTGAATGCACCAGTTTCCTTATTCATTAGTCGTTTTGTGGTAAAGGTTAAACTCTCAATTCTGAATGCTGTTGGCATTTTTCTAGCAAACTCATTGATCTCCCAGGAACAGTCCAGCTCAATACTGATTTTTAAAGTCAACTTTCATAATCAGCCTAGAAACCAAAAGATCTATTTGTCTAATATAGAGAGTGATAACCAGGTCACCAGACAGGCTTGGTTCAAATTACAGCTCTGCGTTCTCCTACTGTGTAAGCATGGGTGCATTAATTAACCTCTAAAATTTTAATTTTGTTATCTGTAAAGTGCATATAAAACCTCTCTGGCAAGATCCTTCTAGAGATAAAATGAGGTGAATTTATGTAGAGCAACTTACCTACTATTTGTTGTGTAGAGTGCTCCAAATTATTTTTTAACAACTGAACAAATATTCACTGAGCACCTAATGTTCTCAGGTCTGGAGTAACAACCATGAGCAAGAAAACAGTGATACAGATATTAGGCTAGATAATTACAAACCCTGAAAAGCATACAAGTTCCTATAAAATGCAAATTTTCTGGAGCAGGGATAGGAGCAGGAGTGGTCAGAGAAGCCTTCCAAAATGGAAATCATGTTTGGACTGAGGATTAAAGGATGATTAAGGATAGGTTGGTGCTAAAGTGGGGAAAAAAGAACATTCTAGATAATGGGGCCAGGGGGAAGCCTTGAAATGAATGAGAACATGGAATTTTTAGGAAATCGAAAGAAGACCTCTGTAGTGGGAATGCAGTGAGGAGGAGGGGGTGGCCCCAAAGGTCAAATGATGTATCTTCAACCTAAGAGCCACAAGAAGATATTAAGATTTCAAGTTCTAGGTAGGAATAGGTGAGTGAATGTAGTGTGGTTTAATCATTTTCAGTGCTCACTCTGCTTCAAGGATGCAGAGTAGAATAACATGGGCAAGAGAAGGAGTAGGACATACTTGTTAGCTGCTGTAGGATCAGCTTTCAATTCACGGCCATGCCATGTGCTATAGGGTTGGACTACTGTGATCCATGCGGTTTTCATTGGTTGATTTTTGGAAGAAGGTCATCAGGCCTTTGTTGACGATCTGTTTCATCTTGAAGCTCTGCTGAAACACACACACATACACAACAACAAACCCATTGCTGTCAAGTTAATTCCAACTTATAGTGACCATACAGGACAGAGTAGAACTGCACTGTACAGTCACTGTACAGATAGATTTGAACTACCAACCTTTTGGTTAGCTCTTCACGACTACGTATCACAGCGATACATAAATCACCACTGGCAAGTGGAGGCTGTGCTTCAGGGCTACTCTCCTGTGTGGAAAGTGAGAATTCTACCACTGAACCACCACTGCCGTCAGGGTATAGTTAAGATGCTATTACAGCAGTATAAACAAGCAAGGTGGTGGCCTAGCCTAGGGTGGTGGCAGTGGTCAGGGAATCAGGGTGACAGAATGAAGAGAAATTCAGGAAGTAAAATCTGCCATTTGATTGGATGAAGACAGAGTGAGGCAAAAGGATACGTTAAGGGCATCTGGGTTTCTTGCTTGTGTAACTGGATAAAGGCAAGTAACCTTCACTGAGCCCCATGATTCTATTATTAAACTTACTGGGAGAGGGGGTGCCATGTACTAGACATTTGTTGTTGTTATTAAGTGTCGTCAAATCAGTTCTGACTTATAAGAACCCTATAGGACAGAATAGAACTGCCCCATAGGGTTTCTAAGAGAAATAGGTAGATTCAAACTACTGGCCCTTTTAGTTAACAACTGTAGCTCACTGTAGCTGCTAACTACTGTGCACCAGGGCTCTGAAGAGTGGCATTGGAGGGAAGACAACATGAGAAACACCGATGATTCGCACATCCTTTATCTTTGTGGAACTGCCATAGTTATACAGCTGGATTGATTTTGGTACAATGGTGTCTGGCTAGCTGCTCCATTATTTTTACCTGCTGCATACATGTCCCCTCCCAAGTCCTACACTGACCAGTCCTTTTAGAGAAGATATATTCTGTAGTAAATAGTAGTCAAATATCCTTGGTCAAATTCCCAGCAAGCAGTTCTGATCCGTCACTCTGAAGTGTCTAATGGCAAAGAACGAGGTCCTAAGGTATTATTAGGCTTTGGAAATGGGAAGCTTGGGAGGACAGGGGAGTTCGGGGTGTAGGAGCCCAAGAACAGCCCCAGTCTATGTAAGCTTGTTGTCTGTGTGAAGCCTCGCTGAGTCACTGCTCTCTTCTCTAGGGGACCATGGTTCTGACCAATCTGACAGCACTGCACAGGGACCCCGCGGAGTGGGCTACTCCTGAAACGTTCAATCCAGAGCATTTTCTGGAGAATGGACAGTTTAAGAAGAGGGAATCCTTTATGCCTTTCTCCACAGGTGAGTTGTAATAAATGGGAGTGTGAAGATCCAAAGTCCCTCTCTCAGCCTTCCCAGTTCCCTCCCAGTAGTCCTTCCCTTTAGTTGGAATGCCTCCAGATGGCCCCGCCCAAAGTGACTCCATTGTGCCACTGGCTGCAATCCCAGGATTCCCAAGGCTGGGCATTGCTTAAAACTGCCCCTTGCGTCCCTTGCCTCTGTGGGTATTGTAGCCTCGCTTTGTTCTCCCCTCTAGAATACTAAGCCAGAACCAAACCTATAGCCGTCTAGTTGATTCCAACTGTTGGTAGCCCTATGAAAATCAAACCCACTGCTGTCGAGTCAGGTCCGACTCATAGAACAAAGTAAAACTGCTCCACAGAGTTTCCGAGGAACCCCTGGAAGATTTAAAATGCCAGCCTTTTGGTTAGCAGATGTAACATTTAACTACTACACCGCCAAGGTTTCCAGCTAGAGTACTAGGGACAGAGAACCCTGGGCCCTGCCTCTTGGCTCAAAAAGAAGTTTGGACATCTGCTATCTTTACAGAGTTCTAAAATGTCCCAAGTTCTTTTTAAGGGCCATCCTCATCATGCAAAAGTAGAACTGGTTTATAACGAAGAGATGGGGAAGGGACAACAGAAGGCGTTCCTTACCATCATAGGTATCAGACAGTGACTTTAAAGGTCACAGACCTCACTAAATCAGGATCTGCTGGGTAAACACTCCCTGGCGAGGTTCTTCTGCCTTTTAAAATTGTAATTAACCTTTTTTCAAATCAAGTGAAGACACATGGAAGGTAAACACATTGAAAATTACAGAAGAGGTTGCTGTAACAAGGATCATATTGCCAGGCCAGTTCTCAAACTTTTTTTGTTTGCTATGTTTTTGCTTAACTCATAATACAGTAGGATGAACACCAAAAATTCTTAGCATGTTTCAGGTATTGAGTTAGATATGTCATGTGCATTATTTCAAGTTATTTCAAGTAATTTCCCCGAGGATTAGGTCATAACTACTTACTGAGACTCTATTATGTGTCAAGGGTATAACCTGAGGATATGGCAATGAATAATATAGGCAAAATTAGCCTGCTGTCCTACAGTGCATATTCTAGAACAGCCTTACAAAGTTCAGAATACTATCTCTACTGTACCATACTGCTTGCTGTCGAGTTCATCCTGACTTATAGTTATCCCATAGGACAGTAGAACTGTCCCACAGAGTTTCCAAGGAGCACCTGGTAGATTCTAACTACTGACCTTCTGGTTAGCAGCTGCAGTGCTTAACCACTACACCACCTGGGTTTCCATCCTTACCTCCACTATAAAGATAGGGAAACTGGGGATTACAGAGGTTAAGTGTGGCCACTGAAGTCACATAATTCACCCTTGGCAGTGCCAGGGCTTGACACAACCAGATTTGTCCAACCCTAAAACCTGCGCTCTTTGTAGCACTGTCTCCTAACAATAACTACATTCCACACAGAATTCACAGTAGAGACTGCATGATAGTTTATCCTTAAAATGTGATGTACACTGATTTTCTGAAACAGCATTGTTTCTACCAATGGCACTGAAGCTGGAAGAGAAAGGCAAGAGGTGGAATTTGAACCCAGGTTGGTGGTCCTCTGAAGGCCCAGCTCTCCCGCTGTGCCGCATTGCCTTAAGGGTTTCAGGGCTAACTGTAACTGCATCCTCTTTGCCCTTCTTCCTCTGGCTCTCTGTCACCTTTATTCACAGTGGGCAAATCACTTCTTAATAATGAAAGCTGATACTTAGCAATATCTTCTACTCCTGTCAGCAATCACTTCAAGTGTGTTACAGCACAAACTTCCAGCTTTATGATCCAGTTATTGTGGTTACTCTTGTTCCCTGGATCTTGCACCAGATCCATGTGGTGCTAAAATACTAGAAACGTGGCCCTCTATGGATCCCACGGAAACCCTGGTGGCGCAGTGGTTAATTACTGTGGCTGCTTACCAGAAGGTTAGCAGTTCAAATCCACTAGGCACTCCTTGGAAACTCCATGGGGTAGTTCTACTCTGTCTATAAGGTCACTATGAGTTGGAAGTGACTCAACAGCAGTGGGTTTGGTTTTTCACATATCCCACGGAAATGCCTTCACTGAATCTTTGCTATAACTTGAATGAGAGAAGTTTTAACAGATGTTCTCAGCCTTAAGAGGGAGAAGCATCCTTCTAGGCCAGGCGATGCCTGGATAACTTTCCTTCAGAGAGCAGGAGCTTTTCATTGCAATTGTTTCACATCTCCCTTGCTAAAAATTTCCTCCCACCTTCATTAGCTGAAGCATTAAAAGCTCTACACACACTTCCTTGCTAGGGGCTTGCTGTCAAGAATTGTATCATATCCTCTTAATTACGGATTTCAGTGACAAGAAATTATTTTATTTAATCTTTCCCGTAGCTTACTTGTTAATAATTAATAACTGATAGCTCTTTTCTTAACATAGGGAAGATTTTTTTCCAAGATCTTGTGCCCAAGGAATTTGCAGAACAGGACCTACAACTCCAGTTCTTATCCTCCTAATTTAATGCTCTCTCCAGCATGGCTGGAATGTAATTCCCTTTCCCACTTAAACGTCCCTCTGCTTTAACTTAGTTAAGCTCATACTATCTATGTTCTAGTGCTCCATGGCACACCGCCCAAAATGCAGTGGATTAGAACAACAAGCATACATTATTGCTCACAATTCGACAGGTCAGCTGTGAAACCTGGTGATCTTGTTTGGGCTGTCTTACTTGTTCAGGAAGTCAGCTGGCTGAAGATTGATCTAGGATGGCCTCAGCTGGGACAGTGGAGTTCTCGGCCGTATTCTCTCTCGTTCCCCAGAAAACTAGCCTAAACTCATTCACACTGGGACAGTGAGGTCCCAATGCAGAGACTGATGGCACACAAGGCCTCTCTCAAGGTCTGTCCTTGAAACTGGCATGTCACTTGCACTGTATTCTGTTGGCCTGTGCTAGTCATAGGCAGGCCACAACTCAAGAGGAAGTACCTTAGTTTCCTAGTGTTGCTGTACCGTAATACCAACATAGACATTTATTTTCTCATAGTTCTGGAAGCTAGAAGTCTGAATGTGGCACTCTTGCTTTAGGGCCAGTTCTTGCTCTGTCAGCTCCAAGGCAAGATCACTGTCTCATCTCTGTCTCTGACATTGCTTAGTTCCTTGGTGATCTTCAGTTTAGCATCTGTCTTCCCGTGTTTGTTCCTGCATGTTTCAATATCCGTGCTGACCCTTGTAACTAAGAACTGATTAAGTTTAGGACATATCCCACATGATAAAGCTCCTTTAGCCTAACAAAGAAAACCCCATTCTCAAAGGGTATTACACCCACAAGTGTGAAAAAAAAGAAAGAACAATATCTAGACATTCCCAACTCATGATTATCCATATGTTTCAGGATAGAAGTGTGCTCCATAGGTTTTCAGTGGCTGTAATCTTACTGAAGTGAATTACCAGCCCTTTCTTCTGCAGTGCCACTGGGTGGATTCGAACTGCCAATCTTTCAGATGATAGCAGAATGAAAAGTGTTTGTACCACCCAGGGACCTGCTTCATGGGCCTGGGGGTTATTATTCCAATATGTATTTTAATCAGACACAACTCAGTTTATAAAGAAAGGGGAAAATGACTACAGTTTTTGATGAGAAAGGCTATGAAGTCACATTACAAAGGACATAGGTAAAGGGAAGGGGGAATTGTAGTTTGTAATGTTTTTGTGCCATTAATTGGCCTCTCCAAAATCTGCATGAGAAGAGCAAAATTCAGAGAAAGCAAATGATTGTCCTGAGGACTCCCATAAAGAGTATGGCAGAGTGAGGACCAGTTAAGCCAAGCAGGAAATAGAAACCTGAAGAAATCCAGTCAGTTAACAAAATTACAATGTAACTGGTTATATTTTTTAAGCACACTCCCAACTTTAGCAGACACATGTCTTTCCTCACTCTTATTTTAGCTTTTGCTAAAGACAGGCTCTCTGAAACACGAGCTGTTGACAGCTGTGTCCCTTGTCTTGGAAAAGGTGACCAGTTGTGGAATTACCATATGTACATAATAAGCACAGCTGAGAGCTCTTATTATGAATCCATATTTTCTGTTCCCCATGGAAGTCCTTACTGTTTGATCCAATAAAACATCGATGACTTCATGAAAGGCAAAATCTGGTTTCTCATTTCTCAAAATTATCCGATCGTAAGAGATAAGATTGGAAAGATCTTTGCCAAAAACAGCCAGCTCTCTCTTTTTACTAATGAGGTAACTGACCTGGTTGGTTAGTGACAGGTAGTTAGTGGAAGCACCCTGGAGAAGGTCAAAAGTCCCTTGAATCTAGGCCAAAGTTTGAAATCAAATAGTCCTCATGTTCATGCTTCAGAAAAGAAAGGAAGAGAGAGAAAGAGAGAAAGAAAGCAACATATTTGCTGTATTATTGACATCCTTGCTGAGCTACATTAAGTAGTTTGGAGAGAGATTATTTTGCTTATTTCACAAGTGATAGAAGTGCAGTGCCATGTGATTGAATACCTTACTCACACCCACTTACAGCTGGCTACTGATGGAACCAGTACTTTAGATCCTGACTCCCTAGGTTCAGTTTTGTCACAAAATGTGGATTCTTCCAGGGGAATCTCAAACATTTATAATACATTGAGTTAGCACCACTCTAACAAATTTCCTAATTATTCTATCTGTGACTGGTAAAGAGATAAAAGTGAGGGGGACAGAGGTGCAACACATAAACACTTGGGAGACACAAAAACAAAACAATATAATAGTGATATAGTTGTGAGTATACTTATGAATACTTTTACATGTATTACATGTATTTTACTTTTACATGTATTTTACTCCCTCAAGAGGCTTTTATGGCAGAAGACAAAATACAGACATATAGTAAAGCTGGAAACCCTGGTGGTATAGTGGTTAAGTGCTATCACTGCTAATCGAAAAGTCAGCAGTTTGAATCTACTAGGCGCTCCTTGGAAATTCTGTGGGTCAATTCTATTCTGCCCTACAGGGTCGCTGTGAGTTGAAATTGACTTGATGTCATTGGGTGAAGTTGTTCCAGGAATACTTAATGACACAGAAATATAGAGTGGCAAAAAAGATGTACAGAGTTAACGAACCCCAAACCAAATCTATTGCCACTGAGTCAATTGTGACTCATAGTGATCCTATAGGAACTGTGGAGCTGTCTCAAAGGGTTGCCAAAGCAGGAATCTTTACGGGAGCAGACTGCCCCGTCTTTCTGTCGTGGAGCCTCTGGTTGGTTCTAACAGCTGACCTTTTAGGTAATAGCCAGACAGTATTGACTGTGCCACCAGGGCTCCTCACAGAATTAACGACAGAGCATAAAACTAGTTTTGTCAGCAAAATCAGTTTTCTCCAGGAGAGACTCCATACGAATTGTGAGAAAATATGTCAAAATATTAAAGGTTTTGTTTGGATTATGGAATTACAAGTATCTTTTACACTTTTCATTTTCTTCTTTATGCTTTCGGTTTTTTTGTGCCTTTCATTAAAAAAAAAAACCACTGCATGGGTATTACTAAGAGAGAAAATGGTCACAGAAACATACACGAGAGAGTTGCTGGTAGCGGCTGGCATGGACTGTTGCGCACAAGTTGGGTGAGGAGGAAATTCCCACATGGAAAGGGCAGCAGAAGTATACAGCAGGTGTTGGCACCCGAGGGAGAGGAGGTGCAGTCTGTCCAGGGTAAGCATGGCAGGGATGGCAGAGTACCTATAGACAGCAGAGACTGTCCCAATAAATAACTACATTGAGAATAACAGGAGGAGATGCAAATATGGAAGGGGAGAAAATAAAATCAAATCAGAGGTTACTAATGTCACTCACATATAGACAGATGATGATGAGGATGGATGGATGTTCACATGTACATTTGTATATGTGCTTACATTATATGCATACATATGTATTCCCCATTTGTGTCCATTGAGAGAACCTGGACAAAATAAGACCCTGACATCAGTGAGCACACCTGAAGTCCTGATCTTAGTTTCTAGTTACCATGATACACTAAGAGGGACCAGAGTTCTTGGGAAAACAATTGATTCCAGGAATGAGGAAAAGAAAATGTAAGATGAGCCTAGAATCTGTTATGGTGGCAGAAAGGAAGGAAACAGCTGAATTGAATTGGCATCCAGTTACCAAACCTGGAGTATCCTGAGCATTATAATAAATAGTGATAGTAACAGATTATAACCCTTTGAGTAAAAATAACAATCTATGAGTCCATGTGGTATAAATTAATAAAGGAGGATGAGGGCAAACCTTTCCTTCCATTATAATGTCAACAGAGACATGCGGAAGGGCTGATGGAATTAGAAAATCACCAGTTGGCACCTGCAGAGTTAATAAGTCATTCAGCCAAGAAACACAAACAGATGCTAAAAACTAGTAGATGAAAGTTCAGTGACTAATGTTTTATTTACACAGTCTCAAAATAATCTACTAATTACGAAAAGAAAAGTAACTTGATAGGGGAGAACCTATGATCAAAGTTAACATCACCAATAATAGGACAAATCAAAATCACTGCCACCTGGTAAAATGTACTAATCAGAACATCAATATCCTTTGGTGATATTCCTACCAAAAATGCACCACCAACAATCTGATCATGAGGCAGTGTGAGAGATGTTTTACAGAATAACATGTCTGTAAAAAAGAAGCTCTGGTAGAACAATTGCTTAGTGCTTGGCGACCAACAAAAAGATTTGTGATTCAAACCCATGCAGCCAGTCCACAGGGGAAAGCCCTAGAGATCTGCTCCCACATAGACTGGAGCCAGGAAAATCCCATGGAACAATTCCACCCTTTCACATGAGGTCACTACAAGCAGGAATCAACTCAATGGCACTCAACAACTGTCTTCAAAACTGTAAAGATCATGGAAGTTAAGGAGAGGCTGAAGAATTACTCCAGACTAAAGGAGATTAAAGAGACCTAAAGAGCATAACAGCTAAATCCTTCTGTAATAAAGGATTTAGGGGTCACGTAGAAAGTCTTGAGTGGAATCTGAGGATAAAATGGCGGTCATGCATCAATATTAATTTTCTGACTTTGAAGACATGTTGTGGTTGTGTCAGAGAATGCCTTGTTTGTAGGAAACGCACACTAGAGATTTCACAGATAATGTAGTCAACTTACATTCTAATGACTCAGGAGAAATAAGTTTTTTGTATTGTTCTTGCATTTTTCTGCATGTTTGAAATTATTTGAAACTAAAAGACATGTTATGGAAAGTAAAAAATTGTAATGTACAGGAAGGCATTTTGGTGATGTCACCACCCAAAAAGTTTTATTTAAATTGCTTTCTTCTCTGCTGTGAAAATTATCTATACTTTAGATGGCAGTATAAGAAAGAAATCTGTCATACTGATTTTCCAGATCAATTTAATTATAGACTATAGTGACCCTACAAGACAGAGGAGAACTGCCCCACAGAGTTTCCAAGGAGTGCCTGGTGGATTCGAACTGCTGGTCTTTTGGTTTACAGACATAGAACTTAACCACTATATCACCAGGGTTTCCATTTTACAGTTAGAATGTTTTACATTATCAAAGTGATGTTTTACTATATTTTATTTTGGTATGTAAAATTAACAAATCATCTGGTCTGGTCTATTTGGATTCAGATTGCATTTTACACAATATATAAAATAAAGTTTTACTAAATGCCTAGAAACCAAAAACATATCACTATTGTCGTGTTGGGTCCACTCATTGTGACCCTAGATGTGAGGGCAGAACTGCCCCGTACAGTTTCCAAGGTGTTCTAGTGGATTTGAACAGCTGATCTTTTGGTTAGCAGCGTAGCATTAACCCACTATGTCAATAGGGTTTCCTGAGCAATTATGTAATTTACCTCAAATCATATGGCTAGAAAGTAGGAGGAGATGAGCTGGGTCTCCAGCCTTCTACTTCCTGTTCTCAGCAATTATGTCAGGAAGTGGGAGGTAGCCAAGGCAGTGTCACATGTGAACCGTGGAGAGAAGGATTAGCCTTGGGCTCCACAGTAGAAGCAGAGGTCCTTGTTTGGGAAGGAGGCTTGGGTTGATCTAGAAAGTGGATGCCACACTGCACCTTCACTCCCTGCTTTCCCTACCTGACCCTCAAGGTATATGAGTTTATGATCCAAACTGACTTTCCGTGCATTAGTTTACCTGGGTGGTTGTCAGCCTTCAATGAGCCGCGGTAAATGAAGCCTTGGGGACTAGGAGGTCCTTCCTCTGCTTGGGTTTGGTGGGAGGGGAAGAGGATTTCAATCCTGGCCAGACTCCTCCTCCACAAGGGAAAATAATTCAGTCTCATGTCTTTGCTTTTCAGGAAAGCGGGTTTGCCTTGGAGAACAGTTGGCCAGGTCTGAGCTGTTTATTTTCTTCATTTCCCTTGTACAAAAATTTACCTTCAAGCCCCCGGCCAACGAGAAGCTGAGCCTGCAGTACAGAATGGGTGCCACCCTTTCCCCTGTCAGCCACCGACTCTGTGCTGTCCCTCGAGCCTGATGCTGCTGAGGAAGGGGCCGGAAAAAAGCCAGAAGAAATACAGAATGTGTTCTGAAGAGGCTAGTGCCTGCTCAGAGGGAGCTCTGAGAAAAATCACAGAAATTGAACTCAGAGGACACTGAATCCAAATCACAGCTCTGCTGTCTCCTCTGATGTAGCCTTAGCCAGATCATTTCTATTCTAAATGATTTATCCTTTCATCTAGGAAATGAAAAAAAGGCTAATGACTCCTCTCCTGCAAAGAGTTACCATAAGAATCATAGGAAATAATGTAAAAACTAAAGTGATTTGTAAATCATAAAAGTACATCATACAAGTTATAGCTATGGTCTGCTTCCCTCTACTCTAAATATGTATTAGCTTCTGACTTGTTAATAAACCTCAGTTTGTTCTAAGTGGTGCAGGATGGTTGAGAAGAAGTAAAATGTGGACACTGGGATAACCAAAGAAGTTAGTTGTAAAAGCTCCACATTCAGTAGCTCTGTATTTCAGACTCCCTAAAATCCAAAGCATGCCATTGAGTCAGCTCTGACTTACAGCGACCCTATAGGACAGAGTAGAACTGCCTGATAAAATTCCCAAGGGGCACCTGGTAGATTCAAACAGCCAACCTTTTAGTTAGCAGCATTCACACTTAACCACTATGCTACCAGGGTTTCCTCAGAGGTACAAATAGCTAACACAGTCAACTACTCACCGAAAGGTTAGAGGTTCAAGGCTCAGGACCACCCAGGATCACCTTGGAAGAAAGCTCTGGTGATCTGTTTCCAAAAAAGAACAAATCAACCACTGAAACCCCTGTGAAGCACGCCTCTACTCTCACACACATAGAGTCATGATGAGTTAATATCAACTTGGCAACTGGTTTTGGTTTTTACAGGTGTGTGCTTTATCTCATGTGGTCCTCAGAGCGACCCTTGGGTAAGTCAACAAGGCAGATAGTTCTTATTCCTGATTTATAGTGAGGAAAAACACATATTATTGATGGACTTTTTATGGTTTGCACAAGGACGTGGTATCTTGACCTTGAACTCAGGCCATGTAAGATATGACTACAATTAACTGAACCTAATTTATTTGGAGAACAGTGAACAGGTTTGGAGAATAATGATACAAGTAGTTCCCATCCCTAACTCGTTGTCATAGAGTCAGTTCAGCTCATTGTGACCCCATAGGACAAAGTAGAGCTGTCCAATAAGGTTTCCAACGAGCACTGGTGAAGCAGTGGTTAAAGCACATGGCTACAACTGAAAGGTTCAAACCTACCGGCCACCCATAGGAGAAAGACTTGCAATTGGTTTCTGTAAAGATTACAGCCTTGCAAAAGCTGTGGAGTGGTTCTACTCTGGCTTTACAGGTTATAGTGAGTCACTGCAGCACCAGGGTAGCTGAAATCATTCAACCTTGTTCCTGTAAGTCTTCTGTGAAGTATTTGTCCTCAAGCCATTTAATATTGTGATTTAACCATGAAATGAATGTGTATCTTTTCTTGTAACTAGATTGTAAACTTTGGATGGAAGTATTACCAGCCAAAACTTACCTAAAGGAGCCTTGATTCACAGTGGCTCAAGTGCATGGCTGCTAGCTCCTTCATGGAGAAAAATGTGAAAGTCTGCTTCTGGAAAGATTTACAACCTTGAGAACCTTATTGGGAGTTCTGTTGTGTCCTGTAGGGTTGCTATGGATCAGAACTGGGGTGACAATAATGGGTTTGATTTTGGTGTTTACTCCCTAGTTGAGTATATAATAGCAGGGAACCAGAAGTGCCAGAATCCCATTCAGCCACGCTATGTGTAGTCACTGAAGTGAGACAATGGCCATGAAACAGAAGCCCGGAGAATCCTGGTATTCCCTGGAGTTTTGACCCTGACCCAGTACAAACAAACAAACAAACAAACACAAATGAACAGAAAAATCTTGTCCACTGGACTAAACTCTATGTCATGGATTGAATTGTGCCCCCCGCAAACACAGGTGTAGCCATGTGACCATGATTCCCTGTGTTCTGTGATTGTCCTCCATTGCGTGATTGTGCTGTGCTATATGTTAAAGGATTAGGGTGGGACTGTAAATCCCTTCAGATCACCTCCCTGCTCCACTGTAAAGGGAGTTTCCCTAGAGTGTGGCTTGCCCCACCCTTAATGCTTGCATTAAAGGAAAGAGAAGCAAGCAGAGAATTGGGTACCTGACACCATTTTGAAAGCAGTACCGGAAGAACAGAGCATCCTTCAGACCTGAAGTTCCTGTGCCAAGATGCTCCCTGGACAAAGACTGATGCAATGTCTCTAGAGCTGACAGATGGGAAAGCCTTCTCCGGGGCGAACATCCTGAGTTTGGAGTTGTAGCCTACCAGACTGTGTAAGAATAAGCTTTCCTTTGTTAAAGCCATCCACTTTGTGGTATTTCTGTTAGAACAGCCCTAGCTGACTAAAACACTGTATAACTCAGAGACGACGTGTGAAAATATGTTGTTTCCTATGGTAATTAGTCCCGAGTGATTTAAATAGCTCAGAGCCAGACAAGTCACGTGGCCCTGGAACTTCTCCGTTTTGTGGGATTCAGAAACAAGCTGATTCAACTGACACCATGCGAAAGGGAAACAGAGAAAGGAACGAGAGCATGTTTGGCTGTGTTTAGCCTAAACAGAAAGCCAAGAGAAGTGTGTCTGGGAGAAATGGTTGGGTTTCTGTCTCAGTTTTTGTAGCCTGCAATAACAAATTTCCACAAAGCAGGTGGCTATAAAGAACAGAAATTTATTGTTGCACAGCTGTGGAGGCTAGAAGTCCAAATCAGGGTCTCAGCTGTGTTGATTCCTTGTGGTGGCTTGGAGGCAGGAAGAGTTAGTCCCATGCCACTTTCATAGCTTCCAGTGGCTGCTGGCAATCTTTGTGCCTTTGCTTGTAGATGTACCTTCCTATGCCATCTGTCTTTCTCCTGTCTGTGTGGCTCTATCTCAGTGCCTGTCCTTCACTTTTATAAAATATAACTTATAAAGCATTAGAATTGGGTATCACCACAGTCCTGTATGGCTAATTTAACTGATAGCGTTTGCAAAAAAAAAAAAATCCTGTTTCCCTAAACCAGTTCACATGCACAGCACAGGTGCATGCAGGGATTGGGACTTAAACATACCTCACTGGGGGGCACAGGTCAGTCCCAAGGTTATCCTAATGTGTGGGAGGAGGTTTAGTCCTTCTTGACTGGCACGAGAAAGGACAGAAGGGGAGACTCCCACCTGTGTGTACTCCCTTTGTCACTTCCTTCAAAGTGGAACATCTAGACGACAGCCCCAAAGAGATCCTAGAATAAACCAATCAAATCAGCTCTTGAACTTCCCCCAAACCTGGGACCTTTGTCTTCTATTGCTTTTTGTTCCCAGTCAGATCACCGAAGTAGAGGACAAGGGATCCCCCCTTGACTTACTGGGACATTGATGAAAGTAATTGATGTGCTTCAGTTTCTTCATCTGTAAGATGAAGGACGTTATTGATGTCAACTCTGAGTTCATTCCTGCTCTAAATGATTCCAGATGGGCAGGAATTCATTCACTACTTTTGGATAAATGTGAAACCCCTGGGACTCACCTTATCTAACAGATGGAACTGGAGCTTTGGCCAAGTACACTGTGCCCATAAGTAACCAGAGTCCTGGGAAACAAATGATTATGGGTAATTGTACTTTATGGTTGCATAAGATACAGTTTTAGGCATCTGGTACTGCTCTAACAGAAACGCCACAAGTCTATAGCTTTAAAAAGACAAAAGTTTATTCTCACACAGTCCAGTAGACCATAAAGTCCAAGTGGAGAGTGCTTGATCCAGAGGAAGACTTTCCCTCTTTGTCGTCTCTGGGGGAAAGTCCTTGTGTTGCATCAGTCTTTGGTCAGGAAGCACCTTGGCACAGGAATCTCAGGTCTCAAGGCCATGGGCTCTTTCTGGTGCTACTTTCTAGATGGTATGAGGTTTCTAATGCTCTGCTTGCCTCCCTTTCCTTATATCTCTTGTTGGATGAAAGGATAAAAGGTGGTACAAGCCACACTCCAGGGAAACTCTCTTTACTTTGGAGCTGGGAGATGACCTTTGGAAGTCTGTTACAGTCCCAACCTAATCCTCTAACATAATACACTCTATTAACCACAGGCAGAGATTAGGATTTATAGCAGGGACCAATCATGAAATGGAGGACAAGCACAAAATATTGAGAATGATGACCCTGGGGCAGACACAGTTCAATCCATGATAGCCAGATAGATACCTCTTTTTCCATTTCCAAAACATGTTGAAGAGACACAAAATATGAAACGTTCTTCTGTCCAAGCTTTATACAGAGACTTTGTTACACATGCTTTTATCCCTCTCTTGTTCCCTCTACCTTCCTTCTTCCTTTCCCCTCTTCACTCCTGAACTAAATTTTGGGTAGGGTCGATCACTCTTTTCGCCGTTCTTAGATAACAAACGTTCCACTTACTACACTCAGTCCTTTTAGAGTCATTTGAGTCATTTTAGAGCGATTTTGTTTGCTACAGTTTACAGCTGGTTAAGTGTATTAGCTCCCTAACCCCTTAGGTGATTTGGCTGAGTTCAGTTTGAAAACTAGAAGCTTGCCAAACACCCATGAGGTTCCTTTTGTCTTAGGAGGAAGAGGGCAGACAGCCTGCCTTCAGCGGGGTTCAGCCCCAGGGTTGATCCTTGCTCTCCTGAGGCTCTTTCACCAGGGTGCACCTCCATCTACTGCACTCAGGACAGGTACAGAGCTGCCCCTTTAGCGCAGCTCCTGTTTGCCAGCTCGGCTCCCCTTTAGGCCACATTACCTCTCCAGGCAGTCCTCTGGTGAGGATTTGAGATCACAGCAAGCTAGCTGGTTCCATGGGGTCCACCTAGAGCCCTGCGTCATGCATAGCAGTTCAGTTCCCTCCCCTGAAGGCCTTCTCTTCTAGGCCACCACAGTTGACCCCAGGCAGCCTCTTGACTATAGCAGGTTCTAGCCTCAGTGTGACACTGATTCTTGGTACTCCAGAAACTCTTCAAGGCACAGGGAAACCGCTCTGGGCTTGAAGCCTCTCAGCGGGTTAAGGGAAACCATACTCTTCCCCTTGTTCATGCTCATGGGTCTGGGTGGGTGGGTAGCAAGAAAGAAGGACCCTCCTCACAACAAGATTTGTTATACAACACTTTAACAACTTATCAAAGAAGTTCCTTCTCGCCTTTTTCCCTTAATCCTTACGTATTATACCCTCTACAGAAGTAATGGGTCATAAAACCCACACCAAATCCATTGCCACTGAGTCAACTCCAACTCATAGTGACCTTACAAGACAGGTAGAACTGCCCCCATAGGGTTTCCATGGCTATAAACCTCCTGAAGCAGACCACCACATTTTCTACCTGCTGAGTGGCTAGTGGGTTTGAACCACTAACCTTTCAGTTAGCAGCTGAGTGCTTAGCCACTGCATCACTAGGACTCAATAGATTGTAAGGTCCCCAAAGTAGCTTTCAGATGCCTCTGTGACAAGTCCTACATAGGATTTCAAATATCTTCCTTTAGAACTGGGAAACCCTGATGGCATAATGGTTAAGTGCTACAGCTGCTAAGCAGAAAGTTTGAATCTACCAGGTGCTCCTTGGAAACTCTATGGAGCAGTTCTACCCTGTCTACAGGGTTGCTGTGAGTTGGAATCCACTTGACAGGACTGAGTTTCACTTTCATTGCTTTAGAACTATGGGGTTAACCATATAACCATATAACATGATGTGTGTTATTTGACTTGCAGAAACTGGGGCTCCACTTAAAACTGAAAGGAAAAAAAATGATTCTCACATCCTGTTACACATACCTAGCACACAATAAGACCTTAATGTTATTTTTATGTGATAAAAGAAGGAATACTTAATGATCCATGAGACACCTGAGGATCTTGCTGTGTGCCACTTTAAAGAGTGAGACTTGGGCTAAAGCTTGACTGAACTCTGACATAACGAGGATTCTTTGCCTTGCTTTGGTTTTTACTCTATCACACATATGAGTTTGTTTCTTCTGTCATTAAGTCCATGAAGGAAGATTGCAAATGATATTTGTAAAGAGGTTGCCAGTCTGCTTTATTCTGGTTATTCTGGATGTGTGACAGAATCACACTTTATGGCTAATATGTTAACATTTTCTTATTTGATAAAATTGCAGTCTCCTCTAATACTCTTGTAGTATCTCCCAAAATTCGAAGGGAAAAACAAAGCAAAAAAACTTAGGAATAGTTTCTCCTATTTGTACAGAACAGATGGAAGCATGTGTGCTTTGGAACCAAAATTCACATTAATAGTGTTTTCAAGTGAATTCAACAAACATGTATTGAATACAAACCATAAGGCAGACATACAACAATTAACAAGGTGACACCATCCCTTCTCAGAGCTTACTAGTGATGATGGAAGTGGGGAATTACAACCATATAAATAAACACAGGTACAGTAGGCACTTCCCACTAGGGAACGAACCCCAGAATCCAAAGCAGATTTCCTCAGATGTACACAGCATCATAACATTTTCCGTCACTTTTGTCACTCACTAACAGTCCTCAGAGGAGGGATATGTGATGCTAAAGTCTCTCAGGTTAATCCCGTAGCCCACTTTATCTTTGCTGAGAATCAGTACAATAATTATGCTCTGAACTCTTTCCGTGTTTTCTACTGCTTCTTCTGTTTTTGTTTTTTCAGCAGTGGATGATGGTGGTAAGAATCTCAGAATATCTTTTTTTTTATTTTTGAAGAATAAATTCACCAGATACAGAATTCTAGATTAATAGACTTTTTTTTTTTTTTTTTTGAGCACTTTGATGATGCTATTCCATCATTTTTGGGTTTACATTGTTTATGATTAAAAGTTAACAAATAATTCATGGTTTTATTCCCCTACTCATTGAGTCTTTCCCTCTGTCTGTTTTTAAGATTTGTCATCAATTTTCAGAAATTTTATGACAGTGTATACCAAAAACAAAGTCAGGGCCGTTGAGTCAGTTCTGACCCGTAGCAACTGTATACTGACCCCCACAGAGTTTCCAAGGAGCACCTGGTGGATTTGAACTGCTGACTTTGATTAGCAGCCATAGCGCTCAACCACTACTCCACTAGGGTTTCCTACAATGTACAGTTTCATGTTTATCCCAAGTGGAGTTTGAGTTTCTTGAATCTGTGGAAAATTTGGGAAAACTTTGGCCATCATTTCTTCAAATATTCTTGTTGAGCCACCCACTCCTCCGTATTTCTTGGATTTCAGTCTCGTATGTTAGATTACTTGACGTTGACCCCGTGGTCACTGAGGTTTTGCTAATTTTTTTTCATCCATTTTCTCTGTTTTCTTCAGTTTGGATAGTTTCTATTACCTTGTTTTTAAATTCACTTCGTTTTTTCTTCTGTGGTATCTAATCTGTCATTAAGCCCACCCTTTTTTTTTATAACATGTATTTTTCCACTGTAGAAGTACCAATTTGTTCCTTTTTAAACTTTACATTTCTCTGATTTTCATGTTTTCCTTTAAATCTTTAGTTTTATAATATCCTCCAATAACACCCATTTTAGAGGTCTTATCTGATAATTCATCATTCTTGCATCTTTTTCTATTGCCTGATTTTTCTTCTGATCATGGGTCACTGTCATGTATTGAATTATGTTGCCCCCAAATGTAGCAATTTTGGTTGGCCTGATTCCCAGTGTTGTGTGGTTGTCCCCCATTTTGTGACTTTCCTAGGTTGTAAATCCTGATCTCTGATTGTGGTTAATACGGCAAGCTGTGATTATGTTAAAAAGGATTAGGGCAGGACTGTAACACGCTGACTAAGGTTACTCCAACATAAAGGGACTTTCCCTGTGATGTGGCTTTCACCACCTTTTATCCTTTTATCCCACAAGAGATAAAAGGAAAAGGGGAGCAAGCAGAGAGTTGGGGACCTCATAGCATCAAGACAGAATGGTGTGTCCTTTGAACCTGAGGTTCCTGTGCTGAGATGTTTCAAGGCTAAGGGAAGACTGATGATGAGAATCTTCCTCCAGTACCAACAGAGAGAGAAAGCCATCACCTGAAGCTGATACCCTGAATTTGGACTGTAGCCTACTGGACTATGTGAGACTAAACTTCTCTTTTTTCTCTTTTTTAAAGTCAGCCTCTTGTGATGTTTCTGTTATAGCAGCGCTAGACGACCAAGTCAGTCACATACACCTGCTTTACTGGTCTAGTAATTATGGATTGACTGTTGAGTTCGCATTGTTGAGTGTCTGCATTGTTGTCTTCCTTCGAAGAGTATTTTTCATTGATAAAATATATATAATATAAAAATACCTTCATACCCACAGTGCTGTGCAACCATCACTGCTTTTTTTCCAAAACTCTCTCATCATCCTAAATCAAAGTTTTGTACACTATTAGTCATAGGCCACATTTTCCTGCCCCCAGCCTGTGATAATCACCAATTTACTTTCTGTCTTTATGCATTTGCCTGTTTTAAACATTTTTTTTCAGTGGAATCATAACATTTTGCCCTCTTGTGTCTGGCTCACTTCATTTAGCAAAACATTTTCAAGGCTCGTCCATGCTGAAGAATGTGTTACAACTTCATTCTTTTTTATGACATAATAATATGGCATCACACACATTATGTTTTCCATTCATGTGTTGATAAACACTTGGATTGTTGCCACCTTTTGACTATCGCAAATAACGCTACAATGGATGTTGGTGTACAAGTGTCTGTTTGAGTCCCTGTTTTCAAGCCTTTTGAGTAAACCCAGGAGTAGAATTGCTGTACCATAGGATAATTCTATGTTTAACTTTTTGAGTATCTGCTAAACGGTTTTTCACAGCAGCTGTACCATTTAAGGGAAAATCCTGGTGGTGTAGTGGTTAAGAGCTATAGCTGCTAACCAGAAGTTCAGCACTTCCAATCTACCAGGAACTTCTTTGAAACCCTATGGGGCAACTATACTGTGTCCTATAGGGTCACTAAGAGTCAGAATCTACTAAAAAGCAACAGGTCTTTGGTTTGGTACTGTTTTACATTCCCACTACATCTTTACTAACACTAGTTATTTTCTATTTTTAAAATACTAACTCTCCTGTTGGGTGTGAAGTGGTATCTTATTATGGTTTTGATTTGCTTTTCCCTAACTGCCAGTTATATTAAGGATCTTTTCCTATGCTCATTGGCCATTTGGATGTCTTCTCTGGAGAAGTAACCAAATTCTTTGTTCACTTTTTCATGGGTTTGTCATTTTGTTGAATTGAGTTACAGGAGTTCTTAATATATTTAGAAATTAAACCCTTATTAGATATGTTATTTTCAAATATTATCTACCACTCTGTAGGTGATCTTTTCACTTTTTGGATGATGCCTTTTGCTGCATAATTCTTTTTTTTAAATGAAGTTCACATTATCTGGTTTTTTTTGTAGCTCATGCTTTTGGTGTTGTATCTAAAACTTCACTGTCAAGTACAAGTTCCTGAAAGTTTACCCCTATGTTTTCTTCTAAGACTTTTCTAGTTGTAGCAGTTATATTTAGGTCATTGATCAAATTTGACTTAGTGTTTGTATATGGTATGAGGTCAGGTTGAATTTTATGTTGACAAGCAGTTAATTTATCTATGTTTGATTATTTTAAAGTGTATGTTAAAACTTTGGTTGGGTAGATCTACAGTATCTTTTCCTTTAGGTCTTTTAGGATTCACCTTTCTGGAGTCTCTGTTGCTCAGCTAAAGTATTCAGCATTGCCTCTCTCTACTGGCTGATCATAACACAAACATTTCCAAATCTACGCAAGCTCTGACAGCTGTTAAACCCTGACGGTGGCTTTAACCTGGGTAGCTGTTCTTTCCCCAGCCTTATGATATCACACACTACACATGAACTGCTTAGTATTTTGCAGATCTCTCTGAAGACTTATGGAACCATTTCTTAATACATCTTTCTCTTTTTCTTTGCACTGAAGATCCCACCCAACTTACTCTCCTTAAGCTCCAATTTCTACTTTCCCAGCACAGCCACGCTGCTGTGTTGTGCTTGATAGCACCTTATGGTTATCGAATTCAGTGAATGCCTCAGGGCAGAAAGCCAGAGATATTACACAACTCAGCTCATTTTTCCTTTCTCTTGGGACTTACAGGGGCTCTGGTCCTGTACTGATGACTTCCCAGTATTTGAAAACTTACGTTTATTTGTTTTGTCTACTATTCTAATTGTCTATAGTGGAAAGACTAGCAAAGTATCAGTTATTATGTCATAGCATGAAGCAGATCACTGTGTTGTATTTTTTATGGAAATTAAAACTATCTCCCTGATGGCATAGTGGTTAAGGGCTACAGGTGCTAACCAAGAGGTAGGCAGTTAAAATCAAGCATTCCTTGGAAATTATGAGCAGTTCCACTCTGTCCTGTAGGGTCACTATGAGTCACAGTTCACTCGATAGCAGTGGGTTTCAGACTATCTGAGTATCTAGATGGTACAAATGCACTTGACTGTTATTTAAAAGCCTAGAAGTTTGAGTCTTTCCTGAGGCTGCTCAGAAGAAAGGCCTCCTGACCCGCTTCTGAACAAAATCCTGTGGAGCACAGCTCTGCGCTGACACGTGGGGTTGTCCCAAGTTGGAGTCCACCCGAAGGGGACTTGTTAAAACTGTCTGAAATAATGGCTCCAAGTGGCTACAATTATTCCCCACCCTGTTCCACACCCATTCTGATGTGAAATTACAGCTTCACTCATCAAGACAGAATCCATTTACCTTTCCTTTTAATTTGGCATGGTGACCTGTTTTAATCAGTAGAATGGAGGGAAGTGACTTTGTTAAACCTCAAGAGACTATGTATGTTTCTGTTTACTCTTTTTATAAAACACATTCTACTGTGAATTAAGAACAATGTTACAACCTATATCATTTTGCCATGTAACTCCCAAAAATTTCACTGCTATTCTATTGGATCCGACTCGACGGCACTTGGCTGGCTTGGCATTCTATTCTGGCTGCCCCCTCCACCCTCCACCCTCCATGTGACAGCATGATTCCCCTTTTATCTGGAACTTATCTTGACCTTTTGGTCAAGGTCTGCCCAACCCTCACCCAGTCATCTTGGCTCCAGCAAAGAGACTCTCAGACAACCCAGTGTGTATATTTAAATATTTGTTCATCTCCAGTCTCACTCTGTTTTGTATAGTTCAGTTCAGTCTTTGTCTGGCTAGCTGGCCCCAGTGCTAGATGTAGTTTGGGGTTGTCTGGGGCCACACTCTCAGGGGGCCCTCCATTCACAAGGACCATCAGGTGTGCTCTTCTGGTAGAGCTCTAGCTCTGTGCTCTACTCCATCACCTGCTATGTCCAGGGCTTCATTCCCTATACCCAGTCCAGGCTGTCATTGGTGGTGGCAGGGCACTATGTAGGTCTTCTGGTCCTATGCTGAAGCAGACAGTTCATACGGCCTTTTCCATCTGGTGGGCTCAAATTTTCTACCTGTTCTCGATGTCTACCATTTACCTTTGGTCCAGGTGGATTAGGACCATTTGGTGCACTTTAGATAGCAGCTTTTCAGCTTTTAAGAGCCCAGATGCCACTCACCCAGGTGAAATACAGAGCATTATCTTGAGAGAGAGAGAGAGAGGAAAAAAAACTTAGGAATTCCAATTAGTCTGGATGTGCCCTGAGAGCATAGTCCCCTGTTCCCAGACCCTGTTTTGTGTCCTTCCAAAGCCATGGGCCACATTAAGGGAACAACTTGGTTTTGAAGTTGAGTAGTTGTGGGTACCCCACTTCTAGTGCATGCTGTCACATCCTATGCCCGACTCTAATCCTAACAACTGCCAAATTTGTAAAAATCTCTCTGCCTACCTCCTCTCCATAGAATGGAGCCACTTCTTCCATTTCTCAACCCAGTGTGTATATTTAAATATTTGTTCATCTCCAGTCTCACTCTGTTTTGTATAGTCCAGTTCAGTCTTTGTCTGGCTAGCTGGCCCCAGTGCTAGATGTAGTGTTTCTCAAAAATAGACTGATGTCCCTGAAAGGCTGTTTTGGACTTTCTGGGTCATGCTGTGTTTGTGTATTCACCATGAGTTATTTGTTCTGCTCTGGAAAGCTAAGAGCTTTTCCTTCTTCTTTGGAAACAGCTGAGAATTTAAACTAAGCAAGAATAAAGGATCAACTGCAAAAGGTTATTTGCAGTAGTTGGCACTGAATCATTGATGATGTCCGCTCTAACAATCAGGGTCAGAACAGTGGCTTCTCTTTGCCCAAATGCATCAAGAGTGCACAGATATCACAGGGCTCTGATGTACACAGAACTACATTAAAAGATCCAGGATGACAGGGTGGGAAGTTAGATGATACCAAGACCAGGGCTTTGTTGCTAGGCTTGGCTGAATTGAATCCATGGCTTTACCATTCATTAAGTTTTGCTTATGAAAAGGATACCTTACTTTCCTGAATCCACTTCTTAATCAACAAAACAGGAAGAACAAAACAAAACAGTACCTTACTTTCCTGAACCCATTTCCTAATCAACAAAACAGGAAAAACAAAACAAAACAGAACACAGTGTGGTAGATTGTATGATTGGACAAAAGATCCACTATCATTCCTGGGGGTCCATTTCCTTGTTGTGCTCTTCTCTGTGAGAGGATTATACATCACTACATTGTTGATGCAGGGATGGTCATGTGATTTTCTTTGGCAAATGAAGAGTTACAGTTTTGTTTGTTTTTTAAATTGTGATTAAATGAAAGTATACAATCTAAATCAATGTTGCATACCCGCCTACTTGCAACTCCATCTGCTCTCCTCACCCAGTGACAGCACATTACATCTTTTGCTGTTGTGGACAGTGCTGCAATAAACATTCATGTGCACGTAACTGTTCATGTTACCACATTTATTTCTGTAGGATATATTTCTAGCACTGGAATTGCTGGATTATATGGTAGTTCTATCTTTAGCTTTTTAGAGAAGCACCAAATTGTTTTCCAAAGAGGTTGTACCATTTTGCATTCTCACCAGCTGTGTAGGAGAGTTCTAATTTCTCCATAGCCTCTCCAGCATCTGTTGTTTTGTGTTTTTTGGATTATTGCCAACCTCACTGGGTGAGATGGTATCTCATTGTAGTTTTGATTTGGAATCCTCTAGTAACTAATGATCGTGAGCATTACTTCATCTCTCTTTTGGCTGCCTGGATGTCTTTTTGGTGGAGTGTCTGTCCATTCCTTTGCCCATTGCTTAATTGGGCTATTTTGTCTTTTTCTTGTTGATATTTTGCAGTACCTTGTAGGTTATGAAAATCAGATGTCCATCCAACTTGTAGTTGCCAAACATTTTTCCCATCTGTTGGTGTGTTTTCACTCTTTTGATAAAATCTTTGAATGAGCATAAGTGTTTGATTGTTAGTGGTTCCTGTTCATCAATTTTCTCTTCTATTGTTCATGCATTGTTGGTCAGATTTTGTAGTCTGTCTAAGCTGTATATTAGAACTTCCATTGTTGACCCTATTTTTCTTTGTGTGATCTTTATCTTCTTAGGTTTGATATTTAGGTCTTTGATCCATTTTGAGTTAGTTTTTGCGTATGGTGTGACATACGGGTCTTGTTTCAGTTTTCTGCAGATGGATATCCGATTTTGCCGCACTGCTTGTTAGAGAGACATTTTATCTCAGTTTAGTACCTTTGGGACTTTGTCAAATATCAGCTGTTCATAAGAGGATGGTTATATTTCTGGAATCTCAATTTTTTTCCATTAACCTATATGTCTCTTTATGTATGAGTACAAGGCTGTATTGACTATTGTGGCAGTGTAGTAGGTTTTAAGGTTAGGTAGCATGAGATTTCCCACTGTGCTCCTCTTCTTCAGTAGTGCTTTACTTATCCAGGATTTTTTTCCTTTTCCAAGCAAAGTTGGTGATTTGTTTCTCCATTTCATTAAAAAATGACACTGAAATTTGATTTGGGGTTACATTTTACATGTAGATCACTTTAGGTAAAGTAGGCATTTTCACACTGTTAAGTCTTGTTATCCATGAGCGAAGTAGGTTTCTCTACTTATGTAAGTCTCTTGGTTTCTTGCAGTGAGGTCTTGTAGTTATCTCTGTATAGGTATCTTATTTCTCTAGCTAGATTTATTTGTAGGTTTTTTATCTTCTTGGAGGCTGTAGTAAATGGTATTGATTGGATGATTTTCTTTGATGTTCTCTTTTCTGGTGTAAAGGATTCCTACTGATTTGCTTCTGTTTGTCTTACATCCTGATACTTTTCTGAGCTCTTCTATTTGTTCCAGTAGTTTATTTATGTATTATTTAGGGTTCTCTGTGTATACAATTATATCATGTGTAAATTGGGAGATTTTTACTTTGTCTTTGCCCATGCAGATGCCTTTTATTTCTTCGTCTTGTCTGATTACTCTGGCCAGAACCTCTGGCATAATGTTGAATAGAAGTGGTGAGACTGGGCAACCTTGTCTAGTTCAGGCAGAACTCTTTCAGTCTCTCTCCATTCAGGATAATGTAGGTGGTTGGCTTTGTGTAGATACCCCTTATTGCACTGAGGAGTTTCCCTTCTGTTCATATTTTCCTGAGAATTTCTAACATGAATTGGTGTTGGACTTTGTAAAATGCCTTTTTTGCATCAGTTGACTTAATCAGGTGGCTCTTATCCGTTGTGTTTATGTGGTTGATCACATTAATTGTTTTTAAGATTTTGAACCAGCCCTGCATCCCTGGTGTGAATCCAAATTAGTCATGATGAATTATTTCTTTGATATGTTGTTGGATTCTACTGGCTAGGATTTTGCTGAAGATTTTTGCATCTGGGTTCATGAGTGCAATTGGTCTTTAATTTTCTTTTTTTTGTGAGATCTTTCCCTGGCTTTGTATCAGGATTATGCTAGCTTCATAGAATGAATTTGGGAATATCCTCTCCTTTTCTATGCTGTGAAATAGCCTCAATAGTATTGAAATTAACTCCTCTCTAAAAGTTTGGTAGAGTACTCTGGTGAAGCCATCTGGGCCAGGACATTTTTTGTTTGGCACTTTTTTGATGACTTTTTCAATCTCTTCTTTTGTGATGAGTTTATCACATTGTTCTGCTTCTCTTTGTGATAATTTTGGTAGGCAATGTGATCCTAGAAATTCATCCATTACTTCAGGGTTTTCAAATCTGTTAGAGTATAGCTTGTCATAGTACTCTGTTATAATACTTTTGATTTTGATTGGCCTTGTTGTTACATTTCCCACCTAATTTCTTATTCCGGTTACTTGTTTCCTCTCCTTGTTTTCTTTTGTAATTTAGACAATGGTTTATCAATTTTGTTGATCTTTTCAAAAAACCAGCTTTTGGTTTTGTTAATTCTTTCAATTGTTTTTCTATTCTCTAATTTGTCTAGTTCTGCTCTAATCTTTATTATCTGTCTTCTTCTGGAGCCCTAGGGTTTTTTTTTTTGTTGTTGTTGTTGTTTTGTTTGTTCTCTTTCTACTTGTTCAAGTTATAGGGTTATTTCTTTGATTTTGGCCCTTTCTTCACTCTGGCTGTATGTATTTATAGAGATAGACTGTCTTCTGAGCATTGCTTTTGCTGTATGCCATAGGTCCTGGTAGAATGTGTTTTCATTTTCATTTGATTCCATAAATTTCTTTATTGTGTCTTTGATTTCTTGTACAACCCGTGAATTTTTGAGCAAGGTGTTTTTCAGTTTCCATTAGTTTGAATTTCTACCTGTATTTTTTCTGCTATTCATTTCAACTTTTATGACCTTATGGTCTGAGAAGATGCTTTGCAATAATTCAGTAGTTTGGATTTTACTGAGACTTGCTTTATGACCCATTATGTGGTCTGTTCTGGAGAATGTTCCATGTGCATTGGAAAAAAAGGTATATTTATCTGTTGATGGGTAAAAAGTTCTATATATGTCGATGAGGTCTAGTTGGTTAATTGTCACAATAAGATTCGTATCTTCACCAAGCTGTTTTCTGGGTGATCTGTCCATTACTTAATGTTGAGTGTTGAAGTCTCCTACTATTATTGTAGAGTGATCTACCTCATTTTTTTTTTATTATGACTCAGTGAAAATGTATATTCCATACAAATTTACATGTCCACTTATATGCAACTTCCACTGCTCTCCCTTCCTGGTGACAGCACACTATTCCTCTCTGCTCCATACATGTCTCATCCTCCCAACAGTCTCCCTTCTCCTCCTGTCCACCTACTCTCCTTCCTCCAGCCAGATGTCAACAGGATGATATTCTATAGATGTATAGAACCATAAAGTGCATCCAGTATATGGTCACTCTGCTTCGCCAAGTCCAATCCATTTGTGTCCGAAGAGTGGACCTTCGTTATGATTTATGGGCAAGGACAACATCAGGACAGGGGCCATGCTCCCAAAGGAATCCCGAAACCGCTGGACCATCAATTGAGGTCTTTTAGTGGAGATCTCTGGGTGCACCCCTTTTTATTCTTGTGTTGCCAGTGAGACTCAACATAGTGAGCTCCATCATGGCTATCACTGGTGGTGGCTGGGCACCACATTTTAAAGGAATCAATTCTTCTTTCTGCCTTGTTCATTCTCCAGCTTTCACATGCATATGATACAGTTGGACATATCATGGCTTGGGTCAGGTGTACCTTAGTCTTCAAGGTGACATATTTATTTTCAATATTTTACAGAAGTCCTTACAGCAGATTTTCCCAATGCAACATGCCTTTTTACTTATTGACTGCTACTTCCATGGGCATTGATTGTGGTATGAAGTAAAATGAAATCCTTGGCAACTTCAATCCTTTCTCCATTTATCATAATGTGGCTTACTGGTCCAGCTGTGAGGGTTTTTGTTTTCTTGTTACTGAGGTGGAATCCATACTGAAGACTGTGATCTTTGATCTTCATCAGTGTCTCACATCTTCATTTCCAGCAAGGAAGGTGGTGTCATCTGTGTAACGCAAGTTATTATGGAGTCATCCACCAATCCTGACACCTTGGTTTCCATATAATCCTGCTTCTTGGATTATTTGCTGAGCATACAGATTGAAAAGATACGGTGAAATAATATAACCCTGATGCACACCTTTCCTGAATTTAAACCACGCAATGTCCCCTTGTTCTGTTCACACAACTGCTTCTTGATTCATGTACAGGTTCTTTAAGAGTACAATTAAATGTTCTGGAATTCCCATCCTCTGCAGTGTTAGCCATAATTTGTAATGATTCGCACAGTCGAATGCTCTTGCCTTGTCAATGAAACACATGTAAACATCTTTCTGGTATTCTCTGCTTTCAGCCAAGATCCCTCTGACAACATAAGGATATTCTTGGTTCCATATCCTCTCCTGAGTCCAGCTTGAATTTCTGGCAGTTCCTTGTCAATATATTGTTGTGGTTGCTTTTGAATGGTCTTGAGCAACGTTTTACTTGTGTGGGATTCGCTGGCCTCCACAATTTTTTTTCCTTCCCTTTTTTATGATTGAATGAAAATGTACATTCCCATACAAATTTACATACCCACCTAGATGCAGCTCCCAATGCTCTCCCTGCCAGGCAACAGCACACTCCTCTCTGCTCCATGCGTGTCTTATCCTCCTAACAATCTCCTATAGATGCATAGAACCATAAAGTGCACACATCATATGGTCATTCTGTGCTGCCAAGTCCAATCCATTCCTGTCTGAGAGTTGACCTCAATTATGATTTACAGACTGGGGCAGCATCAGGGCCTGGGGCCACACTTCCAGGGGAACTCTGAGGCCCATGGACCATCAATTGTGGTTTTTTAATGGAGATCTCAAGGTGCACCCCTTTTTTATTCTTGTGTTGCCCATGAGACTCAACTTTGTGAGGTCCATCACGGCTATCACTGGTGGTGGCCGGGCAGCATTCAGTTCTTCCGGTCACAAGTCGATGTAGTCAACCACTCACGTGGGTCTCTCTGACTTCTGGGTTCTCTTTCCCCCATGTCATTTTAGTCAGTGGTGATCATCGCTCCTGCTAAGTTGGAACTATTTGCTGTACCCTCAGATGGCAGCTTGGCAGCTTTTAAGACCACAGACGCCACTCACCAATGTGGGGTGCAGAGGGTTCTCTTAGCAAAATGCTAGTTGTGCCAATTGGCCTCTATTTCCCGGACAGCATGGCTCCCGGCCCCTGGCCCCTGACCCAGCTACTCTGTCTTTGTAATATTGGATTAAGATGGGAGGAGTAATCATGTTATGTTCAAGTCCAGTTAATATTGATCTTCTTTCTAATGTGTGCTGTCCCAGATTTCACCCAACCAAGTTTCTATTAACTAATCTAAATCCTCCCCTCCCTTAAAGCCATCAAAGAGTCTTTTCTTCTATGAATAAGTCTGTTTTTAAGTTCTTATTGTAGGGGTCTCATACAATATTCATCCTTTTGTCGCTTACTACTTTCACTCAACATAATGTCCTCCAGTTGAAAACAGGTTATGAGACATTTCCTAAAATCATATTCTTAATCATTGCATATTGTTCCATTGAGAATATATACCATAGTTTACCTGTCTATTCCTCTGTTGTTGGGCATCTGGGTTGCTTCTATCTTTTGGCTATTGTGGACTGTGCTGCAATAAACATTCGTGTGCATGTATCAGTTGGCATGAATGGCCTTGCATCTGTAGGATATATTCCAAGCAGTGCAATTACTGGGTCTAATGACATATCTAGATCCAGCTTTTTAAGGAAGTGCTAGATTGCTTTCCAAAGAGGTTGCACCATTTTGCAATCCCACCAACAGTGTAGGAGAGTTCCAATTTCTCCACAGCCTCTCCAGCATTTGTTGTGTGTTTTTTGGATCATGGCCAACCTTGTTGGGTGAGATAGTATCTCACTGTAGTTTTGAACTTCTTTAATAGCTAATGATCGAGAGCATGTCTACATGTGTTTTTTGGCTGGACTTCCTCTTTAGCGAAGTGTCTGTCCATCTTCTTTGCCCATCACTTAACTGGATGATTTATCTTTTTTCTGACTGGTATTTTGTAGTATGTTGTTGATTATGGAGATCAGGTGTTTGTATGGTGAGTCAGAGGACTGCTGTCTGACTTGCTCATCTGAGTTTGCCAGCCCCTGTAGCTACATGAGTCAGAAGCCTCCTGCCTGACTCATGAATGGACTTGGGACTTTAGCCTTTACAACCACATGAGCCATTTCCTTGATAAAATCTTTCTCTATACTGGATTCTAACCAGAAGATCCCCAAAGACTGTTTTTCTGTTAATATAACTTTGTGAGTGACTTTTTGTACAATGAATCTCAATATTATTAAGACTGTATCAAAATTGATCTGCAGAAACAATCTAGAAAAAAGAACAAATTTGGTGGATTCATACTTTCCAATTTAAATACTTTCTACAAAGCTACTGTAATCAAGAGGATGTGGTACTTGTATAAGAATAGACATACCAGTCAATGAAAGAGACCTGAGAGCTCAGAAGTAAATTCATACAGTTATTGTGAATGATTTTCAACAAGGGCCAAAACCATTCAATGAGGCAAGAATAGTGTCTTCAACAGATTGTACCAGGACAACTGGATATGCAAGTGTAACAGAATATAGTTGAGCCTCTACCTCCTACCAGGCACAACAATTTACTCATCAGAGACTGCAGATTAAGTGTGCTAAAATTATAAAACTCTCAGCATAAAACATAGTAAAGACTCCTGATCTGAAAGAGAAAAATTGATGTTCCTCAAAATTAAAAGTTTTATACCACAAATGATGCCATCAAAAAAATGAGAACAGAGCCCACATGATGTGAGAAAATTATTTGCAAACCATTTATCTGACAGGAGACATGTATTCACAATCTATTAAGTACTCTCACTATTCAACAATGCAAAAATATGATACATCAAGTAAAAAAGGGCAATGTGTTCAAACAGACATCACTTCAAAGAAGATATATGAATGGACAATATGCATGAAAACATAGTGGACATCATTAATCATTACCAAAAACCCAAACACACTGCCACTGATTCCAACTCAAAAGGACCAGTTAGGACCATGGGACCAGTTAGGACCTGATCCATGGGGCTTCTAATGCATAAATCTTTACAGAAGTGAAGTTCCACATCTTTCTCCTGTGGAGCAGCTGGTGGATTTGAACCACTGACCTTTAGCTTACCAGCTGAATGCACTACCATGGCTCTTTGGTTGCCATCTGGTTGATTCCTACTAATAGCAACCAAAAATAAAAACCAAAAAGAGACTTAACTTCACATCCACTCACTTAAGTAAAAGGAGCCAGTTTAATCTACCAGGTGTTCCTTGGAAATTTTTGGGGGCAATTCTACTTTGTCCTGTAAGGACACTATGAGTTGGAATCCACTTGATGGCAATGGGTTTGGTTCCTCCAGAAGGTGGAGCCTTCTATTGCTAGGCTGCTAGCTAAAAGGTCACTCTTCAAACCCACAAGAAGTTCACAGGAGAAAAGACCTGGTATAAGATCACAACCTGAGAAATCCTATAGGGCAGTGTTGGCTCATACAGTTGCTGCTGGAGTTGGCTCAGTGGCACACAGCATCACTGGGAGAGGTAAAAATAATAGAAGACAGCAAGTGTCAGCAAGAAAGTGGAAAACCTGGAACCCTGACACATCGCTGGTGTCACTAAAACGTTGCTGCTACTTTCCAAAACAGTTTGGCAGTTCCTCAAAATGTTCAGTACAGAGTTGTAACAGGAGCCTGCAGTTTTAGGTAATTACCCAAGATAACTGAAAATATGTATAAAGACTTGTACATGAATGTTCATAGAAGCATTATTCATAATAGCTCTAAAACGGAAACAACCTAAATGTGCATCAGCTGATGAATACAAAAGATGTGGTTTATCTGTAAAGCACAGTGTTGCTCTATAACAAGTAATAAAGTACTGATACATGCTTCAACACTGACAACCTTGAAAACATTATGCAAAGAATCCAGTCACAAATGTTTATACATGTTGTATAATCCCATATATTTGAAATGTCCAGAATAGGCAGAGCTATAGATATGTAACATAGATAAGTGATTGCCAAGAGTTGGTTGCAGAGTAAGAAGATGGCAGTGGAGAGAACAGGGAGTGAATTAAGTGCTGGTAATGCAATGGTTACATGACTAAACATGTACTAAACATTTCTGAATTGTACATTTTAAAATGAATTGTATGGCATATGAGTAACTCAAAAAGCAATGATGGTAGCAGGTTATGAAATGCTTCCTAAAATCAGTATGGTAGCCCTTAGCCACATATGGCTTTTGAACATTTGGAATGTGGCTAGTGTAACAGAAGTACCGAATTCTAATTTATTAAAATTTATATGTACCTTTCCAACGTGGCAGATGGCTACCATATTGGTTACTGCATGTTTAGACCCCCGGATCATTCTTTGTATATCTGTCATAAAATAGTGTGTTGTTAGTTGGGCCAGCATTTATTGTATACAAAGTGATTCAAAAAGTTGAATTCATAATGGCTTAGGCAGACTACAAAATATGACCAACAACACACAAACAGAAAATAAATGGGAACTACTAAGGATCAAACACTTATTCAAAGATTTTATCAAGAAAGTTAAAAGACTACATACAGAATGGAAAAAGATTCTTTGGCAACTACAAGTAAGATCAATGTCTGATTTCCATAATCTACAAGGTACTGCAAATATCAACAAGGAAAAGGTAAATAACTCAATTAAGCAATCAGCAAAGGAGATGGACACTTCACCAAAGAAGACATCCAGACAACCAAAAGACACTTGAGAAAATGCACAGTCATTAGCTATTAGAGACATCCAAATCAAAACTATAATGAGATAGCATCTCACCCCAACAAGGTTGGCAATAATCCAGAAAAAACAAAACAACAAATGCTGGAGAGGCTGTGAAGGGACTGGAACTGTTTTACACCGCTGGTGGAAATGCAAAATGGTACCACCTCTGTAGAAAGCAAGTTGGTGCTTCCTTAAAAAGCTACAGATAGAACTACCATATGAGCCAGCAATCCCACTGCTTGGAATGTATCCTACAGAAATAAACGCGGACACACGAACTGATACATGCACATGAATGTTTATTGCAGCACTGTCCACAATAGCAAAAAGATGGAATCAACCCACATGCCTATCAACAGGTGAAGGGATAAACAAACTATGGTGCATATATGCAATGGAACACTATGTACTGATAAAGAACAATGATGATTTTAGGAAGCATTTCATAACCTGGTTTCAACTAGAAGACATTAAGCTGAATGAAATCAGTCTGCAGAAGGACAAAAAAGGACTTAATAGACTTATGTACATAAGACTCTTTGATGGCTACAAGGGTGGGCACATTTGGCCCCAGGGTGAGGATTGGTCACCAATTAGTCAATGGGTATTTGGTTAGGTGAATGCAGCAACAGCATGCAGTAGAGAGCAGATCAACAACTGGACTATGCCATAAACTGAAAGGTATTCTAAAAACCCAATATTTCAAAGGATAGAGTAGCAAGGACAAAGTATCCTGAGATCATGTTTTCAGGGGATATCAAGGTCAACTGGCATAACTAGTTTTTTGCTGAGTCTTCTGTGCCCCGTATAAAGTGAATGGCATCTAGGGTCTTAAAAGCTAGCAAGCTGTCATCTGAGGTATACCAAATGATCCCAACCCATCTGGAACAGATAAAGACTGAAAACAACAAAGACATAAGGAAGAGTCTAGGAGATAGAAGGACCCATACGAATGGGAGACTGTATCAACGTGAGGCCAGAAAAACCGGATGGTGCCTGGCGACCACCCAAAGCATTCATAAAGGGTTGTAGGGTCCCTGAGGCAACATGGGAAAAGAACTGTGCAGTTCAAGGACTCATTAAAAAATGAGAATTGATGGTCTGACAGCCCGAAGAGTCCTCTGGGAACATGGCCCCTGGACACACTGCTGGCTGTGACCAGAAACCAGTACTGAGGTCAACTCTTCAAACAAGAATGGACTGGACTCAGGGACACAATGTGACCATATGGTGTGTGCACTTCATAGTTTTATACATTTATAGGAAGATGTCCTACTTGTTTCTTTTTAGATGGGAGAAAAGAGGGTGGAGAGGATCATTAAGAGGATACTGTAAGCGCAGCGTGAGGAGGAGGAATGTGCTGTAACTGGGTGAGGAAAACAGATGGAAATGCAGACAGGGAGGCATGCAAAATCGACTTTCACTTAAGAACAAAAACAAAAGCTAATAGCGCAAAAAGTTGTATTGCACAATCATGAATTTTGGGGATCACAGAAATTGGCCAAAAGTGAAATAGGTTTTCGCTTTTGCCTTCATCCTTGTACACATTGTACACTCACTTTACGCATTCATTGTCATTTTGAAAAAAATTTGGAGCATCCATTAACAGCAACAGTTAAAAACTTTTCTGAGACAGTATTAAGACATGGACCTTCTATATTTTTCTATAAATCAATTTCACAACTTATTTTTCACAAACCTATAAAACTGGGAAGTTAGGATGATGTAACTAAGAAATCCCCAAACACAGTAGCTTTAAAAAAGGGTAGCTTACACAGGATAATTCTGGGCAGGAGCTCCACAGCTGATACGGCTAAACAGTGGTACCATGCATTGAAAGGTATCTCCCCTAAAATGTGTTCAGCAATCTGGCTCAGCCATAATTGCAAATATGCAGTTGTCTACCCTTTGGTTATTTGAGATTTTCCTATATGTTGTAAATAATATCATCATGATTTAGTAAGATGGAATAGAGGCAGTTATATTGATGAGGTCTACAAAACTGGATAGTGTTTTAAGCCCACCTCTTTTGAGACAACGAAAAGAGAAACAAGCAGAGAGACACAGGACCTCATACTAAGAAGAAAGTAGTGCTGGCAGCAGAGTCATCATCTGGACCTGACATTCCTGTGCTGAGATACTCCCAAACTAACATAAAATTCACGGCAAGGACCTACTGGACTGTGAGAGAATGGACTTCTCTTTTTTAAGGCCATTACTTGTGGTATTTCTGTTATAGCAGCACTAAACGACTAAAACAGTTTCAGAAACCAAAGTTCGTTCTACCATGTTGTTCCACCGTGCTTGAGTGTAACCCTTAGACACAGGGTTGAAGACATCTTCCAGGACAGCATGAGAGCCACAGGGGAAGAAGACTAGGGAAAGCAAGCCTAACCTTTTAATAAACACTCATCACTATCACACAAATCTTGTGGCCGGAACCAAGTCAAATGGTCGCACATGTTATGAAAGCCTGGAAAGTAGACTTTTTGTAGTTCAGCCTGCCCCCTCTTTTTCCCTCCTCATCCCCTTCCCCTTTCCCTCTCCTTTTTTAAATTTTCTGGATGGTAATGTAAGAAGCTAAAATTTGGGGTCCTCTTATTAAATGAAAAGGGAAATGGATACTGAGTGATACATATCTCTGCCAAATAAAAATGCTGTGGTTCCATGCTAACACAGGATGTCTGCCTTAGAATTGGAAAACTGGGGGGAAAAATAACTTTTACACATATTTTCATTTACAAAATGTTTTTAAAGGAAAAGCAAAATTAGACAAATAAAATTAATGCAACATACTTTACCAATCCAAATATTTCAGACCTTTATTTAAAGCAGTAAATAATATACATTTGTACCCACTGGAACCCCAACATATCCGTCAGATCACAGAAGCAGAAAGTTTATTTACTTAAAACATTTAACAATTATTATATTATCAATCATTTTATTTAAAATAATATCCTAAGAACTTATAAAAATAAATCACGTATTGCTTCTATTTTTCAAGTCTTTACCATCGAAAATAGAAAGGACCTTTTATAAATTAAATATTACATTTAAACTCATTTAATAACAACTGTTTTATGATTGTGCTTTATGAATTTCCAAACTACTACTTTTCAATGTAGTCTCACAATAAGAAAGAATGCAAACAATCCATATACATACATTGTTTACACAGGAATGTTTCTCACTAAATATACATAGAAGCTAACACAATACCATGGCCTGAATGTCAAAGTAGGGCAGGTCACTAAACAGAAAGAGGCATAAATATGGAAGTATTATCTAATATTAAGATTAGCACACAAGTTATTAAATGTGATGCCATCTTAATGAAGGATACATAACTCAAATTCTTAATCTATATTACATCATTAGTTTCAACAGCCTTGTTTAATGGAAAGATAGAATCAACTTCAAATATTTCTCAATACATTTAATGAACTGCAGAATAAATATCCTTCTTATATGTGTATACATTTGTATGCTAAAAAGAGAGAAATGAATATAAATTGTAGAGCTAAGGCTCAAAACTAAATTCCAGATTCGTCTATGATTTTACTTAATGATCACTGAGCCACTCAATTCCGTCAGATAGATACATGTGTTTTCTTCTATAGTATATGCACTCAAGCCTCCCGGACTACATACATACATGTATATAAATCATGGTTCATGATGAAATATTTATACTGCATTATCACCCACAGGGTGTCAATCTCACTACATTAATCAGATGTGGAAAAAAATCTCCCTTCTGATCAGTTCCTGAATTTCTGTATGATTAATTATAATAATATAGAAATTTAAATTAGTCCTATACAAACACTTGTATATCAAACATTTTGAAGTCTACTTATCAACTAGAAAACTGATAACTCAGAAAATTTGTGTTATCTCTACTTAGAAAGAGGACTCTTGCCTCAAGTTCTTTTTCAGAATTTGCATGAATTATTTAGAAATTCCAAGTATAATAATTAAAAATTTATTATGAGCACTTGAACTGTGAAAATGTTAATTTACTGAAACTGATGTCGTGAGCTTGAAGAACTTGTAAAATCTCAATTATAAGTAAGTAGCAAAGATCAAAGGGGCAGATGTTTTGTTGACGAAAATATACTGAAATACCATTAATATTTAGAAATTTTTAAGTAGCATGCTAAAATATTTTCAAAGGCTTACTTCATGTCACTAAGTCACACGCAAGCAGAGACTACAGGAGCATATGAAAACGCCAATCAACAATACAACTAATGGCACTGATACACGCATCAAAGTCTAAGAGGTAGTCAACAAAAGTAACCCTGAAAAATACTCCGTCAGATGCTACCTAATATCAGAGAACCAAGTGCAGTAAGAAGTTTTTGTATTTTCAGTGATTAAAAAACTTCTGGGAGAGAATTCAGAATCTAGATATCTAATAAATAATACTGTCAACAGATCAATACTCTTAGTTTAAAAGAAAAGCTAAGAATAAAAATACAGACAAGGGATCTATGGCCAACAAGTAAAATCTGGCCTACCACCTACTTTCGTTGTTGTTTTTAAAAAATAAGTTTCATTGGAATACAGCTATACTCTTTTTGTTGACACACTGTCTATATCTGCTCTCACACTGTAACGGCAGAGCTGACCTGGAACAGAGATCACATGGCCCACAAAGCCTGAAACATTTGTTCCCTGGCCCTGCGTACAACTTCTACCAACCTTGAGTTTTGACAGGTATGTAGTTGTTGAACAGCACTGACAGATACAACTATGGATGTCACAAGAGACGGTATTCAACTGCAGCAGGGTCAAATGCAAGTTACATTACAGCTACTTTTTATATCTGAAATAGTTGTACTACTTTTCCTCCTTTTACTTTTGTGTTCTAACACCCAAAGAGTGTCGCTAAGTTACTACAAGATTTAGTGCAGCACTGTCCAGTAGAAATGTTCTGTATTTGCACTGTCAAACACAGAAGTCACTAAGTACATGCAGCCATTCTGAAATACGACTACTACAAATGTGAAATGTGGCTTGTATAACCAAAGAACTGAATTTTTAATTTTAATTGCTTCATGTGGTTTTCAGCTATCATTCTGAACAGCAGATTTAGCACAACTAAAAGTGGTGTCCTTTAAACATGATGCCCAAGATAAATTAAAGAGTAACACTTTGAAAGGCAAGAACTTTTGGTAGCCATGAACTGAATACAACAAACTCAGCTCAAGACAGACTCCTTAGTAAACAAAATCAAACTGATTCCAAGTTGTCTCATCAATGCATTTCATTTAATGAAGAGACAAATCATTAGACCATGTTGCAACTTTCTTGTTAGCCAAACCCTGATACTTTGCAGTGCTTACAAGCAATCACTGAGACTGCTCACTAATACACTAAAAAATATGTGGAGATCTCACACCAAGTACATTTTTTAGCTTGATATCCATCAGAAAGTCACCTTTTAAAAAGGTCAGTTTGTTTCAGCCCTTGTTTACAGTCATTACATGAGAACTATAACCTCTTCTGAATCTGTAAAATTTCCAATTACAGTACTCACTTTTGCTATGGCAAAGTCATTTCCACAGTCAAGTCTTCCAAAGTTCTGCCATCAATGACATGACAAAATACCCTTATTCAATAGCAGAAGGACAGAAGTAAACACTTGTATAGGTCAAGTCAATTCTGTCTCTCAAAACTATGTATGAGCCAAAATAACAAAAAAATATATATTTAATTATATGTCCCTGATTTTATATTGCCAATTAATCTAATTAATGGAATTAAAAACATTAAAATCCAAAACTAAATACACAACATCAACTGGGAAGTGTAATATTCTCAATATGCAAGTATGTTTAAGATATGGGTCTAACTACATTTTCTATTTTTTTTAAATGTGTTTTCCAGGGAGACAGCAAATTCTATAGTTTGTATCAAAGTCAGCTGAGAAAATTAACTTCACGCATTTTGATTTTAAAACAGCTGACATTCAGCATTATAAATTTTCTTTTCAACCTGGTAGTTAGTTGAAAGGTACAAAATATTTTAAGGGCACTTCTGTTTATGTTTTCCTTTGCACTTTAATCAGATGTTGTGGCAGGAACTTTAACCGACAGATTTCTTCTGGTGTTGGTGATGTGTCGTTGCTGTGCTAAGAAAGACCGTGAAGGGGTACAGGCACCAGAGTCTTTGCAAGCACCATAGCCGCTCACAAGTCTAGATTCCATTCCCAGTTTCTGGAATGCTAAACTCTGGAAAAACAAAAAAAATATGTGAATATATTCATATTGCCTTTATAGAGTTTGCTCTACAAAGCATTTTTCACATATACAAAGCCATTTAATTATCAAAACAATACTGTAAGGCTTAGGGTGTCCATATTTTTACAGAAAAAAGCAAATTAATCTATATATACAGATTCTACAGCGAAAACTAAGGAATCAGATCTAGTTTCTCCATTTTAATTTACTGAATTTGAAATCATTAATAACAGTAACTTAAAATAACATGCTAGAATTAAGCTTAAATGAAAGAGCAGGAAAACTTCCAAAGCAAATTCATGTGTTTGTGCCTTCACTCCCCAGCTCTGACAAGACACAACATGACAGGTGTGGTCCCTGAATTAACATCATCATTGGGAATTTGATAAAAATGAAAATTCCTGGACTATATTAAATCAGAAGCTGTACAGGTGAGGTCCAGCACTGTGTGTATTCATCAGTCTTCTGAGGCATGCTGAAGTTTTAGAACCACTGGCATACGGAATTTATTGATATATGGCAAATTAGCTGTTGAGCTTCCTCACAGGAGAAATCCTTACTTCTCTTCCCCTAGATCACATAACAACACAATTTTACTGAACTTAGTATCACTAGAATGAGTTCAGTGCATGGAATATAGCAGATGTTCAACAAATACACACCGAAAAAAATGAATCCTTTATTTGACTCTGTTATGTTCACGGATTTACACATCAAAAAGCCAAAGAGGACCGAAGAAAACAATATACATTTCCCAATCTTAGATTTAATGTCTAACTTGTAAGAAAAGGTTCTGGAAACATCTCACACAGTAATTTCTTTCAAGGTTCTGGTAAATCAAACCTAGGCTTTCACAAATAAAGAGGAGAGAAAAAAAGGGAGAGAAAAGCACAGACAAAAAGCAAGGTAGCATGAAGAATAAGACATGTTGCAGGAAGGACAACTAGTTTTATGTAGAGAAACCACAGGGTCCATGTGGGGAGTCTATAAAATGATACCACTTCACCACATGGGCAGCTGATGAGAAAGGTAACAGCTGCTTCATCAATTGTAGCTATTAGAATAACCCACAAGAACCACAAACATCATGAAATGCTACTTTGAAAGTCTACCTGATACAAAAGATGACCAAAAAAAAAAGTATTTCAAATTATTTTACACTATTTTTTTCCTTGGTAGGTAGGACAGAAATATAGAAGTGTATTTCCTGGATAAATGATACAAAACATACTAAAGCAAAAACTGAGAGGCTTGAGAGGATGTTAAATTCCGTGTGTCAGAAGCAGCCGACTTTTCATTATATAGTGCCCACATTTTATCAGAAATCTTTTATGGAGCACAAATTAAATGCTTCAAATACACTAATGCTAACAAGTAATAAATAAACAATTTTAAAAAATAAATACAAACTGTTATGCCTTATATTTCATAAGCATCAATTAAAGATGGTAATATATTACTAAATCACAAAATTAACTTCATAGATTATGACCAATATTTTAAAAATACAGGACAACACAACAGAAAACATCTGAGTGCAATATACAGTTATCTTTTGTCTTCGTTAAATTCGTAAACCTGTATCTGTACTTATTAGTGATAAAATCCGTTTCTTTTGTGTTTCTTCAAAAATGTTAGATAAACACTGCTCTATGAAATTCAACTCACCTTATTATACCAGGCAGACACAATGAGTTTTTCTTCATAATCCCGGAATTTTGCTACCTTACATTCACTCTGGAAAAAGAAACGAAGACTGTTAAAAATTGCAGAAATCATCCAAAACTATTGAAAACTGAACCATTTCTTCATTATGCTCATTACTGACAGGATCTGAAGGATGAATCTGAGAGATACAAAACAGTCCAAATGTAAGCTGTAACATGCAGAAATGCGTACCAGAAGACCTTTAGGAAAGAATGGGATCTGTGACTGGCAGAACAATCGTTTTAAAAAATATATACAAGTAATTCTTATGCTACAGTTCCCTAAGTCGAGAGATGAAGATAACAACTAGCTCAGGTAACAGAACAGTGGAGTTGGATCTCTGTTACGAAGTCAAGACTTAAGATAAACAGGATATAGTAAAAAAATGATCAGGAAAAGTCTAAAATCCCTCGCAAAACTTAGCACAAAATTTTCTCAAGTCACAGTGGCAACTCTCTTTATCTGACCCCTCTGAGTCTGACATCCACATCTTTACTAATCTAACACAGATAATCTTTTACTTTGGTTGATCACCAGATACAGTAGGTTTATGCTGACACATACATTGCCTTGAAACATGAGAATCGCCTTTCAGGCAAGTCAAGGTGTTTATGAAACAAGCCCAGATAAGTGACAGCCCTTCTCCAAGCTCACACCTACTCCAGACACAGGCTTCCTGAGATGAACAGGAGACAAAATGACCTCTGCTAAAGATGGTATTTTCTCCCTTTCTATTTTGTGCAGTGTGTAGAGCTGAATTCACATAAAACTGAATGCTCATATACCATCACTTAACTGAAGTTTTTCTTCAGAAATAATTACATGTTCCACTGGGTTGTCATACCTGCATTTGTAACATCAATAAGAGTATGTATTCTCATCTGGCTTTCACTGGGAAGTAAATAATCTGAGACACTCAGATTTTAGAGATTATCCAGTCTAAATCTAATTTTACAAATACGTAAAATTACGTATTTGTTTACTATTAATTTTTTTACTATATCCTGGCCTCCCGAAGTATCGAAGTATGTAATATGTAATGCTGGACATACAGAGATGAGAAACTCTGGTGGCTGCTAACTAAAGGGTCAGGAGTTTGAATCCACCAGGCACTCCTTGGAAACTCGATGGAGAAATTCTACTTGGTCCTATAGGGTCACTGACAGTCAGAATGACAGCAACAGGTTTGGTCTGTTTTTTTGGATTATACAGAAACACGATGAACCTTTGCCCTCAAGACACCCTGGCAAGTGCCAACAAGAAAAACAATGCTATTAGAAAACGAATCACTGAGTTCAAAGTACATGAAATCACACGGAGGGATAACCAACTCTGCCTAAGAAACGCAGGGAAAGCTTTCGGGGAAGTGATGTTTACTAACAGTATTTCTTCAGGGAGGTATCTGCATCTGATGCTTTTTACAATATACAGCATGGCCTAGACAAGCATTTAAATGTTTTTATAGCAAGTACACATCAGGATACTGTGTACTCTGGATGTAAAGAAACGGCATTAAAGTATTTAAACAAAAATATTTCTACCACAGTCCCTATATACTGGCTCAGAAATTTTATACATTTATATTTATATATATCATTTCTACATATACACAGAAAGGGAATATAATAGGTTTCTCTGAACCACAACATTCCTAATTAATCTAAAGGCAAATCAATTACAAAGAATTTCAAGGCTAGTATTTAGGTTTCAATATAACTCTACAATCATGGACATGCTACTCTAAAAAAGTTTATACTATTTTTAAAAGTAACAAAATATCACATCATTAAAAATGGTAATTTTAAGAAATACTTTACTAACATAACTTTCCAAGACTAATAATCAAGATTATCCATTTAGTTCAAGAGTTTACTGTGATCTAGACAGTACTTCCTTTGCCAGTAATTCCAACTGACAAGTTTTCTAAAGATTAGGTCTGAAAGAAAGAGAAGATAAAGGCTAGTTAACTGAGTGAACACAGTACGATTTTTAATATGTGAGATCATTTTCATTACTTTTTTAAATTTCTCAATGAAAATCATGTGGAAAGAATTTTAAAAGGAGTATTAAAGTGGGGCCCTATTAGAAAGTCAGGAATATCCATACCCTTGGTTGCTCCAGTGAGACAATGACATAATACACCTTATCTACAGGATAAATAAACTGTACAGATACCACTACTGTGAGCTAGTGAGGTTCTCTGTAACAAATACACTGTGTGAAACTTGATAGTTATTGGCAAATACATGACAGTAGTTTATGATCAGGAGATGAGTAAAACATGGAAATTTTACCTCCAGAATCTCAATTCTTCTTTCTTTCTCTGACAACTGTTTTCTAAGTAACATTATTTCAGCTGATGCTGGATTTAATTTGGGATCTAAGGTTTTTATTACCTGTTTAAAGATAAAAGAAAGTAATATTTTATGTTCACATATTAAGTACTAAAATGTAACAAGGTGTTTTAAAATATTAAATTACGAAAAGATAAAGTCCTTGTAAGTAAAATGGAAATCCTACAAGAAAGCAACCCAGGAGCTACTGATAGTTGCTTTACAATCTCATGTGAATAACAAGAGAATTTATAAACAAAAAAACAAAAATCCAGTACAAAAATGGGAAGATATTTATCTCAAAATCACGTTTCCCTTCCCCAAAGCTCAGTACTACTAATGGCTAGTTTATAGCCTCTTCAAATATTCTGAGCAGTGAGGTCTTGAAATAATTCTTTACGTATTTATTTGAGTATTAAAAAACATAATAAAATGAATATAATAAAGATAGAGGCACTTGCTGATTTTACAAAACAAAGGTAACACACCCAAACAATTCGCCTAATGAGAATACCACGGTATTGTTAAATGTTATTCATTAGGTAAGATGAATACAACAGACGGTAAAATCAACATAACGATGGAAGATATTGGTGATTTATCTGTAAACTGTAAGGGGCTCAACCAAATTTATGTGAAGTCTAAAAGTTCAGTAAAAGTAACGTTTGATCAGAATATAGTTCAGAAACTCAACCTAACCATGAAGTCAGCAAGTCTGTTAGGAAATCAACTTGGAAATGTCAAGTACAAACTACAAGCAAATACTACAAACTGTTCTAACATACAGACACCATATGGTAATAATTATAACATCAACTAAAAAAATAAAATTATTTAATGAGCTATAAAGATACCATCTATATTTACATAGGTAAAGAGAAAAGTCTAAAAGACAATACACTTAAATATTGCTGTGGTTCATCTGTTCCTTCAAAAACCATTAACTGTAGTGCCTCTATATGGCACATAGCACAAAGATGGTGCACAATGGGAATACAGTAGTTAGCTACAGACAAGGAGCCAGCCCTCAAAGGCCTCCCATTATGCAAGGTGAACATATTAAAGAGTTTCAACCATAACTAAATTATACTTTTACAAGTAAGTAATGACAGCATGGTTATGATTTTTTATATTCTCTGAGGTTTGACTACAAACACACATTACTATTTTAACCAGTCTTTCCTTCCTCACTCCTTGAATAAAAGAAGCCATGTTTACCGAAACTAGTGACTACAGACACACATTACTATTTTAACCAGTCTTTCCTTCCTCACTCCTTGAATAAAAGAAGCCATGTTTACCGAAACTAGCAACTGTTTGGTCAATGACACTGTTCGCTAATGACAAGAGGATGATGTTCATTGTTGTTGCTTTCTCTGGTTAGTTACAGTCCTTTAGACTGTCATTTAGGAAGTACTTAGCAAGATTATTCTTATCCTTTGACTCAATAATGTCATTTCTAGGATACAAGGTTAAGATAATACACCAAAATAAGAGGAAAACTTTCTGCATAAATATATTACCTACAGCTGTATTTCTAGCAGCAAAAAAAGAAAAAGCTAAACTTCCCAATAACAGGATGATGATTAAACCATGATATATCCCACACAATAAAATATTATGTAGCCATTACTTTACACTTTTTTAAAGCTGACTCTGTAGAGTGGTGTATATCTTGTTCACTGCTGATTGCTAACACAATAGGATGCAATAAATATTAACTAAATTACATTCATATGACAAAAGGAAATGTTTACTATTTTAAGTTAGAGAAATGTTATCAACAATTATATGGGAAATACGTACGGAAAAAATGCTCTATGAAGAAAATATACCAAAATGTTAACACAGTTGTCTTTGGGAACTTTTCTGTATTTTATACTTTCTACTGTATCCATTTACAGTTTTGTAATTGGGAGAAACTACAGTGTGGTAGAGATTGCCTGAATATTTGCCCAGCCTGTTTCCGTCTTTCTCTAAAAACAGTTAGCTGGTGTAGCTGCCCCATGCAGGTGGGTGTGGCCACGTGCCTGAAATGAGTGATTTACAATGTTTGCAGGCCTCATCTACTACCTACCACCCATACAATCTATGCTGTATTCCCTCATATACTGGTTGAACAATGGCAAGAACACAGGACTAGTATTTTGAAAAAGGCAAAGCCTGTTAGCTTGGGTCTCTGACTGCATGGAACAGAAACTCCTTTCCACCAATGACTGGACTTCATGTAACTGAGAAATAGGTATCTATCTTGTTAAGCCTTGAAAGCTTGGGGTTTATTTGTTGCTGCGAATACTGTTTAGCCTGAATTGAAAAATAAATATGTATAACACTTAAGTATAAGTCAGAAAGATTGTAAATTACCAAATTTTTAAAGCTTATACATAAATTGTCTTTGTTTTACTTGGCAAACAGAAAATAGTACACTAACATTCTCTGAGACAGAATACTAGTAATTAGGAAAATATATATAGGACTTCATGGAAAATAAAGGTTTTATGACAGTAGTATTTACAGACATTTAAAATAAAAAGACAAAATAAGATAAAAAGGGGTTTGGTCTGGTGAATCTTAGAATAAATAGTTTTTAATTATCTAACCTACATTAAAAGTAAACAAGCTGATTTTCACAAAAGACAAAATGTTCACTTTAGCAGCTAAAGATTCTTCACATTAGTAATTTTTTGCTAAAGAAATCATTATAGTCAACACGTAAACTAATGGGCCACATTTTATCTGGCACTGATATGTGAGACTGGAAAGTCTAAAGGCTGATGTGGACATACAGCAGGAATCTGCAAGCAAGGACAGGCAGTCAGAAGGATAGTGACTTGATGCAGACACAGGAGCAGCAGTACAGCCAGGTGCCAGAGGTTTCAAGACACCATAGACTATGAAGACTGGAGTTCTGAAGGCTAAACTACTCACATTTCTGGCTTTCTCCAAGTACATTTTATATCTCTCCTCCATTGCTTTCATATCTTCATCTTTCTTCTGAAGAGCAGCTTCAAGTTCATTGATCTTTTGTACTGTTAATGAAAATTACATGAAATACTAGTTACTTCCTATCTAAATACTTTATCCTCACACACAAACTATTTACCATATTTATGCTTCTAAAGATTGGCCAGGGAACGTAGAAACAGTTCCATTTCTTCCTTGTAGTGAACTCGCATCTAAACTTTCACTGTAGCTTTGATCATTTCTTATTAATTTCTTTCTCATAAAAATTATGACAATAATCTGTTTGATCTAGCTATTTTTCTCCTTTCTATTAAGTATTTCAGTGTAGGCACAATCACAATAAGGGCAAATAAAGCATTACTTTCTACATTATGCTTTGCAATTCATTGTTATCGAAATTTCACATCACTTTATTTACCTTTTCATATTAACTCTATTATGTTTTACAATGTTTGATACCTCTTATATCAATTAGTTCATTCTTAACAAATTTACATGTTTTATTCCAAGATTAAATCATTTACTGACGCCACTAAAAATTACCAATCTTTCTATTCAAGGTATATGTATATTTATGCGTTGTCCAAACACATAAAGTTCCTGCATCCTTCAACTAAAGAGGCCAAGTCCTTACATGTCATCTGATCCAGATTTTTACAAATACCTACCATTCTGGTTTACATCTGGCTGAAGATCTTCAATGAGCTCTTGTTTCTTCTGTAATTCTTCATGGACCTCTGTTAATTTTTCCCTAAGTAGGAGAAACAGTAAGAGCTTTGGTGTCAAACACATCTGAAAATGAAAACTGGTTTCTGTGATGTAACATGTGTGGTCTGTGGACAAGGCACGTTCTCACCCTTAGATTTGCAACCCATGAAATGTGAATGGTATCTGCCTAACTCTTAGCATTGTTTTAAGGATGTAAACTGCCTGGTGCACAGTGGATACTAAAAATGTTAAATTCTTTCCCCTTGACACTTTCGCTTACAAGAATACAAAAGGAAATTTTTATAGGTCTAACTTCCCTAATTTTTACATAACATAGCTGACATAGTTGTCTGCTTATTAAACTTTTCAAATGGTAGCAGAACAATGTATAGGTCTCGGATTGGCTGACTTGGTCTAAAACTTTCAGTATGTCTTTATTTCTTGATGGTAATGCTGAAACATTTACAACACTCCCCCTTTCATATATATCTCAAATGAAGTATCAGCTTTACTTACATATGAGCTTCCAACTTCTGCTTTAGTTTGCTGGACTATAAAATTAAAAAAAAGTTACTGTAAAAGTTTGTCTTGATCAAGTTTCCCAGGTGTCAAGAGAATGCTACACCCGTTTGAAGGTGTACTATTTAAAAATACAAATGTTTTAAAAGGTTATACTTTTATTAATATATACTTATGAAAACCTACCATTTATGTATATTTTACTTCAACGCAAAAAGGAAAACAGGAATGAAATAGGGAAGAGAAACGAAACAGCATGAAAAAAATGCTTTGTACTTCTAAATTTAAAAAAATTGCTTTCCAAAGAGGTTGCACCATTTTGTGATCCCACCAACAGTGCAGGAGAGTTCCAATTTCTCCACAGCCTCTCCAGCATTTGTTGTTTTCAGTTTTTTGGATCATGGCCAACCTTGTTGAGGTGAGACAGTATCTCACTGTGAAATGGATGTACCCGGCCACCACCAGTGATAGCTGTGATGGAGCTCACAAAGTTGAGTCTCACTAGCAATACAGGAATAAAAAGTAGTACCTGAAATCTCCACTAAAAGACCACAATTGATGGTCCAGGGGCCTTAGAGTTGCCCTGGGAGCATGGCTCCCAGCCCTGAAGCTACCCCTGTCCATAAATCATAATGGAAGTCAACTCTTCAGATGGGAATGGATTGGACTTGGTGACAGAGTGACCATATCACATGTGCACTTTGTGCTTCTATGCATCAATAGGATGTCATCCTGCTGACCTCTTACTGGAGGTGGGGGAGTGGGTGGAGAGGAGGGAATATGAGATTGTTGGGAAGATAAGACATGTATGGAGTGGAGAGGAAGACTGTGCTGTCAATAGGTAGGGAGAGCAGTGGGAGCTGCGTATAGGTGGGCATGCAAATTTATGTGGGAATGTACATTTTCATTCAATAATTAAGAAAAATAAATTGTACTTGAAGAAAAACTAGCAAGTTTTTCTTGCTAGTGCAAAGCTCAATGTGATACACTGATGAGTGCAAAATTGTGATATAAAAAAAATTTGATATACTGATGAGCATCACACATTTAGATACCTAAAAACTTCCTTGTTTAAAATATAGACTTTAAGGTTTTAGGCCTTCAATGAACAAACTTAAAGAAATAAGTAACATTTATTTCATTACAATACAAATACTTTAACACCAGTGTTGTATCATTATAGAAGTACTTCATGGTTAATGAAGCAACTGGATTGTTAAAAAGCAATTTAGAAAATAAAAATTCCTGTTTTAGAAAAATATAAATTACAATAACAACACTGCATCTGCTGAGTAGCTGAAGGTTTAAAATGTGTTATCTGAAATTCAATTTGGATGCCAAAAAAATTAGAACAAAAATCAAGAAATTTAAAGCCTTTATAATACTTTAACCCAAAATTTAGTCTCCCAAATACATCCCATTTTGAGAACATCCTCTAATATGGTTTTAAAACATTTGTATTAGATTGGTTACAATGCCAAAGTTACAATACTGTACACATATATATATGAGATGCCACCATGCACGAGATGATTTCTATTTCCCAAGAGCCCAGGGAAAAAAGAGAGAGTCATACAAAGGATATAAAAGACAGAAAGGAAGGGTACTCTTTCAATCTTCCCTTTCATCTCTTCACTTATTCTGTATAGTTTCCTCCCCCATCAACACAGGTATAATCACCTAACATTCTCTCTAATCCCAACCAATCATTACTGATTTAAAATACATCCAGGCCTATTATTTTGTTATGTTGAATGAAACACATATCCTCCTCAATCACCTTTTCCCCTACACATGTGGAAATCAAACTATAAAAAAACTGTTAAGTACATTCAGAGTTAGGCTAAGTTTGATGTCTTTTAACTCTCCTTATCACTGCCCTCACAGTATCAGCCATCAAAAACCACTAGACAATGGCAAAGCCATGAGGTGCTGTACCAGGAGGAAGGAAAGGGAGGGAGTGAGGTCTCTAAGACTGCACTAAGGTTTCTAACTTTCAGAGAAGCTATAAGCCATTTCTTTGAGTGCTCTTTTGGTAGAAATCATTTTGTATTTTCTCATTTCCCATTAGAAACTTTCTTCACTTGTAATTGTTGACAATGGTCATTTGGTTTTTTTCTCAGATCAGCCCTGACAGAATCCAAGCAGAACTACAAAGGCCAAAAAATGTGGCATGTTCTCAATCAGGAATTACTATGAACTCTGGTGTGTCTTTTGAAGTATGGCAGACAAAAATCACCTTACAGTGTATGTGATCAATTATAGACTCCAAGGTGGCAAAAGCACTGCATCTATTATACAGATATATATGGTATCTGATGGTACCTTCAATGATAAGGGTAGTGCACTCAAATTCTAGATTAGTTCGGGCACCAGGATCTGCTATTACAATGTCTATACACAGTAAAATTATTATAATTACGAAGTTACTTACACTTTCACCTTCGGACTTGACGCCTTGCTCCTGTAAAGACTTCTGGAGGTCCTCAATCTGCTGCTGTAGTTCTCGGATTCGTTCTTGGCTCAGCCTATTGTAAGATGACTCATATGTATTCACATGTATTAGAAGTCAAAGTAGCTGCTGTCAGTTATCTTTAAGTTGGTTCCAACTCATAGCAATCTTGTGTTCAACAGAACAAAACACTGACTGGTCCTGAGGCATACTCACAATCGTTGCTGTGTTTGAACTCATTATTATAGCCACTGTGTCAATGAATAAGAGGACCAAAGAAGAAATGATGCCTTTGAATTATGGTGTTGATGTAGAATACTGAACATAACATGGGCTGTCAAAAAAGGAAGACATCTGTCTTGCAAGAAGTACAGCAAGACTGCTCCTTGTATGCAAGGATCGTAAGACTTCATCTCATGTACACTGGACATGTTATCAGGAGGGCTCAGCCCCTGGAGAAGAACATCATGCTTGACCAAGAAGAGGATCAACAAAATAAGAAGACCCTTAATGAGATGGACTGAGTAACTGCAACAAAGTAGTTAAGGATCTAAAACTGAAAGGTATACTCATGTAATTCATAAAGCAGACATTTAATAGCAGTAATAAATGCTGAATAATCACTTGAAGTTAGGTATAATATCTAGTACAAAAAGTTACTTTCAAGGAAATAATTCAATATAGTTGACAGCAAAAGTGCTGTTAATAAGAGGTAGGAGTCAGACTGACAGTGCAGGACTTACAACTAATCTCTGTAATCTCAGGTAAATTTCTGCCTTCTTATGCTTAAAAAGAAGAATATAAATAAGTAAATAAAAAGTGACTACAAAAGTACACAGAACACAGGCCTACATAAATACAAGCAGAGTGGTCCTTAGAAGCAAGAATGGCACAACTATGTCTTACATACTATGGACAGGAGATATCAATTCCGGTAGAAGGACATCATATTTGATAAAGTAGAATGTCAGTGAAAAAGATGAAGAACCTCAACAAAATGAACTGACACAGTGGCTCCAACAACTGACTCAAGCATAACACTGATTGTGGGCATGGTGCAGGCAGGACTGCTGAGTGTTTCGTTCTGTTGTACACAGGGTTGCTAGGAGCTAGAACTAACTCAATGACACCTAACAACATCATCTTATTATTGTAATTTTTTTGAGTGCCTCACTGGTGCTGGGTAAGTACCAGTTGTTTAAGCACATATTCTATAATCTTCATAACAACCTGCAAATATGAATCCCTCCCAGTTTACAGCTGAGGATATCACATGTGAGATGTGATATAAGTGACTTGTCCAAGACAAAACTGCTGATAAACTAAAGTAGAGGTGGAATTCTAATTGGATTTCAAAAACTACACACCACTGATTTTGGTCTATTGTACCAGATCACTGTAGAAACCTAGGCTGTTGTTTATTCACATCTTAAGTTTTAATTGCTAAGACATCTAAATGAAAAGCTTGGTTGACTAGGCTTTTCATTAATGGCTCATTCATGAGTCCATTAGCTGTATAACAAAATGGATGAAATGCATCACTTGACTTGTTTCACAGGGTGAAGCTTACAGTAGTTAGAGACTACAAACAAACAAAAATGCAGAATTCTACAAAATTCCAATTAATTTAACTAGAATATTATTTTTCACTTCTGTGAATCAAGATTTGTGGTTTGGTAATAAAACTACCATGGTGTCCAATTATAAAGCAACATATCACCTTTGATCAGTTTCCAATTCATTCATTTTACGATGCTTCTGTTCCAGCTGCTCCTGAAGTTCTTCAATACGTTCATTCTCCGTCCCTTCCTGTTGTAAGCGAAGCATCTTATTTTCATGCTGCAGTCGAATAAATACTTCCCTAATGTTGAAAAGAAAAATTTGTACTTTAATTTTAAGAAAAAGTAATAGTCTTTACTGTCTTAATTTTTTTAAAGAGGAAATTCTTGTCTACTCAAGCTGTCATTTTAAAATACTAGCAGTTTCAGAAAATATTTATTTTTGAAAAAAATGTACATTTCAAGACTGCCTCAAAAAAAAAAAAGTAGAATTTTTTAAAGTATGTTGTTGTTCTTGGGTGCTATAGAGTCAGTTCTGATCCATAGCATCCCTATAGGTCAGAGGAGAACTTCCCCATAGAGTTTCCAAGGAGCACCTGGTGGATCTGAACTGCTGTTCACAGCTGTAGCACTTCACCATAACAACATCAGGGTTTCCTTTTTAAGTACAGGTATACAATTATATTTCATTAAATATTATGTACATTGCAAATGGATAATGTGAATTACTTCACTTCCACAATTTAGAACTACTCACCAAAAGCAACATAAAGCATATTCTTAGAAAACATAAAAATCAATAGGTATAAGAAGCCTACATTTTTGTCTACAACTTTTAATATACTTTTATGAAGGTAATAAGACAGTATTTAAACTTTTAATTTTGGGGAAACAGTATTGAAGATTCACAAGCACTTTTTAAAAATGTAAATATGAATGGTATCAAATAAACATACTCATCAATCTGTTGCCCTAGTGAATTCCATCCCTCAAAGCCAATTAATTTTAATTTATCCCAATTTTTGTGCATCTGAACACTAGAACCATAATTCTAAAACATAAGCTATTTCATACATTATCAACTTCAGAATAATGATTGACGCTACCAGTAAGACAGGTAAGTAATCTCATTTCACAGTATCATGTTTATTATACTAGTTTTCATTCTTCTAATACTTTCATAATTAAAACCTTCTATTAAAAAAAAAAAGAAAATCCTAACCCACTTCTGATTCATATTAACTCTAAAGGACAGAGCAGAACTCCTTCACAGGGTTTCCAAAGAGCACTTGGTGGATCTGAACTGTCAAGCTTTTTTGATTAGCAGCTGAGCTCTTAATCACTATGGCACCAGTGCCCCATAATTACAGCTCAATCAACTTTGTACAAAATTCAGATAGCTCTTTCCCCTATTCTGTAGGGGAACTACCTAGCATACTACCTAGCAGAAAAGTGACAAGGTTACTTTTAGGCATATGTAAAATGGACTGGGAGGACTTTCCAAAACAAGATACTAGTAACTAAAAAGTCCAAGTCCAGGGATCTATCTTAGGACCAAATGCTGAATATAACTTCAGCAATGATTCAGTTTCTCTGAAGTTATTTTTAAAATACTAGAAAATATAGAATTCAATTTTGAAAACTACAGTATAAATAGTAAATGACTTTTAAATAAATGGTGCTGGAACAATGGGATATGCACAGGTAAAACACTGAAGCTGAACCTTATCTCCCATCATACATAAAAATTAATGGATCACAGACTAAATATAAGATCTAAAACTATAAAACTCCTAAATCTTTGCAACCTTAAGCTAAACAACAGTATTCTTAGAAATAACACAGAAAGCTCAAACAAGAAAAGGAAAATGTAGGTAACTTGGGTTTCACGAAAGTTAAAAACTACTGTACTATAAGTAATACTATTAGAAAGTAGAAAGATAACTCACAGAATTGGGAGAAAATATTTACAAAACACCTATCTAACAAGGGACTTACATACAAAATATGTGATTCTTGAAACTCAATAATAAAAAGACAAATAAACCTTAATAAAAAATGGGCAAAATATTTGAACAGACTTTTCTCCAAAGAAGATAGGCAAATTATCATTAAGCACAGAAAAAGATGGTCGACCTGTCATTAGAGAAATGTACATCAAAAAAGCCACGATGAAATACCACTTCACACTCACTATAATGGCTACATTGAAAAAGATATTAACAAGTACTGACAAAAATATGAAAAAACTAGAACTCTCACACATTTCTGGTAAGAATGAAAAACTGTTCAACCTCTTTAGAAAAGATTATAGTAGTTCTTCAAAATTTTAAACATAGTTACCACATAACCCACTAATTCTACTCCTAGGTATAAACTGAAGAGCTGCATCTACACAAAAATTTGCACATGAACACAAGCAACTGTACTACTCATAACAACAAAAATGTGGGTTACCTAATGAATGGCTAAACAAAATACGGTATTAACCATGTTTGCTGCTGTTATTACGTGCAGCTGAATTGGTTCTGACTCCTACCTACCGTTAAATACAACACAAGGAAATGCTGGCCTGTCAACGCCATCTTCACAACTTTGCTATATATGAGCCCATCACTGTGGTGACAATGTTAATTCTTTTCATTGAGAGCTTTCATTTTTTTTTCTTTTTTTTTGCTAATCTGTTTTACTAAGCATGATGTCCTTTTCCAGAGGCTGGTCCCTTTCGATAACACATCTAAAGTATGTGACATAGTCTCACCATCCTTGCTTCCATGAAGCATTCTGTCTATAATTCTAAGACAGAATTATTTGCCCTTCTGGTAGTTCATTATAGATTTAATATTCTTCACCCACACCATAATTCAAGTGCATCAGTTCCTCTTAAACCAAAAAACCGAACCCACTACTGTCAAGACAATTCTTACTCATAGCGACCCTGTAAGACAGAGCAGAACTACCCAAAAGAGCTTCCAAGGAGTGCCTGGTAGATTTGAACTGCTGACCTTTTGGTTAGCAGCAGTAGCACTTAACTACTCAGCCAACAGGTCTTCCTCAGTTCTTCTTGCCAGCCACCCAAGTACCATCGATTTGGATCCAGTTCTTCTTAGGGCTTCCTTATTCATTGTTCAGCTTCTGCATGCATGTATGATGACAAAAAATATCCTTGTTTGTTTGCATCAGGTACACCCTAGTCCTCAAAAGTGACATCTTTGCCAATGCAATGCATCATCTGATTTTTTGACTGCTGTTTCCATGCATGTTGGTTGTGGATCTGAGTAAAATGCCCAACATATTCAATTTTTCCTTCGCTTATCATGATGCTGCTTACGGGTTCAGTTGTACAGGTTTTTGTTTTCTTGATGTTCCCGTGCAATCCACATGGAAGGTTATAGCCTTTGATATTCATTAAGTAAGTGCTTCCAGTTCTTTTCTGCTTCCGGCAAACAGTACTATGTCATTTGCATTTCACAGGTTGTTACTAAGTCTTCCTCCAGTCCTGATGCTGCATTCTTAAAACAGTAAAGTTTTCTGGATAACCTGCTCAGTATACACAGAGTTGTTGTGGTTAGGTGCTTTAGAGTCAGTTCTGATTCACAGCGACTCTACACACAACAGAATCAAACACTGCCTGGTCCTGCAACTTACCCACAGCCATTTTTATGCTTAAGCCCATTGTTGCAGCCACTGTTTAGGGTCTTCTTCTTTTTCACTGACCTTCTATTTCACTAAGCACAATGTCCTTCTCTAGGGATTGATCTCTCCTGACATGTCCAAACTATGTTAAGACACAGTCTCACCACCCTTGCTTCTAAGGAGTACTCTGGTTGTACTTCTTCCACAACATACCTATTTGTTCTTCTGTCAGTCCACGTTACATTCAATATTCTTCTCTAACACCACAATTCAAAGGCATCAATTCTCCTTCGGTCTTTCTTATTCCTTGTCCGTCTTTCTCATGCATATGTAATTGAAAATAACATGGCTTGAGTGAAATACATCTTAGTCTTCAAGATGACATCTTTACTACTCATATTTAAAGAGGTCTTTGGCAGCATATTTTCCCAATGCAATGTACCTTTTGATTTTTATCCCCTGCCTTCTCCTCCCTCCCCTCCCCTTCCCTCCTTATTGAGTTTTTTGATTTCTTGACTGCTGCTTCCAAGGGTGTTGATTGTGGATCTGAGGAAAACGATATCCTTAACAACCTCAATCTTTTCTCCATTTATCTCGATGTTGTTTACTGGTCCAGTTACGAGGATTTTTGTTTTCTTGATGTTGGGGTGTAATCTATAACGAAGGCTGTGGTCTTTGATCATCGTTTCAACTCTCTTCACTTTCAGCACGCAAGGTTGTGTCATCTGCATAATGCAGGCTGTTAATAAGTCTTCCTCCAATCCTGACGCCTTGTTCTTCTTCATATAGTACAGCTTCTAGGTTTATTTGCTTAGCATACAGATAGAAAAGGTATGATGAAAAGACACAACTCTTGACACATCTTTCCTGACTTTAAAAAATGTAGCCTCTTGATCCATGTACAGATTCCTCATGAGTACAATTAAGTGTTCTGAAATTCCCCTTCTCCTCAATGTTAAACATGATTTGTTATGATCCACACAGTTGAATGCCTTTACACAGTCAACAGAACATAGGTAAACAACTTTCTGGTATTCTCTGTTTTCAGCCAAGAGCCATATGACATTAGCAATGATATCCTAGGTTCCATGTTCTCTTCTGAACTCAGCTTGAATTTCGGGCAGTTCCCTGTCAAAATACTGTTGCAGTTGCTTTTTTAACAACCTTTAGCAAAATTTTGTCCTGTGAGATATTGATGGTGTTCAATAACTTCCACATTTGGGTTCATCACCTTTCTTGGAAATAAGCATAATTATGGATCTGTTCCCGTTGGTTGGCCAGATAGCTGTCTTCCAAATTTCTTGGCACAGATGAGTAAACATTTCCAGTGCGGCATCCATATGCTGAAACATCTGAATTGATATCCCATCACTTCCAAGAGCCTTGTTTTTCGCCAGTGCCTTTAATGCAGCTTAGACGTCTTCCTGTAGTACCATCAATTCCTGATCATATGCTACCTCTTGAGTGTCTACCAAATCCTTTTGGTATAACAACTCTGTGTATTCCTTCCATCTCCTTTCGATGCTTCCTGAGTCATTTAAATATTTTCCCTGTAGAATCCTTCACTATTGCAACTCGAGGCTGAAAGTTTTCTTCAGTTCTTTCAGCCTGAGATACACAGAGGTGGTCTCCCCTTTCAGTTTTCTATCTCGAGCTCTTTGCACATGCCACTGTAATACTTTACTGTCTTCTACAGCTGCCCTTTGAAATCTTCTGTTCAGTTCCTCTACTTCATCTTTTCTCCCTTTTGTTTTAGCTACTCAGTATTCAAGAACAAGTTTGAGAGTCTCTTCTGACATCCAACTTGGTCTTTTCTTCTTTCTTGTCTTCTTAACGACCTCATGATTTCTTTAATGTCATTCCACAACTCATCTGGTCTTCAGTTGCTAGTGCACAATGCATCAAAACTAATCTTGAGCTAGTCTCTAAACTCAGATGGGACATACTCAAGGTCATACTTTGGCTCTTTTGGACTTTTCCTAATTTTCTTTGGTTTAAATTTGAACTTGTATATTAGCAACTCATGATCTGGTCCTGTTCTAACTGATGATACTGAGCTTTTGCATCATTTTTCCCCAGATACAGTCAACTTGACTCCCGTGTACCCCATATGGCAAGGTCCATGTGTATAGTCGCTGTGTATGTGGGTGAAATGTATAAATCATTAGTCTTGCAAAATTCTACCATGTGATCTCTGGCATGTACAAAGTACAAATCCAGGAAAATGTGAAATAAAAAATGAAATGGAAAAACACAAACATCGATATCCTAGGTATTGGTGAGCTGAAATGAACTGGTATTGGCCATTTTGAATCAGACAATCACATGTTCTCCTATCACCTTTCTATCACCAAGGCTAGCTACTACAAGTTAATATGGTGTGAGCATATTTTCCAACCATCGATTCTTCTTTGTTTCCAATTTTTGGACACCTGTCACCAGTAACTATCAATGCATCCTGACGGCATGTTAGATCAATTTTGGACTGTAGAAGCTGGTACAAATCTTCAATTTCTTCATCTTTGGCCTTAGTGGCTGGTGGGCAAATGTGAATAACAGCTGTACTAACTGGTCTTCCTGGTAGGCATACAGATATTATCCTATCACTGACAGCACTGTACTTCAGGACAGATCATGAAATGTTCTTTTTGACAGTGAATGCAATACAATTCCTCTTAAAATTTTCTTTCCCGGTACAGGAGAACATGTGATTGTCTGATTCAAAATGGTCACCAATTCATTTCAGCTCACCAATGCCCAGAATATTGATGTTTATGCTTCCTGTTTCATTTTTTATTTCAAATTTTCCTAGATTCATACTTTGGAGATGCCACATTTTAATTATTAATGATGTTTACAGCTGTTTCTTCTCATTTTGAGTCATGCTTCATCAGCAAATGAAGATCCTGGGAGCCTGACTCCATCCATGTCACTAAAGCTGACTCAATTTTGAGGAGGTAGCTCTTCCCTAGTTGTCTTCCGAGTGCCTTCCAACATAGGGGGCTCATTTTACAGGACTGTGTCTGACAGTGTTCTGCTGCTATTTATACGGTTTTCACTGGCTAAGTCTTTTCAGAAGTAGAATGCTAGGTCCTTCTTCCTAGCCTGCCTCATTCTGGAAACCTGTCCCCCATGGTGACCCTGCTGATATATGAAAACCTGTGGCATAGCTTCCAGCATCACAGCAACATGCAAGCCCCTACAGTATGACAAACAGACAAATGGGGGTTGTACAGGTTAACATGGTGTAAGCATTATCATCCAGACAGTATCCCCCTGTTCTGTCTGAATGACTGCTTCTTGGTTTATGCATAGGTTCTGCCTAAGCAGAGTTACATGTTCTGGATTTTCCTTTTATGCAATGTTACTCATAATTTGTTATGATCCATACAGTCAAATGGCTGCACAGTCAGTAAAACAGAGGTCAACATCTTTCTGGTATTCTCTCTTTCAGCTAAGATCCATCTGACATCAGCGATGATGTCCCTCAGTCTACAGCCTCTTCTAAAGCTGGCTTGAGTTTCTGGCAGTTCTCTGTTGACACAGGGTTGTGACCATTTTTTAATTATCTTCAAGAAAATTTTAATCATGAGTTATCAATCTTGGTGATTTTTTCATTTATGGTCACATTCTGTTAGATTACCTTTTTTCGGAATGGTCATAAATAGGGATCACTTCCAGTCAGACAAACTTCTTGGCACAGACCAGAGAGCACTTAAAAGCATTGCATGCATTTGCTGAAAGACTTTCACTGGTATTTTGTCAATTTCTGTAGCACCGTTTTTGAGCAATGCCTTCAATGCAGCCTAGACTACCTCTTTTAATACCATCCGATCATACGCTATTTCCTGTAATGCATGAATATAAACTATTTTGGGTACAGTAACTGTGCATCCCTTCCATCTTCTAATGCTTCCTGGGTACTTCAATATTTTCTATGTAGAATCCTTCAATAACAGAACTCCAGGCTTTAATTTTTTCTTCAATTCTTTCAGTTTGAGAAACGCTGATTGTGTTATCCTTTTTTTGGTTTTCTAACTTTAGATCTTGCACATGTCCTCATAATACTCTCTTCTCAAGCTCCTCTTCAAAACTTCTGTTCAGCTTTTACTGCATTATTTCTTCCTTTTGTTTTAGCTACTTACATTCATGAGCAAGTTCCAGAGTCTCCTCTGACATCCATTTTGGTCTTTTCTTTCTTTCTTGTCTTTTAATTACCTTTCGTGTTCTTCAGGAACGATGTCCTTGATGTCATCCCACCACTCTTCTGGTCTTCAGTCATTAGTGTTCAATGCTTCATATCTATTCCTGAAGTTTATATTCACATGGGAAAAAATTAAGGTCATACTTTGGCTCTCATAGATTTGTTTTAATTTTCTTCAGCTTCAACTTGAACTCGCATTTGAACAATCAACAGTCTACTCTTTAGTTAGCCCTTGGCCTTGTTCTAACTGATGACATTGAGGTTCCCCATCACCTCCTTCCACAGGTGTAACTAATCTGATTTCTGTATATTCTATCCAGCAAGGTCCACATGTATATTCACCATTTATGTTATTGAAAAAAGGCATTTCCAATGAACAGGTCATGGTTCTTACAAAATTCTAGCATATCATCTCTAGTGTCATTTCTGCCACCAAGGCCACCTTTCCCTACTACTGATTGCTCTTTGTTTCTAACTTTCAGAATCGAATCAGTAGTAATTACCAATGTACCTTATTGTAGGTATGTTCAATTTCAGACTGTAGAAGTTGGCAAAAATCTTCAATTTCTACATCTTGGCTGTAGTGGTCAGCTGATTCAGTCTGAACAACAGTTCTATTAACTGATCTTCCTTGTAGGCATATGGATATTATCACATCACTGATGGGGCTGTACTTCAGGATAGATCTTAAAATATTCTTTCTGACAAGGAATATGTAGTCATCTTTCTTTGTCACTCCCAGCATAGTACACCATATGATTATTAGATTCAGTATAGCCTATACCAGTTCATTTCAGCCCAGTAATGCCTGGGTTATCAATCTTTATGTGTCCTATTTCATTGTGGGCAACTTCAATTTTCCTAGGTTCATATTTTGTACACTTCACATTCTACTTTATCTTTGCAGCTGTTTCTTCTCAGTTTGAATCCTGCCACATCAGCAAACGAAGGTTCTAAAGGCTTTACCCCAACCATGCTATTTAAGTTGACTCTCGTACGATGAGACAGCACTTTCCCAGTCATATTCAGTGACTTCCAACCCAAGAGGCTCATCTTTTGGCACTATATCAGACAACAGACAATGTTCCCCTGCTATTTTAAAGATTTCCACTGGTTAGGACCTTGTTCCAAATTATATATGGAATATAATCCAGCAATGAAAAAAGAATTAAGCACAAAGTCTGACAATTAGGCTTGTGAACTCATCCTACAAAAAGTGCTAAATACTTCATTGCTGAATATCACTACAGTCACCTCTGAAGTACTCCCCTTGGGAAGCTACGCACTGATGCCAGCATCTAGTACACCCTTCAAAGCAATTTTGGAACTCTTTTTTGGGACTACCCATCACAGCTGTCATTGTATTAACCTTGACATTATCAATGTAACCAAAATGTCTTCCTTTCAATATTTCCTTTATCTTCGGGTAAAGAAAATGTCACTGGGGGCTAGATCAGGTGAGTAGGAAGAGCGTTCCAATGCAGTTGTTTGTTTACTGCTAAAAGCTCCTTCACAAACAACTATACAGTGAAGTTTGTGATCTTGCCTCCTTGCCAGTGTACACAATGGCCATTCCACAAAGACTTTCAAAATTGTTCTTAAGGATGGACTAGGTGCTGCCATCAGTGCACAAGTTTCCGAGAGGAATACTTTGAAGATGAACACAGTGATATTCATCAATGAAGTACATAGCACCTAGAACAAGTTGGTCTGTGAATTTAATTGCTGGACTTCATACATGCTACACTATTTATAGATCTTGAAAAAATATGGTAAATGAAATAATCCAGTCACAAAAGAATTATGACATGTATGGTTGGATTTACATGAAATGTTCAGAATATGTAATTCTAGATAGAAAATTACTGGTTGCTTGAAGTTGATGTGAGGTAAAGTTAAGACTGGAAAATGACTACTAATGGATATGAGCTTTCTTTTCTGAGTGATCAATTTTAGACTGTAGATGCTGCTAAAAATCTTCAATCTATTTCTGGCCTTGGTGGTTGGTACATAAATTTGAATAATAGTCATATTAACTAGCCTTCCTTATAGGCATATGGATATTATCCTATCACTGATAGCACTGTACTTCAGGACAGATCTTGAAACGTTCTTTTTAATGATGAACTCAACACCATTCCTTTTCAAGTTTTCATTCCCAGCAAAGCACAGTATATGATTGCTGGATTCAAAATGGCCAAAACTGGTCCATTTAGCTCACTAATGTCTAGGATGTCAATGTTTATGCATTCCATTTCATTTTTGATAATTTGCAATTTTCCTAGATTCATACTTCGTACATTCCATGTCCCGATTATTAATGGATGTTTGTAGCTGTTTCTTCTCATTTTGAGTCATGCCACATCAGTGAATGAAGATCCCAGAGGCCTTACTCCATCCATGTCATTAAGGTCAACTCTAATTTGAGGTGGCAGCTCTTCCTCAGTTGTCTTCCGAGTGCCCTTCAATCTGGGGGGCTCACTTTCCGGCACTATATCTGACAATGTTTGTCTGCTATTCATAAGGTTTTCCTTGGCTAATTCCTTTCAGCATCAGCCTGCCAGGTCCTTCTTCCTAGTCTGTCTTAGGCTGGAAGCTCAGCTGAAACTTGTCTACCACGGGTGACCCTGCTATACCTAAATACCAGTGACACAGCTTCCCCTATCACAGCAAAGAGCAAGCCTTCACAGACACATTGATAATTACTGGTGACCGGAATGCAAAAGTTGGAAACAAAGAAGGATCAGTAGTTGGGAAATACAGCCTTGGTGACAGAAATAATGCTGGAGATTGCATGACACAATTTTGCAAGATGAACAACCTTTTCACTGCAAATACTTTACCAACACAAACAGCGACTATACACATGGACCTCACCAGATGGAATACACAGGAACTAAATCAACTACGTCTATGGAAAAGACCGTGGAAAAGCTCCATATCAGCAGTCATAACAAGAAGAGGTGCTGACTGTGGCACAGATCATCAGTTGCTCATATGTGAATTCAAATTGACACGAAAGAAAATTATAACAGGTCCACAAGAGCCAATGTATGACCTTGAGTGTATCCCTCCTGAGTTTACAGACCATCTCAAGAACACATCTGATGTGTTCATCACTAGTCACTGAAGATCAGATAAACTGTGGAATGACATCAAAGACATCGACAGGAAAGAAAAGACCAAATTGGATGTCAGATGAGATTCTGAAACTTGCTTTTGAATGCAAGAGCAGCTAAAGCAAAAGACCTAAGCAGAAGATTTCAAAGAGAAGCTCAAGAAGACAAAAGACAGTATTATAATGTGATGTGCAAAGAGCTGGAAATGGAATATCAGAAGGGAAGAATACATTCAGCATTTCTCAAAGTGAAAGAAGTGAAGAAAAAATTCAAGCCTCAATATTCAAAGCCTTACAATAGTGAAGGATTATATAGGAAAACTATTAAACAACTCGGGTAGCAAAGAAATAGTTGATGGTCAGCCATTTGAAGAGGCAGCATATGACTGGGAACCAACGGTACTGAAGAACAAAGTTGAAGCTGCATTTAAGGCACTGGAAAAAGGGAGGCTCTAGGAACTGATGGAATATCAATTGGGATATTTCAACAAACAGATGCAGCACTGGAAGTACTCACTTGTCTATGCCAAGAAATTTGCAGGACAGCTACCTGGCCAACTGACTGGAAGGGATTCATATTTCTGCCCATTCCAAAGAAAGCTGATCCAACTGAATGTGGAAACTACCCAACAATATCATTGATATCACACACAAGTAAAATTTTGCTCAAGATCATTCAATAGAGACTGCAACAAGATATTGACAAGGAACTGCCAGAAATTTAAGCTGGATTCAGAAGAGGACTGTGAACCAGGGATATCATCGCTGATGTCAGATGGATGCTGGCTGAAACCAAAGAATATCAGCAAGATGTTTACTTGTGTTTCACTGACTATGCAAAAACATTCGACTGTGTGGATCATAATAAATTATGGCTAATGTTGCGGAGAATGAGAATTCCAGAACACCTAATTGTGCTCTTGAGGAATCTGTATATGGACCAAGAGGCAGTCCTGTGAGCAGACACTGCATCGCTTAACGTCAGGAAAGGTGTGTGTCAGAGTTGTATCCTGTCACCATACCTTTTTAATTTGTATGCTGAGCAAATAATCTGAAAAGCAGGATTATATCGGGAAGAACAAGGCATCAGGATTGGAGGATGACTCATAACAACCTGCACTATACAGAGGACACAACCTGCATTACACAGATGACACAACCTTACTTGCTGAAGTGAAGATGATTTGAGACACTTACTGATGAAGATCAAGGACCACAGCCTTCAGTATGGATTCCACCTCAACACCTGAAAAACAAAAATCCTCACAACTGGACCAGTAAGCAACATTGCATAACTGGAGAAAAGACTGAGGTTGTCAAGGATTTCATTTAACTTGGTTCCACAATCAACACCCTTGGAAGCAGCAGTCAAGAAATCAAAAGACATACTGCACTGAGAAAATCTGTTGCAAAGGACCTCTTTAAAGTATTCAAAGTAAAGACGGCACCTTGAAGACTAAAGTGTGCCTGACGTGGTATTTTCAATCACGCAAAAGCTGGACAGTGAACAAAGAAGAAAGAAGAATTGATGCCTTTGAATTTTAGTGTTGGAGAAGAGTGATGAACGGACCACGGACCACCAAAAGAACAAACTGATCTGTCCTGGAAGAAGTACAACCAGAGTGTTCCCTGGACACAAAGATAGCAAGACTGCATCTTACATACTTTGGACATGTTGTCAGAAAGGATTAGTCCCTGGAGAAGGACATCGTGCGTGGCAGAGTGCAGGGTCAGCAAAAAAGAGGAAGACCCTCAACGAGATGGACTGACATAGTGGCCACAACAATACGATTAAGCATAAAAATGATTGCGGAATGGATAGGTAAACTATGGTACATATACTCAATGGAGCACTACACAATGATAAAGAGTAACGATGATTCCAGGAAACATCTCCTAACCTGGTTTCAACTGGAAGACATTATGTGGAGTGAAAGTAGTCAGCGACAAAAGGTCAAATACTGTATGAGACCTCTATGACAAGATCTCAAAAACAGACTTGTGTATAGAAGAAAAGACTCTTTCTTTGACAGCTGCAAGGGAATGGAGGGAGGGTGAGGAGGGGACGGTTTAGTTTAGATAGTTACTAGAAATCTAGTTGGGAGAAAGCGGTGATAGCACACATTAGAAACAAGAACAACATTAAGTGGACTTCAGCATAACTTGAGTACTCCTTCCATTTTAACTCAATACCGCAAGGATAGAGTAGCTGGGGCAGGGGGCGGGGGACCATGCTCTTAGGCGAATTCCAGGCCAATTGGCACAACTAGAGTTTTGCTAAGAGAGCTCTCTGCACCCCACATTGGTGAGTGGCGTCGCGGGTCTTAAAACCTGCCAAGCTGCCATCCAAGGACACAGCAAATGGTCCCAACTTAGCAGGAACGGATGCTCACCGAGGACCAAAATCGCATGCGATAAAGACAACCAAGAGGACAAAGAGAGACCCACAAGAGTGGGTGCCTACATCGACTTGGGACTGGAAGAACTGGATGGTGCCCGGCCACCACCAGTGATAGCCACGATGGAGCTCACAGAGAGGAGTCTCACTGGCAACACAAGAATAAAAAGGGGTGCATCATGAGATCTCCACTAAAAGACCTCAATTGATGGTCCAGCGGTTTTGGCGTTCCTCTGAGAGCAAGGCCCCCGGCTCTGATGCTGCCCTTTCCCATAAATTATAACAAAGGTCCACTCTTTGGACAGGAATGGATTGAACTTGGCAATGCAGAGTGACCATATATTGGAAACACTTTATGGTTCTATATATCTATAGGATATCATCTTGCTGACCTCTGGCTGGAGGAAGGGGAGTGGACGGAGAGGAGGGGAAAGGATACTGTTGGGAGGACGAGACATGTATGGAGCAGAGAGGAATAGTGTGCAGTCACCGGACAGGGAGAGCAGTGGAAGCTGCATATAGGTGGGCATGTAAATTTATACATGAATGTACATTTTCACTCAGTCATGTTAAATAAAAATAAAAATAAAAATAAATAAATGATTGTGGACTTGACACAAGACCAGGCAGTGTCTTGCACTGTTGTTCATAGGGTCACTATGAGTCAGAATCAACTTGATGGCACCTAACAACAACAATTTCACCATTTCTATGAATATTCTGAAACTCAGTGAATATTATAAGTTAGATGAGTGAGTCATACGGTACAGGAATTATGTTTCAGTGAAGAGTGAATACAATTTTAAACAATAAATAATTGAACTTGCTTCCCCTTCATTCCACAAATAAAAATTATAAAAATGCCAGGTTGATCAAATAGCTAGAAGTAAACAAAATACCAAAAGACAAAGATAAAACTGTAGTCCAGAGAAACCTCTAAAATTTTTGCTTAATTTGTTTAATTCTCTTCATATTATATTCATATTATAAGTTTCACCCACATGGATGTGAATGCTATGCACTGTAAGGGTTTTCCAGAGTTAAAGAACAGTAAAATACACAACTACAACACAGTAAGTCACGCCATGAAAACCAAAACTTCTTATTCAGACAGTTTTACAGTTTGCACATCTGATAAATTTTAAAACTGCTGTGGCAGCAGTAACAGTAACAATGTGACTTTTGAAATATAAAGAGGTAGGGAAGTAATTTTTATAACTATAACTCATAAAATGAGTTTCAAAAAATGTACAAAAAATACATTTCTAATATTTTAAAATATATATCATCAATTAGTATAAAAAAATACCTATATTCCACAGGCATAATTTCAGCAGCAAGATTCTCATAACTTTTTGTGGCAGGTGTACCTAAACAAGGAAAACTAGATTAGTATTTCAGTATTTCTTTGCTACTACTAAAAAGACAGACAAAAAATAAAAAATAAAACATTTCTAAATCTAACAAAATCTACCCGTTTGGTTTAGGTGATCCTGTTGCACTTTTGAACATCGAAGTTCTTCATTTGTTTCTTTTAGTGTATCACGCTGTTCTATTAGCCTCTAAAAAAGAATTGTTGATGTCAGCAAAATAGTTAATTCTGCCCATAACTAATATACTTCATGCTTGTAATAATTAATCTTAACATTATTTCATAATTTTTGCTTAACTTAAAAAGGATATATTTCTGTTTTAGCACTAAAGACAATTTTCTCTTGCATAAGTCATATAAATAACCTTTATAAAATAAATGACAGGCAATTTTTCCATTAGTTTAAAACTCTGAACCAAATGAATAGAGTTACACAACCAAAAAAACCTATCCCCCTGCCACTGAGTCTATTTGACTCACAAAGTACAAATCTGCAATTGTAGGGCACTGAAAGCAACATGGATTTTGGCAGCAAACTGGATTATGTTTTAAATTTGTTTCACCACTCTTTAGCTGCATTACCTGGGCAAGTTACTTAACCCTTTGGCTTTGTAGTCACATCTTCGAAATGGGTTATGTTGTTATTGCTCAGTCCTACTGAGTTGGTTCCAACTCATACTGAACCTACGTACAACAGAATGAAACACCACCTGGCCATAAGCCATCCTCACAATCACTGCTATGTTTGAGCCCACTGTTGCAGCCATTATGTCAATTCATCACATTGGCAAGCATGACATTCCTTCTCCAAAGACACGTCCTTTGTCACTGTCGAGTTGAGCAGGTTCAGACTCATTAAAAAAAAATAAGCCAAACCCACTACTGTCAAGCTGATCCAGATTCATAGTGACCCTATGTAGGACAGAATGCAACTGCTCCACAGTGTTTCCAATGAGCACCTGGTAGCAGCCGTAATACTTAACCACTATGCCACCACGGTTTTTCCTGCAACTCACAGCCACTCCATATAAAATTAAATAGAACTGCCTGGTCCTGCACCACCCTCACCACCACTGTTATGCTTTGAGCTCACTGCTGCAGCCACTGCATCAACGTCATCTCATTGAAGACCTTCTTTTTCACTGGCCCTCTACTTCATAAACCATGATGTCCTTCTCGAGGAACTGATCCTTCCTAACAATATTCAAAATATGTGAAATGTGGTTTCACCATTCTTGCTTCTGAGGAGTGCGCTGGTTGTGCTTCTTCCAAAACAGATTTGTTCATTCTTTTGGAAGTCCATGATATATTTAATATTCTTTGCCAACACTACAGTTCAAAGGCTTCAATTCTTCTTCAAATGCTCTTATCCATTTTTCAGCTTTCACATGCATATGAAGCAAATGAAAACACCATGGCTTGGATCAGGCACACCTTAGTCTGCACGGTGCTATCTTTGCTTTTTAACGCTTTGTGCTATCTTTGCTTTTTAACACTTTGAAGAAGCCTTTTGCAGCAAATTTGTCCAACGCAATGCATTCTTTCATTTCTTGACTGCTGCGTCCATGGGTGGTGATTATGGATCCAAGTAAATGAAATCCTTGACAACTTCAATCTTTTCTCTGTTTTCATGCTGCTGCTTACTGGTTCAGTTATGAAGATTTTTGTTTTCTTTATGCTGAGGTACAACGCATACTGAAGACTGTAGCCTTTGATTTTCTTCAGTAAGTGCTTCAAGTTCTTTTCACTTTCAGCAAGCAAGATTATATCACCTGCACATCACAGAATGTTAGAGTCTCTTCCAATCCTGATGTCCCATTCTTCTTCACGTCCAAAATACCTGAGACATAGCCTTCCTATCCTAGCTTCTAAGAAGAATTCTGGCTGTACTTCTTCTAAAACACATTAGTTCATTCCTCTGGCTTGGGTAAGCCATACCTTTGCCCTCAAAGTGACATCTTTGCTTTGTAATACCTCAAAGAGGTCTTTTCAGACAATTTGCCTAGTGCAATGCATCATTTGATTTCTTGACTACAGTTTCCATGGGCCCTGATTGTGGACCCAAGTAAATGAAATTCTTAACAACTCTGGTATTTCCTCCATTTATCAAGATGTTGCTAACCCTTCCCTTGTACCACACACAAGAAGTAAAAATGAGTCACACACTAATTAACAATTGAAACTATGATACTTTTAAAGAAAATATGTATCTTGGTGACCCTGGGTTAGACAGTGTTTCTCAGAAACAACATTATAAGCATACACAAAAAAAGAAAAAAATTAGGTGACTTGGATTTAGTCAAAATGAAAAAGTTTCGTGCCATACAGAATAGCATTAGGAAAATGAGAAGACAGTCCACAAGAGAAAACATTTCTAAGTCATAAATTTGACAAGAGATTTGTATCCACAATATATAAAGACAACTTAATATTTAAAAGACAACCTAATTTAAAAAATGGGCAAAGTGTTTAAATAGGTATTTCTCCAAAGATTGAGAAGCGGCCAAAAACACATAAGATGCTCAATAACAGTCATTAAGGAAATGCAAATTAAGAAAAAAAAATGAAGGAACAGTTCACATCCACTACACAGCTAAATAAAAACCAAGAAAAAAGGATATACAGAAATCGGAACCCTCAAAAACTGCTGAAGAAGATGAAAACTGATTCATCTCCTTTAGAAATTAAAAGGTTAAACATAGTTATCATAAGACCCAGCAATATCAAAAGACAAAAAAAAAAAAAAGACAGCTGCCAATGACTTAATTCCAACTTCCAACTTATAGTGACCACAAATGTTTCAGAGTAGAACTATATTTCATATGGCTTTTGGAAATAGATGGCCAAGATTTTCTTCCAAGATGCCTTCAAAGGGGGTTTGAAGATCAGCCAGCCTTTTGGTGGCTCTCATACCTAGGTACGCCCCAGCAATACAACTCCTAGGCATAAAGTGAAGAGCAGTGAAAACTGACGTTCACATAAAAATGTGCACATCAACGTTAATATGTACATTATTATTCAAAATAGTCAAAAAGTGAAAACATGCGAAATGTCCATTAATAGACTTTCAACAATAAAAAAGAACTGAGTAATAATGCATGTTACAACATAGATGAACCTTAAAAAGATTATGTTACGTGAAAGTAGCCAGTCACAAAAACACAAAGTGCAGGATTACACATTTTGGACAGAAACAGGCACATCTATAGCACTGAAAAGTAAACAGTGGCTATGGTTAGAGGAAAGAAGAGTAACTGCTTAAAGAGGTTTCTTACTGGAGTGATGACAGTATTCTAAAGTTTTTGTGGTGATGGCACATATTCTGTGAGTATACTAAAAACTACAGAAATGAATCTTTTAAATTTGTGAACTTTATGGTAGATAAAGTGTATCTTCATAAAGCTGTCTGAGCACCTTGCTCTTAAAAAGTTGAGAGGCTCAGAGTTAGAAAAACATGAACCAAAATATACGACCTTGATCTGGGACTTCATCATCCCTTATAAAGGAAGCTGGCAAAATCATACGAAAAAAATAACTGTCACTTTTACAAGACTTTATTTAACACCAATAATCCAATTCAGGAAAAGACAAGACTGACTGATGTCACTTCCATTCAAAAAATTGCAAAGGTAGTTTAAAACTAAAAGAAACAAGACATTCCTTAACAATTAGATTCATGTTTACCTCTTTTTCCTTAATTAAAGCTTCATGTTTTTCTTCAAGTCGCTTCATTTCAAATGCCAGTGTGTCCGCCCTTTTGGATTCGGAGGAAAGTTTAATGTGAAGATCCTGAACCTTTTTTCAGAAACATAAGTAAAATTCAGCAAAATAACAGTGTATACAGGTAGCCCCTGACTTAGGTCCAGGTTCAATTCCAATGAAAACTGTAGTCAGTCCATTGTGATGTAATCTGAATGCCCTTTTTTTGTTTCGCCTTTTTTAAGTTTTCATTATTACTGTCTTTTATTATTACTATAAATCTGATCTTTGCCTTTGTGGGTTGGAAACATTATGTATAAACTTACAGATATGTTTTAAATTTGTATAGAGTATATGTTACTAATGATAGTAAGATGTAAAAAAATAATAAACAGACATTCCTAAGTAGAGTTTGTTGTAACTTGAATATACCACAAGTTGGAGACCACCTGCAGTACTCGCATTTAAGTTTTCAGAGTTGAGTAAATGAGAAAACTGACTTGCAAACAAGATATTTACACTAACATTATGTTGACACTCTAAATATTTGTGGAAAGTAGCATATAAGAAAAGTAAATGCATTTTAAAGTACTCAATATGATAATTTAGTCAAAAACACCAGCCGCCTCCTCTAATGTTTCTATAGGTTGTTTGATAAGTACCCAAACACTATTTTTATGTACAGCTCCACCTTTTATGCCTTTACCACTGGCTACAAGAAATGCTACTGAACAATATAGTGTCAGAAAAATACACAAGTTCAGAAGTCAATAAAAAGGTAGAAGACTGATATAACTCAAACTCAATTATCAACCTCTGAATTAGAACTACAAATACAAGAAATACTTTATAATATTAAGATCATACCTGAATACACTGTTTGTGCAGTTCTGTATCATTTGTAAAGAATCAAAGAGAATAACAAAGTTCAGATCTTTCAATTTTATCAATACTTTTTCTTACCTGCCTCTTATATGTTTCTAATTGTGTACGTGCTGCATTTGCCTTCTTTAATTCTTCTTCCAAGCTGACTGTATTATGCATATACATCATGTTCGTTTCTTGTAATGTTTTCACCTGCTTACGAAGGTCATTCAGATCTTGTAGTTTCTGACGATATATTTCAACTGTTGACTCCAGTTTATTTGCTTTATCCGAGGTAGCCCTATAACAATGAAAACCAAGTATTACCATGTAACACCTAGTAAACAGGTGTAACAATTTATTCAGGTTGTGAAATGACTCTTCCACATAAACCATCAATTGGCTACAGCAAAACAGACAGAAACAGAAACTCCAAACTTAGTCAAAACTTTGGAAAATGACTCAGGCCTAAAAAGAGTTTCAAGTTCAACCGTTTTGCTATAAAGATAACAAAATAAAAATGCTCTAAAGAGGCAGGGCCAAGATAGTGGACTAGATACATGTCTCCTCAATTCCCTCTGAGAACTAAGGCTTGGAGTGATAACTGAATGGAGCACTGGACATCCAGGGAGACCTAAGATCTGGCATACTGTTACCATACTGGCACCAGTAAGAGACTAAAATACCCGTCTCAAAGATGAAACAGCAGCCAGTGACCCCACTCCTGCTGACTCACTGTATTGGCGGACTGCAGGTACTGACACTTTTTTCATTATCTGGGAGGTGGGGACTGGGCTTAAGCCAGCAAATATGCCAAACTGCAGCACTTAAAGTAAGCAGCATATAGCACAGCAGAGAGACAGGGTATGGCATAACCACATACTGAGAGCCTGGCTGCTGACTGAGGGCACCACTGCTACTCCACATTCTCTTTTCTGAGCTGCACCACAGACTCTGTTGTTTCATGGCAGGAAGGGCAGCTTGGCTGGGATGCCATCTTGGTTGGTTGGGAGGCAGAGTCATACAGCCAGAGGCCTTAGCTGCAGCTATTCTCAAGCAGAGCAGCAGCCCATCTGGCAAGTGTTTCTCCAGCAGCAAAGCAGAGTTTGAGACAATTTGTGTCCATATTTACAAGTGGGGCCTGGCAGAGGATGGCAGGAAGGCCCTAACCTCTCCCTACTTTGTACCACATCATAGCATCTGGGGACGGCCAATGAGGTACTTTAGTTGTCAGCTGGAAGGCAGGGCCTGCCACACCTGAGGGCCTGTTTTTGGCAGCTGCTGGACAGCTCCCCACTCACAAGTAAATTACCCTTTCAAATAAGACCACTTAGAGAACCAACTGCTGACAGGACTGGCAGCATCTCCTCCACCCTTCACTATCTACATCATAGGATCTGCTGACAGCTCCCCAGTGACTCTGGTAAGTAGGGCACCATGTTTGCCAGCCAGGAAGCAAAGCCTGTCACCCCAGAGAGCTGACCTGGGGCTAGTTACTAGGAGACACAGACAGAACTGTGACCAGCTCCCCTCTTAGAACTATGCCTCAGCTCCTGTTGAGGTAACACCAGAGAAATCAAACAGCTTCTAGATGGCATGCAGACAACAGTTCACAGCTAACCATTTAAAGAAGCAGTCCGCCATGGGTCCAGAAAACTCCCAAAATAAAGAATAAAAAAACTTCCCAGATGAAGAAGCCTTTCTGAAACTATCAGAGATCAAGTACAAAAGAATTAGAGCAACCTCCTACAGATTAAACAAAATGCAGCAGAACAAAATGAAAAATTAAGCAGGCTATCTCAACTGATGGAACATCAATGATCTAAAATCCAGCAGATCAGTAACAAAATTATAGAATTCAATCCAAAGCCAAAAGAGCAGAACTGAGGAGCTGGAAGTCACATAGTAAACTTGAGGACAGAGCAACTGACACCAGCATTTATGAAGAGAGGTTAGAGAAAAGAACCAAGTAAATTGAAGAAGCATTAAGAAACATGTGGGATTCTATTATGTGGAAAAAACTATTAATAAGTGGAGTTCCTGAACAAGGAGGGACAGAAGAAAATACAGAGAGCACTGCTGTAGAGCTGCTGACAGAAAACTCCCCTGAAATTACAAAAGAAGAAAACACAGATATCCAAAGCATGTACCAAAATGTCACAAAATTAGAACCCAAAAGAAAAACACAAAGACATTATAACCAAGCTTAATAAAATGAAACATAAACAGAGGCTCTTAAAGGCACAAGGCTCGAAGCAAACATTCAGAGGGAAATACAGTAGTAGGGTTTTGTCTGATTTCTCCACAGAAACGATGCTGGCAAGAAAGCAGTGGGATGACAAATTCAAAGTCCTGAAGAAGAAAAACTTCCAACCAAGAATGATATATCCTGCAAAACTGTCTCTCAAATGTGACAGTGAAATTAAGACATTTGCAGATAAACAGAGGCTTAGAGACTTTGTAAAAACTAAACCCAACTACAAGAAATGCTAAAAGAAGCTCTTTATTTACGAAAACAAAAACATTAAGTGTATACCTAAAGGGGCACTGCAGGACACAGCATCCAGAATCCTACTCACTTAGGAAAGTCAATAAGCTTAATCAAAACTACATTATGAAAAGAAGGGAACCAGTGAAGAGGTATAATATAGGAGTCTCAAAAAACAAAAAACCAACAGAAGAATGACCAGAATAGAATATTAGGAAAAATACAGAAAACATCCACAACATAAAAATAAATGTATCAAAATGACAGCACCAAATACATACCTATCAATAATTACACTGAATGTAAACTAACAGAAAGTTCCAATAATGAGACAGTGAATGATACTATGGATCAAAACACACTGCCAGTCTACATGATGCTTACAAGAAAACATCTAAGGCTTAAAGACATAAAGTGAAAATCAAAGGATGGAAAATACATACGAAGCCAACAACAGAAAAAGAAGAGTAAGAGTGTCAATACTGATTTCAGATAAAACAGACTTTAAAGTAAGATCCACTATTGTGGACAAGGCCAAGCCAAGTGCTGTCGAGTCGGATCAGACTCATGATGACCCTAGGGGCCAGGGTAGAACTGACCCCCAGAGTATTCAAGGAGCGCCTGGTGGATTTGAGGGTCACTATTTATTGCTGAAAGGTTCAATACACAAGCAGGACTTAGTAATATTAAATATTTATGCATCCAATACCAGAGCATCCAAATACACTGAACAAACACCGACTACATTGAAAAATGAGATAATCACTCCACAGTAACAGCTGGAGACTTGAACAATCCACTTTCGTTAATGGACAGATCATCTAGAAAAAAAGTCAGTAAAGACACAGAAGATCTTATTGCAACAACTAACTAGAGGTCATTGACATATACAGAAATTTTTACCCAACAACAGATAAGTACACCTTATTCTCCAATGCATGTGGAACACTTTCCAGAATAGACCATGTGTTAGGACATAAAGCAAGTATCAACAAAATCCAAACCACTGAGTTACTGCAAAGCATCTTATTGGGTCATAAAGCCATAAAAGTTGAAATCAATAGCAGAAAAATCATAGGTAGAAATTCAAACTCATGGAACATTACCTTGCTCAAAAATCCATGAGTTGTAGAAGAAATCAAGGATGAAATAAAGAAATTTATGGAATCAAATGAGAAGGAAAACACATCCTACCAAAACCTACGGGATACAGTAAAAGCAGGGCTCAGAGGTCAGTTGTATCTATAAATGCACACATCTGGAAGGAAGAAACAACCCAAACCAAAGGATTAACCCCATAGCTTGAATAAGTAGAAAGAGAGTAACAGAGGAACCCCTCAGGCACCAGAAGAAAACAATCATAAAGATTAGAGCAGAACTAAATGAATAAGAGATTACAAGAACAACTGAAAAATCAACACAACCAAAAGCTGGTTCTTTCAAAAGATCAACAAAATTGATAAACCACTAGCTAAACTTACAAAAGAAAAACAGAAAACCCAAATAAGAAATGGGATGGGAGATGTCACAACAGACCCAACTGAAATCAAAGGTATCATAACACAATACTAAGACTGTACTGTAACAGACTTGAAAACCTAAAGGAAATATAAATTTCTAGATTCATATCACCTACCAAAATCATCATAAGAAGTAGAACAACTTAATAAACCAATCACAACAGACTGAAAAAGTCATCAAAAACTACCAACCAAAAATGTCCTGGCCCAGCTGGCTTCACCAGAGAATTCTATCAAACTTTTAGAAAATAATTGCAATACTAGAAGCTATTTCACACCATAGAAAGGGATGGAATATGCTCAAATTCATTCTATGAAGGCAGCATAACCCTGATACCAAAGCCAGGCAAAGATCCCTCAAAAAAGAAAATTATACACCAATATCACTCATGAACCCAAATGCAAAAGCCTTCAACAAAATCCTTGCCAATGCAATTCAACAGCACATCAAAAAAATAACTCACCATGACCAAGTTGGATTCATACCAGGGATGCAAGGCTGGTTCAGCATCAGAAGTACAGTTAACGTGATCAACCACATAAACAGCACAAAAGATAAGTGTCACTTGATTTTGTCAGATGATGCAGAAAAGGCATTCAACAGAGTCCAACACTCAGTCATGCTAAAAACTCTCAGCAAAATAGGAATAGAGGGGAAATTTCTCAATGCAATAAGGGGCATCTATGCAAAGCCTACTGCCTCCATCATCCTGAGTAGAGAGAGATGGAAAGAATTCCAATGAGACAAGGATGCCCACTCTCACCACTTTTATTCAACATTATACTAGAGGTACTAGCCATAGCAATTAGACAAGACAAAGAAATAAAGGGCATCCACATTGCCAAGGAGTTAAACCTCCTTATATGCAGATGACATGACTGTATATGCAGAGAATCCTAAAGAATCCATAAGTAAACTACTTGAACTAACAGAGGAGTTCAACAAAGCATCAGGATATAAAATAAACATAAATAAATCAGTAGGATTCCTTTATACCAACAAAGAGATCATTAAAGAAGAAATCACCAAATCAATACCATTTACTATAGCCCCCAAGAAGATAAAATACCTACAAACAAATCTAACTAGAGAAATAAGAGATCTATACAGACAGAACTACAAGATATCACTGCAGGAAATCAAGAGACTTACATAAATGGAGAAACCCACCTTGCTCATGGATAGAAGACTAAAAATTGTAAAAATGGCTATTTTACCCAAAGCAATCTACACATACAATGCAATCCCAATACAAACTCCAGTGTCATTTTTTAAGGAGATGGAAAAACAAATCACCAACTTTGTTCAGAAAGGGAAGAAGCCCTAGATAAGCAAGGCACTACTGAAGAACAGGAACACAGTAGGAGGCTTCAATCTACCTGACTTAGAACCTATTATACTGCCACAGTAGTCAAAACTGGTACAAAAAGAGACATACAGACCAATGGAACAGAGTTGAGACCCCAAAGATACCACCATCCTCTGATGAACAGCTAATATTCAATGAAGGCCCTGAGATTGTAAACTGGGGTAAAAACAGTCTCTAACAAATAGTGTTGGCAAAACTGGATATCCATCTGCAAAAAACTGAAACAAGACCCATATCTCATACCTTATAAAAAACTAACTCAAAATATATCAAAGACCTAAATATCAAACCTAAAATGATAAAGATCACGCAAGAAAAAATATAGTCAATGATGAAGTTCTAATACACAGCTTAGACAGACTTCAAAATCTGACAAACAAAGCATTATCAACAAGAGAACAGATAAATAGTAACTAGTCAGAATCAAATACTTGTGCTCATAGGCACTATCAAAAGAGTTAAAAGACCACCTACAGAATGGGAAAAAAACGCTTGGCAACTACATGTCTGACTGATGTCTGATCTCCGTAATCTCCAAGGTACTGCAAAATATCAACAATAAAAAGCTAAATAACCCAATTAAGCAATGGGCAAAGTAGACGAGCAGACATTTCACTAGAGAGGACATCCAGGCAGCCAGAAGACATGAGGAAATCCTCATGATCATTAGCTATCAGAGAAATCTAAATCAAAACTACAATGTGATAACATCTCACCCCAACAAGATTGGCCATAATCCAAAAAACACAGAACAACAAATGCTGGAAAGGCTGTGGAGAGATCAGAACTCTCCTACACTGCTGGTGGGATTACAAAGTGGTACAACTTCTTTGGAAAGCAATCTGGCGCTTCCTTAAAAAGCTGGAAATAGATATACCATTTGATTCAGTAATCCTATTGCTCGAAGTACATACTACAGAAACAAAGGCTGTCACACAAACACACACACGCACATGAATGTTTACCATAGCACAGTCCACAAAAGCAAAAATATGGAATGAACTGAGATTCCCATCAACAGATGAATGGATAAACAAACTATGGTACACAGACTCAATGGAACACTATGCAATGTTAAAAAAAAAAAAAAAAAGATGATTATTTCAGGAAAAATCTCATAACCTGGCTTCAGTTGGAAGACATCATGTTAAGTGAAATCAGTCAGTGACAAAAGGAGAAATATTGTATGAGTCCCCTACTATAAGGACTTAAAAACAGATTTATGTACAGAAGAAATGACTCTTTCACTGCTATAGGAGTAGGTAGGGGGGCAAGAGTTTATCATGGATTAGATAGTTGATGGAAGTCTGGTTGGGTGAAAGCAGTGACAGCACACAGTAGAAAGAAGATCAGCTTAACTGGACTTCAACATAAACTGAAAGCTTATCTAATCCCAAGCCAGTATCGCACAGATAGAGTAGCAAGGGCAGAACCATGCTCTTGGGTGACACTGAGGTCAACTGGCTAGGAAAGTCTTCTGCACCCTATATTGGTGAGTAGCATCTGGGGTCTTATAAGCTAGCAAGCTGCCATAAGATACACCAAATGGTCCCAACTTAGCCAGAACAGATGATCACCAAGAATACCAACGACACGAGGGAAAATAAGCCCAGGAGACAGAGTGACCAATTTGAATGGGAGAATGTATCAACATGTGACCAGAAGAACCAGACGGTGCTCTGCTACCACCAAAGACAACTGTGACAGGGCATACAATGTTGAGTCCCTGTGGCAACATGAGAGAAAGAAAGGTTCAGATCAAGAACTCTACTGGACCACAACTGATGGCCCAATGGCCCAGTGGAAACCCTGGGAGCATGGCCCCTAGGTCTGCTGCTGCCCCTTTCTAGAATACATCAGAGAGGTCAATTCTTCCAACAAAAATGGACTAGATTCAGAGACAGGATGTGACCATATGGTGTGTGTACTTTATGGTTCTATGTTTTTATAGGAGGCCGTCCTACCAGTTTCTTTCTAAATGGGGAGAAGGGGGCAGGAGCTTGTTAAGGGGATACAAGTATAAAATGAAAAGGAAGAGTGTGCTGTCACAGGCCAAGGAGAGCAGAGGAGCTGTAAATAGACAGGCATGCAAAACTGATCTGGATTCTATACTTTCACTTAATCACAATTAAAAAAAAAAAGTGAAAAGAAAAAATGCTCTAAATCTGACATGCTAAGTTATCAGATTGTTTTATTTACCAATATGTTGTATAAAAAAAGAATGGTTTTGTAAATACAATTAAATGTCTCTAAACTCCTCTGTAGCTCGTGTGCTAACCTTGCCTTGTGAAATGTAATTCAGTGTAGTTTTATTCTAGGTATCTGATATACTTAGGAAGTTGACTCATTATATTTTGTCTAGAAAAATACTTCCCTTAAGAGCTGTGGTTATCTTCTCTATGGAACTAGAGGGAAAACAAACAACCAAACAATTCAAATCACATGAAAGTGCAAATGGTTATAAAGATTTTCTTCTTAAAGAGGCATTAAAAGTATAAAAAAAGCTAATAAAAATTAATAGAAAAGGTGAAGATCATGTGGACAATCTATTAAGTAACACAGAATTGTCATTGACAATTCTCCCTAAAATAAATTTAAGAGTTCTCACCTGTAGCTATCTATATTTTGTCAAATGCCAAAATATGGATCGTGAAAATGTACTTCATTAACAATACTTTCACAAAATTTATTAATGACTACAGAGAAGTCAAGGTAAATACACTAAAAAGTAACTAGCAGTTATAAAAAGTCTAAGAAATCATTTTGGGTCTATGGGTTCTGGTAAGAAAATGTTTAAATGAGAATATAATCATATCCTTAAACTTCAATTACTGTAAGAAAGCATAAAAGAAGTAAAAACTAGAAGTTTAGAACTAAACTAATCAAACTTTATATACCAGTGATAACTAAAACATGGAATACACAAATTCGCTAAGTGGCAACTTGTAAGTGATATAATTACATTTAGATATGCCATACCTAAGAACATCTATTTCATCTTTCAGGGCTCTTGTTTCTTCAGCAAGACTAGTCAATTCATCATTCCTGTGTTGAAATTCAACTAGTTGCTTCTCAAGCTCTTCACAGTGAACACGGTAATCATCTTTTGCAGCTTCCAGCCTTAGATAAAGAAAACAAACAAGTGTATACAATGTAATTTACTTTATTTTTTCCCCAAATGAAACAGACTTATTAAGCACGATATACTTCTGTTACTTAAAATTCTACATTCAAAAGAAGACAAAAGAAAGAGACTATTCACTTCCTGGTTTTAAAAAAGACTCAAGAAGTAAACTTAATGTTTTAATTTTTCATTTTCTGAAACACTGCGCTTAGTTTGACCTCATCTTTTAACAGGTTTTAATTTCCACTGATGAAGATAAAATGCACGAGCTATATAGTGAAAACTACTCAAACATACACACAGCATATAAAATGGCAAAGTGGTAGACACTATAATAAATTAGGAATGAATACTTCGAGCCTATAGCAATAAAAACTAATAATTAAAATCAAATTATTAAAAAAGTGTTTCATTACCCCAAAAGAAAGCAGGAAAAGAACCAAAGAACCTATGAGACAAATGAAAAGTAAACAGCAAAACAAACCTAAATACAACAACAAAAATAAATTATAAGAAAGATATATTAACTAAAAGGCAGATATTATCAGACTATACATTACAATCAAAAGGCAAGTATTATCCAAAGAAACCAAAAACCAAACCCACTGCCACTAAGTTGATTCCAACTCACAGCAACCCTATAGACAGAGTAAAACTGGCCCACAGAGTTTCTAAGGAAAACCTAGTGGATTTGAACTGCCAGCCTTCTGCTTAACAGATGTAGCCCTTAACCACTATACCACCAGGGATTCCATCAGACTGTATAAAGAGCAAAGCTCAAATACAGAGATACATTAACTTATAAAAGTGTCAATTCATCAGAGGCATATCAAAAATGTGCACACACACAGTAATAGCTTAAAAAATATATGAAGCAAACACTGACAGAACCAAAGATAGAAATATGTACATTCAAACCACTTTTGAAGATTTTAATACCAGTCTCTCAGTGTTAATGGAACTAAGGAGCAATGGCAAACTGCTTGGCTGTAACCAAAGGTTGGCAGTTTAAACTCACTCAATGGACTCCACAGGTAAAAGACCTGGTTATCTGCTTCCATAAAAATTACAGCCCAGAAAATCCTATGGGACAGTTCTACTCTACCATGTGGGGTCACTGTAAGTAAAAAAACAATCTGAATATTTAGTTATATTCAGTTAAATACATAAATATATTTAGTTAAATATAACAGCAAAATGTAGAAGAGATATGAACAACACTATTAACCAACTTGACACAACTGGCATTTGTAAACACTTCAGTCAACAATTATAAGATACACATCCTTCACAGTCACATACAGAACATGTAATTATTTTACATGGTTTGAATCAAGAAAAGTATGCATCATGGTCTGTATATCCTTGCCCATACTTAGTCAATCTGTATGCTAAGGAACTAATCAGAAAAGCTGTACTTCATGTAGAATGTGGCATCAGGACTTGTGCGAAACTCATTAACAACCTGTGATCTGCATAAGATGCAACCTGGCTTGCTAAAAGTAAAGAGGACTTGAAGTGCTTACTGATAAGATTAAAGACTACAGCCTTCAGCACGGTTTACACTTCAACAAAAAGAAAACAAAAATCACTACAATGGGAGCAATAAGTAACATCACAGTTAATGTCCAAGGAAGTACTAGTCCGGAAATCAAACAATGCATTGCATAGGGCAAATATACTATAAAAAAATCTCTAAATTGTTAAAAATGAAAAAATGTGTCTTGAAAGACTTAACACCCAGACTGCTCCTTGAAAGTGAGGTTATTAAGATTTCATCTCATGTACGTTAGACGTGTTATCAGGAGGGACAGTTCTCAGAGACAGACATCATGCTTGGTAACGCAGAGGGTCAAGGAAAAAGAGGAAGACCCTCAGTCAGCTGCACTGACACAACTGTTGCAACAGTGGGCTCAAACATAGCAATGATTGTGAGGATGGTACAGTACCAGGAAGTGTTTTCATTCTGCTGTACACAGGGCTGCTATGAGTCAGAACCTAATGACAACAACAGCAACCAAGAAGAGCAATCAATAAAACTGAGAGAAGCATAAATTACCAATATCAAGAATGAAAGAGAAGATATCTCTACAGTTCCTATAGTAATAAAAAGGACAGTAAAAGACTATTGTGGAGAATCTTCTGTCAAAAAATTAAATAACTTACAAGAAATAGACATATATTTAAAAACATTAAATAGACAAAGGATGAAAAATGTAAATCTGAAATGTCCCATGACTACTAAAGACATACCAATGACTTTTTTCTTTACCTCAAATAAAGGAAATCTTGAAAGGAAGACATTTAGACGACATTCAGGATATCACGGGTAATACAACAATGACAGCTCTAATGGCCATTCCAGAAAAAGAGTTTCAAAATTGCTTTGAAGGGCGTACTAGGTGCTGGCATCAGTGCATAGCATCCCAGGGGGAGTACTTTAAAGGAGATTGTAGTGACAGTCAGCAGTGAGGTATGCAGCACTTTTTTTAATGATGTTTGCCAACTTAACTGGCAGTCCTTATATTTTAGGATATAATAGAACATTTTTCCCTTAAGACTGAAAATAAAGCAAGAATATCTGTTCTTGAAATAAGGCAAGAAAAATAAATAAAAGGTGGAAATACCAAAAGAATTAAAACTTTTATTAGGTGGCTATAGATTACATGGGATTTTCTATGCAAATAAATACAGAATGAATGAAGAAATTTTTCAAGATTTAAATTTGAAGGCGTAAGACAATTTTAATGTACAAAAATCAATTATAAATCTATGTTTTCACAACAAACTTCCGGATAATAATTTCAAAAATACAAAATACTTGGGAAAAACATTAACAAATGACATACAAGAGGAAGTTCGCCCTTAAACAAAGAACTACAGAAATTAAGGAGTTAAATAAATGACACAAACTATACTCATAGAAATGAAAACTCAGTAACTTAAGATGCCAATTATTCAAAATCCAAATAACCCCACTAAGTATATTTACAGAAATTAACTAGCTGCTTCTGATAGTGTGTGGAAACTCAAAGAATTCAGAAAAGCCTGAACAAACTTTGGGAAGTTAGAATACTTACACTACCTTCAAAAGACTTACACTAAAGCTAATAACCAAGGCAGTGTCATCTTTGCATGAAGACAGACAAACGGATCAATGCAACAGAACTGAGAGCACAGAAAAAGACCCAAAGTCTACATGGTAAAAATCATCTGTTATAAAGGTGTCAAAGCAACTCATGGAAGGTAAAATAAAGACTGCAACGTAAGTTTCTGGACACCTAGATACTTCTTTGGGGGAAAAAAAATAATTCCTGACTCACTACTCATACCATTTTAAGTTAATCTGAGATAAGTTGCAGACCTAAATTTAAAAAATAAAACCATGAAGGTTTCAGAAGAAAATACTTGTATTTTCATGACCTAAAAGTACATAAAAATTGCTGAACAGTACACAAAAAGCACTAACTTTAAAAACATGACAAATTAGGCTTCATCTAAATTAAAAACTTTTACTCTTAGAAAAACACCTTTAGGAAATCAAAATGCAAAACATGGAAAGGAAGAAATACTTAGTACACATACACCTGACAAAAGATTTATATTCACTGTGTAAATATATATATACAAAGTACTCCTACAACTTAATAATAAAAAGATCAACACCCCAATTTAAAAATTGGTCAAAAGCATAAAAAGCCACTTTACAAATCAAGATTTACAAATGGTCAGTAACAACATGAAAAGGAGCTCAACACATCATTAATTATCAGAAAAAAGGCAAATAAAAACCACAATTAAATATCACTAAATATCCACTAGAAAGACCAAAATTAAAAAGACTGATAAACTCAAACTACGGTACAAAGGCAGAACAACTGAACTCTCCAACACCACTGGATGGAACGTAAAATGGTACGACCAGTTGGGAAATGACTTTCTTAGTCTTTTTTAAAATTAAACACAAACTTACTATTATACAATACCAGAATACATAGCTGACCGTGAGAAATGAAAAACATATTCACATACATTCCAATGTTTATACTAGCTTTATATTGGCCCCAAACTGGAAATTCAAATGTCCATCTAAAGAGAATGCATAAACAAAATGTAGTATAAAACCGAAAAAGCCACTGCTGTTGAATCAGGTCCAACTCATAGTGACCCTATAAGACAGAGTAGAACTGCCCAGAGTTTCCAAGGAGCGCCTGGCAAAATGCAGTATCCAATGCCGTTGAGTCAGGTCCAACTCATAGGGACCCTAGAGGTCAGGAAATGCAGTATAGTACGGAATAATTCCCTATGACAAAATACTACTCAAAAATAAAGAAGAATAGTTATTGACTTGTAACAATATGGATGAATCAGACAAACATGCTGAGCACAAGAAGTCAATCTCCAAAGAGTTCATTCTATACAATCCAATTTACAAGAAGTTTCAGATTAAACTAATTTACAGTAAAAATACATCAAAGAGTAATTAACCTCTAAAGGGAAGTAACTGACTGGGAGGGGGCATGAGGTATTTTCTGTATAATAGATCTGATCTATACCCATAAGTGTGTTAAGTTACAGAGATGTATTTGTCAAAACTCAAGTCATCTTCAGTATTTATGCAATTCACAATATGTAAATATTATCTAGTAAAAAAAAAGTAAATGTAACTGAACTCTAGTAACAATTTGCTTTTAAAGAAGTATATACAGACAACTCAAACTACTCTCTATGTATGTGGGCTTGAGGAAACAAGCAAATATTTTGAGGGTAATGGACGCCAGGTTCTCACTGCTGGTGAAAGAAGTTACAACACAGAAATGAGGAACAGAATGAACCCTGAGCTGCTGAACTAAAATTTATGTTGTTAGTGTGAACTCATTATTCATACTGATAGTTAAAAACAAAAATATGTATAAACACATGGATATGGTTTGTGAACATAAATGACTGTGAACATGGGTGAATACGAGCCTGTTGCAAGGACAATTCCTAGTTCCATCTTCCAAAGCAGTCTAGAAGTAACAATACAAAAAGCTAGAGCACAGATCTTTCTTTCCAAGTAATATTCTCCAATAAAAAAATCATGAAATCTTTGAGAAATAGCTGATTTCAGAATTGGGGAAGCATGAGTGTGCAATATTTCTTTGTGCCAAAGTCAAAAAGCACTCAAAAAGTGATGGCAACATGCTGAAAGGACATTAAGAACTAGTTAGAAGGCCTCCCACTGGCCAAATATGGGATAATCTGTCCATCAACACAAATAACAGTAACAGATTTATACTCTATTAATAAGAAAGCACATTAAATGCAATGCAAAGCTATGAAAGATAGTGGGACAACTGATGGAATTTAAATATACTCTGTGGATTAGATAATTATCAATGATAAATTCCCTAAGGTCCATCAGTACACTATGTAAGAGAACGTCTTTAGAAAATGCACAATGAAATACACGTGAATGTCTCCGAATTAGGGTCAAATGGCTCCGAAAAAAATCTGTGCATTTCTATATAAATACATACATAAACAGAATAAACAAAGGGAGAAAACATAAAATAATTGTTAAATCTGAGGAAAGGGTACAAAGGAGTTCCTTGCACAATTCTTGCAACTTTTTTTATAAAGTCTGAAATCATAATAAAAGAAAGTAACAAAAAACATATAAAGTACAATCCGAGTGCCTGCCGTTGAACACTTACCACATAAGGATCAACATGAAGCACACAAGCGGCAACCAGCATTAACAATGGGCACATCTTACCATTGCATAGTATTCTCCAATAAAAAAATCCATAGCATCTCTTTCACTTAACATTTATATGTTTTTCATTTATTTCAAGTTCCCTCTCCCATATAAGAAACTCCTGATCCTCACTACAGCTTCAGTAATCACTCCCTTTTATGAACTTCTGTTGTACCTACTTATCTTTTGGCTGCATCATAGGCTATTTTGAATTGCTTTGGTTTTACATATGTATTACATTTGCTTATCTGGACTGTAAGCTTTGTAAGGGAAGAACCATTCTGTATACCACTTGGCATCTTTAGTAGCTTCATCACACGTTTTACAGTGCTTAATAATTAGTTGTTGATATTATTATTTCTTTAACTACTGCTTCATGGATAGAACTCTAAAGAATGACTTCTACTGAAAATGCTACCTGAAGTTTTCTTCCTGTAATTGTTCTAGCTGTAACTGCGCATGAAAATATTTTTTTGCAACCACTGTATTTGGGTCATCAAATGATCCATCCAACTGGTCAAGTTTTTCATTCATCATCTCATTCTCAGATACCAGTGAATTCTTTTCATCCTGAAGTGCAGTCACCTAAAGAACAAATACATAAGTGTAAGTATCAATAGCAAAATCTCTCTTAAGAGTCTAATTCTCACTAAGTCAGTAGGTAGCTTGGTCAATCAGGCTTGATTTCTAAGGATATTTCTAATTCTGGAATTCTGAATCTATGGGGCTGGCAGGAATAAAACAAAAGCAATAAGAACAAACTTAATACATCTCAGAACTCAACATAGGAAGAATATCTTCAAAATGTTAGGTCAGTCTTAGTTTTAGGAAGAAAATATTTCTATGCTGCTTAAGTTTGACATACCAACAAACTTCAAAAATTTCATTCATTTTCCTTTTATGTATAAACTTTCTAATGTGCATACCAGAAGTCCTCGTAGCACACTGGTTAAGAGCTTCACTGCTAACCAGCTACTCCTTGGAAATTCTATGAAGCAGTTCTACTCTGTTCCACAGGGTTGCTGTAAGTCAAAATTGACTCAACAACAGTGAGTTTGATTATACAACCCTACAGGATTCCAAGAGAGTAGCTGGTGAATTCAAACTGCCAATCTTTTTGTTAGCAGCCTAATACTTAACTTCTGTGTAATCAGGGCTCCTTGTAAAACATACACACACCTACACTGAGTTATCATTTCAGGTTACGGTAGATAATTATCAGTCATATGTCACATTCAGGGATACTCACATTTTGTTAATTAGTAACAAAAAGCTGTACTGTATCCATTAGCAAGTGGAGGCTGTTTGCTTATGATTTAAAATGCACAGAAATGTGTACCTTTAGAACCAAATCAAATGTCAAAGTTTGACAGATTTCTTTTATTCACAATTCAAAATGAGCATGATTCCCTTGGCCCTATTACTTTCCCATTTAAAAACATCCTCAAATTTTACAGGTAAAAGCTATGACCTTTCCTGAAACTAGAAGTTTACATAGTGTTTTTAATATGAATTAGTTTGATTAAAAAGATGATTGCTGTCTTCAGTTGAATTGTGTCTGCCCCAATAAGGTGTGTACTAACTTAGCTGGGCCATCATTCCCAATATTAGATGACTGCCCTCCATTCTGTGATTTTCCTGTTCGACAAACCTTAATCTCTACCTGTGGTTAATAGACTGGATTCTATTAAAGAGCACTAGGGTGACACCACAGCATCCTTCCTAAATTCACCTCCCTCCTCCAATGCAAAGAGAGTTTCCCTGGAGTGTGGTTTGTACCACCTTTTATCCTACATGAAATAAAAGGGAAGTAAGCAGAGAGTTGGGGACCTCCTACCATCAAGAAAGCAGCACTGAGACAGGGCTCATCCTCCAGACCTGAGGTTCCTGCACCAAGATGCTCCCAGTCCAAAGAAAGACTGATATAACACATGGACCTTCCTGATTTCAGACTTCTAGCATACTGCACTGTGTGAGAACAAACTTTTCTTTGTTAAAGCCATCTGCCTGTGACATTTGTTTAACAATAGTACTACATGACTAAGACAACAATCATTACTTCCAATATATCATTGGACAAGTTTACCATTTCTATTTTCAACAGGTGTAATTAGGTCATTCCCATTAAGAAATACATTTTGACAAAGTGAGTTAATAACAAGAAATTAAAATCAAGTGATTTCTTAATTAGAATATAAACAATTTTCAAACACTCTCATCAAAGTGAGGAATACAAAGGCTAAGGAATCTGGCCTCAGGGAGATGTGAAGAAACAACAACTTTTTCCTGAATTCACAACATGCATGGATCTCCTCATACAAACAGCTTAGTGACTATTAACCTGCCATATACAGTCCTAACTGTAAGATCCCTGCATTTTAGAAACACTGATTACCCAGCCCTATTATTCTAGACATTTATCTCATCCAGCAAGGTAAATGCTACCACAACCCTAGTTTCCTTGTCCTCATATTTCAAGAAAGTATGATTTGAAGGAAAAAAAACTTTTTTTTACATGTAGCATATAACAAGGTTCATTTAACCTTTTTAATACTTTTTTCAAAGCTTATTGTATACCTTCCACATTTGCACCTTCATATAACAATAATAGTAGATACAAACACATTCACAGGACTTGTGTACCAGGCCCTGCTGTTAAGTACTTTACTATATACGAACTAATTCCTACAACCACTCTATGAGAAATACACTACCATCACTGCATTTCTCGAAAAAGAAAACTGAAGTCAATTTAATGAAATACATTTTTCTCAGAGCATATAACCAGTAAGTAACAAGCTGGTTCTTAGTAATATAGATATACTGGATATACTAGTTAACAGTATACCACTTAGCCACAAATTGCCATCTCATGTGTCAAGTTTGTTGCTTTTATGTGTATATGAACATGTGTGAATATAATACATAATGTACTGCAATGTAATATACATACACCCAGAATGCAAAAAGCATTTACTTGGGGTTAGGCACTCCCAAATGCTTTCACGAATTACCTGACTTAACATTCACAAATACCCTAAGTAGCAGTTAATTTCCCCATTTTACAAAACAGAAAACTAAGGCTTCACATAGTAGCTGAAATTCTACAATTAGAATGATTTACTCTATTTTTTTTTTGGTGTGATGCTAAAATAGACTGGCAATTTTTAACTGTCAGAGAAAAATAATTATGAAACTTATGTTTGAAACAAATCCTTTAATGATCTCTTCATGGAATGAAATCTACCTTTCAAAACTCGACATACTATGTCAAGTAGTTAATTCAAATAAAAAACTTTTATAAACATAAAAAGATGTTTACTTGGCTTTTTATCAGACAGGATTCTTTTCCATACCTGCATATCTAGTTCTTGGCATCTCTGCCTCAGCTCTTCTTTTTCTGCTAGTGCTTCCTGAAGTTCTTCTAAGGTCCTTTTAAGCTGAAATATAAAATGTCCCAATTCACAGTAAATCATGTTTTGACACAAATAATAACAATACACTCTTCTTACAACATACACAATACACTGATACTGGAAATGAATTTTAAATTTATCTATCCACATATCAACGGAAAACCCTAGTGGCATAGTGGTTAAGCGCTACTGCTGCTAACCAAAAAGTTGGCAGTCTGAATCCACCAGACGCTCCTTGGAAACTCTATGGAGCAGTTCCACCCTGCCCTGTAGGGTCACTATGGGTCAGAATCCACTCAGCAACACTGGATTTTTTGGGGTTTATCAACATATCAGTCTTAATTTTGTTGTTTGTGTATAAATAATATTGACATAGCTTTATTAACATTTATGGGTAAAGTACCACAAAAAAAAAATCATGTAAATTTTTGTGAAACATTTAACCAAAAAAGTAGTAGAGGAAGCACTGTTTCACTTCATCACAGAACAAAAACATGAACATAGCATGTTTTAACTTAAACAATTTTTTTTCCTATTTTGTGTCTGTTGCAAAATATACACCAACAATTTCTACATTAACAATTCTATGACACTGATAACACTACTTGATGTGTGCAAACATTTTCACGTCCTTTTCTGAGGTGTTCCTCTCTGGCTAACAGAAATTTGCTGTCCCCTAAGTTTCTTACCTAATCATTTAAGTTGCTGTTATCACTCTCATCTCAAGTAGAAAGATCTTAAAAGTGCGCAATGCTCAAGGCATACACTCTTTACTGGTTAAGCTAAACTATTGTTGGGTTTTAAGATTTCAATGGATATTTTTGATCTAAGGTTTGAAGATTATCTCAGGCAACAGTTTCAGGAGGTTATCCATTCTCCAGAAAGTCTAGAGTCTAGGTAAATTTCAATTTTCTATTCTATATATTGCCCTTTTCATCAGGATTCTTCTCTTTGAGCAAAATGTTCAGTAATAGCAGCAGGCACCATTTAGTTTCTTCTGGTCTCATGTCGAAGGAGGCAGTTATCCACAGACGCAATTAGTCACACATTCCCTATTGTCCTCCTATTCCTGACTCTACTGTTGTGCCTTATGTGGCTACTTGTAAGGCCAGGCACCACGCAAAAAACTAGGAGGTATAAAAAAAGCCCTAAACACGTTATTAGGCTAATTAACTGGGACGGTCCATGAAATCAGGACCCTAAACTTACTCCAAACAAAGAAACCAAATCCCATGAGGTTTCAGGTTGTACATAAACAGCTTCAGCAACTACTTCTTGTTGTTGCTGTTTTTGTAAATGTGTCAGACAAATTCTGTGAATTCAACTTTTTTAAGGTATGTGCTTAGTGTCAGCAATTAAAACAATCAGTTGTGCAACTCTACCAATAATCAATGCAATTTCTTAACCTGAAATATTTTTCTAAATAACTGGTAATACTCACGAAGAAACAGACGTCCCAAAATATTTATAATGGAAAAAGAACCTGAGGCATTTACCTCTCCTTTTACCCTTTCTTCTGCATCCCAGGTTGAGTTATACAAGAGGATTCCTTTTTCCCCATGTAAAAGAGTAATGTAATATACCCAAGGAAGGAGTCTTGAATACAGGGTCTCTGAGCTGTATTTTTAATATCAAGAGAAACCATAGCTAAGGTAACAAAAATCATATCACCTTGCTGGATAAACTAAAATTTAGTTTGAGTTTTTGTTTCTTTTTTAATTGGCAACTGTTTGGTTATGCAATCTCATTATTGTTGTTTTAAGTGCCACTGACTTGGTTCTGACTTACAGCAACCCTATAACAAAACACTGCTGGTCCTACACCATTCTTACTACCACTGCTATGTTTGAGCCCATTATTGCAGCTAGTGTGTCAATCCATCTTGTCAAAGGTCTTCCTCTTTTATACTGACCACAAAGCACAGGCCAAAAATGTATTATAAAGGATTGAAAGTTCAATCACAATCAACACTTCCACCATGAACACAAAATTTGGGGAGTCCAACATCACTTGCACTCATGAAGGAAAGTATCATAATATTCAACTGGGATGACAGAACAGAATAAATAAATTTCACAGAAGGCAATGTTCTTCTACATGATCATCTATGGAAATGCTGTGGTAATAACCAGCAAAGGAACAGTAACAGTATTCTCAGCATTTTACTAACATACTGAAATATTTACCTGTTGTTCTAATTCCCCAACAGCATCACTTGTAGAAGAGCTCAATATTTCTTTACTCATCAACTAGGAAAATAAAATAGCAAAGTTAAGTTCAAATAAAGTAATGCTTATACAATAAAAAAATATTTACTTGAATGGACAATAAAATCATCAATACTTAGTTTTTCTATGCTTTAACTTTGTAACTCATAGAACACACTTCAGATAAATATTTCATCTGACGTTTAATACAACTGAAACTGTATATCGGTGAAGAGACTGTAATAATGTTTCAAATATGTAGACAGACTTGAGTTACCATTTGTGCTAAAAATTAAAATCCAAGTTCTAAAAAATACAAAATAAAATTGAACACTTTAAAGAAATAAAAAAAGAAAAGATTGTCTTATATAATATATAAATTAACACATTTAAAATGTAGCCTGAAAATGACGACTATGACAGAATGCTTAATTCTAGAAGTCATTTTAAAAGGAGGAGTTTACAGAACATGGCAAAACAAAAAAGATGCTGTAAATCAACCTTTTCTTGTGTATGAACCAAACTAATAACCAAATTCCTTGTAATAATCTCTTCTGACTCATGGCAACCCTACAGGACAGAACAGAACAGTCTGGCTGGGTTTTGGGTTAAGTAGTATAGTTCTTAACCACTCTGCCACCATGGCTTCCTTTTCTGCATATGAAAGGCACCTCTGTTTATGTGTGATATTTTGAATTCAAACCAACAATGCGAATTCAAAACTACAGACTGCTGGAGACCAGTATACCTCCCTCTAAATCATATCCTTCAAAGCTCACTTTTCTCACTAATCCTTTATCTCGGCCTTTTAGTCTGACTTTTTTTTTTTTTTATTTAACATAACTGAGTGAAAGTGTGCATTCACGTATAAATTTACATGCCTACCTATATGCAGCTTCCACTGCTCTCCCTGTCCGGTGACTGCACACTATTCCTCTCTGCTCCATACATGTCTCATCCTCCCAACAGCCTCCTTTCCCCTCCTCTCCGTCCACTCCCCTTCCTCCAGCCAGAGGTCAGCAAGATGATATTCTATAGACGTACAGAACCATAAAGTGCTTCCAATATATGGTCACTCTGCATTGCCAAGTCCAATCGATTCCTGTCCAAAGAGTGGACCTTTGTTATAATTTATGGGAAAGGGCAGCATCAGGGCCGGGGGCCATGCTCTCAGAGGAACGCCAAAACCGCTGGACCATCAATTGAGGTCTTTTAGTGGAGATCTCACGATGCACCCCTTTTTATTCTTGTGTTGCCAGTGAGGCTCCTCTCTGTGAGCTCCATAGTGGCTATCACTGGTGGTGGCCGGGCACCATCCAGTTCTTCCGGTCCCAAGTCGATGTAGGCACCCACTCTTGTGGGTCTCTCTGTCTTCTCGGTTGTCTTTACCACATGTGATTTTGGTCCTCGGTGAGCATCCGTTCCTGCTAAGTTGGGACCATTTGCTGTGTCCTCGGATGGCAGCTTGGCAGCTTTTAAGAACCCAGACGCCACTCACCAATGTGGGGTGCAAAGAACTCTCTTAGCGAAACACTAGTTGTGCCAGTTGGCCCGGAATTCGCCTAAGAGCATGGTCCCCCGCCCCCTGCCCCAGCTACTCTATCCTTGCAGTATTGAGTTAAGATGGAAGGAGTACTCAAGTTATGCTGAAGTCCACTTAATGTTGTTCTTGTTTCTAATGTGTGTTATCACTGCTTTCTCCCAACTAGATTTCTAGTAACTATCTAAACTAAACCCTCCCCCCCCTTTTCCCTCCCTTGCATCTGTCAAAGAGTCTTTTCTTCTATACACAAGTCTGTTTTTGAGATCTTATCGTAGAGGTCTCATACAATATTTGTCTTTTAGTCTGATTTTAAGAATTAATCCTCTCAATCACAAAGTCTAAATTCTTCTCACTCAAGTAGGAAAAGTAAGTTGGCTTCAATCTTGATTACCTGTCTCCAAAATTTAAATACCCCCCATATCTAATATCCTGAAAACGCATATGATATATATAAACACTGAAATCTTAGAAAAGATTGCTCTAACTGATGGGAAAATGAGAATAAATACAACCTCCCATCTGGGCAGAGGTTCTTTATGCTACTTAGCTAAATTTATTTAAAAGAACTTAGTATTTAGTTTATCAACTAGCTTTTAACTGTAGAAATATTAAAACTGTAGAGATATTAAGATATGAGGTCAAACAATTAAGTTTGTGAACTCAACCTAGAAAAAAATGCTACATACCTCAGTGCTAAATATCACTACAGTCACCTTTGAAGTATTCCCCTTAGGAAGTCATGTACGGATGCCAGCACCTAGTCCACTCTTCAAAGCAATTCTGAACTCTTTCTGGAATGGCCATCAGAGCTGTTCTCATAGTACCCCTGATGTCCTGAATGCCACCAAAATGTCTTCCTTTCAATATTTCCTTTATTTTCTGGTGAGTAGGGTAGGTGTTCCAACACAGTTCTTTGTTTACTGGCTAAAAACTCCCTCACAAACAACTATACAATAAAGTTCACAAACTTGCCACCATGCCACCATCAACAATGGCCATTCCAGAAAGAGTTCCAAAACTGCTTTGAAGGGTGGACTAAAAGCTGGTGTAGGTGTACAGCTTCCCAAAGGAAGTATTTGAAGGTGACTATAATGATATTCAGCAGTGAGGTATGCAGCACTTAGAGCAATTAAGTTTATGGACTTAACTGTCAGACCCTGCACTCTGAGTAAAAAAGACACCCACGCTAAAGGTAAGTAAATCTGCTGCAAAGACTATGTTTATACAACAGAAAAATATACATTCATAAAATCTGTAAAAAGTTTTATGTAATTTGCTTTATACTTTTCATGCATATATAAACATAATACAACTTACCTCTTGGATAGCAGTCATAACCACATGCTGAACTGACTCTTCCAATGTCATTATATTTTGAATATGCTCTATGATTTAAAAAACATCAGATAAGAAAAAGTCTACCATCCAACTAATAGAAATTAAAAATTTATTTACCACAGATGATCCTTTCTGTAAACAGATTATTTTTCCACTAAAACAAATAACAATTCAAAATACTCATGTAAACATTTAAAAATTTTTCTTTTTCTTTAAAGAAAACTTCTAACATTTCTACAAGGAATAAAAAACAATTATGAATTTCTTTCATTTTGTTAAATATTCATTATTACCAAATTCACTCTGTGAAGCCCTACAATCTTAGGTCCAGAAAGCTACATCTTACTACCTACTTAGTTTCCTGCAGAAAATTCACAGAAGTGAATTACATTGCTTCTTGTAAACATCTGTTTGACATTTACTAAGTCTCACTGCAAGGAGATCCTTCCAGCATACCACAAACAAGTGATTCAGTCCCAATAAGCAATGACAAATCCTGAGGAGTCTTTCATAGATTTAAAGATTTAAATCCATGTCAACTGCATGTTGTCCGGTTAAACAAATTTCAAAATATTTTAAGAGCTTATAATTTTCATGAGTATTCTAGGAAAACTTCTTAAAAACTCGCCAAAACCTTCATTCAGCTCGGAAGTCAAGTACCGGACAAAGATTCTGATGAAGTTAGGTATGGATGAACCACTGAGTGCTATGAAAAAGATAAAGGAGCTAAAGAAGGCACTGACAATTAAATGGCTCAACTGTATTTTCCGAGTAATAAAAATGTTTCCAGTCTGCTGAATTCTTCCTAAAAATAATCACTTTATCCAAGATAAACAGAGTACTGTTACATCAAACCAATTCAGTCTTTCAAGACAGAAACTGCTGTAGTACTTTGATTCATTCTGAAAACCAATTCTTACTTAAAAATACAAAGCTCTGTTATACCCTGGATCTGTTTTTAAATTTTAACTAAATAAATTAAACTTTAAGTAATTTATTTTCATTTATATGTTCTCTCTTAAAAATTAAGAAACTACATAAAAACTCCAAAATAAATCCAATCAGATAATCTAGCCTTTTTAATAATAAAAATGAAAGTTCTCTGTACTGCCTACTTTTACTCACATATTGAGAAACTGAATTTCCTTTAAAAAATGACAACAAAATTGATAAGTGATGCTTACAACTGAATTATAAAACTACTGCTTATCAAAAACTGTAGGATGCAATAAAGGCATTACTTTAAGTGAACATCACAATTTAAAATATTATAGTAGGAAAAAGACTACAGTTTAATCAATTATATGTCGAAATTTAGACGACAGAATTAATTCACAAGAAAATAGAGACACAAGGTAAAGTATGGGGAAAAAAGATTAAACAGTGAAGGAAAAAAAGATTTACATTCAAAAGCTGGTTCTATGAATAGTATCCACCACACTTCTATCAGTTTGCTGTTCTGTGTGACCTGGGTGTTGTTGTCATACTAGCTTTGCTACTGGTATTTCAAATACCAACAGAGTCACCCTTAGCAGACAGGTTTCAATAGAGCTTCCAAACTGACACAATGGGAAAAGGAACCTGACAGTCTACTTGTGAAAAAAATGGCTACTGAAAATCTTATGAGTATCAGCAGAATACTATCTGATATACTGGGTGAAGATGAGTCCCTCAAGCTGGAAGGCACTCAAAATATGACTGAGGAATAGCTTCCTCATTAAAAGAGAGTCCCCTCCCAAATGACATGGATGGAGTTAAGCTTCTGGAACCTTCATTTGCTGATGGGGCACAAACCAAAATGAGAAGAAACATATACAAACAACCATTAATGACTGGGACATGCAATGTATGAAACATGAATCCAGGAAAACTGGAAACCATCAAAAACGAACTAGAATGAACCCATAAACATCAATATCCTAGGTATAAGTGAGTTTAAATGGACTAGTACTGCCCATTTTGAAGAGATAATCACATGATCTCCTACGCCAGGAATGACAAACTGAAGACGAATGGCATCATATTCATTGACAAAAAGAACATTTCATGATCTATCCTGAAATATGACACTGTCAGTGATAATATTCATACACCTACAAGAAAGATCAGTTAATACAATTATCATTTAAGTTTACCTACCAATCACTAAGGCCAAAAATGAATAAACTGAAGATTCTCACTAATTTATTCAGTCTCAAATTGATCAACATGCAATCAGGATGTGCTGATAATTACTGGTGATTGGAATACGAAACTTGGAAACAAAAAGAAACGACTAGTAGTTGGAAAAAAAGTGCTGGTAACGGAAACAATCCTGAAGATTGCATGATAGAATTTTGCAAGGCCAGTGACTTTTTCACTGCAAATACTTTCTTTCAACAACATGAATGGCTACTATATACGTGGACCTCATCAGATGGAATACATAGGAGTCAAACCAACTACACCAATGGAAAGACAACAGAAAAGCTCACTATCATCAGTCAGAACAAGGCCAAGGGCAGACTGTGCAAGTTCAAGTTGCAAATGAAGACAACTAGAATTAAGTCCACGAGAGCCAAAGTACAACCCTGAGTATATACCACTTGAATTTAGGGACCATCTTAAGAACAGATGTGACAGACTGAACACTAATGACTGAAGACTACAGGAGCTGTGGAATGACATCAAAGACATCACACATGAAAAAAGCAGGAGGTCAATAAAAAGATAGGAAAGAGAGACCCAAATGGGTGCCAAAAGAGACTGAAAATTGTTCCTGAACATCAAGGAGCTAACGTCTAAAGAAGAGATGAAGTCAAACAGCTGCAGGGAAGATTTCAAGGATGGCTCAAGAAAATAAAGTATTATAATGAAATGTGCAAAGACCTGGAGATATAAACTAAAAGGGAAGGATACATTTGACTGAAAGAAAAAAATTCTAGCCTTGAATTGCAACAGTGAAGGACTCTTTGTGAAAAAATATTAAACAACTCAGCGAGCATCAAAACAAAATGAAAAGAATGCACAGTTATAGTACCAAAAATAACTGATTGACAACCATTTCAGGAGGTGGTATACGATGAAGAACCAATGGTACTAAAGAAAAAGGTCAAAACGGCACTGTAGGCACTGGTGAAAAATAACACTCCCAGAATTCATGGAATACAATGAGATGTTTCCAGAAACGGGTGCAGTGTTGGAAATGCTTATTCATCTACACCAAGAAATTTGGAAGACTGCTACCTGGCCAGCTAACTAGAATAAATCCATTATTCGTACCCATTTAAAATAAAGGGGATCCAACAGAATGAGGAAATTTCCAAACCATACAATTTGCATCAAACACTAGTAAAATTACACTGAAGATCATTCAAAAGCAGTTGCAGCAGTACTTTGATAGGAAACTGCCAGAAATTCAAACCAGATTCAGAAGAAGACATGCAACAAGGGATATCAATGCTGATGTCAGATGGATCATGGCTGAAAGCAGAGAATACCAGAAAGATGTTTGTGTGTTTTACTGACTATGCAAAGGCAGCTGACTGTGTGAAGCATAACAAATTATAGGTAACATTGCAAAGAATGAGAATTTCAGAAGACTCACTTGGCATAACAAAGCCTGTGCTTGGACCAAGAGGCAGTCTTTTGAACACAACAAAGGATACCATGAGGTTTAAAATAAAAAAAATGTGTGCATAAGGGTTTGTACTTTTTTACCTAATTACTCTGGTAGTGAAGTGGTTAAGTGCTTTGTCTGCAAACCAGAAAGTCGGCAGTTCAAATCTGCCAGGCTCTCCTTGGAAATTCTACAGAGTAGTTCTAATCTGTCCTACAGGGGTGCTATGAGTCAGAACTGATTTGACGCCAGTGGGTTTGGTTTGGTTATTCAATTTGTGCGCCGAACAAATAATCCAAGAAACAAGACTGTAAAAAAGGGGCATCAGAAGTAGAATACTCATTAACCTTTGTAATATGCAAATGACACAACTCTGCTCACTGAAAGTGAAGAGGACTTGAAACACTTATAGGTGAAGATCTATCACGGATTGAATTATGTCACCCCAAAAATGTGTGCAGCAATTTGACTGGGACATGATCCCCAGTACTGTGTTTAACTGCCCTCCATTTTTGATTTTCTGTGTTATTGTTGTTAGGTGCCATGTGGTTGGTTACAACTCATAGCAACCCCATGAACAACAGAACGAAACACTGCAGTCTTGCGCCATGTCCACAATCATTTTTACACTTAAGCCCACTGCTGTGGCCACTGTGCCAATCCATCTCATCAAGGGTCTTCATCTTTTTTGTTGACCGTCTACCAAGCAGGATGTCCTTATCCAAGGGCTGATCTTTACTGACAACGTGTGTTTTAGTCAGCTAGGGCAGCTCTAACAGAAATACCACAGAGTGAATGGCTTTAATAAAGGAAGGTTTATTCTTACACAGTCCGGTAGGTTGCAAGTCTATATTCAGGGTGTCCACTCCAGGGAAAGGCTTTCCCCTTGTCGGCTCTGGAGGAAAGTCCGGTGTTGCATCAGTCTTTGTCCAGGAAGCATTCTGGCACAGGAACCTCAGGTCTGAAGGACGTGCTCTTCTCCCGGTGCAGATTTCTCGATGGTGCAAGGTTCCCAATTCTCCTTGTTTCTCTTTCCTTTTACCTCTTGCAGGCTAAAAGGATTAAGGGTGGGGCAAGCCATACTCCAGGAAAACTTCCCCTACATCAGCGCAGAGAAGTAATCCTATGCAGGAGTTTACAGCCTCACCTTAATCCTTTAACATATAGTTTAGGGAAACCACAGAATGGAGGACAGTCCCAAGATACTTGGAATCGTATCCCAGACACATGCTACACATATTTTTTGGGGGACACAATTCAACCCATGACAACACGTAAAGTACGTAAGATGCAGTTTTGCCATCTCTGCTTCCAAAGAACACTCTGGATGTAACTTTTTCCAGAACAGATCTGTTGGTTCTTTTGGCGGTCCATGGTACATTTAACAGTCTTCTTCAAAACCACAATTCAAAGGCATCAATTCTGTCTTCTTTGTTCATGGTCCAGCTTTCACACACATAAGATGCAACTGAAAGTACCATGGCTTGGGCCAGGTGCATTCTAGTCTTCAAGGTGACATCCTTACTTATGAATACTTTAAAGAGGTCCTTCACAGCAGATCTTCCCAATGAAATGCGTCTTTTGATTTTCTGACTGCTGTTTCCATGGGCGTTGATTGTGGACCCAAGTAAAATGAAATCTGTGACAACCTCAATCCTTTCTTCATTTATGACAGTGTTGCTTACTGGTCCAGTTGTGAGGATTTTTGTTTTCCTGATGTTGAGGTGCAATCCATACTGAAGGCTGTGGTCCTTGATCTTCATCAGTAAGTGTCTCAAATCTTCTTCACTTCCAGCAAGGTAGTATTTTCTGCATAATGCAGGTTGTTATAGAGTCATCCTCCAATCCTGATGCCTTGTTCTTCTCCACAGAATCCAGCTTCTCGGATTATTTTCTCGGCAGACAAATTAAAAAGGTATGGTGACAGGATATAACCCTGACACACATCCTTCCTGACTTTAAACCATGCAGTGTCTGTTCGCATGACTGCCTCCTGGTCCATACACAGATTCCTCAGGAGCACAATTAGGTGTTCTGGAATTGCCATTCTCCACAACATCAGCCATAATTTAGTATGATCTACACAGGTGAATGTTTCTGCATAGTCAATGAAACACAAGTAAACATCTTGCTGGTATTCTTTGCTTTCAGTCAAGATCCATCTGACATCAGCGATGATATCCCTGGTTCCACATCCTCTTCTGAATCCAGCTTGAATTTCTGGCAGTTTCTTGTCAATATACTGTTGAAGTTGCTTCTGAATGATCTTGAGCAAAGTTTTACCTGCACGTGATATCAACAATACTGTTCAGTAATTTCCACACTCATTTGGATCACCTGTCTTTGGAATGGGCATAAATATGGATTTCTTCCAGTTAGTTGGCCAGGTTGCTGTCCTCCACGTTTCTGGGCATAGATGAGTAAACGCTTCCAGTGTTGCATGTTTGCTGAAATATCTCAAGTGATATTCCATCAATTCCTGGAGCCTTGTTTTTTGCCAGTTTCTTCAGTGCAGCTTCAACTTCTTCCTTCAGTAATTTTTTATTTTCTGTGTTGTACATCTAAATTTGTGCCCGTGGTTAACACAGAAAGATTGGATTATGTTAAACAGGATTAGGCTGGAGCTGTAACACCTTACTAAGGTTACTTCCCTGATCTAATGTGAATAGTTTCCCTGGGACGTGGCTTACAACACCTTTTTATCCTACAAGAAATAAAACAAGGAAGCAAGCACAGATTGAGGACCTCAAATCACCAGAAAGAAGCAAGGGACCTGGGGTTCCTGTGTACAGAAGCTTCCTGTCCAGAGGAATACTGATGAGAAAGTCTCTACCCTCAGAGCTGAGAGAGAAAGATTCCGGCTGGACCCAGCATCCTGAATTTAGACTAGCTGCCTACAAGACTGTGAGAGAATAAATGTCACTTTGTTAAAGCCATCTACTTGTGGCATTTGTTATAATAAAACTAGATGACTAAGATAAAATTCTAGCCTTCACGTGCACTACTCCTCAACATAAAGAAAACAAAAATCTTTACAACTGAACCAATAAGCAGCATCATGACAACCAGAGAAAAGCATGAAATTGTCAAGGACTTCATCTGCGTGGATCTGTAACTGCAATGGATTAAACTGTGTCCCCCAAAACATATCTGTAGTAATTTGGCTAGGTCATGGTTCCCACATTATGTGATGTTCCTATTTGTTATAACTCCTGCCTGTATGCTAAGCCTGCTAATCAAAGTCGGCAGTTCAAATCTGCCAGGCATTCCTTGGCAACTCGATGGGGCAGTTCTATCCTCTCTATGGAGTTGCTATGAGTCGGAATTGACTCAATGGCAGTGGCATGCTATTAGCGAAGGAGGATGTACTGGTGAGGCAGGACTCATTTTGTTGTACACAGGGTCACTGTGTTAGAATTGACTCGATGGCAACAACAACATAAAAAATACTAATACAATACTAACACAACTGACAAAGCTGGTTAAGACTTATCAAGCAAAAAGCAGCTACAAATGACTAATAATCAAAACAGTCAAATAAATAAGACAATTAGAAGAAAATCAATGTAACTACAAAGAATTGGTAGTTGAAATTTGTCATTACACATTTAAAGAAGTCTTAATTTGCCACAAGCACAAGTCCCTCACTATTATAAAAAATGCTGTAAGCAGATCTTTGACATTACGAGTTAGAAATAAAAACCTGTGGGGAGGTACTACCTTAGCCTAAGAAATAAAAAAATAAAAAATAGTGGAAATCAACTTATAGCAGATATTCTGCTATCCAACCCTTTTCTGTTTGATAAACTACAACTGATTTCAAATATTTTATTTTTCATCTCTAAATGTGTTCTTACTGAATTTATCCTATCTTATTACTTCTCTCATTAACTAGATAATGTTGAATGTGTTTTCTAAGGTGCTAAATAGAAGTATTTTGCAAATTTAAACAAACACTGCTGTAGAAGTGATTTATTTGGACTAAGTTTGGATAAATCATGAATTTAACACCAGTGTTTAAAGTCTCACCACCCAGACTAGGTAAACCTCTGATGGAAGTAAATGGAGGTCTGTACAGTTCATTATTTAATTCTTTATATATAACCAAAATAATCTTTTTGTATTCCACCAGGTATGTTTGTGTAGGTTAATACAATGAAACAATTTTAGTTATATCATTAATGTGGTCCTTTGGATGACAAACTTGACAGGCAGTCTTTCAAAAAATGCAAAATATCATGAGGAAGTTTGGGTTAAAATTTAGAAGCTGCACATTCATTTTTGATAAACTGAAATAATCTAAGGTTCTCTAGCACAAAAGTGAAATATGAATCAAATCAATTAAGAAAATACACTGAGTAGCCACTATACCCTAAGGACTAAATCTCAAGTGAGTTACACAGTAAAATTCTCGAACTTAGCCACTGAATAGAAAACGTAAAAACCTAGACACAAATGATACTCAAGATAAGAGGTGCTTTTAATGGCAGAGCTGGGCTAGAATTCAGATCTCCTGGCTTATATTCCAGGGTACTGCTGCCAAGCTGTAAATTTTTTCTTCTTAGTAGAAAGCTCTTTTAGGATCTCAAATGACTGAAATTCACTTACCCTGCTTCTTTTCACAGTTAACTGCACAACCTAAAATAAGCTGGAGCAATCTCCCAAGTTCTACAGAATCTGAACATTCAGTTATTTGGTTTAAATCAGGGATAAGTTCTTCAGAAATCTGCTGCCCCAAAAACTGCAATATCAAACAATAAATTAGGAAAATTCAAATATGTAAGTTACAAAGATACAGCTATACTCATGCATTGCTTAATAACCATGATACATCCTAGAAAATAGGATATTATGTGATGGTAGATGTTGTGCAAAGATCATTGTATACAGGCAGCCCGAGTTATGAAGTCTGACTTACCTATAACCTGTAGTTAAGAAGCAACTCTAATAAAGCCTATTATACATTGAACATACAAGTTACACACAATGGTTTGTAAGAACACCTGGGTGCTACTTTGATAAGCATATCAAAACATCATTATTATTTTATTACATTGAAGATGTCCTAGTGTATCTGGAAGTGTTTCTTCAATATTTTTTAAGCACAGAAAGGGAAACGATATATAATTTTATGTTATTATGTACGTGTATGTGGTTGGATACTGCCTGAATGGATGTTATACAGCATATGACTGCACAATGGATTATCACAGTTGACATAAACTACAAATATGTTAAAGAAAATGACACAGATAAATGACCAAATGATAAATCCATGATAACTGATTAAAACCATTTAGTAACTTGTCAAACTTCCAAAATTCTGAGTAAACAACTAGAACAGTTATATACCAAATGTCATTGATGCCACCATCCAACAGAATTATTTAATTGAAAGAAGAATCCTCTAGTCTGATCTACTAGCCTGATCTGCTATGACAAAATTTAAGACTATTCATTAAATAAAGATTTTACATTAAGTCAAAGGACAGACAGCGTACTGCAATGTAAACTCACACTTTAACAAATCAACAATCTAATGGACTAATCACTCCTGGCTTCAAATTTCATATTTTAGCTTATTAAAAAGTTGGTTCAAATTTAAAACAGCTTCAAAATTCATTTCATACACTAATGAACTGAAAATTTTCAGTTTTCTAAAACCACAGGGGAAATTACAGGTTTGTGCGACAACTTCAAAATACAGAAATAAAAAGTATTCAACAACAAAACCAAACCAAAAGCTTTCAGTCATTAAGCAATAACTGAATTGTCTGAAAACAGTCTTCCTACATCAAATAACTCTTCTAGGTTACTTTGCATAATACTGAATAGGAAAAAACAAACTATTGGAGTAACCTAACATCTAGCCAAAAGCCAAGCCAAGTGCCATTGAGTCGGATCCGACTCATGGCAAACCTAGTATCTAACGTGTCTTTAATACTACTTCAATTTAGCTATTTTTTAAAACTCACTTGTATAAGCAAAATCTCACAATATACCTTTGCTGTTGTCTATAGAGGAAACAAATGTCAAAACAAGAGAATAATAAAAAATTACTTGAATTTAATTATAAAGTCTACTTTATGCTATTATATAAAAGCATATAAAAATGAAGATGAGAAAATAATTTTAAGATTATGTATGTATATACAAATTTGCATACATATACATTCAATGTTAATTTACAAATCAATATTTAAAAAAATCTAAGTATCCTAAAAATGTCGGTAACACATTTTAATTATAATGCAGTAATATATCAAGCCAAGTCAATTTTCCACGTCAATACAATTATCACAAAGCATTCTATATTTAGATGAAGTCATATGCTTTTCATACCTCATGATAGTAACTCATAATTCCTTGAAGGACCTTCTTTAAATTACTAGCCTAATGGGGAAACAGAATAAAAAATAAATTCTTATTTCTATTAATAATGAAAATTTATGCCAAAATAATTTCAAAATTTTTCCTGATAAACAATGAAATAAAAATATTTGAATTTTACAAACATAATGATATTTTTTAAACATCAGCAATTTAATCAGAAATGAACTAAAAAGAAAAATCGTCATGCTTACATATTTTAACTAGGGTGCTTCCATTTAAAGTGAATTCAAGTGTACACTTTAAAGACTTAGTTATGAGACAGAATGATACAATAGCTATAACAATGGGCTCAACTGTTTAAAAACTTAGTGGCACTAACAGTCAGAACCAACCTGACAACACCCAACACCAATGTCTATCTCTAGTCACGTGCAACTAGTAGAGTCTAGATTCACTCTCCTGTTACAACTAACTAGAAAACTGCACAAAACACAAGGAATAACTATTTTCAAACTTTGAAGAAATACAGGATTCCATTTTGATAGGCCCTATGTTAGTCTCAGCTTTCTATCTGGAGGCAGTTTTCAGAACATGGAACAAGGAGGTTGAAATTAAGCAAAGCCTGATTTTGTTGAGTTTAGGACACAGATATAAAAACTGTGGGGAGGCCAAGGAAGCTAGAATTTGCAGGAGAGACATATGAGGAGGTGACAGTTATAGATACAGGAATTCAACATACCTGTATGATGAGCTCTTTGACTCTGGTTAAATACCAATTTGCCTAAGTTGAACTAAACAAGGCTGAGCAAAAAATAATTTGCAAAGCCAGAAAAATTCTTGAGAACCATAAACTGAGTAATTCTCAAAGATTACATAGGGTCAAAAACTCCTCACCATTCTACCAGGCAGAATGAAGAGACTATGACACCGCCACAAAGCACTCACTAGAGAACCCAGGAAGGTTTCAATGTAGTAACAGAGAAAAGAGTATTCTACCTAGATCTGCTTCCAAAAAGCTAACAAGAAGGTTGGAAATATCAGACCAATTCGAAAGTATCTTAACTACTTACAAGAAGAAAGTCTACACTTTTTTTAAAGGAATATAACAAATCAAGCAATAAACAATAAAATTCACAATGTCTAGCATCCAATCAAAAATAACTACACATGTGGAAAATGAAGATCATCTGAGAAGAAATATCTGTCAACAGAAACAGGTCCAGATAATAAAAATGAAAGAACTAGAATGTTAAGAATGCTAGTTTAGAAATGTTAAAGCCAAGTGCCGTCAAGTCGGATCCGACTCATAAAACAATTACATTAATAATGGCAACTGCATTAAAAAAGAAAAAAAGCAAAATAACAGTTCTAGAGGTAAAAACACAGTATCTGAAATAAAAATTTCACCAGATGGAATTAATAGCAGATTACACACTTCAGAAAGGAAAAAAAAAAATCTAACTTAAAGACAGCAAAAAACTATCCAAAATCAAGCAAGGACATGGAAAAGACTGAAAACATTAACATGCAACATCCGCTCTAGCAGAAAAGGGGGTGATAATCAAAAAATATTTGAAAATAAACCCAAAAATGTATCAACTAGCAGCAATTATACACCCACAATATCAAAAAGCTCAACAAAAAAGTAGAATAGTTATGACAAAACCCATGCAAAAACACTTAATAAAGTGCTGGAAATAAAACAGAGGAAACAAAGGTAAGAACTACTACAGATTTCTCACGAGAAATTCTTCAAACCAGAATACAATGCAATGACATCTTTAAAGGACTGACAGACAAAAATTAGCAACCTAGAAGTCTATTATTTCGCATGCTTAATCTTTAAAAAAGTGACACCAAAATTAAGACTTCTTTATGCAGAGAAAAAAGAAAAAGCTCAGAATATTCATTGCCAGCAAATGATTACTACAAAATATGTTACGGAAATTTCTCCAGGCAGAAAGAAACAGATACCAGATGGAAATCTAGAACAACACAAAAGAATGAGAATCTCAAACAAAAGTCACATATGTGGGTAAATGTAAAACATGTTTTTCTTATTTTTAATCTCTTGAAAAGAATGTTTTTAGCTTAAATTTAAGGATACATAATGAGGGTTATAAAACATGCAGAAGTAAAATTCATACCAACAATACTACAAGTAACAGGACAAGTAAAAACAAAAAATTCCATTGTAAGTTATTACATCACATATGCAGCAATATATATTAAGGCAGACTGGGATATGCTATATAGATGCATATGACAACCCCCTGAAATAACCACACACAAAAAAAGAGGAGCAAGTAAGCTAACAAGTAGTATTTATAAAAATTACTTAATTACAAAATAAAATACTGAACACATTAAATCTAAAAGAAGGCAGGAAAAAAGGAACAAAGAGAGGAGATAGAAGAAGACAAATTACAAGACAGTTGACTTAAACCCATCACACTGACTACTAAGACTAAACACTGAAAAAGAAAAAATGCCATATAACAGTTCTAGAGGTAAAAACACAGTATCTGAAACAAAAATTTCACCAGATGGGATTAATAGCAGATTACACATTTCAGAAAGAAAAAAAAAATCTACCCTAAAGACAGCAAAAAACTATCCAAAATCAAGCAAGCAAGACCTGCCTATTAGATGTCTACATAAAACACTTTCAATACAAACACACACACACACACACACAGAAACCCACTGCTATCAAGTAGATTCTGAATCATGGTGACCCTATGGGTCAGAATAGAACTGTCCCAAGGAATTTCTAAGGAGCACCTGGAGGATTTGAACTGCTGACTTAACACTTAATCACTACACCACCAGGGTTTCCATAAAGACAAAGACAGATTAACACAGAAAAAGACATGAGAACAATAATCATAACAAAGTTGGAATAGCTATATTACTATCAGACAAATTAGACTCCAGAAAAAAATATTACCACAGACAAAGAAGCATTTCAGAATGGATTTATTTAACAGAAGACAAAAAATCTGATGGGTATAAACCTAGTAAAAGAGTTTCAAAATACACAAAGTAAAAATTAACAGACTTTAAAGTGGAAACTGACAAATTCATAATTTTCTGTAGAGACTGAAGGATATCCCTTTCCACAGTGATAGAAAATCAATAAAGACATAAAAATTTTAGCAAGAGCTTTTCCCACTCATTCTGCATACCTTTATTCTCCAGTTGTCACCAACATCCTCTTTAATTCGGCTTAACCAAGATTCATTGAACCAAGCTACATCACTAAAACAAAAATACAAATGCTAAACATGAAAACATTCTTATTCTACAAAAGCATTTAAGAATACCCAGTAAATAAACAAAGAGCATTACTTTATACCTTAAAGTCTGCCCTTAAATTAACAATATTATTTAGACATCTTCTAAGTTTCTTGTGATTCTTAAAGATCTATTTTATAGTTTCTCATATTAAATTAGTTAAGCCATTAACATCTTCAATTTAACACAATTACTAAATATCTCATGCGAGACAGTCTGCTAGCAGGAAGATGTAAAACTCCTAATCCTGAAATGAAAACAAAACAGAAAACCAACATTTTATTAAATGTCTACAGTTTTATCAAGCACTGTTCTTGACATTTTTCCAGAATACTTCTTTAAATCACCTGGTTACTTGACAAAAGACCTATCATTATTCCCAGTCTCACTCTTCAGGGAACTGAGAATGAAAGCGGTTAAGTAATTTGTCCCAAGTGACACTAGAAGGGGGGAAAGAAATATGTTGTCTTCAAGTCAATTCTGACTCATAGTGACCCTGAAGAACACAACTGAACTCCCAGATATGTATTCCAAGGAGACAGTGGAAGATTCAAACTGCCGATCCTTTGGTCAGCAGGTGAGCTCTCAACCACTGTGTCACCAGGGCTCTGAAGTGACCCTACTACATCGCAAAGCCCAAAATAAATCTTTTGATTGTAACTGAATAGAAGGAGTTTCACTGAGAAAATTGCAAGTTTAGCTTTAATGAGAAATAAACTCGTGTATTATTGTTAAAAGACAAATGACCTGCTATGTCACATTTTTTTGTATACTTAATAAGCATCTGAAAAATATTGTTTCGAAATATTATTTACCATATAGAGTGGACCCAAACCATGGTATTTTCAGTCACCAGACACGCATGCAAAGGCTGGACAATGAATAAGGAAGGCCAAAGAAGAACTGTTGTCTTTAAACTGTGATGCTGGTAAAGGTAACTGAATTTACTGTGGACTGCCAAAAGACTGAACAATTCCGTCTTGGAAGAAGCACAGCTTGAATGCTCCTTGGAAGCAAGGATAACATGACTTCCTGTCACCTACTTCGGGCATGTATCAGGAGGAATCAGTTCCCAGAGAAAACACAACAGGTTTGGTAAAGTAGAAGGTCATTGAAAAGGTGGAAGACCCTCAATGAGATGGACTGACAGTGGTTTCAACAATGGGCTCAAATACAAGGACTGTGAGGGTGGTGCAAGACCTGGCAGTGTTCCAATCTGTTGCACACAGGGTATCTATAAGTCACACCTGACTAGATGGCACCTAACGACACATGAATAAAATTTTATTTTTTAAACAAACATTTGGATTTTTGCTCTGAATAAAGAATTAAAAAGAGTGATATAAAGATGAATAATTTACTATTCTAACAAGGTAAGAAAAATAGCTATTAAAGGGGAAAAGTCAGGAGCACAAATAAACACACAAAGGAGAAGGTGATAAATGTTCTACGCGTTAAACAACTACGAAATCACACAGAATATAAGGACTTGGAAGAGGTTCTGAAGGTGTCACCTAAGTTCTACTTTACAGATATACCAATTCAAGTGAGGAAAAAAAATTAAATGGATTATTTTCTAAAGCTGTATCTTGAATTTAAAAATGCAAAGCTGAAATCAGGACACACTGCCTAGTCTCATTAGCTTTTCAGAAGTCATTTCGACTCAGATGTCCTAAAAGAAAATAGTACTTCTCTGTCTGAAGACACCAAAGCTGGCTTCACTGTGTTCAATTTATCTACCCCAAATTTGTGACTATTTTCTTATGAGCAAATTAATGTTAATTTTGCTCAACTTCTCTCAGTTGCTAATGATGTAATTACAAAAATGATTTAGCCAAATGTATAAATAATGCATTGCTAACCAGGTATGTACCTAAAATGACTGAAATAGTTTAATGAGTAAGCATATTTCCTAGAACAGCCAAGGTATATTTACTTTCTGTTTACATCATGATAAGCAATACAAAGTCTAAGACAAAAAGGTATATCTTCTAAAGGACACTAAAATGTAGAAGTATATGATTCTAAGCTATAATTAATTAACTTTAGAAAATGGATCTATAGATAACCTAGTTTCTTCAAGCTATTTTCTCCTGTCTTCCATTCCTTCTTGTCTTCCTTTCTACTGAAAATCAACTTTACCCCTGAGAAACACTATCTGAAGTTTCACCATAAAAATTTAATACACACTTTATTTTTTATAAAGTAATTTGCTTTCCCTCTACAGTTACAATGGCAACCAATATATTCCACTTTAAAATTTTATATTTTATCTCAGAATTCTTTGGACATACTATTTTCATTTTTCCATTACCATTATCCATACACCTTCATGAGACTACTAACTTGTAGTGCTTATCTCCTTTTGCTCATGTTTCCTATATCTTAATGAAACTCAAGGGACATCAAGTAAGAATGGGACATGGAACTAACGAAGCAAAATATGGTCCAACTATTTTCTAATAATGCTAAGTAAGAATCACTGCATGACTTAACTCCACACACGGCATTTCTTCCACCATTTTACCAACTAAATTCAGATAATAATTAATACCTACTGGTTATTCTTAAGAAACCCTGATGGCACAATGGTTAAGAGTTATAGTTGCTAACCAAAAGATCATCAGTTCAAATCCACCAGGCACTCGTTGGAAATTCTATAGGGCAGTTCGGTTTTGTCCTAATGGGTCATTATGAGTCAGAATCATCTTCACAGCAACAAATTTGGTTTGGTTTTCGGTTGGTTACTCTAAAATGCTCTGGTGGCAGAGCAGTTACGTATCACTCAGTTACTAACTGAAAAATTGGTGGTTCAAATCTACCAGTCACTCCACAAGAAAAAGACGTGAGTCTGTTTCTGCAAAAATGTATATTGCCTTGGGAAGAAATCTTATATGAGAAGTCTTACCTGTCCTTGGGTCACCGTGAGTCAGAATCATCTTAACAGCAATATGTTTGTTTTTTTTTTTTTTTTGTCTTTGGTACTTAGGGGTAAAATACTGCAACTCAAACTCACTGCCATCACGTGGATTCCAACTCATAGTGACGTACAGGACAGAGTAAAACTGCCCTACGGAGTTTCCAACGTGCACCTGGTAAATTAGGAGCACCTGGTAAATTCAAACTGCCAATCTTTCAGTTAGCACCTGTAGCACTTAACCCTTACACATCACTAGGAATTCCACTACAGGGTCACTATGACTCAAAGTCAACTTGACAGCAATGGGTCTGGGTTTCCAGCAGTCATACTCAGAGCTGTGCTGCTTCAGTGGGTAATCTAAGACCATTTTTCCTGAAAAACCCAAAGACCTGTGCTAACACAAACTGTGACACGTACTTTGGGCATGTATATCTGTCCTTTCAATTTCATTAAGAACTCAAAATTATAACCTCTCAGGATAGGTTTAAGACACTAGATTTCCATTACTATAGTGGATTAAGAACACTGGCTCCAGAGTCAGGCAAAACTGGTTCAAATCCTGGCTTTGTTATCTATTCATTATTTGACTTCTTAAAACCCATTTCACCTCTCTAATCCTAGTTTCTTCATCTACAAATTAAGGCTAAAAACATTATCTGTCTCACTGAGGGGTAATAGCTAAATGAAACAACGTATGTATAAGACATACAACAATGTCTTCTATTTAGTAAGTGCTAAAATGTTGGTTGCATTATTTTACATGGACAAATATCTGCTCAATAAACACACAAATGAACAAATAAATGTGTTATAATGGTGTCTCTAACAGTCTACGTGTTCTGTGTCTTCCCTTCCTTGTGTAAAACATCTACTGAGAATAACAGAAATAAAAAACAGGTTATCTCATGCTTAAAGTAAACAAAACTATGTCTTTCCTTTGGGGGAAGTGATGTACATTACTTAAAATTGTAGCTAGTATTTTTCCCTCCAGATTAAAATACTAACAGGTGGTAATAAGCAAAGTTTACAGCCTGCAGTCATTTTCCTCAAGGAAAAGAGATACACACTTTTTAAAAATAAAGGCATTCCTCTCCTCAAACTATTTTCCAATCAATAATCAGCTAACGCAGAAGTTTCAGCAGAGCACTCATCCTTCAACTCACCAATTGTCAACCTTTGAGAAGACCCTCTCAAACTTCAAAATAAATTTTGACTCTACATAATAATTACACTTTCAGAATCTACTGATTAAGAAAATAATGACAAAAAGCTACTACAACTTCAAGAGCAGTTTCAAAATAACGTTTTTTTAAGTGACAACAATTATACACATTTGAAAAGGAGAGGTACATAGTATGTATTTAGGACCTCTAAAATCCTAACAATAATTCCATGATTCCCCACATCTAAGACACAATGTTTGGGCACTTCTTTCTCAGATTCTATTATATAACAGCATATGAGAAAAGAAATGTTTCAATTTTACTACTTTCTTAAAAACTTTCCTTCTTATTTTCAGTAAGAAGTTAGATGCAGTTTCAAGTGAGTCGCAATAGCCACCAGAGCAGTATGCAATAAACTGTAACATGTGCCACAGTGCTTTTAATAGTCAAAGGATTATGGTAAAATTTGTCAGTTTATCACGAATACATTAACCCAATTAATATAAAATATATGCTATAAAAATCACTTTCCAGGACCTAGATCTTTTGAAAATCCCCAGAACTGGAAGGGGGTTAAAAAAGAATTTTTTAAAAAAGTGGTTCGTGGCTTAGGCATCTAAGAACATGCAAAAACAGGTAAATGAAGCAAAAAAGAGACTTAGGACTAATTTTGGGTGACTGGTCATTTGTTTCAGAAAGAAAGAGTTTTTTTTTTTTAATTATGATTGAATGAAAATGTACATTGCCATATAAATTTCCATGCTCATCTATATGCAGCTCCCATTTCTTTCCCTGCCCATGACAGCATACCCCTTCTCTCTGCTCCATACATGTCCTATCCTCCCAATAGTCTCTTATCCTCTCTTCTCCACCCACTCCCCTTCCTCCACCAAGAGGTCAGCATCATGACATACTACAGATGCACAGAACCATAAAATTCCCACAAGATACGGAAACTCTGCATTGCCAAGTCCAATCCATTGCTGTCTGAAAAGTTGACCTTCATTATGATTTATGGACAGGGGCAGCATCAGGGCCAGGGATCATGCTCCCAGGGGAACCCCAAAGTCCCTGGACCATCAACTGCAGTCTTTTATTGGAGATCTCAGGGGAACTACTAAGACACTTTAGAGAAGTGTCTGTCCGTCTCCTGTCCATCTGCCCATCACTTAACTGGATGATGTATCTTTTTCTTACTGTTATTTTGTAGTGCCTTATAGATTATGGAGATTAGGCGGTGGTCTGATATATAGTTGTCAAATTTTTCCCATTCTGTAGGTGGCCTTTTAATTCGATTAATAAAATCTTTGGATGAGCAAAAGTGATTGATTCTTAGTAGTTCCCATCTATCTATTTTCTCTTCTGATGATTGTGGTTGGTTTGACAAATTCTGAAGTCTGTCTACGTTGTGTATGAAACCTTCCATTGTTGTTCTTAATTTTCTTGGATGAGCTTTATTGTTTTAGATTTGATATTGAGGTCTTTTATCCATTTTGAGTTGGTTTTTGTATATGGTGTAAGATATTGGTCTTGTTTTAATTTAGTGCAGACAGCTGTCCAATTTTGCCAGCACCATTTGTTGAAGAGATTGTTTTTACCCCAGTTTAATGTCGTAGGGCCTTTGTCGAATATTAATTGTTCACGGCAGATGATGTCATCTCTGGGGTCTAGATTCTGTTCCATTCCTCTATCTGTTTTTGTATCAGTACCAAGCTGTTTTAACTACTGTGGCAGCATAATAGGTTCTAAGGTCAGGTAATGAGAGGCCTCCCAGTGTGTTCTTCTTCTTTATTAATACTTTACTCATCAGGGGCTGCTTTCCTTTACAAACAAAGTTGGTAATTTTTGCCTCCATCTCATTGAAAAATGTCACTGGAACTTGTATTGGGGTTGTATTATATAAGTAGATTGCTTTGGGTAAAACAGACATTTTCACAATGTTAAGTCTTCCTATCCATGAGAAGGGTAGGTTTCTCCATTTATGTAAGTTTCAGTTTCTTGTAGTAAGGGTTTGTAATTCTCTTTGTAAAGGTCTGTTATTTCTTGGGTTAAATTTATTCCTAGGTACTTTATTGTCTTAGGGGCTATAATAAATGGTATTGACTTGGTGATTTCTTCTTTAATAATCTTGTTGTTGGTATAAGTAATCCTACTGATTTACTTACATTTATCTTGTATCCTGAGACTTCACCAAACTCTTCTATCAGTCTCAGCAGTTTCCTTATAGATTCTCTGGGATTCTCTACACATACAATCATATCATCTGCAAATAGGGAGATTTTTAGTTCTTCTCTGCCGATGCAGATGCCCTTCATTCCTTGGTCTTGTCTAACTTCTCCGGCTAGAACTTCTAGTACAATGTTGAATAGGAGAGGTGAGAGTGGGCATCTTTGTCTAGTTCCTGTTCTCAAGCGAAATTGTTTCAGTCTCTCTCCAATTAGGATGACGCAGACAGTTGGCTTTGTATAAATGGCCCTTACCGCATTGAGGAATTGGCCATCTATTCCTATTTTGCTCAGTTTTTAGCATGAATGGGTGTTGGACTTTATCAAGTGCCTTTTCTGCATCAACAGACAAGATCAGGTGATTCTCGCCTTTTGTGGCATTTATGTGGTTCATCACATTAACTGTGTTTCTGATGTTAAGCCAGGCTTGCATCCCTTGTATGAATCCAACTTGGTCATGATGGAATATTTTTTCGATGTGTTGTATTCTACTGGCAAGAATTTTGTTGAAGATTTTTGCATATAGATTCATGAGTGATATCGGTCTGCAGTTCTCCTTTTGGGCTGGGTCTTTCCCTGGCTTTGGTATTAGGGTTATGCTGGCTTCACAGAATGAATTTGGAAGTATTCCATCCCTTTCTATACTGTGAAAAAGTCTTAGTAGTATTGGAGATAATTCTTCTCTAAAAGCTTGGTAGAATTCTATAGTGAAGCCATCTGGACCCAGGCTTTTTCTGGTTGGCAGTTTTTTTATGACTTTTTTCAATCTCTTCCTTTGTGATGGGTTTATTAAGTTGTTCTGCTTCACCTTGTGATAATTTTGGTAGGTGATATCAATCAAGGAACTTGTCCATTTCCTCTAGGTTTTCAGATTTGTTAGACGACAATCTTTCATAGTATTCAGCTATGATATTTTTGATTTCAGTTGGATCTGTTGTGACAACTCCCCTCTCATTTCTTATTTGGGTCACTTGCTTCCTTTCCTGTTTTTCTTTAGTAAGTTTAGCCAATGATTTGTCAACTTGACTACCTTTTCAAAAAACCAGCTTTTGGTGTTTCGAATTTTTTCAATTCTTCTTCTGTTCTCTAATTTGTTTACTTCTGCTATGATCTTTATGATCTGTTTTCTTCTGATGCCTGAGAGGTTCCTCTGTCATTCTCTCTCTACTTGTTCAAGCTGTAGGGTCAGTTCTTTGATTTGGTTTCTTTCTTCCTTCCAGATGTGTGCATTTATGAAGATAAACCGACCTCTGAGCACTGCTTTGGCTAGATCCCATAGATTCTGGTAGGAAGTGTTTTCATTCTCGTTGGAATCCATAAATTTATTTCATCCTGGATGTTTTCAAAAACCCATGTTTTTTTGAGCAAGGTGCTGTTCAGTTTCCACGAGTTCGACTTTCTATCTATGTTTTTTCTGCTATTGATTTTGACTTTTACGGCTTTATGATCTGAGAAGATGCTTTGCATTAATTCAGTTGTATGGATTTTGTTGAGAACTGCTTTATGTCTTAACACACGGTCTATTCTGGAGAATGTTCCATGTGCACTGGAGAAGATGTAAGTTGTCTGCTGATGGATAGAAAGTTCTGTATATGTTGAAGAGGTCTAGTTGGTTAATTGTGGCAACAAGGTCTTCTGTGTCTTTACTGAGCTTTTTTCTAGATGATCTGTCCAATACTGAGAGAGGAGTGTTGAAGTCTCCTTTATTGTAGAGTGATCTATCTTCTTTTTGAGTGTAGTCAGTGTTTCTTCAATGTATTTAGGTGCTCTAATATTAGGTGCATCAATATTTAATATTGTTAAGTCCTGCTTGTGTATTGAACCTATCAACAATAGTGTCCATCCTTGTCCACGATGGTAGATTTTACATTAAAATCAATTTTATCTGAGATTAGAATAGCCACACCTGCACTTCTTTGTTCATTGTTACCTTGATATATATTCTTCAATCCTTTAATTTTCAGTTTGTTCCTATCTTTAAGTCTAAGGTGAGTTCTTGTAGGTAACATATAAATGGGTCATGTCTTTTGATCCAAGATGTCACTCGATGTCTCTTTACTGGAGCATTCAGTCCATTCACATTCAACGTAATTATTGACAGGTATGTGTTCAGTGCTGCCATTGTGATATGTTTACTTTTGTGCTGATGTTTTCTCTGCTGTCCTTATTAATCTGTTCTGTGACCTTCTCCTTTGTGAGCTGATTTTCATCTTTTTCAGGGACATGACATGGTAATGTTGCTTCTTTATTGCACTTTACGGCTGCCCCTATGATCCGGCTTAATAAACTACATATAAACCCAATTTTGATTGCTACCAGTCTTGTCAACTTCCTTTCCATCTGGAAGGACTATAACGACTGTAGTACATCCCTCTTTCTCATATGATTATATCACAGTTTACATGATGTAACCACTAGATCGTTTCTTTCACTATTACAGCTTTGACTGTGTTTGGAGCCTTTCCTAACTTAGTATGATTTTGGATAATGTGTCCTTCTAAAACATCAAGTTAGCAGTTTTGTTCTTCCAAGCCAAGAGATTGTTTCAGTATTTCTTGTAGCTTTGGTTTGGTTTTTAGAAAGTCTCTCAGTTTTTATTTGTCTGCAAATGTCTTCATTTCATTTTCATGTTTGAAAGATAGCTTTACACGATATATAATACTTGGTTAGAAGTTCTTCTCTTTCAAGGCTTTAAATGTGTCATGCCACTGTCTCGTTTCTCCTGAGAAATCCGATGAAAGCCTACAGGGTTTCCCTCTGAATGTTAGCTTTGCTTTGAGTCTTGCTTCCATTAGGAGTTTCTGCTTGTGTTTCATTTTGTTAAGCTTGATCATAATATGTCTCGGAGTCTTTCTACTGAGATCTATATTGAGTGATGTTCTATATGTATTTTGGATATCTATATTTTCTTCTTTCATAATTTCTGGGAAGTTTTCTGTCAGCAGCTCAGCAACAATACTCTGGGTTCTCAGGTGTCTTGCCCTGTTCAGGAACTCCAATTAATCATAGATTGTTCTTAATAGAGTTGCACATGCCTTAATGCTTCTTCATTTCTCTTGTTTCTTTCTCTGGTTTCTCCTCATAGATGCTGGAGTCAGTACCTCTGTCTTCCAAGTCAGAAGTTATCTTTTCCATTTTTTGCATTCTGTTTTCTTGGCTTTGAATTGAAGTTTCTATGTCTTTGATTTTGTTCTTGACCTGTTGGATTTCCAAGTACTGATGTTCCATCAGTTTGAACAGCTTGCTTAATTTTTTGTTTTGCTCTGCTGCATTCTGTATAAGGTCTAGGAAAGCTCTCTATATAATCCTTTTGTATTCACCTCCTGATAGTTTCAGAAAAGCTGCTTCATCTGGGAAGTTCTCAGGTGGTTTCTTTTGGGGGACTTCTGATGCCATGGGTGATTTCTGGGTTACCATCTTCTCCAAAGTTTGTAGATTTTTGGGCTTCACGTGGGTCAACAGAGGCTTGGAGAGATGCTGTGAAGACGGACCACAGCTGTTTCTCTCTTAAAATAAGAAGTAAAAAGTACTTTACAACTTCCAAAGTCAGTCAGGGTTTCAGCTGTATACATCCCTCCACACAGCTGGGAAAGTAAGCACCTCTTTATTGAACCCAGATGTCATAAACTAGCTCAAAATACAGAAAAGCTACTGGCCTGCAGGCCTCTGCTGTCGGGCCCCAGCTGTAGGTGATACTGTGTAGAATTCTGCTTTTCTCCTGGAAAAGTGGTCTCTTCTTGGTAGGCACTGCCCCCCAGCCCAGCCATTAGGCCCAGCTGAGGCTTCTGTATGGATGACTCTGCCTCCCAGTGAAACAAGATGGTGTCCCACACAAGCTCACCAGTTGGCTGGGACCGGGCTCCAGGTGGAAAGAGAGGCCAAGAGTGCCGACATGCCCAGAGTCCACAGCCTCTGCCACTGGGCTCCAGCCCCAGGTGACACTATGCAAAACAATGCCTCCCTGCTGGAAAAGCACTCTTCTCCCCGACAGGCGCCACCTCCCAGCCTAGGAACCAAGTCTGGCCGGGGCCTCTGTCTGGGCTTCAAAAGAGAGCTTTCTGATTGGCTGGCTACTGTATCTTTCCTAGAGGACAGCTATCAGAAGAAAATACATGACCAAAAAAGTAAACCAATATAAAATTGTTATGCTTATTATTAATTAATATATTATGGCACAGAACTGGTCTTGGTTTTCCCCCTAAGGGCAAAGAACACAACTTAGTATTATGAAATCCTAATCCCTGCACAGTATTTGGCACATTTTAGGAAACAAGGGATTTAGAGATGTTTGATATTAATAAAAATAGATCTAGCCAAGATAATCATTTTACTAGGTAAGGTTTCTTAATACCTCTTACTTTAAATTTCACTTATGCATCATTCCATTGCTGGTGAATTCATACAATTATTATTACTAATTCAGATTTAGGTTTTAAAATGTTTAACTCTAGTATTTTTCCCAAATCTAGAATTTTCTGAGTTTATACCTCAGTAACTTTTAGGATAACAATCTCCAAGCAATGATACCTCAACAATAACATAACCAGTAAGAACATTACAAGCAATTATAGCATTCTTTTAATCTATTTATTTTTATAGTTTCTAGAGTCTTATGAATAGATCTAGAACACATTAAAAAATAAAAATCACTAATTAAGTATGAATCCTCATTGCTCATTTTATTAAGATGTACCTCTAAATGCACAAAAGGAGTAATAATGTGGCAAACTTTTTTGTTCTCTCATTCCCATACTGCATTGATACAATATGTCTGTCACCACTGAAACAGGATCAACTTTCAATAAATTTTAGAATATAAGCCTGTATTCTCTTCCTTCTAGGTGTGGAAATTGGGCTTATAGTCCTTTTCAGAAAGTGTCAGGACCCTGTACTCACATCTGATGAAGAACTTGTGCCATGGCAACTCCATTTGTCAACTGTTTGACATCTTGACAAGGTGCAGTGGTATTGAAGGTCTGCAGCTGAAAAGACATAAGCAAATGACCTTACTGCTAACTTTATACCTACAGGATACAGGGTATTGGTAGCATTATTCCCTTCACAGAGTACTGAAAATGAAAATAAATAAATAAATAAACGCTGAAAATTGCCATGCTTTGTTTAAATGCAGGCCCTTTTAAATATGCAAAACTATAGTAATGCTTTTCTACAGATATGTAATGTTTTTTAAGTAAACACAATGTTTCACAAAATCAGCTAAGACATTGATTATTTATACAGATGCACAGATAGGAAGCAATTTACAGTCTGAATAATATAAAGTCTCAGGTAGCACTCTTAAGAGAGTAACAGCCTACGACTGATCCACTTTTAGGAGAGTAACATCAAAAAAAAAGAACTTTAAGATAACCCAATATCTGCAAGTTAAAATTTCACTTATATCCCCTTACAAGAAAGCAAAGGCTAGAAATGTTAAGGCTAAAACCATTTACAGTTTATTGATAAGCTATGAAATTACAACAAAACTGTCTGCTATTCAACACTGATCCTTAGGGACTAAATCATCAAGAACCCACCATATAAAAGAGATTCTGTCTAGTTGGGCTTTAGATATTACTGACTTTTGTAACTCTGTTAGACATTCATGTACATACTGAAAAGTGCAGTGGGACAGTGACATTTCTTACAACTAAAAATGCAAATATGAGATACAAAAATAGGTTTCAACTGATTTACAACTGAGCTAAATGAAATCATACACTTTTTTACAAATCCAAAATTTATTAATCAGGGTCTTAAAATAAACTATGATTTTCTTTCCTTAAATAAGACCACTTTCAGTATTATAAATCCTTTATTTAATACTTAAATCAAATATCAAATTCCAGTAAAATCTTTCCTACCTTAGTTCCTCCTTAACACTTATGTGTATACTGAGATTTTACAAATCTGTTTCCACTGTCCTAATACAACATGTAAGAATGACATACACAAGATCAAAGATGCCATGGTTACTTTCAAAGCACATAGACCCACTTGCCTGGGCTCCTACCCTATGGGAGACACTGTGATACAGGATAAGATTAAAAAGGAAAATTACCAGGTGTTTATCCTCAAGTAACTTCAGTTAAAAGTTGAGAGGAGAAAAAGACACAAATTATTTCTAGACAGCAGTAAGTCCAATGATTGTACTACACACAAAATGTTTTCAAAGACAGGAGAGCCAACTAGTCTAACTGGGGCTTTCTATTTGGGAAAAGTTTCCTGGAGATAATTTCTGAATGGAAAGTCTTGAGGGATGAGCAGCATGTTTTTCTAAATGAAGAAAAGGAATATGATAAAGGCACAGATACATGAAAAGAGATGACACTTTCAGGGAACATGCAGTTGACTACTACCAGATTTGCAATGCAAAGAGGGATGGGGAAGGAGTGGTAGGCCAGGGGGCTGAAGCAGGGCTGAAGCAACAGCCAGGAGTAAGGACTCTGGAAGTGTGAACTAATTTTACACTTAATGGTATCATCTACAAAACAGGAAACAGAATAGTTTCCACATCACCAGACTGTTAAGAAATTAAATAAACTAACAATCGTAACATACTTAAAACAATGCCTGGAACGTAGGAACATAGGATGGGCTCAAAAACTGTTAGCACCTTAGTTAGGAACCAGAGTCTTAAAAACAAGATGAATCAGAATCTCCAGACATATAAACTATTATTATGCAGTTCTTTAAGTTCTACAAAGTACTCTTATAAATGTTACTTTATTAAATTCTGCTTTTATCTCTTTGATGTAGGCAGGGCATGGATTATTGTCACCCAGTTTTTACTAGTTTAAGAAAAATATTACTTAGAGAATTTAGAGTGATTTTAGTAAATAACTCAGCTAAGAGGGTGAAGATGAGACATTAGCTCAAGTTTTCCGCGCCTAAATCCTTCATCTATACTTACTGTGCAGCCTGGTATATTAACTGTCTTCATAGGCTTTTTAAAATATATATATTTCATTGTGCTGTATGTGAAAGTTTACAATCCAAGTCAAAGTTGCCATAAAAAAACCCTGCACACACACAGCTATCAACTCTAGCCACTCTCCCTACCTTACGATAGCATGCTCCTCATTTCATCCTGTACTTCCTGTATTCATTCAACCAATATCTGTCCCAATTTTCCACCTTCCCATCTTGCCACTGGACAGAAGCTGATCAAACAACCTCAGGCATATATTTAACACAAGAACATGCTTAGCATCACCCTGTGTCTTACAGTCCAGTCCAGTCTTTGTCTGGAGAGTTGGCTTCGGTACTGGTTTCAACTCTGTGCTAGCTGAGTTCCAGCGGTCATGCCCTCAGGTGACCCTCCAGGTTATTGGACCATCAAGTGTGATCTTTAGCACAGTACTAGATATATAACCCCCATTTTTCTCCTGCTACATCAGGAACTCCGCACTGTGTTCCTTGTCAGGGCAGTCATTGGTGGCTGTAGGGCACCATCTACTTCTTTGGGTATCATGCTGATGTAGTCTCATGATATACAACCTCGTCTGTCTCCTGGACTCATTATTTTCCTCATGTCTTTGATGTGCTTCATTCTCCTCTGCTCTAGGTGGACTAGAACCAACTGAAGCTACTTAGATGGCAGCATGCTGGCTTTTAAGATCCCAGAGATCACTCACCAAAATACAATGAAGAATATTTTCTTAAAAACAAAAACTTAGTCATGCCAAGTGAACTAGGTATCCCCTAAAACCATGGTTCCCAGACACCTGCCCCTGCTACTCTGACCTTTAAAATGTTTGGTTGTATTTAGGAAACCTCTTAGCTTTGATGTATACCAGCAGTGTGGATCTCCCTGCTAATGCATGCTTTCATTTCCTTCACTTAACCCAATTCCTCTACTACCTAATCTATTAAACCTCTCATCCTCTTTCCCCTTCCTTGTAACTACCAAGGATTACTTTCTTTTGTGCTTAAACTTTTCTCCAGTACTTCTAACAGTAGTCTCATACACTCTTTGCTCTTTTGTGACTAATTTCCCTCAACATAATGTCTTCCAGATGACTGCATGTTAACAGATGCTTCCCAAAGATTACTGTTTTGTTACCATTGCATAGTATTCCATTGTGTGAATATACCATAGCTTATTTCTCCATTTATCTACCGATGGACACCTAGGTTAATTCCATCATTTTGCTATTGTGGGCAGTGCTGCAATAAACATTGGTGTGCATGTTTCTATTCCTGTCACAGCTCTTATTTCTACAAGATGTATTCTAGGAAGTGGCATTGACGGGTGAGACATGGTATTTCCATTTCTATCTTTTGAAGAAAGTGCCAAATCTATGTCCAAAGTAGTTATACCATTGTACATTCCCACCAGCAGTGTACAAGAATTCTAGTCTCTCCACAAACTCTGATATTTATTCTTTTGTGTTTGTTGGATTAAGGCCAGATTTTCTGGGGTGAGATGGTATGTCATCGTAGTTTGGATTTGGATTTATCTGACGGCTAATGATCGTAGTTCCTCAGGTATCTTTTAGCTGCCCAGATATATTCTTTGGTGACGTGTCAATTCATATCCTTTGACCATTTTTTTACCTGGGTTATTTGTCTTCTTCTAGTTGAGGTTTTATAGTACCCTATAGATTATGGAGATCAGATATTGATCAGATTTGTGTTTGCTAAAATTTTTGCCAATCTATAGGCAGTACTTTTACTCTTTTAGTTAAATCTTTGGATGAACATAAGTGTTTGATTTTTAGCAGTTCTAATTGATCTATTTTATCTCCTGGTGTTTGTGCACTATTAGTAATATTTTGTAATCTGGTTATACCATGCATTAAGGCTCCCACAACTGTCCTTTTTTCTTCCATAACCTTTACTGTTTTGTATTTCATATTTTCGCTTTCATCCATTTTGAGTTAGTTTTTATTTATGGTGTGAGATATGGGCCTTGTTTCACTTCATTCACAAATGGATATATAGTTTTGAAAACACAACTTGTTAAAGAGACTGTTTTTTGCTCCAGTTCACACACTTTGTGCCTTTGTCAGTTATCAGCTGTCACAGGTGGAGGATGTTATATCTGGATTCTCTACTCTGTTCCATTGGTCTATGTATCTGTTTTTTATCATGCTGTTTTGACTACTGTGGTGGTACAGGTTCTAAAGTCAGGTAATACGAGGGCTTCCACTTTGTTCTTGATGATGCTTTACTTATCTGGGGCTTCTTCTCTTTCTACATGAAGTTGGTGATTTGTTTCTCCATCTCTTTAAAAAATGCCACTGGGAATTTTATTGGGGCTGCACTGTATCTATGAATTACTTTGGATAGAAGACATTTTATGATGTTTAGTCTTCCTATCCACGAGCAGAGTAAGTTTCTCACTTAGGTCTCTTTTTGTTTCTTCCAGTAGAGTCTTCTAATTTTCTTCATCTAGGTCTTTACATCTATGGTTAGATTTATTCCTAAGTATTCTATCTTCTTGGAGGCTACTATAAATGGCATTACTTTGGTGAATTGTAAATGGCATTACTTCAGTGACTTCTTCTGTGATGGTCTCTTTGTTGGTAAAAAGGAATACTAATTTATTTATGTTCGTATTACCCTCATACTTTGCCAAACTCTTCTATTATTCTGTGTGTGGTGGTGGGGGGGAGTCTTCTTTAGGGTTTTCTGTGTATAAAATCATATTATCTACAAATAAGAGATACTTATAATTTTTCCTTACCAATTTGGATGCCCTTTATTTCTTTATCTTGCCTGATGACTGTGGACAGAATCTCAAGCACAAGGTTAAATAGAAGTTGTAACAATGTGCATCATTCCTTCCTAGTTCCCATTCTCAGAGGGAATGTTTTTAGACTGTTCATTTAGTACAATGTTGGCTGCTGGCTAAGCATAGACATCCTTTATTATGTCCAGAAATTTCCCTTCTATTCCTATTCTGTTGAGGAATTTTAACATGAATAGGTGTTAGGCTTTCTAATAGAATAAAAAAATGCTTATCTTTCACTAATGTGGTTGAATTTGTTAACTGTTTTTCTAATATTGAACCATGCCTTCATCCCTGATATGAATCCTACTTGGTTACTGTCACAGACTGAATTATGTTCCAAAAAAAACTACAGCAATTTAGCTAGGCCACGATTTCTGGTCCCAAGTAAAGGAGATAGTGTCAGGTAAAGAGGGTAACAGCATCACGTAATGAGGATAACAGCATCAGGTAAGGAGGGTAAAGACAGAGTGAACAGCCCCTACTTGTCTGTCACTGGAGACTTGCTTGTTCCTGTGACGCTGGAAGCTATGCCACTAGTACGTAGGTACCAGCAGGGTCACACGTGGTAGACAGGTTTCAGCTGAACTTCCAGACTAGGACAGACTAGGCAGAAGGACCTGGCAGTCTACTTCTAAAAAGAATTAGTCAGGTGAGCATCCATTCCTGCTGAGTTGGGACCATCTGCTGTACTCTTGGCTGGCAGCTTGGCAGTTTTTAAAACCCCAGGCACCACTCACCAATGTGGGGTGCAGAGAGCCCTCTTAGCAAAACGTTAATTGTGCCAGTTGGCCTTGATTTCGCCTAAGAGCATGGTCCCCTGCCCCCTGCCCCAGCTACTCTATCCTTGCTATATTGGGTTAAGATGGAAGGAGTACTGGATGCTCACCGAGGACCAAAATGACATGGGGTAAAGACAACCCAGAAGATAGAGAGACCAACATGAGTGGGTGCCTGCATTAACTTGGGACTGGAAGAACCGGATGGTGCCCGGCCACCACCAGTGATAGCCACGATGGAGCTCAGAGTTGAGTCTCACTGGCAACACAAGAATAAAAAGGGGTGCATCCTGAAATCTCCACTAAAAGACCTCAATTGACAGTCCAGTGGTTTTGGGGTTCCCCTGGGAGCATGGCCCCTGGCCCTGATGCTGTCCTTACCCATACATCATAATGAAGGTCTACTCTTTGGACACGAATGGACTGGACTTGGCGATGCAGAGTGACCATATATTGGATGCACTTTATGGTTCTATGCATCTATAGGGTATCATCCTGCTGACCTCTGGCTGGAGGAAGGAGAGTGAGTGGAGAGGAGGGGAAAGGAGACTGTTGGGAGGATGAGATATGTATGGAGCAGAGAGGAATAGTGTGCTGTCACTGGACAGGGAGAGCAGTTGAAGCTGCATATAGGTGGGCATATAAATTTATACAGGAATGTACATTTTCACTCAGTCATATTAAATAAAAATAAAAATAATAAAAAAAAGAATTAGCCAGGGAAAATCTTGTGAATAGCAGCAGAACACTGTCAGATATGGTGCTGGAAAATGAGTACCAGCCCCCCACACCCCAAACTGGTGGTTACAAGGCATTCAGAAGATGACCGGGGAAGAGCTGCCTCCTCAAAGTACAAGCGACCTTAATGTTGTAGATGGAGTAAAGCCTTCAGGATCTTCATTTGCTGATGTGGCTTGACTCAAAATGAGAAGAACAACTGAAAACATACATTAATAATTGGAAAATGGAAAGTATAAAGTATGAATCTAGGAAACTTGGAGATCATAAAAAATGAAACTGAATGCATAGACTTCAATATCCCAAGCATTAGTGACCTGAAATTTACAAGTGTTGGCCATTTTGAACCTGACAATCATGGTCTACTATGCTGGGAACAAAAACTTAAAAGAGGAGTGGTACTGCATTCATTACCAAAAAGAACATTTCAAGATCAGTCCTGAAGTATGATGTTGTCAGTGATAGGATAATATCCATATGTCTACAAAGAGCCAAGCCAAGTGCCGTCGTGTCGGATCCAACTTATGGCGACCCTAGGAGGCCAGTTAATATGACTAATATTCAAATTTAGGCACCAACTACTATGGCAAAATATGAAGTAACTTCAGTTTTTACCAGCTTCAGCAGTCTGAAATTGATCACGCATGCAACCAGGAGGCATTGATAATTACCGCTGACTGAATCATAAAAGTTGCAAACAAAGAAGGACTGGTAGTTGGAAAGCACAGCATTCCTGACAGAAATAATGGTGGAGATTACATGACAGAATTTTGCAACACTGCCAAATTCTTCAATGCAAATACTTTTTCTAACCAACACAAATGGTGACTGTATACATAGACCTCACCATACAGAATACACAGGAACCAAATCAACTACAGCTGTGGAAAAACAGAATGGAAAAGCTCCATATCAGCAGTCAGAACAAGACTAAGTCCTAACTGTGGCACAGATCATCAGTTGCTCATATGCAAAATCAAACTTGAAACTGAGGAAAATTAGAACAAGTCTGCAAGAGCCAAAATATGACCTTGAGTATATAAACTCTCTCTCCTGAATTTAAAGACCATCTCAAGAACACATCTGATGTGTTGATAACTAATTACCAAAGACTAGACGAACTGTGGAATGACATCAAAGACGCCATCCATGAAGAGAGCAAGAAGTAATTAGAAAGACAGGAAAGAAAGAAAAGACCAAATTGAATGTCAGAAGACTCTGAAACAGCTAAAGCAAAAGCAAGGAATGGCGAAGCAGACGACCTACACAGATTTCAAAGAGCAGCGTGAAAAGATAAAAATCAAGTATTATAATGATATGCGCAAAGAGCTGGAAATGGAAAACCAGAAGGGAACATATTCTGCATTTCTCAAACTGAAAGAACTGAAGAAAAAATTCAAGCCTCAAGTTGCAGTAGTGGAAGGTTCTAGGGAAAATACTGAACAACTCAGGGAGTATCAGAAGAACATGGAAGGAATACACAGAGTCATCATACCAGAAAGAACTGGTCAATGTTCAGGTGTTTGAAGAGGTAGCATGTGATCACGAACCAATGGTACTGAGGAAAAAGTCGAAACTGCACTGAAGGAACTGGCAAAAACAAGACTCCAGGAATTGATGGAATATCAATTGAAACATTTCAACAAACAGGTGCAATGCTGGAAGTGCTCATTCGTCTATGCCAAGGAATTTGGAGGACAGCTACCTGGCCAACTGACTGGAGCCAAGCCAAGCCAAGTGCCGTCTTATGCCCATTCCAAAGAAAGGCAATCCAACTAAATGTGGAAACTGCCAAACAATATTTTTGATATCACACACAAATAAAATGAATAATCATCAGTTACAGGGGACTCTATAAAGAGGAATATTTTACTGGTGAATGAAGTACCATAACGGAAATAACAATATAGAAATAATTGTTGAAGATGTGTAGATAGAAAATTTTACTGGTATCATGAAAGACAAAAAGATACCTCTTCAAGATGCTCATCCAACTCCACACAAAGTAGATCCCAAAAGAAAGGCACTTAAGAAATATTACAATCATGAAAATAAAGATAAAGAGATGCTTTTAAAGGCAGCTAGGCTTAACTAAAAAAAAAAGTACAAAGAAGAGTCAGTAAGACTGAGCTTAGAGTAGTCATTAGAAACCATGCAGGCAAGAAGGCAATGGTTTGATATATACAAAGCTGTGAAGAAGAAAAAAAAATAACTGTCAGTCAATAGTTATATATCTTGCACAACTGACTCTCAAATGTGCTGGTGAAATTAGAACATTCCCAGATAAATAAAAGTTGAGATAATGTGCAAAAACCAAATCAAAATTACAAGGAACACTGAAGGAAGTTCTTCAATTAGAAAAGCAATACCAGCAGATATATACTCAAGAATACAGTGCAAGACAGAGTATCAAGATATCAACATGGAGAAACTGTAAAAAAAAAAGAAAAAGAAAAAGAAAAAGCTAAAATACTAAAAACAGGGAAACGCAAATCTCAGTATATAAATGATGACATTATGCCAGAAAAGGACAAATGTATTCACAGATCTTTCAGATGCAGAGGAGGTTAAGAAAGCACAAAGAAATTAAAGACTGGTTTAAACTTAGAACATTAACGATAAATTTTAAAATAACCACAAAGGAAATTAGCAATCCTACACATCAAAATAAGAAACAAAATCTAGAAGTCTCAGCAAATATAAACTCAACAATATTGAAAAGATGAAGATAAAACCCATAAAGAAAAATGATTCAGGATAGAAATCAAGTAGAACAAAGAAACTGACATCACACAATGAAAGTACCAAAATGACAACAATGAATTCATACCTACTGATAACTACATTGACTGTAAATGAGTTAAATGCACCAATTAAAAAAAAAACTACGATGTGTCTACATGCTGCCTACAAGAGACATATCTTGAAGATACCAACAAACTGCAACTCAAAACCTAAAAACATTTTTAAGAAGAGCAAGGGTATTAATTTCACAGAAAACACACTTTAAAGTAAAACCCACCACAGTGGACTGGGACACTGTACATTGCTAACACAGTCAATACAGCAGGAAGACATAACCATTTTAAATATATGATAGAGTTGTTATTGTTAAGTGCTGTCGAGTTGGTTCTGACTCATAGCAACCCTATGCACAACACAATGAAACACTACCTGGCCTTGTGCTATGTCCACAATTGTTGTTATCCTTCAGCCCACTGTTGTGGCCACTGTGTCAATCCATGTCATAGAGCATCTTCCTCTTTTTTACCGAAGTTCCACTGTACCAAGCATAATGTCCTTCTCCAGGGACTAATCCTTCCTGACATGTCCAAAGTACATAAGATGCAGTCCTACCATCTTTGCTTCCAAGGAACACTCTGGTTGTACTTCTTCCAGAACAGATCTGTTTGTTCTTTTGGTGGTCCATGATACATTCAACATTCTTCTCCAGCACCACAAATCTAAGGCATCAATTCTTCTTCTGTCTTTGTTATTCATTGTCCAACTTTTGCAAACGTATGATAAAAACAAAACTACCATGGCTTGGGTCAGCCACACTTTCGTACTCTAGGTGATATTTTTATTTTTCAATACTTTAGAGAGATCCTTTGCAGAAGATTTTCCCAATGCAATGCATCTTCTGATTTCTTGACTGGTGCTTCCATGGGCACTGATTGTGGATTCCAGTAAAATGTAATCCTTGACAACCTGAATCCTTTTTCCACTTATTATGATGTTACTTACCGGTCCAGCAGTGAGGATTTTTGTTTTCTTGATACTGAGGTGCAATCTATACCAAACGCTGTGGTCCTTGATCTTCAATCAGTGTTTCAACTCTTCTTCACTTTCAGCAAGGTGGTTATTTTCTGCATAATACAGGTTGTTAATGAGTTGTTCTCCAATTCTGATACCTTGTTCTTCTCCATATAACTCAGCTTCTCGAATTATCTGCTACACATACAGACCAAAAAGGTATGGTGAAAGGATATAATCCTGACACACACCTTTCCTGACTTTAAACCATGCAGTGTCCCTGTGTTCTGTTTGCACAGCTGCCTCTTGATCCATATACAGATTTCTTAAGAGCACTATTAAGGGTTCTGAAACTCCCATTCTTCACAATGTTAGCCATAATTTATTATGATGCACACAGTCAAATGCATTCACGTAGTCAATGAAACACAAGAAAACATCTTTCTGGTATTCGCTGTTTTCAGCCAAGTTCCACCTGACATCAGTAATGATACCCCTGGTTCCATGTTCTCATCTGAATCCAGCTTGAATTTCTGGCAGTTTCTTGTCAATATACTGTTGCAGTCACTTTTGAGTATCTTGAGCCAAATGTAATTTGTGCGTGATGTTAACGATATTGTTCAGTAATTTCCACATTCAGTTGGAACACCTCTCTTTGGAATGGGTATAAATATGGCTCTCTTTCAGTCAGTTGGCCAGGTAGCTGTCCTCCAAATTTCTTGGTACAGACAAGTGAGCACTGCCAGTGCTGCATCTGCTTGTTGAAATATCTCAGTTGATATTCTACCAATTCCTGGAGCCCTGTTTTTTGCCAATGCCTTCAATGCAGCTTTGACTTCTTCCTTCAGTACTGTTGGTTCCTGATCATATGCTACCTCTTCAAACAGCTGAAGATTGACCAGTTCTTTCTGGCTTAATGACTCTGTGTATTCCTTACAACTCCTTCTGATGCTCCCTGTGTCATTTAATATTTCCCTGTAGAATCTTTCATTATTGCAACCCAAGGCTTGACTTTTTTCTCCAGTTCTTTCAACTTGAAAAACGCAGAACGTGTTCTTCCCTTCTGGTTTTCCATTTCCAGCTCTTTGTACATCATTGTAATACTTGATTTTGTCTTCTCAAGCTGCTCTTTGAAATCTTCTGTTTACGTCTTTTACTTCGCCATTCCTTCCTTCTGTTTTAGTTGTTTGACGTTCAGGAACAAGTTTCAGAGTCTCTTCTGACATTCAGTTTGGTCTTTCTTTCCTGTCTTTTCCATGACCTCATACACTCATCATGGATGGTATCTTTGATATCATTCCACAATGTGTCTGGTCTTTGGTCAGTAGCGGTCAGCACATCAAATGTGTTCTTGAGATGGTCTTTAAACTCAGAAGGGATATACTCAAGGTCATACTTTGGCTCTTGTGGACTTGCTCTAATTTTCTTCAGTTTCTATTTGAATTTGCATATGAGCAATTGATGATTTGTGCCACAGTCATCACCTGGTCTTGTTCTGACTGCTGATATGGAGCTTTTCCATTCTCTTTTTTCCACAGATGTAGTTGATCTGGTTCCTGCATATTCCATCTATTGAGGTCCACTTGTACAGCTGTCATTTGTGTTGGTTAAAAAAGGTATTTGCAATGAAGAAGTTATTAGTTTTGCAAAATTCTACTGTGCAATCTCTGGCATTATTTCTATCACCAAGGCCATATTTTCGAACTACCGATCTTCCTTCTTTGTTTCCAAATTTTGCATTCAGTAATTATCATTGTATCTTGATTACATTTACAATCAATCTGAGACTGCAGAAGCTGGTAAAATCTTCAATTTCTTCATTATTTGGCCTTAGTGGCTGGCACATAAATTTAAATAATAGTCGTATTAACTGTCCTTCCTTGTAAGTGTATGGATATTAACCTATCACTGACAGCATTGTAGTTCAGGATAGATCTTGAAATGTTCCTTTTGAAGATGAATGCAGCATCATTCCTGTTGAAGTTTTCATTGCTAGCATAATAGACCATATGATTGTCAGAGTCTAAGTGATCAGTACAGGCCCATTTCAGCTCACTAATGCCTATGATATCAATGTTTATGTGTTCCATTTCATTTTCGATGATTTCCAATTTTCCTAGATTCATACTTCATACATTCCATGTCCTGATTATTAATGGACGTTTCCAGCTGTCTCATTTTGAGTCATGCCAGATCGTCAAACGAAGATAGAAAACACTGTTAAAAAGATCAAAAACTAGTTTTCCAAAAGGATCAAAAAAATTGATAAGCCACTGGCCAAACTGAGCAAAGAAAAATAAGAGATGAAGAAAATAACTAAGAAATGAGATACATGATGTCACAGCAGACCCAACTGAAATCTAAAGAATCATAACAGAATACTATGAAAAACTATAATAAATATGAAAACAGGCAATTTCATAGAAACACTACCTTCCAAAACTAACAATAAAAAAAGTACGAAAATTTACTAAACCCCTCAACAAAGAAGAGATTGAGAACATAATTAAACACTCACAACCAAGTGGTGTGTTGGGTCTTAAAAGCTGCTAAGCTGTCACTTGAGGTACAACACATGGTCCCAACTCAGCAGGAATGAATGATCTCCAAGGACCAAAATGACATGGGGCAAAGGGAACCCAGAAGACAGAGAGGCCCACATGAGTGGGTGACGACACTGACATGTGATCAGAAGAGCTGGATGATGCCCGGCCACCACCAGTGATAGCTGTCATGGGGCTCAAAAAGTTGAGTCTCACAGGCAATACAAAAATAAAAAGGCGTACACCCTGTGATCTCCACTAAAAGACCGCAATTGATGGTCCAGGGGCTTTGCAGTTTCCCTGGGAGTGTCGCTCCTGGCCCTGATGCTGCCCCTGTCCATAAATCATAATGGAGGTCAACTCTTCAGGCAGAAATGGACTGGACTTGGTGACAGAGAGCAACCATATCATGTGTGCACTTGGTTCTATGCATCTACAGGATGTCATCCAACTGACCTCTTACTGGATGCAGGGGGGAGGGTAGACAGGAGGGAATAGGAGATTCTTGGGAGGATATGACATGTACAGAATGGAGAAAAGGAGTGTGCTGTCACTGGGCAGGGAGAGCAGTGGGAGCTGCTCACTAGCGAGTCTTTATATGGGTTTGTATATTCTCACTCAATCATAATCAAAAATAAATAAATAAAATATTCACAACCAAAACAAGTCTTGGCCCGTAATTTTAACAAACTTTTAGAGAAGAGTTACCACCACTATTATTAAAGGTATTTCACAGCACAGAAAAAGACAGAATACTTCCAGATTCTTTCTCTGAGTCCAGCATTAATAACCCTGATACCAAATCAGGAAAAAACAGAAAATTACATACCAGTACATGGACTGCCAATTAAATTCATAAACTCATCCTGGAAAACATGCTATATACCTCACTGATGAGTATCACTATAATCACCTTTGAAATACTCCCCTTGGGAAGCTATGCACTGACACCAATGTCTAGTCCATCTTTCAAAGTAATTTTGAAACTCTTTTTCTGGAATGGCCATCAGAGATGTTGTCATATTACCCTTCACGTTCCTGAATGTCATCAAAATGTCTTCCTTTCAATATTTCCTTCATCTTCGGGGAATGAAAAAGTCACTGGGGTAGTGAGGTGTGTTCCAATACAGTTATTTGGTTATTGGCTAAAAAATCCCTCACAGACAACTATACAATTAAGTCTGAGGACTTGCCACTGTGCCTCAGTCCACAATGGCCATTCTAGAATTTCAAAATTGCCTTTAAGAGCAGACTAGGTGCTGGCATCATTGTATAGCTTCCCAAGTAGGGTACTCTGAAAGTGACCATAGAGATAGTCAGCAATGAGGCACACAACACTTAGAACAATTAAGTTCACAAACTTAATTGTCAGACCTCGTATCTCTCAAGAACTTAGACACAAAAATCTTCCAACAAAATTCTAGGCCATAGAATTCAACAAAGTATCAAAAATATAATTTGCCGCGACTGAGTAGGATTCATACCAAGATGCAGGGAAGATTTAACATTAGAAAAATAGTTCATTACATAAATAAAATGAAAGAATGACTTGATCTCATCAATTGATACAGAAAAGGAACTTGACAATGTATAACATCCATTCATGTTAAAAAACTCTCAGGACAATGGGAATAGTAGGGAAATTCCTCTACATTATAAAGGACAACTATGCAAAGCGAACAGTCAACATCATCCTAAACGGAGAGTCTGAAAGCATTCCCCTTGAGAATGGGAACCAGACAACGATGCCCACTGTTACCACTCTTATTCAACACTGTGCTGGAAGAATCAGACACGATAAAGAAATAAAGGGCATCTAAACCAGTAAGGAAGAAGTAAAAGTATCTCTATTTGCAGATGACATGATCTCATACACAGAAAATCCTAAATATATACACACCAAAAAAAAAAAAAAAACCCCACACTACTAGACCTAACAGGTGAGTTCAACAAAGTATTAGGATATAAGGTAAACATAAATCAGTTGGATTCCCTCACATCAACAAATAGACCAACCATTAAACAGGAAATCATCAAATCAATACCATTTACAATATACCCCACAAAGATAAAATACTTGGGAATACATCTAGCTAGACACGTAAAGGACATATATAATGAAGATTACAAAACTATACTGCAAGAAACCAAAAGGGACCTACGCAAACATTGAAACCTGCTTTGCACATGGACAGGAAGACTAAGCCAAGCCAGCCAAGTGCCGTCGAGTGGGATGCGACTCATGGCGACCCTAGGGGCCAGGAAGATTAAACACTGTGAAAATTAACTATTCTACCCAAAGTGATTTATAGATGCAACGTAATCCCAACACAAATTCTAATATATATACATACAGAAAGAGAAAAATTCTTCTGCCTGGGATAAGTAAAGCATTATCAAAAAAAAACAAAGTGGGAAGCCTCACATTACCTGACTTTAGAATGTTTTACACTGCCACAGTAGTCAAAACAGCCTGGGACTGGTATAAAACAGACACAGTGACCAATGGAACAGAATTCAGAATCCAGATATAAAATCATCCACCTACGTGCACTTGATATTTCACAAAGGCTCAAAGGCTACCAACTGGATATCCATTTACAAAAATGAAGCAAGATTGATATCTCACACCATGCACAAAACTTAACACAAAATGGATCAAAGAGTTAAATATAAAATCTGTAACAATAAACATTATGAAAGAAAAAATGCGGACAATGCTGGGAGCCCTAATACATGGCATAAACAGGCTACCAAACATTACTAACAATGGACAAACACCAGAAGAAATAATAGACAACTGGGAACTCCCTAAAACCAAACGCTTAGGTTCATCCAAAGACTTCACCAAAAGAGTAAAAGGACTACCTACAGACTAGGGAAAAAAAAAAACTGGCATTCACGAATCTCATCAGTGTCTAATATCCATAATCCACAAGGTACTACAAAACTTCAACATGAAAAAGACAAATAGCCCAGTTAAAAAATGGGCACAATTACTGGCATCCACAAATCTGATGAGCATCTAATATCCCTAATCTACAAGATACTGCAAAACTTCAACAAGAAAACGACACATAGCCCAATTAAAAATGGGCAAAGGACATGAATTGGTACCTCACCAAAAAAAAGACTTCCAGGCAGCTAAAAGGTACACGAAGTAATGCTGATGATCATTAGCAGTTAGAGAAAGTCAAATCAAAAGCACAATGACATACCATCTCACCCTAAAAAGGCTGGCATTAATATAAAAAATAAAAAAGAAGTTAGAAGGTGGAGAGACTGGAACTCTTCCATACAGCTGGTAGGAATGTAAAATTGTACAACCACTTCGGAAATCAATAGGCACTTTGTCAAAAAGCTAGAAATAGAATTATCATACAAACCAGCAATTCCACTTCTTGGAATATATCCTACAGAAATAAGGGCTGTCACACAAATAGGTAACATGGACACCAGTGTTTACTGCAGCACTGTTCACAACATGGGAAGTTGGAATTGATCTATGTGCCTATTCATGGATAAAGAGATAAACAGAGTATAGTAACAACAACAAAAAAAATAACTGGTAACAAAAAAACAAAAGCAGTGATAAAGTACAATGATAAATCTGGCAAACTTCTCCTAAATGGAGGAATCTGGAGACATCACGTTGAGTGAAAATTAGTTGCGAAAGGACAAATATTGTATGAAATCATTATTATAAGGATTCAAGAAACAGTTTAAACACAGAAGAAAACAGTCTTTGATGATTATAAGACTGGGGAGGGACAGAGAGGGTTATTCATGAATTACATAGCAGATAAGAATTAAGTTAGGTGAAAGAAAGGACAACACATAGCAGAGAAGAAGTCATCACAACTGGACTAATATAACCAAACACTTACAAGCATAGAGGTCTGGGGACCATGGTTTCAGAGGATATCTATGTCAAATGGCATAACAAAGTTTTTCAAGAAAATGTTCTCCATCCCACTTTGGTGAGTGGCATCTGGGTCTTAAAAGCCAGTAAGCTGCCATCTAAGAAGCATCAATTGATCCCAACCCACCTGGAGCAGAAGAGAACAAAGACTATCAAAACATAAGGCAAACAGGCACCCCAGAGACAGAAAGGGCCACATGATCCACAGACCACATCAGCAGGAATCCAGAACTAGATGGTACCTAGCCACCACCAATGACTGCCCTGACAGGGAACACAACAAATAGTTCCTGATCAAGCAGGGGAAAAATGGATTGCATAACTCAAACCCTATTAAAGAGATCAGACCTGATGGTCTGACAGACTGGAGGATCCTCAGAAGACATAGTCCCTGGACAAGTTGTTAATCCAGAACTGAAAACATTCTTGAAGCCAACTCTTCAGACCAAGACATAAAAAGATACTGGCAAAGAGTATGATTCTTGGTCTCAGTAGATACATACGGCTAACTGGGCAGCTCTCATCCAGAAGCAAGTTGAGAGGGTGGAGGACAACAGGAATGGCTGAATGGACATGGGTAATACAGGGTAAAAAAGAGATGTTGTCACAGTGTGGGGAGAGAAGCTAGAGTTACACAACAATGTGTATGTAAGTTTTTGTAAAACGAATTGACTGGGATTGCAAACTTTCACTTAAAGCACAGTAAAATCTTTTAAAAAAAGGAGAAGAAAGAAAACAAGTGCCTTTGAAAGGTGACATCTGACCCGAGATCTGAATAGTGAGGAAGTAGTCAAGTTGCTGGAAGAAACAGAATGAGAATCTTTTAGATAAACAGAATATTTTAAAAGCTCTGTTTTGTTTTTGGTTTTTTAAGGACTGGTTTCCTGAAAACAACAGAAAGTCCACACAGTATACTGAGAATGAGGAAACGTGATATAAGGTAAAGTTGGAGAAGTGAGGGAACATTAACAGTGCAATGGCTTACTACGGTCAAAAAACAAAGCTGATGAAGAATCAAGGAGAGATAAATAAAAGCCGAGAGGTAGGTGCCCAAGAAATGATGGCAGGTCATTTCAGTAAGAAATCATCAAGTATATAAAGGCAGTATTATGCTTATTAGACTTCAGAAACTGTTAACTGAGTGAAAACCTTAGGGATAAAAAGGTCAGCTGCAACGGGTTCAAGAATGAATGGCAGTTGTAGAAGCTTCAGATGTGAGCTCAGGGAAGATATACTGTCAAGAAATCTGACTGTGAAAGAGAAAATAAAGTGTGATTTTATAAGGACTACTGGCTGTTATTTAATGAAGATGGGTATGATTTGAATGTGTTTATACGTTACTGTTTTAGTTAAATGTAGCCCTGGTGGCACCATGGTTAAATACTCAGCCACTAACTGAAAGGTTAGTGGTTCAAAACAACCGGTTGCTCTGCTCATTTCTGTAAAGATTTACAGCCCAGGAGAATCTATATGGCAGTTCTACTCTGTTTTAAAGCGGTGCTAAGTGTTGAAATCAACTTGATAGCTGTGGGTTTGGGTTTGCTTGTACTTAGATGCCATCAGATTGACTCCATGGTAACCCCACAGGGTTACCCCATATGTGCAAGGTAGACACTCTATCAGGTTTTCATCTCTGGGTGGCTTCCAACCACTTAGTAGTCAAGTCCTGAACTGTCCACACTAGCCAGGGGCTCCAAATGTTTATATAGAGGGAAGGAAAAACTTCCAAATACAACAAGGGGATAAACGATGGAGCAAAATTCTAAAGGAGGTAAGAGGAGGAGGGGCTGGAGTCTAGAGTCAGATCCAAAAGCAAGGAGATGGAGGCGGTCATTTGTCTCAAAGGGAGAAGAGTTTCTCTCAAAGGAAGTACCTGATAGAGGTGTGCTAAGAGGAAGGTGAACACTGTCCAGGTACTCTTATTAATCACAAAGTTGGGCAAAATGAAAACAGTAAGCTTTGGCTGTAGCACATTCATAGAGGTCTTCACGGGCATCCAATTTTCTCCACTGTTCTCAGCAGTCTTAGAAAGGACAAGAGTAAACACTCAGGTGTATTCCATAATTCATTATTCCTTATTTGGTTTATGAAATATTCATTAATTGTTAATGAATTTTGCTTTCCACTGTTCTTGTGCCTACTGTTCCAATTAAAACACAAAGGTCTATGATTCTTATACATCTTTATTGAGTCTACTTTCACAAAGTAGAAATTCAATAAACACTGGTTTAAAGAATAAAGTCACATGACATTTTAAAATATTACACTATGATTCAAGAAAATCAAAGGATTCATCATCAGCTCACATGTAAGCCTATGACATCATAAAGACTAAGTTTACTACTTCAGTCAGATGAAGTTTAGAGCAACAATGTAACAGACTAGCATACACCTTGTAATTAGCCACCGATTTTAACAAAACAGCTCTTTAAAAGTAATGTTCCCCTATTCAGTGGCAGTCTTAAATAGAGCATCTAAATTCCAATACTAATTTTAAATAAGAATACAAATAACAGGTAACTGTGTTTAACTCAGAAAAGTTCTTTACATCCCACTTAAAAGCTATTTACCACCTGGAATTCAATTGAAAAAGTGGGTTTTGATTTTTTTTTTTTTTTTGGTTTATTTACAACCAAAGTGTAAACACTGCTTTTCCTATCCTTTCAAAAGGACTTTACAAACTTTTACAAACTTTTCAATTCCTCTTTCTTCTGAATTACAGATGTTACGAAATCACACCAATTACCAACTCCTAACCCAGTCAGTTTACATTCCATTTTGCACACACTCCCCTATGCACAACTAAACAGCTGGTCTGGGGATGGGCACTAATAGCATCCTGTGGATCATGGAGCACCATCCTTGCTCAACATGGATTAGGAACCACACCCGAATGCCGGCTCTCTGAAAACTGAGAGACACCAAAAGGTGAGACATCATTTTGCTAACTGGAATATACAGGAAGAATCTGGTGACAGATTCTGCCTGTCCAAACCAAATACAAATTAATAAAAATCCTAAAGTGTAAAAAAAATGTCAATTGCTTTTCTGTAAAGAAAATGCTGCCCCTTTAGAGTTGAGGTGAGACAAACAGAAAACAAGTCCCCACCCGGATACATCTTTTTCTACATGCAAGAAATACATGGAAACATACTTTCTGAGCAGTTTCTACAAGATCGGACATCTTGGGGGTACTGGAGAAGCATCGATCAGCAAATTTAAAAAAACAGCTAACCTCCTGATCACCTGTGTCCAAGTAACATAGGTGGCTTGGGGATGAGGTGACGGTATGGGGGACGGTCTTCGCTCTCCAGAAGCCCAAAAGCCTGTTACAGTTATGACAGCTATTAGCAGATGGAAGGCAAGAGAGTAAATGACTCAGAAAGTCCAGGGCACCAGCGTCGGTTGACAATAGAGAAAAAGAAAAAAAAAAATCCGCTGCCTTCAAGTTGATTCCGACTCTGACTCATACCGACCCGATAATGGACCGGGTAAAACTGCCCCAAAAGTGTTACCAAGGCTGCATTCTTTACAGAAACAGACTGTCATATCTTTCTCCTGTGGACCGGCTCGTGGGTTCGAACCACAGACCTGCTGGTTAGTAGCTAGGAGTTTAACCACTATGCCATTGGTGGGGAGAGAAAAGGAGAGCCTCTAGGGAAAGGGAACTGGCGACTGGCTCCAGTCACAGCTGTTAGGCACGCGATCCAGTTCAGACGTTCTACTAAGCCCCATGCCTCTCTGCCGTCCACCTCCGCTGTCTGCCTCCTCTGCCGTCGGCCTCCCTTGCCCCAAGCTTCCTTTACACGCCCCCACCCCACAGACACACACACACAGACCCTGCCCTGCGACCCGCAGGTGCCCCACCCCCCAGCCCCGCGGTCAAGGGTGACAAAAGGCGCGGAGGTCAGGGGGACCGGTCTGCTGCGCAAGGGTCCCGGCGACTCCTCAGTCCAACCTGAAGAGAACAAGTCGCCCCGGGCCGCCCGCCCGGGCCCTCTGGCCCTCGCGCCTCCCCACACTCACCCAGATCATGAGGCTGTCGCAGAGGGGCAGCTCGGGCTGCGAAAGTGGCTGCGTCTCTTCCATGGCCAGGGCCGCCGTCGACTACGTTGCTTACACCGACACCTTCCACTCACCCACGCTCCACTAGAAGCCGGCGTCGACGCCTGTTTGCCCGCCAGGAAAGCTCGGCAGCGAGGCCCAGCCCCGGAGCCGCTCACGCGCGAAACCTCGCGCTGCCGACGTAGCGGCGTCACCCCCTCCTCGCGGCCGCCCCCACCCGTCTCGGCGTTCGCCTCTTCCCCCGCCCGAATTCGCGGCTCAGCACCTGAGCCCCGCCCACTCCTACCCCTCCTCTTCCCAACCCCATCCACTCCTGCTCTCCTCGCGCAGCCGCACTGAGTGACCTGTGCGCCCACCAGTCACAAAGAAGGTACCCGGGAGTGGTGGGACGGGGCGGGCAGAAGGAGGGGAAAGCGGAACGAGGTTGTGCAGTTGATTGGACGCAACCTGGAGTGCTGACCAATGAACGTAAGACCAGTCTGAGACTCCGGGATGGAGCAGGACCTTGTGGGAAGAGGTTTGTGACCTGGCAGGTGCAGTAGGGCGGGGGCAAAAGGTTGCGGGGGAGAGGTGCGCGCTTGCGCATCGGAGCAGTTAAAGCGGCGGAAGCCTGCGTAGATACCTGCGCAGCTGCAAGCGGTAGATGGGGCAGAGGGCGCTGCCATGCTTGCAGGTAACACGGGGCGCGGCAGAATGCAGGCGTCTTCCGGCCTCACGCTTCCTTCCTCGCTTTCGGGTCGTCTTCCTTGCTACACCTGTGGAGATTCGCACTGCTTCCATATTGTCTTCTGAAATGGCACGTGTACATGAATAAAAACCACTCGTTAGAAATTACCCACGTGTACCTACAGCGAAGTCTGACGAGGAAAGGGGAGCTGATTTTCACCTGGGAGTTCACTGGAAAAGGAATTACGTTAAATTTGCAGACATGACAAAGATATGTGTATCCCAAGATAAAAAAAAGACACCTAAATTCTGTTTACATTTTATAGACTCTCACAGGATCACAGACCGTGGCCAACTTATTTAAAATGTGGTAAAAGAGAAGACCACTTTGAGGTACAAAATGAAAAAAATGAAATGGTTTTTCATGTGTCTGAAATCATGAAAGATAATAATGTACAATTCTTCCCATTTTCCCTTGGGGGTTAAAAAGTCTGTCTCTTCTGAGAATGCTGGGGCCGGGAGGGATGCGGGGAGGGAGAATCGGGATGGACTGGTGATTTGAATTTGGAAGCTCTCCAAGGTGCTGATGGATCTCCGGGCTTATTGAAATGGGCTAGAATATTATTCTTGCTTTTGATGTCCATTAATTCACTCATTCATAAACTCTTTAGTTTATCCTCTACATAAGAATTCCGGCGGCATATTTATATTGCAGCACCTTTTATATTTAGATGCTGAGTTCTTAACACTGATGTTCGACGGCAATTGAAAGTCCCAAATATAAGCCAACCTCCTTGTAAAAATACAGTAGATCAGTATACTACCAGCTCCGATAATGTTAGTCTGTAAATTTTTTACTTTATGAGGATTCACGTATATTTCTGAACTCTTGGAATATTGGTGATGTAACTGAATGAAAAGTACAGGATTTAGGAATTGAAAATCTGATCTGAATGTTGACTTTTTACCCCAGTACCAGCTGACCTCAGCTCTCTAACTACACACCCTTAAAATAATACTAATGGAACTATTTGCCTTCTCTGCCTCACAGGAACAATAATGATAATGGATACTGAAGAATTTTATGAACTCCGTTACAAATATGAGCTACTGTAATCATGTATTCTTAGAAGCACCTGAAAACGTAGCTTTGATACCAAAAGCCACAGGTGACTGAACTATTAATTAAAGTCTTTCATAAGAGCAACTGGAGAGGGGGTCAATTGAATTATTCTTTTGAGCTCTGTGCCAGTAGATAGCTGATCCTTAGGGAAAGAATGCTCATTTCTTTTCAGGATATTAGATCCAATGGAAAAACATGCAAAGTACAGGATCAGTGAATTCAGAATAGAAGAAATGCAAATATAAAAAATAGAAAAACATAAAACACATACCACTGAAATAAAACAATAAAATAATAATTAAGCTTAGAAGAATGAAACGCACTTTGATACAAAACTGAAACAAGCATTTTAGAGGGACAAAAAGCAGTAAGTTTCAAAACATCCATACCATTTAACTTCATAATTCCATAATTTCACTCTTGGCCACAATTCTATTGAAATAATAAGAAATAGGGTCGAAGATTTTGAACAATGATATGTATCCAAATTTTATATTATTGAACAATACATGCCAAATAAGCAGGAATGGTTAAATATGATCATAAGATATGAAATATAGCAACTAACGTAAGTAATACTTAGGAAAATATTTAGTAACAGGAAAGTGGTCACAATGTGTAACATTAAAAACATTTAGATATAAAAATGTGAGCCATATGACCTTAACACTGTAAGTAGTATTTATGCATTTCAATATATGTACAGCAATAATACTGAAAACAACATTCACCAAACTTCTGTAGTTATTTTAATACATGCACTATAGGTGTTTGTTGTTTTCTGTAAGCCTTTTTGGCATTTTCTTATTATGATTAAGTGAAAGTATACAATCCAAATCAATATTGCGTACCCGCCTCTCTACAACTCTATCTGCTCTCCCCGTCCTGTGACAGCATACACCTCCTTTTCATTCTTTACTGCAAGTATCCTCCCAGTGAACACGTGTCCCCTCTTCTCCACCGTCTCCTCTAGAAAGCAGTAGGACAGCCTTTTATAAGTGTATAAAATCATAAAGTACACACAACACATGTTCAATCTGTGTCCTCAAGTCCAGTCCATTCCTAGTCTGAAGTGTTGGCTTCAGTTCTGGTTTCAGGTTTGAGACAGCAGCAAGTCTAGGGACTGTATTTCCAGAGGATCCTCTAGGTTGCTGGACCATCACTTGTGGTCTTTTAGTAGAGTTCTTGATCTGCACACTTTTTTTCCTCATGTTAGGCCTTTTTATATTTTTAATTTTTTTTTATGTAGTTAGCTTGTATTTATAATCAGGTTAAAAAGTAATAAACAGAAGAAACATAGAATAGCACATGAACTATCATTTTATACCTGTTAATGTGGCATTAATTTTGGAAGACGGGCATTCGTGATCCCTTAGGTGGTTAAAAACAGTTAAGCGCTAGGCTACTGGTTGAAAAGTTGGTATTTCAAACCCACTCAGAATTGCCTCAGACAAAAGGCTTGAAGATCTGCTTCTGAAAGGTCACAGCTTTGAAAACCCCACGGAGCAGTTTTGCACACATGAGTCTCCATGAGTCAGAATCAACTACTTGGCAACAATAAGAAGAACATCATGTTTAGGGAGCTGAGTGAATCTAAGCTTTCAAATGTTAGTGGTGATATTATAAATTGGCATAATCTTTCTGGAAATTTGTTTGGCAGTACATACCATTTTTAAATGTATAAAATTTAAAAATGTTCAAAGCCTTCAAGCCAGTAATTCTCTTCCAGAATCTATGCTAAGAAAATAATCAAATGACAGCAAAGTTTTTGGTTACACTGCTGTTTATCAAAGAAGAGAGGAAAAAAAAGATACTTCATTAAACATCTAAAAGAGGAGTAATTAAATACATTATGATATACCCATACAGTTAAATATATTTTAACCTTTGGATCTAAAATTCATCTGTACATATGTAATAGTGTGTGTGTATAAAAATATATATGTGTTGATTCCTATATGCTTGTGCATATAAATATGTATGTATACTATATATGCATATACTGAGATAGAGAGACTAAGTAGGAAATATTAACAAAACATTAAGTGGTTGATAATGTCTAGATGCTGGGATATTAGCTGAGTTTTACCTTCATATTTTACAGTAATTGTGAAACTTCCTATAACAATTTTGTCAGAAAAAAAACTAAAGAGTGAAAATTATTTTAATTTTGAATACAGTAGAACCTCAGCTGTGGAATAGCATATATATATATAAACACACACACACACACACAACTCTATAAAAAGAGACTGAGAAGAAAATTGGGTAAAATTAAGTAAAACTTCATATATATATATATATAGTGGTTATGTGCTATGGCTAGTAACCAGAAGGTCAGCAGTTCAAGTCTACCAGGTGCTCCTTGGAAACTCTATGGGGTTTCTCTCTGTCTATAGGGTCACTATGAGTCAGAATCAACTCAGTGGCAGTGGGTTTGGTAGTTTTTGGTTTTTGATTAGTATTATAGGCACCAGAAACCACTTCTTAATGCCTCGGGCTTGGGCAAGTCATTTCATTAAGCCTCAGGGTGAGTTTAATAAACTAAGGTAATATTAGCATATTTCTGTATGGTTAGAGATCCCTGGGTGGTGCAAATAGTTTATATTCAACTAACTTTTAACCTAAAAAGGTTTGTAATTCAACAACTCTACCGCTATCCACCCCACCCCACCCATCTCCACAAAAGAAAGGCCTGCTAACTTGCTTCTGGGTTTTCAAGACAACCCTATGGGGCAGTGGAATTAGCAGAAGTCAAAATCGACTCAAAACCAATGGGTTTGTTTTTGATGGTTTCTTCCATTGGTTGCTTAGATATTTTGGTGGTAAGCAGGAGAAATCAAACTTGGATACCTTAATAAAATGTTTTTGGAAAAAATACAGGAAAGCTCAGAGACTGAGAAGAAAGGCTAAGGAACTAGGCACGTGAAAAGGCAGGACCCAGAGCAGTTCTTTGGCTCTAGATCACAAAAACTATAGGGCACCTTCTCAGGGCATACATACCAAGATGTGTACAATAAAATATTTGCTCCGCCTTTGGGAGTCATTCTGTCTTGGGATGTCTCTACCACTTTGCCAGAAGAGGATAGTGTGCACAGACTATCTGGCCCATAATGACTGCAGACCCAAGAGGAAAACATGGCATGGTTGTCAGTAGAAGGGAAGGGGGATGACTGTCTGTAGACAAAAACAGAAACAAGTTTTCCAGACATGACCTCATAGGATTGTTGTGAGGATCAAATGATGTTTGATGCACAACAATCATACCTCATAGTAGGCACTAAATGAGTTGAGGAAAGAAAAATCAATCCTAGCCACAACCCATGCAAAGCTTTAGCCTCGTGTTAAAGACACAATCTTGGACAGAAGTGCTTGGCAACTAAGTGGGTCTAAACTTTCAGTTGAGGGAGTTCGGAGGCAGAAACTAACTTCACTCACACAACTGTTTTCAGCTGGGGAAACTATTGAGACATGACTGGGGAAAGAGGGTACAGGATGTGGACTACTTCCTACTGTGGATAAAAGGGAATGTTCATTCCTACTTCACATTGAACAGGAACTGACACATTATGAAACTTCTGCTCATTTAGAGACTTGTGTGACTGGGAATTTGTCTCTTAAGGCTTTTCTAGACACAAATTTCTTAAGGTATGACTTAAGAAAACTGCCTCTTAATGCACTTTAGTTCAATGCTTGCAAGCAGATGTTTGCACCCACCTGTTAAGCTGCCCAAAGAAAGATGCTTCTAAGATTTTAGTGAACAAGTTCAAGCCAAATTAAGAATGAGGGCATCTCTGCCAGGGGAGACTATAGATCTAAAAAGCAAGGAATTTTAAAATTTCACCATAGTTGGGAAAAAGAAAAGATTTTTGTTGTAGTACAAGTCTTAAGCTAGGTTTCCCAGGAAGCCAATTCTGAGACTGAGATTGGCATGCAGAAGTGCTCTTTAGAATAAAAACCGTAGAAAAGAAGTAAGGGAAAGAAGCAGAAGAGGATCGAAGGAGAACGTGTGTGTAATGCAGTCCTGATGAAAGACTCAACCATCCCCTGGGGAGCTCAAAGCTGGAATGGTCCATCTGATTGTCTTCAGAAAGAGTGAAAGGGCCATGGACTTTATACTTCCATGTTGACCAGTGTCCTTGACTGAGTTGCGTACCTTCAAAAATGTGTGTATTGATTTGGTTGGGCAATGATTCCCATTACTATGTGATTTTCCCCACATGTTGTAAATTCTGTCTCTATGATGTTTAGGAGGAAGAATGGACAGAGGTTGTGTTAGTGAGGCAGGACTCATTCTGCAAGTCTGGATTGTGTCTTGAGGCAATCTCTTGGGAGATAAAAGAGATGTGAGCAGAGAGAATTGGGGAACCTCATACCCCAGGAAAGAACCTGTGCCTGAGAAGCCCCTAATTCAGGGGAAGATTGACAGCAAAGGACCTTCTTTCAAAGCCGACAGAGAAAGGCTTCCCCTGGAGCTGACACCCTGAATTTGAAATTTCAGCCTACCTTACAAGTGAGGAAATAGATTTCTTTTTGTTAAAGCCATCAACTTGTATTTCGTTATAGCAGCACTAGATAACTAAGACAATCAGCCATTGGAAAGAAGCTGCCATGGGAGCATGACAGCTGTGGTAATTCATGATGCTGGCAGTAGCCCAGATGCCAGGGATCCAGGCATCATATTACTGTGTCTTCTATACAACAGTAGCACTCATAGTCATTTGGGTGATGGTGGGGATCCCATCACTTAGAATAATGAAGCATTGTGTAAGGTGACCATAGATAAACCATAAATTCAAGAGTGGACAACTTCTAATTTTGAAGTACTAAACAAAATGTCATAGCAGCAAAGTTATAACAGTGGTAGAGGAAGAACATTGTAATCATGAGTCATGGGTTGAGAAGGCTTCAAACTGGGGATACATTTTAGTCACAGTTATGTCATGTAAAAGCTAATTAGGAGCTCTGGTTGCATAAGAGAGCCCTGTTGCACAGCAGTTAAGAGCTTGGCTGCTAACCAAAAGGTTGACAATTCAAATCCACCAGCTGCTCTTTAAAAACCCTGCCCTATAGTTGGCATAGAATCAGCAGCATCAGGTTTGGTTTGGCAACACAAGGTTAAGCACTCAACTGCTAACCAAAAGGCCAGAAGTTTGAACCTGCTCAGCAGCCCTTGGGAGAAAGACCTGGTAGTCTTCTTCCATAAAGATTAAGGCCTACAAAACCATATGAGGCAGTTGTCACCTGTCACATGGGTCTCTATGAGTGAAAATCTACTAGACAGCACCTACAACAACAAATGATATTTATTAAATGCTAAATGAATGCTGCCATGGAAGTTTTAAGACAGAAGTGCCTGGGGAAACAAAAGTTATAAAAATATTAATTACCACACAAGATAGTGTTATCAACTGTATTTTAAATGATGGGAAAAGGTGCTTATTTTGCCATTTATTGAATGAAAAAAATATTTTTAAGCAGGTTTAATTTTACCCCAAAGTTCTAAATCAAATACAACTGGACCTAATTATCTTCTCATAAATAGTTCATATGAGGAACAAAATATTATATGACAAGGTATAGATACCATTTGGAAAAAAAAAAACTTGGGAAACAGCAGATAACAAAAAGTAGACATTTGGTAAAGGGTACTTATAATATGACAAATCTAAAATACCATTTAACCATATCAATCCTGTAGTTTATATCTCAGTTTATCTAAGCTCACTCTCTGTATGTTGGATAGTATAATTTGTATCAAGTATATTAAAATACCAGGAGAATAGAGGAAAGGGATTTTTTAGATCATTTAAGTTAGACAATAAGGACAGACGAAGAGAGTGGCTATAACCAGGCGCAAGCTATATCACAGATCACAAGGTATATCATCATTTCACACTCTATTAAAAAAGATGATACATACTTCTCACTCAGTTGTGACCTTTTTTATATGTACAAAAATCCTCCTAATACATGTAAGGTTTTAAAAATAAAGATCAAACCATTACACGTAGTGGCTAATCTCTTAATTCACAGATGTTTGTCTCTAAAAGAAAAAACAATAATAGAACTTTACAGTATAATTGCCCAGAGTATCTCTTGTTGTGTACAAAGGCATATTTCATATTTTCAAAAGCAATAACATTACACTTGTACATGCATGGAAAAAATGAATACAACCACCTTCAGTTTCTAATGAGGACAGGGATCATTGTGTTAAAAATGCCTGTATTTTATTATAGCTTAAGAAAACCATATCTGAAACTATTGTGGCTAAATATGATACCACAAAACTCCCACAAGCATAGCCATTGAAGGTACATTAAAATGATATTACATAAGTGATATAAAATCTCATTCACTCTCCATATGTTAGATAGTATAAACTGTATCAAATATACATTGAAATATGAGGAGAATGAGGGAAAGAGATTTTTAGATCATTTAAGTTAGACAATAAGGACAGAAGAAGGGGGTGGCTGCCTATCCAAGAGTGATAGCAAGTTGGGCTAAACAAAAAAGGTTGCTAGTTGCTGTCACGTTCAATAGAATAAAATGTTTTCAAGTCTTTTGCCATCTTCGTAATCATCAGTGCATGTCTTAATTATCTAGTGCTGCTACAATAGAAACACCACAAGTCGATGGCTTTAACAAAGGGAAATTTACTCTCTTACAGTCTAGTAGGTTACAAGGCATCAATGGCTTTAACAAAGGGAAATTTACTCTCTTACAGTCTAGTAGGTTACAAGGCTAATTCCAAGGCTTAAACTCCAGGAAAAGGCTTTCTCTCTCTGTCAGCTTTGGAGGAGGGTCCTTGTCATTTACTTTCACCTGACTGAGAGGCTTCTCAGGCACAGTGTCATGGATTGAACTGTGTCCCCCACCCCCCAAAAAATGTGTGTAGCCATTTGGCTGGGCCATCATTCCCAATATTTTGTGATTTCCCTATGCTCTACATATTAATCTCTGCCTGTGACTAATAGATAAGATGATTATGTTAAAAAAGGATTAGGGTAGGCCCGCAACACCTTTGCTAAGGAAGTTTCCCTGGAGTGGGGTTTGCACCACCTTTTATCCTTTCATCCTATGAGAGATAAAAAGAGAGAAAAGCAAACAGAGAATTAGGACCTTCACATCATCAAGAAAGCAGCACTGGAAGAAGAGTGTATCCTTCAGACATGCGGTTCCTGCACCACAATGTTCCCTGACCAAAAATTGATGCAATACAGGACTTTCCTTCAGAGGAGACAAAGAAGGAAAGCCTTCACTGGAGCAGACACCCTGAATTTGGGCTTATAGCCTACTAGACTGTGTAAGAATAAACTTTCCATTGTTAAAGCCATCCACTCATGATATTTCTATTAGAGCAGTACTAGATGCCCCAAACACACAGAGACCCCAGGTCTAAAGTATATGATCTGCTCCTAGTGCTTATTTCTTGTGATATAAAATCCCCCAGCACCTCTGCTTGCTCCCCTTTCATCTCTTGTGACAGGTGGTGTAGACCATACCACAGTGAAACCCCTTTTACATTGGAGCATGGATGTGACCTTAGTTAGAGTGTTGCAACTCCACAGTAATCTTTTTAAACATAAAATAACAATCACAAAATAGAGGACAACTACACAATACTGGAAACTAACCAAGTTGATGTATTTTGGGGGGACACAATTCAATTAATGACAGTATGCTGAAGTGCACTGTTGCAGCCACTATGTATTGTGAGTGCCTTCCAACCTAGGGGGCTCATCTTACTGCACCATATCAGAGAACATTCTGTTGTGATTCATGGGATTATCATTGGTACCTTCTCAAAAGCCGACTGGGAGGTCTTTCACGCTAGTCTATCTTAGTCTGGAAACTGCTAAAACATGTTGACCATGGATGACCCTGCTGGTATTTGAAGTACTAATAGCACAGCTTTCAGAATCATATCAATATGCAAGCCACCAGAATAGGACAGAATGACAGATGAGTAGTGGAAGAACAAAGGAAGAAAATGGAAATGGAAGATATATGAAGGGTATATCAATGTGAACAGTTGTGAGAAATATCTAAAAAATCCAGGATGGTTAATGAAAGTTTTGAAATTACTTAACCAAATAACAAATGCTTCCGTTTGTTATTTGGAAATATTTATCAGAGGTCCTAAAAACAAAACAAAATGATAAAGAAAAACAAAACACTAAGCAGGGTTTAACCCTATACAGAAAAGAGAGAAACTACATTTCTTTTAAGTAGAGGATTTGGCACTGAAAAAATGTTTCATATGGATACAATTGGGGACCAAGAAGATGTCTAATTTTGAAACTACAAACAATAATAACCGTCATAGATAAAATATGTGAAATACCAGCTAGGTGCCACATACTACTCTTAGTGCTTTCCCTGTTTTAATTTATTTCTCCTCAACAACCTGGAGGTAATATTTCTAATCTTTTGTGAGGAAACTGATGTACAGAGAGGTATCTAAGCTCATGAAATTAATAAGAAGTGTACACTGTAGGACAATTTCCAGATGTGAGGAGGAGTATCTGCCTAGGGATTTTTTTTTTAAAGATAGTCATTGCTAATTTTTTAAGACAATCATTGCAAAATAAAATATAACATATGCAATCCTCCTTCAGTCATTTCTGCTCTGTGTTTTGGCTTGCTACTGTATATTTCTTCAGGCAGCCAGCATTCTTTTCATCCAACAGTGTGAAGCAAACAAAACCCTCATGTCTAGGAGAATGAAATTACTGCTGATTGAAGGTTAATGGTTACAGTAGATGACTCAGGGACCTTGAATGTCTTAAACTTTTGTCTTTTTTTGTATGAAGATTAACTTAGCTATTATTTCTGTCCAATTTTTTAATAAACATCACGTGATTCTCCTGAAGAAAAATAAAAAAAAAAAAAAAGCATTGCCATCGATTTGATTCCAACTCATGAAGAATAATTACATGGGATTAAATAACTGGCCTACTCTTGGGGCTATATTTCTCTCTTATGTACAAAGTCACAACGTTGTTTATTTCTATGTTGTAGTTGCAACATTCTTATTCTCTGTCTCTTGTGCTCTCTGAGTATATAAGAAGTAACAATTAAGTTCACGAACACATTCCATAAAAAGTGCTACATACTTCGTTGCTGAATAGCACTATGGTCAACTTTGGTACTCCCTTTGGAAAGCTATGCTCTGACACCAGCACCTAGTCCACCCTTCAAACCAATTTTGGAAATCTTTTTCATGGATGGCCATCAGAGCTGTCATTGTATTACCCTTGATATCCTGAATGTCATCAAAACATCTTCCTTTCAGTATTTCCTTTATCTTTGGGTAAAGAAAAAGTCGCTGGAGAGCCAGATCAGGTGAACATGGAGTGTGTTCCAATACAGTTATTTGTTTAGTGGTTAAATACTCCCTTACAGGTAACTATACAATTAAGTTTGCAAACTTGCCACCATGCTACTGCATGCAATGGCCATTCCAGAAAGAGTTCCAAAATTGCTTTGAAGGGTGGACTAGGCACTGGCATGAGTGAATAGCTTCTCAAAAGGAGTACTTCAAAGGTGACTCTAGTGATATTCAGCAGTGAGGTATGTAGCACTTAGAATAATTAAGTTTGTGGATAAGAAACTGAAATAATGAGCATATTGGCCACCTGGGGGAGCAGACTAGTGAATGAAGCCCATAAAGGAAATAAGAAAGCTAATAGCAATATCTGTTCCACATCATCACATACATGATTTAAATTAATCCTCACAGCAACTCAGTCTTGTAAGTGTGGAGGTCGCTGGTTCATAGTGTACCATACGCACAGCAGGTGATGCAGAACAGAACCCTCTTATGTACCTAACATCAAAAACCTCACATGTGCCTGCTACTATTTTTGAAGTAAGGAGGTCTGGGGCTGGAGAAGACGAGTCTCACCTACTTCCCCTTTTGAGAAGGGCAAGCCTTGGCCATTCCCTCTTCTACTCGAAGTTGCTAATTTAGAATTGTGTACACAGCTGCACTCATAAGCTTTGTCTTTTAGGTGAGAATAAGGCCCAATTGCATTCTCTCTACTGCTCAGGAAGTCTGTGAGAAACAATTTGTTATTTCATTTACTTTCCATATTGACTTAGAAAGAACAGATAGGCATCTCAAACTAAATGTGGTCTCAGATTATTCATTACAAGTGTTGTCCACTGACAGAAGTTAGCACTAGTGTGGGAGAGTTTGTTCCAGGCCTTTCAGAGATAACTGAAGCAATCTACTTGAGCAACAATGTTGGGTATGAGCCCGGGGAACAAGATTTTCTCCTCTTTTTGTTGTTGATTCTGTTCAAGGTCTTGAAGTCCCTTGGTTCTCGGATTTTTCCCTGTAAATGGAGATAAAAAAGTTTGCCTGCTTGAATAAAGGAGACAGGACACCTATTACAACATCAACATGTATTAAGCACCTTCTGTACAGGTAGAGGAGCCCTGGTGGTACAGTGGTTAAGAACTCAGGTGCTAACCAAAAGGTCAACAGTTCAAATCCACCAGCTGCTCCTTGGAAACTTATGGGGCTGTTCTACTCTGCCCTATAGGGTCACTCTGAGTTGTAACAGACATAATGACAAGGGTTTTATTTTGTTTTTAATGTAGATAAAGGAGCCTTGGTGGCACAATTGTTAAGAACTTGGCAGCTAACAAAAAGGTCAGCAGTTTGAATCCACCAGTCACTTATTGGAAGCCCAATAGGACAGTTCCACTCTGCTGTATAAGATCGCTGTGAGTCAGAATTCACTCAATGGCAATGAGTTTGGTTTATATATATACATATGTATGTATGTATTTCTCATTTACATATGTGTATTTGTGTATGTATGTATTTTCTCATACAAATAAGAAATACATGTATATATGAATGAGAAATACGGACATACAGAAACATGCATATATACAAGGTCTGATAATTAAGTGTGTGAACTTGCCACTGTGTGCTTATGTTCGCAGCTGTATGGTAAGATTTCATAAGGTTGCTATCTCAGTATCTCACAACTGTGTTCATGTTGACTTCTGGTGGTATCTTGCTGAGTGGTGTTCATTATTGTTGTTGCATGTTTTTGTGTGCCATAGCCAGAATGTTGGAGCTTCAATTACAGCAATGAACAAACATTAAATTTCTTGTTAAACTTGGCAAGACTGTAAGTGAAATCAGGAGCATGTTAGTCCAAATTTATGGAGATAATGCCGTGAAGAAAATGGCACTGCATAAATGGATTAAATGTTTTCCTGAGGGGAGAGAAAGTGTCACTGATGAAGAGAGGTCAGGTCTGCCAGTAATGAGCATCAGTGATGAAAACACTGTAAAACTTCATCAAATTGTGCATCAAAATCATCAGAGGACTGTGAGAAGCACAGCAGACCAAGTAAACTGATAGATAAACAGGAAAATCTTAAGTGAAAATCTTGGCATGAGAAAGATGTGTGCAAAAATGGTCCCAAAGGAGCTCACTAATGGATAAAAGCAAAAGAGCGTCAAAGTTTGCGAAGATCTTTGGAGATGTTTTGGGCCATGTTATCACTGATGATGAAACATGGGTGTACCCAATATGATCCAGAAACAACGCATCAAAGTGTGCAATGGAAAGTCAGCCAATTCTCCATGACCAAAAAAGTTCCGACAGTCCAAATCAAGAGTCAAAATGATGTTGCTGACATTTTTTGATATCAGAAGGATTGTTCTTTATGAATTTGTACTAACTAAACACTTAACTAAGTTAACTAAGTTAATGATTTGGAAGTGTTGAAAAGACTGCATGAACTAGTTAGACAAAAAGGACCTGAACTTTTTGCCAACAGCTCATGGCTCTTGCATGATGACATTGCACCAGCTCAAACAGCACTGTCTGTGAGAGAAATTTTAGCCAGTAAACGAATAGTGGTATTGGGACACCCTCCCTGTTCACATGATCTGGCCCCAAATGACTTTTTTCTTTACCCCAAAATAAAGGAAATGCTGAAAGGAAGACATTTTGATAACATTCAGGACATCAAAGATAACACAATGACATCTCTTATGGCATTCCAGAAAAAGAGCTTTGAAGGGTAGACTAGGTGCTGGCATCAGCTTCCCAAGGGGAGCACTTTGAAAGTAACCATACTGATATTCAGTAATGAGATATGTAGCACTTTTTCTAGAATGAATTCATGAACTTATTAGCAGTCATCATATATACACACAATAAGCAAAGCTGTGGTTACGGATAGTATTCTTGTCTTCCATGTTGGAGACTGTCTTAGTCACCTGGTACGGCTTCAAAAGAAAATACCACAAACAGAGGCTTCACAAGGAGAAACATCATTGTCACAGTCTGGTAAGCCACAAATCCATTAACAAGTTAAAAGTCCATTCAACAAGAAAGGTTACCACAGTCTGGTCAGCCGAGTCCAAATTCAAGGAGAGCATCTCGGCACTGGAACCTCAGGTCCAAAGGATGTCCTCTGCTCTCAGTGCTGCTGCCTTGGTAGTTTGAGGTTCCCAACTTAACTCTGCTCACATCTCTCCCTTATATCCTACAAGCTGGTTGCTTGAGTTCTGCCTCACCAACACAACTGCAGTCCATTCTCCATCATCAATATCACAGAGGCAGGATTCACAACACATGGGAGGAATGACACCATACTGGGACTCATAGCCAAGTCAAATCAACACATACACTTTTGGGAGGACACAATTCAATCCACGACAGAGATTCAAGTTTTATTCTTCGCCAATGCCCCTCCATGACAGCCACCACTTGTCTGTCAGTGAAGGCTTCCATGTTGCTATGATGCTGAACAGGTTTCAAAGGACCTTCTAGGCTCATCCTGACTAGGAGGGATGATGATCTACTTCTGAAAATTAGCCAGTGAAACCCTTTGGATTGCAATGGTCTAGCCCCATTGTGCCATGAGCTGGGGGCAGACTCAAGGGCAGCTGACAGCAGCAGCAACAATAACAACATATAAATTATTTCTTTTGATGATGGAAATGTAGAGAAATATAATGCACAGCCACCTAACTGCATTAGGCTTACCATCTAGTTGAAGATGCAGAACTTGAATATAAAAAGGGAACATACAATAACACAAGTTATATGCAAAGCACTATGTGAGTGTTAAAGACAAGAGAACAGATAGATTACCAAGGGCAACAGAAACTTCTCGGTTTAAAGTAATAATAAAATTCTTCTTTTTTCTTTTTCCTACCAATGCTCTAAGAAAGAAAAGAATGAAAAAGGAAGGAGTAAGGTGGAAAGGCAAGGAGAAAATGCATAGAGAAGATACAAGTAACTGCATAGATAAATATAAAAGTCCATATTAGTGTGTCTTTGGCTTGTAATGCCTCTTTTTTCTTATATTATTTAAAATATATCCACATAAGACAATAATTATAAGTTACTACTGATAAGCACACAATTTATAAGGTGTGATTTGTAACAATATAGACATAAAAGGGAGATGGAACTATGTAAGAGCAAAGTTTCTGTATACTACCAAAAACACAGTTGGTATTAATGCAAGGCACGTTGGCATAAATAATGATGTTAATTTTAATCTTCAGGGAAATCAAGGAGGATATCTATTTTATGTATCAATTTGGCTCGACTATGGTTAGAGTATGGTTTCCCAATTGTTTGGTCAAACACTAGTTATTGTTATAAAGTATTTATATGTGATTAAATCCTTTGCCCTTAAGTAAAGCAGAGCACCCTCCATAATATGGGTGGACCTAATCCAATCTAAGAAGCTGGACTATATGAAGAAGAATGAGACATCAGGATTGGAGGAAGACTCATTAATAGCTTGTGTTATGCGGAAGTCACAACCTTGTTTGCTGAAAGTAAACAGGATTTGAAACACTTACTGATGATCAAAGACCATGGCCTTCAGTGTGGATTGTACCCCAACAACAAGAAAACAAAAATCCTTACAACTGTAAGCAACATCATGATAAATGGAGAAAGGATTGAGGTTGTCAAAGATTTCATTTTAATTGCTTCCACAGTCAACACCTATGAAAGCTGTTGTTGTTGTTTGGTGCTGTAGAGTAAATCCCAACCCACAGCGACCCTGTGCACAACAAAGTGTAACACTGCCTGGTCTTGCGACATCTCTGCAATCATTTTTATGCTTAAGCCCATTGTTGCAGCCACTGTGTCAATCTATCTCATCGAGGTTCTTCCTCTTTTTTTCTGATCACCCACTCCACCAAGGATGATGTTCTCCAAGTACTTGATCCCTCCTGACAGTATGTCCAAAGTATGTAAGACACAGTCTTGCCATCTCTGCTTCCAACGAGCACTCTGGTTTTACTTCTTCCAAAACATACCTGTTGGTAGTCCGTGCTACATTCAACATTCTTCTCCAACACCACAACGCAAGGCATCAATTCTTCTGTCTTCCTTGTTCATTGTCCAGCTTTTGCATGCATATATGTGTGATTGAGAATACCATGGCTTGGGTCAGTCACATTTTAGTTTTCAAGGTGACATCTTTAGTTTTCAATTCTTTAAAGAGATCCTTTGCAGTAGATTTTCCCATGCAATACATCTTTTGATTTCTTGACTGCTGCTTGCATTGGCGTTGATTGTGGATCCAAGTAAAATGAAATCCTTGACAACCTCCAGCCTTTCTCCATTTATGACAACATGGCTTACTGGTCCAGTTGTGAGGATTTTTGTTTTCTCGATGTTGAGATGCAATCCATACTGAAGGCTGTGGTCCTTGGCCTACATCAGTAAGTGTTTCAAATCTTCTTCACTTCCAGCACCTAAGGTGGTGTTCTCTGCATCACACAGGTTGTTAGTGAGTTGTCCTCCATTCCTGATGCCTCCTTCTTCTTAGTATAATACAGCTTCTTGGATTATTTGCTCAGTATGCAGATTGAAAAGGTATGGTGAAAGGATACAACCCTGACACATACCTTTCCTGACTTTAAACCATGCACTGTCCCATTGTTCTGTTTGCACGACTGCCTCTTGTTCCATATACAGATTCCTTAAGAGCACAATTGTTCGGTAACTTCCACATTTGGTTGGATCATTGGATCACCTTTCTTTGGTATGGGCATAAATATGGATCTCCTCCAGTGTGTTGGCCAGGTAGCTGTCCTCCAAATTTCTTGGCATAGAAGAGTGAGCACTTCCAGTGCTGCATCTGTTTGTTGAAATATTTCAATTGATATTCCATCAATTCCTGGAGCCTTGTTTTTTGCCAGTGCCTTCAATCCAGCTGTGACTTCTTCTTTCAGTACCATTGGTTCCTGATCATATGCTACCTCTTCAAATGGCTGAGCATCAACCAGTTCTTTCCTGTATAATGACTCTGTGTATTGTTTCATTTTCTTTTGATGCTCCCTGAGTGTTTAATACTTTCCCTGTAGAATCCTTCACTATTGCAACTTGAGGCTTAAATTTTTTCTTCAGTTCTCTCAGCTTGAGAAATGCAGAATGGGTTTTCCTTTCTGCTACCTCTTGAAATGGTTGGATATTGACCAGTTCTTTCTGGTATAATGATTGTGTATTCCTTCCCTCTTCTATTGATGCTTCTTGAGTCATTTAATATTTTGCTTGTAGATTCCTTCACTATTGCAACTGTCCATGGTATAGCCATACCAAAAACCTAGGGATAAATAATCATGGCCTTGGAATAAGCAATGATTTTGTAATATGATATCAAAAGTATGAGCAGCAAAAGAAAAACATAGGTAAGTTGGACTTTATCAATATTAAAACTTTTTTCTGTAAAAATGACACTATTGTGAAAGTCAAAAGAAAATATTAACAAATCATATAAATGATAAAGATCTAGTATTTAGAATATATAAAGAACACTTAAACTCAATAACAAAAAAACCCAAAGTGTACAAAGGATTTGAATAGACATTTCTCCAAAGATGATATACAAATGTCCAATTAGCATACGTAAAGATGTTCAACATCATTAGCCAACTGAGAAGTGTAAATCAAAACCACAATGATGTACTACTTTACATCCACTAGAGTGGTTGTAATATGGAAACATCATATACTGCTGGTTGGAATGTAAAATGGTATAGATTCTTTGAAAAATAATTCGATAATTCCTTTAAATCCACCAGGCACTCCTTGAATACTCTGGGGGTCAGTTCTACCCTGGCCCCTAGGGTTGCCATGAGTCGGATCCGACTCGACGGCACTGGGCTTGGAAATTCCTTTAAAGTTTTATCATAGAATTACTGTGTAACTTAGAACACTACTTTTAAGTATATACTCAAGAGAACTGAAAACAGATTTAAACACACACCTGTACACAAGTGTTCACAAGAACATTTATTATTCATAATAGCAAAACCTGTCCCTCAGCTAATAAATGGTAAACAAAACATGGCATATACGTATAACGGAATATTATTCAGCCTTGAAAAGGGATGAAATATTAATACATGCTACAATATGGATTAGCCTTAAAAGCATTATTCTGAACAAAAGAAACCAAACACAGAAGGGCACATATTGTATTATTCCATGTGTATGAAATGACCAGAACAGGCAAATCCATAAAACAAAACGAAACAAAAAAAAACCCACTGTCATCGAGTTGAGTCCATAGGGACCAAAAAAAATTAGTGATTACCAGGGGCTGGAGGTTTTAGAAAGAATTGGAAGTGACTACTCAATAGCTAAGAGATTTCTTTGTTTGGTAATGAAAGTATTCTGGAATTAGATAGACGTACAACTTTGTGAATGTACAAAAGGCCACTGCATTGTATACTTTAAAATTGTTAAAGGTTGAATTTTATGTTATGTGAATTTTGTTCAGTAAAAAGAAATACAGGAGGAAAGGGAAACAATTTGATGATTGTTATTTTAGGCCTGTAATTATGTGAAGTATGTTGTTTCTGATATTTCATTTAGCCAAGTAGACATTTCTCCACAAACAGGTCACGATCTCATTGAACAGAATTTCCAACCTGAAATTAAAACTTTGTATTTTCTCTTCTGTGAAGCCTTCTCTGAATAGCTACCTTTTCCACAATGATTCTGTACTTCTTCTACAATTCTGTTACTGTATATACTATGCTTTTGTTGTTGTTGCTGCTTCATTTCATTTTACATTTCAACATTTTTGTTGTCTTTCTGTTTTATTAACTTATGAGCTCTTCTGGAAAGGGGCTTCCCTTTGTGATTGCATTTCTGGATCCTGAACTATCACTTAACTCACAGTACAGTCTCAATAAAGGTATTTACTTGCCAGCTGTGATTATATATTTGGTTCCTGTTAATGGGTCCTAAAATCACTGTGTCTGCATGACTTGCCCATGCAGGCCAAGCATTGTACTCAGTATCCTCAATGAAACTAGGCCACATCTGGAATGCATGAAATGTTTTAAGAGAAGTTACATTTGAAATACAAGACTCTTAAGTTTGCATCACATATAATCAAGCTGATAATGCCAAAAACAAAACAAAACAAACACAGAAACAAAAAGCAGTGACTAAAACCTCATTGTTATATTTTTGGTCTTTGCTCTTTTACTTCATTTATTAAGTTTATAGCAACAGAAGAATTTATACAGGTTGAAAAATCAAAGCTGGATGAAAATAGCAAGAAGTGACAAAAAGTGGCAGTCTATTTTAGCAGTCTTCTCATTTTTGAATTCTCCCTTAGGCTGTGGTTATTTTATACAAGGTTTGGTTATAGGGACAACTTAATACTTCCAAGGGACCTAAGATGCCTCTTCTCTTCTATAAAAACAGGAGGAAAAAAAAATGTTTCTTAATGATGAGGAGCTGAGAAAGAGGGCCTCTCCTGACAGCAAAAACAGCTAGAATGATAGGGCCAGCCAGAATAATAGGGAAGTATGCAGAATTATATGACTTTGGTGATTACTAGCATCAGCAATAGAATTTATTGGATACCCATAAAAGTTTGGTTCTGCCTGTGCTAGACAGTGTAAATAACACACTTTGTGGTCACTAACTTCTCTTTTGTTGTTGCTTAAGTCATTTTTTGTTTGTTTTTTAACTGTTGTGAAAATATACATAACAATATATGCCAACTGAACAATTTCTACATGTACAATTGAGTGACATTGATTATATTCTTCAAGTTGTGCAATCATTCTCACTATCTGTTTCCAAATCATTCCACCAGTACTATTAAAATCTAAAATAACATTTTCCATATTCCATATATCTTAGCATTGTTTTCCATTTTTGTTTGTTTGCATTTTTCAGTTCAGGATAAATGAGCTTTAACTGAACTTCCTTTTCTGTCTCTGGTTAGTATTCACTATTGGATAAAGGGGTTCTTCTTTTGAAAAGGATGTAAGTCTGGTGTCTCCAACTCTTTGTGAAATCTGTTCTCATTTAACCTGTCATGTACCCCGTTCTACAGGTTTATCAGTGTTTGTTGAACACTATGAAAGTTCCTAGTTCCCTGCTTGGCCTGCACTTGTCGTTGGTAGGTGCCATCAGCTGGCTGTAGCTCATAGTGAACTTATATATACCTGGTCCTGTATCATCCTTACAGTAATTGCTGTGTTTGAGCCTGTGACACAACAACAACAACAACAAAAACACTCAAAAAATAGACTCTATTACCTCCCCTTCCATCAAAACCCTGACCAGAGACAGAATGCATGTTCATATTGTATTCTGATAAGGAGTTAATGATAGGACTGCTAAAAAGCTATCATTGGGATCAAGGAAAGCAACACATGGTACTGAGGCGCCCAGCAACAGCAGCATCAAGAAGCTGTCACTACCCTTAGGTCTAAAGAAACATGAGGATACAACAGTGTTCTTGAAACTGGTTGAACAGTGGAGCCAAGAAGACAGGCTGTCTCTCAGAAGCTGTAGTCGTATAAGGAGCAGCTATTGTCAGACTGTTGTCATTGAGGGAGGGCGAGGGTTGGTTGCCAATCCCATGATGTCTCAGTGCTTTTTTCTTCTCCAGCTGAACTCAACTCAAAGCTAGAGGAAAAGGGGAGACTGGGTGGTACAGTTTGCAGGGTCTGCCACCTGCAAATGGAGTAGGTAATAGACTAGAGGACAATGGATCTAGGTAGCCAAAGAGAAAAGCATATTATCACTGAGTTCCAGAAAAATTCATGAAGGCTGCTTATCCACGTTTTACAAAAGGAGACACTGAGATAGTGAAATGTTAAGTAACTCGTCAAAGTAATGTGGCTATTAGATGGCAGACTTAGGATTTAAATTTTTATCTTTGAGGTCCATTCTTTTATACAAGAATGTCTATCTTACATCTTACCTATATGATCTTCCTTATATTTTGGACAGTGTGAATCATGTACATGGTTGTGCTGATTTTGTCTATTACGAAGTTCAGAGTCTAATGTGAAGCCCCTTTGGTTAAGTGTACGGGATTTTATGGCCTGTATTTCTTAACGGCTTTAGCTTAATGTTTGATCTTTTTTAACTTTTTTATTTTATTTTTTAATATTTTATTACACTTTAAGTGGAAGTTTAAAATTCAAGTCAACTGGTCATACCATAGCAACACATTGCTATTTAAATTTTAGCTTCTCTCCCCACATTGTGACAGCACACTCCTCTTCACCCTGTATTTCCTGTGTCCCTTCAATCAGACAATCAGATCCTGTTCTCTGTGCTCTCATCTGGCCTTGGTACAGGAGCTGCCCAGTTAGTGCCATGTATTTACATAACCCAAGAAGCACCCTCTTCACCAGTATCATTTTATGTCTTACAGTTCAGTCCAATCATTGTCTAAAGAGTTGGCTTCAAGAATGGTTTCAGTTCTGAGCTAACAGAGCGTCCAGGGGCCATGACTGTCAGGGACCCTCCACTCTGTCAGATCAAGTCTGGTCTTACAGAATTCAAGTTCTGTGCTGCATTTTTCTCCTGCTACATCTGAGACTCTTTGTTGTGTTCCCTGTCAGGGCAGACATTTGCAGTAGCCAGGCACTATCTAGTTCTGATCTCATGCTGATGTAGTCTCTGGGTTATGTGGCCATTCCTTTTTTAATTTCTTTAAATGGTTAGTCTGTTTTTAATTGAACATTAAATTATATTGTATATTATAATGTGAATAGATTCAAGGAAGTGTAGTTTACCACAAACTGCATTTCTTGCAAAACTAGTTTCATACAAATTTTATTTTAAATTTTGATTTAGGCCAAAGTTTACAGAGCAAATTAGTTTCTCATTAAATAGTTAATACACAGATTATTTTGTATATTGGTTGCCAATCCCATGATGTGTCAGTGCTTTTCCCTTCTCTACCCCAGATTCATTTTTTCCATTTGATCTTTTTTATTGCCCTAATTTCTTTGTCATTGTATGTCTTTTTCCTCATGTCTATTTTGAAAGGTAAACAATTGAATAAATGAGTAACTACTTAATCTTGGCCTGTAGGTGTTCAGTAGCCTTTCCCGTAACACAGAGTAAAGAGATGTTCCCTTCCCCCACTTCACAGACACACACATCCCTGATCTCTGGTTTAGAGGTGGTTTTGCCATCACGGTCGTTTCTGACAGAGTGTCCCAGTAGCCAGTACCAATCAATGAACACTAACAGGGGAATTGAAATCTACGTGGTAACCTTCGAGTAATATGACCAGTAAATTAACTGATAGTATTACAAGATATTTAATATGGAAATGCCCTATGGACAGAACAGCTTCAGCATTTAATAGAGGACATCCTAAAAGCCTTTTACTCAGGCTCATTGTATGTGACAAAGCATCATTACACTCTAACTGCTTCCTGTATCTCAAATACTTCAGTAAAAGGCAAAATGAACAATAGGTGAAAGCACTCCATTTCTGAATGATTATCTTTCTCCAGCTTCAAATTTTTGGTATTATTCCAGTGATATCTCCATGGTTGTTAAGAAAAAATGTTCTAGGCTATTTGTTTTATCATCCTAGATTAAGATGTGTTTGGCTTTATTAATATAGTCAGCTCTCATACAACCAAAGAATCACGATTCTACTATCTGTCAGCCTGAAGCAGCACTCAGCAGTGTTCAGGATAGAGTGGAATTCATTTAAGTAAGTCAGACGGATTTGATTCAAGACCATTTTGTGAAAGCTCCCAAAGGACAGTTGTGAGAAAGTCTTGTCCATAAAATGATATAATGGCAAGATTATTTTAATAGTCAAAATATTACCCATAATAGCACTTTCTTATAGTTCCATAATTATTGGTAGAGTATAATATGTTTCTACATATATTAGCACGTAGCTGCAAAATAAGGCTTTAATAACTCCTTTTAAGTATGTCTGTCTCCTGATATATATGCAAAACAAGAGTTTGATTCAGTGGAGGGAATATCCAAACCAGATGATAGGCATTAAGATGTTTTACAACAAGCTTTTCACCTTCTATTCTGATGTGCAATACTTAGATTTATTGGCTTGTGAGCTCTGTGAAGAACAACTGTTCTTTCTCAATCTGACAGTCTGGGCCTTTTCCTTTTTCCCTCAAGTAAAATTTGTCAAACTCTGACACTGACATAGATACAGCTTGGTGTCATGGATTGAATTATGTGCCCCCCCTAAATATATGTCAACTTATCTAGGCCATGATTCCCAGTCTTGTGTGATTGTCCTTCATTTTGTGATCTGATATAATTATCCTCCATTTTGTAGTGTGTTATAAATCCTAACATTTATGTTAATGAGGCAGGATCAGTGTGGGCTGTATCTTGAATTACAGCTTTGTAAAAGAGTATGACACATGTGATAACCCTTATTCAAGTCATACCCTTACTTAAGTCACACCCTTGCTTGAGTCACACTTTTGTCTTAAAACAGAGAGAGAAAAGCAAGCAAAGTCAGGAGGGACGTCATTGCCACCAAGAAAGAGGACTCAGGAGTTAATTGCGTCCTTTGTATGCAGGGTTCTTGTGCCGACAACCTCCTAGACCCAAGAGAAGACTGATGTCAAGACACATGGAGATTTCCAAGAAATGCCGGTCCCGCAGTTATTGAAAGCAGACAAAGTTCTTTGCCCAGAGCCAGAAGAGACAAAAAGCCTTCCTCTAGACTTGGTGCTCTGAATTCAGACTTCTAGCTTCCTAAACCCTGAGAGAATAGATTTCTGTTTGTTAAAGCCACCCCCTTGTGACATTTCTGTTATAGCATGACTGTATATCTTTCAGATGAATTCTATTCTTTGATGTATTTGAGAATTAAAAATAAGAAGAGTGAAAATGCTCGGGATTCTGACCCCTTCCAACACAGAGTCCTCCTAGCCATTGTTCTTTTCCATGTCCTTTGCATTTCTATTGTTTCAAAGGTTAACAGTGAATATTCTGAAGACATTTTGTACTTTTAAAAGTTGCTTTTCCATATATCAACACAGTATATTTCTACATCATCCTGCATAGTACAGATCATGATTCATATGTTACTGTGAAGACATTAATGTTTCCGGTACTCTGAATTAGACGAGCTCTGAAGATAAGCTGAAGCAAAGGTGTCATTGTCACTGATATTCATCATTTATCTATTGTTCATCTCTGTGTGTTCAACACTATACCAGACATCAGGAGTGACACAAAGATACCTAGAACACCTCTGTACTCCAGAAATAACTTAAAGGCACCTTTCTTCTTCCAACCTCCAAGACTTACCAGGTGCTGTTTTCTCTGTCTAAAAGACTCTTGCTCACTTTGCTAAACTCTTCCTCACTTCTCTAAACTCACAAAGATGCTACCAGGTCTGCATTCACTGCTGTATTCCTTGTCACCAGCACATTGTGTGTAAATGCTCACTATCTATTGAATGACTGAACTCAGCATATTGTCACCTTCACTTGGAATTCTTACTGCTTCTTTTGTTTATGAGTCTGAAATAAACTCCCGAAACATATGTAATACAGATGATAAAAAGGCTTTTTCTATTGCAATGAACTGAAACTCTGCCTGGGCTCACTGTTCATACACAACAGGAAGACTCAATCAGAGACAACACTGGGAACGAAACAAACCTGGCTTGAAACCAACAATTAAAAAAAATCATTTCTTGACTTTTCTAAGTAGAAAGAGTAGAGTCAAAAATTTTACCCTGCTTGCAAAAGCAGAGTTCCAGCTATATTATTTAATTGGAAAAATTCAGCATGTAACATCTACAACAGTATCAGGATAAAACTATTCCCTCCACAATGAATAAAACATCAAGATGCAGATTTCACAGCAGGAAATATTGTAACTACATTATAATATCCTGATGTTGCTACATAAAAATAGCCCATGAAGGAAAACACTTGTACATTTTAAAACCTATAAAAATATTGCAAACATCATCATTTTCTATTAAAACATTTATCTGTTTATTTCTATCATGAGCACAGTGTGCATTCAACAAATATTTTTAAACAAATGAAAACTTATACTATGATTGCTATTTGGTGAGAACTTTATGGTTTATACAGTGAACCATTTTTTAGCCATTATTTCTTTTGAAGCTGATGATAACCCAGTGAATTTGGCAGAGGAGGAACTACTAACTGTATCTTGTAAATGAAAAAAGAGGGACCCAGAGGGTTCAGTTGATTTGTCCAAATTTTCACTCAGCTAGTATGTGGCAGGGCCCCAATATTGTGCCTCCAAGTTCTGATGCTACTCTGTCTTTACTTACGCATAGTATAAGGACTGGGGATTTCTCAACATTTCAAAGCTATTTAACACATTTGTAAAATATCAGAATAAGACTATCTAGTTTTTAAAACAAGAGAACCACAAACATAAATAGAGGTAGACACTGCTAAAGCAAATTTAGAATCTGAAAATAATTGAATTAATCTCTGGCCTAAAATGAGAGGAAACCACAGAGTGCCAGGAATACAGACAAATATACTGTTAGCAAACTGCCAGCATCTCTCAGTACGAATGAGTGAATAATTAACACAAGAAGAAAGGAGAAATAAACCATAATTAAGCCATGGTTGTAACAGTGTTCCTCCAGGGATAATTATCTGTCTTCATGGCTTTCTAACAATACTATTCCACAGATGATATAGTACCTTCTATTTTCATTTTTGTAAAAAGTCCTGGTGGTGCAATGGCTTAGTGCTCAGCTGCTAACCCAAAGGTCTGATGTTTGAACCTAGCCAGTGGCTATATCAAAGAAAGGACTTGGTGATCTGCTCCAGTAGAGATTATAGCCTAGGAAACCCTATGGAGCACTCTTCTCTGTCATCTAGGGTCATTGTTGAGTTGGAATTACTGACAGCACCCAACAACAACATTCTTGTGGTTATATTTGACCCCCATGCTTTTGTTTTGTTCAGTCCATGCTTTCAGTGAACTAATTGTTCATTGTTATACTGTTTTTTATGCTTGGTGAACCTTTTGATTTTTACACTGCCTCATCATTTAACATAAATAATTGACCATTGTTTATTTATTTGGTGCAACAACCAATGAGCATTTAAAAACTATGCAGTAATTAGAGCTATTCAGAAAACAGAACCATCTCAGGAGCTCCATGTCTGTGGAATCCTCCAGGGTGAGGCTAAAGAACATCCTGCATCAGTTGGTGGGGTAGTCTTCTTTCTTGTTGATTAAAAAAAGTAAAATATACCTGTCCTAATTTCAAAAATATTCTTGAGTTGGCTTAAAAACATGATATAACAAAATATCACAGCATACTCTAAAACCAGGTGGGGAGTAAAGGGAAAAGAGAGAAGTACTATAGCAGGAACGTACAGCTCAGGGGGCAGGGCCAAGATGGTGGACTAGACACATGTCTCCTTGATTCCTTCTGAGAACAAAAGCCTAGAAAAATAACTGAATGGAGCACTGTGGCCATTCTGGGAGACCCAAGATCTGGTGTATGGTTGTGAGATTGTACAGGGCAACAAGAAAGGGGAAATTATCTCTATCAGAGGCAAGGCAGCGGTGCACTGAGTGCTGCTTCTGCTGGTGAATTGGTTGAGAAAATTACAGGTATGGATACTTACTTTGTTAACTAGGAGGCTGGGACTGGAACTGCTGAGCCTGTGACAAGCCAGCTACTGGGCTGAACTGCAGTGTTTAAGTAAACAGCATATCTCACAGCAGAGAGACTGTGCTTGGGACAGCTACATCTAGAGAATCCAACTGAAGCTGGAGACTGAAGGTACCAGTGCCCCTCTCCCCTCTGTTCTCTGAGCTGTGCCATAGATACTGCTGACTCACTGCAGGAAAGGAGGCTCAGATAGGAAGCCATTTTGGTCAGGTGAGAGGTAGAGTTAGCCACGCCTAAGGTCTCACATGGGGATAATTCCCATACTGAGCAACAATGCCTCTCTGGATAGTGCTTCTCCCACAGTGAAAGGCTGTTTTTAAGAAAATTATACCTAGAGAAAATAGTAGAGACTGGCAGCCAAGTGTGGCAATGTCATAGCTCCATCTTTCCTTGAGCCATGTCATATCATCTGGGGACAGCCTATGAGGTGCTGTCTCTGTCAGCCAGGAGGTGGGGTCTGCCACTGCTGAGGCCCAGCTGCTTTTGGCTATGGCTGCTCAATGCCTCTCTCAGTAGAAAAGCAGCTTTTATGGTAAGAACAGCAAGAGAATGCAGTGGTGACTGGCACCTGAGTGTGATGGTGCCATTTCCACCACCCTTCACTGAACCGCATCATGGCACCTGCTGATGGCCCCCAGAGACTCTGTAAGTAAGGCACTGTTTGGGGTAGGCAGGAAATGTGGCCTGCCACTCCTGAGGGCCTGGCTGCTTTCAGCAGCTGCTGAGCAGCACCCCTCTCAGCAGAAAGCAGTTTTTAAGAGAAACATATTTAGAGAACTCAGTGGTCCATGGCAGCTGAGTGTGGTGGCATCCTTCTCTCCTCCCTTCCCTGAGCTACATCATGGTCTTGACTAGCATGATACTAGATTGCTGGCACAAGTAGCTCTCTACCTTTAGCAGTCAGGAGGTGGGGCCTGCCACCCCTGAGAGCCCAGCTAGGGGAAGCCACTAAGCCAAGCAGCATTACAGGGCTTGACAGTGTTTCTATTGCCAGAGAAGCTATACATAAGTCAGCTGCTCCTACTGGCAGCTGCTGACCAAATCTAGTAGTGTCCTTCCTCACTCCCTTCATAGACCTATGCCACCACTCCCATTGGCATAATACTGGAGAAACAGAACAACTTCTGTTCAGTTTCAGGATGGAGTGAAGACAACAATCAGTATCCAACCTAAACTCTCAAAATAAAGATTCAAACAACTTCCCAGATGAAGAAGCCTTTCTGAAATTATTCAAGGTAGAATGCCAGCCGTACAAAAGATTATATAGAGAGCCCTCCTAGAGATTAAACAAAATTCAGCAGAACAAAGTGAAAAACTAAGTAAGCTATATGAACTGCTAGGACACAAACAATCTGAAATCCAGCAGATCAATAATAAAATTACAAAATTGGACAATTCAGTGCAAAGCCAAAAGAGCAGGATGGAGGAAATGGAATGCAGAATCAGTGAGCTTGAAGATAAAACAACTGACACCAGCATTTATGATGAGAGCCAAGCTGAAAGCAAGTAAAAGAAACAAGAAAAAAAGAAGCATTAAGAGGCATGTGGGACTCTATCAAGAGCATTAATCTACAAATAATTGGAATTCCTGAACAGTGAAGGATAGCAGACAATACAGAGAGAATTGTCAGAGTTGCTGACAGAAAACTTCCCTGACATCATGAAAGAAGAGAACACAGATATTGAAGATGCTTATCAAACACCACAAAAACTAGACCCCCAAAGAAAGACACCAAGACATATCATAATCAGGCTTAATAAAATGAAACGTAAAGGGAGGCTCTTAAAGGCAGCAAGGCTTAAAGCAAAACCAACATACAAAGAGAAGCCCCGTAGGCCTTTGTCTGACTTCTCAGCAGAAACTATGCTGTCAAGAAGGCAGTGGTGTGACACATTCAAAGCCCTGAAGGAAAAACTTCCAACCAAGAATTATATATCCTGCAAAACTGTCTGTCAAATATGACAGTGAAATTAAGACATTCACCGATAAACAGAAGCATAGGGACTTTGCAAAAAAACCCCAAAACTACAAGAAATGCAGAAAGAAACTCTATGTTTAGAAAATCAATAACATCAAATGTATACTTAAGGATGCAATGCAGGACACAGCCTCCAGAGTCTTACTCAGTTAAGCCAAAAGCCAAAGCCACAAAGCAAAAATATTAAAAGCAGGGAACCAGTGACACAAAACTCTGACATCTATACACTATAAAGAGGGATATATTACAGTAGCTATAACCCTTTCAGATGGAGAGGAAATTAAAAAGATATGCAGAAGATAAAGATTTGTTTAAACTTAGAACATTAAGGGGGATCAAAAGAGCAGCCACAGAGCAAACTAACAATGTTATATATCAAAACAAGCAACATAATTCAGGAGTCTCAACAAACACAAAAGCAACACTGAAAAAGACGAAAAGTAGACCCATAAAGAAAAATAACTCATAACAGAATATTAAAAGGAACAAAGAAGACATCAGGAATGCAAAAATAAAGGCACCAAAATGACAGCACTACACACATACATATCAATAATTACACTTAGTGTAAATGGATTGAATGCTGCATTAAAGAGGGAGAAAGCAACAGCTTGGATCAAAATATATTATCTGTCTACATGTTGCTTACAAGAAACACACTATAGACTCAAAGATACTAACAAGCTGAATATCAAAGAATGGAAACGTATATACCAAGCTAACAGCATACAAAGAAGGGCAGGAGTGGCAATACTAACCTCTGATAAAATAGTTTTTAATGTAAAATCAACCATTGTGGTACAAGGATGGTCACTATTTATTGCTGAAATATTCAACAGCAGGACATAATAATATTAAGTATTTATGCACTCAATATAAAACCATCTAAATCCATCAAACAAACATTGACAACACTTAAAAATGAGATAGATCACTCCACAATAACAGTTGGAGATTTCAACACCCCGCTTTCAGTAATGGAATGATCATCTAGAAAAAAGCTTAGTGAAGATACAGAACATCTAATTGCAACAATCAACCAACTAGATGTCATTTACATATACAGAAACTTTTACCCAAGAAGGGATAAGTACACCATCTTTTCCAATACACAAGGAACATTCTCCAGAATAGACCACATGTTAGGTCATAAAGCCAGTCTCAAAAAAATCCAAACCACCAAATTATTGCGAAGTATCCTCTCAGACCATAAAGCCATAAAACTTGAAATCAATAGCATAAAAAACATAGGTATAATTTTGAGTTCATGGAAACCAAATAATATCTTGTTCAAAAATCCATGGGTTATAGAAGAAATCAAAAATGCAATAAAGGAATTTATGCACTCAAACGAGAATGGAAACACATCTTATCAGAACCTGTGGGATGCAACAAAAGCAGTGTTCAGACGTCAATTTATTTTCATAAATGCACATATCTGGAAGGAAGAAAGGCCCTAAACCAAAGAATTAACTTACAACTTCAACAAGTGGAAAGAAAACAAACAAAGAACCCCTTAGGCACCAGAAGAAAACATATAATAAAGATGAGGACTACATGAAATTAGAGAATGAAAGGATAATTGAGAGAAGTAAAAATACCAAAAGCTGGTTTTTGGAAAAAATTAAAAAATTTATAAAACATTGGCTAAACTTACAAAAGAAAAGCAAAAGAGGAAACAACTTGAATAAGAAATGAGACAGGAGATGTCACAACAGACCCAACCCAAATCAAAAGCATGATAACAGGATACTATGAAAACAGATTTCAAACAGATTTGAAAACCTAGAGGAAATGGGACAAATTTCTAGATTCACATCACCTACTAAAATTGTCACAAGGAGAAGTAGAACAACTTAATCAACCCACCATGAAGGGAGAGACTGAAAAAGGTCATCAAGAAACTACCAACCAAAAAAAGTCCTGGCCCAGATGGCTTCACTGGAGAATTCTACTGAACTTTTAGAAAAGCGTTAATTCCAATAGCACTGAGGCTATTTCACACCATAGAAAGTGATGCCATACTTCCAAATTCACTCTATGAAGCCAGCATAATGCTGATACCAAAACCAGGAAAAGATCCCACAAAAAAGAAAATTACAGGCAAATATCACTTACAAGTCTAGCTGCAAAAATCTTCAACAAAATCCTAGCCAATAGAATTCAACAACATACCAAAAAAAAAAAAATAATAATAGTTCATCATGACCAAGTTGGAGTCACACAAGGGATACAAGGCTGGTTCAACATCAGAAAAACAATTAACACGATCAACTACATAAATAACACAAAGGATAAGAATCACCTGAGTTTGTCAATTGATGTAGAAAAGGCATTTGAAAAAGTCCAACACCATCACAAGACCTTACTGCAAGAAACCAAAATAAACTTACATAAGTGGAGAAACCTACCCTGATCATGGATAGGAAGACTTAACATAGTGAAAATGTCTATATTACCCAAAGCAATCTACATATACAAATTCCAGTGTCATTTCTTTTTTAATGAGATGGAGAAACAAATTACCAACTTTGTTTGGAGAGGGAAGAAACCCTGGATAAATAAAGCACTACTGAAGAAGAGCAACACAGTAGGAGATCTCACACTACCCGCTGTTAGAACCTACCACACTGCCATGGTAGTCAAAACAGCCTGGTACTGGTATAAAAACAGACACATAGACCAATAGAAAAGAATTGAGACTCCAGAAACATCACTATCCTCTTATAAACAGTTGATACTTAGCAAAGGCCGAAAGGTCACAATCTGGGACAAAAGCAGTCTCTTTAACAAATGGTGTTGGCAAAATTGGATATCCATCTGCAAAAAGCTGAAGCAAGACCCATATCTCACATCTTACACAAAAACTAACTCAAAATGGATCAAAGACCTGAATATCAAACCTAAAATGATTAAAATCATGCAAAATAACATGAAGCCAACAATGGAAGTTTGTAATACATGGCTTAGACAGACTTCAAAATCTGACCAACAATATACAAACAACAGAAAAGAGATAAATGGGAACTACTAAGAATCAACCACTTATGCTCATCCAAAGACTTTAACAAATGAGCTAGAAGACTACCTACAGAGTGGGAAACCATATTTGGCAACTACATGTCTGAGCGATGTCTGATTTCCATAATCTACAAGGTACTGCAAGATGCCAACAAGAAAACGTAAAATTAACCCAATTAAGCAATGAGCAAAGGAGATGGACAGATACTTCACCAAGAAGGTGTCCAGGCAGCCAAAAACACATGAGGAAATGTTCACAATCATTAGCTATCAGAGAAATCCAAATCAAAACTACAATGAGAAACTATCTCACCCCAGCAAGGCTGGCAATAATCCAAAAAACACAAAGCAACAAATGCTAGAGAGGCTGCAGAGACTGAAACTCTCCTACACTGCTGGTGGGAATGCAAAATGGTACAAACTTTTTGTAAAGCAATTTAACACTTCCTTAGAAAGCTTGAAATAGAAATACAACATGATTCAGCAATCCCACTGCTTGGAATATATCTTACAGAAATAAAGGTGGTCACATGAACAAACACATGAACAGGAATTTTTTTACAGCACCATCGGCAATAGCAGAAAAAATGGAATCAACCTAGTACCCGTTAATAGATGAATTGATAAACAAATTGCGGTACATTATGTCAACTTGGCTACCCCATGTTTGGCTGCTGTATTAAGGGGCAAGGTGGAGCCGGTGGTGGATTCCTACCCCTCAGCTCTCTTCTCTCTGCCTTCCACCACCTACTGCCAGTCTGCTCCTGTATCCAGCAGCTCCTGCTGTCTTCTGGCATCTGGTTCCTGGACTTGAACTAGCAGCTGTAAGATTCATCAACCCTTTCAGCCGACACTTGAATGTCCTGTTCCCTGACCTGCTGATCCTGGATTCGCCAGCCTCTGCAGCTACATCTCTCCGCCAACTTGGGATCTGCTGACCTACACAACTGGTAATCTGGAACTCTAGTCTCTGACCTACTGACCTTGAGTTCACCAGCTCCCATGGCCACGTGAAGCTTGTGCCAGGACTTGGGATGTTCAGCTTCTGCAATTGCATGAGCTGTTTCCTATCTATCTATCTGTCTGTCTGTCTATCTATCTATCTATATCTTTCCTTATACTTTATATATATAAATCTTTCCTTATACTTTATATACATAAATCTTTCCTTATACTTTATATATATAAATCTTCCTTGTACATATACCTGCTACTGGTTTTGCTTCCCTAGAAAACCCAGCCTAAGACAAATATTATACATTGATAAGAATGATGATGATTTTAGGAAGCATCTCATAACCTGTATTCAACTAGAAGACATTATGCTGAGTGAAGTCAGTCAGCTGCAAAAGGACAAGTATTACATGAGACCTCTGCTATAAGGACTGAAAAATAGACATGTACAGAAGACTCTTTGCTGGCTACAAGGGTGGGGAGGGAAGAAGAGAGTTGGTTATAGATTAGATAGTAGGCAGGAAGTTGGTTAAGTGAAAGCAGTGACAGCACACATTGGAGAGCAGATCAACATAACTACACTACACTATAAACTAAAAGGTTTTCTAAATGCAACACAGTATTTCAAAGGATAGAGTAGCAGGGATGGGGGGCTGGTGAACATGTTTTTAGGGGACATTGAGGCCAATTGGCATGATTAGTGTTTTGCTAAAAGAGCCTTTTGTACCCTATACTGGGGAAAAAGGGCCCAGGAGACAGAAGGACCCATATGAATGGGAAACTGTATCAGCATGACACCAGAAGAATCAGATGGTGCCCAGCACCAACAAAGGCAGCTGTGAGGGGGGACACAATGTAGAGTCCCTGAGGCAACGTGAAAAATAGAGGGGTCCATATCAAGAAGTCTCCCAGAAGACTAGAACTGATGGTCTGACAGCCTGGAGGGTCCCCTGGGAACATAGCCTCTAGACCTGTTGTGGGCCTTGACTGGAAAACAGTACTGAAATCAACTCTTCAGACAAGAATGGAGTGGACTTGGGGACACAGTATGATCATGTGGTGTGTGTATATTATGGTTCTATACATTTATAGGAGGCTGTGCTACTGGTTTCTTTCTAGATGGGAGAGAAGAAGGTAAAGAGGAGGGGACAGGTGCTTGTTAAGAGGACACTAGAAATATAGAGTGAAAAGGAAAATAGGTTGTCACTGGGTGAGGAGAGCAGATAAGAGTTGCAGATAGGCAGGCACGCAAAATTGATTTGGATTGTGTGCTTTCACCTAACAGCAATAAAAAAAATTACAGCTGAGAAAGATACAATTACAGGGAAATAAAATGTAATCATGAGCATCCTATCAACCAAAGAAAACAGGGAAACATTATTCTTAATATTTACTAGAGTCTAGAGTTCTATGAGGCATTGCACATGAAGCTGTTCTAGAGAAGACTTGGAGTGGAATAACTTATTTACGAATAATGAAAATGAGAGTAAGCCTTGCAATAAAAGTATAGACATTTTCATATAGATCTCATCTTGGTAAAATCCAAGGGCCAGAAAGACAAGACTGTGTGTGGCCCAGAGTGATGTGGTCCACTGTATAGCTTTCTGAGGACGGTGCTAGCTGAAAAAGTTTAGTAGGTGATGGGGTGAGGAGATGAGAAAATTAGGAGGTTTGCACTAGACAGCCCTGCAGTCCTCTGTGGAGTAAGATACATCCACTTCCTTTATTTAAAACCTTTCTTTGGAACATACAATTACACTCTTGACAAAATGCAAAACTCTTAACATGGCCTTTAAGGCTCACATGATCTCTCTTTGCCCACATCTCTGGATCCTTGGTGGTGCAGTGGTTATGTCTTGCCTTCTAAACAAAAGATCAGCAGTTCAAATCCACAGCTGCTTTTGGAAGCTCTTTGGAGCCATTCTACTATGTCCTGTAGAGATGCTATATGTCAGAATCAAATTGATGGCAGCAAGTCAATATTTTTTGGCCCACATCTCCAGCCTTCTTTGTAGTTGCATTTCCCCTACATCACTCTGCTCTAGACACAATGGACCTCTTTCAGTCCCACATATGTGTCAAGCTCTTCCTACTCAGTGCTTCTTCAGGTGCTGCTCCTTCTACCCGAAATGCTATCTTCTTTCCCTTTAACCTGGCTAACTACTATTCATTTAATAGATTTCAGCCTATGTATTCCTTCTGCAAAGAAGACCACCATGACCTCTGCCTTACCCGGTTATTTATATTGAATCACACTGGAAATTCTTCTACACAGAATCTAATATTCTTCTTCATAGCATCTATAGCAATATGGTAGTGCCTTTATTAATTTAAAATCTTCTTATGTGTCTATACATAGTAAGTACACACACATGTATTTCCTAGCTCTATTCAGAGTGTTAGCATATACAAATAACAGATCTTGATTTCTAGTACCATATAAGAAATCAGAACTCCATGGAGAAATGACTGATTCTAGGCTAGGGAAGGAATACACAAGATGAGTCTAAAGTATACCACAATGCCAGAAAATAAGTGTCATAGGTTGCTCTGTGTGCCCCAAAATATATGTATAGGAATTTGGCTGGGCCAGGATTCCTGATATTGTGTAATGTTCTGCCATATTGTCTGAATCCTGCCTCCGTGATATTAATGAGGGTGGATGGCCAGCAGTTGTGTTGGTGGGGCAGCACTCAAGCTATATAATTATTTTGTGCCTTGAGGCATTCTCCTGAAATACAAATGAAAGAAGCTATCAGAGACGTTTGGGAACTTCATACGACCAAGAAGCAGCACCGTATGCTGAATGTGTCCTTTAGAAAGGACTGCGGTCCCTTTGTCTCAGAAGTTTCCAGTTCAGGAGTATACTGATGACAAGGATCTTCCTCCAGAGCCAGCGGAGAAAGTCTTTCCCTAGAGCTGACACCTTCAATTTGGACTTTATCACACTGGACTTTGACAAACAAAATTTCTCTTTTTAAAGCCATCCACTTGTGGTATCTCTGTTATAGCAGCACTAACCAACTAAAACAGTAATGAAGTGACCAAAAAAACAAATAAAAAATGCACGTCAGAAGTGCATACTAGTCAACCTGAAAGCAGCAGTCAGGAAATCAAGTGATTTATTGCTTTGGATAAATCTGCTGCTAAATACCTCTTTAAGCATGTTAAAAAGCAAAGATGTGATTGTAAGAACTAAGATACACCTGATCCAAGCCATGATGTTTTCAACCACCTTATATACGTGCGAAATCGGACAATGAAGAAGGAAGACAGAAGAAGAACTGACGCCTTTGAATTGTGGTGTTTGTGAAGCATACTGAATATACCACGGACTGCCAAAAGAACAAACAAATTGGTCTTGGAAGAGGTATAGCCAGAATGTTCCTCAGAAGCAAGAATTGTGAGACTTTGTCTCATGTCGTTTGGACATGTTAACAGGAGAAACCAGTCTTTCTACTTGGTAAAGTAGAAAGTCCATAAAAAAGGGAAGACTCTCAATGAAATAGATTGATCCAGAGGCTGCAACAATGGGCTCATGCATAACAACAATTATGAAGATAGGGCAGGACTGGGCAGTGTTTCATTCTGTTATACATGTGGTTGCTGTGAGTCAGAATCGATTCAATGGCACCTAACAATGAGTCCAGCTGAAAGAGTGCCCAAAGACCAAAGGTGGGGCAATTTGAGCAACAAAATAAATAATAGATTATTACCTAATGAATGAAATAAACATCCACAAATTCATACTGTTATAAATAAATGGTTGAAAAAAATAACTAAATGGGGGATAAGGGACAAATGTTTTTTATAGAAAATTTTCAAATAATAAATGTAGGCACTGCTCCTCTTGAGGAGGTATGGCTTAATTCCTTCCCCTGAGTGTGGGCCGGATTTAGTCACAAATCTCTAACTTCCAGAATATGGAAAGGGAAAAATGATAACTTGACAGTGGAGAAATCTGACATACATGATCTTAACTAAATGACTAACGTTAGTATCATCAATGATAAATCATGTTTATAGTGTGTGTTCCTGACATGATATAACAAGAACAGTTCACCTCTATGTAAGCTATCCCAAATCATTTTTACTCTGGTAAATGTTAACTAGAAACACAACAAAATATATTAAAAATATATGAACACAAAGCAACAAATCCTGGAGAGGCTGTGGAGAGACTGGAACTCTCCTACACTGCTGGTGGTGTTGCAAAATGGTACAACTGCTATGGAAAGCAATTTGGTACTTCCTTAAAAACCTGGAAATAGATACAACATTTGATACGGTAATCCCACTGCTCAGAGTATTTCCTACAGAAGCAAGGGCAGTTACACGAACAGATACATGCACATGAATGTTTATTGGAGCACAGTCCACAATAGCAAAAAGATGGAATCAGCCCAGATGCCCAACACACATGAATGGATAAAGAAACTATGGTACATCTACTCAATGGAACACTATGCAGTGATAAAGAACAATGATGATTTTAGGAAGCATCTCATAACCTGGTTTCAATTGGAAGACATGAATGCTGAGTGAAATCAATCAGTGGCAAAAGGAGAAATATTTTATGAGATCCCTACTATAAGGACTTAAATCACGTACAGAAGAAAAGATTCTTTGATGGCTGCAAGGGAGGGGAGGGAGGAAAGGAGAGGGTTGGTCATAGATCAGATAGTTGATAGAAATTTGGTTGGGTGAAAGCAGTGACAGCACACAGTAGAAAGACGATCAGCTTCACTCGACTTCAACATAAACTGAAAACGCTTCTAATCTTAATCCACCATTCCAAGGATAGAGTTGCAGGGGTGGGAGGCTGGGACCATACTCTCAGGGGACATTGAGGTCAACTGGCATAACTAGCCTATTGCTAAGAGAGTCTTCTCCACCCCATACTGACAAGTGGTGTCTGGGGTCTTAAAAGCTAGCAAGCTGCCATCTGAGGTACACCAAATGGTCCCAACTCAGCTGGAACAGATGATCACCAAGAACAACATGAGGAAAAAAGAGCTTAAGAGACAGAAAGACCCACGTGAACGAGTGACTGTATCAACATGTGACTAGAAGAACTAGATGGTGCCCAGCCACCACCAAAGACAGCCATGATGGGGCAACACAATATCAAGTCCCATTGCCGACATGAGAAAAAGAGGTGTGAACCTCAAGAACTCTACAAAAAGACTGTAACCGATGGTCTGGCGGCCTGGGGGTTCCCCTGGGAGCATGGCCACTAGACCTGCTGCTGCCCCTGACCAGAAAACAATCTTGAGGTCAACTCTTCAGACAGGAATGTACTGGACATGGGGACACAATGTGACCATAAGTTGTGTGTATTTTCTGGTTCTATGTAGCTATAGGACGCTGTCCTACTGGCCTCTTACTAGGAGGGAGAGAAGAGGGTGGTGAGGAGGGGACAGGAGATTCTAAGAAGATACGACATATATAGAAAGAAAAGGAGTGTGCTGTCACCAGGCAAGGAGAGCAGAAGGAGCTGCAGATAGGCAGGCATGCCAATTTAATTTGGATTGTATATCTTCACTCAATCACAATGAAATATTTTATGTGCATATATATATATATATACACATATATATATAAATTCTTAACTCTGCTCTAAATATGAAAAGGAAACCCTGGTGATGTAGTGGTTAAGTGCTAAAAGTTATTAGCCAGTAGGTTTGCAGTTGAAATCTACCAGGCACTCCTTGGAAACTGTGGGGCAGTTATATTCTGTCTACCGGGTAGCTATGAGTCAGAATCGACTTGATGACAGTGGGTTTCATTTTTTTGGTTAATTATGGAAAATCATCAGACCAATCCAAATTAAGAGGCTTTCTACAAAATAGCTGACCACTGATCTCAAAAAGAGTCAAAGTTCTCAAAAACAAGGATAGTCTGAGAAACACAGATTGGAGGAGCCTAAGGAGACATGTGGCCAGGTATCTGTCAGTTTGTCTTACTCTGGGGGCTTATGTGTTGCTGTCATACTAGAGGCTATGTGGCTAGTGTGCAAACTCCATCAGGATCACTCAGGGAAGACTGGTTTCAGTTAAGCTTCCCTAACACACACTAGGAACAAGGACCCAGTGGTCTATTTCTGAAAAGAATTAGCTTGTGAAAATCTTATGAACAGCAGCAGACACTTGTTTGATATAGTGCCAGAAAATGACTCTCTTAGTGTGTAAGGCATTCCAAATACCAGGAATACCAATTAAGTTCATGAACTCATCCTAGAAATAGTGCTACTATGTGCCTCATTGCTGAATATCACTACCATCACCCTCAGAGTACTCCCCTTGGGAAGATATGCACTGATGGCAGCGCAGAGCCCACCCTTCAGAACAATTTTGGAACTCTTTTTCTGGAACAGCCATCAGAACTGTCATTATCTTTATTAACCTGGATGTTTTGAATGTCATCAATATGTCTTGCTTTCAATATTTCCTTTATCTCTGGGTAAAGGAAAATGTCATTAGCAGCCAGATCAGGTGAGTAGGGAGGGTGTTCCAATACAGTTATTTGTTTGTTGGCTGAAAACTCCCTCACAGACAACTATACAATTAAGTTCACAAACTTGCTACTGTGCACAACGACCATTCCAGAAACAGTTCCAAAACTGCTCTGAAAGTGGACTAGACACTGGTATAGGTGCATAGCTTTCCAAGGGGAGTACTTTGAAGGCAATCATAGGGATATTCAGCAATGAGCTATGTAGCACTTAGAACAATTAAGTGTATGGAATTAATTGTCAGATCTCTTATGACTGGGGAAGAGGTGCTTCCTCAAGGTAGCATTGACCTTAATGGCATGTATGGAGTAATACTTTTGTTACCTTGGCATGGCACCACTCAAAAAGAGAAGAAAATAGTAGCAAATATCCAGTAATAATTGGAACATGAAATATATGTAGCACAAATCTAGAAAAACTGGAAATCCTCAAAAATGGAATAAAACACCAATATGGTAGCCATTAATGAGCTGAAATGGATTGGTACTGGCCATTCTGAATCAGATAAGCATATGGTCTACTATGCTTTAAGAGGAATGGCACTCCATTCATTGTTTGCCAAAAAGAACATTTCAAGATCTATAAGTACAATGATGTCAGTGATAATATCCATATACCCACAAGGAAGACAAGTTAATATGAACATTATTTGAAATTACACAGCAACTACTAAGAGCAAAGATGAATAAATTGAAGATTTTTACCAATTTATGTAGTCTGAATTCATCAAACACACAGTCAGGATGCACTGATAATTACTGGCAATGAATGCAAAAGTTGGAAACAAAGAAGAATTGGTAGTTGGAAAATAGGGCTTGGTAATAGAAACAATGCCAGAGTTCCCATGATAGACTTTTGTAATATGAATGACTTCTTCACTGCAAATACTTTTTTTCACCAACATAAATGATAACTATACATATGGGCCTTAAATGTTTGGTGGAAACTAGAACTTTCAAGTGCTGAATATCTGGCTTTGATATCTGATGGCTGATGAGATTTCTAAGGAAGTTCTTAAGTGGGCAGAGTCAAGATGGCGGACTAAGCCCACGTCTCGTTCTATCCCTCTGGAAACCAAGACCTGAATTGACAATCAAACAGAGCCTTCTGATCACCTAATCAGCCTCAGGACACGGCACAGAGCTGTTAATCGGGACTTCATACCACTCAGCGAAAAACTTCGTCTCTTTTGCTTACTCCTGCTCCTGGCTAGCCCCGGCTCTCACAGACGGAAGGTAAACGCACCAGTTTGATATTTTTTTCCCTCTGTCTTGGCTGGCGGGCGGAGCTGGGTCTTCCCTGGCGGCTGGACTCAGATGCGCTGCTGGGGGAATAGGCAGGCGAAATTCCCATATTCTGAGAGCCAGGCTCGGGACTCTGTTAATCTAGCCACTTTGAGCCTTTTGTTTTGTAGCTGCCTCAGCGGGGTTTGTGCGGAGCTCCGCGGTCAGGGTGCGGGACGCCATGTTGGCACTGAGATTTTAGCAGGACCTCGTTCTTAGCCTGGGAGCCAGCGCCTGCAAATGGGACAGCCCTTCTCTGACAGAAAAGTAGTGATTCTGCACAGTGCTGCCTACGTTGGGGGCCCTGCAACAGAAGCAGAGGAATCACTACCTCTCGGCACCCTTCTGTCTGCTGCCTGCGTGGAGGATGCCATCTTGAATACGGTGGCCGCAGCTGGACCTAATTCTTAGCTTAGGAGCCAGAGCCTGCCCACAGGAGAGCGCTTTCCTATCACAAAACCAGTACTGGATGCAGTGTTAGCTAAGGCTAGGCCCTGTCAGCAGAGGCCAACAGGGCAGTAGCATTGCTGTATTCTGAACTAGTTTGTTATCATCTGGGGTTGGATATAGTGGCGCTTATTTTGTCAGATGAGAAGAGGGACCTCTACACCTGAAAACCTAACTGACTTGTGAACTGGTCAAATACCTTTTGCTTTACATTTGAAGACAGCCTAGAGAAACATTTACAATCCATCCTCACAGTACCTCTTCCAGCCTCTATATACTCACATGGGACCCCAAAAGCAGCAGACAATTGTGGCATACAAGCAATCACTCATGGCTTCAGAAGGCTCCCAAACAAAGCAACCAAGGAGTTTTTCAGATGAAGAAACTTTTATGAAAGCATCAGGAAGTGAATACAAATTGATTATATACAGAGCCCTTCTAGACCTTATACAAAATGCAGCAGAACAAAATGAAAAATTAAGCAAGTTGTTCGATCTGATGGAACACCAGTACTCTGAAATCCAACAGATCAAGAAGAAAATCAAAGACATAGAAACTTCCATGCAAAGCCAAGAAAACAGAATGGAACAAATGGAAAAAAGAATTTCTGACTTGGAAGACAGAGCTACTGATGCCAGCGTCTATGAGAAATCAGAAAAAAGAAACAAGAAAAATGAAGAAACATTAAGAAGCATGTGGGACTCTATTAAGAGGAACAACCTTCAATTAATTGGAGTCCCTGAACAGGGTGAGACATCTGAGAACACAGAGGGTATTGTTTCTGAGCTGCTGAAAGAAAACTTCCCAGAAATCATGAAGGAAGAGAATATAGACATCTCAGATGCATATCGTACGCCACCCAATATAGATCTCAAAAGAAAGACTCCAAGACATATTATAATCAAGCTTAACAAAATGAAACATAAGCAGCAACTCTTAAGGGCAGCAAGACTAAAGGCAAAGCTAACATTCAGAGGGAAACCCTGTAGGCTCTTGTCAGATTTCTCAGCAGAAACCATGCTGGCACAGAGACAGTGGCATGACACATTCAAAGTCTTGAAGGACAAGAACTTCCAACCAAGAATTATATATCCTGCAAAACTATCTTTCAAATACGAAAATGAAATTAAGACATTCCCAGATAAACAGAAACTTACAGACTTTGTAAAAACCAAACCCAAACTACAAGAACTACTGAAAGAAGTTCTTGGCTTTGGCTTAGAAGAATGAAACCACTAACTTTATATTTTAGAACGACACACTACTCAATACTCATTTAGGGAAGGCTCCAAAGTAAATCATAGCTTTGATATGGAAAGAAGCAATCCAGTGATCATCATGAAAACTATGGTGTCATCATAATAAAAAGAGGGATATACTACAGTCGTTATAGTCCTTCCAGATGGAGAGGAAGATGACAAGACTGGTAGTAATTAAAATTGGGCTTATAAATAGTTTATTAAGGGCGTTCATAGGGGCAGCTGTAAAGCACAACAAAGATGTATCATACCATTTCAAGAAACCTAACACACGAGTCTCAACAACTATAAAACCAGCTGTGAAAAAGGTGAAAAATCAACTCACAAAAAAGAATGTCCCAGAACAGACTAATAAGAACAACAGAGAAAACATCAACGTAAAAATAAACATACCACAATGGCAGCAGTGAACACATACCTATCAATAATTACACTGAATCTGAATGGACTGAATGCTCCAGTAAAGAGACACCGAGTGTCATCTTGGATCAAAAGACATGACCCATCCATATGTTGTCTACAAGAAACTCACTTGAGACCTAAAGACAGGAACAAACTGAAAATTAAGGAATGGAAGAATATATCTCAAGCTAACAATGAACAAAAAAGAGCAGGGGTGGCAATTCTAATCTCAGACAAAATCAATTTTAATGTCAAATCCACCATCGTGGACAAAGATGTACTATTTATTGCTGAAAGGTTCAGTACACAAGCAAGACTTAACTATATTAAATATTTATGCACCTAATGCCGGCACACCTAAATATGTCGAAGAAACACTGACTACACTCAAAAGAGAGTTAGATGACTCCACAATAATAGTGGGAGACTTTAACACTCCACTCTCATCACTAGACAGATCATCTAGAAAAAAGCTCAGTAAAGTTCTTAAAGAGTTTTCTTAGTTCAAACACATATACATCACCAAATGAGCAACACCTGCCCCAAAATATGAAAAGGTAGGCAGGGACAGGAAAATTGGATGAATGGACACTGAGAACCCAGGGTGGAAAGAGAAAGAGGTACAGTGTTAACATATTGCAGGGATTGTGACTAATGTCCTAAAACAATTTATATATAAGCTTTTTGAATGAAAAACTGATTTGTGTTGTGAACTTTCACCTAAAATGCAGTAATTTTTTTTTTTTTTAAGTGCTGTGCAAGATGAATACAGAACTTACAGATGTGGAAAATTCTGTTGTACAAACTAAGGACATACATCCTAGAATGTTTATTAAGGACATGGCTATACAATCTACCATTGAAGAGATTAAGTCTGTGATTGATGTGTGTAACTACTATAGCAGATAATGTATTCAGCCTAGGCTGAATGGGATGGAGGGAAAAAAAGTTACTAAAGAATGCTGCCTGCCTTTTGGAATTCCACAGGAAAGAAATAGGTACTAGGAGCTACATCTGCTGTCCTCCAAGAAAAGAAAAGGGGAAAAAAAATCACTGGAGCAGCTAGATCAGCAGAACTGTTGGAAGGAGCACAAGGGAGCAAGGCTTTCTTGGTTTCACAGGGTGGCGAAAGGATCTACTGGATCTCAAATGGTCGGGCCACAGACTCCTAGGTTTCAAAGAGTCAGATCTTTGCCAGCACAGTTCTGGAGTGTAGGGCTGTTATCAAGGTGTGCCATGTGGGTAGGAATCCCATGCCCAAGGAACAAAAGAAGGGGCCCGCCAGAGCCAAAGGTAAGTTTGCTGCACAGACCAGGAGAAAGTGGTTACTTGAAGCCGTGGAAACTGAGTTGCCATTATTCCAGTGGACCTAGAGCAAGCTGAAGCACAGGACTAAGGGGACTTCACCCAGGATCTAGAGAGTATGGCCAACACCTAGAGTCTAGAGGGCAGAGTCACTGCCCAGATATCTCAGAGATTATTATTATCAAGTCTTGAGAGCTAATGTAAATTTTTCTCCTGGGTTTTAGACTTGCTGGTTGCCTATTATCCCTTCTTTCTCTCCAATTTCTCTCATTTGTAATGTAAACATCTGCCTCATGTCTGTTCTAACCTTGTACTTTACCCAAACAAACCTACTGCGGTGAAGTCAATGCCAACTCACAGTGACCCTACAGGACAGAGTAGAACTGCTCCACAGAGTTTCCAAGGAGTGCCTGGGGGATGTGAACTCCCAGCCTTTTGGGTAGCAGCCATAGCACTTAACCACTATACTATCAGGGTCATAAACTGCATTCTAGATTTCACAGGTTCTCAGACGAAGAGGAATTTCGTCCTGTGATGCAATGTGTCTGAAGTCTTACCTATATGGGATTTAGATGATTCAGAATATGAGATCAAAGACTTTTGGATGATGTGATAGGGTGTGTTTTGTATGTGGCAAGGGCATGAATTTTGGGGTGTCAAAGTGCAGAATGTTATGAGTTGAATTGTGTTTCCCAAAAATATGTGTTGTGAATCCTAACCTCTACACTTGGGGTTATAATTCCATTTAGGAATGGGTTGTTTTTTATGTTAATGATGTACATTTGGCATAAAGTGTATCTTAATCTTTTGAAATACAGGCAGTCCCTGGGTTATAAACTTTTGATTTATGTACAAATTTTAGTTATGAACCAAGCCCAGTAAAGTCTATTATACTAAAATTTGAGGTAAACACAATGGTTCCGAATAACAGATGGGCACTACGCTGCAGAGTATCTCAAAACAGTACTATTACTTTATTATTAGAGATATTTTAGTGTATCTGGAAGGGTTTCTTTAATGTTTTTTATGCATAGAACAGTACATTATATACTGTACGAGGTCTGACAAGTAAGTACCGCCAACTTTATTGTTCTGAGTGCTACATACCTCATTGCTGAACATCACTGCAGTCCCTTTGAAGTCCTCCCCTTGGGAAGCTATGCACCAACACCAGTGCCTAGTCCACCCTTTATAGCAATTTTGGAACTCTTTCTGGAATGGCCATTGTGCACGATGACATGGTGACAAGTATGCAAACTTAATTGTATAGTTGTCTGTGAGGGAGTTTTCAGTCAGTCAACAAATAACTGTATTGGAACACTCTCTCTTACTCATCTGATCTGGCCCCCGTTACTTTTTTCTTTACACGAAGATAAAGGGAATACTGAAACGAAGATATTTTGATGACATTCAGGACATCAAGCATGATATGATGACAGTTCTGATAACGATTCAAGAAAAAGAATTCCAAAATTGCTTTGAAGGGCAGACTAGGTAATGGCATCAGTGAATAGCTTCTCAAGGAGAGGACTTCAAAGGTGCCTGTAGTTACAGGCAGCAATGAGGCACGTAGCACTTTTTCTAGGATGAGTTCGCGAACTGAATTGTCAGACTTTGTATACTAAGACAAACATTTGACTCATTGACATTAGATACACACTGTTTCAATTGATGTACAACTAACTGTTCCAACTGATGTACAAATTCAATGGGAAGACATTTTTAGGAAATGGAATCATTCTCATTCCAGGGACTGGCTACATACAAGAGATTGAACTAATGAGCAGAAGCAGAGATGAAAAGAGATGCCAAGGCACATGAAGATCTCCCAGGACAAGAAGCTCAAAGAGACAGAGACTTCCTTCCAGAGCTGGCAGGGGGAGAAAGGCTTCCTCTACAGACACCACACTGAATTCAGCCTTCTAGTCTTCCTAAACTCTGGAAGAATAAATTTCTGTTTGTTAAAGCCATGCACTTGTGGTATTTATGTCATAGCATCGCTAGGTAACTAAGGTGGGCTCTATATCTCACATCCATTGTTCACTGCGCCCCGGGACTAGCAACCTAGCTTGGCTTGCTGCGCTGCCTTTGACCTTGCTGCTGCTTCCAGGACATCATTCTTGCATTTGTCTTTCAGCTTCTCATAACTTCACCACAGGGATGAGGGGTTCTACTCCATGTTCTCACTTAAGACTTAGCAAGGGCCCTCATTTTATCTTGTTCTACCCTTAAGACCAACATGAAAGATGGAGTGGAGGTGTTGATGATGAGACTGGCAACAACCGCCCATGTTAGATTACAGGAAAGAGGGATCGGATGCATAACAGATAGCCAGGAAGCTGTTAGATGTAATTAGAAGCTAGACTTAGAGGGGAAGGATAATCCAAGAGATTGCTTTTAAAGGGAGACAGTAATAGTATGTAATTACAGAGACACAAACGTTATGGCTTACAAAGTACCTAATTCATTTCTTTCAAACTTCAATTAGGTGATTACATAAACACTTTTGCCAGACGGAGAAACAGTAGTCGAGATGAAAAATGTTTTTTTTGCTTATCTGTTTGTTTTGGCAGGGGAGGCAGGGAGAGGGTTCCACCACATTCTTTGACCTGAACAGTTGACATTCCTTTTCATTTTTATGTGAAGGATTTTACAAAAGCAGTTTTAGGACAAGTCAGCTAGTTCATTTCTGCCACGTTGAATTTTCTAAGCCATCTCCATATAAAGCCTGGATTCTTTATTGCTGAAAGATGTGTTTTATAGCAATCAAACTCAGAAAAAAGGCCATTAAAATCAGCCATTAAAAATTCTCTGGACTCATGGCATTGTCATGGGTTGGACTCAACTTGACAACTAGTGGTTTTTTTTTTTTGTTTGTTTGTTTTTTGGTGGCTAACAAACCCTGATCACAGAACTTAAAATGTGTATTTTAAAATGCTAACAATTAAGTGGAAACCTGGTTGCATAGTGGTTAGGAGCTATGGCTGCTAACCAAAAGGTCAGAAGTTCGAATTCACCCGGTGCTGCTTGGAAACTCTGTGGGGCAGTTCTACTCTGTTTACAAGACAGAGGGTTGCTATGAGTTGGAAATTGACTAAATAGCAATGGATGGGTTTCTTAACAATTAAGTACTGATTCTGAACAACCAATATTCCTGTGAAACATTCTCAAGTCACAACCATCTTTGCCTATTTAATGTTACCTGAAAAAATATACTTGGAATTGATCACTCCCCCACTGGTATCGCTTTGATGAAGAATATTGAAAATATTTGTCACCACAGGCTACTACTAAGCAGTTATCTGCTCAACCTAGACAGCAGCTTACCTTTAGCTAGTAACCAGGGGGAATAAAATGTATCTCAAGTGTGATATAACAAACAGTATGGGTTTTGTATTCATACACACCTAGTTTGAATCCTGAATTCACTATTTACTCCTTTATAAATGGTGATTTAACTTCTTTGTGCTTTAGTGTCTTCATCTATAAAAATGAGAATGATCGTATCCCCCTTACAGTGTTTTTAGTGGGTTAAATAATTTATCTGACACATCTGGCATTTAGTGTTTTTGTATTGTTGGTGCTGGTGTTTTTAGACACATTTCCTGAAGAATGTTCTCTCTTTGATCAATCCTTCTCATCCCATCTCAAAAAACAAACAACAACAACAAAAACCCATGAATCTAGAGTCATAGCTGGAGTCCCTGAGTGGTACAAAGAGTTAAGCAACTGGTTTGCAATTTGAACCCATCTAAAGATGTCTTAAAAGAAAGTCCTAAAGATCTGCTTCCAGAAGGTCACAGCCTTAAAATTCCTATGGAATATAGTTCTACCCTGCAACATGTGAGGTCACCAGGAATTGAAATCAAATTGACAGCACCTGGTTTGGGGTTTCTGTGTTTTTAAATTTTGGCTATGTCACAGGTGTCTGATTATGCATAATGCTACCGTGGGCTGGGGCTGACAGGCTAGCAACTAATGACAAGGGCTAAGAACTTACGCCAGGATTCTTACGTGATTGTGCTTCATTTTCTCACCTATCAAATTGTTGTTGCTGTTGCTGTGTGCTATCAATTTTGGTCTATAACAGAGAGTTGTTAATTGTAATGACCACCTAAGACTGTGTGAAAATTACGGGGCTGCGTACTCACCTAGTATTATAAGCACTGATTCTTACTGGTACATGTGAAAATTAAGGGAGATGTGTACTTACCTAGTATTATAAGCACTTATTATTACTGGCACACGGACTGTCATTATTGAAAATGAGAGTTGTGACTAAGTTGTAGTATGAGAAACAGTAATTTCTAAGCAACTGAGTTAAATCTCCTTAAAATGCAAGAGGATTATGGGGAGCCTGAAATAAGGAGGAAAAATTTAGAAGTCTAATACATTGTTTTCTTATTCTGTACTTATGGTCATAAAGGTTTTCTGAACCACTTGCTTTCCAACTCAATTACCTTTAAAAACAAAGTCAACATTGTATTTAATTCCTATAGATTTTATTTGCTCCCAGACATTTCAGTGTGTGCTAAAAAGAGCAGGTGATACCAAGGCCAAATGCATATTCCTGGTATAAACAGTAGGAAGTCTATGAAGTGTTTGTCATAGGAAGAATAGGAATGAAACACGCTTGAATAACTGAAAGTACACTATGTTCTCCAACCCCATAAAACACCTGTGTAGACCTAGGACATGTGTTTTAGAAATTGTACTTGAACAAAATTACTATGTAGATGTGAGACATAATAAAGTACACAACTGTGTCAAATAAATAAAGAAAAGGAAAGGAAAGGAAAGGAAAGTTTGCTGGTAATATGAACCCAATTTTGTAGACGGCTTCTTCAAGTCTTTTTTTAATGGGAACACGTTTTCACCTTACAGTGTATGCTGACACTGCTTCTAAATCTATCAAAGTACAATAAACTAAACATTGCGGAAGTATTTTATCAATAGAAATACCAAATTTAAAGAGATCACAAAGAAACAGAACTGCATTATTAATGTTTGATACTTTCTATTCCTTTAACAGTTTATGTGCTGTTAGAGTTACAATTTAACTGAAAGCACATTTTAACTAACTGAAAGACTTCTAACAAGGTATTTCTAAATAGAGGTCTTACTTGAGCTTATGTTTAACAATTAGTTTAGAGATAATTGGCAACATCTATTTGTAATATAATAATTTATATAGTAAAGTAATGAAAGGCATTTTGTTCTCACCGTGGTGCAGTGGTTAAGCTCTGGGCTACTACTAACTGAAAGGCTGGTGGGTTGAATTCATCCAGAACCTCCATGTAGAGTGATCTAGTGATTTCCCCCTGTAAAGATTACAGCCTAGGAAACCCCATGGGAAAGTTTTACTAAGCTACATGGGGTCTCTTTGAGTTGAAATCAGCTCAATGGCACTTAAAAACAACAATAAATTTGGTAAAGCAATCAAATTTAATGTGTAATAGCATTAATTTGCTGAATATCCCCCACTCACAGGTAACTTGTAAGAAAATATCCATACAAAATCATGCCAAAAATTACAAACTCTCAGTTAATAGGGTCCAAATTACTGTGGTAGTTTTTGTACAAGTCTAATAAAATGGTCTGAACAAAACCTTCTCTGATTGGGAAATGCTTGTAACTTCTTTCTCTCCAGGAAATTCACCACGTACATAAGAATTTTAGAAGAATATTTTAAGAAAACTGAAGGACCAATCAGACACTCACTACCAGTTTCTGTTTTCTAAGTATAGAGTCGGTAAGATTTTGAATTGACTCAACAGTACTGTTTTTTTTTTTTTTAATAGTGTGGGTAGATAAGCCTGCCCTAAGGCTTAATTCAAGAAGCCCTGAAGGTGTGATAGTTAAATGCTCAGCTGTTAACCAAAAAAGTCAGCAGTCTGAACCAACCAAATGCTCTGTGGCAATCTGTTCCCTTCAAGAAATCCTGTGGGGCTGGGTTTCATAGCGTCACTAGGAGTCAGAATCGACTTGGTGGCACACGACAAAAACAACATGCTTTAACTTGAGATGTAGGTTGCTGAGCTAGGTAGGATGGAAGATATATGTAGGCCAGGGTAGAAGGAAGAAAAATTCAGCGTGTGGTTGAAGCAGAGCCAGATTCCACCCAGGAAGAAAAAGTCCAATTTGAATGCAGTTGTGAGGTCAGAAATGAAACAATAAGTAAATGAGGCAGGAGCCCCAAAGGATCACAAGTAGAAAGAAATGCGTTTATGTATGTATATAATCTGTAAATGTATACGTATAAAATATATATGTAATTTGACAGTTGGTTTAGGACAAATGCAATGAACGCTGTGAAAGAACTCAGCATTTTTCTTTCTTTGTGCCTAACATATGGATAGTGTAACCAGTTCAAGGAGTTAAGGCAGACTCGACAAAAGTGTGTTTTTGAGGAGAAGCCTGTAGTTTGGCGAGGCTCCAGGAGCCCAGCACTCACCTCTGGTACACTGGAAACTTGGTTAAGGGCAGAAAGACTAGTTCCAGATGCTCTAGCAGAAGGGTTGGTGCTGGTCTGAATTCAAGGATACCACCTGCCTTAGCCGTGTTATCTTGGGTTTGGGGTACAGCTGAGCCCGTATGTCAAAGACCATTGGTATTCACAGCCTAGCAGGGCAAGAAAGGCAGGTCGTCTATTTTACAATGAGCTTTCCCAGGCAGACCAAGGTGCCTGGCATCCTCTGACCACCCATAGCACCCATTAATGGGCATGGTCTCTAGGCATCTACAGCCAGGTTTCTGTGGTTGCTAGTTCTTTTTCTAAGTACAAGCCCTGCCTCCTCAACCTGATGCTGGCCCCTTTATGCATCAACAGGGCTATTTCAGAAAAATCAGCCACTGAAAACCCTATGGAGCGCAGTTTCACTTGACATGGAAGAAGTACGATAGCTGTTGATTATTGGTGGTGGAACAATAGCCAAGGCTGACGAGTGATGTCACTGAGTCTCCTATAGGAAGTTTCCTGATGGGTGAGATGGGAAGGGTAAGTCCCTTCACTTTGGAGACATCAGTGGATCTCCCAGAAACACTGAGGTCCTATGCTGGGACCACTCTCAGACGTTGCCCTTTGCATATTTTTGTTTCTGTTTATATCCTTCTCCGCTACCGAAGTTGTTACTGCAGGTATGCTGTTTCCATGCATTCTCTATGTCTGTTCCACTGAATTATGGAGAGAGTGCTATGGGAGAACAGATGGTGTTAGGGTTGTACTTTCAGTTGAAGTCCAAAAAAGTTCTCCCACTTACAAATATAATTTATATATAATGTACATCATATAAGACAAATATGATTGATTGAGAAGAAAAAGATTGATGTTTTTTACACATCTATTTTATGTTGGGCATGACGCCAAGTAATTCAGACTTCATCCCACTTAATCATCCCAGCAGCCTTGAAGCGTAGATTTTATTACTGGGCCACTACAGGTAAGAAATGAAGACTGGTAGGTTAACTGATCCGTGTAAGAGTTCACACAGCAGGAGCTGTGAGACTGTGATCTGCCGACAGGACTCAGTGACTACACAGCCTAAGGCATTCTCACTTTACCACTCTGCTTAAAAACTGAAATAACACAGGATTTGGATCAATAAGCGTCAGAAGAGCTCTCCCAGATATTTACACTATCATTGTTGTTAGCTGCTGCTGAGTTGATTCTGACTCATCGCAATCCTGTGTGCAAGAGAACAAAACACTGCTTGGTCCTGCGCCATTCTCACCATTGTTGCTATGCTTGAGCCCATGTTCGCTGCTGTGTCTGTCCATCTCACCGAGGGGCTGCCTCTTTTCCTGACCCTCTACTTGACACAAGAATGATGTTCTTCTCTGAGGACTGATCCCTTCTAATAATATGTCCTAAGTATGTGGGACCCTGTTTCATCATTCTGGCTTCTAAGGGGCATTCTAGCAGGTTATAGTAGGAAGTCCAACAGTGAGGTCCGTGAACTTAATTGTTCTAAACACGACATACCTCATTGCTGAATATCACTACGGTCACCTTTGAAGTACTCCCTTTGGGAAGCTATGCACTGATGCCAGTACTTTGAAGGTGAACTGTAGTGATACTCAGCATAGCACCTTTTCTAGGATGAGAGATCTCGTATATCATGTTAACGTGGAAAACCAGAGAGGAGAAAGCAATTAGCAAAGTGGAATCATGCTCTGTTTTATAAATAAGCTAATTGAATTTATTTAGGAAGAGGCAGCAGAGCTGTTCTGCTTCCACATTCCAGCTGTGTGATTTTACACTCATCATTTAAATTCTTAGGAGCTGCAGTTTTTATTTTTTTTTATTGTGATTATGTGCAAGTATCTAACCCAAATTAAATCTGCATGCCCACCTTTCTGCAGCTCCTTCTGCCCTCCTTGTCTGGTGACAGCACTCTCCTCCTTTCACTCTGTTACATCCTCTCGACAATTTCCTGTCCCCTCATCTCCATCTTCTCTCCTCCCCTCTAGTAAGAGACCAGTAGGATTGCATCCTACAGATACATAGAACCGGAAAGTACATACACCATATGGTCACACTGCGTCCCCGAATCCAGTCCATTCCTGTCTGAAGAGTTGACCTCAGTAAGGTTTTCTGGTCAAGGGCAGCAGCAGGTCTAGGGGTCATGCTCCCAGGGGAACCCCAGGACCATCAATTGTGGTCTCTTACTGGAGTTCTTGAGGTGCATCCCTCTTTTCCTCATGTTGCCACTGGGACTTGACATTGTGTGCTCCATCCCTGGTGTCTTTGGTGGTGGCCAGGTACCATTTGGTTCTTCGGGTCACATGCTGATACAGTCACCCATTCACATGGATCCTTCTGTCTCCTGGACTCTTTTTCCCTTGTGTCTTTGTTGTTCTTTGTGGTCATCTGTTCTGGCTGAGTTGGGACCATTTGATGTACCTCAGATGGCAGCTTCCTAGCTTTTAAGACCCCAGGTGACACTCATCACTATGGAGTGCAGAAGACTAGTTATGCCAATTGGCCTCAACATCCCAAGAGCAGGGTCTTCAGACCCCCACCCCTGCTATTGTTTCCTTGTAATATTGGGTTAAGATTAGGAGAGTTTTCAGTTTATGCTGAAGTCCAGTGAAGCTGATCTTCTTTCTACTGTGTGCTGTCACTGTTTTCACCCAAACAAATTTCTATGGAAACCCTGGTGGCGTAGTGGGTTAAGGGCTATGTCTGCTGATCAAAAGGTCGGTAGCTCACATCCACCAGGCACTCCTTGGAAGCTCTATGAAGCAGTTTCTACTGTGACCTCTAGGGTCACTATGAGTCAGACCTGACTTGTTGGCAGTGGGTTGGTATCTCTATGACTAGCCCTCTCCCTCCCTCCCTCCCCTGGCAGCTGTTAGAGTTTTTTTTCTTCTGTACATAAGTCTGTTTTTAATTCCTTACAATAGGGGTCTTCTACAATATTTGTCCTTTTGCCGTTGACTGATTTCACTCAGCATCGTGTCCTCCAATTGAAATCAGGTTATGAGATGCTTCCTAAAATCACCATTGTTCTCTATCATTGCACAGTGTTCCACTGAATACATGTATCATAGTTTGTTTGTCCATTCATCGGTTGTTGGGTATCTGGGTTGATCCTGTCTTTGTGCTACTGTGAACTGTGCTGCAATAAACATTTGTGTGCATGTATCTGTGTGACTGCCCTCAATTTTGTAGGATTTATTCTGAGCAGTGGGATTACTGGATCAAACGGTATATCTATTTCCAGCTTTTTAAGGAAGCACCAGATTGCCTTCCAAAGAGGTTGTACAGGGTTTTTATTTTTGTCAAACAGGATCCAACTGCTTGTCAGGCCTACTTTGACAATTTATTGCATGGATTAGCTGAGATAATATATGTGCGATCAATATAGAAACTGTAGAGACAGTCAAATGAAAGCATCTTTACTGATTCTGCTAAGTACCAGATGTTAAAGAATAAAACATTTTGCATTTCAAACATGAGTTAAAATTGTACAGCAGGGAGTCCAGTTCACCCTAGATTTTAATAAGGAATTACTTGTAATCAAAGCTTAACATACAATTTAAGCAAATAAAAACTAGGCTGTTATACAATTTATGCTATATATGATTTTAAGGGTCCCCAAACGCATTGCCATTGAGTTGCTTCTGACTCACAGTGACCTCAGAGGACACAGCAGACCTGCCCAAAGGGCTCATGAGGAGCTACTGGTGGATCCAAACTGCCAACCTATTGGTTGACAGCCGAGCTCTTAACCACTGCATCACTAGAAATCCTTAAATGTCCCCGGTGGCACAAATAGTTTGTCTCTGACTACTAACCTAACAGCTGGCAGTTTGAACCCACCCAGTGGTACCCCAGAGGAAAGGCTTGGCAATCTGCTTCTGTAAAGAATACAGTGAGGAAAACTCTAGGAACAGTTCTACTCTGTAACACACGGCGTCTCCATGAACTGTAATGGACTTGATTACAATGAGTTTTATTTGTTCATAAAATTTTAAATTATTTTCTACACATAATGGAAATTATAAGACAGACAGGTCAATACTAAATTAAGAAATCTGATTTTTTAGCATAAATCTGTTTTTATTTCCGTTATTTTTATATTGCAAATTTTATGCAATTGTCTAATATTCAGAAGTGCTAGAGACACATCCTTTTTTAAAAATGTTCTTTTCAACTTCTCTCTCTAGAAATCAGAAAAAAGAAATTGTTTATATTCACAGCTCACTCTTATGAGCGTCAATAGCAGTTAGGTGTATTTATGGAAACAAGACAGGATGAAGATTTTTCTGTAGCTCATCAGAAGTTCCATCTTACATTACACAATCCAGCTTAAACATTAGTGTCTTGTTTAATGACAATCTTCTTCATTTTAAATCCTTTGCTGGTAAGTATTTGCAAGCCCCTGAAATCTGAAAGCCTATGTGTCACAGCCCTGGTGAACAATGGTATTTCTGGACTTGGAGGCAGTTGGTTTCCCATATCATGCAGGAAATGGTCTGCAAAAACATTGAAAAACTGCAAAATGTTTCAAAGCTTGAGCTACAACCCAAAATAAAAGTGTATGAGTATGTGTGTGTGTGTGTGTGTGTGTGCAGTACAAAACTAAAAACAAGCTGTTGGGTACAGGCATGATTCTTTTAACCCCTAATGACTAAGTCACATTTTTAGGTTTTTGACACTCTCTTAAGGTTGAGTCTCTGGGTGCTGTAAATGGTGAATGTGCTAGGCTGCAAACCGAAAGGTTGCAGGTTTGAGTTCAACCAGAGACAACTCAGAAAGAAAAAATGTGACTAAGGTCACAGCTTTAAAACCCTGGGGAACAGTTCTCCTCTGATACACATGGAGTTGCTGTGAGCTGGAAATGACTCCACAACAACTGGTTTTGGTTTCAATTAGGGCAAATTAACACTCAGCATAGATTATTTGACCTGTAAGGGGGAGGACTTAGAGATATTTTTAGTTGAACCAGTCTTCTTATTGCAGAAAAATGTCATGTGTTCCTGGATCCATTCCTTTAGTGAGCAACCTTTATGTGCTATGAACTGTTTAGGTACACACATCACAAGGCCCTAAGACAGTCTGTGCCCTCCAAGAGCTGACACGTAAGTAACCCTGAACAATTTGACTGTCCTTTGCACCAATATTGAAACCCATACATTCTAGCTCATTTACCTTCACCTGCTGATTTGGTACCTCCAAACGTGGGACTTTCCAGGACCATCTTATAGCTTTTGTACTGCTCCCACGGAACTTCTGCTCCCTCATTCATTAACTCCCCAATTCCATAAGCAACTACATCTAGATATAAAGACCATTTGGTCTGGATGTAAAGATGGGTTGCCCAGCCTGGACTGCCCTTCTCGATGCCTCATCCAGACCCCAGCACACTCTAGCATGGGGCACAGTAGTTTACTGTAGCCCTGTGTCACCTTACTCTGTCGTCTCTTGGTCTTCTTCATTTCCCTTCCCAGGCTTTTGATCTCTTCAGCTTCTTGAAAGCCAGATTGATGTTCTTGCATATGGAGAGTATTCTTGGTCAAAATTAAAATCCCATAACGTGCTCTCAGCAAAATGATTTGCTAAGTAAAGCTGGCTTCAATTTGAAACAAACCCTCTCAGCAGGCAAAAAGACAAAACAAAAATCCCACAAACCACTCTGGTCATATTGTAATTCTTATTTGTAAAAAGTAAACATACTTTCATATGTGCATTAAATGGAAACTCCCTTCTCATGTAAGAAGGACTGTATTAGGGTCACTGCAATTTTTATTATTGAGCTACACATGGTTATAAAAATTCACATAAACACTTCTGTTCCCCTGAAAGTCTGCTTTTCCAGTAGGAACCAGCATGATTTTCTTAGGGATTAACACTTCAGCCCGTGGCACTGAGAGAACATTGTTGAAATATTTGTGAGGTGCCTACTGTCTACAAGGTGTTGTGTGCGGGGCTTTACATAGACAATTCTTTCAGTGAATATTTACAACAAAAGCTAGGAGGTAGGTAGAGGTTAGCCCATTGACAAGGGGCAGGCTGAGGTTTAGAAATGATGTATCTTGCCCAAGATCTTCTAGTCCCTCCCCGTTCTATCAGGCTTCTCCTCATTGTTGAGTGGAATGCCAAAGGAATCCTAGGGTTTCCCACTCCTTGCATCACCTGTGGGTCATTTCCTTTTTCTATAAAGCTATGAGAAACCAACATCAGGTTTGGTTTAGATATGAATTGCCTGATGGTAGTGTAGTGGTTATGTCCTATATTGGCTATCAAAATGTCAGCAGTTCTTATCTTCCAGGTGCTCCTTGGAAACTCAATGGGGCACTAAGAGTTGGAATCAACTCAAACACAGTGGCTTTTGGTGCAGGTGATGACCAGCACCCAAGACTGGATACTCACCACCTTTTTTTTTTCTGTCTCACCAACACCTTTTTATTTCTTTATGAAAATTAAGATGACATCAAAAAAAAATTATGAAAATGACAAGGCAGAAATATCAATAGATTTGAGCTATTCTCAGGGGGCAGAGGGTTTTCATCTTCCACCTGCCTCTTTGGGACCCAGCTAGCCTGAGCAGATATGAAATAGCACCATCTCCTGGGCTCAGTCTAGCTGCAGGGGTAAGCCTAGGATCCCAGCTCCTCCCCACAGCAGTCACCCCCTTGGTTCCTCATCTTGTTCTCCTGCCAGAGCCGCTAGGTCCAGGCCCCCCCACCCCCTCGGCAGCCAGCTCCTTCACCTGGTGATAGGGCTGCCAGTTGGTCTGCCATTGCAACTGCTGCAGTCTCTGCATCTCTTTCTCTGCCCAGAACAGCCACCTCCCCAAATCTGGGTAATCTTGCACTAGCTCCTGTTTGCTGTGGCCCTGCAGACTCTCAGTGTGGTAGCACTCACAGGCCTCAGACAAGTCTCAGCAGGAACTCACTGTGAGCTTCGCCTGGCCAGTTGCTGTTTCCTGCCTCACTTTCCCTGCTGCAGACGGGGTGCAGGTGATGGGGATGGGATTCCTCTCCAGCTGTTCTGAGGGGAACGCATCCCATTTGTGCATGCAGACAGATCTGGACTTGAATCTTGTCTCCACCACTGCCTCAGTGACTCCGGGTGAACTATTTTGTCTTTTCTGAGCCTCAGCTTTCTCAAACGTAAAGTGAGCTCATGCTGCCCACCTCACAGCATGATAAGAAGGGCTGGAGACAGTGTACAGGAAGGACTTGACAAACTAATTATTCTCTCATCTACTTCTGTCTTTTCTAGTCATGCAAAGCTATTGGATTCATCATTTCTTTGCATAAGCAGGCTGAAGTCTGTCTTGGTTTCCTACCAAGTACTGATCACTTTTAACAGCTTATGCCTGGTTGATCTTGGACTTGATATCCTGCTGTACCGACCCCTGTTATGGAGAGCTGATTCACCAAACCCCAGCCCAAGCCCTCGCTGGGATTGAGTTATGAATGAACTGGACTTCCTCCTAGTGTGAGGCCTGCTGGATTGGGCATCCACATCCACCTTCCCCTGGACCTCACTCAAGATCTTCATATCTTTGAATACTGCTGTAGAGTGGCCTTTGTAATGAGGAGTCATCACTCTGCTCAGTATTTACTATTGTTTGTACTCTGAGCATCTGCTAAACATTAGACCCTATAACAGGACAGGTATGTGTGGTACAGGCAATCGAGCAAAATTCTTTAAGTGTATTACCTCATGTCATTCTCATTATAATCCTGAATATGAAATATTAATATCTTCAATAAAAAAATGAAGGCTTAAGAAAGTTAAAGATCCTTCTGCAAGTCACACAGATAGAGGTAAAGCCAGGGCTACAGGGAGGTCTGAGTTCAGACCATCACACCACACTGCTTTTTAGCCCAAATGGCAACTCTCCACTCTGCCCTCCTTTTCTGATGGATGTACTATATGGCAGCAGATGCTGTCCTTGACTGCAGCACTTCTTACAATGTACTGTCAGAGAGCTTTATTCTCATTCTCCATTAGAGTGTGAGCTCCCTGAGGCCAGGTGCCATGTTTTAATCTTCCCTAGACCCCAGAGCTTAGTACAATGCCTAGCACTGACATAAGTACTCCCAAAGATGTTTGTTGTCTGAATCACAATGGCTTTTTTTCTTTTCTGCTTGCTGACTTGAAACATTTTTTTAAAATGAACGCAACAGCATTTCTCTTCAAGTTGTCATCCCTAGAATAGTAAATCATATGGTCGTCTAATTCCAACTGGCCAATACCAGTTTATTTCAGCTCACTGATACATAGGATATCCATGTTTATTCATTCCATTTCACTTTTGATGACTTCCAATTTTCTGAGATTTATACTTCATACATTTCATGTTCATATTACTAACAGATGTTTACAGCTATAGCTTCTAATTTTGAGTCATGCCATATCAGCAAATAAAGGTCCTAAAAGCTGGGCTCCATCCATGTCATTATTATATACTCTGTCTTGAGGAGCCAGTTCTTCCCCAGTCACCTTTTGAGTACCTCCCGACTTGAGGGACTGATCTTCTGGCGCTATATCAGACATTGCTGTGATGCTATTCATGAGGTTTTCACTGGCTGATTCTTTTCAGATACCAGTAGCTCCTTCTTTCTCATCTTTGTCTGGAAACTCAGCTGAAACCTGTCCACCACGGCTAACGCTGCTGGTATCTGAGTATCAGTGGCATACCTTCCCGTACGACAGCGACACAGAAAACCCCTAGTACAACAAACTGACAGATTTGTGGGGCAGGTGAATATTTATATCAGGAACATATAAAATAATCTGTCCTAATTTAGGCATTATTTTTTTAAAATTTAACTTCTAACACTTTGACAAACCAAGAGTATCTCATTTTATTGTTTATCATCTTTGCTCAGTAAGAACGTTATGTGTTTTCCAATGAGTTTAATTTCCACTTGTATTTCCTTTTTTTCAATAACAAATGGCAGCTACAATGTGGACTCAAGCAGGAATAGAAAGAAGTCAAATTGACTATATCCATGGAAAGAGATGATGGAAAAACTCAGTATGTTTAGTCAGAATAAGGCCAGAGGCCAACTGTGGAACTATCAATTCCTCATATGCAAGTGCAAGTTCAAGCTGATGAAAATTAGAACAAGTCCACAAGAACCAAATCCCACTTAAATTTAGAGACTGCCTCAAGAATAGATCTGCTACATTAAATACTAACGATCAAAAACCAGACAAGTTGTGGAATGACAACAACATTAAAGATGAAGAAAGTAAGAGATCATCACAAAGGCAGGAATGGAAGAGCAAAATGGATATCAGGAGAGACTTTGAAACTTGTTCTCGAATGTCTGGTAGCTAAAGCAAAAGGAAGAAATGACGAAGTAAAAGAGCTGAACAGAAGATTTCAACGGGAAGCTCAAGAAGACAATATGTAAAGTATTATAATGACATGTGCAAAGACCCAGAGATAGAAAACTAAAAGGGAAAAACATGTTTGGCATTATCAAGCTGAGAGAACTTAAAAAAAAAAAAAAATTCAAGCCTCTAGTTGTAATATTGAAGAATTCTATGATATTAATTGATACAGGAAGCCTCCAAGAGAAGATGGCAGGGATACACAGAGTCACCATACCAGAAAGAATTGGTTGACATGCAGCTATTTCATGTGGTAGCATGTGATCAAGAACTGACTGTACTGAAGGAACTGGCAAAAAACAAGTCTCCAGGACTTGACAGACTGCTAATTGAGAGGTTTCAACAAGCAGATACAGTGCTGGAAGTGCTCACTTATGTATGACAAGAAATTTGGAAAGAAGCAACTTGACTATGCAGCTGGAAGAGATCTATAGTTATTCCTTTTCCAAAGAAAGGTAATCCAACTGAATGCAGAAATTATTAAATAGTATCATTAACATCACACACAAGTAAAATTTTGCTGATAAAGATCATTCAAAGGCAGCTGCAGCAGTACATGGACAGGGAACTGCCACAAATTAAAGCTGGACTCAGAGAGGATGTGGAACCAGGGATATCACTGCTGATGTCACATGGATATTGGCTATAAACAGAGAGTATCAGAAAGATGTTTACCTGTGTTTTATTGACTATGCAAAACTATTTGTCTGTTTGGAACATAATAAATTATGGAAAATATTTGAAAGACTGGAATTCCAGAATACTTAATTGTGTTCATAAGGAAGCTGTACATAGATCACAAGGCAGTTAGTTGTTCAAACAAACACGCGTATACTGCGTGGTTTAAAGTCAGGAAAGGTATGCATCAGCATTGTATCATTTTACCATACTTATTCACTCTGTAGGCTGAGCAAATCATCTGAGAATCTGGACTGTATGAAGAAGAGGGGGCATTAGGATTGGAGGAAGACTCATTAACAACTTGTGATATGCAAATGATACCACTTTGCTTGCTGAAAGTGAAGAAGACTTGAAGTACTTATTGATAAAGATCAAAAACTACAGCCTTCAGTATGGATTACACCTTGACATAAAGAGAACAAAAATTCTCACAAATGGTTCAATAAGCAACATCATAAATGGAGAAAACACGGAAGCTGCTGAAGGTTTCACTGTACTTGGATCTACAATCACCACCCACGGAAGCACCAGTCTGAAATCAAAGGACACATTGCACTGGACAAATCAGATATAACATATCTCTTTTAAGCATTAAAAAGCAAAGATGTCATCTTAAAGACTAAGGCATGCTTGATTCAACAGTCACAATGTTTTCAATCATCTCATATGCACGGGAAAGCTGTACAGTAAGTAAAGAAGACCAAAGAAGAATTGATGTCTTTGAGTTACAGCGCTGGTGAAGAACACTGAATACACCGTGGACTTCCAAAGGAACAAACAAATGTGTCTCAGAAGGATGAGCAGAATGCTCTTTAGAAGCAAGGATAGTGACACTGTGACGGTGCCTATGCGGAAGCTGCTGACTACATAACGGCGGTATTTTGAAATGGAAGACTCTACTTCTGATTGGACACGCCACAACTTCTTTATTCAAACAGTGTGAAAATCATGAAATGATACCTAAAGAGTCTTGGATGAAATGACCCAGATCCCTAGGGAATGATGCAGAACCTGCTGGCACCCACAGGCCCTGTTCAGTCTCCTTTCATGATTGCTGTATATTCCTTCTGGTGCTCAACCAACTTCAGGAATACTTGGTACTTCTTGTCATAATACCTGTGGGAGAAAAAAATGAATGTGTTGAATGATCTCAACACATAGCTGTTACATGGCTTGCCCTAACATTTAGAAAGACAGGACTAAATGTTGCGATTTTGCTAACCACCTTTATGTTGTGAATGCTTAGAACATTCTAAGTAATGGATCAGCATGTTTTCTCCCACTATCTTAAACCTATAGGAGGTATTATTATCTCTGTTTTAGAGATAAGGCCATTTGCTCAGAGAATCATAGTCAACACAGAAGAGTTAAAAATAGGCAGAGACAGAATTCAAACTCTGGTCTGTCTGGCTTTGAAGACTCCACTGCCACGCAATGAAAGGCCCTGGCTTAAGCCGCGCCCTTATGCTTCCCAGCTTCAAGTAACATCTCAAACATAACTAGCACCAGGTTGGAGGACTGGTGTTAAACCACAGCCTGACCACAGATGAGACTAAACAACTTAATCACCTTTTTTTGCTGCTGCCATATCTAGGTTTCCTTTGCAGATCACTTTACTCAACAGTTAAAACCCGTGAAGATGTGACTAACGCCTTCCCTGCAACTGTACCCTGCACTTCAGACATCTCATAATGGACCTTGCTTTCCTTGGACACCCAGATGACTCTTTAGGTGAAACTTGCTACAATTGGTGTTGGCCACGAATCAAATGGCACTGCAGCTGAAGCTGTTTTTGCATCACACACAATTTTAGAAGGGATTACACCAGTTAAGAAAATCTACAGTTGAAGACCTGCAACTTTGTCTTTACACTTTTTGGTTGGGTGTAGCCGGCATGGGGTGAAAAAGCTGATGAAACTAGTTTGGTATTTCTTGATAAATTCTGAGACGCTATAAAGAAGCCTTAACAATGGAGCTTTGGTGTAAGTTTGTGAATTGGGGGAGGGGCTGGAAGAACCACCCTAGATATGCACAGGGGTTTCTACGTGTAACATGTAGAGCTAACGGGATTAATAGGAGGAGCCTCACATTTCTAACTTCAGCATTCCAGTAACTCAAGATTATTATGGGGCCAATAATGGGGACAAACACAGGGATAAAATATAGACTCTCAAGCCCAAGTGTGAAACTCAGCTTTGTCAACTACTAGTTGTGGTCTACTCGTGAGGATTTTTGTTTTCTTTATACTAAGGTGTAATCCATACTAAAAGCTGTAGTCTAAACTAAGGTGTAATCCACACTGAAGGCTGTAGTCTTTCACCTTCATCAGTAAGTGCTTTAAGCACTTTAAGCACTGAAGCAAGTTTGTGTTATCTGTACACTGCAAGTCATTAATGAGTCTTTGTCCAAACCTGAAATGGCGTTCTTCATCTTGTACAGTTTCTTGGATTTACTCAGTACATATGTAGGTTCTGCTAAATTCCACTCTCTGAGCTTCCAACTTTATTGAAAATAGAATAATTTTAGGGACAGTAATTTTCTCCTAATGACATTCTGTAACAACATAATATTAAGCAGTTCTTCCATTACATGCAACATGTCTCCTGATTTGGAAATCTCAAAACTTCTAAAATCAAGACAGGATCCATATACCTTCTTCTATACTTAAAGATTTCCAATTTTAATACTGAGAGTGTTGCAGCAAGTTTGTTCATTGACCTTATTCTTGGTATAGCAGGAAAAGCACTGGCTTCATAGGCATTGAGACCAGAGTGACTTCTGGTAACTTATTTAGAAGAGCTCAGCCTCAGTTTCCTTGTTGTTAGGGGATTCTAACAGAATTACTATCATAGAGGTCTGGGAATTTCTGACAAGAAAATTAATATGACATACTCCAGGAGCTGCCAAGTGCTTATAAATGTGAACTAATATTGTTCTTATATCCTTGTATTGCCCTGGAGTGCCAAGAGATTAGTGGACTACAGTTTTCCTTTTTCACACAGGGATATGAGATCCAAGATAACTCTAAGTGGCTAAGGCCACAAATTAATTCAGCCTGGGCATAAAAATGACGCGTTGGGTTCTCCTGAAAGCTTGTTCAAGTATGGTCACTAGATTATGCTCTCTGTGATAATGACTTTTTAAATCCTCTGAATTCTCTCTCCTCTGAATTCTTACTGCACGTAGTAAGCTGCTTCTGTGTGGCAACAGGAAAAAAATATCCCAGTTAATGAGGACCCCACATGTGAGAGAAGAGAAATATGTTCCAAGGGTTTTCGATGGCTGATTTTTTTGGAAGAAGATTGCCAGACCTTTCTTCCCAGGACCTTTGGATGGATCTGAACCTCCAACATTCTGGTTAGCAGCAAACCTAAGGATATATCCACCTAGGTAAGAATGCAATTTAGGCATGAGATGTGAGAGCCGCTCAGGAGACTGGCTTTTGTTCTACTTGCAGATCTGAGAGGCAGCCTGCAGATGGTGACAGAGCACTGTGTGTGCTGCTCCTCACAGTGGCCTGCTCCCATCCGAGACTAAGAATCCACGGATTATTTTCAAAAGGAACTCTTGGCGTTTATTGCAAAAACTTAAAAACAGACTCCCCTCAAAAGTCTTGGGAAGCTCACAGCAGAAATGGAAAAGCATAATCTGTTTCTAATTTCAAGAAAAGAGAGATACTTCAGATGCTCTCAGGGGAGGGGCCACAGCCCACAGCATCGCCAGCCACCCCATCAGGAACACTGGTCTCTGTAGGCTCCACAGAAGGGCCTGCTTCTCTGACCTTGGTATTTAGAGGGGCTTACACTCAGCTGGTGAATGCCTAACTCCACCTGGGGGTAAAAGAGAACGTGAAAATAAACTAATTTCTTTCTCTGTGAGCATTTCCAACTTTGCCAAATATCCTCTGGAAGCAGTACTGATGTACTTGGATGAGATCTGCCCAGCTGAAATTTCCCATTAGAGACTCCGTTTCTAGGCACCTTTGGCCAGTTTATCACATGAGCGGGATTTTCCAGTTTAGGAACTCAGTGGGCACTTCAGGAGCCTGATATGAGGCAAGTGCTCCTGGTTCAATGTTCTTACCGGGCACATGAGGCAGGTATGGACAGAAATGCATCCATCTTCCTAATCGAGTGACGGACAGTGTCAGACACAATAGGCATTTGATGTTTGGGGCTCGGCTGGCATGTAGCTGTTCAGACAGACTTTAAATATGCGGGGACATACACACTTTCCTGTCTAATACTCTTTCAGCAACAACAGATTGGTCCTGATGGTTCCTTGTGTTTCTTAGGTGTGGAAGAAAAGCTGCAATGGTTCTGTGTGAAAACATTTTCTTGGAATTTGCATTGATGTCTTAATTTCAAATACTTTCCTAAAATTATGAAGGCACAACTGCCCCCTCACCTTACTACCACTTAGGCCTTTTTTTTTTTTTTTAAAAAAAAAATACAACCTGAATTGTTTTAAAAAAGCCTTTCATCTGGTCTCTCTACTCATACAGGTGTCTTGCTAAGAGCTGTGTTTGACTAAGTTTCACCATGTCTTAAAATCCAGTAATCCAACGTTTCTCTTTTAGTGGTAAGATGACGCTTGATATCTTTATGTTCTTTTTTGAGTTGGGGTTTAAACATGATCAAGGTCAACATGTAGCCTTCAATGCTAAGTGATACAAAGGATAGAGGGATAGACAAATACTATTGCGTCCTTTGATGGAAGATGCAAGAGATCTTCATTTTAAAACAGAGAAAATGAGATGCACTGCTAATGACCTGCAGGATATAGCACTGGCCCAGGAGTTTAGAAGCTTGTGTTTGACTCACCCAGCTTCCCTCTCTACTTGGGCTCCACTTAGATCTGTATATCTTTAATCTTGGGAAAGTGAATTTGCCTCTCTGGGACTTAGTTTTCTAAACTATTAAGTGGAGGTCTTGGATTAGATGATTTCCAAGGTTTATTTCAGTTCTATAGGTGCAAATGTTTGTACGTTCTCATTCCTTAGCACTGTTTATGTTAAAATGAAAAACAAAAATAAACTTACCTCTTATCCTCATACCTGGGGAACACAACTTTCCCGACTTTGCTCATTTTTGCCATTGCCTCCTGTTAAGTAGCAAGCAGAACACACAGCTGAGATGGGAAGCCAAAGCCAAACTGAAGCTTGCCACAAGCAAGAACATTCCAGTTAGAATTCACTTCCCATAAGACATCATCCATACTTTTTTCAAATTAGTTTCTCTGGTGATAAGGATGAAACCCAATGAACACTTGAGGTTACATATATGACCACACAGCCTGGGCTTAATTAGTAGTTGTGTGTTGAGGCCTCCGGGGTATAAACAGCCCAGAAGGCAAAGCACTTCTGGGATGCCCAATAGGAATGGGAAGGAACTGTTCCCCCTGCTCACTGCTAGGGCATGAGGGCACAGGAAGGCAACATAGTCAGCCACTGAGCTCACTGTCTACTAAAGTTTAAGATGAAATAATTGAGTGGAACCCACACTGTACTTGTACTTTAGGATAAAATACTTGAGACCACTTCATTTTGCATTCAACTCTTTTTCCAGCAGTCTCTGAAGTTTTAAGTCCAGACAGAAGACCTCTGGGCTGAATCCAACTGATGTGAATTTTGGAATGTGACTTTGGGACATTCTTGTCTTTACAACAAGGCTCTTGGGCAGCTGAAACATCACAGAGTCTGGGTGGACATGGTCTGTTGTGTACAGCATCAAGATCAGCCATGGATTGTGTTGGCTCCATTATATGAATAGAAGCGTTAGGTTTCTCTGGGCAGTCTCTGGGGACTCTTAAAGCCATGAGAAAGTTAGGTGGAATGGAGTGAACCCAAACTTTGGAGTCTAAAAGACGTGACTGGGGGATTATAAACAACAGCAAGAGAGAGCTTCTAAGGATAGGCCCTGTTTTAGACACAGCTATTGAATTCTTATTGTTGAAGACTGAAACATTCTGGGGTGGTCACATGTACAACTTCTTATTCTACACATTTATTAATTGCTCACTATGTGCTAAACACTTTGTTGGGGATGCAGATTTGCATGAGACACATTCTTTGTCTGGGAATAATTCACATACTAGATGAGGGTGGGGGACAACATAAAGGCTGACCATCATATAGACTGTAATTAGTGTCTGTGTGTCTTCAGAATACATCCATGTCTTCCCAGCTAGCCTTGCCACTTCACTGTGCTTTGGAAACCTTGGTGACATAATGCGTTAAGTGCTACGTCTGCTAACCAAAAGGTCGGCAGTTCAAATCTGCCAAGTGCTTCTTGGAAACTCTATGGGGCAGTTCTACTCTAACCTACCTATAGGGTTACTATGAGTTGACCTGACCGACTTGATGGCAGTGGTTTTTTTTTCTTAACGTATTTTTAAAATCAGTTTCCACTGATCACCTTCTGATATACATTTAGTGGTTTGTGTGCTCATTAGCAACCCTCTCCATCCTCTGCCCCAGCCAGAGTACAAGACACACGCAGGCAGGGACTTTGTCTGTTTACTGTTGAGTCTTACATCTACAATGTTCGTAAAACAAATTGAGATATCAAGCACAACTCTTTCTTTACCTACTCTTGTCAAGTCCATTCCAACTCATAGGGACCCTATAGGACAGAGCAGAACTACCCCACGGAGTTTTCAAGGAGTGCCTGGTAGATTCGAACTGCTGACCTTTTGGTTAGCAGCTGTAGTACTTAACCATTATGCCACCCAAGTTTCACAAACCCTGGTGACCTAGTAGTTAAGCGCTTTGTCTGCTAAAAATATATGCATACACAGTGTATACACACATATACATACACAGACATATAAAACAGAGATGAAGAATGCTCCTTTCATCATGGAGCTCACAACTGAGTAGAAGTGATATATACTATTATCAACATACGTTACTGTTGTTGCGCTTGTTGGTTATGAGCCAATTATGGCTCTGACTCATGATGACCCCATATACAACAGAGAACAAAATGTTGCCTGATCCTGCATCATAGTCATGGTTGTTGGTATGCTCAAGTTCACTGTTACAGTCACTGCGTATTTTGAGTGCCTTCCAATCTAGGGGGCTCATCTTCCAGCAACACAATATTCTGCTATGAGCTAAAGGGTTTTCACTGACTAATTTTTGGAATTAGATTATCAAGCTTTTCTTCCTCATCTGTCTTACCTTCTATGGTCCACTGAAACCTGTCTCCCATGAGAGACCCTGATACTATTTGAAACAGCAGTGGTATAGTTTCCAAAGTCACAGCACCATGCAAACCCCTACAGTATGACAAGCTGGCAGATGGGCAGTGGGATCAGAATACAGTGTGATAAATACTATGTTAAAGGCACATACAAACTTTTCAAGAGTTATTCATGGGTTAGGAAACCTGATAGTTTTTTCATCTGCTAATCAGTTATGCAAATTTTCACTCTTTGCAGACGCTCTACTGACTCTTCTGAAGATGGCATGAACATTCTAAATGAGTTATCTGGTTTCCTAGCTCTCAGTGGATTTGAAAGTGCTGACTGAAAGATGCGAGTTCCTGAGAGTAGCAAACACACTGACTGCAGAAGGAAATGACAGCTTTCCATAGGGAGGAGATTCAAAAATAATGAAAAAATGTTTGTGTGCTCATTACCAGCCCTCTCCACCCTCTGCCCCAACCAGAGTATACGATACATGGAGGCAGGGACTTCGTCTGTTCACTGTTGAGTCTCACATCTAGAATATTCATAAAACACATTGAAATATCAAGCACAACTCTCTCTCTACCTACTCCTGTCAAGTTCATTCCAACTCATAGGAAACCTACCGCACAGAGCACATTTACTATAATACTAACATGGGTAATAATTTAATATAATACTAACATGGCAGACATCCCCAAATACTGAAAATATTAATATTTATCCAACACGAAAGTTTTAACTGATGTATTTTCATTTTTTATTGTCTGTTGCACAGGACTCAGTGCTTGATATTATTTTATTTATGTACAGGGTAAAAGACAGGAACTCTAAAAGGGCAGTCTAGGACCATTTTGTGAAGCGGCAAACAGCAAAATATATCTTGGTAAGATAGCTGTGGTTTGCTTAACGGGAAGATTTTAAAAGCTCTGCTTACCACATGTATTGGCAAATTTTCTTCAGAGACGAAGTTCTGATTCCTTTAAAGCAAGGCCATGTCTTGCTGTGGATGGCTTCAGCAATCGCCACCACCAACTTGACTACTCATTGTTTGGTTTGGTTCTTCCCTCTGGCTTCAGTCAGCCTGCCTGGGTGGGCTTCCAGCAAGGACCTTGCCTCCTCTAGCTGGTCATTCTGTCTGGGAAACCTGATGCAGCCCTCAGGGAATAGTCCTCCAGGTTATGTTTAGGCTCTGACTTGACAGAACATTGTAGGACTGCCATCTAGGCTGAGATGGATTACCCAATAAGCAAAGAAGCATGTGCTCAGAGCATTAACAGGGACATCATTTGTCCAAAGCACAGGCACAAAGTAAAGATACCATGTAGACAGGACACAAGGAAAAGCAAGTGCCACAGTAGACGGGAAATAGCAGAGTATTAAATGAAATCCATATCAGTTCTGGTGTGTGAGAACACATAGTCTTGAAATAAAGTTCATGCAGGGTCATGAAGGCACCTACTGAAAAGGTTTAAGCTCTGATGCCCCTACCACTTCAATACCTTTATTGGCATCTGTATAATTTATCTCAACAGGTCTCTTATGAGTATACTATTTCTTTCTAATAAACAAGAGGTGGGAGTGGGCTATTGAGTCTAAGGCTTGCTACATTCACCCAGTACACATCTGGATCTAACATGAGTGGTTATTGTGCAAGGAAGGATTATATTAATAGATAACAGTTCTCTGATCCATTTTCAGAGAACCATCTTGTACATTCATGTCTGCTGATCCAGCAACTGCAGCCAGAAGGGTCAGCAATGTTTTTTGCCATGGTACAAACACAAAGATATGCTCTGGTGCACGTCCTGGTAAACAACCAATGGGAAGTTCAGTCCCAGAAGATATGCAAAAGTGAGGGAATTAGAGTAAGTCAACCATTGCAATGAATTCAATCATGTTATTTTTTAACTGCATGGCATTTATGTACAGAGTTAACAGAATAAGTTTTGTAAACAGTATTTGTAACTTTAACTTTAAAATATGTTTGGTATTATACACTGACCCAATCTGGAATACATTTACTATAACAATAACATGGGTAATAATGTAATACAATACTAACTTGGCAAACACCCCCAAATACTGAAAATATTAATATTTATCTAACATGAAAGTTTTAACTGATGTATCAAGTGAGTTTCATTTTTTATTGTCTATTGCACAGGACTCAGTGCTTCATATTACTCTATTCATACTAATAAGTGAGGTATTAGATATATTAAGATGATGCAAAATACAAAACCTTGGTGGTATAGAGGTTAAGTGGTATGGCTGCTAACCAGAAAGTTGGCAGTTCAAATCCACCAGGTGCTCCTTGGAAACTCTATGGAGCAGTTCTATTCTGTTCTATAGGATCACTATGAGTCAGAACTGACTTGATGGCAGTGGGTTTGTTGTTTTTTTGGTTTTATTGTGTAAAATATGTTTCTGTTTTGCAACAATGAGTGTGCTTCTAAACTCATCTTCCGAGAAAGCAATGAAGGACATTTATCACAACATTACATTTATATTTTATCAGAATATTTAAATATTTGCATATAAGGAAACTGAATAACTCCTTAGGAAATAAATGAATATTTGGATAACAAAAATTATATTAAAATATTTTTCCCTTTTAGACTTTTTCTTAAGAAATTGATGATATTGTTGACTCAGAAAACAAACTTGTTTACCAAGAAATGTACTATTGTTACATCAATTATGTGTGTATCTCTGCATGAGAGTTAAACAACCCCACAAAGAAATAAGATGTACATTTTATAAGTTTGTATATGATAACAATTATATTTTCCTTTTCATTTTGGACTCATCAAATATAAGCTCAAATTCAGTTCTCTTTTGTCAACCACCTGAGAATGTGCCAGGACACCATAATCACGTGACTTGTGACTTATCTGATCATGTCCTGTGAAAAGGGTACCAAAACATGTCTTCCGATCAAGCATCCCCTTGTATCTATAATATGCTCTTTGCGACTGATCTCACCCCCACTGAGTATCAGCAATGGCCCAAGGAACTGTGAAGATATAATATCAAAGGATGGAAAGTGATTGCAAAAGTTTTTAAGTATTGCAATACAAAAAACACTTGTGGAGATCTGCAAAGGGCCTGCCAACAAATATCACATGACAAATAAAATTATTTCTCATGCCTTTTAAGTACTATGTCTTTTGAGTATTTCAGACTTGAAGAACAAAATTACATGTTCCAAATCAATTTTTTTACCTACTAATTTTCAAATACGAATTTTTGTGTTAATATCTGAATTCAAATATAAATTATATTTTTATACATTTTACTTGCTTTATAAATTTTATTTATTTTGATTAACTCAAATTTATTTGCTATGGTAGAACTAAAGCTAAAAAGTCACATGATCTTACATCCAGGTAAAATGACATGGCAGTTACTGAGTGAAAAAGGGAAAGCTCACAGAAGATTAAAGGATTCATGAATTCCTAAAGACAATTTGATCTTGGAAGAAGTACATTCAGATGCTCCTTAGAAGTGAGAAGGATGAAACCTCATCTCATGTACTTTGGACATGTTACTGGGCAGGACCAGGCCCTGGAGAAGAACACCATGTTTGGTAAAGTAGAGGGTCAGCAGAAAAGAAGACCACCTTCAAGGAGGTGGACTGACATAGTGATGGCAACAATGAGTGTAACGATGATGCAGGACCCAGCAGGGTTTAGTTCTGTCACACACAGGGACACGGTGAGTCCAAACCTACTCTATGGCCACTAAGAACAATAACAGCAACAAAGTCAATTCCAAAATTAACTTCCTTTTTAAAATGTAATGAATCAGAAGAGACTTCTTCCACCAAACCCTGAAGTTTAATGGGTACAAATCACTGTACTAGTATTGCTAGTGCTGAAATTACTAATAAGCAATGCAAATATAACAGAATTTGTTGCAAATTCTGCATCTATTCCTCGTTGTAGTAAAAAAAATAATAATGGTGTAGAAAGTGAAACTATTTTAGAATCTGAAATTGTCACTTCTGTAGACCCTATAAATAACAGAAGTACAGATCCTGCTTTATGGAATAATTTTTCTTCTAATGATACAACCTATTGATCAAAACATCAGAGTGGAACATTAGAAAATTTATGTCAAAATGGTGAAAAGGCTACCATATTCTCCATCAGTCAGCTCTGTGTATTGTTTTGTTTGCAAACCATTCAGTCCTAAATCATTTCATTCTTGATTTGCAACAGATGGATTTAGCGATTGGAGCAAACATGACTGATAACATAAAACAGTTCAATTCACAGATACTGCTAGATTTTCATATTTAAACTGATGATATGGTTTTGACTTAACTCATAAACTGGAAACACAAATTAATGATGAACATCAGTGTGTGAAACGTGTTTTGCAACACAGTGTTACAGTCATTAGAACAATCGCTGAACATGGACTATCTTTTTGAAGAAGAAATGAAACACTTGAGTCCCCCTAAAATGGCAGTTTGGGGGGCTTACTTGAAGTTGTTGCTCAGTTTGATCCATTTTTACGTCACATCTCCTAATATTTTAATATAGGAAAGAGAAACTCATCATGTATCTAAAACAACATGAAGAATTAATAAAGGCTGTGACAATTTTCAATCAACTATTTGATATTTCAGCTTGTCTACAAATTCCACTCCTGTTCTTTCTCATACAAATCAAGTAAGTATTGTTTTAAAATACATATCTCTGACAGATGGAAAACTTGTCAGGCAATTTAGCACATTGACTAACTTAAAAAGTTATGCCAGTGAAGAAACCGCAAATGAAGTACTTTATTATTTATGTGGAGGTTGCAAAATTAATTTTTCTAAGTGCAGAGACCAATCTTATCACAATACTGCCAGTACATCAGAGTGTTATAAAGGCAAGTAACAGAAAATTTTACAACATAATGAATATGCCATTGTCATTTTCGCACCAGGTGCTGCACATGAACTTCGTCTTGTAGGACACAACACAATAGGCGGTTATCTGGAAGTGGTTGATTGTGTTCTACTGCTCAGTTACCCTACACATGTTTTGCCACCTCTACTCACCAATGGGCAGTTCTTAAAACCTATTTAGGCAATGAATCAGTATTAAAATACCTTTCTGATATACATTGAGAAGCACATGCTGTAGCAACAAGAGCAATCTGAACTGTACACTCAGATTCTAGACAGACTTAGCAAAGATATTGAAGACCAGACACAAAAAAGAAACACCACAAGAGAAGCTGGTAACATCACCACTGAAATGCAAACACTAAGGTATGTATTTACATTGCTCACATAGAAAAATATTTTGCATCATTTTCATGAGGTGAGTCACACTTTTCCCAATTCAAAAGTAAATTTAAAGACATGAACAAGTCTCCAGTAGTCATCAACAGAGTTCTTACATACTTTAAGACTTTGAAAAATTTGAAGACAACAAAAACAAACGCTGCCAAATACTGATTATTAAACAGTTCACCACTGCAGCAGCATTAGAAAGAAACAAATAGATGACGGAAGTGGTTCAGAAATAGTGCCAGATACCAACTCTGCAAAACCACACTCTACGTCATCATTGCCACACTTAAATCTTGCATGAAAAGAAGGGTGAAAGCGTATGAAGTTCTTTCAAACAGATTTTCATTCTTAAACCATGGGGATATACCTGAGGAAGAATACATTAAGGCATCCAAGAAATTACTGCAGACTCATCCCAGGAATTTAAACACAATCCTTTATGAAGAAGTACAACAATTTCATTAACTAAGAAATAAGTTTACAGATTCAGGAAGGACAAATCTTACTCATGTAGGCATGCATGATTCCCTAATGAAAGATAAAATATCATGAGTATTTCTCAGTGTTGAGTTGTTTTATGAATATTCTTAACTTTAATGATTGCAAATTATACAGCAGAATGCTCATTTTCATCTCTAAAGAGACACTGAAACTCTCAGCATATATTAATGATTCAAGGAAGACTTGATGCATTATCATTATTGTGTTTGGAAGTTTCAGCAGCTTAAGTGTGATGAAACCACTACAGAATTTGTAACAGCAAAGAATAGAAATATTTTTAATTATGAGATATGTTAGAGATTAAAGATCTATCCAAAAGTAACATATATTAATTTGTTGTAATGTTTATTCCCATCATGTAAATTTTCTTGCATATTTTTTATTTGTACATTTATAATTATTATTATGAAAGAAGCATCAAAACTGGAGTATGAGCCATTTAAAGAAGTTGGTAATAGTTAATATTTTATTGTGAGAGATCAACAGAATTTTACATTGATTGTTGAAACAACTAATTTCACTGACTCATATTCCGTGTTGTAGAATATGTGGAACATTCTTTTCATAGAAAATGTGATATATAATAAAAATGTTAGTATCCTGCATTCAGTAAAACTTTTATAATACATTTCATCTCATTCATTTCATTTCATCTCTTGCCCCAGATATAGCACATCTGTATTAGAGAAGAAAACCAAAAACCCAAATCCATTGCCACTGAATTGATTCCAACTCATAACAATCCTATAGGACAGAGTAGAACTGCCCCACAGAGTTTCCAAGGAGCACCTGGTGGATTCAAACTGCCAACCTTTTGATTAGCAGTGGTAGCACTTAACCACTATGCCACCAGGGTTTCCGTATTACAGAAGGTGCTCGTAAATGCTAATTCCTTTCCTACTGTAGCGGATAAATGGGGACAAATGACAGATGTCAGGGACTTATTTCTTCCATTCTTCATGTTACCTTGTATGTGTTTTACAACAAATTGCTGAGAAACAAACAAAAGCCGCAGCGATTTCAAAGGCTTAAGAAACTCTTTTGTTTTGCACAGATTTGAAATTAAACTTAGGCAGGTATTGATTTTTCTGACTTATCCCCACTGCCTGCCTCCTACCTAGAGTGAGTTATTTACTCCCACAGCCAACTTGTCCTTCCATCTATCATAGCATTTATGACATGGCACTGTAATTTTTGTTAACACATCAGCCTCGCCAGCTAGCCTGAGAGCTCCTTAAGGCAGAGATTGTTATAATTATTTCCACTGCCAAACTCAGCATCTGGTGTATTACATGCAGTCAGGAAATGTCTATCCAATGAATGAATTTAAGGATAATGAACGTGACATAAAGTTAAAATGGAAGTTGTGGCTGAGATCTAAAGATAACAGACAGATATAAGATACGAAAGTGATTGGGAAACAGACCACCCTGAAGAATTTGTGAAAAACAAAACCAAAAAGATGGTTGAAGACCAATGAATCAGCTCTTAAACCTGTCATCCACATCTAAGGGATGGATTTTTAGGAGAGAGCTATTGGTATATGGCACACCAGGTTGGTCCCAGAGGAAGGCGAGAGGATACAGGTGAGAGGGAGGTTCCCTCTTCACAAGGCAACACAGCAGGGTTTAGCTGAGACCAGCAGACACCCTGACACTCATTCTTGAGGTTGAGGGACACAGTGGGTGTGTGTAACTCCTGTCTGGAACAGACAGACTAGGTGGCAGCCTTGGTGTAAAAAGGAAGGAAAGGCTATATTGTCTGAAGTATGTCACACGCCAAAGGTATGCCTTTCCCCCTTGGGGCCTCCTGGACTCCCAGAGATTGTTTTAGCATCTGTCTAAAACTGCTGCCTAGTGAGGCAGGGGAAGTCTGCATAAAGAACCTGAAGACAAATGACTGGATTTCTAAGGAATTAACAGAAGACTGCTACTGAACAGTTGGTAGTTCGAACCCACCCAGACATGCCTGGAAGACAGGCCTGGCAATTTGCTTCTGAAAGGACATGCCCTTGAAAACCCTATGAAGCAGTTCTTCTCTGCACGTGAGGTCTCCATGAGTCAGAATCGTGGAATCTACTAGAACAGAAATCTGAACAAGGGTGAGGATATCAGAGGTAAGGTATGAAGAGTTTGTGTTTTACTTACTAATCTGTAATGCATAACTTCACATGGGTTTTGCACCCAAACAGGTAAAATGGTATACTACAGATTAGCCAGTAAGCACAAGTATGCCTGTGTATACCTTGCTTAACTGGGTCATCCACCCCTGAAAGACCAGCAAGTGAGAAGTTTCCAGAGGTAGAGACTCCCTGAAAAATCTATGGCAGATCCTCAAAAGACCAAGAGCTAGCTATAAACATCTATTCAGCTAAGACAGCATGATACTCATTTATGACAGTGCTGGTCAGACAGAACTTTTCTATACCCCTGACTCTCTTTCTTCCAATCACCCTCCAGGAGGGAGAAAAAAAAGCTAAAAAGATGGAGAGGATGTGAAGACATAAGAATGAAGAATCTGATCATAGACACCTCTTCTAATTTTTGGCAGGCCTCAGCTGGAAAGGAGGGGAGAAGTCTTACTTTGGGATAAAAATTGAAAAATGATAATTATTATGTGTTCCTTAATATTCTAATGTCTCTATTTTGGCCTTGTTTCATAACTTAATGGTACCATAAAACTTGTATTATTAAAAAGACTTCTCACTTAGCTAAGAAAAGAATGTGCCTGCCTCAATTTTTTACCAGGGCAGGGAAAAACCAGCTTCAATGCACAAATGCAAAAAAAAACAGCTGACAGTAAACTATAAAATTGTTTTTCCTTCTATCTCAAGAATTGTGTTTGTTTTACCAGATGTCAGGGAGTTGATGCATGGTAACCCCATGTGTGTCAGAAGAGAACAGTGCTCCATAACTTGTCGAGTTTTATTTTTTTCTTCCCAGAGTAGACCACCAGGTTTTTCTTCAGAGATGTCTCTGGATGAACTTGAACTGTCAACCTCTGGTTAGCCACCAACCACTTAATCATTTGCACCATCCAAGGATGCTGTGTTTATTCCAAGAACCAGTTAAGTCTGCCTGTTAAAGACTGGAGGGAAATTCCATTAAAATGGCAGCAGGTAAGAACGTAGGGGAGGATTTTTCCCCTGGTCAACTTTTTTTTTGTGTTGTGTAAATTTTCAGCAGTAGCATATATTAATTTTTTGTACTTGTAAAGAAAATAAAAATACACTGTAGTCTTAAAATAAAAAAAGTGGCAGTCAAAAATCATGTGTGCACACTCTCCTGCCCCCTGGCAGGCGGGGCTCCTGGTGGGCACTTGACACATGTGGATAATGCCCAGAGAGCCCTGCTGTCATCAGAAATAGCACTGCTGTGTTTTCCAATTTCTCCAAATAATTAACACAAAACAGGAACCTCATGAACCCACTGAGTGCAGTAAATCTGGAAATTACCACAGTGAAACAATATGAATTTATTATGGAAATGCTGACACATGCTAAATATAGTCATCCCACAATATATTTCTGTTCAAAAGGGTGTATTTGAAGTTGGCCTCCAAAATTCATACTTGTTGTCAGCAGGCGGGAGCTGGACAATCTTAGGCTGCGGCACGCTACCCTCTTTGTTTGAAAGTCTAGACAGCACAAAGACTACAGAGACTTTTCTTTTTCCTTCTTGCCCACACAATGGAAGCTTTTTTAACACAAAATATTTTGTAAAATAGAATTTTAATCACTTCTTTTCTTTCTCTCTATAAGGCACAGCTATAAATAAACCATGAAAGTTCACATTTGATCATCGCTTCTGAAAGTAAGTGACGGGTTTCAGCAGGAAAAAATAGGGGCCCTGTGCCATGCCTTTGAAAGGCCACATTCATGGGGTCTGACCCCTTGCTGCCGTGTCACAGCTGAGATACCAGTCAGCACACTGCTGACCACTTCTCTCTAGCAGCCTTGGCAATCGCCAGGCCTGTGTGGGCAGGAGGAACACCCCGTTCTCATGTGCTGTGGCCTGGCTTGGGAGCTTTGTACCAAAGGGCCTTAGGCGACACTGGGGTGCGTTACCCAGAGAAATTAGATGACAGAAAGGGGCCTCTTCAGGCAGCCCTGTAAGAGATATGAATCTCATGGAGTGGCATACACACTGAGGTTGACAATTTGAGGAATAGGGTACCTGGTATCTTTCCCCTACAATGAGGAAGAGAAGCTATTGCCTTAAGACTTTGCAGGGAAGACTGCCAAGTAGTCTAAGGAAGAAAAAAACCAAAAAAAAGACCCACTGCTATCAAGTTAGTGCCGATTCATAGTGACCCTGTAAGACAGAGCAGAACTGCTCCATAGAGTTTCCAAGGAGTACTTGTTGGATTCGAACTGCCAACCTTTGAGTTAGCAGACGCAGCCCTTTACCACTACACTACCAGGAAGCTTAATTCTGCCGCAGAATTTTGCCTTCCATGAGGGAGACCTGGTTTCAGTGCCTGGCTGATGTGCCTCATGTGCAGTCAACACCCACCTGTTTGTGAAGGACTGCCATGGCTGTGATGCTCAGCAGGTTGCAGCAGAGGAAGAAAGGCCTAGCGATCCAGTTAGGAAAATTAGCCAAAGAAAAACTCACGGATCACAATGGTTTCTTTGATCTGCAACTGTTCACAGGGACGGGGCGGGATTGGCCAGCATCTCACTCTATTGTGCATGAGGCCACTGTGAGTTCAGGACGGACGTGATGGCAGCTAACAACAGCCAAGAAGTCTAGAACTCAAGCTCGGCAGTGTCTACATTCACGATCTACAGGGTAGAAAAAATCTGGGCCTGGTATAATTGGACCTGTACTGTGAACTCCTGGAAGGCAAGCACCACATCATATTAGGTGTACCACCCTGCACAGTCCTAGCATTTAGGTGGAATCTAGTTAATGTGTGCCGAGTAAGGAAACGAAAAAGTGGTGTCTTTCATAAAAGAGGCAAAGTAAAGGTGATCTAAGCCAGTGTTTCTCAAGTGTCATACAGACACTCCAGGTAGGACTTCAAATGTCCCACTGAGATTCTGGAAGTATGTACTGGAAGTGCCAATGATATAATTTTTAGTCTAAACATCACCAGCATTTAAAATGCAGGTTATCACTACAGCCTCAGTTGGTCCACATGTCAGACAGCCACAGGTCGTAACAGAAGCAGTGGAGGTCTCCAACACTGAGTGGGCAACAGCGCAGGATTGGCTTACATGTCCCCAGCTTCCAGGGACTTACATGACCCAGGTTAGCAGATTTATATGAAACCCACTGTTGTCAAGTTGATTCTGATTCATAGCAACCCTGTAGGTTAGAGTAAAACTGCTCCACAGAGATTCTTTTCCAAGGAGTACCTAATGGATTTGAACTGCTGATCTTTTAGTTAGCAGACATAGCACTTATCCACTACACCATCATACAGTCGATAATTTTATTTGAACTAACCCTCACTAAATAGGCAAGCTGAAAACAAAAACAAACCACCACTTCCTTCAAGTCAGTTTTGACTCATAATGTCATGGACTGAATTACGTCCCCAAAAATGTTTATAGCAATTTGGCTGAGTCATAATTTCTAGTATTTTATGACTGTCTACCATTTTGTCACTTGATGGGATTGTCTTATGTGTTGTAAATTCTATCATTGTGATTTAATAAGATGGATTAGCAGCAGTTACACTGATGAGGTCTGTTAAGACCAGATAGCATCTTAAGCCAATTTCCTTTGAGATATAAAAGAAAGATGGGAGGAGAGAGTCATGGGGACTGCATACCACCAAGAAAACAGTGCTGGGAGGGGACGACATCCTTTGGAACACAGGTTCCTGTGCTGATATGCTCCCAGACCGAGGAAGACTGATGAATCCCAAGTACCTTCCCCCAAAGCCGACACAGGCAGAGAGACTTCCCCTGGAGCCAGCACCATGAATTTGGACTTCTAGCCAACTGGACTGTGAGAGAACAAATGTCTCTTTGTTTAAGTCATCTACCTGTGGTATTTCTGCTCTAGCAGCAGTAGATGACAAAGACACAAAGTGACCCTACACGATGCAGAAGAGACTGAAGCATCTTTCTCTTACAGAATGGCTGGTGGGTTTGAACCATTCACCATTTGGTTAGCAGCCGAGTGCTTTAACCACATTGTCACTAGGGTTCACTACAAAATAGGCGAGGGGCTTAAGAAGATTAAATCAATGGATTAAAGGTAATGGTGATAATTCAGATTCAATAAGAAAATGGTAACATTTACTCAGTACTACCTGTTCATATTACAAAGTCAAAGCAAGAAAGACCTAGTCAGATAAGACAATCAGTGGAAAATCAAAATCATGAAGACTGTTTGATAAGGATACAAAGGCACACACAAAACCATTGAAAATATCACCAAAAGTCGAGTGGCACCTGGGGTCTTAAAAGTCAGCAAGCTGCCATCTAAGGAACATCAATTGGTCCCAACCCACCTGAAACAGATGAAAACCAAGCACATCAAAGACATGACAAAAACCAAGCCTAGGAGACAGGACTAGATGGTGCCTGGCCACCACCAAAGACAGCCCTGACAAGGAACACAATGTGGAGTCCCTGGCGTAGCATGAGAGAAAGCAGTGTGCAGATCTACAACCCTATTAAAAGGCCAGACTTTACGGTCCAACAACCTCAACGGTCCTCTGCGAACATGGTCCCTAGACTTGCTACTAGCCCAAAGCTGAAACCAGTGCTGGGGCCAAAGCTTCAGACAAAGAGTGGACGGGACTTGGGGATGCTGAGCGATGCAGATGGTGTGTGTACTTTCTGGCTTAATACATATATGAGCTTGTCCTACTGGTTTCTTTTTAGAGGGGAGAGGAGAAGGTGGAGAGGAGGGTAAAGTGTTGGTTGAGTGCATACTGGAAGTAAAAAGTAGAAGAGTGTGTTGTTATATGTTGAGGAGGGTGGATGGAGTTGCATAGCGGTGGGTGCTCAGGGTTTTATAGGGCAAATTGACTGGGATTATAAATTTTCACTTAATCACAATTTAAAAAAGTTTAAAAAAATCATGAAAAAAGTTAACTAAGGATGGACTCAGCCAAGATGCATATTGTACAATGTTAGCATGAAGACATTATGATAGGTAGACATAGTTGAAATATTTTTATTCAGCTTTATTTCACCTGTTTTTGTTGTTGGTTGCCATTAAGTTAATTCCCGCTCATGAGGACCCCACGTGTGTAGTGTGTAACTATGCTCCATAGTGTTTGCAAGGCTGTGACTTTTGAAAGCAGATCGCCAGGACTGATTTCCTACACCCTTCCAGAGAAGTCACAGCCTTCAGCCTTTTGGCCAGTAATCAAGCACTTGACCATATGTGCCACACAGGGACTCCTGTTTTACGTTTTTGTTAGCAAAAAAGGAACTTGCCTATGTTTGCTCATATGCCCGACTTGACAGCAGTGGGTTGGGTAAGTTCCCATATATTGAGGATGCCTGCTCTAAAGTTTTTTACTGCTTGGAGTACGAAAAAACCAAAACCAAAAAAACTACTTGTTGCTATGTAGTCAATTCCTAGCGACTCATAGCAACCTTATAGGACAGAGTAAAACTGCCCTATAGCGTTTCCAAGAAGCACCTGGTGGATTCACCTGTCAGCCTTTTGGTTAGTAGCCGCAGTTGTTAACCACTATCCCCCCCCAGGTGCACTGATTTATAGTTGAACTAACACTGACACCGGAAACCCTGTTGGTATACTGGTTAAGTGCTACATTTGCTATCAAAAAGGTTGGCGGTTCAAATCTGCCAGGTGCTCCTTGGAAACTCTCTGAGGGCAGCTCTACTCTGTCCTACAGGGTCACTATGAGCTGGAACTGACTTGACAGCAATGGTTCCCCCCTCCTCCACTGACATTAGGAGCTCCAGTGGTGAAGCGGTTAACAGCTCAGGTACTAACCAAAATGTTAGCAGTTTGAATCTACCAGCCACTACTTAGAGGCCCTTTGCGGCAGTTTTACTTCATCCTATAGGGTCATTATGAGTTGGAATCAACTCAACAAGTTTTTTTTTTTTCCAGGGTGTGTTCAATTTTAATCATTAATACTACTATTACTGGTTTGAATAAACATTTACCAGGTATTCGCCCCATGCATGCAATGTGCTAAATGCTTTAGGTAGCCTTATTCATTCTAAAATGACTTACTGACACAGATACTATCATGTGTTGTCATTTTTAGGCCTACAGGAATTGAACATAGAGAGTGTACATAATTTGCCAGTCATAAAACCAGTAAGTAGTAAGATCAGAAGACAGCCACTCCAGTGCTGACTCCAGGCCCTGTTCAGCTCTACTCACACCAGACAGTTCCATCCTTCCTGTCATGCAAACAGCCTGATCCTCGAGTATCCTCTCCTTGAGTTCCAATACTACTGTTGCCTACTGGCTGTGTGATCTTGAGTGTGTGTGAGACACAGCAGCACAGTGCAGTGTACCTTTTTTCAGAGATGCTGACACATTGCTCTGAAGTAAATGAATCTGCCTTCTTAAGGAATTCTGACTCATTTTACTGGAACAACAAGTTCACATGCTAATGTGTGGGCTGAGGCACATGATCCCACCACAGAAAAACAAAAAATATATCAATGTGACTTTCTTGTAATGAGTATTAAGAAATGGCTAGTTGTTCTTTTATTTATTTTTCTTTTTGGCACAATCATCTTTTGACCTGCACCTGGTATTCTGTATAACCCCTGTGCCACGGAGATAAAAATGCTCACTGAGAAATGAGAAGGGATTTGAGAAAGAGTAGGAGAGGTCTTCACCATTAATCTTGACAGCAGGACCGGCACCACCTGCATTATTTTACATCTAGTGTGTGTGTGCATGCATGAGTACTTGTTTAGGGTGTTGATTCCATGGGTTCACACATTTATCAAGACCCATGGAACTCTACACCGCAGATCAAGTATTTCATTTTTATTTTAAGTTTGATCTTCCTTATTTCTTTTTTTTTTTTTACTATTTTTATATCAATTACAATACAATAAATGAATAAAATTTCTAACATTTATCAATGAACTCATCTATGATAAACCCTCAGCCCCCACCCACCCATGTAGCCAACACAGTCATTTTCTTCTATGGATAATTCTCTTGTTAAGTCTTTATAACAGGGGTCTTATACAAAATTTGTCCTTTTGGCACTGATTGATTTCAGTCAGCGTGATCTCTTCCAAATGAGACCATGTTATGAGATGTTTTCTACAATTGTCATTGTTTTTTCCCATACCATAGTGTTCCATTGAGTATATGTACCATAGTTTGCTCATCCATTCATCTGTTGATGGGCATTGGAGTTGATTCCAACTTTTTGCTATCATGGACTGTTCAGCAACAAACATTCGTGCACATGTGTCTGTTCATGTGACAACCTTTGTTTCTGAAGGATAAATTCTGAGCAGTGGAATTACAGGATCAAATGTTATATCTATCTGCAACTTTTTAAGGAAGTGCCAGACTGTTTTCCAAAGAGTTTGTACCACTTTGCAATCCCACCAACAGCGTAGGAGAGTTCCGATTTCTCTACAGCCTCTCCAGCATTTTTTGAACCTCAATTTTATATATGTATAAGTGTGTGTAAATATATATATATATTATATACACACACACATGAAGTCTGACAATTAAGTCGATGAATTTAGTTGTTGTAAGTGCTACATATCTCATTGCTGAATATCACTACAGTCACCTTTTGAAGTACTCCCCTTGGGAAGTTACACAGTGAGCCCAGTGCCCAATCTACCCTTCAGAGCTATTTTGGAACTCTTTCTGCAGTGGCCATTGCACACACTGGCATGGTAGCAAGTTCATGAACTTAATTGTATAGTTGTCTGTGAGGGAGTATTTAGCCAGTAAACAAACAACTGTATTGGAACACGCTCCTGATTTACCTGATCAGGCCCGCAGTGATTTTGTTCTTTACCTGAAGATAAAGGAAATATCGAAAGGAAGACACTTTGGTGACATTCAGGACATCAGGGTAATACAGTGACAGCTCTAATGGCCATTCCAAGAAGAGTTCCAAAATTGCTCTGAAGGATGGACTAGGCTTTGGCATCAGTGTACAGCTTCCAAAGGGGAGTACTTGGAAGGTGACTGTAGTGATATTCAACAACGAAGTATGTAGCACTTTTTCTAGGATGAGTACACAAACGTGGCAGTCTTTGTGTACGTATGTGTGTGCATATATACACATGTACGTGTGTGTGTACATATATGTGTGTACATATGTGTGTGTAACAATATATGTATATAACACATATATAAAAAATGTGTGTAACAATTTGGCTGGGCCATGATTCCCAGTATTGAGTGGCTGCCCCTCATTTTTTGACTTCGTTATGCTATAAATCCCAATCCGTACCTGTGGTTAATAGACTGGATTATGTTACAGAGGATTAGAGTGGCTGTAACACTCGTCCTACGGTTACCTCCCCGCTCCAGTGTAAATCACCTCCCCGCTCCAGTGTAAATCACCTCCCTGCTCCAGTGTAAAGGGAGTTTCCCTGGAATGTGGTTTCTACTATCTTTTATCCTACAAGAGATAAAAAGAAATGGAAGCAAGCAGAGAGTGGGGTCCTCACACTATCAAAAAAGCAGCACCGAGAGCAAAGCACAGCCTTTGGACCTGAGGTTTCTGTGCTGAAACGCTCTCAGAACAAAGAAAGACTCATACAACAACACAAGGACCTTCCTCCACAGCCAACAGAGCCAGAGTGTGTTCCCTGGAGCCAGGACCCTGAATTTCGGCTTCTAGACTAGTATACGATATGTGAATAAACTTTTCTTTGTTAAAGCCATCCACTAGTGGTCAGTGCCAGATGACTAAGACAGTCAGCATATATATGCATTTAATTTTAAATTATAAAAACACTTGCTAAGTGGAAGTGAAAATTTCCAGACAACAACCTTTCAACCCAAAATTCTAAAATACACCTCAAATTGGTCTTTTGCTCACACAAAGAGAGGTGGGAATCTCTCAGTCTGCAGAGACTTAAGTAAAAAGGCAGTAGGCTTTAGAGCAAAATAGGCTTGGGATGGCATCTGAGCTTTGCTACTCAACAGATGCATGAACTAAGTCCCCATGTCCTTATCTTTAAAGTGAGAATAAGACTATTGCCCCATGGTGTTGTTGAAAACCTTGACATCTAACTCTTAGACCACTTTCTCCTAACTGATCTTCTAACTTTCACTTTCGTTCCCCTAGGAGCAGTCAAGCTCATTTTCAGAAAGATAGAAAACACAATGTAACAATACATTCTGAACAAGACTCCCAGACTTTGAAGTTGGGCTTTACTACTCCATAGCTGTATAACCACAGATTTCAGTTCTCACTGAGCTGTCCTATAGGCCTGTCTCTTTTCTATAGGATGGTGATAGTAGTAGAAGCCCTTCATATGATTACTGAGGATCATGTGACTTAATTCTTATCAAGCACTTAGAACAGCGGCAGCACATAGTCCACATTCACTAATCCTTACAGATTTATTATCTCACTAGAATGCAAGGTCCCTTCAGCCATGAGATTTCTCTTACTTATTCACTATACTAAGAAGTGTGACTGACCAGAATAAAACCAAAAAACCAAACCCAGTGCCATCAAGTTGATTCTGACTAATGCAGAATAGGCAATCTATAAATATTTTTGAATCAATCGATGTAAGACAAATTCAACTATCTCTCTGTCCCTCTCCAAAACTGCAATGGGCTCCCATTGTCTCTTGAATGAAATCCATATTTTATAAACCAAACCAAATACACCATTGTCTAGTTAATTCTGACTCACAGCAACCCTATAGGACAGAGTAGAACTGCCTCATTAGGCTTCCAACACTGCCAATCTTTATAGCAGCAGACTGCCACATCTTTCTCCACAGAGTAGATGATGGGTTCAAACCACCAGCCTTTCAGGTTAGCAGCCAGGAAGTTACCCACTGTAGCACCAGGCTTCTCTTCCCATGGTAAAGGACGGCCTGCAACTTCAAGACGAAGCTCATGCTGAGATCACCAACCTGGTATCACTGCCTGCTCACCAGGCTTGTCCTGCTCAAGGCTCACTGATTAATCTTGCCAATCAAGCTTGCTTCCACCCAGGGGCTTCCTGCCGCTCTCAGAAATGTTCTTTTCCTGAATCTTTTTGTTTCTGGCTTCTTCATATTATCTAGGTCCTATTCAAACATACTCTTTAAGAGGCCCTTCTTGGTCACTCTTAGATGAAGCAGTCTATTTCTCCCAAACCCTCTGTATCACACCATCTCATTTTCTTGTCTTTATAATCATTCATAGAACTTAAAGCTGTTGTGTGCTGTTACATCAATTCCAACCAAAAGTAACCCTAACGGATTAGGCAGAACTGCTCTGTAGAGTTTTTTGGGTTGCAATCTTTATGGGAGCAGATTGCCAGGTCTTTTCTCCTGCAGAGTAGCTGATGGGTTCGAACAGCCAATGTTTCAGTTAGCAGCTGATTATCACCAGACTCCTACAGCACTTAGTATTATCTGAAATTATATGGTTAATTTGCATTCTTATTTACTATCTCCTCTTATGTCCACTGACAGCTCTGCCTTCCCCCACTTCTAATCTAAGTTCCATAAGACCAAGATACTTGACTATCTTATTCATGGATATATACCCAGATTTTAGCAGAGCAGTAGTAAACACTAGCTGAAAGTGTAAACTTACTGAACGCATGATCAGAGCCTTGAAACCCCATGCAGCAGGGCTACTCTGCGCATATGGGGTCACCAAGAGGTGGATTATACTGTATGGCGACTAGCAACAACAACACTATGTATGCATCTTGCCTCATTTGATCATCACAAACACCCTATAGAGAAGCCCTTATCGTCTAACTATAATGAGTAAGCAAGGGCTCAGAGAGATTAAGTGACTTGCCAAAGCTAGTGAATGGCTTAGCTAGGATTGGAAACTTTCTTTAACGTGCGAATGAGAAGACCAGTCCTATTCTTTGAGAAGTCACAATGATTAGTTTAGGACAGTGTGTCTTCATTAGACTTTGGGTCTATAAAACTAAAAAAATGTCCATTGTCAAAGACAAATTCAATTGTGGTCACTGTACTGTCTTTGCAAAAGTAGAAAGAGTAGATTTGTTGATGTAACAAAGAGTTTTCATATTTATTCTTGAAACAAAATTGTTGCTGACTATATAACCCTGGGAAACGCTGGTGGCACAGTGGTTAAGTGCTACAGCTGCTAACCAAAAGTTAGCGATTCAAACCCATCAAGTGCTCCTTGGAACCACTAGGTGCCAGTTCTACTGTCTTAGAGGGTTACCATAAATCAGAATCAACTCGGTGGCACTTTTTTCTTTTTCAATATAACCCTTAGTAAGACACCTTCCCCTTATGGGATTCACTCTCCTCATCCGTAGAGTGCAGGGGTGGGGTTAAGTTAGCTCTACAGTCTCTACTAGCTCTGCAGTCTGGTGATTCCATAAAAAAGTCTTTTTCCAATTAATTCTCCACTGACAAGTGAACCAGTTACTTCTCGCTGTCAGTGGTACATTGGATTGGTTTCATTAGCGCACTCTAACACAGACTATGCACATTGTGTTTCCCCAGCTAGTACACTCTTACTGCAATTCAACCACTGACATATATGGCACAGAGGAGTGGTTCACAATAGGTAAGGCTATCTGCACCTATCTACATTTGCTGCAATATTTTCAGATGAGGGTCCTAACACACAGCCTGCTTGCTAAAGGGTCAGGTCCAAATACGAATAGCTGAGCAAGGATTCAGCCATCCACATGAGTCTGACTCGCCTCTTAGGAGTTTTATAAGAGCAAAAACAACAAACTTCTTGCTAAAAGCATCAGAGAGATTACTGGACTCCAAACCTGCAAGCCATCACTTCTAACATTACATTGTTAAATAGAAAAAAAATTCCACTGATAGTTCTGTCATAGAAGGCATAAGGTACTGCAGTGGGCTGAAACAGATACAACAATAATAATGACAGCAACAATATTAATGGTAGTTAACATTTATTGCTTACTGGGGCCAACACTGTATTTAACACTTTACCTACTTTATATCCCCTCCTGGAGGATTAGGAAGTACATAGCTTTGGAATCTATATGCTAAACTCTTCACTGTGGAACAAGAAAAGGTGTTGGTCATACACACAAGTCAACTTCTAGCTCTCCCATTTAACACCTTAAGGCTCAATATCCTCATTTCAAAATAGGAGTTTTAATATATATCTTACAAGTCTACTGTGTGAACTGAATGCTTAACAAGTAGACCCACTGCCGTCAAGTCAAAGCTGACTCATAGCGACCCTATAGGACAAAGGAGAACTGCTCCATAGAGTTTCCAAGGAGTGCCTGGTAGATATGAAATGCTGTAGCACTTAACCACTAGGCAAACAGGGTTTGTTTCCTTAATAAGTATAGGTATCATTACTTACCTATCAACTGACACAAAGCTGCTTTTCCTGGAACATATGTATGTTGATATATATAGGCAAACCTGTACCTGCCTTTAAAACATTCCTGCTTATGTGAGGTTTACACCATCTAATGATACAGATATCATCATACACATTTCCACTGCTGTGCCCAGCAGTTTTTGCTCAATTTCCTATTTCAAATGAGGCTGCTGGGTCACAGTCTTCCTTCTCACCTGGAGACTTGTTATTGTCATAGAAGATTTCAGTGTCTGTTTATCAGACTCATCCAGTGTTCCAACCTGTATCCAAGTCTAGGGGTCCTCAGCTCCGCTTTAGCACTCACTGCCACAGTCACACTCTGAAGCTTATCATCCTCTGAAACTGCTGTACTTGTTTATTTCAACATCCCAACAGCCACTTTCTGACCTAGTTGCTCATCAGCTTATTCTGTCACTCTATTACTCCTACCAAATATCTTCTTCCATTCATGGAAATATCTGGAATTTCAATTCCTTTTTGGAAATTCCTTCTTTTTTCTTCCAATTAATACACCTCTTTCTGGATCTACTTTCTCTCATATCTAGCTTAGAATCAACAATGTATTAAAAACATTTTCACAAGAATTATCATTATCCATACTCTCTTAGTTGTCAAATTAAATCCAAATCAAACCAACCCACTGCGGTCAAATTGATTCCGATGCAGAGCAACCCTACAGGACAGGGTAGAACCAGATCATTGAGTTTCCAAGGAGTGCTTATTGGATTTGAATTGCCAGCCTTTCGGTTAGCACCTGTAGCACTTAACCACTGCTCCACAAGAAAATTCAATAGGTGCCTTTAATCCACAGAAACCGTTTAGGCAGAAGTAGAAGAGAGAAACTTTACTTAGGATGGAGCAGTCCAATGGGAGATTCCAAGTCAAGAAATTACAATATCCTTAAAACTTCAGAGGTATTTCCATACCGGGAAGACACTTTGACCAACATAAGGAACCATAATAAGCAGAACAGAATAAAAAGTTTTAAACAGCATTAACATAGTGAACTACTACTGAGCTGCAAATGGCACTGGAGAGTCATTGAGTCAATTTTTCTACATTTAAACAAAACCCAAATCCACTGCTGTTGAGTCAATTCTGACTCATACTGACCCTACAGAACAGAGTAGAACTGCCCCATAGAGTCTCCAAGGAGTACCTGGTAGACTCAAATGCCAACCTTTGGTTAGCAGCCATAGCACTTAACCAGTACACTACCAGGGTTTCCTTTCTGCATGAAGGCAGGTGAATAACCAAACTATTTAAGACACAGGTTATCTATCCACCCATTGATTCACTCACACTCTCTAATACACCCTGCTCTTGGATCTCCAACTCTTCTTGATCAGAGCCCCGTTCAGGTGGAGCTTGGAGACACTAGCCTAGCCTGTTGGGGCTGCCTGAGACTGGTTTATATTAGAGAACTTCCTGCGGGTAAGCCAGAAGACAATTCAACCCAACTTCAGGAGGTAAAAGACAAGCAGAGGGCTTGAACATGAAGCCAGCAGTTAAGAGAAGGGTGGCACCAAGACGCTGAAGTAAGAGAAGGGCTGGAAAGAAACCTGGCAGGCAGTAGAGGAGGAAGAAACACAAGTCAGACAGTGAGAGGTCAAGGTGTGGAATGGAAGTCCAGAACAAATCACTGCTGGGCCTTTTAAATTGGTTTATAATCTTCTCTGTGTATATACACCTCCAGGTCCTCTCTCTCTTAGCACTTAGTGCACTGTATGATAAATGTCTACTTATTCGTCTTCCCCACTAAACTGTGAGGACTAGTAGGGCAAAGGCCATTACTTTTTGTTTGCATCGCTAAATAATTGATACAATGTGACTCCTGAATAAATGTATGTTGAGAAAATGAATGAATGTATAAACGGGTTGTGGTGGTCAGGATTATGTCAGCTTGGCTACTCCATATTTGGCTGCTGTATTAAGTGGCAGGGCAGGGCCTGTGGTGGCTTCCCGCCCCTCAGCTCTCATCTGTCCGCCTTCCACCACCTACTGCCAGTCTGCTCATGTAGCCAGCAGCTCCTGCTCTCTTCTGGCATCTGGTTCCTGGACTTGAACCAGCAGCTGTTGGATTCATCAACTCTTACAGCCGTTGCTTGAGAGTCCTGTTCCCTGACCTGCCGATCTGGGTTCGCCAGCCTCTACAGCTCCGTCTTGCCACTGGCTTGGGATCTGCTGACCTACACAACCAGTGATCTAGAACTTTGGTTTCTGACCTGCTGACCATGGGTTCACCAGCTTCTGTGGCCACGTGAGGCTTGTGCCAGGACTTGGGACATTCAGCTTCTGCAATTGCATGAGCTGTTACCTATATATCTATATCTTTCCTTGTACTCTATAAATCGTTCCTTGTACCTACACGTGTTACTGGTTTTGCATCCCTAGAAAACCCAGCCTAAGACAGGGTTCATGAATTAGTGGATCAATCATGCAATCAGGGTGGGATACAGGATATATAGTTTCCAGCTTACAATGGGGTTCCATTCTGACTATTCTGTTGTAAGTTGGTTCTGATGTAACTTGAATATCTTATGAATGTAATTATTATCTGTTCACTGTTACTGCCTTTTATCATCAGTATCTTTATTTGTCTTTGAAGTTGACATGAGAATGACAACATCAGCAAATTACACACTGCAACACTGTAAGTAGTACCTACTACTAACAATAACATGTACCAGAAAACCCAAACATGAAGTGTGGTTTGTTGTAACTCAAATACGTGTAAGTCAAACGCAACCTGTATATACAAAGGGAAGCTTGAGCATATCTCTCAGTTACAGGTACTTCTTGCTATTTCCCAACCATTAAGTGAACACATTCTTCATTTTCAGATGTGGAACAATTAAGGTCACAGATTCTGGATTCAGATTGCCTACATTGGGACCTTGGTTTTTCCATTGGTTAACTGAATGGTGTGCCAATGAACTAACCTCTCTGTGGCTCAGTTTATTCATTCATAAGATACAAATGATAGATGTGATTCCTCATCAAGTTATTAAGATAAAAGACAAAATACATGTAAACCACTTGAATTAGTGCCTGGGACATAGTAATAGTTCAAAAAAATCATTGTTGTAATAGTAATTATTATACCTACCTCTACTCCAGCACTACCCAGAATCTTCTCATGCTCTCCTAAGTGAGACTATTTAAAGACAGTACTTCCTAATCTTCTGCTACATGTGACATGATGCCTGGGCTGTTGTTGTTACTGGCTATCCAGTCAGCTGACTCATGTGACCTTGCTTAGTAGAACAAACTAATGCCTCATCCTGCACCACCTTCACGATCATTGGTATGTTTTGAGTCCATTGTTGTGACTGTTGGGACAATCCATTTTATAGGAGGTTTCCTTTATTGTTGCCAGCCCTCTCCTCTACCACACATGATGTCCCTTTCTAGCAACTGGTAGTTCCTGGTTAACATATCCAGAGTAAGTGAGCTAAATCTTGCCATCCTTCCTTCTAAGAGTCACAATAGAATATTGATCCCTAGGCAGAGGGATGATAAGGAATATGTAAGGAAGGAGCCATTCAGCATTGACTGTCAGATGATGCCTCCAGTTAATGAAGGGAGAAAAGATGGATAACAAATAGAATGAGGGCTGTAGGGTATAGAAGTTAAAGAGCTTCTAGGTTTAGAATACAGATGTCATTTTTGGACTTCCAGGCCTTCTACAAAAAACAAACAGAGACAACTGTATCAGCTATGTTTATGAATATGAAACTGTTTTGGCTTTCATAAGACAGAGGAGATTCACCACTAAAAGACTGCAATTGATTGTCTGGCGGCCTGGGGATTCCCCTGGGAGCATGGCCCCTAGACCTGCTGCTGCCTCTGATCAGAAAACATTACTAAGGCCAACCCTTCGGACAGGAATGGACTGGACTCAAGGACACAGTGTGATCATACAGGGTGTGTACTTTATGGTTTTACGCATTTATAGGATGCTGTCCTACTGGGCTCTTACTGGAGGGGAGGGGAGAGGAGAGGGTGGAGGGGAAGGAACAGGAGATTGTTAAAAGGATATGATATATATAGAATGAAAGGGAGGAGTGTGCTGACACTGGCCAAGGAGAGCAGAAGGGGCTGCAGATAGGCAGGCATGCAAATTTAATTTGGATTGTATACTTTCACTTTATCACAATTAAAAAGAAAAAAATGAGATTCAGTCTCCTTTCCTCTATTACTATAATTATAGGCAAGTACAGGATTCACTATAAAGTGTACTGATATGGAAATCAGTATTCATCTTAGTCTGGGCTCTGTGTTTTTGAGTAAGTTGCTTCCCTTCTTTGGATCTCAGTTTCCTCTTCTCTAAAAGTGGAATTGTGAGCCAGATAATGCTGGTTTTATCATTTAATAAATGTGTATCAGGCAGTGTGCTAGCCATCATGGATATATTAGTGAATAAGACAGCTCTGTCTTGGCCCCCATGGAACTTAGAGGCTGTTGGAGAAATACAAGTGCTATAGGACAGTGTAAGAGGAAGGCCAAAACTTAATGGGAAAGGGACTTAGGTAACACCCGAAAAGCTGATAAGGAGTTGGCCAGATAAATAAATCTGATGAAGATGGTGCCAGACTGAAGTAAACGCATATTTGAAAGTCTCAAATCAAAACAATATGGTACATTTGAAGGACTGAAAGAAATCCAAGTTGGCTGGAGTAAGACAGAATGAAAGGAAAGAGTGATAAGAGATGAAGCTATAAATGAAGGGAGGAGTCAGATTTGTTCAAGATTTGAAAAGACAAGAGAAAGCCACTGGAGAGTTTTAAGTAAGAGTATCATATGAGCAGAAGCCCTGGAGGCATAGTGGGTTAAGTGCTACAGCTGCTAACCGAAAGGCTGGCAGTTTAAATCTGCCAGGTGCTCCTTGGACACTCTACGGGGCAGTTCTATCCTGAACCTACAGGGTTGCTGCGAGTCGGACATGACTCGATGGCATTGAGTTTTTTGAGTTGTTATGTGGGCATGTGTATACTTGCAAAAGATCCCTTTGGCTGACGTGTGCAGAATGGATGAGACTGGTAAAAGTGGAGGCAAGGAGGCACTGAAAAGGCACTTTTAGCAGTTTAAGTACGAACTGATAGTGGTTTGCCCAAGGGTAGTGACTAAAATTAAATTCGAGTAGAATTCAGGAGAGTGAACTGTAATTTAGACAAGTCATGTGAGAGACTGATGTGGAGGTGAATGACAGGGGAGTCCAGAATGGCCTTGAAGTTCTGGCAGGAATGACTGTATGGATGATGATGCCATTTAAAGATGAGTGCCATGTAGTACCACACAGGGGTGATGAAAGATGAATGCATTTAAAAGTTTTTAAATTGAAAACCTTGGGAGACCTCTAAGTGGAGATGTTAAATTCATAGTTGTACAGCTGATGGCATATACATAGTAAATAAATATCTGGAGGTGGATGAGATGGACAGAGTCCTGTAGAAGACCAAAAAATAATGTTGGGTAGAGGAAGGGGGTGCTGGCAAAGGAACTTGGAAGGAAGCATTCAAAGCAGTGGGAAGAAAGGCAGAAAGTATGGTGTCAGTGGAAGTGTTAAAATGAAGGGAACGTCCCAAGTTGCCAAGTGCAGCCAAGAGGAAAAGCAAAGCTCTTTGTGCTCAGCAATCACTCGAATTAGCATGAATGACTGATACTAGCATGGCTGTGGTGGAATCACGGGGTGGAAAGCACACCGGCTTGGTTAAGGAGTCAGTGTGTAGAGGGGGAGGGAGAGAAAACCACAAAAGATGCCTTTTAAAATGTTTTAGACTGTGAGAAGGAGTAACTGAAGAGGGTGGTATTAAAAAATGGGTTTTATTTTAAAGACAAGAAAGTTTATAGCAGCAGTGTGTAACAGAAATAACATGAATAATATGGGTAATTTATAATTTTCTAGTACTCACTTTAACAATGGGCTCCAATATAACAACGAAGATGGTCATTACAGAGGATCGGGCAGTGTTTCACTCTGTTGTGCACAGGGTCACTACGAGCTGGAGCTGACTCAATGGCACCTTATAAGAGCAACTTTTAAAAAAGTAAAAAGAACCCAATCACGTCAATTTTTTATCTTTCTTTACCCCACCATATCCAAATACTATCACTTTAACAGGTAGTCAAAACAGAAAGTAATACCTCAAGCTCCTCACAGCATTGGTTTATTGGGCTTGAAGGCTCAGGATTATGGCCTCACGGAACACCTAGGTCAACTGGCACAATGTAGTCTATTGTGTTCGACGCCCTGCTAAGTAGAATTTGGGATCTTAAAAGCTTGTGAGCTGTGATCTAACTATTGGTCTCTGCTCATCTGGAGCAAGTGAGAAAGAAGAAAACCAGCAACTTGAAGAAGAGACTGGGACCAACTGCCTACATGAACCACCGCTTCACCTACCCACAGATCAGAAGAACTAGATGATGCCCAGCTACCACTACTGACTGCTACGACTAGGGCAACAATGGATGGTTCCAGATAGAAATGGAGAAAATTATAGGTTGAAATGCTAAATCTTTAAAAAAAAGAGAAAAGAAAAAAAAAGTCAGACTAATTGGACTGATAGAAACCCGAGGAACCCTCACAACTTCTACTGTGAGATACACCTTAAAACAGGATCTGAAACTACTCCAAGAGTTCACCTTACAACTAAATAGATTGGTTCATAAAATAAATAATAGCACCCATGAGTACTATGCTCCTTTTGATGATTTTTTAAAATATAAAAAAGTGTGCTGTCACCAGGCAGGGAGAGCAGTGGAAGCTGCATATAGGTGGGCATGTAAATTTATATGAGAATGTACATTTTCACTCACTCATATTAATAAAATAATAATAATAAAAAAATAATTGTTCTAAATTTTTATGTACAATAATGATCTATTTGAGACCAAGTGATCACCAGCTACCTTAGAACCAACATGAGAAGGTGGGGGTAGGAGGGCTAGGGGTGGTGTGTGGCAAGCAAGCAAAAACTACAGAAACAGAACAACTAGAAAAGAAATAAAGAGGAAGTTGAGGCAATGTGAAAAATGTAACCAATGTCACTGAACAATATGTGTAGGATTGGGGTTTGGTAAGATGAAAGGATTGAAAAAAATAACAGAATGATTGTAGCCAATCTTCATTGTCTATGCAAAAACAGAAAAGATGAAATAAGAGGTTACAAGTGAAAAAACAGTGGGGGGAGGGGGAAGCACAGTGTTTTAATAAACTTTCCCATTTGATACTCACAAAAGCCCTTCAAGGTAGATGTTAGCCCCATTTTAGAACTAAGAAAACTGAAACTCCAAGCAGTAATGTGGTTTGTCTAAGACAGTATGTTCAGTTACTACAGCTTGAAAATATCTTCTATCCTGCCATCGTTCCACCTCCAAGCAAATGAATGATTCGGTTGAAGTTAGGGGTAGCGGCATATTATCACGTTCCGATAACTTTTAGCCGGAACTTAAGCTTTATTGGAATTTACTACTTAAACTCATACATGCCTTGGGCATTTTCATTACAGACATTCATCTCAAATGCACAGGTAAGATGTGAAGGAGGAAAACGGAAAGGTATCTTATGTGAAGTAAAACTGGAGTCAAGTTCCTCAGGCAGTATCACAGACTGAATTGTGTCCATCAAAAAGACACCTATCAATTTGACTAAGCCATGATTCCCAGTATTGTGCGGCTGTCCTCCATTTTCTGATTGATGTAATTTTCTTATGTGTTATAAATCCTACCTCTGTGATGCTAATGAGGTGCGATGGGGGCAGTTACGTGAATGAGGCAGGACTCAAACGATCAGACTGGACTGCATCTTCAGCTAATCTGTTCTGAAGTATAAAAGAGGGAAGTGATCAGAGAGACACGGGGGCCTCACACCACTAAGAACGCAGCCTGGGAGCAGAGTGCTTCCTTTGGACCAGAGGTTCCTTCGCTGAGAAGCTCACAGACCAAAGAAAGGGACCTTCCTCCAGAGTGAACAGAGAAAGATTTCCCCTGAAGCTGATACCCTAAATTTGGACTTGTAGCCTGTTAGACAACGAGAACATAAACTTCTCTTTACTAGGCCATCCAGTTGTGGCATTTTTGTTACGCCAGCACTAGATGACTAAGACAGGCATTGTTATGGATTGAACTGTGCACTCCAAAAATACACGTTGTAAATCCTAACCAGTATACCTATGGTTA